>JAZKJV010004294.1:0-1331306 GCA_037367405.1 Ottelia alismoides | reverse complement strand
TTCTTCCTCCCCAAACTCTAGTCTTCCACCAAGCTCCTCCCCAAACTCTAGTTTTCAACCATAAGCTTCGCCAAAGTCAAGGATGTCACTGTTGTTGTTGGGTATTCATCACCAAGCATCTTCCATATGACTATGTGGAGAGAGGTACACAACATGACTTATTGCTAAGGACTATACTCAAACATATGGAATAGATTACCTAGAAACCTCTCCAGTTTCTCGTTTCTCGCTGACCAACAACACATATTTCGATTTCTATTGCGGTACAAATTTCTTGGCCTCTTCACCAACTACACATCAACAATTCCTTAATGGAGACCTACATAAAGAGGTCTATAAGCAACAACCTCCTGCGTTTGGGATCAAGGAGTATCAAAAAGTGTGTATAATACACAAAGCAATATATAGTTTATAACAAACTCCCGGAGCTTGGCTCCATGTATATATTTAATATTTTGTCTAAGTTTGGCCTTTTAATCGATCTACTGTAGACCACTTTCTATTTATCAGGAAAATAGAGGAAGGGACAATTACAATGCTGCTATATGTGCATGCTGTCATCGTCAGTGGTGATGACACTCGTAATGTATCGGATACCAAAAAGTATCTTGCAGAGCACTTCATCACAAGGGATTTAGGGGAACTTCGCTACTTTTCGGGCATTGAAGTTGTTGGAAATGCTAGTGGCCTGGTGCTTTTACAAAGAAAACAATTTACACATCTTCTACAAGAATATGGGATGTTGGAGGTGAAGCCATCATCTATTCCTACAGACCCTAATGCACGAGTATATGAAGATTCACATGTATATATTGATGCAAAGCAATACATGTGCCTAGTAGGGAAGTTATTATGTCACTATTATTCACGTGACATCTCCTTTACTGTTAATTGGGCAAGTCATTTCATGAACAAACCATGCCAAGTACACTTGGATGCTTTATTGATGATCTTTAGATAATTAAAGTCTGCTTCAGGAAAAGGGCTCCTTTTTACACGTTGAAAGACTCTCGATGTCGTGGAGTATTTTGAGGCTGACTATGCAGGATGTCCTAATGAATGAAAATCTACAATTGGTTTTTGTACCTACAATGATGGCAATTTAGTTGCACAGAGAAGCAAGAAAAAGCAAGTTGTAGTTCTCGCTCCAGTGCATAATCTGAATAAAGAGCATTGGTCAAAGCTACCTTTGAACTAATGTGGATTAAGTCCCTGTTTAAGGATTTAAACCTACTAGGCCCTAGAACTACGGTCATATGTTGTGACAACTCAGCTGCTAAGTTAATTGCAGATAATCCCGCGTTCCTTGAGCGTACCAAACACATGGAAGTATATTGTCATTTCACATGAGACATGGTTCAAAATGGAAATATCATGGTCGAATCGGTCATTTCAGAAGAACAAATGACTAATGTATTCAGAAAGCGACTAAGTCGTTCTCTCTTCATCGAATGCTTCTCCAAGCTGAGCATGGGACATCTATGCTCCAGCTTGAGGGGGAGTATTGGAGTTTGTTTGTCCCATTATGTCTGTTTTATATTCCAAATGGGTTTTTTTAATTATTTGGTATTACCACCCTTCTTTACTATATAAGGAAGATGTACCACCTCATTGAATGATATGAAATTTTATCCCAAATTTTAAGAGCTATGACATGGAAAAATTCAACGTTTGCATCACTCTCCGTTTACCACACCTGCGTGGATCTCTGTCTTCAATCTAGTTCCACCTGTCGTCTAAGATAATTTGTTCCTGCGCACAACGTTCTTGTAGATCTGCATTGTACAATTCTCTAATCCTGGTTATTTCCTCCTCCACAAGTTGTCTCACTGAATTCGTATGTCCTTCCTGTATGAAATTAGCTAACTTTCTAAGGTTAGCCAATTTTGATGCTAAATGCTTGGCCGTCGAAGAAGCCACCTAACAACAAGGCTTAAAACAACGTGAGGCGGTCCGAGGCAGTTTCCTTGTATATGAGGCGAAGCATAAGCCTAGATGCAGTAGAGGTGTAAGCCTTGGATTTAGGAGGAAACAAAATTAAAGTTAGGGTAAAGTTCACTATATTTTTTGAGAGAAATGAAGGGTGTCATCCCAAGCTGAGACCCACCACAAAGTATATATATTAATTATAAAAAATTATATGTTACATCGTATCACATTTTCCATGATATAGACCTACAATTTTCTATTACATTCAATGTATAGCATCTACCCTCCAAAAATGGCTTTCTTCTTGGCACACAAAATCACCCAAATCAATGCAAAAGGATAAAGCTTTGCTCCTCGGCTCCCTACTGCTCCGGCCGCTCGCTGTAATAGTTTGCTTCTCGGGGGTATCGCACCCCGGGTGGAGTGGCTGAGCCAGAGTGGGCTCAACAGTCGGCCTATGTATCCGGGCGCACGCGTAAAGGCATGATTAGTTCCACTTCCACGAATCTCACTGCACTGACCCCCGGAAGGGAGGCTTCGTCGGAACTCACTTCGAGCGAGGAGGGAGGGAACTACTAAATCCAGGTGCATTGCTGTCCTCGTGCTGAAAACCGCAAACCGATCTAATATCTTTCGAGAATGTGGGACAATCCGACCTGGCAAATTAATGAAACCCAATTTCATCATCTTAAATTTCCCATTATTAACCCCCTTGCTTAAAATTGTGTCAATAAAATTCAGATAATGTCCTGTAATTATCAGAGTCTTGAATAAATTAAAATCACAGAAAAATGGCAAAATTAAAATTCGTGGTATTTTTAGCCTTAAAAATACCCTTAAAAATACTTTGAGTCTTTATTTGATCTCATCTCCAGTTTTGGTCAACATGAAACTTGTAGATCTCATCGAGATCTACAACTTTTATGTTTTGAGTTTTCTCAAATTCCGTCGTTTAACCCCTCAAAAATAAACATTTCGTGTGCAATAATCTGATTGGGCCACGTGGCCCGTTCTGGGTGAGCCACGTGGCCCGCTCTCCTTGCTTCATCCGCCTGCGCCCTTGGCCGTCGGATCTTCTCCTCATCCAACAGCCCCACTCGTGCCACACCGCCTGAAATCCATAATCGTCTGATCTTCCCAGGTCCTCATCTCCACCGCCCGTACCCGCTTACCCCTCAGTGCGCCACGTGGCCACGTTGTCCTCCACCCGATCATCTCCTAAGAGCCTTGATCTCCACCGTTCACGGCCTCGAGGATATCAACCACCCGATCAAACTCCCATCTCTGATCGTGTCCGCCCATTCGCGCTTTGATACATGCCCGACACGTGGAATCTTTACGCGCCCTCCGATCTCGTCTTCGCATCTTTAATCACCACCGACCATTGCCGTCGGCCCTTGCGCTCAACACGTGGCGCATTGAGAGCCCTTCGATGCTCTCCAACTGATCATATCCACGCCGCTCCTTAGCGCTTCGCTGACAGCCGTTGGATCGTGGGGCTAGGGTATCGTCGTCAACCTCCGGCCCCTCCTCAATCGCACGTTCTCCACTCGTGCGGCGACTTCCCCTTCCCTTTTTCTCCATCACTTCCGACGCCCTCATCTCTCTCAGTGTTGCAGAAGACGGTATTCGGTATTCAGTTGGAGGGGTCACTGAATAGAGAATAATCGGTATTCGGGTGACTATTCGGAATTATTCGATTTTGTATTTTTTTAGTTATTTTAATATATATAATATTCAAGGAAATAGTTTTCTATAATTACATTAATATATATTCATTCCATCCATGATTATACTTAAGTTTTTATTAAAAGAGATGTTTTAATTTCAATTTTATGAGATAAGAGTTTAAATGAACTATGTAATCTAAATAAATTGTGACAACAAAGAAATTTAAGAACCAAATGTTAGCAACATCACACATGCTAGAATGTTCAAAAGCACAAACGCACAAACATAGTATATTTAACATAATACATCAAACATCACAAAATAACATAACATGCTAAATGTAAAAACAAGTGCTACTAATCATCATCATCATCCAAAGGAACATCATCATCTTCTTCTTCATCATCTTCATCGTCTATCTCTTCTTCAAAAATGAATTCTTCATCTTCCTCAGGTATCGGCATTGCACTTGAGCTTGAACCAGAAGCTCCACCTCTATTGCTTCTTCGTGGTTGTAAGATATCTTCAGCACCAGATGCATGTGCAACTGCACCCCATGTTAAACCTGAACCAGGATAAACCTCATCATCTTCAGCTTGCTCCCCACCAATCCATTCATTCATGTGAGTGCGATCTTTTGAAGAAATTGGGTCCCGTGATTGGTCTTGTCGACGTTCCTTGAGATTAGCATTAAATCACACATAAACAAGATCATTTAGCCTCTTAGCGTCCAGCCTGTTCCTTTTCTTTGTATGAATCTGAAAAATAAAGTTGCATACCAATTGAATGTATATATATAATCCTACACTTCAAATAAATAGGTCGATAGATATATTACCGACTCAAATGTACTCCAATTTCGCTCGCATCCAGAGGATGAGGAAGTCAAACTCAGAATCTTGACAGCCATAGCTTGCAAATGGGGTGTTTCAGTCCCATGAATAGACCACCAGGAAGCTGTTCAAGCATGTTACGTTTAAAAACCCAATATATGACTGATTCTATTCAAGTAGTACATTATGCTAACAAATATAATACCTGGGTCAGAATGTCCATCATTTACCATCCTTTGTCTTCACTGCCAATGGCTTACCAAACAATCCTTGAGCTAGTTTATATGCAGTTAACTCCTTTCTCGTGATGATGTCTTGAACATCCAAATCTGGATAAAACTTTTCCATGCAATTCGTAAATCCATTCTTCACAACAGCATTTGTATTGAACATGCTACAATCATTGTAGAAGAAGTACGGGTTCAAGAAATATGCAGTGAGGTGCAATGGGGTATCAAGCCTTCCTTTTGTTTTAGAGACAGTTGCATCAACAAATGGTTTATAAGATGACTCCAAACCATTAAAAGATGACATTATCTCTTGCTTAGCTTGTTCAAGGCCGCCATATACAAAGCCCATGGATGGCTTGCGATCTGCATCAACAACACGTAGGAAATGAACCAATGGTGTAAACACTTTAATTGCAAGTGTAATTTGGTTCCAAAATGTCGGGCTCAAGACTATAGATGATACTTCCTGCCCTTTTCTTGTCCTTGACCATTTCAAAGCTCTCCATTCATCTGAAGAGAACATCAACCGCAATTTGTCTTTTTTTTTCCAAAATGCTTTCCAAAGTTAAAAATGTTGTTGCAAATCTAGTTTGCCTCGGTCTTGCAATGTCTCTCTTCTTTGTGAACATCCGCATCAAGCTTAAAGTTTTCGTATGACCATATATAAAAACTGTGAGTGTCCTTGCCTTTGTAATTGCACTTTTGATCCTTGGTTCTTTGCTAATTTCTTCCAATGCAAGATCAATAGAATGAGCAGCACATGATGTCCACCATATCTGTGGATACTTTGTTTGCAACAATCTTCCTGCTGCTACATTTGCGGAAGCATTATCAGCAACAACTTGTACAACATAATCGACCCCAACTTCTTTGATACATTGATCAACTGATTGGAAGATATACTCCGCAGTATGTGCATCTTCTGATGCATCCATGGACTTTAAAATGAAGTCCCAAGAGAACAGTTGACACAAAAATTCATGAGACTTCTTCCACGAATGTCTGTCCATGCATCAGTCATTATCGAACAACCTGTTGATTTCCACATCTCTCGGTGGCAATTCAACTCATCCGCGACTCTTTTCACCGCATTCTTCAAATATGGACCGCTTATTTCATGCCTCGTAGGAGGTTTAAGGCCAGGACCGTATTGCCCAACTGCCTCGAGCAACTTCCAAAATGATTTAATTGTTAGTGCATGAAATGGAATCGATGCCATATATGCCCAATCACATATGTAAGAGACGACTCTTTCTCGATGATCCTTAGCAAATGCATCTTTAATTGTCATTTGGCGCGTGGGTCCGTGGCTTCCCATGTCCTCACCAACTGATTCAGATAATCGAGGTCGTTTATCTATTGCTCCTGATCCAACATCACTCATGATGTCTACTTCTCTTCGGATTTCATCAATTTCTTTTGCTTTTTGTACCTTCTTCTTCATCAGTTCATCTAAATATGCAGACATCTGCTTCTTTGTTTCTTCATCAACTTTTGGACATGGAACGATATTCCCCCTTCTGTGTGCAAGGTGTTGCTTAAATCTGAATATTCCTCCCTTCAACACCTTCTTGCAGAGTCTACAAACAACAGTATTTGCGTCTGACGGTTTTTGAAGATAACCGAATTGCCAAGCGGGATCATTCGATCCCGGTGGCGTATAAAATGTTGTGTCACTATCGGACCCAATATTAGAACGTGCAGCCATTTCTACAATTCACAAATAAAAAAATCATTATTAACAAAAAACAACAAGCAAGTATACAACAATAATACAACAAAGCTTTTTCCCACAGTTAAGTAGGGTACAACAACAGAGGATGGTTATAATTTTTTCAATAGACAATGCATGTTTTATCTGAAACATAGCAGAAAAGACAGCAGATTTTTACATTGCCAGTTGAAATACTGGATATTTCAGTTGAAAAGCCCCCTTTACACATCAGATTTTTACATTGCCAAATTTTCTTTATTTCAGGTGCCTTATCTCTAGATAAGTGAAAATAACTGGACCCTAAATTGTGACGTGAATGTCAACTGGAATGTAA
The DNA here is from genome assembly GCA_037367405.1 of Ottelia alismoides. Lineage (NCBI taxonomy): Eukaryota > Viridiplantae > Streptophyta > Magnoliopsida > Alismatales > Hydrocharitaceae > Ottelia > Ottelia alismoides. The sequence continues at coordinate 1,324,595 of JAZKJV010004294.1, read as the reverse complement.
AATGCCGTTTCTAATTTTTCCTTTTTTCGGCTTCTTTCAAGACCCAATACATTATATTGTTTCTGATGTTGAAAATATTTTTGAGTATAATGATTTTATATGATCCAAGTATACACAATCTGAGATTATGAAATCTGAAATGAGAAATTCTGAAATTAGAAATAAAAAAATTCACAATCCAAGTATATACAATCTGCAAAAATAAAACATACACAGGTATGATCCAAGATTCCAAGTAACACATACAATATGAGATTATGAAATCTGAAATGAATAATCACTGAAATAAAACAACTGAGATGCGCAAACGACAAAAGAAGTTAGTATTTTTATTTTACAACAAGGATAAAATACTACTAAAATAAAAATACAATTTACCAAATTAAAACTCATACCGGCGGCAGTGATATCTTGATGATTTCTGACGCAGCAAGTTGAAGGCCACTCAAGCGATGAGAGGCGACGAGGTTGAAAAGGATGGGTCGCCGGAGCTTCCTGAAGCTCTGAGCCTGGCCGCAAGATCTCCGGCGCAGCAGCTAGGGTTTCTCGGCGTCGCAGGTCGCCCTTTTTCGCAGGAGCACGTTAGGGCTTCTAATCCCAAATGATCGAGCGAGGGCTTATTTTCCGATTGTTTATGAACGGGTTTTTAGATCCGGGTCGGATCCATAAACGGATCTGACCGCTGAACCTTCACAATCCCAGTCGGCCGAGTATACGCCCGACTACCCCGATTATTCGGCCCGCATAGTCGTTTTCCTGACTAATGGCCGAATAGTGGTTATTCTAATCGGAGTACCCCCCGCACCGCATATTCGGTCCGACTAATCGTTCTAGTCGGCCGAATATTGCAACACTGATCTCTCTCTAACCGTCCCACGACTGTCCCCCATCTTCCCTCATCCTCGCGGACACCCACGCCATCCACGATCCTCCTCCAGTCGGCCCATATCTCCATCACAACCCACGATTCCCACCACCGGAACCGCCATGTTCTTCCCTCAAATACACCGACCCCTCCTCCGTATCCCGTCGTCCACCTTTACGCGGGGAGGGGCCCAACCCTCCTCCGCCTCCATGTGACAGGGGGAGGCGGAAGGATCGAGCGAAGACGACCTTCTCCCCCGGTGTAGACCCGCCGCCAATCATGGCGACGTTGCGGCGCCTTGAGCCCGCTCGAGCTGCCTCCACCGGCTGAGGAGGTCCAGCGAAGACCAGAGCTCCGCCATGGAGCTCGCGCACAAGCCCATCGTACCGCCATCGCTCAGGTAAGCTTCCAAATCCTTCTTGTATTTTTTCTTTAATTTCTCTTAATTATCTAGGCCGCTTCACTCGTCCTCGACCTCCATTAATCACCTCTTGAGCTCCGCCACGCACCCCCCTTTCACGCGACGCCCTCAGATCATCTCCTCCCTTTTCCATACCTCTCAATGCCTCCGACCCATCTCCGCCGCCGTCCACGGCGGAGGAGCAACCGGGCTACCATCCTCTCCGTCCACGAAGCTCTCACTTCACCTCACTTCGCACCAACACCTTGCACTGTATGCTTCGGCTATGCAATTAACCCTGCATGTATTCAAATTCTTAATGGTCGGAGGTCTCGTCGGTGAGATGTTGAGCAGCGTCATCTCCGTCCGTCAGCCATGTCTGGCCAACTCTAGCTAGCGCGGCGTGATCCCACGGGCCCCAGCTTCCTCGCCAACCTTCGAAGGGGTCATGGGGAGCTTCACCGAGCAGGTTACCCGACGTCGGAGTCTGGAGCACATCGCCGGAGATCGATTATCGCCGCCAGCTGCTGTGGAAGAACGACAAGCTGGCACCGTTGGATCTTCAATATCCAACGGTCCACGATGGACCACGTATGCAGCATCGGAGAATACAGTTATCGTTGGATTCTCATAATCCAATGGCCTACGATCGGCTACGCGTCAACACCAGCGCTGCTCCAAGCCTAAGCACCGAGCCTCAGCACTGAGCCTACACCGAACCTGCGTGGAGCTTCGAACCATCCGAGCCTAGCCGAGCCAGCACCGAGCCTCTGCCACGCCCGAGCCTTCTTCCGAACCTGGGATGGCGCGTGCGTCGCACGTGCCATCTGGGTAAATTGCGCAGAAGCCCCGCCAACTTCTTCAATTTGCAACCAGGTCCTGATAGCACGTGCATTACACGCGCACCTGGGGTATTTTGCAGTTATGCCCTCGCGGGTTTTAATAATTGCAAAAATACCCCTGTACGTGTGGGTATTTTACGGGGAAGGACTCACACTTTTTCATATTTACATTTTAGTCCCTCCCAGAGACCTGTTTGTAGTTATCTTTTCATGTTTTATTGCATTTATGCCCTTATCTTCATTGTTGCATAACTTGATTATCATGTTTCCGTTTCAGTTGATTTCAGTCTCATTTGAAAGCTTGTTTGATGTACTTTTTAATGGCATATTTAATCTTTCATCTTAGAGACATGAATTTTAATGTAATATTATGTTAGCTAAGTGTCTCTTATTATTCACTTATGCCTTGTTGACCTTGTCGATCAAGTTTGACACTTTAAGTAAATCTGAAATTGACTTATATTTAATTTACTCATTATATTTATTCTGTTCTAGGGCATATTTTCATGGCATCTCATGGCATTTACTTGCATGATAAAATAAAATAAAAAAATGCATGTTTGTTTTAATGCATTGTCCTTCATGCATACTTTGACCTATGATTCTTTACTTCAACACTTAGCTAAAATAGATAAAAATCTAGATGATACGAGAGAGGCTCGTGTCCCTGAGTTCGACCTTGGTTTCTTGCCAAGTAAAATAAATACACGACCATCCGATTTGTTTGATATATCTAAATTAGATGGTCTTTGATGACCCATTTCGACCCGACTGCGATGACAATTTCAAATGTTAAAACCACACTCTTAAAGGGCCGAATTTCAGGATCGTCACCAATCACAAAATATTTTCCCTGCTCCACACCCTGCGGAGAAAGGACAAGTGAAGAACAGATGGTCCACGTCCTCAATTGTCTTCCTGCATATGTCCCATGTAGAATCCTCCATACCCAACGACTGACCCCATTGTACCTTGGTGAGAATCTTTCCAAGCCTGAAAAGCCAAAGAAGAACTTTAACTCGGTTTGTCACCTTGCTTCTCCAAATCATGCCCGTTTTAACACGAACCTCTTCATGCACCTCAACCCCATCCATAACCAAAAATCAATATGCTTTCTTTACCGTAAACCTCACATCTCCCCACACAAAATGGTCTCTACCTGAAGATGGGCCCTCGATCTGCATCAACTCCGTCTGTAATGCAAGGAACTCGTCTACCTTCTGATTCGACAATTCCGCGGCGAACTATGGAGACCACAATCCTCGGTCCCAAACATGCCGCACCTACACCTTGCTATTCCTCACCAACTGCTAGAGGCGCGAGAATCGATCCCCCACATCACCGACCCCTGTTCAATCATCCAACCAAAAACGGAATCCCGAACCATCCCCAAGGACCGGTCTCAACTTGCATGGCACTTTCAAAATAAATTTAGTAATCCCCTTCCACAAAGACATTGGAAGGCATCCTTGGACGACCTCCAATGACATATGTATCCCATATATCTTCCTCAATAAACGCCATACGAGATCCTCAGACTTCCTCCATAATCGTACCACCTATTTCACCATAAAAGCCTTATTCATCTCCTCCACCTGCAGCACACCCAAACCGCCAATTGTACTCCCTTCTTTACCTGCCGACTGTCAGACCATAAAAATCATCTCATTAATGCCTCGATCTTTGTGTGTACCCCGACTGGAAACAACCTCATGGAACAAAAAAAATCGTGATTGCAAATAGAACATGCTTTAGAAGAGCCAACTTCCTCCCTTTGAGCATCAACGCCTTCCAACTCGCCAACCTCCCCTCCAATCCCTCCATCAAAATCCTCCAATCTTTCGTCTTTGGTTTCCCCGCCACCATGGGTAGCCCTAAGTACGTTACTGGAAAGGCAGCAGAAGGGCACCCCAACACCGTCGATTTGTCATGTTGATCTGGAGCCCAGATACCTCCCCGAAAATGTCCATGATACGCGATACAGATTTTCTCTGTCTCCGCCCTCAGGAATAGAACAATGCCATCCGTATATTGCAAGAGCGGGATGGAAATCTCTTCCTATACCTCTAGCACCATTCCTTACTTGTCGCTAACCTCATCAGTACAGGTAACGCATCAGTTACAATCACAAAGAGAAGCGGTGCCAGCGGGCATCCCTGTCGGATTCCCCTCTGAGACTGAAAAATCCACCCTCCGTTATCCATTGGCAAGCATAACATGGGACACAATTGTAACTATAGAAGGCAAAATCGATATCGATATTGTATCGATACGATATTTCGACGATATATTGGTGATATATCGTTGAAATATCGCTCATATCGACGATCTTTTGTGAAGGAAGGGCCTGAAAAGGAGAATAAATCGGCATATCGATACTGATATCGGTCTCATATTGATATCTATATATCGACGATATATCACCCATATATCGCTTCTATGGTTGTAACACAATGCTTGATCCAAGCAATCCACATCTTCGGGAATCGTCTCTTCTCCAATATAGCCCACATGAACCTCCAATCTACATAGTCGTATGCTTTGGAGAAATCTACCTTCCAAAGCACACCTTTGGCCTTCACTATAATTCACACTCACACATCAATCATCTAGTATGAAAGAATCCATCTATATCCATTGTTTACTAACGACTTCGCAATATGTGTACCATTTAATACTTGTTAGTAAATAGTAAACAATGAACAATGAATATCATTAAGCGTAACTGTTATTTGACAATATTATTAAACAAGATGATATTATCAAACAATGGATATTATCAAACAAATAATGTTAATAAACATTGAATAAGTATATCATTTGATACTTGCCAGAGTGATTAAGCATCACATATATCCATATCGATCAACACTAAACCACACTACACAATATATTTGGCTACAGTTTGTGATCAATTTCATATAACATTTATAAACTGCAATCATTTCTTTTACCAACGTTGGAGTTTGGAAATAAATATTTTTTCAAAAAAATCATATTAATCTAGGAACATGTATATATAGTTTGATTAGATAAAATAGTAGACAAGTAGGTTTTAGCTATGATTGAAACATAATAAAAAGTGATAATCAAAGATGGTGATATTAACACTATCACCTTGAAAAAAATGTCGCCTTCGTATTTTAAAAGGTGCTAATACTGCAATAGAAGTGCCATCATCACGCGAACTTTTCAATCGTGTTCATGATGTATGTAGGTTTATTAAATAACATCTCTATTGACCTTCTTTGAAGGATTGCAAAATGCCATTATTAAATAATGAATACCATAAAAGACCATATTCATAAGGTGTGTGCTTCAGCACCACCTCACAACGGAGGCCTGAGGTGCACGCCTCGAGATGAAAAAGCTGCATCTCAACTTGAGGCATAAGCCCTACCGCCTCGAGATAACACCTTTTGAAACTATGTCTGGCAATTCTCCCAGAAGTTAGTATCCAAGGTTCTAATCTCTTCCAATAGCAACGAGCACTCGAAACGGGAGAACATGAGGGGCAATGATCCTCATCCTAGTCCTACACCAAAGGGATGTAATCTGAGTGACACCTGGGCAACGTTCTGATGAAGGTTAAGGTGGAAGAGCTGCAAGACGTCCACAAACACCAGCAAACGATCAATACAAGATTGTGAGGTCGATCTTCTCCCGTGTATTTCCCAAATGTAACGTCCATAATTAAATTGAAGAGGTGCCACAAGAAGAGCAAAATCCGAGGATCCCTGGTCCTATTCGCCTCGTACCTAACATATCTTCCACCTTATGAAACTGTTGACAATATATCCCAAAATTTTCCCCTCTCTGCTATCGATCAGACCATAAAAGTTAGGTACAAGAATCTGATATCACTATTGGAGTCATGCGGGTAAGATTTATTTCAATAAATTTTCATTTAGAGGTGCTTGACAATCGTACAACCTTATTGTTGCCCACAATCTTATATTTCACGAGGGAAACTGATTCATAGAAGTTGTTTGCCACTATATTATGGATATAATACTAAAAGGTTATCTGAATTCTTCTTACATTTCTTCCTTTGAGCATATGACACATATGTTACAAAGCCACTTTCTAGAGATGTACTTCCAAGATGAGTAAGATAGAACTCGATGCTCAATCTCGAGGGGGAGTGTTGAAAATTTATTTTATTCTAAGGACCTTTTTGCTAGTCTAATTTTATTTATGACTATTTTGTATGATTTAGGAACATGTATAAATAGTTTGAAAGTTTATTTTATAAGGGATTCTTGTGAAGGTGAATTTTTTGAAGGCTTATGATTGCGTCGATTGGAGATGCATTTAGGTGTCCTTGCATCGTGGGGGATTTCCAAATGAATGGATTGACTGGATGCAGAGATGTATGACGACTACTTCCTATGCAGTTTTGGTGAATGGTAGATAGGAAGGTGTTTTTTTTTCAACCGTAGTATGGGGTTAGGCAGTGTTGCCTGTTGACGCCATTGCTCTTTGTAGTAGTGACTGATGCTTCAACCAAAATGGTGATGAAGGCGAGGGAGGAAGAGTTTCTTACTGGTTTTCATACATGAGAGATTTCGATTCCTATTCTCCAATATGCTGCGTATACCATCATTTTTGTGGAGGGAGAAACAACATTTGGGGAGGAGATAGCCATTGTTCGTGAGTTGTTTGGGTCGGTCTCGGGCCTAATTATTAATCATGCTAAGTCCACTGTTATTCCTTTTGGGATGAACAATTAGGCAATGGAGATTTGTGAGACTTCATTACAGACACAACGTGAAGCCCTCCTTATTCTCTCTCTTGGGCTTCCCCTTGTGGGAGCCAAACTTTAGGAGTCTTATTGGGTTTCAGTTATTGAGAGAATGGAGAAGAAGTTGGTGAGTTAGCATGCAACCTTCCTGTCAAGAGATGGCTGCCTTGTGCTGCTGAAGGCGGTTCTCTCGGCTATCCCAATGTTCTTTTTGTCTACACAACTGTTAAAGGCTGGAGTGAGAGGAAAGTTGGAGGCGCTTATGAGACGGTTCTTCTGGGCCCCATTTGAAGTGTCAAAAGAGACACCTTTGGTGGGTTGGAAAACCTTGATGCTTGAGAAAAAAGGATGGGGGCCTGGGGATTTAGAATTCGAAGGCGATGAATAATGCTTTATATATGATATGGATGACCCGAATATGGGGAAGAGGGTCTAATTTGCCATGCAGGACGTTATGCTTGATTTATAGGTTCTCTTTGGATCCCTCTTCACAGATTGTTGCGGTTTCTATGCCTTCCAACTTCTGGAAAGGGATTTGCTCGGTGCTCCATCATGTGTTTCCTCTCTGTGGAAAAGATTGAAATGAAAAGTATCGTTCACCGTAGCCCTAGAGCTCTCTTATATAGGAGAAAAGCTCTATGGGAAAATTACATAGATATCCGAAAGAAAGGGAAAATTACAGGATAACAAATAAAGAGATATAAATATCTGAACACTCCCCCTCAAGTTAGAGCATAAATATCTATCATGCTTAGCTTGGAACAACAACGATGACACGGTCCCTTTGTAAAAGCTTTGGTGAACATGTCAACAATCTGATCACTTGAAGCAACATGAGAAGTGGATATAAACCTCCTTTAAATCAAATCACGGGTGTAGTGACAGTTAACCTCAATGTGCTTTGTTCTTTCATGAAATGCATGATTATTAGCTATAAATAGCGCTACTTGATTATCACATTTTAGGTGCATAGGAAGAGGCACCTCCATAGTTAGATCAGTCAGAACGGACTTGACCCACATCATTTCTGTGCTGCCTTTGACCATTGCCCTATACTCTGATTCAGCGCTAGATCTGGCCACAACCGTCTGTTTCTTGCTCTTCCATGAAATCAACGAGCTGCCTACAAACAAAATGAAGCATGAAGTTGACTTCCTATCCTTGGGACACCCAACATAGTCTGCATCCCCACATCCTGACACTGCCAGGGTTGTGTCTCTCCTAATTGAAGTCCTGTACCTGGAGAAGAATTGAGATACCTCAAGATCATGTTGACTGCATCCATGTGAGCTTGCATGGGTTGCTCCATAAATTGGCTAACCATGCTGATAACAAACGATATATTAGGCCTAGTAATAGTGACATACAATAGCTTCCCTACCAGCTCTCTGTACTGTCTCTTGTCCACCTCCATAGAGTCATCATCATATAGCCGAGCATTGGGATCCATTGGAGTAGTAGCATGTCTACATCCTGTCATACCCGTCTCAGATAGGAGACCAATGACGTATTTCTTTTGTATCATTACCATTCCCTGCTGGTTTCTTGCAAATTCTAGTCCAAGAAAATACCTCAGCTTACCAAGATCCTTGGTCACAAACTGTTGTCCAAGAAATCCTTGGTTGCCTAAATTCCTTCGTTATCACTGCCTGTGACAACAATATCATCCACATAAGCCAAAATAGCAACAATACCTTTCCGGGTTCTCTTAGCAAAAATAGAACGATCTGCAGTAGATCTGACAAAGCCTTGTAGTTCAATTAACTCTGAGAGCTTCTGAAATCAAGCCCTCGGACTCTGCTTAAGGCCATATATGGCCTTATAAAGTTTACACACCATAGTACCATACTAGACTCCCCCTCAGCAGTAAACCGTGGTGGCTGCTGCATATACACTTCTTCTTGCAAGTCGCCATACAAGAAAACATTCTTGACATCTAATTGGAAAAGCGGCCAGTCTTTCACCACATCAACGACAATAAGAATGCGGAGTGTAGAGTGACGCACGACATGAGAAAGGTGTCTTGATAGTCCACCCATAAGTTTGGGTGAATCCACGAGCAACCAACTGGGCCTTGTATCTGTCTACAGAACCGTCTGCACGGTGTTTAATGGTAAACACCCATTTACTGCCAACAACAGAAGCACGTGGGGGAGCGGAGACGACACTCCACATACCTCGAGACTGTAAGGCGCCCTTCTCCTCTTCTACAACAAGACGCCAAGGACCACTTTGTAATGCCTCCTGATAGGACCTCGGTATCTGAACCGCTGATATGGCAACAACAAACCTCTGAAAGTCGCCAGATAGCCACGCCAAAGAGACATGAGAAGAAAGAGGATGCATCGTAGATGCACGCCTCTTCCGTCGTAGAGTAATAGGCACATCCAGGTCCACTGTATCCTCAGAAGGAGTATCATCTATAACATCCTGTACACTTAAATCACCAGTGCCATCAGAGGAACTCAAGTGCTCAGGACATACCTTGGGCGTGCTGGATGATGGTGGAGGTACATGAGCACGAGGCCGACGCTGGTAAACCTGTGGAAAGAAAGTAGGTGTGGCAGGAGGTGGAGGAGGTGATGACGGTGGAGGTGGTGGAGGTGGTGGTTGAGTGTGAGAGACATGAGGTAATGGCATGCAAACCTCTTCTCCACGCTCTGACGGAATGAGCTTGTCACTTGTAGGAGAGATATACATGATGGATTCAAAGAAGATGACATCTGCACTAACATAGTACCTTCGTCGAGCAGGGTCAAAGCAACGATACCCCTTGGGTCTTGGAATACCCAACAAATACACACTAGACTGCCTAGGAGAGAGCTTGTCAAGACCTGGAGACATCTGATGAACATATGCAACACATCCAAAAACACAAGGTGTGAGAGAGAAAAGATCCTTCTCGAGAAACGCAATCGAGAGCGAAATCTTCTCCCTCAGATTCGATGAAGGCATACGATTCACTAAATAACACGCAGTGAGAACAATGTCCCCCTGTACAAGTGTGGAGCACAATTCTGAATCAGAAGAGTCCTGGTGACATACAAGAGATGGTGTGTTTCCTCTCAACCACCCCATTCTGTTGGGACGTATATGTAGAGATATTTCTATGTTCTATGTACCCTTTCTGTTATTTTTATTTTCTTGTATCCATCTTATGTAATTTACCCATAGACCTTCTCTATATAAGAGAGTCTCGGGTTCTCTGGAATAAACAACTCATTCTCTTCTTCCAACATGGTATCAGAGCCAAACTAAATCCTACCCCAAACCCTAGTCGCCCACCACCTCTCTCTCTCTCTCTCTCTCTCTCTTCTCCCTCGCTGCCGCCGCCACATCCATCCCCTCCCCTCTCTCGCAGCCGCCGCCCCACCACCCCCTTCCTCGCTGCCGCCCCACCACCCCCTTCCTCGCCGCCGCCCTCCCTCCTCTCCTTTCTCTCGCTGCAGCCGACGCCCCACCCACTCCTACCCTCTCTCGTCGCCGGCCCCTCCCCCCCTCCCCCACTCCCTACCACCTCTCCCTTCTTTCTCTCTCGCCGTCTCTTGGCCTATGGGTTTAAGTGCATGAGTCTACGTATGCACTCAAATTCTCGGATGTTTTTTTTTTGAAAACAGAACGATTCGGGGGAGACACATGGTGGTGTTCGCCCCAATTTTATTAAAAACGAGAAGAGGGAGAGGGGAAGAGAGGTACATAGTGATACAAACACCAGGGATCAAGAGGGTCCCTGTCAATACCACAGCCCACAACCCAAACACCCACACGCGACGACAGCATCACCGGAGCATCCACTCATTCAGAAGTAACTCCACATGCGCTAAAACGTTCTCCCTGTAGAACCTTTGGCCCCTGAAAATCTTGGCGTTCCTAGCGAGCCATAAAGCCCAGATGCAAGCTAGGGGGCGGAGCAACTCCCGAGGGCGACTCAGAGGGCGACTCAGAGGGCGACTCCGAGGGCGACCGGGAAGGCGATCGTGCACTTTGTTCCTAGCGAGAGGGACAAGGGGAAGGGCTGTGCTTCGTCCTCACAGGAAGTCAGCCCCCAGTTCGTGGCTGCCGAAGGGGAGGAGAAGCTTCTTAAGGATGCAGGTTGGGTGGCGGTCTCTTACAAGAAGCTTGGTCGCACATGTTGGCGGTGTGGGGTGAAGGGTCACTTGGCTTCGGTCTGTGCGGCAAGGCCTCGCTGCTTTTCTTGCGGTGGCCTGGGGCACAAGCAAGCGGGGTGTGGTGCACAATCTCGGGGGGCTGTCGGTTTCTCTCTCGGTGGCCATTCCCATCGAGGGGCTGCTGCTGGCTCGGGGGGGCTTCATGCAGAAGGTTTTGCCTCGGGCGCTGCATACAGGTCTTTCGCGCAGGTGGTCGCGGGGAGAGGACCGCGTTCTTCGGCGGAGGGTGGCGGGTGCTCTGGGAGAGATGGCTTTCACACACTTGCTGCTCCCACGTCAAGGGTGCATTTCGAAGCTGGGAGGGTGGTGGGTGCTTCTGGGAGCGTCTCGATGGAGGGGGCGGGGGGAGCGGGGGGTGCAGCTCATTCGGAAGGGGGGGCTGGTGTGGCGCGCCAAGGTCGGGTGCTGGTAGGGGTCTTCCTCGACTGGTGCCTCTCCTTGGAGGAGGTGAGCAACAGTCTTCTTGAGCTTCTGGGGACGAGCTTCTCGGGAGACCTGTTCCTGCTGGGTTCGAAAAGATGTGGCGTTCGAGGTCTTCTTGGGGACCAGCGTTCCCGTTTGATTCAAGCAGGACCTCATAGAGGCATCGTGTGGAGGGATCTGCGTTTTGCAGACGGTGCCTGCTCGAACCTGGAGGTTTGCGTGGCTGAGGTCAGGGGGGTCCCTTTCTTATCTAGATCCGTTCATTGCCTTCGGCGTCCTCTTCGAAGGTGGGGTGAGGTACTAGCCGTTACCAGCGACGGCCTAGCACCTGGAGATGATCCTGCGGCAACGAAGATCCTTATGGAGTGCAACAAGGCATTCCTTGACAGGGCGGTAGGGCAGGTGTTCTTCGAAGTGTTAAATTTGGGAAGATTCTTCTGTAGAATCGAGTTCTCTGTGGTGCAGCCGCCGCCGCCTCCCTCCCTGCCGGAGCGGCGGGCTCCGGTGGGGGAGGCCGACAACAGACTCGTTTCGTTTACCGAGGAGTCGCAGCCCCGGTGGGGGGTCGCATCGATATTCTCGCCGCAGCTGGGGGAGCCTCTCGAGGGTGCGCCTTGCTATGATGTTTTCGTAAGGCCCTCTCCCCCTGATGTACGTGAAGGCCATCCCACCGCATGGCATCGTTGCATGGTAGCCGCCCTCGGGAGTACGCGGGGGGACGTGGCAGGCGGTTGGGATGATGTAGAGGGTAGGTGCACGACTTTCGGTGCAGATTTGACATTCTCGGTGGGGTCGCAAGGCTCTGCCTTTCGGATCTTCTCTCCTGGCGCTTCCATTCTTGGGCGTGCCGCCTCGTCATTCGGAGCCGTGCGTCAATCGGTATCTCGGGTTGCTGACGCAGCCCTGATCCATTTCTCCAAGGCGGATCCATCCTTTGCCCCGGGTCGGGCGGGTGCTCTTTCGGGTTCGGGCCACCCTCTGGACTCTCTTCCGCAGTCGGACCCGGGCACCCTGCTCCTTTCCTCTCCTTTGCTCCATTCCCCGCTCTCAGGCTCTCTGTCTATCAACCAGCACCCGGAGTCTTCCGCGCCTCAGGCTGGGGCTTCGGCAATGGTGGGGGGCTCTCATGGGGTTTCGGCTGTGGTGGGGGACCCGGAGTCCCTCGTTGACATGGCTCCAGTCATCGATTCGTCGAAGAGATCTTGCAAACGCTACAGAAGAAGGCGGAGCGCTCGTTCGCGGTCTAGGGAGCACCACACTTGCCTGTCCTTCGAAGAGGCGGTGGCGGAAGCAGCGGGGGTGGTACCTTCAGGGGGTCTCAACGAGGTTACTAAATGAAGGTCCTCTCCTGGAACATTCGGGGCATGGGGGATGCGGCTAAGAGAAATACCCTGGGCTCCAGATTCAAGGAATGGGGTTGCGACGCTGTCCTCCTTCAAGAAACCAAGTTGGCCTCTCTGGACGATGATGCCTGGCATTCCCTCAGGGCGGGGGATCTTGATCAGTTCTTTGCTCTTCCTGCGGCGGGGAGTGCTGGAGGGGTGCTTATCGCCTGGAAGTCTTCTCGGTTCTCCCTTGTCTCTGCTGTGAAGGGAAACCACTCCATCTCGGTTCTGCTCTCCAGGAAGGACGACTCTCTCTCCTTGGTTCTCTCTTGCGCCTACGGCCCTTGCGACGCGGCGAGAAGGAAGGAGTTATGGGATGAGCTTCGCAACACCTCCGTGGACTACGCGGGGCTGCCTTGGCTTATCGGAGGAGACTTTAATGTCACGCTTCGTTCGTCGGATAGACCCCGGTTCAGGGGAGGTTCGGACCCGGGCTCGGCGGAGTTCAAGGCCTTCGTTAATGACTTGGCTCTACAGGACTTAACGGCGACGGACGTCAGGTTCACATGGAGGAACTCTTCTTCGAAATCATGCATTGATAGGTTTCTCGCGTCGACGGCCTTCATGGATCTATTCCCTTTGGCGACGGTCCTCTCGCGTCCTCGCGCGTTCTCCGACCATTCTCCGATCGTCTGGGAGTCACAGGTGTCTTCCCCACGGGCTGGGTTCTTCAGATACGAAAGATGTTGGATGCTTGAGGAGGATTTCCGCGTGCTGGTGGCTTCTTCTTGGGCGGAACCTTGCGAAGGTCGATCAGCGGTCGTCAGGCTCCGCAAGAAATTAGAGCGGCTGAGGGGCGTCCTGTCCCACTTCAAGAAAAGATCGCGGGAGGCTAGGCTTGCGGCGAGGAAGGAGGCGGAGGCTATCGTCAACGAGCTGGACTCCTTGGAGGGGCTGAGGGAGCTCCGTGCTGACGAGCTGGCTTCCACGTCGGCGGCGATGGCTGCGGTTGAGAAGGAGGAAAGGAAGAGGGTCACGGAATGGCGCCAGCGTGCGAAGTTGAGGTGGATCAAAGAAGGAGACGCAAATTCCTCCTTTCACAGAGCGGCTTCAAACAGGAGGCGGTCAAATTTGGTTCGCTCGATGTCGTTTGGGGGGCGCGAGGTGGTGGGCGAGGACGCGATTGGGAATGCGGTGGCGGACTACTTCAGGGACTTCTCTTCGGTTCGTTTGCCTCGGCGCTGGCGCTGGCTGGTGGAGGATGTTCCTATCCTTTCCTCCGCGCAATGTGCGGAGTTGACCCGCGGCTTCTCCATCGATGAAATAAAGGCTGCTGTGTGGGATCTCAATGTCGATGCCTCGCCGGGCCCAGATGGCTTCCCTATAGCCTTGTACAAGGATTTTTGGGATGTGGTGGGTCATGAGGTTTGGGAGGTTGTCGTGGAATTCTTTTCGGGGAACTTTGGCTTCGATGGGATTAATAGGGCTCTTATTGTTCTTATCCCGAAATCTCAATCTCCAACTGCTATTGAGGACTATCGCCCTATTGCAATCTCAAATGCTCTGTACTTGATTGTTGCGAAAGTGCTTGCGAGGAGGCTGGCGGTGGTTTTAGATTTTCTGATCCATCCCTCTCAGGTGGCATTCATCCCCGGCCGTTCGATCTCCGATGTGTCGGCTCTTGCCTCTGAGATGGTTGACAGCTGGGTGAGGCGGGGGAAGCACGGCTTTCTTTGGAAGGTGGACTTCGCAAAGGCATATGACTCCTTGGACTGGAGCTTCCTTTGGTCTGTGCTGCGTGCTCGCGGGTTCCCAAATATTTGGATCTCCTGGATGCGTCGATGCGTTTCTACGGCATCCTTATCAATCATGTTGAATGGCCGTTTCGTTGGTACCCGGTTTCAACCAAGGAGGGGTGTGCGGCAGGGGTGCCCTCTGGCACCCATGCTCTTCGTCATTGCCGCTGACGTGCTCCCGAGAATGGCGGATAGGGTGATCGCGAGGGGCTTCTCATCCGGTTTCTCATGTAACTTCAACAACTCTCCAACCCTCCAGTATGCGGACGACACAATCGCCTTCATAGAGGGGGGTCTGGAGGAGGTTAGAGGGATGGCTGTCACTTTCGCCATCTTTAGCGAGCTCTCGGGGTTACGAATCAACCATTCCAAATCCAAGTTGATTCCTTTCGCTTGGGATGATCGGTATGCGGCGGCTTGTGGCATGATTCTGGGCTGCTCCCCCTCTGCTCTTCCAATCGATTACCTGGGCCTACCGCTGGGCGTGAGAAGGGCGAGATTGTCCCATTGGAACAGGGTCATAGATAAGGCGGAGAGAAGGCTTACTGGGTGGAGTGCGGCGATGCTTTCCAGGGGTGGGCGTCTTGTGCTCATCAGGTCGGTTTTGGCAGCTATTCCAATCTATTTTTTGTCGAACTGGGCCATTCCGGTGGGGATCAAGAGGAGGCTCGAGGGCCTTATGCGGACATTTCTATGGGGAAGAAGGGGCTCTGCGTCGCGGGGCATCCATCTGGTGGCCTGGAAGGATGTGGCGAAAAGGAAGTGCGATGGTGGGCTCGGGATTCGTAGCATGGATCTGGTCAACGATGCTCTCATGCTTAAATGGGTCAACAAACTTTGGGGTACCGCCTCTGGCTTCTTTCCCTCTATGCTGCGTGATATTCTCTCCATCGGAGTGGACATGCTGCGAGATGCCGACGCTTCGCATTCTGGGACGCCTTTTTGGAGGGGAATCGCCTCGGCGGCTAGGCGGTTCTCTCATCTGTTCAAGCAGTTTCTGGGTGATGGCAACTCGTTCCTTTTTTGGCACGACGCATGGGCGGGGGACGCCACTCTCGGTAGCTCCTTCCCTCGTCTCTGTGCCTTGGCGTCTGACTCTGGTGCTTCGGTGGCTTCCGCTTGGGGCGGGGGCGGCTGGTTCCCTTCCTTTGCGGCCAACCTCTCCGACGAGCGCTTCGATGACCTCTTAAGCCTCCTGCAGCAGCTTAGGGATGCGCCAACGCCATCCAGTGGCAGGGATCACTGGATCTGGCGTGACGGCGCCTTCTCCTCGAGGCGGGCATTCAAGGTGATCTCCCATCAGCCAATCTCTGATCGTACCCCCCTTTGCAATGATCTGGGGTGGCTGTGGACTCTAAATTTGCCGGAGAAGGTGGCTTTTTTCATGTGGCTTTTGCGCCGCGGTAGGGTATTGACCCGCGATAGATGTGCTATGTTCCTATCGGGGGATGGCTCCATGGATTGTGTGCTGTGTACCGGCGAGCTGGAGACCTTGCAACATCTTTTCTTCTGTTGTCCGTGCTCTACCTCCATTTGGGAGGGCCTCAATGTGTCTTGGGTGGACGCTTCTTCGGCCGACTCGTTCTGGATCACTTTGCGCTCTCGTGCTGATCGACAAACTCGGATGTTTGTGTAGACATTCATTTCTTGGTCTACGAAATCCTATTTCTATATCTCCGGCAAGATGTCAAAAAAGAAGGTCAACATGCCCTCCATAGGCACTTTCAAAGGTCCAACGCCCATTGTCAATATGGATGGGAGTAACTATGAGCTCTGAGCTATGCAGTTCATGAGTCTCATGAAGTTAAATGGTAAGAAGCACATTCTTACAGAAGACAAGCCGGCAGAGAAAACTGTGGTTTATGCCTCATGGGAAGCCGGTGATTCATATGCCATTCAAGTACACTGACGATGGAGATTGCTAATGATGCATTCTATCAGCCCATTGTTAAGGCGATGTGGGACATCCTTGCAACAACATACTCGCAGGTGCGACACGAGACCATGGTCCTTCAACTCCAACATGACATATTTACTATCAAACAAAACGGACGACCTCTTCATTCGTTGTATACGTCCTTGCGAGGGATGTTTAAGAAGCTCTACAACGTCATTCCCTTACGGCGACTCCCGAGTAGCATAAGACCTTTCGGAATGCTACCTACAGGCGACAGGTTGGCTTCATCTACATCTGCTGATGAGATTTATGTGCCACCTCCTCCTCTACATCCGTTTTTTCCCATACCAGTACCTGCTGTTCCACCACCACCACCATCACCACCACCATCACCATCTCCACAACCTCTTGTTTCTCCTTTACCAAAATTCTATACCCGTCGGTCTGCCCCTTCTCATGGTACTCGTCAGTCATCCCGCACGCCTCAGGCTTGTCCCGATACTGTTTCCATCGATGTGTCTGAAAATGTGCCAGTGTAGGGATCTTTGCAAGAGATTAACATACCGTCGAGTACTGTTTTCGATGATCTGAATGCACTTATTGTCGTACGGAAGCAGAAGCGTACCTGTGCTTCATATCCGCTAGCTTCACAGGTTTCCTTCCACCGTCTCACAGGGGACTTTCAGAGGTTTGCTGTTGCCCTATCTACCGTGGAAATACCACGGAGTTATCAAGACGCCTTGAAGGTTAGTTGCTAGTGTTCAACCATGGAGGAGGAAATGGCTGCTCTGTAGTCGTAGGGTACATGGAGCTTGGTCCCTGCTCCCCCAGAAGCATCTGTTGTTTGCTATAAATGGGTATTTACTATCAAATATCATGCAGATGGCGGCCTTGACCATTACAAAGCAAGGCTAGTGGCGCGAGGGTTCACTCAAACATACGACGTAGATTATATGAACACTTTCTCTCTAGTCGCGCGTCACTCGACTCTACGTGTCCGCCTTTCAGTTGCTGTGGTACGTGATTGGCCCGTGTTTCAGCTTGATGTTAAAAATGCCTTTTTATGTGGGGATCTGCAGGAAGAAGTCTACATGCAGCAACCTCTGGGGTTTGCTGCTGAGGGGGAGAGTCATATGGTGTGTAGACTTCACAAGGCAATATATGGCCTTAAACAAAGCCTGCGGGCATGGTTTCAAAATCTTTCTGACCTAATTGAAAGGCAATGGTTCAAAAGATCAAATGCAAATCATTCTTTGTTTGTGCAGAAGACTCCCAGTGGTACTGTTGTTATCATGGTTTATGTTGATGATATACTTGTTACAGGAGATGATATGCCGGGAATAAAGATGGCAAAAGCATTTCTGGACCATCAGTTTGTTACTAAGGATCTTGGCACCCTACGATATTTTCTAGGGTTGGAATTTGCTAGGAATGCGCAAGGTCTTGTGATGACCCAAAGGAAGTATATTACAAACATGTTTTTAAGACAGATATGATCGGGTGTCGACCCTCGACTACTCCTATGGATCCTAGCATGAAGTGATACGATGATGATATAGATGAGGTTGACAGGAGAAGATATAGAGAGATGATGGGAAAGCTTCTCTATATCACTATCACTAGACCTTATATCTCTTTTGCAGTGAGTCGGGTGAGTCAGTTCATGGAACAACCCAGACAAGTACATATAGATGCCATATACATGATATTTAGATATCTAAAGTCGTCTCCAGGTGCAGGACTACTGTTCAGGAAAGAAATAAACATTTCTGTTTCTGCATGTATTGATGCATACTATGCAGGATGCCCTAAGGATCGGAAGTCTACTTTAGGTTTTGCAGTGTTTGTTGGTAGTTCCTTAGTTTTTTGGAAAAGCAAGAAACAAACAATGGTGGCTAAATCTAGTGCTGAATTTGAGTATAGGGTCATGGCACAAGCAAGTACAGAGATGATGTGGGTTCGAGCTGTGTTAGAAGATTTGCATATTGATGTACATCTACTCATACAGCTACAATGTGATAATCAAGCATCGCTATTCGTTGCTAATAATCCTGCATTCCATGAAAGAACAAAGCATACTGAGGTAGACTTCCACTATACTAGAGATATGATTAAAAAGGGCTTGATTTCTACTTCCCATGTCAGTTCAGGAGAGTAGACTACCGACATTTTTAACAAGCCATTACTCAGAGGGCCATTCCAGAAGTGTTCTCCCAAGCTGAGCATGATTGACATCTATGCTCTATCTTGAGGGGGGTGTAGAGATATTTCCATGTTCTATGTACCCTTCTGCTATTTTTATTTTCTTGATCCATCTTATTTTATTTGCCCATAAGCCTTCTCTATATAAGATAGCCTAGGGTTCTATGGAATAAACAACTCATTTTCTTCTTCCAACAGTATATGCAGAAGATGTCTGATGCACAATACCATTGGATCTAAGAAATTTAGAAAGTTTTGTACTGCTGAATTCGAGTGCATTATCTGAACGTATAATACTTGACATTTGCAGGAAAAACATTCATTATTTCATTAATAAAAGACCGAATGATAGGATTTGCATCAGACTTGTTCTTAAGCAGAAAAACCCAAGACAATCTAGAAAACTCATCAACAACAATAAGATAAAATTGATGTTCCTGGAGATCAGGAACACGAATGGGACACCAAATATCCAAATGAATCTACTCAATATGACTATGACTACTTTGACGCTGACGACTCTGGAATGTGGACCTATGATGCTTTCCAAGCTGGCAGGCCACACACTGAAAAGTAGAGCGAGGAGAGATCTGATGAAGAACATGACGCTGCTTTTGCTGAGGAAGATGACCAAAACGGAGATGCCACATATACGTAGAGACATATCCAATGCGAAGAGAGGAGACACCAACATACAGAGATTGCACCTGTCTGTATAGACCTCCTTGCTCACGGCCAGAACCAACCACCCTGCCCGTTAGAATGTCCTGAAACACAAGAGCAGAGGGGTCAAATATGGCACGACAGTGCAAATCCTTGGTGATTTGACTAATAGATAATAAATTTATAGAGAATTCAGGAGTGTAAAGAACATTCTGAAGCCACATTTCAGGGGTTAGCTGCACCTTCCCCTGACCAGTAATGGGGGCGTGTGTCTCATCAGCTATCGCAACAGATCTGCCTGATTGAGTTGGGCTATAGGTACTAAACTGCCCTCTGTCACCACAAAGATGATGGGAGGCTCCTGAATCCATAATCCACTCCGACAAGTCTGCCCTGTAGCAGCTAGTCAAAGCATGTGGTATACCTGATGTAGATGCAGAGGCGGATGCCGCTACCTCTGATGATCCTGACGGTGATCTAGTTGACCCAGGAGAAGGTATTATCTCCCTGAGCCGTGCTACCAACTCATCAAATCCCTGATCAGATACAGACGAAAAACTGCTGCTCTGCTGAACCTGTTCTGCAACACGTGCTGAAGCGGGAAATTCATGCTTAGAATAGCATGTTTCCTCAGAATGACCTGACCTGTGGCAGTAGGTGCACAACTGACGTGGGGGTCGACTGCCCCCTCCTCTTCCACGGCCACCTCGGCCACAAAACTGTGCAGAGCCCCCCTACCACGAGATGCTGCCATAACTGCAGAAGTCTGAGACACCCGAGTGCCACATGGATATATGGAGAGCCTGCTCTGCCTGCGATATGCCTCCTCCATTAGGTGTATAGTGTCATCAATAAGAATCTGTGTGTGCCCTAGCAGCGTCATACTCAGAGTCAAGTGCCGCTAGAAATAACTCAGTCATCACCGAATCCTGATATGCCTTGAGTTGCTCTGGTGTGGCAGCCAAGGGAATGTAACCATGTAACTTCTCAAACATACTCCGTAAAGACGTGTATAGGGCATGGAGAAGGCGACCGTTCTTCTTTGACATGAAGATGTCATGTTGCAGCTGCAAAATCTTTGACTCATTCTTTGTTGGAGAGTATGTGACACCAAGAATGTCCCACATAGCCTTGATCGTGGGCTGACTCAATATATCATTTGCTATCTCCATGGACACCGGCCCAGAAAGCCATACGCGTGCATACGCGTCATCTGCCTCCCATGGGGCGTTAACCCCGATCTTGTCAACGTGCTCCTCCTGTGGGAGAATATGCTTCTTGCCATTACATTGCAAAAGACTCATGAACTGCATGGCCCACAGTTAATAGTTCGTTCCATCCATCTTCACAATGGGTGCTGGACCTTTGAAGGCACCCAAGGATGGGACATCTGCTTTGCTGTCTGACATGAACGATCTTCAAGACTGAGGTTGCAAACAGAAATAACCATGTCTACACAGACATATAAGAAGATGGTTGTGGGCGTAGACTCATATCACAACCTATTCCATCAATCAGAAAATTACTTTAAGGTACCTAGGGTGGTTTTAGACGATCAAAATCACACCTTAAGAACCAAATCAGACCTATTCAGGGCTGAAAGAACCAAGATAGGACAACCCTTCCAAACTCGAGCTTTCAGGGACTCAACCACGACATCCCTTGCGCACGAGGGCTGCAGTGGCGGGCTGTAGCCGTGGCTGGCACCTGCCGGTGTCGCCGGCGGCCTGCTAGGGCAGTAGCTGCGTACCGCTGCTGCGGCCTGTTGCGGTGGCGGTGGCCTACTGCTGCGGTGGGCGGCGACCTGCTGCGGTAGTGGGCGGTGCCTGCTGCTGCGGGTGAGCGACGGTTGGTTGCCGCACGGAGGTCTAGGGTTTTGGTGGGGTTTGTGACTCTAGGGCACAGACTCCAGCCTAGTACCGTCGCTCCGATACCATGTGGAAAGGATTGAAATGGAAAGTATTATTCACTGTAGCCCTAGAGCTCTCTTATATAGGAGAAAAGCTCTATGGGAAAATTACATAGATAGCCGGCAGAATGGGAAAATTACTGGATAAGAAATAAAGAGATATAATATCTCACCACTCTCATGAGGCATGTCTTAGGCATTGGCCTGGGATTTCATTTTGGAACTGATGATTGGACTAGGCAAGGCACACTATGCGTTTGCTTCCCCTGACTTTTCGCTCTAATGGCTGAAGCAAGTGCTCTGTGAGGGATTGTTGGGAAGGCGACCATTGGACCTCACTTTTTCTTACTGACTTATCAGATCGATGCTTTATGGAGTTTATGTTGCTTTTGGAGACTTTGGTGGTGCAGGAAGGACTATCTGACACTATTGATCATGGGTCGTGGGTTGATGTGCGCTTCACAGTGAAGAAGGCATGCAAGACTTTCTACTTGAGGATTGTTTTTGATCCCTCGATTATCTCTAGTATGCACGTTGATATATGGAGATGGAAGATCCTGCTGCGGATCCGAATTTTTATTTGGTTGCTGTGAAGGGATTGTCTTATGAGCGGCGAATGGAGAGCTTGTTTCTTTCCTGGGAATGGCATCACATGTCAGCGCTGCTTGGAGAATGTTGCACATATATTCTGTGTTATGTTGCCAAGGAGGTGTGGATTGTGGTGCTTGTTGAGAGGAGCTCTACTTACGACTGGGTTGGTTTCTGGGATTCCTTGGCAAGATTTGGGTGGCTGCCATCCTATGGTCTATGTGGCTTGCACAAAATGGGTTAATATTCTGGGATGAATGAATGTATATGGGGAATGTAATTGAGCATGCAATATGCCTTAAAACCTTATAGTTTTTGTAACTACTTTTATAAAGTTAATATATAGAAACATACGGGTGGGCGTCTTCTCGACATCTCACCCTCTTTTTCCTAAAAAAGACTCGTGTAATTTTCCCTTTATCTTCTGTATATAAGAGACCATAGAACCTTTGGTATAATCATTTCTACACATCCTAGTTTTGGAGAATCAGGAATTGGATTTTTGATTGTTTGGTTTACGTGGAGATGCCATTATCTGGTTCGGATGATAGATATTTCTGTTTTTATTGTACTATGTATGAGTATGGAAAAACGAGTGAACTTTTAAATTTAAAATCACTGGAGAATTTTGCCCTTTTGTAATATCAATCTTGCCACTATTTTACCTTAACGGAAGGGTAGAACTGTAAATTTTGAAGGTAGGGGCACTAATGATATTGCAAAAAGGGGTGAGGCATAACTGATATTGCAGAAGGTAAGGACACACGTGATAAAAATCCAAAAAAACTTGATGTTGATTTGACATTAATTTGATTAATATAAATTGATGATCATTTGAGGATGGCAAATGTTTTAGTGATTGATTTTAATTTTCAAAGTACATGTCCTGCAATGCATTCATCTTTTCTAATTTCTTGTCATTTTTATGCTTTAGTTGAAACTGCCGTATGCTGTCAGAAATGCTTAGATTTGGTTCAGTCAGATTTTATTTATCTTTGTAGGCCATTTCAGTCTTCTGCTAGTGATAAAAGTTTTTATATTCTCTTATTTTTAAAGTATGAGTTTTCTCACTAAATTATTTTGCCAGATGTGGACGAAGGAAGAAACCGATCAATTATTTGATCTATGCGAAAGATTTGACCTCCGTTTCATCATCATAGCGGACAGATTCCCTTCTTCTCGAAGTGTAGAGGAACTTAAAAGCCGCTATTACTCTGGTATGGTAATTGAAACTCCAGTATTGTTATTTGTCTTTATGTTTCATCCCTTAGTCTTAATTCTTTCTCCTAATGGGGATTATAGAACCACCATAAAATCAAAGCTTATTGTATTTATCTAATTCTATGTCCTTATAATATTTTTTCTGCATATTGTTAATAACACTTGTATTAAAGTTTGGACATGCATTTTAAGGTCTTGCATGCACAATTAGGTTAAAATAAAATGTGATTCTTGAAAGTTTTTTTAGATAAAATGGTTCACATTCATTCATCCTGATTGCTTTAGCAATAATAAGTTTTGTAACATCGAGAGGAGAAAGGCCCGCACAGACGCGAGGCACTAAAAAGTTAACATCAGTGATCAAGCCAGCCTAAAAAAAACCCTTCACTATAGCGACAAACAAAGAAATGTAGCCCAAAAGGGAATAGATTCTCGAGTATTGCACAAAATGCCACCCTCAAAGCCGATCGAGAATATTGTGGATCACAGCAAAATCACCAGCATGCCTTGATCAGTCACCACGAAGACGTCTAGTGTAGCATCTAGATAGGTTTCGAAGGTCTGGAACCGAAGCCCAGACAACGCGCGCCAAGACCATCCGATTGTGGAGAACCCGAAAACACCAAAGGTCCTACAGAACGGTTAATTTAAAATCAAAAGCATGTTAGCACTGAAAATGGAGATTCTTCGAATAGCTAAGTGATGTTACTATCAAAATTCTAGGGATTATTCCAAATATCCCCTGCCTCACTTCCGAATCTAGTATTACAAACGAACGCTGCTTCAAGGATTAATTTATGCTTGATGACAGGTATGTTGTCATAGATGAGGCGACATCAACCTTTCCAAATTAACTACCATATGGTAATTTTGAAGCAAAGTAAACGACGATCCTCAAGCCTCAAATTTATCATTTTGTTTCCAGTAATCATATCAAAGATATCCCGAAACATTGGTTCCAAACCACATGAATTGAAAACATCTCTAGTTATTCCACAATCATTGAATATATGCATGTAACTTTCCAAGTCATGTTTGAAAAGGTGACATCTATTTACAAAATTGATTTTCATTTTTTCTAGGTGATCCTGTCGGGTAATTTTGTTGTGTGCCAATAACCAAATGAAATAGTATGCTCTTGGTTCCAACCGTGTCTTTCTAAAATTTTCATAAACCAGCGATCGGATATCCCATCCATAAGTAGCGTATATAATCGGATATCCCATCCATAAGTAGCGTATATAATCTTTTGGTCGTTGATCCCTTATGTCTGGAAGAAATGTTTGGGTATCTTTTGAAAGTACTAAGCAGTTAGTGGACGTCCAGTTGCTGCATACTGATTTAATTTCGGTGACCAGGAAATATTTGTGGAAATTACGTGTTTAGAAGAGTAAGCTTTTTTTGTTTTACAATCAAACCTTAATCCTTCTGATTAGTATTCTTATTTGTCTTAAACACCAATCCTTCTTGTTAGCATTATTATTTCTTTTAATTGTTTTCTCTCTTTGAGGACATTTACATAATTTGCCAGCTCTAGGGTTTCCTCCTCTCTACAAGAGGATCCTAAGGCTTAGGAATATAAACTATCATTGTTGTCCTTTCAACATGGTATTAGAATAGTTATCCTAGATCGGTGTCCTATATCCTCTTGATCTAGACCTACCATCACACAATTCTGTCATCGGCCACCCACCTGACCCCCGTGCCAAGTGCCACCATCCAATGCCTTAACCTAACGCTTCCACGACTTAATCCCAACACTGCCTCTAACATCATCTTCTTCAACGTTGTCGGTAGCAGTGCTGTCTAGATTGAGGCTGCATTCTTGCCAACCTTTAGCTGTATTGTTGATGACCATGACTAAGCACCATCTGGGGGCTGCTCTACCTTGATTTCACCATCGATCGCCTCGGGGTTATAACCCTACTTGTGAATGATTCAACCTCATGTATTTTTGATTCTTTTGAGAATCATTTGTTGATTACAATTTAATCTCACCACTTTCTTTCATCTTCTATTATAGATCACCGTTGAGATAAATATATCTCTTGGTTCATTTTATGTTTTATGTTTCTTTATGTACTTATCATGTAATTAACCCAAGGGTTTTTCTCCTATATAAGAGAGCCCTCAGCCTATATTCTAAATGTATGATTTTATTTTCTCCCAACATGGTATCGGAGCAACGGTCCTAGACCGAGGTTCCCATATCCCGCCCGAGACCTTAACCCTACATCCCCCCCCCCCCGCGCGCGCGCTTCGTCGCAGGCGAGCGAACGCTCTCCCGTTGCCTTCCCCAAGCTGCACCGAGCGCTGCCAGGAGACTTTCGCGCTTCGCTAGGCGCCTCTCGCGCGCATCACGCATCCCTCCAGGCGCATCGCGCATTGCCAGGCACTGCCATACTCATTGTGCGCTGCCAGGCGCATCCCGCGCGTCGCTAGGTGCATCTCGCTCACCGCCAGCACCTCCAAACGCCTCCCTCGCGCACTGCCAGGCGCTGCCAGCACCGTCGGGAGCACACATAGTGCCGCCAGGGCACTTCTGCGCTGACCTAGGACCCTGCAAGGCAGCCTTGTCTGATTTATCTCCTTTTGTGAGGCGTTTGATCTCGTACGGAGGCCAAGGGATGGCTGTATAAGTCTAGATATACAACTAATCTCTCATATGATTCTGTAGACGATCTTTTCTTCTCTTGATATAACCCCCAATTGTTCCGTGTCTTGGCTTCTTGGTACAATGTCGGAAAACATGGGTGATGTTTTCTCCTCTTCCGGTGCCTTCAAAGGTCCGACACCTGAAGATGGACAGGACCAACTACGAGTTATGGTCCATGCAGTTTCGTACCCTAATGCAGTGCCACAATAAGGAGCATATTCTGACTGATTCGGAGCCGACAGACAAGACTGAGGTAAATGCATCATGGAAGCAAGATGTTGCCTATGCTTGTATCTGGCTTTCTGGGACACTTACCACAGAGATAGCTAATGATATTGTCAATCAGCCAACGACGAAGGCTATGTGGGATATATTGGCAGACACATACAGTCAAGAAAATAATGAGAGCAAGATTCTTCAGTTGCAGTTCGATATTTTCTCGATCAAACATAATGGTCGACCGCTCCACGCACACTTCTCTCATCTGAGGGGCATGTTTGAGCGATTACACAGCTTCATGCCTATTACCACTAGCACTGAACAACAACAGGCATATCGGAATGCCACCATGACAGGAGTTTTCTTGTCCTCTCTTGACTCAGAGTACGATGCCGCTCGTACTCAACTTCTGACTGGAGAGACGATACCGCCGATGGAGGTCTACAAGCGATTGAGCAAGATCACTACCACATCCACTACTACGGTCCAACCGACTCCTTCTGATATGGTGGCCACTCGTGGAAGGGGGGGTCATCCCAGTTTCGTGGCCGTGGACCTAGAGGTCGAGGAGGCGGTCGACATCGTGTTCTTGTTCCCATTTCCATCGTCCTGGTCACTCTGAGGAGACATGCTTTCAGAAGCATGGTTATCCAGCGTCTGCACGTGTTGCTGAGCAGACTGAGCATTCTAGCTTGCCTACTCCGGATCCACGTTTCGATGATGTTGTCTCCAGACTTCGAGACATGATGACCACTCCTACGACTCCGACTCCAGGTGCCACAGATGCCGCAGCCACTGCCAGAGAATCTTCTAGTTCATCAGGTACTCCTGTGTTTACAAGTAGTTGCAGTTTAGATTTGATTGACTGGATTATGGACTCTGGAGTGTCACATCATATGTGCAGAGATCGGACGTAGTTTCGTACATACAGATCTATCCCACCTGGCAGATCCGTGGTTATTGCCAATGGAGTTCTTCTACCCATTGTTGGTCTGGGGGAGATTGTTCTAGCTCCCTCAGTGAATCTTCATAATGTCTTATATGCTCCAGACTTCCAGATGAATCTTTTATCCATTAGTCAACTTACAAAAGATTACATTGCCATGCCATCTTTGATCCCTCTTCTTTTGTGTTTCAGGACATACTAACTGGCAAGGTGATTGGTCATGGCCGTGAGTAGCGAGATTTGTATAAGTTTGCCATACTACCTCGTGCTGGCGTTGCTACTCTACCTTCAGGATGCGTTTCTCCCTTCATGTGGCACCTTCGATTTGGTCACCTTCCACTACAGAAGATGTGTCATGTGCTACCACAGATATCTCCTCGTACTACACTAGATTGTGAAGCCTGTCAACTTGGGAAGCACCATCGCTCCTCCTTCCCGAGTCATCCAAGTCGTCACAGTACTCAATCCTTTGAGTTGTTTCATTTTGATATTTGAGGTCCGAGTCGTGTTCCTGATCACCAGGGATATCTTTTTTATATGGTTGCTGTGGATGATTTTTCTAGACTTTCTTGGGTTTTCCCGTTAAAATATAAGTCTGAAGCTGGTGCTATCATTAAAACCTTTCTTATTGAAGTTAAAAATATATTCTCTGCTAATGTGAAGTACATACAATGCTTTAGAGTTTTCCATATTACACTTATCTGAATTTCTCAGGTCCTTCGGTATCGTTCATCAGACTTCTTGCAGTTATACTTCTCAGCAGAATGACGGGGCTGAACGTAAACATCATCACCTTCTTGATGTTACAAGAACATTATTGATTCAGAGTCGTACCCCTCATTCTTTCTGGGTAGACGCCGTTCTCACTGCTTGCTACTTGGTGAATCGCATGCCGCCAACTATTCTTGGGGAGAAAGTTCCCTTCTTGATTGCGTTTCTCGAGAAGGAACTTTTCTCCCTCATTCCCAGAGTGTTTGGTTATGCGGCCTTTGTCCATAACTTCACTCCTGGTCGTGACAAGCTCTCGCCTAGGGCTGTCAAATGCGTCTGTATTGGTTATTCTCGTACCCAAAAAGGATATAAATGTTTTGATCCTGTAGGACGACGATATTATGTAAGCGCTGATGTTATTTTCTTTGAGTCGGTTATGTATTTCTCTCCTATAGGTGACAGGTTATCCAATACTACTACTGGAGAGGATGTTGTTGTTCCTCCACCTCCGTCTCCTCCACCATATGAACCCCATGCTGCTCCTACCCCCCCCCCCCACCTCCTCCACCTCCACCGCCCCCACCACCTCCACTTCCATCTACCCAGCCCAAGGTGTTACCCCTTTTTTACACCCGCAGGTCTTCTACTCGCCCCTCTGCTCATGCGCCGTCCACATCATCTACCACGCCTTAGGTATGTCATGAACACATTGTTTCTACTGATGGCACTGGAGCTTTGCATGATACACAGGATGAGTTGATTCCAGAAGACAGAGTGGCTGATGATCTGGAGATTCCTATTGCCCTAAGGAAGTCTCGTTGACAATGTGCCACGTATCTTCTTGCTACACATGTTTCTTTGGATCATCTTTCAGAGGAGTACAGGAAATTTGTAGTGGGACTCTCAGCTGTCACTATCCCATGTACATATCAGGAGGCACTCCAGGACAGTAGGTGGCGACTTGCAATGGAAGAGGAGTGACATCCTTGGAGGTCGCATGGTACATGGAGTATTGTATCTGCTCCAAATGGCACCTCTGTTGTAAGCTGCAAAGGGATATTTACAGTCAAGCAAAGAGCAGATGGCAATGTGGACTGATACAAGGCAAGGCTTGTGGCACGTGGGTTCACCCAAACTTATGGGGTGGACTATCAGGATACTTTTTCTCCTGTGGCTAGACATTCGTCACTATGCATTCTTCTTTCTGTTGCTGTTTCACAGGACTGGCCTTTGTACCAACTTGATGTGAAGAATGCCTTTCTATACGGGGATCTCCAGGAGGAGGTTTACATGCAGCTGTCAATAGGGTTTGCTACTGAGGGGGAGTCCCAACAGGTGTGCAGGCTTCACAAGGAAATTTATGGCCTAAAGCAGAGTCCGAGAGCTTGGTACTAGAAGCTATCGGAGTTGATAGAGCACCATAAGTTTGTGTGGTCTACTGCGGACCGCTCACTTTTTGTTCCTCCACCTCCGTCTCCTCCACCATATGAACCCCATGCTGCTCCTACCCCCCCCCCCCCACCTCCTCCACCTCCACCGCCCCCACCACCTCCACTTCCATCTACCCAGCCCAAGGTGTTACCCCTTTTTTACACCCGCAGGTCTTCTACTCGCCCCTCTGCTCATGCGCCGTCCACATCATCTACCACGCCTTAGGTATGTCATGAACACATTGTTTCTACTGATGGCACTGGAGCTTTGCATGATACACAGGATGAGTTGATTCCAGAAGACAGAGTGGCTGATGATCTGGAGATTCCTATTGCCCTAAGGAAGTCTCGTTGACAATGTGCCACGTATCTTCTTGCTACACATGTTTCTTTGGATCATCTTTCAGAGGAGTACAGGAAATTTGTAGTGGGACTCTCAGCTGTCACTATCCCATGTACATATCAGGAGGCACTCCAGGACAGTAGGTGGCGACTTGCAATGGAAGAGGAGTGACATCCTTGGAGGTCGCATGGTACATGGAGTATTGTATCTGCTCCAAATGGCACCTCTGTTGTAAGCTGCAAAGGGATATTTACAGTCAAGCAAAGAGCAGATGGCAATGTGGACTGATACAAGGCAAGGCTTGTGGCACGTGGGTTCACCCAAACTTATGGGGTGGACTATCAGGATACTTTTTCTCCTATGGCTAGACATTCGTCACTACGCATTCTTCTTTCTGTTGCTGTTTCACGGGACTGGCCTTTGTACCAACTTGATGTGAATAATGCCTTTCTATACGGGGATCAGGAGGAGGTTTACATGCAACTGTCACTAGGGTTTGCTACTGAGGGGGAGTCCCAGCAGGTGTGCAGGCTTCACAAGGCAATTTATGGCCTAAAGCAGAGTCCGAGAGCTTGGTACTAGAAGCTATCGGAGTTGATAGAGCACCATGAGTTTGTGCGGTCTACTGCGGACCACTCACTTTTTGTTCAGAGGACACAGAGAGGTACTGTTGCTATTCTTGTTTATGTGGATGATATTGTTGTCACAGGAGATGATGACCATGACATTCAGACGGCCAAGGAGTTCCTAGGTCAACAGTTTGTGACGAAGGACCTTGGCACTCTTCGATACTTCCTTGGATTGGAGTTTGCTAGGAACCACCGAACCAGCGCGGTCTGGTAATGACGTGGAGAAAGGTTGTGATGGATCTCCTTTCTGAGACAGGTATGACAGGATGCAAGCCTGCTACTACCCTTATGGATCCGAGTATGAGGTTATATGATGATGACACCGAGGAGTTAGTGAGCAGGAGATATAGAGAGCTGGTTGGGAAGCTTTTATATGCCACCATCACCAGGACGGATATAATGTTTGCAGTAAGCAAAATTAGCCAGTTCATGGAGCAGCCCAGAGAGGTGCATATGGATGCTGTCTACATGATATTGAGATATTTGAAGAACTCACCTGGCTCGGGTCTTATATTCAACCGAGATACATCTCTTGAGGTGACAACTTGTGTAGATGCTGATTATGCAGGTTGTCCTAGAGACAGAAAGTCTACTTCATGCTTTGCTGTGTTTGTCAGGAGCTCACTTGTTTCATGAAAGCAAGAAGCAGACAATTGTGTCCAGATCAAGTGCAGAATCTGAATACAGGGCCATGGCACAAGGGAGTGCAGAATTGATGTGAGTTAGATCAGTATTGACTGACCTTACTATTGAGGTCCCTCTTGCTATGCAACTTTTATGTGATAACCAAGCTGCACTATTCATTGCCAATAATCTTGCTTTTCATGAAAAGACGAAGCATATAGAGGTGGATTGTCATTACACTAGAGACTTGACTCAGAAGGGTCTCATATCTACTGCCCATGTATCCACAGGAGATCAGACAGCTGACATTAGGGCATTAGCTAGTGGTCCATTTCAAAGATGTTGCTCCAAGCTGAGTATGATAGATATATATGCTCTAGCTTGAGGGGTAGTGTTGAGATAAATATATCTCTTGATTCATTTTATGTTTTATGTTTCTTTATGTACTTATCATATAATTAACCCAAGGGTTTTTCTCCTATATAAGATAGCCCTCGGTCTTTTCTAAATGTATGGTTTTATTTTCTCCCAAAAATCACCATGAACGCAACTTCATCCACTTTTGCAAGGACGAATTGTTTCATCTCCATCTCATCTGTAGTTTTATAGGGCACGTCTTTCAATCCCACATGACTTGAGAATTATATACTCTTGTCCCACATATTAGAAGTGTTTATTAGCTATCAAAGAAAGCTCAACGATATATACACACACACAAACTCTTGTCCCACACATTAAAAGTGTTCATAGATTATCAAAGAAAGCTCTATGTACTCATTAATGATATTCTGTGTGAGGCTAAAAGTGGTTATGAGTCTTTATTACAAGATAAATATCTGATAATGGATGGGCTCACCATCTTTGTTACTTATTTTATTGTAGTTAGTCTTCCTTTTTAAGGAGATAACCAATGAAATGTCTAAGGAGTTCGCTCAGACTTACTCCTAGCAGAAGATTAAACATTGACTTGATAATATTCATATGTGTATCTGTTCAATCACTCATTTAAATTCCATCCATCGTTGTATGGGGTTCTTACTGTTTCTCACTACTTTTTTTCAAGGAAAATGGGATATGATATCGAGGAGATGCCCACCATAAAATCTTCTATTCACAAAAAGTTTTAGGTATCTAAATTCTCAAAGGATTTTGGCACGCTGTATGACATTTTCCATATGTTTTCTTCCCATACAGAATATAACTCTATTTCAAGCTAGCCACGCCGACCAGATGATAGCTGTGACCCAAATCCCAAGGGAATTGTTGCCCCTTCTCAACCCATCAAGGACTACTAACCGGAGGTAACCACCACATTGATGCATGACGCAGACCAAACCTCCCCTGAGATATGATATCAAATGAAGACTTGGTCTACATTCTCCACAATCATCGAACAATGCTCACATACTCTCATAGTACGGTAGAGAAACATGACCCGCCACTTCCCAATCATCAACCACTGACCCCTCATGTGCCAAATGAAGTACCATATCCTCAGCGGGATTTTCCACTACCAAATGTGTCAAACTCGATCTGAAGAAATCCCATGGTCTATTTTCGAAAATAGGCATTGTATTCCTTCCTCACTGTGAAGCGTCTATTTGTCTAAGCCCAATTGTCTACTATGATTGAAAGTTTCTAAATTGCTTGCAATGTCTCCAGAAGTAACAAAAGCTCTGCAAATAGATGATCAGTTAAAGCACACCGAAAATGAGGAAGCCAACTATCAACCTCCATAAAATCCTTCCGTGTGCAATTCATATCTAATGCCAATGCAAAAAGTCCGGTGAATCTAGCAAAAAACGTGCACTGACCTGTCCAATGATCATTCCAAAAGTGAAACCCCCACTCCTTACCCGAAACCTGCTTCAGAGCGTGATTATACACGAAAGTATTGCTTAGATGCCCCTTCATAATTTAGATGGTACGACCACATAAGCCAATTGAGCTGACAGGTTTAAAGAGATCCATGTTGAAGAGTTTTATGTTATGCCACTATTTTACAGTTATTTATTTCTTTTGTCCGTAACATGTAATTTACCATTCAGGTTTTTCTCTTCTATATAAGAGAACACTTGGGCTCTATGAATAAACATAACAAGTATTCTTTCTTTACATGGTGTTAGAGTTGCGGTCCTAGATCGGAGCCCTGAGCCAAAAACCCTAATCCCTACCCTCTAGCCTCTCCACGTGCCATCGCCCATTAAGAACAACAACGTCGCTACCCGTGCGCGGCTCTCAACGGCATCTAGCGTCAATCGCGCGAGGCAACCAGCGCTGTCGCCTGCTCGAGACCTTCAACGACACAAAACACCACCCGTGCAAGGTGCCCAACGCCGCCGCCCGAAGCGCGCAACAATCTCTTGCTGCTTTCAGCGTGAGGCAGCATTGCCTAATGGGGATATTAGCTTCCCAGAATCCCGTTGTGTCGCTCGGTGATCCCATAGACAGATCGTGGGTGCATGATTTTGTCATCGTTGGTCTGATTTCTGAGATTTAGGGCCCGATTTACCCTATTTTTATCAAAATCAGTCCACAATTCGTCTGAAAGTGGTTGTGGTTTGGGCCTAAGATCACAACTATATCTTTTCATGTCCGTCTAGATGCGGCTTGGTTGGTCTAAGATCCCAGTGATTGTTCACGATGTTAGAAAGCAGAGTTGATACGCCATCTATGGGTGCCTTCAAGGATCCCACACCTATTGTCAAGATAAACGGTACCAACTACGAGTTGTGGGCAATGCAGTTCATGAATCTGATGCAGTTCTATGGCAAGAAGCATATTCTGACATAGGATGAGCCGGTAGACAAGACTGGGACCAACTCCACATGGGAGGTTGATGATGCATATGCCAAGGTGTTGCTATCTGGTACCATTTCTGTGGAGATAGCCAATGATATCCTTAATCAACCCACAACAAAGGCAATGTGAGGCATTCTCGCAGGGATGTACTCTCAGGCGAAGAATGAGTCGAAGATACTGCATCTCCAACATGATATCTTCATGACCAAACATGGTGATCGTCCCCTTCATGCCCTGTATACATCTCTGAGGGGTATGTTTGAGCGACTTTACAGCTACATACTCTTGACGGCCTCTCCAGAGAAGCATAAGGCCTACAGAGACTTTGTTATGATCAGTGTTTTTTCTAGCTGCCCTCAACCTAGAATATGACTTAGCTCGCTCTCAGCTTCTTACCGATGCTACCATACCTCCTTTGGAGGAAGCATACCGCATGCGGAGTCGGATTGAGTATCTCCTCTACCACACCTTCTCAGACTTCGTCGGTTATGGCTGCATCACGTAGTAGAGATGGATCTACTCCTTTCAGAGGACGAACACACACGACAGAGGTGCTTCACGTCCACGTCAGATATGTTCATGCTGCCATCATACAGGTCATTTAGAGAATATATGCTACTCCAAGCATGGATTCCCACCATCAGCTTGTGCCATAGAGTAGAGTCAGACTACTCCTGATCTAACTGATCATCGCTATGACGATTTTGTTGCTCGCATGAGAGAGATCATGCCTTCAGCCGCTGGATCTTCCAACACCGATCCATCAGACACTAGAGCCTCTACCTCTACTAGTAGTTCATGTATTTCTCATGTAGTTATTGGTCGCTCTCGACTAGATCCTTTAGCGTGGATAATGGATTCCAGAGCATCACGCCATCTCTGTGGAGCTAGATTGCAGTTTGGTACATACAATCCAACACAATCAGGTAGATTGATAGTGATTGTTGATGGGACTCAATCCCCAATTACTGGATAGGGGGAGGTTCATTTGACACCCTCCATGCACATGTGGAATGTTCTTCATGCACCTGACTTTTTCTTGAATTTACTGTATATTAGCCAGATTACAAAAGATTTACACTGTCGTGCTATATTTGGCCCTAGTTCTCTTGTTTTTTAAGATATACTCACGAGCAGGGTGATTGGATGTGGCAGTGAATATGGAGGGCTATACAGGTTATCTCAGTCTCCGTATGCTGGTGCCACTTCAATAAATACATTCGTTTAGATAATGCACTTGAGTTTTGTACTATATATTTGTCATAATTTTTTAGCTCATGTGGCATCATTCATCAGATATCTTGTCTTTATATGTCTCAACGGAAAGGTGTGGCAGAACGCATACACATGCAGAATGTTCTTCATGCACCTATCTTTTTCACGAATTTACTGTATATTAGCGAGATTACAACTATCGTGCTATATTTGACCCTAGTTCCCTTGTTTTTCAGGATATACTCACGAGTATGGTGATTGGACGTGGTCGTGAATATGGAGGACTATACAGGTTATCTCAGTCTCCGTATGCTGATGCCACTTCAATAAAATACATTCGTTCGGATAATGCACTTGAGTTTTGTATATTGTCATAATTTTTTAGCTCATTTGGCATCTTTCATCAGACATCTTGTCTTTATACGTCTCAACAAAACGGTGTGGCATGATGCAAACACCAACATTTTCTAGATATCATCAGGACTCTCCTCATACAGAGTCGGGCTCCACATTCTTTTTGGGGTGATGCTGTGATGATAACTTGTTATCTCATAAACTGGATACCCTCCACAATCTTGGGTGAAAATGCACCATTTAGTCTTGCTTCTCGCTCCTCGAGCTGTCAAATGTATGTTTGTTGGGTACTCTCACACTCAGAAGGGTTATCTGTGTTTTGATCATGTACATGGACAATACTATGTCAGTGCTGATGTCACCTTCTTTGAGTCCATCTTGTACTACTCTCCTCCATGTGATAGGATGAGTCCCTGTGAGTCTGAATATGCTGTTATTCTCCCACCTCCACGGTTCCACCTACACATATACCTCAACCTGCACTCCATGTTCTAACGCCTTCCCCATCGTCCCACACACCTTTGGTAAATTCTGAAAACTTGGTTTTGACTGATGAAACTAGTATTGTGCATGATATACATGTTGAGCTAGAACCACCAGCAGAGAATGGTTTAGGGTGGTCCATTGCCTTGCAGAAAGGCAAATGTTCTTGTATACGATATCCAATGGCAGGTCAGGTGTTTCTGGAGTAGCTTTCAATAGACTTCTGAAAATTTATTGTGGGATTATCCGTTGTTGGAATCCCACACACATATTAGGAGGTACTCAAGGTGAGCAAATGGCATATGGACATGGAAACAGAGATGGCTGCTTTATAGTCTCGTGGCACATGGAGTACTGTTATAGCTCCCGCAGACGTGTTTGTTGTAGGATACAAGTGGGTGTTCACTGTGAAGTATCAAGCACATGACATCATTGATCGCTACAAGGCATGGCTCGTAGCTCGCGGGTTCACCCAGACTTATGGGCACACTATCTGGACACTTTCTCTCCAGTAGCTCGGGACTGCACTCTTCGGGTTCCTCTCTCTATCGTTGTCGCATGGGATTGGCCTCTTTACCAGCTTGATGTGTCAAATACCTTTCTCTACAGTGTTTTTCAGGAGGAATCTACGTGCATCAATCACCTGGGTTCGCTGTTGACGGGAGTCTCCAAAGGTGTTCAGACTTCATAAGTAGATCTATGGCCTTAAGCAGAGTCTGAGAGCATGGTTTCAGAAGCTCTCAGATGTAATATAATAAAAGGGGTTTGTGAGATCCACTACAGATCACTCCTTGTTTGTTCAGAAGTTCCATAGGGGCATCGTTACTATATTGGTATATACCGATGGCGTCATTATTACATGGGACAATGCACATGAGATTCAAGCAACTAAGGCTTTACTAGGTCAACAATTTGTGATCAAGGACCTTGGCAGTCTGCGCTACTTCCTTGGACTGGAGTTCGCCAGGAACCATCGAGGTCTTGTGATGACCTAGAGGAAGTATATTACATATCTCATATCGGAGACAAGTATGGCAGATTGCGAGCTAGTCATTACTCCAATGGACCCGAGCATGATGTTCTATGACGACGACACTGATGAGGTCGACAAGAGGAGATACATGGAGCTAGTTGAGAAGCTGCTATATTTGACCATCACCGGGCCAGACATATCCTTTGTAGTAAGAAAAGTGAGTCAATTCATGGAGCAACCAAGACATACCCATATGGATGAAGTCCATATGATTTAGAGGTATCTGAAGACCTCACCTGGCACCGGTCTTTTGTTTAGCGGAGGCACATCCCTTGCTGTTACAGCTTGTGCAGATGTAGACTATGTAGGATGTCCCAAGGACATGAAGTCAACTTCCAGATTTGCAATATTTGTAGAGAATTCATTAGTATCATGGAAGAACAAGAAACAAACAGTTGTTGTCCGGTCGAGTACTGAATCAGAGTACAGAGCCATGGCACAAGGCATCACATAGATGATGTAGGTTAGATCAGTACTGACCTAGCCATTGAGGTGCCTCTTCCTATGCACCTCTAATGCGACAACCAAGCCGCACTGTTCATTGCCAACAATCAAGCTTTCCATGAGCGAACCAAACATATCGAGGTAGACTGCCACTACACTCGAGATGTGATCCAGAAGGGTTTCATTTCTACATCCCATGTCATTCTAATGAGCATACGACAGACGTGCTCACCAAAGCTCTAGCTAGAGGACTCTTTCAGAATGATGTTCCAAGCTGAGCCTGATCGATACCTATGCTCCAGCTTGGGGGGGGGGGTGCTGAAGAGTTTTATGTTATGTCACCATTTTATAGTTATTTATTTCTTTTGTCCGTAATATGTAATTTACACATTAGGGTTTCTCACTTTTATATAAGAGAATCATTGGGCTCTATGAATAAACATAACAAATTTTCTTTCTTCACAATGCATAAATAGAGCAAAGCAATCCACATAAAAGGTCCGATCCACCCCTTATGTACGAGTGCCCCACTTAGTCAAGAGAGCACCGTTCATTTCCCTCGGACTTAGAATCCTTAAGCCACCATCCTACTTATGCAGTAGCCATAGAAGGCCGTATCGATATCGATATCGCATCGGTCGCCCGGAAAAGGATATATCGTGATATCACCGATATATCTACGATATCGATGGAAATGTCGGAAATGGCTCAAAAATAATTTTTTGTCGTTTTTTCAGAAATTAAGATGATTCAAGATATTACAAAACAAATAACCTACAAATACACACTTATATCACACATACCGGTCATTTCGAACATATCGATGCTAATATTGATTACTAACTTATAGATATTGGAAATGGAATTCGTCCAAGTTCTTAGAACACTAAATAACTTACAGATATACTCTTAGATCACAAATGTCGATCATCTATGCCTTATATCGCACATATCAGTCATATGGAACATATCGCTGGTACTGTTAATTGTTGACATATAGATATTGGAAATGGAGGTCGTCCAAGTTCTTAGAACACTAAATAACTTAGAGATATACTCTTAGATCACACATATCGATCATCTATGACCCTTATATAACATATATCGGTAATATCGAACATATCGCTGGTACTGTTAATGACTTCTAGATATTGGAAATGGAGTTCGTCCAAGTTCTTAGAACACTATATAACTTACAAATATATTCTTAGATCACAAATATGTATCATCTATGACCCTTATATTGCACATATATGTCATATCGAGCATATCAATGTTACTGTTGATTGTTGACTTATAGATATTGGAAACGTAGTCCATCCAAGTTCTTATAACACTAAATAACTTACAAATATACACTTATATCACACATATCGATCATCTATGACCCTTATATTGCACATATCTGTCATATTGAGCATATCAATGTTAATGTTGATTGTTGACTTATAGATATTGGAAATGGAGTTCATCCAAGACTTATATTGCATCACATATTATGTGTAAACAAATTGTTTGAGCTATTTTGGGAACCAAACAAATATAGAGCATAATAGCATTTTTTTAAATACATAATTCATAATAATATTTTCGAAAGGGAAAGAAGATGAATAAAAATTGGTTGGGCACCATTAATTTGAAGAACCGTTGTATGCACCTCCCTGTCACACCATACCCTACCAGACGAGGGTCTTGCTATTTGGTCAACGAGCCAGGGTGTGGGGGGGGGGCTAGTGGGGGGCCCAAGTTGGCCCCCCCTTGTGGGGGAGCGGGGGCAGCGCCCCCGACTCGAATCAAAATATATAGAACATGATGTATTTTAATACTAGGAGTTTATTCACCAATATATAGATATCAACGATATTAGTAGATATTCGAGAATTTTCGTACTGAATCCAGTCATTTTGACCGATGTGGGTTGATATGGCACTATATCGATCATACATTGCCGATATCCTGGTAAATAGATATGCACCCTGATATCGATATCCCCTGCCTCTTGATACCGATATATGACGATATATCGCTGTATGGCCTTCTATGGTAATAGGGTCTTCCAGTCCACCAATGACATCCTTTGCACCTCTCCGTCGGAGGCCCCAAAAAATCTCCGCGTCAGTGTCTTTATCCTCCCATTCACACCAACAGGAAACATGCGGGTAGAGAGGGAAAAAAAGCGAGATAGCCAACAACACTGCCTTCAGTAAAATCAAACGACTACCCTTTGATAAACAAGCCACTCACGATCTAGCTAGCTTCCTCTCCATCTTCTCGAGCACATGCAACTGGTTAGACTACCTCAGTTTACCCCTACCAAAGGCAAACCAAAGTAGAGTAAAGGGAGTGTCAATTCCTTGTCTGAAGGGTAACCCCTCATCTCTCAACCTCCTCAAGCATTCCAAAAGGAACAAACACATACTTAACAAATTTAATCCACATGCTATAAATCCTCCCAAACAAATCGATCAAAATGATGACCCTTATGTATATCGCACATCTCCCTCCATGAACAAATGTGTCATATGTATCTTGAAGGATTGGCTCATTAATCTCACCCACAACAAAACCAATCAAAAAATAAACTTTACGTATCTTAGCAACATGCTTGTTAGGGCATCAACAAAAATAACGAACAACAATGATGCTGACGAGCAACCCTCCCTGACCCCTTTCTGCGGCTGGAAGAAACCCCCCTTCTGTTTGGCATTCACCAAAACAACATTAGACGGGTCATTATACATCTTTTTATCAAGTCAAGACATTCGCTTGGAAAGCCCTTGTGGTGAAGTTCACCCAAATAAACCTCCAATTAACACAATCATATGCCTTGGAAAAGCTAACCTTCCAAAGGAAGTCCTTGAACGTCTTTCATCTCCATTCTGCAAATTTCTAAAGGTATAACAAGTCCATACAACATGTGTCAACCTATGATGAAAGAGACTCTATGGTTGATCAACAATGGAGCAAAAAAACCTCCTGCAACCGATTAGTTAACACTTTTGTTATGTTAGAATTAGATAGATTCCATTAGAAAGAGTGGTAAGGTGCATGTCTTTTGCCCTCTGGACCACATCCTTCCTTTTTAGAAGAAACAAAAACGAGCGGTTGAGACGTTCAAAACCATGATTTGTTTGCAACTCCTCAACCACCTTGAAAGACTCTTGATCCACTAACAAAAGTCACCCGTCAGACCTCTGCAAGGAGGTAAGGACGTGCTAGCTCCTCATCCAGGAGCTCCATCTAAGGAGGAATATCTCTGCCCCTCCCATCTGGCCCCATAACCAGGTGATGAACCTGTGATTCATCACTTTAAAAGTCAAAAATAGAGCTTTGTTCCCAAGTAATTAGATGCATATTTCCACTTATATTGCATAATTAGCATTCATGCATGTGTAAATAATATGTGCATTTTAGCATTCATATTTGCATTAAATAAGAAGCCAAATTCACTTGTAAATATTCACATGTATATTAACGAAATTCACCTATTTGTTTCTATTTTATACTCACTCTAAATCCAATAAAATCGACTCTATAGTGTATATATTACTAACACTAATAAAGGGAAAATATAAAAAAATACTAACTTGAAATGTTGACAATTAAACCCAAAATCTAATTCTCAAACAGACAGACGAAAACACACATATCTCTCTCATACAGTGTCCAATTTAGGTCTACTCACTTTAAAAGTTATATACATTCAAAGACCTTCAAAACAAGATCAATTTCATAAAAATCGGAGTTTTATGTGAAACTTGGGTTTTAAGCCCCTATTGTATATTGTACATATTGACCAAACTACCCTTTATTCTATATTTTTATTTTCTTAATTATTAAAAAATTCAAAAAAATAGATTAAGTTGTAAATATTTCTTTTATATTTTCTTTATTCTTACTTTGATTTTTCCCTTATTTAAAAATGACAAAAAACAGTAAAAGATAAAAATTCGGTATTTTATATCTATAAGATACCCCCCAAAATACTTTTTGCACAGATGATTTCTTTTGATTTTCAGTCCCTCACGAAAGTTGTAGATCTCGTCGAGATGAGCAATTTTCGTGTTGACTACTTTTTGAGTTGACCTCTTTTATTATTTATTTTTTATTTTATTTTTATTTAATTTTGAATTTTCTGGGAGCGACATGTGGCAGCTCCTGGAGCCACCACGTGTCACCCCTTTTTTAATTTCGTAATATCTTTTATTTTAGTTATTTATTTTACTTATTTTATTTTATTTATTATTTTTTTTACTTAATTGATTATTTATATTTATTTATTTTTTCTACTTTTATTTCTTTTCCCTTCATTATTTTTAGTAGCCTACTTATTTTACTTTATTTATTTTTTATTTTTTTCTCCCTTTACTTGTTCTCTACTCCAACTTCCCACCCAAGCCACTTCTTCAACCACTCCTCCAACTTCTACCCCACTTCTTTTCCAACTTCCTCTCATCTTCCTCCTCCTTTTATTCCCCTAACCCTCTTCATTTCTCTTCATCCGCCAAAATCGAAAGAGAAAGAGAACCACCGGCTCAGCCTGCTCGACGGTGACAACGATCGAGTAAGTTTTCGACACGACGACGGTTTCCATCGTGTTTGGCGAGTTTCGAGGTAGAGAGATTGACCTCGTCGCAACCGCATCCAAGTTCCATACCTTCTCCGATTTTT
The DNA here is from genome assembly GCA_037367405.1 of Ottelia alismoides. NCBI lineage: Eukaryota > Viridiplantae > Streptophyta > Magnoliopsida > Alismatales > Hydrocharitaceae > Ottelia > Ottelia alismoides. Next base: position 1,282,991 of record JAZKJV010004294.1, on the reverse strand, counting down.
CGCCGAACCGGATTGAAGCAACGAAAGAGATGAGCCAATTGTGCTCGCTCGAACCCAAGTGAATCCACAGGTAAGTGTCTTTTCTTCTTTTCACTATTTTATTGTGTTTCTTTTCATGTTATTTCGCTATCATTTTCATCCTCGTATAAAAAAACACAAATCCAACACCAACGAAATCACCACCACCATCCTCCCTCATTTCCCTTCTATCTTATCACAAATCCACATCGACTTTGCTCCAGTCTCATCATCATTCAATGGAGCTTCATCCACCTATCTGATCATTGTGCCGCAACCTAGCCGAGCCCTCTGTTGCTCGAGCTCCATCCCCAATTTATCTTGCAGGAACATTACAAGCTAGGGTATACAAGGAACAACAACAAATTTCAAAAAAAAAATTTAAAAAAGAAAGAGAGACCAGTTGCGACCTTCCTCCTCCACGGTTGCGACATTGCACCAGCCACCGCTACAGCACCTGCGGCCGCCAGCCGCCCTGCGTGCCACCTCCATGCCCCCAGCCGCATTCGACCGTCCCTCCTGCAACAACCAGAGGCTGCCCCTGGAGCGCAGTCCACCAGCCCCTCGGCAGCCGCCCCGCCCTGCCGCACGCTCGTGCCACCGTCCAGCCGCAGGTCCATTGCGAGGACTCGCTCCACTCGTTGCCTCACCGCCCGCGTGCTCCACGCACCAGCTGCATGGCCTGCCGCTGCGCCACCTCCACGACGGCCATCAACCGACCTCTGCTCCAGCCTCCTCTGCATGTCGCGTGTTAGCGACCGCGCGCCACCGTCCAGCCGCAGGCCAGCGCCGCCCGCTCCTCTAGCTCTCATCGTCGACAAGCACGCGCTGCCCTTGGCGCCTCCTGCCCGCGCCACCGTGCCCTCCTGCGTACAGTTGCGCGCCGTCAGTCACGCCCTAGATGCCCACACGCTTTTGTCAGATCGTGCCCTAGTACGTTCCATTTTTGAACCCACGTTTATCAAAAGTTATTTTATTTATTATTTTTTTTTGAAAAAATTGCATAGTAAGCCCTCCATGTTTCTTTAATTGCAACAGTGTCCTTTTGCACACTTTTTGTTAAGTTTTTAATTTTTGTATTGCAAAGACACCCCTGCATTTATGCATTAATTTGTACATCTATTTCGCATCAATTTTAATACGAAATAGGATTTTGTTGATAAATTAATTCTGTACATTTTGGCTATCTAATTAGAATTTTGTGAGAATTGTGTAATTAATTAAATTTTTTTTGCTGACAAATTGCATATTTTATCCAATTCATGTTCTGAAATTCATATTTAATTAAATATTGCTCCAAAAATTGTAAAAGAGTCCGAGATGATGTTCCTAGTTGTGCTTTAATTACTGTCGAAATTTCATCTAAAATGGACATGTCTTGCACATAAAATAAATTGTTGAGCACTTTTAATAATTGATTTTTAATTAAATCCACATATATTATTTTTGCAAAATTTCAACTCTCTTGGACTTCTCACTAAAACTCTTTCTGAGATAAATCGCTCTCCGGATAATTTGATTTTATGGATTTACTAGAAATTAAGTACTCTCAGTCACTCTGTTTTCATTAAATAAATTCATAAAAAATATATTTTGTCAGAGAATCCAAAAAAATTACTGTACCTTCATTTCATCATGTTTATTTTCTAGTATTTTTTTTAAAATTTTGCATTCTGTTTGCACAAAAATTACATAAAACCCCATAAAAAGTTTGTATTATTCATTGTTGTATCTTAAATACAAAAATTCCAAAAAAATACATTTTGCATTCATCATTGGATTAGGTTTCCGGGAAAAATATAACTTAGCTGAATTGGATTAATTTCACATTAAAATTAATTTGGCTATGTTGCTAGTTTTCTTTATAACCTAATTTATCTGTATATTTGCATTTGCATTGTTTTTGCGTAAAAAATTAAAAAAAAACCCTCTTGGAAAACCATGAGCTAATTCATCTAATTTGATTTGATGTTGTTCATTTGCCTCCTTGAGTCGACCCTGGTGCCTGCCTAGGTTAAAAATACATAAAACCACATATTAATTAATTCGTTGGTTCATCGATTCGTATGGTTAATTTTTGATCGATCCCGATTGCCTGACTAAAACAACACGACACGATTAACATAGGGCATTTACGGGTCCATCACCAGGTACCCTTCGACTAAGCTCATTTATAATAATTTCTTGCTGCCTTGCCAATGGTGTAGTCCTCGACCACCACAACACCATCCACCTCAATGTAATGTATCATATCGCATCGCCTGGCTAAAACATGAAATGAAAGGGTGTTCGCATCTCCCTCATTGAACCACTTTTGCCTTGATTTCTGTCTTCACTCTCTTTCCCTCTTCCGAAATTCTTCCAAAAGAATGCAGTTTTGTTCACATCTCATGTCGTTCTCTTCTTCTAACGAATCCTAGAATTGTCCACGTGATCAAGCCATGCAGTCTCAGCCTGTGCTTCGTCCCTACATTACCCTATGAGCTCTTGAATCTCTTTTCTAAACCATTTAAGAATGACATGAAACGGTTAAGCTTTTCCGCCATCTACCGCGAAACATATCCAACAACTGTTTGTTCCTGCTGACACCTTGTGATCATCTAACAAAAACCCTCCTCTAAGAGCTATGACTGCTAAAAAAGGAAGACACTGCTTGGGCGTTGGTCGTCCCTAGAGGCCTTCCATATAGGTTTTATGGTTTGAATGCGCCCAAGGTAGGGTCATCACCGTCTCCAAGGGAAAACTCTCCACGAGGCCCATAAAGCCAGGGAAAATGTTTAGGCGGGACCGAAATGGAACTCCTCGAAGTAAACTTCGAGTTCGTAGCATCCAGCGTCCTCTATCTATAACTCTCCCATAGATTCTGTAAACAAACGAGAGTCAAGGTCTAATCTACCCTTGCCCCTATGGTAGTATGCATATAGTAACGTGAAGTTGTCGCCACCAATAAGCCATGTCAAATCCAGAAAATAAGCCCACACCATTCTAAGCTCATCCCACATCTTCGGAAAAGTAGGAGCCCCCGAGAGGCCCGTAGACAATGGAGACCAACATGAGAAAATCATCAGAGCATCTTCTAAGTAAAACTGACAAAATTGCGGAGTCACAGACTGAACCAACTCCAACAAGGCTCCCCTCCAACCTATGACTATACCACTCTAAGTGCCCGCTAATGGCATAACCTACACCCATTGAGATAAGATCCCCATATCTCGCCTGAAATATATGTTCCAAGCCTCAAGCTTTGTTTCATGTAAGCGGACATCAGCATCCTTCCAAGCTCTAGGAGCCGAACAACCTTCCGATTGTTTAGTTGCCCTAGACCTTCGAGCATTCCATGAGATGGTTTTCATTTAGAAATATTGGAGGTCACCCTGTACTTGGTAAGTATTAGTAATATAGTGATACAAAATCGTAGATCCATGAAATACTCTAATCGACGTTGATTTTCATTAGTTTAGTTAGAATGTTTTATTTTAATCTATTTTAATTCTTCTTCCATTGAAACTTATGATTATTATGAACGATGTTATTTAAAATTATATGTTATAATGCTTATTTGCTTATTTGCTACACAATATCATATGTGATACAAAGCTAATGTTTTAAATACATATCTTTTATATCTCTTGGTTGTTATTAGTCGAATTTCATCATTTCCTTTCCAATACCATTGGAAGAACACTTTTTTTTTGAGAAACCATTGGAAGAAAACTATGAATTTTTTATTCATGAGGCCCTATGATTCTCTTATATAGAGGAGAAACATGTTGGGTAAATTACATAAAGAAGACGAAAAGAATAGAGAATAGATAAAAAATAAAATATAACTGATATCTCAACACTCCCCGTCAAGATGAAGCGTAGATATCGATCATGCTCAGCTTGGATCGACATCTCTGGAAAGACCCTCTATCTAGTGAGCACGTCTACTGTCTGATCTCCTGAGCTAATATGAGTGGTGGAGATGAGGCCCTTCTGAATCATGTCTCGAGTGTAGTATTAGTCTTCCTTGATGTGGCTTAGTCCTCTCATGGAAGGCTGGGTTGTTGGCAACGAAAAGTGCAACCTGGTTGTTGCATTGGAGATGCTGAGAAGAGTTACCTCAACTGCTAGGTCAGTAAGGACAGATCTGACCCACACCATCTCTGTACTAGCATGTGTCATGCCTATATACTCTATATACTCTGATTCTGCACTAGATATGGTGGGCACTGTCTGCTTCTTGCTCTTCCATGACACCAAAGAACTCCCTATGAACACTACAAAGCCTGAGGTAGACTTTATGTCATTGAAAAACTCGTAGATTGTTGTATTGGAGGTGCATGGAAGGATGCACCTCAAATGATAGGTCAGTAAGAACAGATCTGACCTACATCATCTCTGAATTAGCTTGTGCTATGGCTCTATACTCTGATTCTGCACTGGATCTGACGGCCACTGTCTGCTTTTGATCTTCCATGACATCAAGGAACTCCCTGTGAACACTGCAAAGCCTGAGGTAGACTTCATGTCCGTAGGAAACATCGCATAATCTACATCTGCTCAAGCTATAACACCAAGGGATGTGCCTCTACTAAATAGAATACCCGTGCCTGGTGAGGTCTTCAGATACCTCAGAATCATATGGACTACATCCATATGTGCATGTCTACGTTGCTCCATGAACTGACTCACTTTGCTTAGTACAAAGGATATATCTGGCCTAGTGATGGTTACATATAGGAGCTTCCCGACGAGCTCCTTGTACCTCCTCTTGTCTACCTCCCCAGTGTCATCATCATGCAACTTCATGCTCGTGTCCATGAGAGTAGTGGCAGGCCTGCAATCTGCCATGCTCGTCTCAGATAGAAGGTCTGTAACGTACTTTCTCTGGCTCATCACAGGGCCTCGTTGGTTCCTGAAGAATTCCAGTCCAAGGAAGTAACGTAGACTGCCATTGTCCTTAGTCACAAGCTACTGATATAGAAAACCCTTAGCTGCTTGGATGCCTTGCACTTCATCCCCTATGACAATAATATCACCAACAAACACAACTATGACAACTATACCTCTCTGAGACCTTTGAACAAACAATGAATGATCTGCAGTTGATCTCACGAACCGCCATCGCTCTATCAGATCCGAGAGCTTCTGAAACCATGCTCTTGGATTCTTGTTAAGGCCATAGATAGCCTTATGAATTCTGCAAACCTTTTGGCTCTCTTCCTCAACATCGAACGCATGTAGCTGCTGCATGTTGACCATAGAAGGCCGTATCGACGATATATCGGCGATATATCGTCGATATATCGGTTTCGACAGGGTAAGGGTATCGAAATCACCTAGTATATTACAGGGATATCGGCGATATATCGCCATATCGGCTCATATCGGTCAAAATTGATTGGATTCAGTATAAAAAATCATTCCGAAGTGGGGTGTAAGGGGGGGCGTCTGCAGAAGAGGGTGTGGGTTCCGAAGCAACGCGGCTCTCATCGGCTTCGGGATGATCGCGGTGCCTCTCTCGGTGACACTCGTCGCGTGGAGAAGCGGGTGCATGAAGATATCGGGGAAGAATGGGTGACAGTGTCTCATTCAAAATCCGGAAGACGCTGCTTCCGCTGCTCTGGTCGTGGTCATCTGGCGTCTGCATGCTGGGCTCCCCCAAGGTGCTTCCGATGCGGGAGGGTCGGTCATCGTTCCTTCTCGTGCCGTTCGGGGATCATGGAGTCGCAACATCTGAAGGGTACCTCTCGGTCGGGGGCCCCTTTCCGCGGACGTCGCTCTTCCGCCTGGCTGGACTCTCGCTCTTTCGCTCAGGTGGTCTCTGGGGTCAGTGGTGAAGACAAGGGTGACAGTGTCTCATTCAAAATCCGGAAGACGCTGCTTCCGCTGCTCTGGTCGTGGTCATCTGGCGTCTGCATGCTGGGCTCCCCCAAGGTGCTTCCGATGCGGGAGGGTCGGTCATCGTTCCTTCTCGTGCCGTTCGGGGATCATGGAGTCGCAACATCTGAAGGGTACCTCTCGGTCGGGGGCCCCTTTCCGCGGACGTCGCTCTTCCGCCTGGCTGGACTCTCGCTCTTTCGCTCAGGTGGTCTCTGGGGTCAGTGGTGAAGACAAGGGTAAGAGCATTCAACCCCCTCCTTCGCTCGGCTCTGGCGGTTCTGGGATTCCTCTTGCTTCGGGGAAGCATGTGTCTCAAGGAACATCTTTCGAGCGGATTCAGACGGCTTCAGCTCGACGACGCGTCCATTCTCGCGCTCGTGAATATCATGCTGCTGGGGAAGCAGTTGGAGATTCTTCCAGGCTGCCGGCTACGGAAAGATTCGGCCCGAAGGCGCTGGGTGACAAACTTAGTATGGCGATTGGTGTGGTGCAGCGACCGGGTTTTGATCGTGAGGTGATTCGTTCTGATACTATGGTTCTCCTGGGCGAGGCTTTCTCGGGGGATTTCTTCTTCCTGGATGATTTTCGTTGCTGTGTTAGAGGGCTCTCCCCGGAGCAACGGGAGACTCTTCTTCATCGTGCGGATGCCTCCAAAGTCAAATGGCGACGGCCTAGGGTTGCGGATGGGGCGACCTTGGGCACCGAACTTTGCGTGGTGGAGGTTCGTGGCGTACCATTCCTTTCTCGCTCGGTTCATTGTCTTTCTAAGATTATCGGCAGCTGGGGTCAGGTGGTGGCTATTCTGGACGACGGCCTGACCCCCGGATCTGACTGGTCTCGCACGACGATTTTGGTGGACTGCTCCTCTACCCTTTGCCAATCTATGATTGACAAGGCTCTATTCGAGAAGATGTCTCTTGGCAGATGGACTTTTAAGTTAGAGTTCTTCTTCCTGCCGCCGGACGCTCCCCCACAGCCTTCCCCGAGCGCCGTCTTCGGCTTCCCGTCCGATACTGGCATCGGCGGTTCATCTTCCCAGGAACACGTGTCACCTTGCAGGGATATTTTCGAAGCGTCGCAGATGCATGGCGATCATTATGAAACGTCGGCTGGACTTCATTTCGCTTGGGAAGCTGGAAGGGCGCCTACTCACGTGCCTGGGAGCCTTTTCGAGATCGATTCTCTGCAGGGTGATGTTTCTGCTATTCCCGATCCGCTGGACCGCGGGTTGGTCTCGGGCTGTGCGATGGCGGTTTCTATTCCTTTGTTCGGGTCGGATCTTATTGATTATCGGAGCCTGTCAAGGGCGGTCACAGACTCGGTTATTGCCAGCGACCCTATTATTTGCTATTCGGACTATCCTTGTCCTCTTCCGGTCTCATCAGTGCCCTACTATCAGACGCTTTCCTCCGAAGATCAGTCTTCATCCTCATCGGCGGCTCTTCTGTTTTCGCTGGCCTCGGAGCCCTTGGGGGCCGTTTCCACGACCGTTGCTGGTATGTTCTCTCAGACTAATGGTCAGCCCTCTTTCTCTAGTTGGACTTCTAGGTATGCTGGCGAAGCTATGGCTTCTTCTTCGAACGCTCCAGCGGATTCACCGACTCGCTTTGCTACCTCTTGGAGTTCTTGGAATGATATATATGCTTCCCCATCAAGATATGGAATTGTCTATACTCGTCGCCTGGAGCCGTCCTTCGAAGGTCCCTTTTCACCGGTTCGCGAGGCAGTGGCAGAGGCGGCAGGGCTTCGCCGGGCGGGCCAGCGCCGTGCCCAAATGTAACGATGCTTTGGGCTGTGCTCACTTTTTGGGGCCCTTTTTGTAATATTTAATGAAGCTACTCTCTTGGAATGTTCGTGGGCTGGGTGACTCGTTTCGTCACCAGGCTTTGGGCTCGCGTTTGCGCGATTGGGACTGTGATGTAGTATTCCTCCAAGAATCTAAGCTTGCTGGAGTCGATGACGCCACGTGGAAATCTTTTGGGGCGGGGCCTGTCGACGCTTTTTGCTCCTTGGACGCGGTTGGCGCTTCTGGTGGTGTTATTGTTGCTTGGCGATCTTCAAGATTTACCTTCGCATGCTCTCGTTTGGGTCGTCACTCTATCACTGTCACCCTTGTTCATGTGGATTCGAATGTTTCAATGGCTTTCACTTGCGTTTATGCGCCTTTATGCCATCTTGCTCGTCGTTTATTATGGGAGGATTTATATGGTGACGCTGCGGCTTTGGGGAACATTCCTTGGATTGTGGGGGGGGACTTTAATGTTACTTTGCTCTCATGTGATCGCCCTCGTGGTAGGGGAGGGAGGGATCCCGGCTCAAGCGAATTTTTCGACTTCATCCAAGAAATGGCTCTTGAAGATTTGGTGGCTACAGATATGATATACACTTGGCGTAATAGCACATCTCGATCACGTCTTGACAGATTTTTTGCTAATTCTCGTTGGATGGAGGCTTTCCCACTGTGTTCGGTTTCATCTCGTCCGAGGTCTTTTTCTGATCATTCGCCAATTATTTGGGAGGCTGGCGAGTCCTCCCGCCCACGTGGTATTTTTCGTTATGAGAGGAGCTGGTTGCTGGAACCTAATTTTAATGATTTGGTGCGCAATCACTGGTCCCAGTCTTCTTTTTCTGGCCATGCGACTCGCCGTTTTGATCTTAAGCTGTCCTCCCTTCGTCGTGCCCTCGCCTCCTTTAAATCTTCCACTCGTCAGGCAAGACTAGCTGCTCGCACCGAGGCTGAGGCGATTATTCTTCGTTTGGATCGTATGGAGAACGATAGGGAGCTTTCCCCAGAAGAATTATCTGAGCGCTCTTCGGCTATGCATATTATCTCGGAGGACGACAGGAAAAAGGCCATTGAGTGGAGGCAGCGCTCTAGGATTCGATGGATTAAGAGTGGGGACGCTAATACTGCTTTCTTCCATCGGGTCGCCAGTGCACGTAAGCGTGCTAACTGTATCTCCTCCCTTGAATTTGGGGGCGTTTCTATTCAGGGCAATCGCGAGTTAGGCTCGGCATTGGTAAATCATTTCAAGAATTTCTTCGAACGGCAACCCTCTTCTTCCTGGCGATGGACTGCCAGCGAGATCCCCTCGCTGGCCAGTTCGGATTCGACTCTTTTAACTAGACCGTTCACGCTTGATGAGCTTAAGGGGGCGGTTTGGGACCTTAACGTTGACGCCTCCCCTGGTTCCGATGGTTTCCCCATTTCCTTCTATAGGGACTTCTGGGATGTTATCGCCAATGATGTTTTGGATGTGGCTCTCGAATTTTGCAATGGAAATTGGGGCTTTGACAGACTTAACCGTGCCATCATGGTCCTCATTCCGAAGTCACATGGGGCCACCCGTATTGAGGATTTTCGCCCAATTGCTATCTCTAATGGGATCTATTTAATCATTGCCAAGGCTTTGGCTAGGCGGCTTGCTCCCCTGCTTGACTCTCTCATTTCTCCCGCTCAAGCCGCTTTTATTCAGGGGAGACAAATCTCGGACTGCTTCGCGCTGGCTTCAACGATTATTGATGGATGGCACAGAAATGGTACGAAGGGGATTCTATGGAAAATTGATTTTGCTAAGGCCTATGATTCCTTGGACTGGCGTTTCTTATGGTCGGTTTTGAAGTCACGGGGCTTCCCGCCCTTGTGGATTTCGTGGGTTAGACGTTGTGTTACTACTGTCTCCTTCTCCCTTTCGCTTAACGGTCGGCCGACTGGGGGCCTTTTCCAACCGCGCAGGGGGGTTCGTCAGGGCTGCCCCCTCGCCCCTCTTCTTTTCGTTCTGGCCGCTGACGTGATGCCACGTATGATCCAGGGCATGGCCAATGCTGGACTTACTCGCGGATGTTACTTAGGTAACCTTCATATTCCTATTCTTCAATTTGCGGACGACACCCTTTGCTTTATTGAGGGGGATCGTTCTCAGGCATTGGGGATGGCCACTACGATTCAACTTTTTTGCGAAATATCGGGGCTCCGCATCAACGGGGCCAAATCAAAATTTGTGCCTTTTGGTCTATCTCCTTCGGAGGCCGGGGATTGCTCCACTATCTTGGGGGCTTCCCTCGGGGATCTGCCGCTGGAGTACCTGGGTTTACCGCTCTCGTTGGGCCGAGCGCGCTTGCGTGATTATCAGAGGGTGGTGGAGAAGGTGGAGTCCAGATTGGCGGGCTGGCGTGCGTCGTTGCTCTCCAAAGGCGGTCGGTTGGTTCTTATTAAATCTGTCCTCTCGGCTATTCCCATTTACTTCTTATCGGCTCGCGGCCTGCCTAAGGGGATCCGGCATCGATTGGAGAAATTAATGAGGAGATTTGTATGGGGTAAGAATGGAACTGATAGAAGAGGGATGCACTTGGTAGGATGGGATGACATTTCTCGGCCAAAACGCGACGGGGGTCTGGGCGTGCGGCGGTTGGAGGTGGTGCGTGATGCTTGGCCTCTCAAATGGGCGATGAGGCTTTTAAGCCGGGATGAGAGTTTGCTGGTGCAGTGCCTTCGCGTGGCGGCGGGGAATGCCTTTGACGCGGTTTTTGGCGGGCATTCCCATGGAATCTTTCACTCCTTCTGGCGCGATGTCTTCTCTGTCTTCAACTCTAACCGGTCCCTGGTTAGACCGGCTCTCGGCGATGGGAACTCTTTCCGTTTCTGGTCGGTGGATTGGTCCGGTAAGGGTACATTCATGAATCTCTTTCCTCGTCTTTATGCGCTGGCCGGAGATAAGCTCGCTTCGGTGGCTTCTTGCTGGAGCGATGGCGCCTGGTGTCCTATTTTGTTGGGCACGCTTTCGGACCAGCGGCTTCTTGACTTCGCCGCTTTGATGACCCTCCTTGTGGACGCTCCTGCCCCATCTTCGGGCCGTGATCACTTTGTATGGAAGGAAGGGACTTTCAGCTCTCGGAAGGCATATTTCTCTATTCTTCCCTCCGTCTTGTCTGCGGATGCATCTTTTCTTTGTCACTGCAGGTTCATTTGGGATCTCAAGCTTCCGGAAAGGATTGTCGTTTTTCTTTGGATTCTTAAACGTGGAAGATTGCTTACTCGTGATCGATGCGCCTCCATCTTCCCGAATGTCTCAGCCTTGTGTGGTCTGTGCGGCTCCGATGTTGAGACATCCAGCCATCTTTGCCTTCATTGCAACCTCGTACGGGCCATCTGGGATGACGTGGGATGGGTGAATCGTTCCAACATTGAAGATTTTTGGGAGAGCCTATTTGCCGATGCTAATCGTCCGAGGGCGGAAAGAATTATTCCCATTGCGCGTATCTGGAGTATTTGGCTGGGGAGAAACAAATCACTTTTTGCGGGACAACGTTTTTATAAGGAAATATTTGTATCGCTGCGAATCGCTTTTGTATTGATTGGTTATCCGTGTAGCGTCTTTTGGGAGGCGGATGGTATCCTCTTGCATACCATCTACCTTGACTTTTTGTTGTACTCCCCGCTGTAAGTATTTTCTATCTTCTTCCTTTATAAAATGGGGCGAACACCTATGAGTGTCTCCCCCTCTTTTGAGCGTCAAAAAAAAATCATGGATATCGATCGATATTGTCGATATTTTGCCGATATCTCTATATATCATTGCTATTATTCATACAAGATTGATTCCACTACTTATCTAGCTACACCCAGTATTAAAACACATATCTAGCTACACCTTGTATTAAAACACACAATGGTTTAACTATCCCCCCCAGGCTCGCTGACCGGGCAGCGAGACCCCCGGTCCCCTGTATTGGTAGGGTATGGTAAGACAGGAGGGTGCATATAATGGTTCTTCAACTTGGAGTATATTTGCAAGTTATTTCATGTTGTAAGACTTGAATGAAATCAATTTCCAATATCTATAAGTCAATTCTTCAAAAGAAAAATATTTATAAGTCAAGAATCCACATTAATATCGACATGATCAAAATGATCGATATATGCGATATAAGCTTCATAGATGACCGATATGTGTGATCTAAGAGTATATTTGTAAGTTGTTTAGTGATCTAAGAACTTGGATAAAATCCATTTTCAATATATATAGGTCAACAACTAATAGTACCAGCGATATATTCAATATGATCGATATGTGCAATATAAGGATCATAGTCTTCACAAATGATCTATATGTGTCATCTAAGTGTATATTTGTAAGCTATTTAATGCTATAAGAACTTGAATGGAATCTATTTCCAATATCTATAGGTCAGGAATACACATTAACAACGATATATTCGATATGACCGATATGTGCAATATATGAGCTATAAATAACTGATATGTGTGATATAAGTGTGTATTTGTAAGTTATTTATTGTTTTAATATCTTGCATGATCTTAATTTCTGAAAAAATGACAAAAATGACTTTTCTGAGCCATTTCCGACATTTCCATTGATATCGTCGATATATAGGCAATATATCCCGATATATCCATTTTCGGGCGGACCGAAACAATATCGATATCGATACGGCCTTCCTTTATGTAGACTTCCTCCTATAAGTCACCATAGAGAAAGGTATTCTTCACATCAAGCAGATATAGGGGCCAGTCTCGTGTTACAACAATATAGAGAAGTATTCGAAGTATAGAATACCGAGCCACTATGGAGAAATTATCATGATAGTCCACCCCATATGTCTGGGTGAACCCACGAGCCACAAGTCTCACGTTGCAGTGATCGGGGTTGCTATCTACATGGTTCTTTACAGTGAACCCCCACTTGCTTCAACAACATATGTACATATAGGAGATGTAACAACGCTCCATGTGCCACATGACTGTAATGCAACCATCTCCTCATCCATGGCAAGACACCACTAATTGTCCTGTATCGCCTCCTGATATATCCGTGGTATCTCCATGGCTGACAGTCCCACAACAAACCTCTAAAACTCCTATGAGTGTCGTCGCAAGGAAACATGGGTTGCCAAAGGATAGATAGCACAAATACATTTCTGTTTCCGCAAATCAATAGGCACATCATGATCACCTGTCTCCTCAACCTTTAAGTGACCCTCATGAGTAGGCACTTTCTCATCATGTAAAGAATCATGCTGCATGGACAAATCACTAGTGCCATCAGTAGAAATAATATACTCATTACGTACATGGGGCATGCTGGATGATGGGGAAGACCCGTGAGCGGGGGGAACTATATGGGGCCTGCAAATGAAAACACGTGCCAAAAATTGAGCTAATGTACTGGATTGTAGTCCGAGGGTAGCCATAAGATTAGGTGTAGGAATTAAAGGTGTTGGTGGTGGATGTAGTAGAGGTGGTGGAGGTAGTGTAGGTATAGGAGGTGGAGCAGCCGTAGGAGGAAGCATGTATACCTACTCACCATAGTCAGATGTTGTCAACATGTCACCTGCAGGAGAGAAATACATAACTGACTCAAAGAATGTTATATCAACGCTGGCAAAGTATTTCCGTCGAAGTGGATCAAAACAACGGTACCCCTTTTGGGTACTAAAATAGCCTACAAAGACACACTTGACAGCTCTATTGGAGAGCTTGTCACGACCGGATGTTAGATTGTGAACAAAGGAAACACAACCAAACACTCAAGGTGTAATGGAGAACATGTCCTTCTCGGGAAACACAATCGAGAAAGGAACATTTTCTCCTATAACGGAAGATGACATGCGGTTCACCAAATAGCAAGCAATGAGGACCACATCACCCTAAAAAGAGTAAGAAGCACGACTCTGGATCAAAAGGGTCCAGGTAACATCAAGTAAATAATGGTATTTACGTTCAACAACAACGTTTTGCTAGGATGTATAGGCACACGAGGTCTGGTGTATGATGCCAAGAGACCTAAAGAACTCGGATAACTGTAATGTGCAGAACTCTAAGGCATTGTTAGAGCGTAAAAACTCGATTATTTCATTAATAAAAGATTAATGATAGACCCATCGTTGAACTTGGTCTTTTACAAAAAGACCCAAGAAAGTCTAGAATAGTTATCCACAACAACATGATAAAAATGATATCCCTGGTGATTAGGTACATGATTGGGACCTCAAATATTTAAGTGAATAAGCTCAAATAACTGAGTATTACTACGACTCCGATGATTACGAAAAGAAGAACGATGATACTTATCAAGCTGGCAAGCCTCACACTGGAAGGAAGATCGCGTGGAAATCTGGGGAGGACACGGTACATCTTCTGCAGAGGAAGGTGGTCAAAATGAAGATGCTACAAGTATGGTGAGATAAGTCCAATGGGTATACTGGAGGCACCATCGTAAGGAGGCTAGACCAGTCTGTAAAGCCTCCGTTGCTCAAGACCACATCCAATCACCCTGTTCGTGTATATGTCCTTAAACTCAAGAGAAGAGGGTCAAAAATGGCAATGCGGATCCTTTGTGATTTGACTAATAGAAAGCAAATTCTTATAGCATGTATCCTCAGAGTGACTTGGGCAACGACAGTAGGTGCAGGGACCATGCCGACGTCCAGATCCTCTGCCATGGGGAACATGCCCTCTGAACTATGTAGTATCTCCCTTGCTGCGAGATGCGACCATCACGCTGAGGATGTTTATGTGGTGGTAATGGGTGGGAGAAGAAGTCTACTGAGGCGACTATAGGCCTCCTTCATGGGGGGTATTGTCGCACTTGTAAGAAGTTGTGCGTGTGCCGCCTCATATACTGGATCCAAAGTTGCCAAGAAAACTTCAACTCTCGTGGAGTTACTGTATGCTATTTGCTGCTCCGTGGAAGTGGTAACATGCATGAAGCATTGAAACTCGCGGCGTTGTGTGGAAATGGCTTATTTCTTTTAGAAGGGTGTATAAAGTTCGTTGGGTTGAGAAGAGTCAGGCATAGGACAAGGTGTTTCGTCTTGATGGGCTTGAGGACGGGAGGGAGCTTAGTAGTGTTGAACTGAAGAGTCGTCAGGTGCAGCAGAAAATCATTTTGTATTTGTAGTAAGATAAGACGGCACATGTTGAGTGGAGGCAAATGTCCCACTAGAAGTGGTTGAGTATGGTGATGCATACACTTGTTTCTTTCATGCTATGGCTAGTGACAGGTGCCTGCCGGCAGAATCTGATACTCTATTTCTGTGGGTGGTGAACGGTTTTCATAGGAGCATGGAGGTGGTACAACGATGGTGGGCCATTTCTGGAATTTAATCCGGCTTGCTCCATCAGGCATGGGTACACTGGTATGGTCGGGGTGTTAAGCTGTCTCAAGAGCATGGTTTGGGTCTCGTCCCTGAGTTTGAGCCATTTGAGGTCAATGAGGTTGTTTTTGGTTTGAATGTAGACGGCTCACCTGGACCCGGACCCGGAAATTTTCCAATTTTTTACAAGTCATTTCAGATGTGATTGAAAGTAATATTTGGAATGTGATGGAGGAGTTCATGCATGGGAATTAAGACTTTGAACAGTTGAACCGAGCTCTTGTTTTTCTTCTAGGCAAATAGGAGGCTGTCGTGAAGATGGAGGGCTTTCAACCTATTGTTCTTTCTAATGCTATTTATTTTATTCCGGCCTAGATTTTGACAAATCGCCTCAAGGTCAAACTAAGGTCCATTGTCCCTCCTGTGTAATAGAAAAAAAGTTGAGATTCTGGGCCTTTTTTCTATATAGCAGTCAGCCAGAGATAAATCCGTCGAGCAGAAATGAGGGAAAGCTAGCTGGACAACAGGTGTAAAAAGTTGAGATCAACAGCCTCTTATCTAGCAAATTGACCTCATAGCTTCAAAAAATCAACCTGCTTTCTGGTATCCATTCATCCAAAGGATGTCAGAAAGTAGTACACCATTTGCCTCCCACCACCTCCCCATACTGCAACCTGAGCAAGTACCTCTTGACATGGCCATGGCAACATGACACAGCACGCTTTAGGCTGTCAGCATCCAAACACCTTCTTAAAATAACCTGACCACATACAACTCTCCCAACTGCTTCCATCACCCTCATAGCACCAAATATGGACCGTAACTGTGGAGTCAGTGACTGGGACAATATCTACCTATCTATTCAACACCATGGCAACCTTGCCTACGGAGGGGAAGGCATACAGAAAGCTTGACAGAGCCCTTGCTAATAGTTTGTAGTCCATGAGCTTAGAAAGACTATAGCTATCCATTGTGCTATTCTATTTGTGCTGATGCTCCAGGAGAGTGAATCTTCACACCACAATTTCCTAAGAAGGTGCGAATGATTTTCCATACTCAACAAGTAGCTTATTTAATATGGTGCCCAAACTAGGCATATTAGACATTTGTGCTTCAGCTTGAGGGTGATATGAGTTATTAATATGGTTTTGGCAGTTTGTGCTATTTTTATGTCGTACAGGAACTTCTGTGTAATTTTTTCACAATGCAGCTCCATACATTGGAGTCGCAAGGTTATGAATTCCGCTCTTTTCATTCCCTCAGTTTTGATTGGCATCTGCTTGAGCGTAATAATCAATGAATGGCATGCTATTGATTGTATTCTCTTGCAGTCTCTAGATCTCTGTTGATTGCTAGGGCATCGTCTCCAGCCGAAGTCTCAAATATTCCCATTGTTAAGGTTTGAGTGGTTTGAGATTCTCATTGAACTTTCCTGCATAAATTGTCCATTCGGAATTTTATCGGCATTGAGTCCAATCAGGTCAGACCATATTTTTTTTCTATCTGACCCTTAAACGTTAATGTCCTGGTTCATTTTGCATAGGAACCTTACAATGCTGAGCATGAAGCAGAGAGGAAGCGTGCGTTGAACTCTCTGTTTTCTCAAACGAAACAGCAGGAACGTAAAGAAGCTGAGGTATTGGCATATAGTTCTTTCTGGTCACAGTTTTGCATGAGCATCTAGGGTAACAAGCTCATGTTTTTATGTTGTTTCTTCCTCTAGTCGGATATGTTTGTAAAGTTTCTTATTTTTCTTTTTTATTCAATTTAGATTCTAGCTGAAGCTAAACGAATAGCTGAATTGCGCAAGGTTAGCAAGGTTGGTATCAAGAAGCAACTTCTGAACTTTGCATTCTTCTTGGCAAAAAAGACTTTGTTTACACATTATCTTATATAGTTTGAGATGATTTGCACTTATATTTTTATTGGAGAAAAGGCCAATATTTTCTCTTGGTATCGCAATTGCTACCATTACCATGGTCTGGGTAAGGGTGTCAGGAACGGTCAGACTTAGCTCGATAAAAGCTCGTGAGCCACACTCGAAAAGCTATTGAGTCCGAGTTTGAGCCGAATAAATGATTCGTTAGGGTTATCGAGCCGAGTTTGACTTGAGGCATGCTCTTCTCGTTAACTCGACTCGATAACTCGTTTTGATTTTATTACTATTTATACATTTTTCATTGAATCCATTCCACATGTGCTCATATGATGTATGAATATGAGGAAATGGTGCAACATCAAGAAATTACTCGGAGTTCAATGATATTAACCAATTCTCTATCTTAACTCCTATTTTTTTTAGTTTCCAGTTTTATATTGTTAAAAAGAGTAACTTAAGTTAAAAAACTCTTACGGGTCATACCCATCCCTCTCCCCACATGGGGCACTACAACTCCTCTCCCATCTCCTCCATCATCTCTCACTAGGCATCTCCTTCATGCACAAACAACACAATCACTCCCAACAACCAACATGGCTCTACAACTTCCGACCTCTCTGTCACATATAAGCAACACAAGCTGCCATACCCATCCCTCTCTAGTATCGCGGATGCTACAACTCCTTTCCCATCTCCAAATATTATTATATTATTAATGTGATTATTAATGAGTTCAGTTGCTTCTTCGAAAAAAGTTCACATACAAGGAATATAAAATCAACCTACTACAAAAAAGCTCGTTAAGACTTAAGAGCTCATGAGCCAACTCAAACTCTACGAGTTTGAGTTTGGTTCAGTATTCATAGGCTTGAAGCTTATCGAGTTCGAGCTCGAGTCTGAGTTTTGTTATCGAGTTTGAGACGAAGTCGGAGTCGACTTGACTCGTTCAATTTGATAGACACCCCTAATTTCAGGCGTAGACTAACTCAGATGCTTTGTAGGTACCATGTCATAATGTGTACCACCTCAACCTACCTCGGTCCAGCTTGAATAATTTGGAAGTATAATTGTTAGAGTATGCATCACATGTATAGATGAGTAATTGGATCACTCCACGGTCCAATTACCGCATCTACATGTTTAGTCCCACATCCTACTCTGAAAATGTTGTATCACATTGTACGACCCTATATAATTTCTGGACCTCAAGCTAATGAAGCCCATCTTTCTATATTTGAATGCCATTTGGGTTGACTCCCGACTCGGGAGCATACTCTCTTTTCAATAAAAAAATGTTTAGCCCCACATCTAGTATTAATGGAACTCCAACCTGTCTGTGAGGCATATAAGAAGCCCGGACCCATTGTATCAGTTGAGAAAAGTTAATGAAAGCATCAACTCTTTGAGGCGGTTCTCCCGTGGTTTTATCCCGCTCCTTAGGGAGTAGGTTCCTGTAAAATCACGATCTTGGAAAAAAACTCAACTTCTCCTCTATCGCCTCAGCAACAACATGCGCATGATCTCCCTATGCCATCTCCAATTCCTACACTGCACTTTCAGATCTGTACCGACAACATCCTCCATAGGGGGTCCTTGTTCTTGAGAAAAAAGGGGGAAGGCCTGGCTGTGGTAGATCAAGAAGCCCTCCAGCCTTCTCGGGCGATTGAGTTCTCCAGATGCTATGCAACCTCTCGTAACTTCCAGATGCGATCCACGCCCACTGCAACCTTTGTTTGGCAAAGCAAGCCCCTTGTGCATTGGGAAACCCAAGCAGTGGCGATGACATCTTCTTCCCAAGAAGAACCTCCAGGTACATGCGATTAGACCCCCCCCACTCTATACCGCTAATCGTCGCAGTTGTACATCTTCCTTTGTCTTCCCTCTAGGCGGAACCGTAGCTGCATCTCTAGGCAACATGGTCGAGGATGCAAGGAAGCCCCATCGAGAGGCCGTGTTCATTGAAAGATGGGTTCCCAGTTGGGGAACCCTAAATAACAACTCATTGAAGAGTTCTCTGCCATGACTGCTGATTAGAAACGATTCTTGTGGTATTTGTTTTTGGGCATAATATGGGTCCATGGCTGCAGTTAAAAAAAATAAAAAGGGAAGCATGAGAAGAGTTAGGCCTAAAGTTGGGCTGAAGTATTAAAAATAAGAAGGGGGAGGCTATTCATTTTAGGCATTTCAAGGCCACTTCGTTGCTATTGTTTGTGCCCAATTGGGCTTTAACCATTTTTTTTAAAAGTGGATGGCTAATTGGAAAAATAAAGGGAAGACAATGAACTGAAAAAAAGGGCATGCAGAAAAAAACTTGATGTCCAATATTTGGCCCAAGTTGGGCCGTGAGTTTTTTTTATAAAAGAGGGTTAGCATACAAAAAAAGCCTTATGCAAAATTTTTGTTGGAAGGGGAGACACCTAAAAAGGGAAGAGAAATAGCCGAGAAAAAGAATATATTTAAGGTTAGTTTTTTATTTCCCCATCTTCAGGTCTTCTCCAATTTGGTCGATGTCATCTATTCCGACCAGTATGAGAGAAGCGAGGGGTATTATTTAGAGTTCTATCGATCAGATTTCAGAGTCTACAAATTGTCAGATTCAGACTATAGATTGTTTCAGAGGCTACAGTTCAAGGCACAAATGTGTGTGTTCATTGTTTGAGAGGTCCCCCTTACTTGATCTGGTCAGCTCATGGTTTTTATGTGATCCATAGAGACTTCAGAGTAGAGATCCCATTCTCTAAACCATTGCGGGCTTAGGGTTTTCATGTGGATTCATAGGGATTCCGGGGTAAAGATGCCATCATCTGATCCGATATGGAAGAGACCCAATTCTTTGACGAGGAGATTTTCAGATTCCATTTGATGGTGTCCAGGACTCTGACTTAGATGTTTCCACGACTTTCTCTTATTTGGCCCATTATAGAGATGGAGCAGTTGCAGGCCAAGGTTCTCCAGGTGGAGACTCATTCTAGTTTCAATGACTCTAACAGACACGGTACAAAGCACGGTTCTCCGATGAGGAGACCCAGTTTAGTTCACACTCCGGTCCTTCAGTTCCTCCTCACTAGCATGGTATGAGAAGCAACATCCTCAACAAGTAGCATGTAAAGTATGTGTTGAGTTAATATTATCTATAGTGTCTTGTATTGTGAGTACGATATTTCTTTCTATTTATCCAAGCTGAGCATTGCATGCTCCAGCTTGAGAGGGAGTGTTAGAGTATGTGTCACATGTATAGATGGGTAATTGGATCCCTACATGATCCAATTACCACATCCATATAATTAATGAAAAAACATTAGCCCTTTGAGGCAGTTCTTCCGTGGTTTCATCCCACTCCTTAGGGAGTAGGGTTCTACGTAAAATCCCAGTGTTTTTCCACTGTTCTTTATTCTTTATTTCTGACATGCTTCGGCATTATTATTTTCTACAATAATCAACCCAAAACTATGTGTTGCCTAACCACATCAAATATAAGGTCTGAATTTCTAAACTTAGCACTAGCTTCACACAAAAACTAGCAAATGTAGACGAAAGTCTGTACTTCCAAATGACTAATACCACCTAGTAGATAGTTACTCACTATTGATGGAAATGCTTAGCAAAACATAGATGGAAGTCTGTAAAAGAAATTATGAATCATAGCCCGATCATGAGTAAAGTAGAAATAAGCATTGTATATCAAAAAGTAGCAGCAAAACACGGGGTTAAAAAGGACTAAAAGTTAACTCATTTTTAAATTTCAACCAATCATTCCCCTATATTATACGTAGCAACTAGACAGCTTCTGCTCCCTGTCTCACCATTCACCAAACTTGTGTGATGGCCCTTGAAAGTTTCACTCATGCAAATTCCCTGTCATACCTTCTCGGCCAGTACTAAAGTTTGATATGAAGTTAAAGTGGTTATCAGGCAACATTCCCCATGCCCATGAAGTAGATTAAATAAAATCTTCAATATGTTCTAATCCGATATTAGTGGATTGTAGATCGAGATTTTTAAATTTGTTTTTTTTTGAAAGAATTTTTTAAATTTATTAAACTAGAGATTGGATGTGATTTTTTTATGAAAGAGTTTGGGTGTGATTAATGTGTAAATCTGATTCAATCACCACACACAAAGCCCCCTACACCCACACACATGCATGTGCACACACATACACACCCGCATATGTATGTGTGCATCTCTGTCTACGTGGATGTCTGTGTACATACCCTCACATACACATATACTTATAAATACACATGCATGCATAATTGCATAAGTATCACCAACCAAACCTCCTTAGACATACACACAGCCTTCCAACTACCTAGCTTCTTCTTAAGCTTTTCCATTAAAGGCAATAGGTCGACCTGGTGAAGCCTACTACAAACCAAAGGAAGCCCTAAGTTGGTAAGCGACTAACTTGCCCTCGAGATTCGTAAAGTAACCTCATAAGCAATCACCTTCTTCGACGATATGCTGAAGGGAACAAAAGTAGTTATGTCGATTGTCTCGGAGCACAAAAATGCCTCCAAAGTTCTTCAAAACCATTTAGATCCCTTGACCTCTTGAATCCTGCCTTCAACAAAGAAAATTATTTCCTATGCATAGTGAAGGACTAGGATAGTGCTCATCTTAATTAAAAACTGCATGGAACTCCTCGTGAATAGTTAACTCCACCTTCTTCGAGAATGCATTGGCCCCCATCACAAAAAGAGGGGTGCAAGGGGGTGTTATTGGCTAACATCTTGCTGAAGTTGAAAAGAACTTCCATTGAACTGGTCCTTCAAAACCGAAAATGCTACCATGGTAGTGCCCCTCTTTGTCTACATAATTTGTCTCGATAACCCCACGACGATAAAGAGATCCTAGATGAATCTTAAGTACACAAATTCATAAAATCAACCTTCTAAAACGTTCATTTGACCTTTTGCCTTTTCTAATTAGTTATTATCTTCGTTGCTATAATCGCACTATCCGTATTCATCAACTTAGGATAGAAGCTGACTGAATTGGGGGAATTTGTTTCTTAATGCCTTTCTAACCAACATCTTCACCGTAATGAGGTACATAACTTTAGACAACACAATTGATGGAAGACCTCAACCTTCAGGGTCACCTCTCTCCTAGGCAATTTAAAAAGATGGAAGCGATTCGACCATTTAAAATCTCGATTTCCTTGTTTGAACTCATTTAGGGTATCCATGACATCACCTTCGACCACACCCTAGAATTAACTAAAGAAAAGTTCGGAAAATTGTTGAGATTGGGCGAGCTATGTGCGTTCAGTTTAAAAACCACAGTACGAGCCTCCTACGCCCTCATGAACCAACTTATCTACTTGCTCCTGGACATCCTACTTAAGCCGTTCGTCGATCAATGCCTATCACAGTCACTGTAACCTCTTGGTCCTCATGGATACACTCGTTCCCTATAAAAGAGGATGTGTGAGATTCAATCTATGCGTTCCACTAGTCATTGCATGAAAGAATATGGTGTTTGCATCCCCTTACTTGCAACCACATCTCTCGCAAGTCGCAACCTCAGCCTCTCATTCTGAATTCCTCATATATTCCTCTTGAATAGTATTCTATTGCCCATTCCTAACATGGAGCTCGTAGATCCTGATCATCCTCCAACCCATCCAGTCTGACAACCTCCGCTTGAGAAAAGCCTCATTGCGCATCCTGTCTTAAGCAAACCTCTCTTGAAAGAAATGAGCACCCTCCTCAGAGTCGTTAACTTCAAAGCTATCTCTTTGTCCCATGTGCCAATACCTAATGATCATGCCCCCGAGATCCAAGATACTCGTCAACCATGATCGTAAACATAACATTCACAATCGGAATACTTCATTCAACATATAATTTAATGCATGCAACTAAGCGAAGTAAAGGAAAAGAGCTGCAATACCATTCCATTTACATAACCACATGATATAACAAAATAACAACGTAAGGTACTAAAGTACGATGTCCTCAAAATGTACGTAAGCTGTAGTGTGCATTAATGTGTATATATATGCATTTTTGTGTATAAAAACCTATCTCTAAAAAGGTACAAAAGCGGAAGTAGTAACAACTAATCGGAAACTACAAGTACGCACCATGTACGGTGCAACTACGCCCTGAATGCTCCACCAGCAACTGATCCATTCACTGTTGTGGCTAATTGCTTAATACATACTCAAATGTAAAGTAGTAACAATAACTGGAAGGAAGTAATGAGTTGTAGTAGCAACAGTACCTGAAACTAAGATAGAAAGAACAAGCTAAGGCGAGTACACAAGGACTTAAAAACTCTCTCGAAGGAAACTCTAACCCTCAGGTTCTTCTTTCTTTCAAAGGTTAATAGGTATTATTATTACAATTCATCATTTCTATTAGTGAAGGAAATAGTCTGTGGCTTTAACCTCAAGGGCCTCACATTATGACTCCAAGATACAAATTATCTTAGGGTTAGAGTGCATCCATAGGCATTTGATGAAATAGATGCATCCTAACTAAGTTCCCAGCATTTTTGTTTACTAACTTCACAAGTCCACTTTATTTCACCCGTTAAATGTTCATATAAGCCACTTGATTTCAACGTAATCGATTTCCATATAGACTGTCACAAGTAAGGTACATGCCGACTGAGGCAAACTCACTCAAAAAGCACTACACTTCGGTAAGAAGTCCATGATGACAGTCACAAGCTCAAGTATGGTTATGGAATCATTTATAGAATCATTAATTAGGGTTAATTATATACAAAATATCAAGTATTAATGTTAGTGAATTAATTAGGAATCTTATTAAATAATCTAAGTAGGATAAGATAATATGATAATAGATCATGGATTTATCAGTAATGATCCCATTATTGTTCCCCATATTATTGAGGCGTTATTGGATTGCGCATAACATAAATTATGTTTCGCTTTTTGACGGTTTGTTTAATCGACAACACACTAACTTCATATGTGGGTGTTGAAGATTGATCTGAGAATGCAAGTTGGACTTGTAAAGCAGAAAGAGTTCCCGCTTCTTTCACTGTAGTTACATTTTCTCGTGTTATTGGAATGCAATGGAAGTGGAAAGGAGACCTAGATCTCGTAGTGAGACCGATGTGTTAGCCTGCCTCATGCTTTGAAATCTTAAAAGGAAAAGTCTTTCAAAGTACGAAAAATAAAAGAGCATCTTGGCTTTAAAAAATATTAAAATGTTTAATATCCTTATCAAGAGTATTTATTAAAGTGTATTCTTTAGTTTCAGTTGAAATTCCTCAACCCATTTAACAAATTGCTTGAGGTCAATTAGTTGATCTGTCTAAATTATTCGGATTGGATATGTAATTTGGAACTCATTCTTGTGACAGAGCGCATAGCATATATGCTCTCGTTAACAGTTTTTATTGAGGTCAAGTATCTTGAAATGAACAAATTCGAAATTCAAGTTCGATAGGTTTAAATTGAATATATTATGATATATATATATATATGTTGACTAGTGTGGATAATAATGAAAGAACACAATGCATTGTTTATTCAAGAGGTCTAGGGGTCCTTATATAGGACTAAACCCTAGAGAGATCAAAAGAACAAAATACATAAGTACCCCTGTGGGGTTACAATAGAATATAAGAGCGTAACCTATCTTAATCTCTAGCACTCCTCAAGTTGGAGCATATCCATCGATCATGCCCAACTTAGAAGCTATCCAAGAAAGGCGCCTCTTAGGTAAGGCCTTTTTGAATATGTTTGCAAGCTGAAGATCTGTCGAGATGTATGGTCTAATAATCTTGCCTCCTTGCACATCATCATGAACAAAATGGTAGTCAATCTTGATATGTTTAGTTCGCTCATGGAACACAAGATTTGTTGCAATATAAGTAGCAGATTGTTATCAAAGTATAAAGGAATGAGAGTGGAGACAACAACACCGAGTTCTTGTAGAAAAGTCTGTAGCTAAGTAATTTCACAGGTGGCCTGTGCCATCGCCATGTATTATGCCTCTACGCTGGATCGAGAGACTACAATCTATTTCTTGTTCCTCCAACTACCCAAGTTTCCTCCAACCATCATAGCATAACCCGTATTAGAACGACGATCCTCAAGCGAGCTTGCATAATCAGCATCGACAGATGCAGTAACATCAGTGTAGCTGTTTGCTCCATAGAAGAGGCCGTATCTAGGTGATTCCTTCAGGTAGCGAAGGATATGAAGAACATCCTGCCAGTGGCTGTAACATTGTTTCTCTATGTATTGGCTAGCTCTGCTTACAACATAAGATATGCCTTGCATAGTAACAATAAGATGCATGAATTTGCCAACAAGGCTTCTGTATCGTGTAGTGTCTTCGAAGACATGATCAATGGAATTAGAGTTTTTTCTCGGGTCTGCAGGAATACTAGAGGGTTTGCAATCAAGTAACCCTGCCTCAGTCAATATATCTAAATATTACTTTCTCTGTGATTTATGAAGTCCCTCCGTAGTGCGTAATACATCTATGCCCAGAAAGTAGCGAAGTTGTCCCAGCTCCTTGGTGACAAAGACCTTCTGAAGGAAAGCCTTTGTATCTAGCACCCTTGTATCATTCACCTGTGACAGCAATATAATCCACATACACACCAAGTATAACTGTACCAACGAGCTCTTTTCTGAGGAAAACAGAGTAGTTCGATGAAGTTCTCTGGAAACCCAGAGTGCCGATCTCTGTAGTTAGTTGGTCGAACCATGCCCTCGGGCTCAACTCTAGACCATAGATTGCTTTGTGAATTCGGCACACATATTCAACCTCGACTTAATATTCTGGAGGATTCCTCGAGTAAACTTCCTCCTCGAGGTCGCCATACAATGAAATATTTTTAACATCCAGTTGAAAGATTGGCCAACCCTTGTTTGCAGCTACTGAAAGAATAGTCTGTATGGAGCCCATCCGTGCACCAAGAGAAAAGATCTCGAAGTAGTCAACTCCATACGTCTGAGTAAAGCCTTTAGCCACAAGTGTTGCTTTCAACCTGTCAATGGAGCCATTGGGTGACTGCTTTGTCGTGAAGACCTATTGACAATGTATAGGTTTAGTTCCCTGGGGGCAACGTACAAGATCCCATGTCCCGCTAGAATTGAGATCACCCATTTCCTCATTCATCGCCTTTCGCGAACCATAATCTTGCATAACACTATGATGGTCTCTGGGAACCGAAATTGTCATAAGAGCATCTGCATATCTTCCGTCAGTGCATGATAAGCTAGCAGTAGAAGTGAAATGAGACATGGGATGAATGGTACAATACCTCTTAGATCTACGAATAGCGATTGGAATCTCCTGAGGACCATCCGAGGCGGTATTGGTGGGACCACTTGAAGATGGCATATTTTCCTGCAACAAAGAAACAAGTAGTGGGGCATGTGCTGGTGTAGAAACATGTTTTTTTGTAGACAATAGGTGGAGGGGGAAGATCCAATGGAATATCTGAAATAACCCGATTAAAGAAGCTAGTTTGTTCAAAGAAGGTGACATCGACAGATATATAATAGCGATGCCCAGAAGGATCATAACATCTGTAGCCTTTCTGTGTTTTAGAATAACCAAGGAAAGCACCTTTAATCACATGAGGAGATAATTTGTTAGCAGTACGAAAATTCTGAAAAAATGCCGTGCATCCAAAAATCCGCAGAGGTAGAGGGAAGCGTGCCTCAGTTGGATGTAGTCAAGCAAAGGGAATAGAGCCATTTAGGGATACAGAGGGAACCCTGTTTATTAGGTGGACGACAGTGTTGCATCTTCCCAGTAGGTCTTAGGAACATTTATTTGGGTGAGAAGAGAGCGAGTAATATCAAGGAGATGTTTGAGTTTTCTTTCTGCTACCCCATTCTGCTGGGAGGTATATGGACATGAGATTTGATGGATGGTGCCTTGGGAAGTAAAGAAGGATGTCAAATCATTTTGGTTGAACTCCAATGCATTATCAGAATGAAATATTTGAATGGCAATGGAGAAGATAATTTTGACATAGTGAAAGAAATTCTTAACAATATTATTAATTTTCGTAACGTTCCTTTAATAAGAAGACCCATGAATATCGACTGTAGTCATCAACAAAAACAACAAAATACTTATGTCCACTTGGGGTTCGGACCGGACAAGGTCCGCATATATCACAATGGACGAGAAAAATGGACACGACGACAAGGCTCATCCCAACAGGAAAGGACGCTCGCTGATGTTTTCCGAATTGACACGCCTTGCTCTCAAAGGGCTTGAGCTTTTAGAGAGTTCATGGAACATCATGGAGAGGACCTTGGCAGAAGGGTGACCTAGACGAAGGAGCGGCGAGGGAGGATCTTCGAAGATAGAAATCGCACCGACAAAATTGGAATCAGAAGGGATGCTGAGGTAATGAAGGACATTCCTCTCATGTCTACCAAAAATCTGTCTCATCCTGATGTCCTGAAAATAACAACATAACTCGTTAAAAATAACACGACAGTTAAGTTTGGTACATTGTACTTCTGTATAGATAGAAGACTGAGAGGAAAGGAAGGAGCGCAATGAATGTCGGTCAATTGCAGCCTGGAAGAGAAATTAACAGTACCGACATCAGTAACCGAGGAACACCGTTAGCAACTCGAATGGTCTTCACAGAGGAAGATGGCTTTGAAGACCTTAAGCTGACTTCCTTCCCCCGTCAGATGGGTAGAAGCGCCAGAGTTAATAATCCATGCAAGTTTGGAGGTATAAACATAATGTGCTACTATACTTGAAGTAGTAGCTAGGCTTGCAGTAGAAGCAGAAGTAGTAGTGTCATTGGCAGATGAGCCAGAGGCTTGCTACAATTGCCTCTGGTAGGCATATTCAGAAGCAGTAAAAGGAGCATGTACTCCCCCAGATTGCTGGGCAGGTGTATCTTTAGTAGCCTCATAGGATGCCTCTTCATAAGCACTGTTAGTATTAGGCTGCATGCCAAACATTGTCTAACATCGGTCAGAAGGATGATTCCAATGTCCACAGTCCACACATGCTGGATAACGAGCAGTAGAAGAACCACACTCGCGTCCACGTCCAAAGTCATGACAACGTCCAGATTCGCGACCATGCCAGATTCACGATCGCGTCCACGTCCAAAGTCACGACCCTATCCTCCCTAATAATTGTGACCTCCTCTATACCTCGACATGGATAGTTGAGTGCTCAACTGGAGTTTCTAGCTCATGTAGTCGTCTGAAGATGGTCTCGATGGTGGGTAGAGTATCAACCATCAGAAATTGGTCTTTCACAGGCTTGTATCATGGATTGTGGAAAGTCGTGAAATGAAAAGTTATATTGCTCGTAGCCCTAGAGCTCTCTTATATAGGAGAAAAGCTCTAGGGAGAAATCACATAAAGAAGATTGGAGAAATAGAAAAAATATAAATAAAGACAAAAAGATATAATTATCTCAACACTCCCCCTTAAGCTGGAGAAGATTTTTGATAAACATCCTGCCTTTAGGACACCCAACATAATCCGCATCTGCACATCCAGTAACTGATAGAGGCGTATCTCTTTTGAAAAGAAGATCCGCACATGGAGAAGATTTTAGATATCTCAAGATCATGCAAACTGCATCCATATGAACCTGTCTGTGTTGCTCCATAAACTAGCTGACTCTGCTTACAACAAACGATATGTCAGGCCCGGTAATAGTAACGTATAGCAACTTCCCTACAAGCTCTTTGTACTGTCTTTTATCCACCCCCTCATAGATATCATCATAGAGTTTAGTATTGGGATCTATTGATGTAGTGGCAGGTCTGCATCCTGTCATGCCTGTCTCAGCCAGAAGGTCAGTAACATACTTCCTTTACGTCATAACCAGACCCTGTTGATTGCGTGCAAACTCCAAGCCAAGAAAGTAACGTAGCTTGCCAAGGTCCTTGTTCACAAACTATCATCCAAGGAAATCCTTAGCCGCCTGACTGCCTTGTTCATCGCTGCCAGTAACAACTATATCGTCAACATAAACCAGGACACCAACAATACCTCTTGAGAATGATCTACAATAGATTTGACAAAACCATTCTGTCCAATCAATTTTGAGAGCTTCTGAACCAAGCCCTCGGACTCTGCTTAAGGCCATATATAGCCTTGTGAAGCCGGCACACGATACTAGATTCCCCCTCAGTAGCAAACCCTGGTGGCTGCTGCATGTAAACTTCCTCCTGCAGATCGCCATAAAAGAATGCATTCTTGACATCTAACTGGAAAAGCGTCCAGTCACGTACCACATCAACTGCAACAGGGATCCGCATCGTGGAGTGACACACAACGGGAGAAAAGGTATCCTGATAATGTGTCCCATAGGTTTGGGTAAACCCACGGACAACCATTCTAGCCTTATATCTGTCCACAGTCCCATCGACGCGGTGTTTTACAGTAAACATCCACTTGCTGCCAACTATAAATGCACCTGGAGGAGCCTGTACAACACTCCACGTACCAGGAGATTGTAAAGCTGCCATCTCCTCTTCCATGGCCAGATGCCACGGACTACTCTACAATGCCTTTTGATAGGACCGTGGTATCTCCACAGCAGACAGTCCCACAACAAACCTCTGAAAATCCTCAGACAGACGCTCGAAGGATACGAAAGAAGCTAGAGGATGCATAGTACATGCCCGCCTCTACCTTCGTAGAGCAATAGGTACATCTAGATCCTCAGTACTCGCAGAAGGTGTATCATCCAAGACATCCTGCACCTCAAGCTGCACTTGCAAATCACCTGTGTCGTTAGAACTCATATGCTCAGAACATCATACCTTGGGACTGCTGGATGATGGAGGTGGCACTTGAGCACAGGGCCAACGTTGGTAAACCTGAGGAAAGAAAGTAGGTTGTTGCGGAGGCAGTGGTGGCGGTGGTGGTGGTGACGATCAAGGCCTTAAATGCCGGATTTCGATTTCGTTTCGTAGACTGACCGAAACGAAATTTCGATGGAATTTTGGTCGAAATTCGATCGGAATTTCCGTCTTTTTTTTGAACTAGCCCCCCCAAACTTCGGTCGACATCGGTCATTTCGGTCGGATTTCGGTCACCCACCGAAATCGAAATTCGACCGAAATTCGGTCGAATTTTGCCAAAATTTGAGGCCATGGTGACGACGATGGTGTAGCGGAAAGCGGAGGTAGATGCATATAGACCTCCTCTCCATCTTCTGAAGAAATGAGTTTGTCACCTGTAGGAGAAAAACACGTAATGGACTCAAAGAAGGTGACATCGACACTAACATAGTATTTTCGTCGAACAGGGTCAGCCACCCCATTCCATTGGGAAGTATACGCACAAGATGTCTGATGCACAATACCAGTGGACTTAAGGAATTGGGAAATCTGAGTACTGCAAAATTCAAGAGCATTTTCTGAACATATAAACTTGACTTTTACAGAAAAATATTCCTTATTTCATTGATAAAAGACCATCATTAGACTTGTTCTTAAGAAGAAAAACCCGAGACGATCTTGAAAACTCATCAACTACAACAAGATAAAACATGTGTCCCTAATGATTCGGGTTACGACTTGGATCTCAAATATCAAAATGAATCAATTCAAATAGACTATGACTACTCAGACCCTGACGACTCTGATAAGTTGAACGATGATGCTTCCCATGCTGGCAGGCCTCGCAATGAAAGGTAGAGCAAGGAGAAATCTGCGGGAGAACATGACACAGCTTTTGCAGAGGAAGATGACCGAATCGAAGATGCCCTATGTAGGGAGAAACATACCCAGTGCAAAGAGAAGAGACACAAACATACAGAGATTGCACCAGTCTGTAGAAACCCCCTTGCTCACGGCCAGAACCAATCACCCTGCTCGTGAGAATGCCTTGAAACACAAGAACATATCGATCAAATATGACACAACAATGTAAATCCTTGGTGATTTGACTAATTGATAGTAAATTTATAGAAAATTCATGAGCGTAAAGAACATTCTGAAGTCGCATTGCAGGAGTCAACTACACCTCTCCCTTCCCAGTAATGGGAGAGTGTGTCCCATCTGCTATCACAACAGATCGTCTAGGCTGAGTCAGACGGAATTCACTAAACTGACCTCTGTCACCACAGAGATGATGTGATGCTCCTGAATCCATGATCTATTTTGATAAATTTGCCTTGTAACAACTAGTAAAGGCATATGTTGTACCTGATGTGGATGCTGAGGCAGCTATCTCTGAAGATCTTGATTGAGAGCTGGTTGACCTAGGAGTAGGCATGATCTCCCTGAGTCGTGCCACAAATTCGTCAAATCTCTAATCGGCAACCTGTGATGGGTTCCCAACCTATTGGGTATGTTCTGCAATCCGAGCTGAAGCAGGAAAATCATGCTTAGAATAACAGGTTTCCTCAAAATGGCCTGGCTTGTGGCAGTAGGTGCATGGTTGACGGGTTCGACTACCCCCTCCTCTGCCACGAGTAGCCCCCTCCTACCACCATATGGTGTAGGGCTTCCCCTACCACGAGATGCATCCATAGCTGAAGATGTCTGGGACTGCAAGGAACCGTCGGAGGACGTAGTTAGCCTACTCAATCTACGATATGCCTCCTTCATTGGAGGTATGATAGCATCAGTAAGAATATGTGCTCGAGTAGCGTCGTACTCAGGATCAAGAGCTGATAGAAAGACCCCA
Source organism: Ottelia alismoides (assembly GCA_037367405.1). Taxonomy (NCBI): domain Eukaryota; kingdom Viridiplantae; phylum Streptophyta; class Magnoliopsida; order Alismatales; family Hydrocharitaceae; genus Ottelia; species Ottelia alismoides. The sequence continues at coordinate 1,251,471 of JAZKJV010004294.1, read as the reverse complement.
GTCATGACAAAGTCTCTATATGTCTTAAGCTACTCTGGCATAGCAGTCAAGGGAATGTAACCATGTAGCTTCTCAAACATACCCCCTCAAAGATGTGTAGAGGGTATGAAGGGGGCGACCGTTCTGCTTCGATATGAAGATATCGTGCTGGAGCTACAGTATATTCGACTCATTCTTCTCCGGAGAGTAAGTAGCGGCGAGAATGTCCCACATAGCCTTTGCAGTAGGCTGACTCAGAGTATCATTGGCTATCTCTGGTGACACAGTTCCAGATAGACACACACGTACATAAGCATCATCTGCCTCCCATGAGGCATTTATCCCAGTCTTGTCACTTGGCTCCTCTACTGTGAGGATGTGCTTCTTGCCATTGTATTGCATCAATCTCATAAACTGCATAGCCCACAATTCATAGTTTGTTCCATCCATCTTGACGATGGGCGTGGGACCTTTGAAGGCACCTAGGAATGGAACGTCAGCTTTGTTGTCGGACATGATGACAACTATTTGCAAGACTGGGAGATCAACAAGAAAGACTTGCGTCTTTACTGACATACAAGAAGATGATTGTGGGTGTAGACTCATACCACATCCTCTTCCATTCTTTGAAGGCTCCTTTGGGTAACTAGGGTGATTTAGACAATCACATCACACCCTAATCACCCAAGAACACTATAGAACCACCCACAACCCTCAAGGGCAGTGGTGGCATAAGGAGCGGCAAGGCGCAAGCCGCACGGTGGGAAGTAGACCGCGACACCCGCGGTGGAGACGCGCGGTGATGCAGCGTGAACTCGACATGTAGGGCCGTCTAATTATTTAAATTGTGACCGTTAATTTTATTTACGTTTTTTTAAGTTGTCGCAATTTTAAATAAAGAGATCGCATGTGATCTCAATTAGTCTTAATTTGAATTTCAAATTTGGTAGTTAGTCGGTTAATTAGTTAGAGTCAGTTTAGGATAATTTGTTGTCGGTTTAAATTATTTTCTATTCTTGTAATGTCATCCCTCCTATATAAAGGGATGAGGGTCCAATGTTTTAGTCAGTTCAAGATGTGATAAAATAGAGATTTATCTCTCTCTCCTCTCCCCTCTCTCTCCTTCTCCCCGCGTGATCTACACGTGTTCTTCTTCTCCCAAACCCCTCATATTCCCGACGAGTCTCTTCTCTCTCTCCACGCGATCTCCACGGTTCTCCTCCTTCAACCCCGCACTACAGGCGTGTTCTTCTTCTCAACCCTTCCAATTTCTTCTTCTCAACCCTTCTATTTCTTCTACCAAAAATCCACCAAAAAATTGTTATTTTCGACGTCGCACGATTTCAATCCGCATCAATTGGTATCAGAGCATGGCAACCGAATCGTCCCTACGATTCGACGATCCCGTCGCGCATTGGAAGATGCAATATGATTTGAGTTGCATATCTCATGATTCGCGTTCACGCGCACGTCGACACAAGTTCATGAAGCGCCTTATGTCAAGCCTCAAGGTTCAAGCAATTCGTCGGGAGACGAATTTTTTAAAAGCGGTAGGAGAGTTGATGCAGCGTGAACTCGACATGTAGGGCCGTCTAATTATTTAAATTGTGACCGTTAATTTTATTTACGTTTTTTAAGTTGTCGCAATTTTAAATAAAGAGATCGCGTGTGATCTCAATTAGTCTTAATTTGAATTTCAAATTTGGTAGTTAGTCGGTTAATTAGTTAGAGTCAGTTTAGGATAATTGGTTGTCGGTTTAAATTATTTTCTATTCTTGTAATGTCATCCCTACTATATAAAGGGATGAGGGTCCAATGTTTTAGTCAGTTCAAGATGTGATAAAATAGAGATTTATCTCTCTCTCCTCTCCCATCTCTCTCCTTCTCCCCGCGTGATCTACACGTGTTCTTCTTCTTCCAAACCCCTCGTATTCCCGACGAGTCTCTTCTCTCTCTCCACGCGATCTCCACGGTTCCCCTCCTTCAACCCCGCACTACAGGCGTGTTCTTCTTCTCAACCCTTCCAATTTCTTCTTCTCAACCCTTCTATTTCTTCTACCAAAAATCCACCAAAAAAATTTTATTTTCGACGTCGCATGATTTCAATCCGCATCACGCGGGCAGGGCGTGCCGAGGAGCAGTGGGCGCTCGACGCGGCAAGGAACGACGTGCGCACGGAGGTGCACCAGACTGTAGGGCGCGCAGCTAGGGCGGCGGACACGCAGAAGTGCGTTGGACGGTGGTGCGGCACGACGGGCTGCGCGGGTGTGCTTTCACGCACTAGGGTTTTGGTGGGGGTGGGTCTCTAGGGCACAGGCTCCGGTCTAGGACCGTCGCTCTGATACCATGGGGAAAGTCGTGAAATGAAAAGTTGTATTGCTCGTAGCCCTATAACTCTCTTATATAGGAGAAAAGCTCTAGGGAGAAATTACATACCGAAGACTGGAGAAAGAGAAAAAAATATAAATAAAGACAAAAATATATAATTATCTCAACATGGATGCAACCCAGAAAGAAATCTGTAAAGCTGCCATTCAACATGCTCTCCCACTTGTTAGATCACTACATGCACGCTAGAAAAAAAGTAGCTCCTCAAATAGATTGGCAAGAGGCCTGTAATACTCCACAAGGCCCGACTCTCCCTGAGTAGTAGACCCGATTCTTGTGTGTATATATCAGAAAGACGAGACTTGGTTATCTTCTGAGAATAAGTGCGGTCAAGGTTCTCCTACATCGCCTTTGTAGTGTCCTTGTAAAGAAAATTGGCATCAATGTTTGGATCGACGTTGTTGGTCATCCAAGTGATAAGTTGGCAGTTGTCAACAAACCTTGTGTCATAGTCCTTATCCATTTCAGCAGATGGAACCTTTGTAAAAACGCAGCTTTTGCGTTGGCCACCAACGAACACTTTGAAAGAACGAGACCACATAACATAGTTTTCAGAGCCCTTCAACTTGATAGAAGTGCCATGTACCATCAAGGAAATAGGGTACACAGGTTTGGTCTCAGTGGACGTCATGGTGGTTGCGTAGGTCAAGAAAAAGTGACCTAGAAAGTATTCTCTGTCTTAATCAAGCATCAGGGGACTTAATCAAGCATCGAGACGATATGCGACGGTTGTAGAAGACCTGTAGAAGGTCGTGAGGCCGGCTAGTGGTCGTAGAAGGCCTGAGTCGCTGCTGGCGGCAGTCTTAGAGGGACCGGAAGAGTTCTCAGTAGCAGCTGGAGGGCCAGGTGAGGGCCAAGGTACCACTGACGATAGGCTTTGGAAGCCCTAGGTGTTGTTGGCGCCGCTTAGGAGCCTTTAGGCGACGCTAGGGGGGTGAGGGCCCACATGGAGGCAACACCAAAGATCCTGAAGACCCACCTACGACGGCTGGAGGGCTGCTGAAGGCCTAGGTGCTATTGGTGGCAGGCTTTGAAAGCCTTAGATGATGCTGGTTGTGCCTAGAAGTTCTCCTGGCGATGTGCAAGTGCTGGAGCAACGCCTAGACCACCTCCAGGCGGCGTGCGAGAGTCGGAACAACGCCTAGCAGTGAGATCGGGGGGCCTGGAGGCCTTTGGTGGCGCGTGAGGTGGCGTGCGAGAGGGCTCCCGACCCTCCTGACAACGCGCGAGAAGCATGGAGGAAGCCCTTTTCGTGGGTTGTGGCTGCGACGATGGATTAGGGCTACTAGTGGCGAAGGGATTTAGGTAGAACACCAGTCTAGGATCGCTGCTCTGATACCTTGTGGAAAATATTGAAAGAACACAATGAGTTGTTTATTCAAGAGGTCTAGGGGTCCTTATATAGGACTAAACCTAGAGAGCTCAAAAGAACAAAATACATAAGTAATCATGTGGGGTTACAATAGAATATAAGATTATAATCTATCGTAATCTCTAACAACTAGAAAAAAAGAACAATCTATTAACAAAGAATAATGATGCAACACATCTCATAAAACCAAACATAACAACTAAAAAAGAACCATGGTGGTATTGCATGTCAGTCTTCTCCCGGGTATTTCATCGAACAGTTCGCTGATATAAAAAATGGAATTTGGAATATACATGGATTCACAAAATATAAGTAGTGTTAGGGGATCATTCGTTACCACAACTAGCCATGGACACATACGTTGACATAGACTTGATAAAGGACAACAACGACACAATGACCATGACCTCCTGTCGATTGTAGCGTGTGCAATGCGCTTTAGGTTGAAGTGTTTGAAGTGAGCATAGTCTTGGTGGCGACATTGCAGTATTTTGTGGTGGGTGGGTGACGAAGTTGGAGTCGGAGTCGTTGGTCATCGGGGAACTGTGGGGTGATGGGGATGTAGTGTCGTAGGTGTAGTGTCATGATTTGGGTCTGTGTAATGAGAGAAAGGCTTAGGGATAGGGCTAGGCGTCACGATTAGGGTGCGGGTTGGGAATGGGATTCATGAAAATGGGACGTGTGAGAGTCAAGTGTGGGTTCCTGCGGTCGAGGGAATTGAAAATTAGGAATTTTTGAATTGAAACGTTGGTGGGGATGTGTGGTTGGGGGAGAGTAATTGTGTTAGGAACGTAATTTATGTATATTCTATTTATGTAACATAAATATAATTTACACAAACATACGTACCTACATACATACATATATATGTTATCGGACACGAACATTTGTCTAATGAACTTATAGTATGTTCTTGTTCAGTTCATGAAGTTATCAACCTAAAACTTAAAGGTAATTTTCGGTTCATTAAGCATGAACAGATATTTCTCGAACCATTGTCGAATGAACTTTAATTGAATATGAAAATGTTCGGTTCAATTAGCGGCCCTACATTTTGGTATATGCTGGCTACATTGTCATCAATGGAGATGATGCACAAGGTATATCCACGATTAGATTTTCGGATAGATTTGTCACATAAATTGGGGAACTTTATTATTTCCTTTGCTTGGAGCTTACTGGGAATCAATGTTTTTGAAACCGAACCGGAGATTGAACCGGAAATCTCATCAAAAAGGTTGTATCGAATATCTCATCAAAAAGGTTGAATCGGTTTAACCCTCAGGGCCGTGGAATCAAAACGGTTCATCGGATGATGATGCCATTTTTTTAAAATCGAATTAAACAAGGAAAAATGGTTGGACCGTGAAACTAAACCAGAATGAATTATTACACACTCACACTCTTAAAATAAATATAAAAATATCAATCAATATAAATATCTTACTTTATACATAAACTATTTTCTTGAATAGAGAACATTAAATGTTATTCATATAAAAATAAATAATATTTGAACTAAATACTCTAGATTAGTAATATGTTAAGTATATTTATTATCCGACCCTTTCAAAAAGTTGAGGTGAAGAAGTTGGTTGTACTTTGTTATGGGTAACCATAGGTCATGAGTTCAAAGCTCATCGTAGTCATTATTATTTTAATATAAATTTAAAATTAAATTGTCGTTTAGTGGTTCAGTTTCGATTTAACTGAATTAAACCGGGTTGCACATAGTTGATTGGACCAGTGGTTGAACAAAAATTTCACCAATTTGACCCGAACCGTGAAAACCAATTAACCAAACTGGTCCAGGTTCGGTTCACCGATCCAACCGGTCGAACTGCTAGGTTTGGTCTGGTTTCAATAACATTGCTGGGAATATTGAGGGCTAGTTATGATTCAGAGGTAGTTCCTTTCATATCTCCGTGATGAGACATACATTGTGAGATGCATGGAAGCTGCAATGCCCTCAGATATCAATATGAGCTCTATGATGATGATATGTAGGAGGCTGGTAACAAACAACCATGGAAGGCCGTATCCCGATATATCGGCGATATATCGCCGATATATCCATATCGACATGGGATCGATATCGAAATCGATATATCGATATATCCGATTTCAGGCATTTTCTTCAGAAAGATTCCTAGATATAGCGATATATCGGCGATATATCGCCGATATATCGCCGATATATCGATATCGACATGATATCGAAACGATATCGATATCGATATGTCCTTCCATGCAAACAACATATTATATAGACTAATTGCTAAAAACTGCATACAGTATATAGAGTCAGTCAACAAGTTCTTTTACACTTACCGGGCTGTATGTTTCCTTCATAGTAGGCTGTGTCAGGAAATTCATTAGAAAATCATAATAGATACATGTAGATGCAATGGTAAGGATTCTCAAGTTGAAGGCTTTTGCTGCTTCTTCAAGATGTGGTCTCTTCTTCGAAAAAGGAAATTCCTTTCACTATCTGTATATATCGGTGTACATTATCAAGTTGTCTGGAGGATATGAAATCCACCATTGGATTTGTCGTGAATATTGGACATGCTTTTGTTACATGGAAGAGCAAGAAATAAATAATAGTCGCTAGATGTAGTGCATAGTCAGAGTATAGAGTTATAGCTCATGCTACGAATGAGATGCTGTGGGTTAGGTCTGTGATGACCTATTTATATCTAGAGATACCTCTCCATATATAGCTACGATGTGACAATGAAGCTACATTATTCATATCAAATAATCTAGCATTTCTTGAGAGAAGGTACTATACTGAGATAGAAAACCATTACACTCGTAATATAATGAGAAGGTACTCATTTCTACTCCTCCCATCTTCTCAGATGAGACTGATGACATCTTCACCAAAATATTCTCAGAAGGTCCATTCCAAATGTGTAGGCCAAAATTTAACATGATTGACATCTACCTCCAACTTGCGGGGGTGTATGGAGATTTTAATATATTAGTGAGTGTAACCCCAAATGGGATAATTTCGTGCTTTTTTCATCTATTTTATACTCTTCCAAACCCGAACCTTTTCATTTATACAGAGGGCTAAGTTTCATTATGATAGATCAATTCATTCTCTCTTGTCATGTTATGCTATATGTATGTATGGATTTGGAAAGAGGTGACGTTTCATTTCATTAGAAGAAAGACGTCCACATCTACTGTCAGATTGTGATCTAATCGATGTAATAAATTCAATAATTAATTATGAAAATGATTGTGCAGCGTGTTCTTAATATTTATTTTGTTGGATTACAACAACAACAAAGCCTTTTCCCACATTAAGTATGGTCGGCTACATGGATTCTTTTTTTGAAAGGACTACATTGATTCTTTGCCTCCATTCATATCTATCTTGGGTCAATCTTGGTCTTAGATTCAAAAAAATAAGATCCCTTCGTATAGTCTCATTCCAACACTTCTTGGGCCTTCTTCACCCTCTTTAGCCGGCTTAACATCCCAAAACTCGCATATGCTAACAGGTGCATCGGCCGACCTCCTTTGCAAATGGCCAAATCACCTTAAGCGGTTTTCTCGCATCTTATCCCTTATCGGAGCTACTCCAATTTTCTTTCTGATTGCATCATTCTGAATCCTATCTTTACTTGTGTGTCCAAACATCTACCTTAGCATTTTCATTTCTGCTACTATCAGTCTCTGCACATGTCTATGGTTCACAAGACAACATTTAGATCCAATTCATTTAGTTGGATTGAACTAAAAAATTTATTTTGTTGGATTCTGTGTTATTTGAAGTTTAGTAGAAAAACAGTTGCCAAAAAAGACACTTTTTGTGAATGGAAAATGAACTGTTTTAAATTTGAGTTAGTCTCATAAAGTTGTATGCTTTGGCTAACACTGTATTCTGATCTTGTTTCTTCTGAAGGATGCTGAGGAAGCTGAGCTGGCAAATATCTTAAATGAGGATGTGCCTGATGACTCTATGTTGCCAACATTAAATGCTCAGAATCCTTTTACACCTGCTACACCTTTTCCTGCAGCTGCAGATGGTACCACAGTTCCTGCTTCCCTTCGTAGGGTAGGTGCTTGAAATTATATCTTGATTGGTAATAAGTTTGAGATAAATTCTGCTTTCATAATTTCCGAACCTAATACCAGTGTGTGCCTACTGAGGTAGGTTAGTAGAACTTGCATAGTAGAGAAATCAAAATCAACAGCTATCCACAGCCAAGGATATAAAAATCCATTTCTTATAAAGGATAGAGAAGTCTGAACTCAGAATGGAGTTGTTTAAATAAAGGTCAATGGGGACCACATTTCTTTGGCAAATTTGTCTGATCCAGTTTGGTATGAAGTTGGCCAGTTTGATGATCATTTAACTTAGAGCCAGGGTAGACTACTTTACTCCAATGAATTGAGCAAGCTTCACCTGTTGACCTTGGTACAGCTTTTGAGTTCCTTGAACTCTTCAACGACAACAATCTTCATTAATGTTTTTCTCTCTTGTTATAGACAGTCATGTTTTTTGCATGTAAAGTTACCAAAATCAATATTTGTATTCAGTCAGAAAGGTGACTGAATTAGAAATTAATCAATGATATTTAGGTGACTAATCTGAAATATTTGGTAATGTATTTTTTTATTTTAGGGATTTTCACCTACATGCTCATGTATACTTTCATATTTACATTATAACCTCTTTATAATTTGTATTTACACCCAAATCCTTAAGAATGATTAACCATTACATACCATGCACCGATGTTAATTTTCGTCAATCCTTGTCCATAACTTTGATGATATATGTTAAACATTAACAAATTTGTCCATCTCTCTTTATCACATTTCACAAAGTATACCCCTCTCCCCATCATCCATCTCTCCTCCCCCTCTCCCCCATCCTCTTCCATCTCTCCTCCTCCAACTCCTTTCCCTTTTTAACATCACCCCTCCCTCCTCCCGCAACCTCTTTTCTTTCCCCATTGTCCTTTCGTCGGCTTTGCCCTGGTTCCATGACCACCTCCAAAGCCACCTCCACTCGTTTGTTCCACCACCTCTGCTTGGACTCCCGTCACCTCCATTCCCTTCCCCAACCCTCCCTTGGCTTGCCTCGATTTGCCGCTACCTCCACTCCGAGTCTGCCACTACCTTTGTCCGTCTCCCACCCCCTCCTATCCCTTCCCCATCCCCTCCCTTGGCTCTGTCCCGACTCTATCACCACCTCCATCGGCTTCTGTAACTATATGTAAATATGATAATCATATGCTTAGTTTCGCTCTTCTAATATATTCTTTAGTTAGTCCAAAATAGTTTGCAAAAGAAGTTGAGGATATGTATTTGTAATATTGACACTTTGACTGCCAAATCGATGGAGATAGTAAATACAATGGAAAGAAGGAAGGTACTATGTCTCCAAGAGACAAATTGGTTGGAGAGAAAGTAACAGAGATCAAGAATACATGCTTTAAATTATGATATTCAGGTAAAAAAAGGGGTAGAAATGGTGTTGGAGTTGTTGTTCATAAGGATTTGAAGGATAGTGTGGTTGATGTGCAAACATTTGAGGATAGGATTATTTTGTTAAAATTGATGCCGGAAGAAGTTATGAATATATCTCAGTTTATGGGCCGCATGTTGTTTTAGAGGAAAAGATTAAACAAGCTTTTTGGGAGGATTTTGATAAGATTATGCAACGAATCTCACAAAGAGATGATTTGTTTATGTGGATATCTTAATGGACATATGGGAAAGAATGCTTCATGGTATGCTAATGTTCATGAAGGCCATGACTTTGGGGTTAGAAATGAGGAGGGAAAAGTCATCCTCGATTCTGTAAGGGCTTATGATTTATTCATAGCAAACACTCTTCAAGAAGAGGGATGAGTATTTAATTACTTATAAGAGTGGCCCAACTAAAACACAAATGTATTACTTTGCTACAAGGAGAAAAGATCGGTTGTGTTGCAGAGACTGCAAAGTAATCCCAGGAGAAAGCTTGACATGTCAACATTGCTTGCTAGTCATGGTTGTGCAAATAAAAGTGTTGGCAAAGAAGAGGATGGTTCCCAAGATCATTAGAAGTAAATGGTGGAATCTTCAATTGAAGCAGTTTAGCTTCGGGGAGAAATTTTTAGAAGACTTATCTTGGGATTGTAACGTTAGTGCAAACGAGATATGGGAGGCGGTAGCATCTTGTATCCAAAGGGTTGCCAAAAAGATGCTAGGTGAGTCCAAGGGAGGAGTTCCAGGAAAAAATGAGGCTGGTGGTAGAGTGAAGAGGTGTAAGAGAAGCTTAAAATTAAAAGAGCTTGCTAAGAGAAGCTTAAAATCAAAAGGGCTTGCTTTAAAGCTATGTATAAGGATAGAACAGATGAAACTGTCACAAACTACAAAATAGCGAAGGAAAGAAAGAAGGCTGTACATGAAGTCAAGTCGAACGCTTATGAAGTTTTGTACAAAAAGCTTGACTCGAAGGATGGTCGGAAGGATATATTCAGATTGACCAAAGAAAGAGAAAGAAAGATCAAAGATCTTTCTCAAGTGAGATGCATCAATGATGAATGACATGTGCTTGTTAGTAAAAATGATATAGAGACCAGATGGAAGCAATATTTTCATAAACTTTTCATTGGGAAAGGGAATAAAGAGATTACTTTAGGAGATCTTTTGGTAGTGAATGTTACCTGAATCATGCAAGCTATAGACATATACAATAGAAGGAAGTAGATGATGCTTTAAAGGTTATGAAACCTGGGAAGGGGTAGGGCCTGATGACATTCCTATAGAAGTTCGGAGAGTTCTAGGTGAATGAGGTTTGACTTGGCTCACAAATTTATTAGAGAATTGCCCTGCTAATATGGTCTAGTATTGCACGGGCCTGTGTGTCGGTCCACTCCCCCCTCTTCTCGTTCATTTGACTCCCACTCAGTCCGCTCCGCCAGGACGACGTACCTGCGCTTGTTATGAAGTTTTTCTCTATTCTACTATAGATGTCGAGGGTCCCGAATATGCGAGGACCTCCTCTCCGCGAGGGCGGATTCGCTATCGCGAGGGGCTGGTCTTTGTTCTCGCTGAACTATAACAAGAGTACAGTGCTCATCTCTTGAAGGTGCGGGTGCAGGCAGTGTGGATTAATTAGGTCAATTAGGGGTCACGGGAAGACTCGACGCACGGGACTACTAGCTACAGATTGAGACAATCACCAGGATGAACAGATGCTTTGATCTCAAATGAAGAGAGGTGAGGGCAGACTCTCAGGTGAACGACTATCCAGGCCTAAACATATATATCTCAGTCTATGGCCTCCTTTTCAAAGCCTTGGCGAAGTAAGAAAATTCCTGAAGAACGGAGAAGAAGAATTGTGATGCCTCTATATAAGAATAAAGGAGACATTCAAAATTGTTCGAATTATAGAAGTCTCAAACTGATGAGCCATACTATGAATTTTTTGGAATGTGTAATTGAAAGAAGGTTAAGGCAAGTTTTCAAAGTAATTGAAAAGCTATTCAAATTCATGCGAGACCGCTCAAAAGAACCTCCTTATGATTTTTTATTGATTTGGAGAAGGCTTATGATTTTGTCCCAAGGGAGATTTCGTGGAGAGTTTTGGAGAAGAGACAAGTACCTATTATATACATTAACCTTATAAAGGATATGTATGATGGGGCTTCATCTTGTTTAAGGATCCAGTCTGGGAAGACTGGCTATTTTAACATCATCATTGGACTGCATCAAGGTTCAACTTTGAGTCCATTCCTCTTTACTTTGATTATGGATAAGTTGGTTAGTCACATTCAGGATGAGGTACCTTTGTGTATGTTGTTCGTTGATGATATTGTGTTGATTGATGAGACAAGAAATGGAGTAAATGAGAAGCTGGAGGTTTGAAGACATGCCTTCAAGACTAAAGGATTTCGTTTAAATAGGTCCAAGACTGAATATATGGAGTACACATTTGATGGAAACAACAATGAATGATTCGAGGTGAAGGTTGGAGATGATAACATTCAGAAAAAAGATTTTTTTAGATACATGGGATCTATTTTGCGATATGATGGGGAAATTGATGGAGATGTTACTCATAGAATAAATGCAGGTTGGCTAAAGTGGAGAGGAGCCTCTACTATTCTTTGTATAAGAAAATATCTTTGAATGTCAAATGAAAGTATTACAAAGCAGCTGTGAGACCTGCTATGCTTTATAAAGATCAGAGAATGACAGTAGCAGAAATAAAAATGCTAAGGTGGATGTCTGGACATACAAGAAAAGATCAGATTTGGAATGATGTGATCAGAAGGAAAGTTAGTGTAGCTTTGACTAAGGATAATATGAGAGAACTGCGTAAGATGGTTTGAACATTTGCATAGGAGATCGGTTGATGCATTAGTTAGAAGATGCGAGATTTGGGATGTTGAGCCGGCTAAGAGAGGGAGAGAACGATCAAGAAGTGTTGGAATGAGATTCTCCAAAGGGATCTTAGTTATTTGGATTTATGCCGAAGAATTACCCAAAATAGATCTGAATGGAGGCAAAAAAATCCATGTAGTCGATCCTACTTAATTGCGGGAAAATGCTTTATTGTTGTCTTATTCTTTAGATAAGAACATGAAATCAGGAAAGATAAAAATCTTGATTCATATTATAAATTTTCAAATTGACAGACTACCTGAAAAATAGAAACGAAATATCAATAGGACGTAACTTTCATAAATATGAGATTTTTTTAAGATTTTTCGAACATCGCCTACCAAGTGGTGCAGTTGTACTTCACGCCTTGGTGTTATCCTATGAGACGTATTTGATTCGGGGGTTAAGTTTTTGTAACTAATGTATCTTTCTGTGGGCCCTTTACTATTCTTTCTATTATCTACTAGGTTGGAGAAGGTCCATTTCTGGTAGAGTTAGTCTGGAGCTTATGATTATGTCTTGATTTCTCCCAATTACCCTCTCTAGTCTTTTTGATTTTCAGAAATTTGTGCCACTTATTTGTTAAATGTCAGAGAGCACATTTAACCGTTCATGGTTGCTTCGATTGGTGAAATAAAAAGGAAAGAAATGCTTATAGATGTTGATAGGTGGACTTACGGTTTGTTTATCAGATGTTTATATGTACAAATGTTAGTTCTTTGTCTTCCGTGTAATGGTTCATCTTCTCCGAACTTATGTAACTGATGATTAATACCATGTTTTATATTGCAAGTGCCTTCGCCTACTTTTCACTCAACCGAACTCTGTGAAGCTATATATATTATTTTTTGATAAATCGTACCACTTTAATGTCTTGCTGAGATCCTTGGTGGCTGATCTATTTACAATCATCATTTTCAGCTCCCAGTTTACTTAAGGACCTCTGTTCTTAGTGAAGTGATACAGGCAGCCAGCTCATCTGCAGGATTAAGAACGACAAAAAGGGTTGATCAGACTCTACAAGATCTTGGGGTTCGTTTGTTTTCCCTTAATTAATTTTTAAACCATTTGAATCTGGTATTTTCAATGGTTAACTATTTCCGTTCAATTTTTTTAAATGGGCCTCTAACTCAAGTCTATCCCACCAATTCTAAAAAAAATATTTCTGCATGAGGAAAATCTTTTCTGGAAGATATGTACTTATGCTATTTGGTCATTGTTTAACTTTTCTTTCTCGTTATTTTATAGGGATGAACCAGATGGAAAGCGTCAAAATCCAATAAGAGGATCCAAATGAAGTTTAGTTATAGATGCCCTTGCTTTCAACAAACCCACTTCCAATAGAGTCAACAAATAGCTTCTAACCCAAAAAAACCACTCAAATTATGCTCAAGCAAAAGTAATTAAACGAGGACAATAGTCCTTGCGTGTTGCGAGTTAGAAATGGCAGTTGATGTTTGTTGCCATTGGAAGTTGCTCTAGACACCTCGGCATTACGAGGAATCCTCCCAAGAGCTAGTCTCTAACAACTTTCACAAGCAAAAGAATGAAATGATATGCGGAAAACAAAGATATATAATGTAGTTCTAAAAAATGAGACGGTGCTTTTCCTTCCCTTAAAGAATTCATGCCTAATTTTTGTTTGATGCTTAGTGCAATCCTTCTCAATGTGATCCTTGTCTTCTTGTAAAAACGTTTCATTGCCTAAAAACCATGTAAAAAATTGTGTTGCTAGCGAGAGGGATGGCCGAGCAACAAAGAGAGGATCTGAAAATTTTCTGCGGATGCGCAAGTCAAATGTAAGAAGCAACAAGAACCTCAAAGTGAAGTGGACAACTCGATTTTGTTAAGGATGTTTGACCGTTTACCTTGAAGGAAATTCTATGAAGATAGTTCCTGCAAACCACTGGGAATGATGAGAAAAAAAGATGGTTCTTGACTTGAGACAAGGATCCAAAGCCATCTGGATGAAGGAAGGGGATGCAAATACAATTTTTTCCATGCGATGGCAAGCAGAATGAGGAAAAGGAACCTTATCAAGGGTGTGAAGGTGGGGACACATTGATCATGATCATAGAAGATCTGGATAGTCATTTTTCCAGTATTTCATCTTGTTGCAGTAGTGGTAATCATTCAACTATTTAGATGTCATACATTTGGAAGCTTCAGAAGTGTGGTCAACTTTTTGATCTGTCTTACTGGTCGGAACCATGCTTCCACTGTGCTTCCTTGAATCCTTAAACAACAATTTCTTAAGATAAATGATCCATCTAATTGAATATGTCCTCAAAGGACTCCAATTTGAGAGTATTTCAACATTTATGTATGTTGTAATATCAAGAACATTAAGCAAAACAATAATCAGAACGCAAGAAACATCAACATCTTATTTTACGTAGAACCCTACTCCCAATGGAGCGAGATGAAACCACAAGAGAAGGTATCGAAGGGTCGGATCTTGTATTAAAATTTCTCAATGAGTACATACCGTGTGGGGCTCCTTACATAGCCTCACAGGAAGACCAAAGTCTCACAGATAGTATATTTGGAACTTGACATGAGTGGATGTCAGTTGGATATTGGAGAGATCCAATTACCAAACTATTACATACTTCAACAGTTCCCGTCACGCTGGAGCTGAGAAAGTTGTAGCTTGCAACAAAAGAAAATATACAACACATCTCCATCTTGATACATTTGAGAGGGGCGTGGATAGAGACACCCTGCTCGGATGGGGATAGATACGCCCCGTTTGAAGTAACCGTTGCTTGTAGAAGATCTCGCCTTAGGACAGGTCTGTGACGATTAGTTCACCTGAAAAAAACATCAATCGTGCCTGTAATAGTTGCTGCGACAACCATGTCATGTCTAGAGTAGTCATTGTAAACAAAGAAAGTCCAACACATAGTAGTAGTTGCCTAGTTGGGGATAGGGACAACCCGACGAAGTAGTCGATGCTCGGTGAAGACTAATGATAATAGTAGTAGTCTAGAGTGTCAGTCCGTCAGCCGTGGACGGGCGGTAGAAGTCCTATAGATACATCTCAAGACGAAGAGTATATGCCCTATTTAACTCCCCTTTTCTAACATATTTGATAGAATAAGAGCATCAAGTTGGGGGAAACCAAAACAAAACATATATATTTTTCATTTTCTCTTCTTTTTTTTTAGCTTTTTTTGCACAAGTCAGTCTCTTTTTTTCCTCATATGCTTATTTTTGTACGTCTGCTTATTTTTTCTTCAAACCCTCCTTTTGTTCAAGCTGTTCACCTTTTTTTTATAACGTAACTCTTTTTTAATGCACGGCCCATTTGGGCCCATAACAACATTAGTACATTCCCCCTCCTTTTTTGGGCTTCTCTCTCCTTTTTTTCGAAGCGAAGGAGACGATGGGGTACTAGCCCCCCCTTTTTCACGGGCCTTTGGGTTCCAAAAAGGGAATCTCATAGCCCTGCCTGTGCTAATACCATTTATGGAGGCGATCTGGAGAGGAGCTCGACAGAGTGTCTGATCTTGGAAGGATGACCGCTTTGGAGGTATCATCAACGTTGTTTAGGTAGCTGGAGGGGTTCAACGGCGTCGCCAGCGGAGCCTCCGGTGTGATTAGGTGGTGGTGTACTACCGCTTGGAGCTCGGAGGGGCTCGTGCACCTTGTGCGTGAAGGTGGAGGGGTCTACATGCATGGAGAGGGGGAGGCTGCATGCCTATAGCTCTTCGCGTGGAGAGTAGCTTGGGGAGGGGCGCCATGGCTGGACGTGCTGTCCTACTCTATCGTGCATGGGGCTTTCTTCGTCTTTTGTTTCCCTTCCATTTTTTGACTGCAACAAAACCAATTGCGTGGGGACTGAGAGCATCCTGGATCTCTTCTGGGAAGTTGTCGTCTCCTGGAGCTTTCTCTTCTTCTTAGGTTTCACAATTGGGAACCCTACTGCTAGAGCCTTGCCATGACCTGGAGCCGTATTCCTAGAATTGTTGTTGCTTCACAGAATTAGGGTTCCATCTGGAACCCAGAGCAAAATACATGGAACAACTCTATTCTTCTCAAACTTGAACGGATCAACGAATATGTTTGTAATAGTCTTCAATATAGAGTGACTAATTGCCTGTCTAAATTTAACTAAATAGTCATATTAATAACAAATGAGTGTGGGTTCTAAGAGTAGTCCATGAATGGATCTGAGGGTTAGTGGGAGATTGTTGGACATGTGAGCCCATGACACGTCATTACAAATAATGTTATTACGAATTATATCTTTCTGTTATCTGAAATAAAACTTAATTAAGTTTATATTTTTAGGGTCGTTCAATACATATATGCATAGCATGACATCTTGGTATCATGCAACTATTGATAGAAAGAGTTAGATCATAGAGACTGATGCAAAGTTTAGATCTAAAGATTTAGATCGAGGACACAACTGACATTGTAAAATGACTAATATTCAAGAATTATCTCCGGTTTTAGAGGAGGTGGCTATTCTTCTCTAAAGACTGATCTCCACCTAACGTTCTTGATGCATGTCCTCTCTGCTTAATAATAGAGATTCAGAGGTGTTTAGTGAGTCGAGCTAAATGGTTAGCTTGACAAGATCAAGATACTGAAGACCCGTATCATATATTGCCACAAATAAGCACATATCCTTTGATTGGAAACATATATACATATACATTTGCATGTGTACATTTCACAGACTAATAGGTTGATGGCCTAGCTCTATATACCATCATCTGTTGTGTATATAAGGGAATTTGAGATGTGTCATCTTTCGAAGGAATCATACATGTTCATACTTACTGAACCAGAAAATATGAGCTAACTCATGAGATATTGGAGCCACAGTAAATTCCATCGATTGTCATCTTGTTTGTGAAACATGATAAGAATTCGAGAATATTGATATATGCTTTTGGAAAGTATATGATTGATATCATTGCCTGAAGATCGAGAATTTATAGATAAAATCTTGTAGGAGACAACCAAATATGGTATTGAACTTTAATTATTCAAAGACTTCTAGTGTGTAGGATGCATGAGTATTGATAATGCTCAAGGTTGATGTGATTGTGATAGATTATATTGCCATGATGTTTCCATTCTGAGAGAATTGAGATGCCTGCCCGTGCGGATCCGGGATACCCGTTTACACAATACTCGTAGTATCATGTTCGCGATCACATCAGGGTACCTAAAATGAGGGAAAAATCTTTCGCGATCCAAATGAGATTCACAATTAATTAACAATGCACAGAACCAACAATGTGTCACCAATTTATATTGTATAAATTTACATATAAATGACAACAACAAAAGAAACTGCACTATGTACATGTATCACAAATTGTAGTAGAAGAGAAAGAAAAGCATTTATAATATCCAAAACATAAACTATAACATGTGTACCTGACAAGATTTACTGCAGAAGCTCAGGTTCAACTGTCATAATACCACAATGCATGTGTTTTGCTTGCAATCCATGCATCGGGGAGAAAAGAACATCAACAAATGTTGAGCACATCTAATCAATTAAAAACAACAGGAAATTTAGTGGCTCCAAAAGAAAGCAAGTAGATAGACAATTAAATTTAACAAGCTACTTGCATTGAAATAAATTTTCAAGTTGTTATGTGAATCCCCTGACTTACTAATTCTATTTCAATTACCTATATTTATCATTTTTATACATAGATTATATGATCCATATTTAAGCTATCGTCTTTTTATAATATGTGTTTAATGGATCTTAGTAATGTAGATGATGAGTTTCTGATCTGATTTTTGTCTTTATATAATCTCTCAGGTTTAGTGGATAATCTGTGATCTTGGTCTGGGTATGACCTCACATTATGACTCTAAGGCATGTCTCTAGTATAAAAACCATATATGATTTCCTTTCTTCCCCATCCTATTTCAAACTCTTTGATTTATTTAATGTTTATCATGATTGAGGTGATTCGAATCCGGTGATTTTTTAAATGCTTATTATGATCGAGGTGATCCAGATCTCTTTCCGATGTTTATGAGTCATGTGGATGGATCTTAGTAAGTGTAGATAATGAGTCTCGTGTTTTGATTCCTCTCTTGTTAAATTTCTCAAGCTCCATGGATAGTTTGTGGTCTTGGTCTGGGTGACATCTCACACTATGACTCTAAGGCAGTAAGGAAGCTTTAGGATTGCATTGCCTTCGTAGGCATGCGGTGAGGTAAAATGCATCCTAACTAAGTTCCCAACACGTACACTAGATACATCTAACAATCTTGGAGTATCTCTTAGTCTGATAAGGATGATTTTCATAATATGTTCTTTTCTCTTTGCAAGGACCTACCGGCAAAACCGTAACTAGTTCAGCTGAAATCAAGCTCAACTGTACCCAAGCTCAATCTGTAACCAACTCAACTGTAACCAACTTAACCGTAACCAATCTTAATATGTAACCAACTCAACTATCACTTACCAAGCTCAGTCTGTGACCAATTCAATTGTAACCAACTCTCAAGAACAATAACCAAAACTCAAGCAGTGAGGAAGCCTCTGAAGAGACCCTTCCGTCTCGCCCACCCAATGGAAGTGCGATTCAGGGGAGGGCTAGGCCTACTCCAAAATTACGCCCCTGAGACGGGAGAGAGACTTTCCGGAACAAGTCACTCTAGAAAAACCATCTCGAGTGATACGGGCAAACGAGCTCGAAAAACCAAAATCGTGGGACTTCCAGCCTAGGTACCCTAAAGAACAACGATCAACGAAATTGGTAAATGAAAACCTGTGGATCCTAGAGAGGCGTAAAACTGCGAGCACTCGCGAAAAATCGAAAAAAAAGACTGGGATCCTGGACCCATGCACTAAGCGGTCGTTGTCTAACTGGGCTTCCTATCTCCCACTTAGTTGAGGGTCACCGCACACTCGCACGGTCAGGTGTAAGGTTTACCATGACTGACACTCTTAATTATCATGCATCACTGAATCACCATCACTGACTTGATTCCTCATCCTTTCTTAATCCTTTCTGTGGTTGATTGTACAGATCTAGGTCTTTTGGTCAACGATTTTATTGACATAACTGATTCACCATTGATTTCTCTTATTTGTCTACCCCATCCTTTCTCAATCTCTTCTATGACTGACTTTACGAATCTAGGTATTTTGTCACTACCTATCTTTGGTGATGTATAAATAGTAGATTATACTCATGGATCAATTGATTGAAGATGTCTATTCTAATGATCTTTATGAGATCATTAGTTGACTTCATAAGAGAAGAGTATTAATATATTAATATTTGTATTTCAATCTCTTCAATAAGATCATGAGATTAAAATGTTTCCTTAGATCTTGATCTAAGTTCAGATTGATGCAAGATTTCCCAATTCTTCTCATCTTTTAATCATTATAGTTAAAACTACTCGTTAGGTCTAATTCCCCTTACTACAGAAGAGATGAGGTATTGGCGGGGCCTTTAGATATCTGAGAATCATAATGACAACATCCAAATGAATCCATTGTTCCAATTATGAACTGGTTAAGACAACTTATTATAAAAAAAAAATTCTGTCTAACAACACCCTTGTCATCTAACTCTCTACATTGCCTACTATCGACTCCTTTGTAGAATCATTGTAAAGCTTCAAATTTTGATGTATGATAATAACAGCTTGCAAGCATCCAATTATGATAATCTCTTTAAGCAAGTTCATAACAATGATTCTATGAAGCTCCATGCTAGCAGTTGGAACTCTTGGTTGGTGCGATCTAATGCTTGTTGTGTTTAGAACATGTTACAGTCTCGACCTGTTGCATACGATTCATCTGTTGGGGGACATGGCATTATTTGATATGAGTTCTGTTCAGTTTATAAGCATCAACATCATCCTTATAAAGAATCCATCCAAAAATTTTGCATCTTTAGCCACAAGTGCATCAAAGTATCTTATGATCGACTTTAGGACTCTCTTTGTCATTGAAAAATAGTAACTGAATATGACGTTGATGTGAAGAATAGACAGTTAATCAATAGTGAGTCATCACTTTCTCGATTTTAAATGTAAGTCATCCATTTTTGAGGTTGAGTTTTTTAAAGGAATTTTGGAGGCTCGGTTGCTTATATTAGATTCTTTATTTATGAATTACTTCATCCTTCTCAGGATTCCATAAGAAAATGCCAGAATGGATGTAGCAATATAAGCCTTGGACATTGAACCAACATGAGTACGATTGAGGGGATTTATATAAAGGGGCTTTATAAGAACGACTTTTTCATTAAAAAGTAACAAAATTCAGCAACAGATGTTTGTTCTCTATAATACATAGGATTTGATGAATCCATCAACTGAACATCTTTTATTTAAATGAATTTACCTTGCTTGAACATTCAACGCCATTGCTATAACAATGGAAAGGCAAGCTAGAAGTGCATAGGCCATGGAGTAAACGACATATCTATAACATAAATACTGCTTAGCATTGCATACAACCATCGCATCAATCATGACACCATGTTACACACAAAATATTGCTGAAGAGATCAGCACTCCAAAAGCAGAATATAGTTGCAACGGATTATAGAAGATAACAAACACCAACAACAGTTTTGAAGAGAATAATGAGACTATCAATTGATGTATGTATGTATGTCACAATCAAGTACCCAACCATTCATACCGATGCAGATGATTTTGGAGGCAATTTAAGAGATTCAATCATGCATGGAAGGCAGCAAGAGGAGGGGGAAAGATTGTACCTCTTTTGTTTTCTCCAATTTTGAGATTTTCAGCCTTAAATTTTGTAGCAACAATGTCTGCCCTTGCATGCAGCAGCTTGCTGCAATTGAGAGCAGCTGCTCCACTTCGTTGGAGCTCTAGTAGGGGAGGAATTTCAGCTGCAATAGCTCCTTCTTGGAGCAGCCTTAGCAGGAGGAGAGGGCTGCAGTAGCTCCTCTAGAGCTGCTGGACAGAAGCTCTGGCAAGGAGGGGAAGGCATTCTCGGTGGATTTTAGGGAGAAGGAATAGGGAGAAAAGAGAGGAGGGGTTGGTGCTTATATATATTAAGAGAAGGGGCTTTAGTTCTTGCCAAGTGGAGGGAATTTGGCCAAATGGAGAGGGATAACAACTGTCCTGTACAATACTTATCTCTCTCTTTCTCTCTTATTTATAATACCAACCTGTATTCGCACCTCGTGTGTCAGATTTTGGTGTACAATAGCTCGTTTTGACTGAGTCTGAATGACGATCAAAATGAGTATAATATTCCTATACTTCGGATCGAATATGAATTCATGAAATTTTCGAAATATGGTCTTAGTTTGCGACTTAATTTTGTGATTTTAAATTATCAAACGACTTCCGATCGACGAACGATTGATTTCGTTGGTCTTATTTTATCGAATCGGATTTTATGGTGGTCTCGGTTTGTTTCGCGATTCGGATTTCGCGTCGCGACTTTTCTGATGGCACGCAGTACGATGTCGATCGATCGATCCAAGTTTATTGAATATTAATTGGTCATGTAGATCCTTAATCGGGTCGGGTTCTATTCATTCGGATCCGGATGTCACAAGAATGATGAAGCTGGATGTATTTTAGTGACTCCACTTACAAGTCTAACAAATGAGAATTAATTGGAGTAAATATGATTTCATTGTACCATATTCAAAATCCAAATAGTTGAAAAATTGATCTGAAAGTGTTGAGAGTCAATTGGAGAAATTCGTTTAATATTTGATTCCATCAAACCGCTAAAAGTAGGTTGAATCCGGATATTAGATGTAAATCTAAATATCGAGTCATTATACGTGGCCTATACAATCTCCGGATATTATATCCAAGTATTCGCGAATGCATCACGCAGCTTAATTGGATTATGAGTCATACATTGAGAAGTTACTAATCAAGTTAATAATTGTTATTCTCATTCATTAATTATATGAGAATATGTGAATATGATTCACATAATTGGTATTTAATTAATATGAATATAGATTCATTATATTTAAAATTAATAATGTACTTCAATTTTTTATTATGACTTATGTGAATATGATTTGATTTCATTAAATGGTAGGACGATTTTATAATTGTCCAATGATAATTGGTGGCAATTAAATAAAGCGAGAATTCCACAATTGTCAAAGACCAATTATTAAAGGCCAAGTTCATGAAGGTTGTAGATTAAAAAATGAGGAGAGAGAGAGTAGAAAGTCTCCCATCTTTACTACTGTATATGGCTGCCGACCTTGGATATATAAGGAGAGGATTCATCTCCTTTCTCATTAATTCAATTCATGCCTTCTCGGCCTAATTCCAAGTTCAATTCAAGCCTTCTACTATTCTCATATTGATTGCCCCTATAGTCGTCTCCCTCTACCCTTTAGCCCTCCACCCCATTTTCTTCCTCTCTCCATTGGCTCGCCCAGATGCGAGAGGTTCTGACTTCCTAATCCATGCTTCGTGCTCGAGAAGAAGTCAATTTCATGAGATGAAATCATGATAAAGGTGATCTATTTAGGTCACTTTTGATGTTGACAATCGGTAGAGAGAATTGTCTCTCAAGTTTGCAGGAGGACCACGATTCATCACCACACTTGTGAGTGCAACAACATCGTTAGTTCGTATCTGAATCAAGATGTCTCTTTCTTTAGACACTTCATACATCAAAGGTTTAACTCTCTTTCTCATGTGGTTTACAAAACAATACATAAATATCCATGTGGTTGCATGCCGTAATCAAATTTGTCCCGAGATTGCTATATTGGTTATAAGATGAGCCTCTTATTTGTCAAATTTGGTTCCGTTTTTGTGTGAGGTTAGACCTCCCATCACTATATGCCATTCCGGCTTCATGACAAGGGAAACCATGGACAACATTGAACAAAGGCTTCTTCAGAAGTTCGACGTGGCTTGTACCATACCTATTTGCATTGAAATATATGATGTAACCCCAAAATTACCTCGAACCATCTTGCTCAACAGATCTGAATGGCCACCCAAGATGTAGGTCGTTGTCTTTGCCAACAAGGCCCCGTTAATCTTCTCCAAAGTCAGAACCCCGAGACCACCTTTCTCCTTCGCAAGCATCACTATTTTCTAACCTGATGGCAGCATCACTTATTTCTCCACCGACAATGTGCAAAAGCATCTGTGCATTAAAGCCTCAAGTCTCGCACAAACACCTACATGAAGGACTTAGGCGGACAAAAAAATCGGAATAGCATACAAGACAAGGATGCCTTCAGAAGCAGAGTATGGTTTCCTCTCGACGAGCATATGGCCCACCATCCATCAGCCTTTACACCATGTTCTCCATTATATGCAACCATTCACTTTGTTGCTACCTTCCCCTGTCAATCGTAATACTAAATACTCATAAGGAGTGCCCCAACCCTACTGAGTCTGAAACGAAGCCATGCGCACCATACTCTCTATTTCACTCATCCTGAAATGTATAAAAGTTGACTTGTCGTGATTGATCTGCAATCTGAACATCATGCCAAACAAGTCAAGCACCATAGAGATCCCCTCGCTAAATTAGTATCGCCCTTCACAAGGAAAACAATATTAGGATACTGCAAGATTACCATGAAAATATCCCCAACTCTATACCTAGTGAACAAACCAACTATCCACCGCTTCGGTAACATGCCAGAAAGGACATCAGCCACCAGAACAAAAAGCAATGGCACCAACATGCACCGTTGCCAAACCTCTTTGTAGCTAAAAAACCCTCGACCTATATGCCACTCACAAGCACCACATAAGTAGATGCAGTCAAACATTTTTTTTTGAAGTCAAAAGAGGGGGAACACACTATAGAAGAAGAGTTACATGAGAGCTTACAATAATCCAGGAGACATGTAGGATGAAAAACTACATTTTCACAATAAAACTGCTCATTTGAAAAAAGGAACCCATTCTTGCCCGCCCAAATAGACCAAATCAGAGCTAGAGGTCAGAGGACGACCGAGCAGGAATGACTCCTGACAGAGTATAAGGATTTCGAGAATATGTCCAGGTCTTGAGCATTCAACCAATTCAAATCAGTTTCCTCCCAGATAGACCCAACTTTCATACATCTAAAGAAGAAATGGTCCACGGTTTCGATATATAAATCACAGAGAGGGCATCGATCTGAAATATCAGGGAAGAGCCTTTCGTAGCGGTCTCTAGTCATGATGTGTCTTCTTCTCAATAACCACAAAAAGAAACCGACCCTTATAAGAAGGCGCAACTCCCATATAAGATTGCAGTCCTGAATCAGAGAGCCTGTTCTAGGAGGGGGTGGTCTCGATATGGCCCGGTACACCCTCCTGACATTGAATAAAGTATCTCGCCACACAGTGGTCCCTACTTGAAGACGGCTGACTGTAGGGACGAAGATAGTCAAGAAGCAAGAGGAAATCTTCAAGCCACTGGTCTGAGAAATCAATAACAAAAGAAGGCATCCAATTTCCATCAGTCCAATATTCCGAAACCCGCGCATCCTGGTCGGCATTCAAAGCAAATAATAGAGGAAAACAAGTGGATAGTGTGCCCCTAGCCGACCAGTCATCCTTCCAAAAGGAGAAAGAGTCGTCATCTTCAAGCACCACACAAAACAAGATGTAAAACTGAGGCATAACCGAGCATATACCATTCCAGAAGGTTGAGGAGTGAAACTGAGAAAGCTGTGTCCGCACATGTTGGTCCTCAATCAAGGTTCAGAAATGCGGTATGCGGTATTCGTTCGGTCATGTGGTCTAAAGCGAGTTGTCGGATATGCAAAGGAGTACACGGAGGTATATGCGGTTTATAATATTTTAATATAAAATATTATAAAATACAATGATAAAATGTGATTATATAAAAAAGTTTATGATATAACAAAATCCAAATCTAAAAATGTTAAATAAGATAATATCATCAATGAGATATATAAGCTTGATATTATGAATTGATTATTTTTTAATGTGTATTTCGAATTTAATGAAAATGCATATATATACATATACAAATTTAGATTCAAAAGGGAACACATGAATTCTATAAGAAAACCTTTTATGTATATATAGATCCTGTAGATAACAAAAGCCAAAGAATAATCATATTTATACAAATCATACCCAAAATTATACACATATATGTATCTGCAATGAACAAAACTTGTTGACATAAAATATAGGAGAATGTATCTGCATATAAAATTTACTAGAAGTACAAAAATGTAAAGTGCAAACTGTTAGTCAATTATTCATTTTTATTGCAAGAATTAGAATGAATTCCATTAGATAAAAAATTCAAAAAGTAGTAAACGGTTCACTAGTAAGTGTTGAGAACAAGGGGAAAAATGGATATGAGAAAAAATACCCTAGATTTTATTCCCAAATGTAACATATACGAGAATAATGAAATGATGCATCGATGTAAATGATGATATAAGAGTTGC
The DNA here is from genome assembly GCA_037367405.1 of Ottelia alismoides. NCBI lineage: Eukaryota > Viridiplantae > Streptophyta > Magnoliopsida > Alismatales > Hydrocharitaceae > Ottelia > Ottelia alismoides. The sequence continues at coordinate 1,225,924 of JAZKJV010004294.1, read as the reverse complement.
TCGAAAAAAAAACTTAGTTAATGTGTCATCAATATGTCATGGATTAACATGAATTCTATCAGATATGCGGCCGCATATGCCGCATATACGGACTGCATATGCGTTTTGACCGCATATTACCGCATATGGCATATGCGCTTCGGTTAAGTGACCAAATACGCATATGCGGCCGTATTTCCGAACACTGTCCCCAGTACGATATATCTGACGAAGAAGACATCAACAAATATCATCATCCCTACCCCATAAACGGCTCACCCAATTCAGCAACAAGGCTTTATTTATGTTCTCTCAATTTCTCACCCCGAGACCACCATCCATCTTAGGCAGACAAACAGTCTCCCAGTCCACCAGGTGCATTCCCGCATTCTCCTGCCCCGACTTCCCCCATAAAAATCTGGGCATAATCTTCCCGTGTCTAGACCTGATACCACTAGGTAGGAGACAGGAGGACATAAAGAAAACAACGATGGACGAGAGAACCGCCTTGACCAGAACCAGTCTTCCCCCATGTGAATGTAATGCTGCTTTCCAACTCGTAAGCTTCTTCTCCATTTTCTCCACCAGTGGAAGCCAATCCGCAATCTTAATCCTTCCCACGGTAAGTGAGACCCCCAGATAATTAATAGGCAAGGAACCTCATCTTGTATTCAGGGCCACAACGCACTCCCCCACAACCTCATCAGACAGACTGAAAGTCACAAAAGTAGATTTACTGTAGTTCAGAGTAAGTCCAGACATTTTGTTGTAGATGTCTAAAGTTAAAGCCATGCCTCTAGCCTCCTCCTCGGCGCCTTCGACAGAGAAGATGGTATCATCCGCGTACTACAACATTGGAATAGATATATAGCCATTCGAATAGCCTTTGGTGAGACCACTCTCAACCACCCGACGCACCATACAAGATAAGACATCACCTGCAATGGTAAATAGCAAGGGAGCAGGATGCATGGATGCCCTTATGAGGTAGTCACACATTTCTTAATCCATTTGATCCACTCATCAGGAAAACTCCTACAATGCATGGATGCCCATATGAACCTTTAATCCACACAATCGTGTACCTTGAAGAAAGCAACCTTCCACAATAAACCTGTGGTCTTCCTCTTCTTCCAGTTAACCACAATCTTAGATGCCATTATGATCCCATCCATCATTTGCATGTTGGGAATGAAAGCTGTCGATGATGACAAAAACTTAGAACATCATGAAGTCTACCATCTAGCACCTTTACCACAATGAGATATATAACATTCAACGGGGAAATAGGCCTCAAGTCCTTTATATGTCCAAAAACAAAAGAAATGGGAGAAAGGGAGATTTGGAAGATAATGACTGAGGTAAGAGAGAAAGCAAGAGAAAGGGAACTATCATGGAGGAATATGGCTAACTCCAAGCATTTCTTGACCTTTTAAGTAGTGTGACTATGTGGATAAATTATTTATCGGCTTCTTGCTCAAGTTAATATGCTGTGTTAGTTATACGAGAAGGCTATATTGACATTTTATTTATGTATCTGGCTTTGAGTCAAAGTGGAACATTGTTTTGGTCCATTCTTGGTGATTGTTTTGACCTATAGATGCATTGGTTTATATTTTCATGACATACGATGCTTGCCTGCTTTGTACTTTAGTGCTGAAACTCGAGATGGGCCAGTTTGATGATCATTCAGAGTAAGGGTGTTTAAATAATTTGCTGTGTTCTGCTTTAATTGGAGGATTGGCATTAGAATGGACATTTGCTGAAATTTCCCTTGAAATTTCATTTGCCAGTCAAAGTGCCAATATTCTAACTATTTATCCGCAACTTATTTTGCAACCTCTTTTGGACTAACTTCTTTACTCGCATGCGCCCATCATGCAAGAATTGCAAATTTAGGACTGCATCCAGGTAGCGATGCAGTGGAACTTGCTTATTTAGTCGCATGCGTTCCTCATGCGAGAACCCTTGCAAATTTTGAACTACATCCGGGCAGCGATGTAGTGGCCCTAGGCAACTTCTCGTTGCATTCGGATGATGCACCACGCCGCTAGTAGAAAATGCCCAACGAAATCTAAATATTTGCTTAAATCCATGGGCTAAATGGCAGAATGCATAGATTATTTGTTGTAAGTTTCCATGATATTAGCCGATATTGGATATCTTTCCCCGTTTTCGGCCATTTCTCCAGATCTTTCTGTGTTATTGCTGCTGCTCTATTTCTCCCATTTCACATTCTTATTACTTCTGCTGCTGGGGAGTGTCTTTACTGTATGGTGAGCCTACACCAACATGCATATGTGCTCTAAGAGCTCCATATCATGCTCTACAGAAGCGAGAATGTCATGATATTAGGAAATGGAGCTAAACCTTGTTCCCCTCTCATATTTTAGTAGAATCTCATCTTTGATTTTGCTGTATAATTCGTTAATCACAGATCTATGCTAATCTAATACTATATACATATGCATACTTGAGTCTGACATTTATGATTATTACATTCTTTAAGTAAGCTTGTATTGCATGCATTACATAGTACATATCTTAGTTTTTGACATGTCAGCTTGTGGCATGTGCGATGGTTATAATGATTTAATACTACTCGAAACCTTATAATTGCACCTCTCTTTTAGCTAACAAGTATGCACTTCTGTATAAGTTATTGATTGAATAAGGTTGGGAACCTCAACTTGATTAAAAATCATTTTTTAGGAAATGTCCATGATTTTCAACCATATCTGTTAACTATAAGCAAAATTCGTTGATAGTCTGCTTTAGACTTGGCTAGACGACATCAAATCAATATTGAGGCATTGGTAGATATGCATCCATCTGGTTTAAGTTGGAATCACGGTAGACTTAACTAGTGACTATTTCAGAAGACCAAGCTTGCATCAATATATGGTGTTGTTAAATGTCTATCTGTATGCTCCAAGGATACAAGATTGTTGTACAAGATTAAGACTTGGTCATAATATTTCCTCCTTGGAAATTTAAATACCATAACTTGGAATCTGATCACACAAAAAATGTATTCCCATACCGTCTCTGATTAATTAGTCATGATTTTGTAGTTTAGCAAACTTCATTTGCTTCTTGCTCACTCGGTTACATTGCTACGATAGGTTGCTCTAGATTGCATATATGAGACCTGGAAATCTGTAGTAAACTCAGTGTACCGAGTCCTAATGTCAAACTTTCTGAATGTTGGACTTGTAGTAGGAAAATTTTGGGGCTACCTCTTAAGACAACTTATTATGTTTTTTCTTTATCCATTTCCCAGCAGTGGGCCATTGACTTAAGTTATACCTGGTCTGGTTACTATGAGTTAAAATTAACATGCCAGTTCTATAATGTATTCTAATATCGTGGCTTGTAGCAAATATGGCTTTTTTTAAAGAGAACTGAGAGATAGGTTTATATGGACTGGGAAAAAGTAACATTTTGCTTGAAATTGCACTAGATATGCTATCCGTACTATTTTTTGCATTTCTTTTGCTGTCTATAAATTTGTGTATACTTGCAGTAATTTTGTTGCTTTATGTATTTCTGGTACTGATATCAAGAATGATTTCAGGTTAATGTGAAACCAAAAGTTCCAACCAAGGATGTCTGTTCAGAGCATCTTGAATTGCGGAAGGAGATTCTTGCCCTACTCAATCTGCAGAAACAAGTTGTTAGTTTATTTATTTTTTGCATTATCTTATTTTTCTATAATTAGCCGCTTCCTTCTTGGGTCCATTTCTTGTTTATCTCAGAAAGAAGTTTTGGTTGTGACAGAGTGGTCATGATTAAGCAGAAATTCAAATATACACAAAATCTTATAAAAAAACATAACTAATTCATAAAAAATCACAAAAATGCATCCAATACCTTGTTTTATATGTATTTTCATATTCTATAGAGTAAAAATAAAAACTAAAACATTCCTATTGTTTACTATTTTTAAAATAAAAAATACCTCACAGTTTTACACAATAACCTTGTTTCAACTTTCAAAACCATTTAAAATCCAAAACAAACTATACAGTAATACAAATCATAAAACTTAAAAACATTAAATGATAAAATCAAATACAAAATATAAAACACATACCTATGTCTCTTTACATATAGGTATATAAAACAACATTAAACACAAAACAAACTAAAAAAATAAAAACACTTCTAACATCCTTAAAAATTCACAAGAACTCTAAGTCCTTAGTTCACTCCACTGCTTCACCTTAGTTTATACAGTTTGCCTCCCTGAGTTCGACACTCCCGTGCTTAATCTCTATACGCATTACTTAGGAGATGACTTGCACAATGGTGCAGACTAGCACAATGGTACTGATGAACCCTATGAAATTGACCAATAGGTACAAGAATGTGTGTGTGTGTGGTAGGGGAGGGGGTGAATTGTGCAATCAAAATATGTAAATATGCACAAGGGTACTATTTCCTTTAAGTTTCTTATTTTCATTTTCCCCTTTATGAAACTCAAACTAATCATTGAAGCTTTCGATATATCAAAATAAGTAGAGTTTACTACCACATCTTCAGTGGCTATTAGTCCGAGACAAGCTTCATCTTCATAGCCTGATTCTGAACTAGAGTCAGCTTCTGATTTAGATGTGTCATCCCATGTGGCTTGCAATGCTCTTTTTTTTAATGTTTTGAATTTCATCTGCTCTGGAGCCATCTTTTTTCTTTACAGTATTCTTTCTTAAGGATAGGACATGCTTTTCTGATGTGTCATTTCTTCTTATGTTCATAACATGTGATGGATTCTTCTTTTCCATTGTTCTTCCTTCGGAAACTTTTCTTATTATCAGGAGTTTTTCAATCTTTTTGTGAGAATGCCATGTCTCTGTTCTATTTTTCTTGATTTTCTGAATTCATATGGCTAGATATTTTCTTTTATTTTTCTATTGTGACTTTCTTATTCTTCTTCTTGACTTCATATGCCATCAGATTTCCTAAGAGATCACCCATCTTTATTTTATTAATATCATTGAATTTTTCGATTGTCATGACCTTATGTTCCCATTCATGGGTAAGAGAATCGATAACCTTCGCTTCTGGCTCTCCCTTTATGAAGTTAGTTCCGAGAGCTTTTAGATTGTTCACAATCTTAAGAAACCTGGTATATGTCTCCTTTCATGCTTTCTCAATGTATCATTCTAATTCTTTTATATTCTCGGTTAAGCAATGTGATCTTCGAGCATTTCACTTTCTTGGTTATTTTATACGTGACCAACAACATTCGTCATATTTCACAAGATGTCTTTTCGACAGAATGAACACCTCTTTTCTCCTGCTTCCCATCTAACCAGAAGAGTCTCCTAATCAAGGATTCCAGCCTGTCACGGACACCAGTCGGAAGCAATTGCGTAGAGTAGATAAAAATTGGGGATGTCACATAACATGCTTCAACAGAACCAACTTGCCTCCTCTCGAAAGCTTTGCTACCTTCTATCTTGTCTTTTCTAAGTAAAGGCTTCTCGAGTTTCTAGAACTTATGAGATTCTTAGCTCTGTTGTGGGCCCATCGATGGGATATGATCACTAGATGTGGTAAGACATAGTCTTTTCTATGTGGCATGCCTATCAGGCTCTAGTGGCACTACCAATGCTGGTTCGTGTCGAAGTGGTAAATGTAGGGCCTTCTCGGTCTTGGGTGTTCATCTACATAATAAGATTTTCCTCTGGTTGTGGTGCAAGAGGTTGGTGACTAAAGACTATCAATCAATATTTTTTGGGTAACGATAATAGATGTTCCTTCAGCGAGGTAGAGCTGGAGATGGTAGACTATCTCTTCTTATCCCGTGACAAGGCTATATCTGTTTTGGCTTAGGTGGGCTTCACGTAGATAGACTTATCCGATTTTGAAAGCTTGTGGGAATCTTTGATTAATGCACGGAGCAAACCCGATAACATGCATTTTCCAATAACATGCATTTGTTTACTTGATTAGTCGGTTGGTTGACTATATCAATTGATTGGAAAGTATATTCGGTGAAGCTTTTGATTTTAGTGGATTTTATATTTTTGGTTCTTTTTACGAGGATTCAAGTTTTCAATATGCAATTATTTTACTTGGTCATCATTAGACGATTAATATGGTATCTGTTTGAATATAATATATTATCTTCGGTTATGTCAATAAGAATTGCTCTTGATAAAGTATAGCATTAGAATTATTATTGTAGAGATGTTTCTATGTTCTCTGTGTACTTTTTCTTTATTTTATTTCTTTGTATTCATCTTATGTGATTTACCCATAGGTCTCTCCTCTATATAAGAGAACCTAGGGTTATAAGGAATAATCATCTTTTCTATTTCTCCCAACATGGTATCAGAGCCATGGTCCTAGACTGGTGCTTTGTACCCTAACCCTAGCCCTTCCCCTCTCTAAGGTTGCCGCTGATGCCCCCTATCCGGGAAGCAGCCTCCCGCCGTCGCCGGCCCCAGCCCATGTCGTTGTCACCTAGCGAAACCACCGCCGCCAGCCCCTGCCGTCGAGCAGCAACCCCCACCGCCACAGCTCCTTGGCCGCCGGCCTTCGTAGCCGTCAGCTGCCTCTCTTCCGCCTCGTCACCGGTCTTTGGATGGGCTAATGGATTTGAGTGGATAAGTCTACATATGCATTTGAATCCACGCATGTCTGTGTAGACATTAATTCGTTAGTTTACATAACCCTTGTAATCCTCTTCTGGCAATATGTCCTAAAACAAAGTCGACATACCCGCCACAGACGCTTTCAAAGGTCCATCGTCTATTGTCAAGATGGACGGGACAAACTATTAGCTCTGGGCTACATCTTCATTCATTGTATACATCCTTACGTGGGATGTTTGAGAAGCTCCACTGCTTCATGCCTCTCATAGCCACTCCAATGCAGCAGAAGACATATAGGAATGCTACCATGGTTAGTGTATTCCTAGCAGCCCTCGATCTCGAATATGATGTTGCCCGCTCCCAGATTCTAGCGAATGCTACTATTCCTCCCATGAAGGAAGCTTTTCGCAGGCTTAGAAGGATTATTGTTCCATCCACTGCCACTAGCCAGACTTCTTCGGCAATGGCAGCCTCCCGATGCAGAGGAGGCTCGTCTTCTTTTCGTGGACGTGGCCCTCGTGGTGGATGTCACATTCCTCATCCCTGCACATGCTGTCATCGTCCAGGTCATTCAGAGGATACATGCTACTCCAAGCATGGTATCCCGGCATCAGCCCGTGTAGCGGAACAGGTCGAGCCTTCAGCTGCTCCTACTTCTGACCAGAGATTTGATGACCTTGTGGCTAGACTACGGGATAATATGCCTCTTGCATCTTCACCATCTCCAGGAGGCCACTTAGATGTTGTAGCCTCTGCTTCTGCCAGTACTTCTGCTGCTGCTAGTATCTCAGGTAGCACTTATGCTTTTACATCATGTCATGGCTCTGAGATTACTGAGTGGATTATGGACTCTGGGGCGACACATCATCTATGCGGGGACATGGAACAACTTACATCATATAGACGGGTTCCACCAGGGAGAACTATGATAATAGTTGATGGGACTCATTCCCCGATCACCGGACATGGGGAAATTAATTTGACACCTTCGTCGCATATTCAAAACGTGTTACATGCTCCTGATTTCTCTATGAATTTATTATCTATCAGTCAGATTATGAAGGGTGTACATTATCGGATTATCTTTGATTCATCGTCTCTTGTTTTTCAGGACATTCTTACGGACATAGTGATTGCTTGTGGCTGTGGGCAAGATGATCTGTATCGCCTGGTTCGGATTTCCTATGCAGGTGTCTCATCTCATTCAACAGGACCAATCTCTCCCTTCACTTGGCACCTACGTTTTGGTCACCTCCCTCTCCAGAAGATGTCATATTTTGCCGCAGATTTCACTAGGGTCTTCCTTCCAGTGTGAGGCGTGTCAGTTGGGGAAGCATCAATGGTCTACTTTTCCTAGTCGTCAGAGTCGGAGCAGTAGCTCCCTCTTTGAATTATTTCATGTTGACATTTGGGGTCCGAGTTGTGTTCCTGATCATCAGGGACACATGTTTTATCTTGTTGTTGTTGAAGATTTCTCTTGTCTATCATGGTTTTTATTGAAAAATAAATTTGAAGTAGGGGATGTGATCAAAATCTTTATCAATGAAGTGTAGAATGTTTTCTCCTCTTCTATGAAATTTGTGAGAACTGATAATGCTTTGGAATTCTGTACCCGTGCTGTATCTCATCTCTTTTATCCCGCGGTATTATTCATCAAACGACATGTGCTTACACTTCTCAGCAAAATGGTATTGTTGAGAGAAAGCATCGCCATTTACTTGATGTCACTCGGGTGCTTCTCATTCAGAGTCGTGCCCCACATTTGTTTTAGAGTGATGTTGTTCTTACGACATGTTATCTGGTAAATCGTATGCCCTCGTCTGTCCTGTGTGAGAAAATTCCTTTCTCCATAGCTTTTCTTGAGAAGGAGTTGTTCTCACTTACTCGTCGTGTCTTTAGCTCTGTTGCATTCGCCCACCAGTTGGCTCCGGGTTTTGACAAGCTCTCTCATAGGTCTGTCAAATGTGTATTTGTTGGGTACTCAATGACCCAGAAGGGATATCGGTGTTATTGTTGCGTAGGAAGTATTATATCAGTACTGATGTCATTTTTTTAGTATGTGATGTATTTCTCTCCTATAGGTGATAGTTTGGCTTCATCAGACTCTGATGATGAGGTTTACATGCCACTTCCTCCTATGAGTCCGTCATCACCTATTCCTGTGCCACCACCACCTCTTCCTCCACCTCCTTCTTCTACCCAGTCGCAGGTGCCCATTGTTCCACCATTACCAAAATTCTATACTCGTTGGCCTGCCTCTGCTCATGGTCATCGCCTGTCATCCCGCACGCCCCACGTTTGTTCTGATAACATGATTTCTAATGATTGGTCGTGAGATATATCTATGCATGGATCATTGCAGGAGACTAGCACACGGATGGAGGAGGCTCCTAATAACCTAGATATGCCAATTGCAGTTCGGAAGCAAAACCATACTTGTGCTTCATATCCCCTTGCTTTGCAGGTCTCTTTTCATCGTCTGACAACGGAATTTTAGAGATTTGCAGTTGCTCTATCTGCGTGGACATTCCACAAAATTATCAGGAGGCCTTGAAGGATAGTCACTGGCGTTTAGCTATGGAGGAAGAGATGGCTACTTTGTAATCACGTGGTACCTGGAGTTCGGTGCTTGCTCCTCCTGGGGCCTCTGTTGTCAGTTGCAAATGGGTTAAACATCATGTGGATGGGAGCCTTGATTGTCACAAGGCAATATTGGTGGCACGAGGATTTACTCATACCTACGGTGTGGATTATATGGCCGTTCTCTTCAGTTGCACATCACTCGACTCTACATATCCTTCTTTCAGTTGCACTGGTATGTGATTGGCCTCTGTTTCAGCTAGATGTTGAAAATGCATTTTTATATGGAGATCTACATGAGGAAGTGTACATGCAGCAGCCTTCGGGGTTTGCTGTTGAGGGGGAGTGTCAGCAGGTTTGTAGACTCCATAAGGCAATATATGACCTTAAGCAAAGTCCAAGGGCATAGTTTTAGAAGCTCTCAAATCTGATTGAAAGGCAGGGGTTCAAGAGGTCAAATGCAGACCATTCGTTGTTTGTGCAGAGGACACCTAAAGGTACTGTTATTATCATGGTTTATGTTGATGATATACTTGTTACAATAGATGATGTGCATGGGATAAAGATGACAAAAGAATTTCTGGGTCATCAGTTTGTTACTAAGGATCTGGGTACCTTAAGGTACCTTTTTTTTAGGCCCAAGAGAAGGGGGAGACACTCAGTGGTGTTCGCCCCAATATATTAATAAGAAAGGAGAGTAAACAAAAATGAGAAAAAGAGGAAAGAAAGAAAAACAAAAGCTGTACAAAAAAACTCCACTGCCCCCAAAAAACAAAAACCACACTGGGGCCTAAACCACAACCCAATCAGCCACAAGTCTCGCACAATGAGTGAGCACGTTGTCCTTGTAAAAGCGTTGGCCCGAGAAGAGGGCCTCATTCCTCCCCAACCAAATCGACCACAACCTTGCAATTGGCAGCAAGATGTCCCTTCTTTCCCTATTTCTGTTAAGCACCAGCGACCCACAAAAGGCCGCCAAGTCATCCGTTCTCACCCAATCTACATCTGCTTCCTCCCAAACCCCTCTGACCGTGGAGCACTCGAAGAATAAATGCTCAATGGTCTCCACTGCCGAATCGCATAACACACAGGTATTGGAGATATTGCCCATAATCCTCGCGCAATGATCTCTCGTCATCAGCCTCTGCCTACGGAAAAGCCATAAAAAGAAGCCAAGGCGCTCGGGGATCTTTAGGCCCCAGAAAAAACAACAATCACGCACCAGCAAATCAGATCGCGCCGGCGGGGGCCCAACCTTAAGGTACTTAGGGTTAGAATTTGCTAGGAATGCACAAAGCGTCTGGTGATGACTCAAAGGAAGCATGTTACATACATATATGCTTGTTAAGACGTGTTGACGCATATTGAGTAACTGTGTCTCTTTGTTATTTTATTTTCTTGTTATTCTCTTTATGTAATTTACCCATAGGCTACTCTCCTATATAAGAGAGCCTAGGGCTATGGAATAGAACCATCTCATTCACGTTTCCCAACATGGTATCAGAGCGACGGTCCTAGACCGGAGTTCTCGAAACCCTAACCCTAACCCGCCCCACCCGCCGGCCTCTCTTCTCTCTCTCCCCTCTCGGCGCCGCTCCTCTCTCCGATCGCCGATCCGATCTGATCGCCGACCTGCGGCGCCCTTCAGAGCCTCTCGCCTAACGCTTCTAGCGCGCTTCTCGCCGATCGTCGCATAGCGCATCGAGAGCGCAACGTGCCTCCAGCGCATCTAGCGCAACGTGCATCCAGTTGCACTCCAGCGTGCAGCGTCATCTAGCGCGCAGTGCATCTCGCGCTACGTGTGGCGCGGCTTCAGCGCCTAACGCGTCTCCAGCGCATGTGCGCCTAGCGCGCATCCTCCAGCCTCTGATCCAGCGCTTTGCGCGCAGCGTGCGCCACTGATCCAGCGCCTGCACCTGCATCCAGTTTCGCTCGCACGTGCTTCTTGCACGTGCTTGCGTGCTCCAAGCCCTAAAACTCTAGGGCACAGATCTTGATATATATATATATGGGGTTGGTTGCTTGACGTCTACACACGCAACTGATCCCGTCTATGTCATTGTAGACAAAGATTGTTGTCTCTTGGTCACTCCAGTCTTCCATCTCCAGTATGTCAGAAAGCAAGGCAGATATCCCATCTATGGGCGCATTTCGTGGTCCAGCGCCCATCGTCAAGATGGATGGTACGAACTATGAACTGTGGGCAATGCAGTTCATGAGTATGATGAAGTCTACGGGTAAGAAGCATATTCTTACCGAGCCCGAGCCTGCAGAGAAGACTGGAGTTCATGCCTCATGGGAGGCCGATGATGCTTATGCCAAGGTGTGGCTATCTGGCACATTGGCTATTGAAATCGCCAATGACATTCTACATCAACCTACAGCCAAAGACATGTGGGATATCCTGGCAGCAACGTATTCTCAAGCGAAAAACGAGACGAAAATCCTGCAACTACAACATGATATCTTCACGATTAAGCAGAATGGTCGTCCTTTACATTCTCTCTATACATCATTGAGATGGATGTTCGAGAAGCTCTATAGCTTCATGCCTCTTACTGCCACACCAGAACAGCAGAAGACATACAGGAATGCAACGATGGTGGGTGTGTTTCTCGCTGCACTTGACCCAGAGTATGAGGTAGCACGTTCATAGATTCTGGCGGACTCGACTATTCCTCCCATGGAGGAAGCTTTTCACAGATTGAGCAGGATCACAGTACCTTTAGCAGCAGTGAATCAGAATCCCTCAGCTATGGCGGCCAACAGAGGTCGCGGCTTTTATCATCAGGGCCGTGGACGTACCCCTCGTGGAAGGGGTGGTCGCACTAGGCCAACATGCTCATATTGTCACCGCATCGGACATACCGAGGACACATGCTACTCGAAGCATGGATTTCCTGCATCTGCACGAGCCGCTGAGCAGATAGAGCCCCCGTCTGCTGCTTCACTGGATCAGCGTTTTGATGACCTGGTTGCCCGCCTCAGGGGTATTATACCACCATCTGGTCCATCTGGTCCAGCACCGACTACAGAGAGTCATACTGATGCTGTTGCTTCTGCCTCTGCCTCCACCAGTACCTCAGGTAGTACACTTGCACTCCACAGTAGTAGATCTGATACATTGCCATGGATCATGGACTCGGGCGCTACACATCATCTTTGTGGCGACCAGAGTCTACTTACAGGATACACTCATATTCCTCCAGGACGGACAGTAGTTATTGCCAATGGCACGCATTCTCCTATCACGGGTCAGGGGGAGATTAGACTGACGTCTTCTATGCAGCTCAAGAATGTCCTACATGCACCGCATTTTTCTATGAATCTTTTGTCGATTAGTCAGATTACGAAGGACCTCCATTGTAGAGCTATTTTTGATTCATCTTCGTTGATTTTTCAGGACATCCGTACGGGCAAAGTGATTGGTCATGGCTATGAGCAAGGAGGCTTTATCGTCTGAACCAGACACCGTTTGCCGGAATCACAGCCTCTCCTGCTGAACAAGTATCTCCTCTCCTGTGGCATCTGCGTTTTGGTCATTTACCGCTTCAGAAGTTGTGTCTTGTCCTACCTTATAGTCTCTCTCACACACCTATCCAGTGTGAGGCATGTCAGTTGGGGAAACATCACAGGTCGTCTTTTCCCAGCAGTCAAGGTCGGAGTAGTAACTCCAAGTTTGAGTTGTTTCATGTTGATGTCTGGGGTCCGAGTCGTGTTCCTGATCATCAGGGGCACAGGTTTTATATTGTATTTGTGGATGACTTCTCTAGAGCATCATGGGTATTTCTAATGAAAAATAAGTCTGAAGCTGGAAATATTATTATTCACTTTCTAAATGAGATTCAGAATGTTTTTTCCACAACTGTCAAAATTATGAGAAGTGACAATGCCTTAGAGTTGTGCACCAACAATCTAGCCAACTACTACTCCTCTAAAGGAATTGTTCACCAAACATCCTGCGCTCATACGTCTCAACAAAATGGGGTTGCAGAAATAAAACACCGTCACCTACTTGATGTCACAAGGTCACTTCTCATTCAGAGTCATGTTCCGTATTCCTACTGGGGTGATGCAGTCCTCACTGCATGTTATGTTATAAATCGTATGCCCTCGTCTGTCTTGAATGAACAGGTTCCTTTTTCACTTATTTATCCGGACAAGGATCTGTTCATTCTTACCCCTCGTGTGTTTGGGTCAGTCGCATTTGTCCATCAGTTGTTGCCTGGTTCTGACAAGCTCTCTCCTAGGGCTGTCAAGTGCGTCTTTATGGGGTACTCCAGAACTCAAAGGGGTACAAGTGTTTTGACCCTGTGCGTCGGCGGTATATGATCAGTGCAGATGTTACATTCTTTGAATCCATTATGTATTTTTCAGAATCCGGGAACATGCAGCCACCACCTATATCTCCTGATACCGTATTCATGGCACCACCATCACCACCACCACCACCACCACCGCCATCAACAGTATCCCCATTACCATTCCATTACACCCGCAGGCCGCATCCAGCTCATGGTCCTGACCAGTCAACTAGCTCGCCTATGGTATGTATTGAAAATATTAATGTTGATGGATCTGACGATATTTCTCAGCAGGATGCATTACAGGAGCATGGTGATACCATAGAGGATCTGGATGTTCCAATCGCTCTACGCAAGCCGAAGAGAAGTTGTGCCAAATATCCAGTATCAGCAGCTGTGTCTTTTGAGAGGCTATCTGGACACTTCAGGACGTTTGCATTGGCACTTTCAGCTACAGACATTCCACGGAACCACCATGAGGCTTTGCAGGATTCTAGATGGCGGCTAGCAATGGAGGAAGATATGGCGGCACTTCAGTCTAGAGGAACATGGAGTTTGGTTACGATACCTCCAGATGTCAACCCGGTGAGTTGCAAATGGGTGTTTACAGTTAAACACAATGCAGATGGCTCCATTGACAGGTACAAGGCACGCCTAGTTGCAAGGGGATTCACACAGACATATGGGGTAGATTACCTTGACACGTTCTCCCCTGTGGCGCGTCATTCCACTCTGCGGATCCTGTTATCAGTTGCAATTACTAGAGACTGGCCACTTTATCAACTAGATGTGAAGAATGCATTTCTGTATAGAGACCTGCAGGAGGAAGTCTACATGCAACAGCCACCAGGTTTTGCTGTTGAGGGGGAGTGTTCCAAGGTTTGCAGATTACATAAGGCCATCTATGGCCTTAAGCAGAGCCCCAGAGCATGGTTCCAGAAGCTGTCAGACCTCTTTGAGAAACAAGGATATAAACGCTCCAATGTTGATCATTCCTTGTTTGTACAGAAGACGGTGAGAGGTATTATTGTAATCATGGTTTATGTTGACGATATCTTGATTACAGGTGATGATGACTAGGGCATTAAGCATGCAAAGGAAAGGCTGGGGACCGAGTTTGTCACCAAGGACCTGGGAGTCCTTAGATATTTTCTGGGGATGGAGTTTGCCAGAAATCCGCATGGATTAGTCATGTCACAGAGGAAGTATGTTACAGATCTACTGAGTGAGACAGGTATGCTAGGGTGTCGACCTGCTACGACACCAATGGACCCTAGCATGAAGCTGTATGATGATGACACAGAGGAGGTGGACAGGAGAAGATATAGAGAACTGGTAGGCAAACTGTTATATGTCACGATCACTAGGCCAGATATATTATTTGCAGTGAGCCGTGTGAGCCAGTTCATGGAGCAGCCACGCCAGGTGCATATGGATGCAATACACATGATACTTAGATATCTCAAATCTTCTCCAGGTAAAGGTCTGCTATTCAAGAAAGGAAAGGGGATTTCTATCTCAGCATGCGCAGATGCAGACTATGCAGGATGTCCTAAGGATAGGAAGTCCACCTCAGGGTATGCCGTCTATGTTGGAGATGCACTAGTCTCATGGAGGAGCAAGAAACAAACTGTGGTAGCTAGATCTAGTGCTGAATCCGAATATAGGGCTATGGCCCAGGCTACTACAGAGATGATGTGGGTGAAAGCGGTGCTGACAGATTTATGCTTAGATGTACCACTTCCTATGAACTTGGAGTGTGATAATCAGGCTGCTTTGTTTATTGCGAACAACCCTGCATTCCATGAACGGACCAAGCATATTGAGGTGGATTGTCACTTCATACGTGATATGATTCAGAAAGGATTCATTGCCACATCTCATGTTACTTCAGAGAACCAACTGCAGATATATTCACCAAGGCATTGTTACGAGGTCCATTTCAGAAGTGTGCTTCCAAGCTGAGCATGATTGACATCTATGCTCCATCTTGAGGGGGAGTGTTGACGCATATTGAGTAACTGTATCTCTTTGTTATTTTATTTTCTTGTTATTCTCTTTATGTAATTTACCCATAGGCTACTCTCCTATATAAGAGAGCCTAGGGCTATGGAATAGAACCATCTCATTCACGTTTCCCAACAAGACGGGCATGATTGGGTGTCGACCATCTACTACTCTTATGGATCCTAGCATGAAGTTATATATTGACGATACATATGAGGTTGATAAGAGGAGATATAGAGAGATGGTGGGGAAGCTCCTATATGTTATTATTACTAGGCCAGTTTGTGGAGTAGCCTCGACAGATACATATGGATGTTATATACTCGATATAAATATATCTAAAATCTTCTCCAGGTGTTGGATTATCATTCAGGAAAGGAGCAACTCTTTCTGTTTATGCATGTGCTGATGCAGACTATGCAGGATGTCCTAAGGATAGGAAATCTACTTCGGGCTTTGCAATGTTTGTTGGCAGTTCTCTTGTTTCGTGGAAAAGAAGAAACAAACGGTGGTGGCTAGATCAAGTGCCAAATCTGATTATAGGGCTATGACACAGGCTAGTATAGAAATGATGTGGGTTCGAGCAGTACTAGCAGACTTGCATATAAATATACCTCCACCCATGCAGTTACAATGTGATAATCAGGCTGCCCTATTCACTGCAAATAACCCTGCATTCCATGAAAGAACTAAGCATATTGAGGTAGACTGCCATTATACTAGAGATATGATTCAGAAGGGCTTGATTTATACCTCCCATGTTAGTTCAGGAGAGCAAACAACATATATCTTTACCAAGGCGTTGCTCAAAGGATCATTTCAGAAGTGTTCGTCCAAGCTGAGTATGGTCGACATCTGTGCTCCATCTTGAGGGGGAGTGTAGAGATATTTTTATATTCTTTGTGAACTTTTTCTTTATTTTATTTCTTTGTATCCATCTTATGTAATTTACCTATAGGTCTCTCTATATAAAAGAGCCTAAGGTTATCAGGAATAATCATCTTTTCTATTTCTCCCAACGGTTATAGAATACAAATCCGCTGTCGGTGTAGAATATAGTTATGGAATTATTGTATATCATCTTCGATTGTTTCAATCCGAAGGCAAGTTGGTGTAAATCCGAAAGAGTATAAGATGAGAGAAAACTGCTTGAGATGGTTTGGCTATTTGCGAAGGAAGTCGGCTGATGCACCATTTAGAAGATGCAAGGAAGGCCCATGAAGTGTTGGAATGAGACTATCTGAAGGGATTTTAGTTATTTGGATCTAAGCCCGAGAATGACCCAAGATAGATCCGAATGGAGGCAAAGAATCCATGTTACGACCCTAGTTATTGTGGAAAAAGCATTTGTTGTTGTATAAATCCTATGTTATTTTGCCTACATCGAGGTTAGCATAGTACATCAAATACACAATATACATTATCAAAAATCGGTCTGACAACGGGAGGACTAACTCCCTCTTTACTCCATAGGACCCAAATGACATTAAAAGAGATGCACTGGACACCACAATATTCAAATACTTTTAGCCCCCTTCGTAAGTCTATGATTTCACTGCACCCACATTGACTAACTTTTTGCCACAGGATGCTTCTTGTATGAATTATGTGTCATGTATATACACAATAAGACCTGGAATTTGATGTCCATTTCTTCAAGCTTTTCTAGGAAAAATACTTAGCAGTCCATGCATGAGGAAAAAAAGTAACATTTCTTGTTGCCCTGATTGAATCAGGGAACTAATGGTGACCATCCATGTGGCCCACCATCTCGCATAAACCTTTACAACAAGCCTCATCTGCTACATCCATATTGCAATCCTCAACGTTGGGGCACCTTGGTCTTCTTAATTAGTGTGGAAAGGTGTCTAAAATCCTCATTTGTTTGCTCCATTGGTGCATACAGATTTTTGTTAGAAGCTGGATCTTGGAATCTACCCCATGCCATGTAGATTTCTTGGACAGTGTAGGTGAGCTTCCTCTAAATCCTTTAAAGAAATGTAATAGCTCTTTGATTCGTTAGTTGAAACGAGGCGATAAGTAAGCCAACATCCAGCCATCAACAACATGTAAAACCTCAATCTACTAGATAATTTTGATGATTCCTTGTTGAAGAAGAAATAGGGATGCTTGCATGTTGGATTCAGACATTCTACAGTTTCTAAATATGTACCCTTCTACTAACCTTTGTCTCATACTTGCACCATTTACTAGATAGGTATATCACGTACAATTGGATCTTCACAAAAGATGATTGATCGGATGTGGGCGGGGTTGGGGGGGTGGGGGAGGATCATGGCTTGAATGGATTTGCGAACCTAGGGAATGAATTGAACCTTGAGGTGCTTGATGCTAGGAATTGCTGCTTCACTTGGAGGAATATGGTGTCCAGATCACACATTGATCGGTTTCTAGTTTCGATTGATTGCTGGCAGAGATTCTACCTTTACTTTATGAAGGCTCTCGCTTGTGCTCATTTTGATCACACGCCACTCTTATGGATGCCAATGATGAGGGGAGGTGATGGAAACACCCGATACTTCCATAACAAGGCAAGTACTAGGAGGTGGTGAAATTTTATCCTCTTCATCGAGGTTGATGATGCAACGACTATTACAGGGAGTGCTTCAGTTGTGTCACCCATGGTTTCTTTTATCGTTTGCACATGCATGGTCTCGTTGGCCCATGATCATGGAGAGGGTGGTAAGTAAATAAAATCACACCTCTACATGATTGAGCAGACGCGGTCATGTTGGCCCATTTGGAAAATTAGTTTTTCGAAGGAATATGATAGTGTTGAGTTGAGGTTTATTTGGCCATCGCTTTGCAGACAGGAATACCCTAACATTTAGATCACCTGAATGAAACAATGTATCACAACAACATCATACTCTATCTTAGTTAATGACATGAATGAAGATGGGTACTCTCAACTGCAGAGGGGGATCAGTCAGGGCTGCCTCGTTACCCCCAATTTTTTTGCGATTTTTTTGTATAATCTTGCAATCTTGGTAGGAAAAGCATCGATACGAATGGATTTACCTGTATGTCATTTCTATTCCTCTGTTAGAATATGCGGATGACATTACCTTCATCTTTGAAGGTGGTCCTAGAGAAGCTCACGGAATATTAGTGATGTTGGATATTTGTAGTACCATCTCCGATCTCAGTATAGATCATTAGATTCATTACAAGTCTTCTTTTGTTCCTTGGCATCGTCTTAGAAGAGAATTATATATGCTGTAATGTCCTTGGAACCCCCATAGTCAACTTTCGTCTGCATTATCTGGGCACCCCATTCACATGTAAGAAATTGATGATCTCAAAATGGCTTGCTCTAATTGAGAAATTGGAAAAACGATTGGTTGATTGGAAATCCATTATGTTATCAAAGAGAGGTGGACATGTCTTATTAAAATCGATGTTGATAGCTATCCCAATGTATTTGCTCTCATTTAGGATGGTACTGGTGTGTGCACCATTAGAAAATGGTGAAGCCTTCTCCCACTTTAATTAGGGTCGGCTACATGGATTTCTGCTCAAATCCATTTTGAAAGATCCGACTATTTTTTACGCTGGATGTCGGCTATTTTATGCGACCCCCACAAGAAGGGATTTGAACCCTGGTCTTTTGGATGATAGGCCCACTGCACTACCACCAGACCATTGAAGTTGGCTGCATTAATGATTGGAGAAATCCATGGGAATTTCTCTTTGGGACGGAGTAAACAAGATGCTTGTTACTTACGCATGTGTCCTATGACACTATTACTTTACCCAAGATGTGCGATGGTCTTGGGGTGAAAAGAATTAAGTATTTGAATCACGTTCTTCTTGGAAATTGGGCATTACAGATTTAGGACCTGGTTGGTAAACTGCTTCGTGGCTTATATGACAGTGAACATGAGCTTGAATTCCAACTAGATTGTGTTCCTGTCTCCCTCCATTCTACGGCGAGGTGTTTTTTCGTGTTGCTGCTTGTGAAACGGATGCTGAACCCATATTTGGGAGACGGGACGTCCTTCCGTTTCTGGAAGGACAATTGGATAGGTGAGCGGATACTTGCATCTTGTTACTCCCGGCTGTATGCTCTTTCTATGGGTTAGAATTTGCAGGTTATTGTGGGGGTTTGGAAGAATGGTGTTTGGTGTCCTGTTTGGATGTTCTCACAAGATCAAATTACCTAACCAATTGACTCAACCCTTCATTGTCCTCAACATAGTCCAGTATATTTATGTAAACAGTAAATTAATTTTGGATGGCCAATATCTAGAAATCATTCTTCGGCATCTTGAAAAAAAATGTTTCTATGTTGGAATGGATGCTCTTAAGCATTGTTAATGCATTCATCTATGAGATATCATCCTTTGCAAAATTTTTTTGAAATTGATATATTTTTATCGTCTTTCATTTGAACTCTTAATGCTTGATACTTCTAGTACTAAATTTTGATGCTTCTTGCACTAAATCATCCTTTGGCATCACCAAAAAATGTATCCAAGTTGGAATGGATGATCTTCATGTGTAGACAATGTATTCATCTAAGCTCAAATAAGATATCATTCTCTGCAAATATATTTATTTTTAATTGATTATTTCTATCGTCATTCTGAAATCTAAAACATGTAGTCATTCTGCTTCAGCAAATTTTTTTAACTAAAAGATGCAACCAGAAGACGCCTTTTCTTTTAAAAAAAATGTTGTTCGAGTAGATACAAATGGTGTGATTCAGTTTCCTTTATACATTCTCTCTGATACACTAAAAGTTGTTAATAAATTATAAATGCAAATTTGCCAGTTGCAGTTTAAGGAGGCGGAAGCTTCAGCAAACCGTGAGGGTTCGTATACGGAAACACCTGGCACTCCGAAGGCAAGTCTCAATTTACAGCTAAAGCTAATATTTGATTTTTTTATAGATATATCACAGTTATCACTTGTAAATGTGTCCTCACACATGTAAATTTGTCCGTATTTACTTGCATATTTAGCATATAGATCATGTCTTTAAGTAGGAGAAAAACCTGAGTAAGGTGAAGTGGAACGATTGTCTCGTAATGAACCTGTCTTGAATTAGTGATTTCACACTCGTACCCTCATAATTTTTCAAAGTTAACATGATATCTCCTGCAATCTTCATAATTATTTACAATTCCCATATCTTACTCCGCTTCACACTGTCAACCCCTTCAAATTGTTAAGCTTGCTGGTAGGGACTAAATTAGTAACAAAAATTGCCAAACAAACAGTTTATTCATGATTTTTAATCTGTAGCCTCGTATTTTTTTTGTAGTTACACGATACCTCATGCAACCTTCATAGTTATTTAAAATGTATGTGATCAAATAGTTAAGGTTGCCGATGAAGACAAAAAGTAATAAAAATTGCAAAAAGAACCTTAATGTTTTACCCACACTTTCACGCTTCCTCTTTCTCCTTTAACTCAGCAAGCCCTTGTATTGGTGAGGAAGGGAACTCCTGTAGGAGAGCACCGGTAGGTGCTAGAGGATCACACATGATACATGTTTGCTGGAGGTGGGGGGAGGAATTCATGAGGGAGTTTTTTAGGCATAAGGATGATACCAATGTGTGTGTAGGGCTGGCTGGTGTGAACCCCCTAGGATCCGGGTACCCGTTTACGACACAATTCGCAACATTACATTTATTGACATCGCATTATAAGCATAAATTATGGGGAAATTTTTTTTTGCAATGAATATATTTGCAAGTGACATTCGACATTTACATTTATATTCATAATCATAACCACAAGCTAAAAGAGACAATTGGCACCAAAATATAATTTCATTAATTTCCATATGAATTTACAACATGTACAATGTCTGATAGTACATATAACATCCCAAAAATTTGACTGAAGAGAAGAAGCATTTACAATATCAATTGAACTAAAAATTGTAACAAAACTACATACCGTTTAGTATAGACCTTGTCTTCTGGAACCTTGTATAGCTACTGAACAATAAACTCCTTTCCTGCCATGCGTGTAAGGAAGAAAAGGAGTCACAAACGTGAATACAAACCCGTAGTTTAAAATAAATAACAAGTAATTTAATGTGCAAAAGAGAGCAAGTAGAAGGGTGGAATAAGCACTATTTACATCTACTTGCGTAAGTAAAAAGGTAGTCAGGCTTGTAAGCATTTCTTATAAACTCTCATTATCCAAACACTTTTCATATTTAACATATTTATTTTATAATCAAATGTTGATAATTATAGGAGTACACATATATGTATATATCTCTATTATTATATTGACCAGATATCAAATCTGTGGATTTGTCGATGTGAAAGATGGAATATGAAATATTTATAGATTACTTGATTCCCAAGTTCAATAGGTAGGCATCCAATTCTTAATTTCAATTGTTTCAGATATAACTCTAGATGATGTAGATAAAGATCATGATTCTGGGTCTTGGAGATCATGTCGTGGAACTTGATGGCACATGAATGATGAAATTGCTAATTTCTTGTCATTGAGATTACATCATGGTTTTCGATATAGGACTGATATAATGATGATGGATTTGATCCTTAATGCTATTTACTCCTTTTTAGTTAGTGGATAGTCTGTGGTCTTGGTTCGTGTGAAACCTCACACTATGACTCTAAGGTATTAAAAGTACCTTAGGATTGGGGGGCCTCCGTAGGCATGCGGTGTTGTGTAATGCATCCTAACTAAGTTCCCAACACGTCCACTAACTTATAGGGTTTTTGAATCAGATTAAAGTCACTTCTAATCAACTCAATTTTAATTGTGATTTCCTCCAAACCTTCACTATAACTCTCTCCGATGTACTCTCAATGATGTAGATATAGATGTAGATACGAATGATCTGGATGTAGAATCGCCAAGTCTGTTGGCGAAAGAAAACTCAAGCGGTGAAGAAGCCTACAAATGGCTCTTCCGTCTTGCCCTCTAGTTGGAAGGACGGTCCAATAGAGGGATAGGTCTACTCCCCAACTACGCCACTGAGACGGGTGAGAGGGACTTCCCGGAAAAGTCACTCTAGAAAAAAAACAGCCCGACTGGTAACGGGCAACCGAGCTCGTACGTAAAACTGAAAACCAAGGATCCCCCGCCTGGGTATCCTAAAAGACAGGGTCAGCGGAACTGGTCTAAAGTCTGGATCCCAACGAGGCGTAAAAACACTGCGAGCTCGCGTAAAAACCGAAAGAGGACTGGGATCCTAGACCCGCGCACTTGGCGGCCGCTACCCAAACTGGGCTTCCTATTCTTCCGCCCAGTTGAGGGTCACCGCGCCCTCGCACGATCATGGTAAAGATCACCATGATCGGCACATATATGATTCATCAAAAATAAACCCCCATCAGGTGTCAATGGCCAAACAAGTAGGCAAAATCATAACTTGATAATGTAGATAATGCTTTCAATCATCGAAGCAAGAAATTGAATAATCTTCTGTTTAGGAAAGTAGGCAATATATGTGCTCCCTCGTCCATTTTGTCATGTCCATACCTAGAACAGAG
This sequence comes from Ottelia alismoides, assembly GCA_037367405.1. Classification (NCBI taxonomy): domain Eukaryota; kingdom Viridiplantae; phylum Streptophyta; class Magnoliopsida; order Alismatales; family Hydrocharitaceae; genus Ottelia; species Ottelia alismoides. The sequence continues at coordinate 1,202,940 of JAZKJV010004294.1, read as the reverse complement.
GTAGATTCCTAATCATACCACACATATAACATGTGCCTCAAAGGAAGTTTAACTTCCATTTTATTCAACTTTTGGTTTCTTTTACTTCAAGCCAAACACCTGATAAGAATTGTTTTGAAAATCTTTAGTACTGGATTTCAAGAGATAAAGCATGGAAGGTGTAAATTTTAATTTCCTTTGGACAATCCCTATACTAAACATAAGGTTTTTCCCATGCTTTCTAAGTCAAACAATGACATATTTTGAAATTTTTTTTGGAGGTATAATGCTACAGGTATAGAGAATTAATTTGATATTAACTTCTATATATTCATTCTCCATATCAAGCTTTAAGCAGATCTCAGGTCAACATGGTTCAAAAGTTCAAACACTCCCATAGTTTCTTGTGTATCCAACACCAACCACAATATCATGCGCAAGTAATAAACTAACCTCTGTATTCTTTATATCAATCTCATCAAAGAAAGACACTCAAACGTTGGAAATATAACTAGTTGGCAAAGTCTTCTTCATAATTTACTGAAATTTATCTTTATAATCCTCACATTTTTTTTTACTACAAGGTTTCACTTGATCATGAAAACTACATAAGTTAGCATTCACAGAATATATGATTAGTCTATTACAATGATTCGACCCAAACTTAGCACTTTTGATGATTTATAATTTCTTTGTACTTGTAGGTAGGTGCATTAGCTAAAAAAAAGACTAATCAGAAAGATATAACCAAGATGATAACATATACCCATCCTGTCTACCAGACAACCATACGGTTGAGAATTTAGTTTTTAGGATAATTACATTAGATATGACTATTCCTCCTTATTTATGTCTATCTACTTATTTCATTATAGTGATATTAATGAGATCTGGATGCATGATGTGCCAATTAGTAGGATGGACAATATTTCTTTAGTACTGACTCTCACAGTCCCAAACCTTCCTAACAATCCAACCAGATCAGATCAACACTATAATCAGATTGAACAAATTTCTCTAGCAAACCACAACTGCAAGGAGGAGAATCTGTTCGGAGATGGACTGTGATAATCCACAAAGGGCAACAAGAAGAAAAGTTTAATCATACATGCATGGCAGCAAAGAGGAGTATTAGGATTGTACCTTGAACTTTGCTCCAATCTTTGGAGCAAAACACATGCAGGAGGTTTAGTCTGATGAAGATGGGGTGTTTCCAGGAAATTTCAGCTGCTGGAATTGCAGTTGCTTGATACGGAAGAGCTCCAGGAGCTTGATTGATTGCTGCAATAGTTGAAGCAGGAAGATTGCTGGACATCCAGCAAAGGCAGCATGCAGTTCTTGGAGTAATTTCTACCGAACTGCCTTGGAACAACTCCAAGTCCCTAAGGCAAAAATCAAAAATCTGAAATGGAATTCCAGCAAGAAGAAAAAGAGGAGAATAGAAGAAAAAGGAAAGAGGTAAACTCTTCACCTCTCGTTGAAGAATTGGAAGGGGATTTGGGAGATAGTAAAGGAAGAAGAGGGGAATGAAAGGTTGTACCTTTGGATTTCTCTAGAAAATTTGAAGAAGGTAAACAATACAAGAGGGAGGGCTGCAGTAGCTGGAAAAGGGCTGGAGATGATGAAAGGTTCCAGCCGAGAGTTGGGAGAAAGAATGGCTCCCAACGGCTGAAATTAAGATGAAAAAAAAAGGGATGGTCTTGGTGATACTTATAAGGAAAGTGGGGCTTCAAATATATGCCAAGTGTTAAGAAGAAGAAGCCAATGTGGCTGCCTGAATTTCTACTGAATATTATTATTTTTTAAACCATGTAGTCTGTACAGTACATACTTTTATTTTATTTTATTTATTTATTTTTCAAACTTAAAATTGACCGTATTTGCGCATCGGGTGTCGGATTTCGACATGCAATAACTCGTTTTGACCATCTCTGAACGACGATCAAAATGAGTATAATATTGACATACTTTCGGTTGGGTTTTGAATACCCGAAATTTTCGGATACGGATTTTGTTTGACATTAAATTTTGAAATTTAAAATATCATATGACCTCCGATTGACGAACGGTCGATTCCGTTGGTCTCGTGTCGTCGAATCGGATCTAATGACGGTCTCGGTTCGTTTCGCGGTTTCCGAATTAGCGTTGCGGCTTTTTCACGGCGCGCGTTACGGTGTGACCGATTTTCGGTCGATTTCGCCCGAACGACTTTTAATTCATGATCAATTGGTCGTTTTAGGTTGTTTAGTATTGACCGACAACGTTTTTGGGTTCATTAGACCCAAAATCGGACGACTTCGGGTTTGATTGGAAACCGGATGCTACAGCTGGCTAGAGGTTAATGAAAAAGGAGAGAGGCCTTACTGGGAGGTGGGTACTAGGGTACATTCATAAGGGGTAGCAGTGATGCCTACATGGGTCTTATTGGGGGTATTATGAGGATGACATGTACTTTATTGGTGGTGCTGGGAGACTTACTTGATGAGGGTATCATGAAGGCAGTACCTAAGAAGCGCCTCTTCTGGATGGTTTCTGAGTTGGGCATGATCAATAGATACGCTCCAACTTGAGAGGAGTGTTAGAGGTATGCTTATTATTGAGTTCTTTCTTTGATTTATCGAGTCCTGTAACCCTTCGGGGCCCTTATGTAATTTCTCCATTTTGGCTCCCTACACTCCTTGAAAAGACGAGTCATTCTATTGTTTCTCCTCACAAGTAATAGAATATGATTGGTTGATATGAAATGTTCTTACTAACTAAAAACAATCGCTATACATATATACATGATTTTTTTAATGCAATGATTATGCACTGATGAAATAATATGTTGCGGGTATGATGGTTATTCCAAGGTCTCGAGGTTTATTAGTCATGCTTATTTAAGCCATATTACCTTTAATAGTATAGTAAAAATATAACTTAAGATGGTTTTATTTAATTTTTCCTTTAAAATACATAGCAGAACCGAGTAGCGTCTTGGGACCGCCTCACAGCCTTGGAACCGTGAGGCTTACACCTCAGGTAGACTGATTGGGGCTATAGCCTCGAGGCGATTTGAGAAGAGGTTCCTTTTTCTAATTGCATTGCCAGACAAGGACCGTTTCTCGCTAACATGTGTATTTGAATATGTGGTGTTTATTCATCATTTGATTTCTCGCCATGACAAGAACAGTGTTGTTGAACGCAAACATCGTCATCTTCTTGATGTAATCAGGACCCTTCTTATCCAGATTCATGTTCCTCACTTTTCTGGGGTGATGCGGTCCTCATTGCCTGCTACTTAGTCAACCGTATGCCACCATTCGTGTTAGGAGAAGAGGTCCCTTTTGTAATCACATAGCCGGATAAGGACCTTTTCTCTCTAACTTGTGCATTTCAATATGTGGTGTTTATTCACCATCTGACTCCTCGTCGTGACAAGCTCTCTCTCATAGCTGTCAAGTGTGTTTTTTGGGCTACTCTCAGACCCAGAAAGGGTACCGATACTTTGATTCGATCATATGAAAGTACTCTTTAGTGTCGACTTCACATTCTGAGTCTGTAATATACTTTTCTTCTACAACTGACAGGATGACCCCGTCCGAGTCTGGTGAGGAAGTTTACATACCGCCTCTTACTCTACACCACCACCACCTACCGTGGTTCCTCTTGTGGCTCAAACTTTTCCTTTTACATTTACAGGTTGTCAACTGTACACCCTATTCATTTGCCTTCCCCATCATCTAGCACGTCCCAGGTAAATTTTGAGCACTTGGTCTCTTCTGATGGCACTTGTGATTTGCCTGTATTGTAGGCTACCTTACAGGTTGAGGAGGCAGCACTTCATGAGGCTACGTCACATGACACAGATCGTCTAAAGGATCTTGACCAGCCGATTGCTCTTCGGAAGCAGAGGCGTACATGTGTTGCATATCCTCTTGCTGGCCAGAAGCATCTTTCAATGGATTTCATGAGATTTTTGATGGGACTGTCTGCGTAGAGGTCCCGCCCACATATCAGGATGCTATGTGAGTGATAACGTCATCTTACTATAACAGAAGAGATGGTTGCATTCTAGTCCCATGGAACTTTGAGCTTGGTTATAGCCCCAATAGATGCTTTCATGGTTGGTTGCATATGGATCTTTACAATGAAGCATCGAGCAGATGGCAACGTTGATCGATACAAGGATCTTAGTCCATGGGTTCACTTAGACATATGGGGTAGACTATCAGGTTACGTTATCTCTAGTGGCTTATCATTCGATACTTTGGATCCTTCTCTTAGTGGGTGTCGTACGGAACTGGTCTCTTTCCCAACTGGATGTGAAGAATTCTTTTCTTTATAGTGACTTGCAGGAGGAAGTCTATATGCGATAACCACTTGGGTTCGCTGCCGAGGGGGAGTGTTAGAAGATATGCATGCTTCATAAGGTTATCTATGGCCTTAAGAAGAGTCCCAAAGCATGGGTCTAGAAGCTCTCGAACTTGATAGAGCAACATGGCTTCATGAGATCGACTGTAGATCATTCACTTTTTGTACAGAGAACATAGAGTTATCAGCATCATTTTAGTTTATGTTGATCACACCATTGTTATAGGAGATGACTTACATGGCATTAGTGAGGCGAAGGAGTTCCTTTGTTAGCCGTTTACCAACTACCACCAAGGACCTTGGTGAACTACGATACTTCATTGGCCTTGAGTTTGCCAAGAACCAACGAGAACTTGTGATGACATAGTACAAGTATGTTGCAGATCTCCTTTCATAGAAAGGCATGGCAAAATGCAGACTTTCCACTCCTCCCATGGATCCTAACATGAAGTTATACGATGATATATTATGCGGTGGACAAGAGGAGATACATGGAGCTTCTTGAGAAGCTCCTCTACGTGACTATTACCATGCTAGATATCTTCTTTGCAATGAGCAAAGTCGACCAGTTTATGGACTAGTTGTGACAGAGCACATGGATCCAGTTTATACGATCTTGAAGTATCTAAAATCTTCTCCAGGTACTAGATTAATAGTTAGCATAGGGACATCTCTTGCCAACACAACATGTGTATGTGTTGACTATACATGATGCCCCAAGGATAGGAAATCTACTTCTGACTTTGTGATTTTCATAGAAAGCTCCTTGGTCTCATGGAAAAGCAAGAAGAATACAATGGTTGCTATATCAAGTGTTGGGTCAGAGTACAAGAGCTATGATGCAGAGGAGCATTGAGATGATGTGGGTCAGATTGTTCTAACAGACTTAGTTGTTGACCCGCCTCTTCCCATGCAGTTGTAATGCAATAACCGTGCTACTATTTTCATTGCTTACAATCCAAATTTCCATGAGAGGATCAAACACATTGAGGTAGATTGCTATTATATACGAGTCATGATTTAAAAAGGCTTTATCTCTACTTGCTACGCCCGTTTAGGGGAACAGATAAGAGATGTTTTCACCAAGGTCGTAGCAGGGTGTCCATTCCAGAGTTGTTTCAAATTGAGCATGATTGACTTCTATGTTCCATCTTGAGGGAGTGTTGAGAGTTATCTTTGTAATTCATATTTCTTATGTATTTTTACTATATCTTTTGTCTATGTATGTAATTCGCCCTCTATAGTGTCTCCTTTTTATATAAGAGAGCCTTATGGTCCCCTTTCATGATCAAGTCATTATTTTCTTTCCACATAACATGTTTATGAAAAAACATAAGCATGTACAATGGGATGCTATGATGATAACGATACCTTAAGACTACTTCATGCAAGTGACCTCTTTTCTTTAGCAAGAAGTCTCTTGATATTTCTATATGTGCTTATGCAAATTATGTCGATTGTCTTAAGGACGTGTTGTCAAACAATAGAGTGGGAAGTTTCTTACATGGCATAGAAGGAAGTAGACTACGGTATCTAGAGTTGGAGTAGAGAGTCACGATCAAGGCCACAACAAAGGTAATGTGTGTCAAGTCTATTATGATCGATATTCTTGTAAAGATGCCTCTCCTGATGCTTCTCATGTAATATTGTTTATGACTAACAATCTAACTCATGGTTCAGAAAAACGATACGCGCATGCGTTCGGACAATTCACTGAATAGTGATTAAGCAATATGCGGGGACATATGCGAGGTATATGTGGTTCTACGTGGTTTTCTAACTTTTATTTTAAAACTAAATATCTATAAAATAAACTACTGTAACCGAGCCTACTTAATGTGGAAAATGACCCAAGATAGATCTGAATGGAGGCAAGGAATCCATGTGGACGGCCCTACTTAATGTGGGAGAAGGCTTTGTTGTTGTAAAATAAACTACAATATAAACTGAATTTATGAGATAAATGTGGAGTTTAAGAGAAAAAAGACTTTCATGTAAAGTTTAAAACAATATCAATCTATCAAATATTAATAGAAAAGTTAGCACACATAATAGTTAACAACAACAGCAACAAAGCCTTTTCCCACATAATAGTTGACAACGATCATGAAAATACATTTACCCAATAAAAAATAGTCCAAACAATAATATGTCTTAGAAAGCCAAATTTTACCCTTAAGAACATAAACTGTATAGCATGTATATTTGCTACAATATTTTTAGATGCTCTTAAAACCCTAAACAAAAGGCAACTATCTATTTTGATTAGTTGCTATGTTTTTAAATCCTCTTAAAGCACATGTAACATCTTAAATATGTGCTATAATATCTTCATTCCAACTATGAGAAGAATGTGATTCGCGCACGTGATTCACATATTATTATCTTAAATTGTAACATTTGAGAATAATGTGATTCACACTTTTTTTTGAGAAATGATGGGATGAACCCCCATTAGAATCCCGTCCAAAAAATATATTTAAGAATTATAAACAAAAAAGTTACAAATGCCAAGTTTCAAATAGAGCTTTGGCATGCTCAATCACATTCTCATAGTAGAACCTCCCCCATTTGAAGTTAATGTTGTTCCTAGCCAGCCAAATGGCCAAGATATGTGCACACACCCTCATCCTACCATCAACTGAGCCGGTCCAACCTCTACCTATCGAACTCCAGATAGAGTTCCATATTGGCCCATTGGATCCTGTTGGGAAAAAATGAAAGAGATGTTTATTCCATAAGCCCTAGGCTCTCTTATATAGGAGAGTAGCCTATAGGTAAATTACATAAAGCATACAGCTGAAAATAAAAATAACAGAGAGATACAAAGACCACTAATATATATGTTAACACTCCCCCTCAAGATAGAGCATAGATATCAGTCATGCTCAGCTTGGACGCACACTTCTGGAATGGGCCTCGTAGTAGTGCCTTGGTGAATATATCAGCAGTTTGATTTTCTGAGGTAACATGAGATGTAGCAATGAACCCCTTCTGAATCATGTCACGTATGAAGTGACAGTCTACCTCAATATGCTTGGTCCACTCATGGAATGCTGGATTGTTTGCAATGAACAAGGCTGCCTGATTGTCACATTATAAGTTCATAGGAAGCGGTACATCTATACATAGATCTGTAAGCACAGGCCTTACCCACATCATCTTTGTGCTAGCCTGGGCCATAGCCTTATATTCAGATTCAGCACTAGATCTGGCTACCACCGTCTGTTTCTTGCTCTTCCATGAGATTAGAGAATCTCCAACGTAGACTGCAAACCCTGAGGTGGACTTCCTGTCCTTGGGACAACCTGCATAGTCTGCATCCGCACATGCTGAGATAGAAATCCCCTTGCCCTTCTTGAATAGCAAACCTGCACCTGGAGATGATTTGAGGTATCTAAGTATCATATGTATGGCATCCATATGAACCTGACGTGGTTGCTCCATGAACTGGCTCACACGACTCACTACAAAGGATATATCGGGCCTAGTGATCGTGACATACAACAGTTTACCTACCAGTTCTCTGTATCTTCTCTTGTTCACCTCCTCTGTGTCATCATCATATAGCTTCATGCTGGGGTCCATTGGTGTCGTAGCAGGCTGCCACCCAAGCATACTTGTTTCACTCAAGATGTCCGTAACATATTTCCTCTGCGACATTACTAACCCATATGAATTTCTAGCGAATTCCAGCCCCAGAAAATATCTAAGGACTCCAAGATCCTTAGTGACAAATTCGCTCCCCAGCTTCTCTTTCGCCTGCTTTATGCCTTGCCCATCATCTCCTGTAATCAAGATGTCATCTACGTAAACCATAATTGCAATAATACCTCTTGAAGTCTTCTGTACCAACAAGGAATGATCAGCATTAGAGCGTTTATATCCCTGCTTTTCAAAGAGGTCTGAGAGCTTCTGAAACCATGCTCTAGGGCTCTGCTTAAGGCCATAGATAGCCTTATGGAGTCTGCACACCTTGGAACACTCCCCCTCAACAGCAAAACCGGGTGGTTGTTGCATATAGGCTTCCTCCTGTAGGTCTCCATATAAGAATGCGTTCTTCACATCCAACTGATATAGCGGCCACTCTCGAGTGACTGCAACTGACAGCAAGATCCGTAGAGTAGAATGACGTGCTACTGGCGAGAATGTATCAAGGTAATCCACCCCGTATGTCTGTGTAAAGCCACGTGCAACAAGGCGGGCCTTGTATCTGTCAATACTGCCATCTGCATTTTGCTTCACCGTAAATACCCACTTGCAGCTCACCGGGGTCACATCTGCAGGTGTGGGAACTAGACTCCAAGTTCCCCTAGATTGAAGTGCTACCATTTCTTCCTCCATTGCTAGACGCCATCTACTATCCTGCAGAGCATCTTGATAATTCCGTGGAATATCTACAGCTGACAAGGCCCCCACAAAGTTCCTGAAGTCCCCAGATAGTCGCTCAAATGACACAGATGCTGATAATGGATATGTAGCACAACTCCTCTTTGATTTGCGTATAGCAATAGGAACATCTAAATCAGTTGCGTCCTCATCTGGCCCCTGCAACATATCCTGCTCAGAAATATCATTAGATCCATCAAGAGAAGTATCTTCAGTACATACCATAGGTGAGCTAGGAGATGAGTCATGACCATGAGCTGGAGGAGGCCTGCGGGTATAATAGAATGGTAGTGGTGAAATGGGGATAGGACGTGGAGCTGGTGGTGGTGGTGGTGATGGTGCTGGAGGTGGTGGTGTCATATATATGGTATCGGTAGTCAGTGGAAGTAGTTGCTGATCACCTGAGGATGAAAAATATATTACGGATTCAAAAAATGTAACATCTGCACTGACCATATATCGCCTACGCAAAGGATCAAAACACTTGTACCCCTTTTGAGTTCTGGAGTACCCAACAAACACACACTTGACAGCCCTAGGAGAGAGCTTGTCAGTACCAGGAGACAACTGGTGGACAAACGCAACTGAACCAAACACACGAGGAGTAAGGGAAAACAGATCCCTACCAGGGTAGATAAGGGAAAAAGGAATCTGTTCATCCAATACAGAGGACGTCATACGGTTAATTAGGTAACATGCTGTGAGAACCGCGTCACCCCAGTAAGAATAAGGAACATGACTCTGAAGGAGTGATCTTGTGACATCTAGTAGGTGGCGATGTTTCCTTTCAGCGATCCCATTTTGTTGAGAGGTATAAGCACAGGATATTTGATGGATAATCCCTTTTGAGGAGGAGTAGTTGGCTATGACATGAGTGCACAGTTCTAGGGCATTATCGCTTCTCACAAATTTTACAGATGTGGAGAAAACATTTTGAATTTCATTCAGAAATTGGATAATAATATTGCCTGCTTCAGATTTATTTTTCATCAAAAATACCCATGACACACGAGAGAAGTCATTCACAATAACTATATAAAATCTGTGTCCCTGATGATCAGGTACACGACTCGGACCCCAGATATCAATATGAAATAACTCAAACTTGGAGGTACTACTCAGACCTGGACGACTGGGAAAGGTAGACCGGTGATGCTTTCCCAACTGACAAGCCTCACATTGGATAGATGTGTGAGGAAGACCCTGGGGTAACACACGACGCAACTTCTGAAGCGGTAGATGCCCAAAGCGCAGATGCCACAGCAAAGGAGATACTGGTCCAGTAGGAAGGGATGAGGTTCCATCAAATGGAATCTGATTTAGGCGATAGAGGCCTCCTTGCTCATAGCCACGACCAATCATGTTGCCCGTACGGATGTCCTGAAAAATAAGAGAAGATGGATCAAAAATTGCCCGACATTGTAAATCTTTCGTAATCTGACTGATTGATAACAAATTCATTGAAAAATCAGGTTCATGTAATACATTCTTGAGCTACATAGAAGATGTCAATCTAATCTCCCCCTGACCAGTGATGGGAGAATGTGTACCATTGGCAATGACCACTGTTCGGCCTGGAGGAATCTGAGAATATCCTGTAAGTAAACTCGGATCGCCACATAGATGATGTGTAGCGCTCGAGTCCATAATCCAAGGTAATGTATCTGATCTACTACTGGTAAATGCAAGTATGCTACGTGAGGCACTGGTAGACGCAGAGGCAGATGCAGCAGCATCAGGTGGACTCTCAATAGTAGGTGATGGGCCAGATGGGGGAATAATGCCCCTTAGACGGGCAACTAGATCATCAAACCGCTGATCCAAGGTAGCAGCAGATGGAGGCTCTATCTGCTCAGCGACTCGTGCAGATGCAGGAAATCCATGCTTCGAGTAGCATGTGTCTTCATTGTGTCCGACGCGATGACAGTAGGTACATGTTGGCCGAGTGCGGCCTCCTCTGCCACGAGGTCCACATCCACGGGTCTGATGATGAAATCCGCGACCCCTGTTGGCGACCATGGCTGAAGCATTCTGATTCGTGGCCGTGGAAGGAACGGTGATGCGGCTCAGTCTATGGAAGGCTTCCTCCATGGGAGGAATAGTAGAATCAGCCAAGATCTGGGATCATGCCGCCTCATACTATGGATCAAGCGCAGCAAGGAACACGCCCACCATAGTCGCATTCCGATACGTCTTCTGTTATTCTGGCGTGGCTGTCAGAGGCATGAAGCTGTAACTCTTCTCGAACATCCCTCTCAGGGATGTGTAGAGCGAATGTAGAGGGCGACCATTCTGCTTTATAGTGAATATATCATGCTGAAGTTGCAGAATCTTTGTCTCGTTCTTCGCCTGAGAATATGTGGCTGCCAGAATGTCCCATATGTCTTTGGTCGTGGGTTGATGTAGAATGTCATTGGCAATCTCGATCACCAACGTTCCAGATAGCCAAACCTTGGCGTATGCATCATCGGCCTCCCATGAGGCATTGGCTACAGTCTTCTCAGCAGGCTCTGGTTCGGTAAGAATATGCTTCTTACCTGTTGACTTCATCATGCTCATGAACTGCATTGCCCACAGTTCATAGTTTGTACCGTCCATCTTTACAATAGGCGCTGGACCACGAAAGGCGCCAATGGATGGGATATCCGCCTTGCTTTCTGACATACTGGAAACTAAAGACTGGAGCGATTGACTGAAGATATGATTTGTCTACAATGACATAGACGGGTTTAGTTGCATGTGTAGACCTCAAGCAACTAAACCCATGTAGTTGACGGTGTGTGCTTTAGGGCTTAGCACACGCTTAGGGCTCTACAGCGCCCTCTGAACCACGCAGGGACGCAAGTCAAGTGCTCAGTCGCGCGGCGTGATGAGCGCGCGGTCGCGCGTGAGGGGGCTCGCTAGGCGCACAGGCGCAGATGCGCACAGGCAGGCGCTCGGTCGCGCACAAGCAGGCGCTAGCGCAGGAAGAGGCGGGTGCGCAGTGGAGGCGCAGAGGCGCCTACGGAGGCGCAGGCACTGTCGGAGGCGCCGCCGATGAAAGAGCACTGGCGGAGGCGCCGCCGATGATGAGGAAGGGGCGCGCGGGTGGGGTAGGGTAGGGTTAGGGTTTCGAGAACTCCGGTCTAGGATCGTCGCTCTGATACCATGTTGGGAAAAAATGAAAGAGATGTTTATTCCATAAGCCCTAGGCTCTCTTATATAGGAGAGTAGCCTATGGGTAAATTACATAAAGCATACAGCTGAAAATAAAAATAACAGAGAGACACAAAGACCACTAATATATATGTTAACAGATCCCCAATAGATCAACAACTACCCAGATCTCCCTTGAGCTTGTACACCTTGTTAGAGATTAAAATAGATTGTGTTGCTGAGAGTATTTGTTAAGAGAATATTTTGTAGAGAATATTCTATAGAGACTATCCTATGTGGCAGAAGTATATTCTTGTAACTCGTAGTGGTATTTATGTATTTTTCTCCTTTGAGCACTCTAGGGTTTTGTCCTATATAAAGGACCCCTAGACCTCTCGAATAAGACAAGTCTTTCTATTATTTCATACTTTCCACATGGTATTAGAGCAGCGGTCATAGACCGGTGTTCTGACCTAAATCCCTCTGCCACCGCCAGCCCCAAGTCTTCAGGCAGCCCAGTGCCGTCCCAGGCGTCCTCCCGCGCTAACTCAGATGCCTCTGCGTGCTCGAGCCCTAGACTAATCCCCCCGATGCTTCCACGGTGCCTTAGGGAGCGTCGCCTCTAGCCCCCAACGCCCTTGCGCCTCCCTCGTGCCTCGTCCTCGCGCCTAGCATCATCACATCTCGTCCTCGAAACCCGACTCGGGCCCCTCGCACCTCGCCCTTGCGCGCTCGCAGGACCTCCTAGTGGTCCTCCCCGACCTCACCTTGTCCCCTCTCGCAACCATTGACGTGTCGCCTCACGCCCGTGCCGCCACAGGCACCTAAGTGCTGCCGCCGGCACTTGATCTCCCTAGAGCCGCGCCAGCCCTCTCCCAACAGCTCTCCTGCTCCCTAGTGTCACCGCCAGCCCCCCCTCCCCCGTGCGCAGCAACGTGGGCTCCTGATTGCTATGTATTGTCTATTGTTGCAAGCGTAGGCATTTGATGTTCGGTTAAGAACAAGATACATTCTCTAGGTCGCTTCTTCTTGACCTAAGACGCCACCATGACGACCACTAAGACCAAGCCCGTGTACCCTACTTCTTTGATGGTACAGGGCACCACTATCAAGGTTAAGGGGTTTGAAAATTATGTTCTATGGTCTCGATCCTTCAAAGTATTTATCGGTGGCCAACGCAAAAGTTATGTTCTTACAAAATACCCGCCTGCAGAAATTGACAGAGACTACGACACATGGTTTGTTGACAACTGTCAACTTATCACTTGGATGGCAAACAATGTCAATCCAAATATTGATGTTGATTTTCTTTACAAAGAAACTACTAAGGCGATGTGGGAAAATCTTGAGCGCACATACTCTCAGAAGATAACCAAGTCTCGTCTTTCTGACATATACACGAGGATCTGGTCAGCCACTCAGGGAGATTTAAGTCTTATTAAGTACTACAGGCTTCTTACAAGCCTATTTGAGGAGCTCCTTATCTTTCAGCATGCATGTTGTGATAAACAAGTAGCCCAACACGTTGAATGGCAAGTTTATCGATTTCCATCAGGATTGAACCCAAAATACAAGCTGGTTAAAGATCAGTTTCTAATGGCGGACGCTCTACCGAACCTTGAGACTATCTTTGGACGCTTACAGGAGTTTGAGGCTCCCATTCAGCAATCTATCATCTACACTACTACAGAAACAATGGCTCATTATACATCCTCAGGTTATAGAGGACGTCAAGGCAGCATGGTCGAAACTTTGGACGTGGATGTGGTCGTAACTCTGGACGGGGGCGTGACCGTGGTTGTGGTTGTAATTCCTCTGTTGCTCGATATCCAGCTTGTGTACACTGTGGATGTTGGAATCATCCTTCTGACAGGTGTTGGGCAATTTTTGGCATGCAGCCTAATGTCAATAATGCCTATGACGAAGCATCTTCGATGTAATTAAAGATACATCTGCTCACTAAACTGGAGGGGTACATACCCCATTTACTGCTTCTGAATATACTCGTATGTGACAACTGCTACAAGACTCTGTTTCCTTTGCTAGCAATAATATCGCCTCCGCCTATTCTTCTAGTCTAGCTACTACCTCAGATACAGTAGCAAACTCAGTCTCTACCTATAAACAGCATGGATTATTGACTCTAGAGCCTCTACCCATCTGACGGGAGAGGAAAACATGCTCACGTCTTCCCAACCGTCCTCATCAGTGAAGATTGTTCGTGTTGCTAGTGGGGATCATTCCCCAATTACTATTGTTGGTACTATTGATTTCTCTCCAAGCTGCGATTGACAGATGTTCATTGTGCTCCTGCTTTTCCTCTTAGTCTCCTATCTGTACATAAGCTATGTCGTGAACTTAACTGTCATGTTATTTTTGACGAGTTCTGCTGTTATTTTCAGGACATCTGGACGAGGCAGATCTTTGGCGGGGGACATGAGATGAACGACCTTTTTTTACCTCGACATCCCTTCTTATTCAAATTTTGTTGGTGCAGTATCCATCTTTGACGATCTTCTTCTTTGGCACCTTCGTCTAGGTCATTCTTCAGCCAAAGCTCTCTCCATGATGTTCCTTGAACTTTCGACACTCAAACCCTTTAAGTGTGAGGCGTGTTAGTTCGAGAAGCATCATAGAGCCTCCTTGCCTGCACGAACTGTGCCTCGCCGTAGTTCTCCTTTTTCTCTTGTTCATTGTGATATCTGGGGACCATGTCCTGTCCGAACACTAAGTGGTCATAGATACTTTGCTATATTTGTGGATGACTACAGTCGATTATCTTGGATCTTATTAAAGGAACGATCAGAAATTCATAATGTTGTCAAGAATTTCTTTCATTATGTCAAAAATATCTTCTCCACTACTAATAAAATATTTCATTCTGATAATGCCTTGGAATTTACAAACAAAGACCTGATGTCCTTTTTTACCTCCCAGGGCGCCATCCATCAAAAAACTTGCCCATATACCTCTCAACAGAATGGAGTAGCAGATAGAAAACTAAGACATCTTCTTGATATTACCCCACTCTTCTTACCCAAATGAAGGTTCCCAAGAATTATTGGGGGAGATGATATATTGACTGTTGTCCACCTTATAAACAGGATCCCCTGAGCATCACTTAACGGTTCTACTCCCTTTGGCTTACTATACCCAAATGACTCACCCTTCCCTCTGCCTCTGCGGATTTTTGGATGCACAACATTTGTTCACAATTTTCATATTCCCGATAAATTATCTCCTCGTGCGATTAAATGTTTTTTCCTGGGCTACTCTCAGACTCAAAGAGGGTACAAATACTATGATCCTTTTGTCCATCGGTATTACATATCTGCCGATATCACATTCTTTGAACGAACTCCCTTCTTTACTCAAGACGTGTCAGATATACCATTAGACCTTCCTGCTCCACCTATTGTGTATAAAAGAAGGCATGTCTCAGGTCTTGTTCCTATTCCTTTACCAGTTCCTTTGTTGCAGGAGAATACACCAACTTCAAGTGCTCCCACCAGCTCTGTCTCAGATGATCCTCAAGAGCTTCCCATCCCTCTACGCAGAAGCAAGAGGCAATGTACACTTCATCCAATATCTCATTTCACGTCCACTAATAGATCGTCGTACTCTGATAAGAGATATGCAGATGCTCTTATAACAATTTCGGTTCCCAGAGATCATAATAGTGCACTGAAAGATTCTGGATGCCGAAAAGCATTGGAGAGGAAATGGACGCTCTTAATTCCCGAAGGACATGGGATCTTGTGTAGTGTCCCCATGGAACAAAACCTGTTGCCTGCCGATGGGTTTTTACTACAAAGTTGTCTCCATATAGCTCCATTGACAGATTGAAGGCAAGACTTGTGGCTAAAGGCTTTACACAAACATATGGAGTTGACTACTTCGAGACATTTTCACCTGTTGCACGAATGGGCTCCATACGGACCATTTTCTCAGTGGCGGTAAACTAGGGCTAGAATATTTTTCAGTTGGATCTGGATGTCAAGAATGCATTTCTATATGGAGATCTAGAGGAGGTTTACATGATGCAACTTCCAGGGTACGAAGTAGAGGGGGAGTATGTGTGCCGACTTCGCAAACCACTGTATGGCCTGAAGCAAAGCCCGAAGGCATGATTTGACAGATTAAGTACAGAAATTAGCACTCTAGGGTTCCGGAGAACTACATCTGAGATCTGACTACTCTGTTTTCATCCTAAAATGATCGTCCGGTACTGTTATACTTGTTGTATATGTAGATGATATGGTTGTTACAGGTGACGATGATAAAGGGGTGCTGGAGACAAAGGCTTTTCTGCAAAAGTTTTTTGTCACAAAGGATCTGGGACAACTTCGTTATTTTTTGGGCATAGAAGTCTTATGTACCAAGAAAGGACTTCATATGTCACAATGGAACTAACTGAAGTTGGATTACTTGGATGCAAACCCTATGGTATTCTTGCAGAGCCAAGGAAACACTCTAACTATGTTGATCATCCATTTGAAGACACTACACGATACATAAGCCTAGTTGGAAAGCTGTTTTATCTTATTGTTACTAGACCAGACATATCCTATGCTGTGAACAGAGCTAACCAATACATGGAGAAATCTTGTTACAGCCATTGGGAGGACGTTCTTCTGATCCTTCGATATCTGAAGGAATCACCGGGACGTGGCCTATTCTATGGGGCAAATGAATACACTGATGTTGTTCCCTATGTTGATGCTGATTATGCAAGCTCGCCTGAGGACCGCCGCTCCACTACAGCTATGCTATGATGGTAGGAGGAAACCTTGTTAGTTGGAGGAGCAAGAAGCAGAGTGTAGTCTCCTGATCCAGTGCAGAGGCAGAATACATGGCAATGGCTCAGGCTACATGTGAAATCACTTGGCTACTGACTTTTCTGCAAGAACTCAGCATATATATCACCACTCATGTTCCTCTATAGTGTGATAACTGTAGAGATAGTTCGTAGTATTATTATCTCTTTATGTATCTTGTCGTTATTTCTTTATCTTTTATAGACCTCTCTGTAATTTACCCTTAAGGTCTCTCCCTATATAAGAGAGCCTAGGGTTTTCTGAATAATGATCGAAGACTCTTTTCCCAACATGGTATCAAAGCCGCCCTAGGGATCTCCACTCGCCACCTCCCCCTCCCCACCCGCCGCCCTCTCCTCGGCGCATCTCTCGTCGTCGCTTCTCTTTCTCCGCCGCCGCCTCTCTCTCTCCAGGGCTTCCGCGCCTTGCCCTAGGCCCAGCCCACCCGCCGGCGGCCTCCAGCCCGCCGCCAGCGGCTCCCCGGCGGTCCCAGCCACCGCCTGTGGTCCCCGCCTGCCGCCGTAGGTCACAACCAGCCGCCTTGGGCCCCACCGTAGCGGTCCCAGCCTGTCGCCGTAGGTCCCAGGTGGTCCCAGCCAGTCGCGCAAACATCTAGGCGACCCCAGGCGGTACCCAACCAGCCGCTTCAAGGGCTGTAAGCCTTCTCTAAGGCGTGCCCTAGTCCTCTCTTCGTCCGATATATGGGTTTGAGTGCGTAACGTCTACATACGCACTCAAATCCGATGCAGGTTGTGTAGACATTCATCACTGTGTCTATATACCCTTGTTCTTCTCCAAGCGGCAGTATGTCAGAATCGAAAGCCGATATGCCCTCCACCGGCGCATTCAAAGGTCCTGCGCCAATAGTGAAGATGGACGGGTCTAACTATGAGCTCTGGGCTATGCAGTTCATGAGCCTCATGAAGTCTAATGGTAAGAAACACATTCTTAT
This sequence comes from Ottelia alismoides, assembly GCA_037367405.1. Classification (NCBI taxonomy): domain Eukaryota; kingdom Viridiplantae; phylum Streptophyta; class Magnoliopsida; order Alismatales; family Hydrocharitaceae; genus Ottelia; species Ottelia alismoides. Next base: position 1,185,315 of record JAZKJV010004294.1, on the reverse strand, counting down.
CGAGGATGAGCCTGCAGAGAAGACAGGGTTCTATGCCTCATGGGAGGCTGACGACGCCTACGCAAAGGTTTGGTTGTCTGGTACATTGACGATGGAGATTGCTAACGACGTCCTCCATCAGCCCACTGCCAAGGCAATGTGGGACATTCTTGCCGCTACATATTCGCAGGTGCGAAATGAGACAAAGATATTGCAGCTTCAGCATGACATTTTCACAATGAAGCAGAGCGGCAGAGCTCTCCATTCCCTATACACATCCCTAAGAGGGATGTTTGAGAGGTTATACAGTACCATTCCTCTCACTGCTACTCCTGAACAGCAGAAGACGTTTCGGAACGCCACCATGGTGGGTTTTCTACTTGCGGCCCTTGATCCTAAGTATGATGCCGCCCGGTCCCAGATCCTAGCTGATGCAGTTATTCCTCCAGTGGAGGATGTTTACAGAAGGCTCAGTCGCATTCCAGTTTCCTCCAGCTCTTCTACTCCACCCCCATCAGCGATGGCAGTCTCGCGTGGGAGAGGTGGACCGCCTTCTGGTCGTGGTCGTGGACGTGGTCGTGGACCCCAGGGAAGGGGTGGTCGCTTCAGTCAGACATGCTCTTATTGTAACCGCACAGGACACTCAGAGGAGACATGCTATTCTAAGCATGGATTCCCAGCATCGGCACGTGTTGCAGAGCACTCTCAGTCTCCATTACCCTCTACTGCAGATAATCGATTTGACGAACTTGTGGCCCGTCTCCGAGATATTATGCCACATTCATCTGGTGGTTCGTCTGGTGGTTCTTCAGATATTGCTGCCACTGCCTCTGCCAGTTCATCCGCCGCTGCGAGTACCTCAGGTAGATCTACTGCATTCACAACACCTCATGATATATCTGACTGGGTTATAGATTCCGGAGCCACACATCATCTCTGTCGAGATAGAGGTAGATTACAGGTCTACAGGGACATTCCTCCAGGCCGTTCAGTGCAGATAGCAGATGGTACCCATTCGCCCCTTGTTGGACAGGGGGAGGTCTTCCTATCCTCCACTATGCAGCTACAGAACGTCCTATATGCTCCTGAGTTCTCAATGAATTTGCTATCTATTAGTCAGATTATGAAGGATTTGAATTGTCGTGCTATATTTGACCTGTCTTCTCTCATTTTTCAGGACATACTCACGGGCAAGGTGATTGGTTGTGGCTCTGAGCAGAATGGTTTATATCGACTGGTTCGGGATTCCTATGCTGGCGTCTCCTCTCATTATGCTGGGCCAGTCTCTCCGTACATTTGGCATCTCCGGTTTGGTCACCTTCCGCTTCAGAAAATGCGCCATCTTCTGCCCCAGATCTCTCCTAGTTCGTCCTTTCGATGTGAAGCGTGTCAGTTGGGAAAGCATCACAGGTCGAGCTTCCCAAGTCGTCCGAGTCGGAGCAGTAGCTCCCCTTTTGAGTTGTTACATATAGATATATGGGGTCCGAGTCGTGTTCCCGATCATCAGGGGCACAGGTTTTATCTTATGGTAGTGGATGATTTCTCTCGTGTGTCATGGGTCTTTCTTTTGAAAAATAAATCTGAAGCAGGAAATGTGATCAAGAATTTAACTAATGAAGTGCACAATGTTTTTTCTTCCTCTGTCAAATATGTTCGGACGGATAATGCCCTTGAATTTTGTACACGCTCACTTTCTCAATTCCTTTCATCAAATGGTATTATTCACCAAACCACTTGTGCATATACCTCACAACAAAATGGTGTGGCGGAAAGAGAGCATCGCCATCTCTTGGATATTACTCGAACACTGTTGATTCAGAGTTGTGCTCCTATTTCACTCTGGGGCGACGCTGTTCTTACTGCTTATTATCTGGTCAATCGAATGCCATCCTCAGTTCTTGGTGAGAATATACCTATCTCTCTTGTTTTTCCAGACAAGGAGTTATTTTCACTGACTCCACGTATCTTTGGTACTGTGGCTTTCGTTCATCGTCCATCCCCCGGACTTGACAAACTCTTTCCTAGAGCAGTCAAGTGCGTCTTTGTTGGTTATTCCAGGACTCAGAAGGGCTACCGGTGTTATGATCCTGCGACTAAGAGGTACTTCGTGAGTGCTGATGTCACTTTCTTTGAGTCTGTCATGTATTTCTCTCCTGCAGGTGACAGAATGGTACCATCCACTACCACTGATGATATCTATGTTCCTCCACCACCTACTTGAGTACACTTGAGTCGTCCCCTGTGCCCGTCTCCACGCCAGCACCACCACCACCACCTCCACCTCCACCCATTCCACGGCCTATCATATCACCGTTACCTAAATTCTATACACGCCGGTCAGTGCCTGCTCAGACTACACAGCAGCCAATCATCACGCCTCAGGTATGTTCAGATGGCATTACTACTGACGGGTCAGGTTTGGTACATGTGCAGGATCCTTCAGTACATGCAGACACTAGCCCATCCAGTACAGCAGATGATGATCTTGATGTTCTGATTTCTATTCGGAAGCAGAGGAGGCACTGTGCCTCTTATCCATTTGCTTCACAGGTTTCATTTCACCATCTCACTGGTGATTTTCGGAGATTTGCCACAGCCTTGTCTTCCGTGGATATACCACGGACATACCAGGAAGCTTTGAAGAATGATTGCTGGAGATTAGCAATGGAAGAAGAGATGAGGGCCTTACAGTCTCGTGGCACATGGTTTTTGGTCCCTGCACCTTCTGATGCATCCATTGTGAGCTGTAAATGAGTCTTCACAGTCAAATATCATGCAGATGGCACGTTGGATAGGTACAAAGCACGCTTGGTCGCCCGTGGGTTTACACAAACCTATGGTGTGGATTACATGGATACATTCTCTCCAGTGGCGAGACACTCTACCCTTTGTATTCTCTTATCTGTTGCTGTGGTCCGTGATTGGAGTATATCTCAACTAGATGTCAAGAATGCCTTTCTGTACGGGGACTTACAGGAGGAAGTCTACATGCAGCAGCCACCTGGGTTTACTGCTGAGGGGGAGAAGCAGATGGTCTGTAGACTTCACAAGGCGATATATGACCTCAAACAGAGTCCGAGAGCATGGTTCCAGAAGTTGTCCAACCTGATTGAGTAACAGGGATTCAAGAGGTCAAATGTCGATCACTCATTGTTTGTCCAGAAGTCATCGGTAGGTACGGTTGTCATTATGGTCTATGTGGATGATATTCTTGTTACAGGAAACGATGTTCAGGGCATAGAGAGGGCAAAGGCATTCCTAGGCCGTCAGTTCGTTACAAAGGATCTTGGAACCCTAAGATATTTTCCGGGGTTGGAATTTGCAAGGAATGCACAAGGATTGATGATGACACAACAGAAGTATATTACAGACTTCCTGATTGAGACTGGCATGGATGGGTGCAAACCATGAAGTATTCCCATAGACCCTAGCATGAAGTTGTATGATGGTGATCCATATGAAGTAGATAAGAGGAGATATAGAGAAATGGTGGGAAAACTCCTCTACATTACCATTACTCGTCCAGACATTGCATTTGCAGTTAGCAGGGTGAGTCAATTTATGGAGCAGCCAAGACAGGTTCACATGAATGCTATACACATGATACTGAGGTATCTGAAGTCTTCTCCAGGGTCAGGGCTGCTATTCAGAAAGGGCACAGACTTATCCATCTCAGCATGTGCAGATGCAGATTATGCAGGATGTCCTAAAGATCGAAAATCAACCTCAGGGTTTGCAGTGTTTGTTGGAGGCTCTTTGGTTTCTTGGAAAAGCAAGAAACAAACTGTTGTGGCAAGGTCCAGTGCCGAATCCGAATATAGGGCCATGGCTCAAGCCAGCACGGAAATGATGTGGGTTCGTTCAGTACTAGAAGATCTACATGTAGTTGTGCCCCTACCTATGAAGCTTCAGTGTGACAATCAGGCAGCATTGTTCATTGCCAACAATCCAGCTTTCCATGAAAGGACCAAGCATATTGAAGTTGACTGCCATTACACTAGGGACTTGATCCAGAGAGGATTGATATCTACTGCACATGTGAGCTCAGGAGATCAGACTGCAGATGTATTCACCAAGCCACTACTCAGAGGACCTTTTCAGAGATGTTCATCCAAGCTGAGCATGATAGACATCTATGCTCCACCTTGAGGGGGAGTGTAGAGATAGTTCGTAGTATTATTATCTCTTTATGTATCTTATCATTATTTCTTTATCTTTTATAGACCTCTCTGTAATTTACCCTTAAGGTCTCTCCCTATATATGAGAGCCTAGGGTTTTCTGAATAATGATCGAAGACTCTTTTCCCAACAATAACAAATCTGCTACTTACATTGCCGCTAATCATGTATTCCACGAGAGAACCAAGCAGATCTAGATTGGTTGACATTTCATTCGCGATGTTGTACGAGGAGGCAAGATTGCTACACCACACATCTCGACAGATCTTCAGCTTGCAGACATATTTACAAAGGCCTTGTTAAAGAAGCATCTTTCCTGGATTGCTTCCAAGTTGGGCATGATCGATGGATATGCTCCAACTTGAGGGGGAGTGTTAGAGATTAAAATAGATTACGTTGTTGAGAGTATATTTGTTAAGAGAATATTCTGTAGAGAATATTCTATAGAGAATATTCTATGTGGCAGAAGTGTATTCTTGTAACCCGTAGGGGTATTTATGTATTTTTCTCCTTTGAGCACTTTAGGGTTTTGTCCTATATAAGGACCCCTAGACCTCTCGAATAAAGACAAGCCTTTATATTCTTTTATACTTTCCACACACCTAATGAAAATGTGCTCAATGTCTTCTATCGCTTCTCTGCATCCCCTCAGAATCTCATCGCATCTTGGAAATATCCTTGCCCTCTTAGCACCTGCCTTAATTCATCCTCCCATTAGCCACAAGAACACCTTTATCGTCATGGGGACTTTCCATCCTCACATCCTTTCACAATCTTGAGAAATATCATCAATTATCAGCATCATGTGACCGGAGACAACTTAGTAGGCTTTCTTAATCGTGAACACCCCATCGCTCCAGCACCATGGATATCTGCCTTCTAAGAGTTCCTCCATACTTGCCGGTTTGCTCGACAAGCACATAAACTCTTCCACTCTCTGATCCGATAACTCAGATATGAAAGTAGGCATCCACTATCCCCCAGCTCATACATCGACAATACTAACCTCCATATTTGAGGTCAATGCAACAACCTCAGAAAATCATCACAAAAGGCTCCCTCCTCTGCCCATTCATCCTTCCAGACCAAGAAACCGCTCCCATCACCCAAGATTGGTCGAAGTGAGGCAGTCATATCAGGCATAACCGAGCAAATTTCTCTCTAGAACATGTTCGACGAAGCCACAAAGTCCACCCGTACTCAAAGGCTGGGTGAGGCCCATAAATGGATCTCAGCACGCTAAAAAGCAAGTCATGAAATATGGATCTCAGCACGCTAAAAAGCAAGTCATTCCAATCTCCCCATGTCCTCATTATCCACTTGAACAGCGCCTTGTTCATATCTCTAAATCGCAACACCCCTACCCCTAGATTACCTCCTTGATGGGTCTCATCACCATCTCCCAATCTACCAGTGCAAGACCTCCTTCACTCCTAAACGTTTAACATTTTTAAACTGCAACGCTCTTAATATGTAAGAACGTAATTCTGAGAAGAATGTGATTCACACAAGTGATTCACAGAATGTGATATACTACATTCATTCCTTAACATGTAATATCTTATACATGTGATTTCAACTGTGATATTTTTAACCCTAATCCATAGATATTCCAACATCGAATAAGTCTAATGAAAACTAACTTTCTCATTTTCTCATTGAATATTGCATGGATATTTTTAACCCTATTCCATGGTGAAATTTGATTTAGGAGAAGCATTGTATTTTCACATGTATCAGTTAATGTGGATGAGGATAAAAAATAGCAGACGAGCAAGAGAGCAGGTGGAGGCTAGGACAACAAGATCTTCAGGAAATGAGCTCATGCAGCCACATATGCGTGTGTGTCTAGTGTAGTGCACTGATTACCTCAAGCAAGGTTTTTGCGCAATTTATGCATATGCGGTCCACATAGGCGAGATGTGGTCCACATACTCAGATCTAAATGGAATTTGTGGTTGGGTCCTCTAAATCCGAAATTGAATATTTCCCAGATCAGGCTCTCTCCAGTAAATCCCTCTCTTTCTCTCAAGGAAACCCTCTCTCCTCCACCTCTTTCAAATAATACCATGTGTGCATCCATGTCCAGAGCAAGTTGTAGGTTCATCTATAAATATGCATTGACACTTGACATACATCCAATTAGGATATCTGAAATGTCCCCGTCTAAGAATATCAATGATGTTATTCACATGCATTTTTCTAAATTCTATCATCCCTGGGCAGCCATTTGGCAAGTAGGGGTGGGCAGGTCACAAGAATTATGGGTGGCACTGCAACCCTTCGTTTGTGTGATCCAACGGGACTGATACTGCCCATCTCCGTTTAAAGTTGAACAAAGTTAATGCATATTTTCAAAATTTTGAATCTTTTATCATCAATCTAATTTAATTGTTATGCTTGTTTAATGTGTAATCTTACATTTCATCAGCGCTCGCATCGTGTTGATCAAGATCGGTCGTTTCTTCCTGATTCTCTTGGATTTGGAGGTAGGTGCTCATACATCTCAATACAATGCGTACAGAACAGAGCAACATAAAATAGTGTACTTTGTTTTTGACATTTTTTCTTGGCGTTAGGTGAGAGGGTGGGAAAGAGGGATCACAAGCGGAAGGTATCTAGTATTTTCTTCTTCAGATTTTTTGACTTTGCTTCTGCATATACCTCTGTTTTGCTCTCAATTTTGCATATCTGTGAGCGGTTCTTTTGCGGCTAGGCTCCGGGAAGATTCTTGGACACCCCGCCATCACCTCCTCAATCCAAAAGGCCTCGCAAACTGAAGGCATCCGAAGGATGACAATGATGTTCATGACACCAAGTAGTTTTTTATTTTCTCTCCGAATATCCCTTTGGGCTTTCATATAAATGGATATTCCAAGTATAGTTTTGTTCTGTTGCAGGTGGACCTGTTTGTATCGTTTTGTCTTGCGAGTTTGCCATTCATGCAAGATGACCTGCTCAACCCTGCTAAGTGATAACCAGATCAAGTAGGATGACCTGCTTGACCCTGCTAATTGGTTCTACTTGAGAATATGAATGTAGTCATCAGCACAGGTCGCTGTAAATTTAGTACACTTAAAACCAGATGTCACACCGAGATTTTGTTTAAGTATTATTTATGAGTTCTTAACACTCTGCATACGTATGTGCATATGTAGCATTCTGTGAATGTTGAGATTCATGAGGGAGTCCCCATTGATCTGTATCGACAATTTGGTTAATGTTTGTTTCATTCTCATCTTTCATGATGCTTTTACCATTTCTAACTGTTTCCTTGAATTCTTTTGATATACTTGATTAGATTGTTGAAGTTGTGTGATGCACATGGTCCGTTTATCTCGCCAGTAGCTTCTCTCGACAGCAATGGTCAAGCTCATGGTCGATTTTATTGGGTCTTCCAGTCATGTATTTCAGATCATATCGAAATAAAGTGAATTAAATCTAAATTAAAGAGATATGATGTATAACTTGCCATCTGATTTTGCAATGTGACAGTGATGATTATATTCCTGAAGTACGATAAGTAGTGAAAACAACCCTCGAAAAATAAGTGGAGTTTGCTTTGAGAATCATTTTTATCCCAAAGTTTATGTTATAATTTTGAGAAACCACTGCTGTCATGAAATGAAACTTTGATGTTGATCTTTAGTTGGTTTTGTATCTCAAACCAGTTAGATTGGTCGAGGAATTATTGGTATGATTTTCCGATTAATATAGATGGAGAATATCAAAACATAATAATCCGTGGATCAGTGGCTGTTGTGTAAACAGAGTGATTGGGGAGCAGGTGGATTCACGGGACCGAGCTTGCATTGTTAGAGGCAATTGTGAGGGCGCAAAGAAAAGTGAAGGGCCTTTTCCTTCTCATTTTGCTAAGAGCATTGACCACTCTTCTTGTCCCAAAAGCATAATTCCGTGAGACACAGTGAAGCCCAAAGCTGTCAAGGAGTCAATCAGTCCCCTCTTTGAGATGAAAGAAGAAAGCTTATCTGAGCTCTTAACATGAATAGGATGACTACTCTCGAAGGAGGAGCGATCTTAGGGAGGTGATTAACAAAGGGAGCTGACTTGCTAACCGGGAGTTAATTATAGTCAAATCGGTTTACATAGTGGATGGAGATGGGAGCAGAGCCCATGATGCTTTGGGGAGTCTCGCTATTAAAGTATATTTCTTGACCCCCATTTTGAGATGATTTCAATCTAGATATATAATAGTCGAGGTTGTCCCTATGTGTCAACTTCATGAAGAAGGAAAGGTCTTATTGTTGGTGACCCCTTTGACATCAGTAGCTTTGATTTTCTCTACATTACTTCAAACAAGCTTGTATTTACGATGATTGGCTTTAGCTGGCGGTGCTGGATGTAACGGCTTTGAACATGAAAATACTGGTTATGGCGATAGTGATTAAGAGGTTTTGCACCGGTCTACTGATCCAACAAGATCGGCAATTGTTGTGTGGTGATTAAGAGGTTTTGCATCGGTCAACTAATCCAACAAGATCGGCAATTGTTGTGTGATTGTCTCTTAAGCAATAGTCAACCCACAATTAGATTAAGCAATAAAATGTGTAAGTCAAAATTTACTATTATCTCTACATGAATGTCTATATGTGTAAGCATGTAGAGTGTCGAACACATGGACACAAGAGAGGTTAGAAAATTATTGTTAATTACTTATAATTAACAATAATTCTTGTTTTTTTAAATTTTACTTGTTTTATGTGGATTTTAAATTATATTTAATTTTTATGGAATTTCAATTTTTTATATATTTTTATTTTTATGTTTATAGTTTATATTTTGTTTTAAATTTTGCAAAATTTTAATTCTTTTTAATTTTTAAAATAAGATAATTATTTATATATAATGATAGATATTATATCTTATATAAGTAATATATAGTATATATTGATAATATAGTTTGTATATTTATAAATAAGTCAAAAATATATTTAAATTATATAAAATAAAATATTTTTATGCTTTTATATTTTCTTTATTAATGGTAATTTTTATGTCATTTTTCTAATTTTATGGACTTTTGAAGTAACAAATATGTCAAAAAAGAAAATATATTAAATATTTGAACTTTTTAGGATTTAATAAATATTTATAAGTTTAAATTTAATCCAAAACTATTTTTGATAGATAACACATAGGGTTGGCTATCGAGCCTAACGAACCGAGCCACTGCTGGGCTTGGGCTCGGGAAGGAAATAGGTGTTTTTTGGTGAAAAATTGATTTGCTTGGACTCAACTTGAGACCTTCTTTTTAAAGATCGTTCACCTTACCAATAGGCCACCATCCGAGTTGTATATAAAAGTTAAATTATAATATATATTGTAACATTCTGCTTGTTAATAAAAAGGAAAAAATACTAAACTTCTAACTATAACCTAGATTAACATAGATAAAATCTAGAAAATCCAAGTTTACAACATAGTCCGCCCAACATTGTTGTTACATAAACAACATAAACACATAATCCACCATTAACAATGTTGCAAAACTAATACAAAAAAATAAAAATCATTGTAGTTTCATAAATAGAATATATATATTCCTTATCGAGCCCGTTATTGAGTTATCGAGCTGAGCAGGGCTCAGCTCGGGCTCGGCTCGATAAGCTATCGAGCCCAAAAATCTGGCTCGGGTTCGGCTCAATAGCTTAATGAGCCAAGCTCACGAGCCCTTATCGAGCCGAGCCCGAGCCTGGCTCATCGTGCCGTGACTCAATAGCCAGCCCTAATAACACATATAATAAAGAAAATTCGCTAATAGAATTGCTGATTTTTATAAGATTTTTAGGTTTTATTATTTTTATGTTTTATATTTTGCAATTTTAGTGATTTTTGGATATGTGGTAGAATATGATATAATACAGATAATGTATTTTTTAGAATTTTTTGAGGTATTTTTGAATTTTTATGGCTTCTTAATATCTAAACAAGAAAATAAACATGTTTTGTATTTTCAAAAATAGGAAATTCGATGAAAATGCCAAATAAAGTTTATACGTGATCAAGCATGGTTCCAGGTATATATCCTATTTTTCCCATGATTTTTAGCATAAATAAAATATTTAATATGAACAAATTACAAGAAATAAAAATACATAGTAGGCAGGGACCTATTTACCAGTAAAACAATAAAAAAGCAATTCGTAACAAGTCAAGAGTTTAAGATGTAAAGTGCAAAATCACTAATGCCTCACATGGGACTACGCATGAGGTACGCTAAGATGTAAAGTGCAAAATCACTAATGCCTCACATGGGACTACGCATGAGGTACGCTAGTGTGAACCTAAATGAAATTATAGAAAAGGTCAGGGCCCAAAATTGCAAATTATCCAAGATATTTTACACGTGATATTTAATTTATAATACTAAAATAGAATACAAAATACGTAGAGGGTGTTAACATAAATTACCCATCGATCATGCAGCTTTGAGTACTCTACATGGCTCTAATTAGAATCAGGCGACGGAGGTGGTGTACCGGTTCACTTAATTTCAATGGCTTAGATTTGTCGGGGCTTTCATCTTATGACTCTAGAGGCCTCAACAAAAACAGGGAAGAGCGTGGTTTTCCATGAACTTCGATCGTTGATTACTTTGGTCTCCAGCCACCTCACATGTTGCTGACCAGCCCAAAACATGCCTGGGGGTCCTCCACGTCTATAGGGTTGCTCAGGAGAGTCCAAGCCTCGTCGAAGGAGGATTAAGGTCGGTCTTCGTCCGGCGACCTGTGACTAAGTTCTAGAGCTCAAATGCTTCCAAGTGCCTTGCTTGAGCTCCTTCTTACACAATAGGGTTGTGGGGCTCGAGAGATATGTCCTTGACCCAATTTGACGCTGGATTGCATAAAGAAATGGAGGGGATGGTGATCTCCGATGAAGGGGCGGTGAAGGAGATTTGCTTGCATAATCGAGGGGTCTTGGGTGGTCTAGTCGATGAATAACGTGATGGGGAGGGGTAATCAGAATAGAGTCATATTCGTGATGAAATGATGGTTGGAGCTCTAAGCTCCGGTGAACTTCGAACTGAAATTTTACGGTAATTGAAATGAAATGTAACTATCCTAAAGCTAAATCTTTGCTAAGGAATGAAAATACGAATTTAAAAATCTAATATTACATCTCGTACCTGGTCGGATACCAAGTAGCAGATAACCGTCTGAAGCGAGATCTGACGATGGCAGGATCTCGTTCCTCCTCTTTCTCCACACCTAGGGCCCCAGGCTCTCTCCTTTTATCACTAGGGAGCTTCTAGATGTGGGATTAAGGGGTTACAGGTGAGTAGAAACGGTCTAAAACTTGATTTGAAGGTGCATGTCAGGTTTTATAGAAATGGTGAAGGGCTGACTTGGTATGGAGATTGTGTGCGGGTTGATGGAGGTTGGTGAAGGCTAAGGGTTTATTGAGATGGAGGATCAGAAGTGATGAAGGGCTCGAGGTAAAAAGAAGAGTGGAGGAGTGAAAAAATGGAGAAGTTTGGGGTCTGCACAAGGAGAAGTATGAGGGCATTCTAGGTCCACGCGGGATGGGGGGTGTTGATCGGGCGGGTCGACTTTCCCCACACCCTCATTGGTCCACGTAGATCTAATAAGACAAAACAAAAAATAAAAGGAAAGAAAATTAGAAATAATAATAATCAACGATTTTATTTAAAAACACTCAAAACATGAAAAATGTTTGTTATTTTATAACTAATTATAATGATTTTATTTATTTTATAACCTTATTTATTAGATGTTAATATTCACATGTACATATATAGATATATTTACCTATATTTTGCATAATTATATTTTATTTTGTATTTTATGCATAATATTATATTTACATGTGTTATATTTTATAACATTATTTATTTGTATTTATATTTTTTATGGTAATTTTATTATTTTTTATATGTATAAACAAATAGATGTATATACATCATAGGTATTGTATACATATGTATATAAGTGTAGTAATTATTTTGGATAATTATACATGTTTTAATTGTGTTTATATGTTTAATATATTTTATATAATATATACAATTATTTAAAAATTCAAAGAGAGTAAAATTGTAAAGAAGACAATAATCAGTTATATGTACAGCTGCCCTAGTATAATAGCTTTTGTATTTTAGTTGCCCCAGTAAAAATGTAAAGCTGACTTTTGCATCTTAGCTTCATTTTCTTCATTTGGTAGATAATTTAATTTGTAATACAATGGAGGTGTGTTTGGTTCAATTCGAGTTCACATGGAGTAGATATTGATCAATGAAATTCTGTTTGCGCCTTTTTCATATGTGTGTACCTTGTGCAATGTGCATGATTTATTGGCTAATATTTTTCTAATTTTCTATACACTTTTACATACCTTTTTTGTGTTGAACATTTTATTGTTTGAGGTGTTTATATTGGAGAATAAAATAGTGTAATAATAAGCTATATACAATATATTGAATTAGGGTTTTTTGACATTTATGTACAATATTTGGTCATTATCTCATCATACTTTATTTATGATCGACCCAGTCAATATTTTACTTGGTCTTAAGGTTCATAGTCAATCAGTATCTTTGATACTTTCTTTATTTTGTTTTTCTTTTCTCTTTAATTTTGAGTTGAAATGCGTGTATTAATGCATTATTTACATATTAATGTTAGTTGGTAATTCATGCAAATTAGTTGTATTTACATGTGTTCTTCTAGGGATTTAAAGCTAAAATGGAAGAATAAAGGTACATAAATGACTATTCATCACCTCATGTACTTTCATTTTCTAGTTCTTGGTAAACACTTATTAGGAGAATAAGTGATACAAAAAAAGGAAAATAAATAAGATAGAATGATTATGACTCTTAAACTTATCTTCATAAAATCAAAGTTTGGAGCTTAGGAAGACCTTTGGATTGTTAGTTTGTCGAAACCTTATTGAGAATAGGATTTGAAACTTAACAACCCTCAAGTTCCCGATCCTCTGTTCAGTTCGCCTCAATAGCCAAGTCAGAATAAGTTTTTTCATACACGAACCCTTATGCCTATGAATTTCACTTATACAGTATATATGAAACGTACCTCTCTTCATGATAAATGGCAAGAAACAATCCCCTCAGTAAGGCAACCCCAATTCCCTAATCTAGCTACTCTTTCCTCGAGGAGTGGGTATTTCCTTCTAAGTTCAAGTACAATCGACTCAAAGAAGAAGAGGTAGAGAAGAAGAATGGATTGTGACCGGTGTAGTCACATATTCTTTGGAGCTTGGCCAGTGTAGATAAGTCTCTAGCTACAGGCAACCTTGAAATCTTTGACTTTAAGTATAAGCCTTGCTTATTGATACATAACTCCGTCGGTAATGATTTTTCATTGACTTTTTACCTGTCTATTTTTTTAGAGTCTTTATTTCATATATTTTTTAATGCTATATACAACAGCCTTTACATAAGAAATTTTTCTTCTTGAGCCAGTAGACTATCCCTTTTTTTGAAACTTTATTGCAACCCACATCGTCCTGTCTTTACATGTCCATGCATTAAATCAGGTTGGAGTTCACTGGCCTCCTATTAGGGTGGTGTATGTTTCCGCACGTGTTTTTCAAGCTAAAGAATTCTGCCTTCACCGCCTCATCTGAGTTGAGCTAAGTGCAGAGTGCTTGTCCAAGTTATAGGCCATTTAAGAGTCATGTGTGCACTTTGAAATACTCTGCTTAGGCTAATCAAGATGTCATGTGAACATAATCTTGTGGACTTAAAGAATTAAGTCTCATTGACCTGAAAAGTCTTAATTCCAATTCCTATAAGGTTCCTTTGAAAATAAGTGAATTAAGGTCTAAACCAAGCTCCAAACCTCATATTTTATTTTATATTTATTCAATTATCAAAATCATTTTGAAAAATACTTATGCAATGCAAAGATATTTTGTGAAGCAATTTTTCTTATTTCGAACTTTTGATTAATTTTTTTCAATAAGGTTTGAAATTTTTATGAGTTTGAAAATTTTTCAATTTTAATTGTTTTTGGAAAGGTTAGTGAATACAAGTATATACAAGTATTATGTACATATCAACAAAGAATTTTGTACAAGTTTATAAATAATTTTATAAAGGTATGCACATAGTTTTTACAAGAGCTTTTATTTGATGATTTTTTGCTATATAATTATGTATAGAATGTTCAAAACATTTGGAACCATTTTTGCAAATATTTTACAAACATTTTGAAAACTTATTTGCAAATAATTTTACAAATAATTTATCAAAAAAAATTACAAATAATTTTTATGAACTTTTTTAAACATTTACAAAGCAATATTTTTCAAAGGTTTGAAAATGTTTCACAAAGATTTTCCAAAGATTTGTCAAAATATTTTACAGTAATTTTTCAAAATCATTTGCAAAACAGTTTCAAACCAATTTTTACAAATATTTTTAAAAATATTTACACATTTTTACAGAGTTTTTATTATTTTTATTCGTATACCCTTACCCAATGTAAATTAGCCATATTATTGAAAATATAAGAAAGCACGAGTTATGGCTAACGTATATATAGCATATTTACAACCGCTATACTTTTCTTGAATTATGTCCTCATAGTGACCAAAGAGCAACAAAAGAAGGCATAACTCATTCTCAGTATAGAAAAGATCTACACTGCAACGAATCAATAAAAGAATAAGAAGTTGATTGTCCCCCCTATACTAAGGATCAACTAATCCTGAGTACAGCAGAATGTACACTAAGCAAGGATGATCAATGATTAGAATTTACAAAATCAATGACTTGACTTTTCTCCCTCTTATACTTAGGGTAAAATGTCCCTAAGTATAGAAAAGAATATTAAAAAGTTAGAAGACAATCGATAGAATGATAAAGAATACTCAAATACACTCATCTCCCCTCTACTTAGCTTCTGGTCATCATAAGTATAGCACTGATGAAAGGTTGAATAAATAAATGGATGAATGAAAGAAGTAAGAAAGTGATGAAGAATTAATTAAGAAAAATATTTTTGGTTAGGGCATTGTTTAAATCTTCTGATGTTGCGAGGAGATCATCTTCAAATACCACATTGATTGAATAGACAATGGACAGGAATGTATCATGCTCTAAATACAGCTTGATGCGTGTCATATGACCATTCAGATATCAGAATACCACATTGTCATGCACACTCTTCATTACAACCGACCCAGTCCATTTACTCTTTAATTTACCCGAGAACGCCTTCAACTTCGCCTAAAATAATCACACCTTTTGACCAGGCTCGAAAGTCTTTCTTCTGATATGTTTGCCGTACCAGCATTTAACTTTTTCCTTGTACATAAGGGTGTTATAGTATGCATAGTATCTGAATTCCAAGAGTCTGTTCAGATCAATCTTTCGGTTCTGACCACTTTCTTGTGAGTCCAAGTTGCAAATATTCAATTCCCAAAGATATTTGTGAATTAGTTCAACCAGCAGATGGCATGGCTTTCCATATACAAGGCGGTAGGGAGACATACCCGATGGAGGCTTGTAGGAGGTTTGATAAGCCCATAGAACGAAATCAAGAAGTTGTGACCAATTCTTCCTATTCATCCTAACAAGCTTCTATAGAATAATCATGATCTCCCTATTAGATAACTCCGTCAAGCCATTCAATTGTGGGTGGCAAGGAGATGTGACACAATGATCAATGCCATACTTCTTCATAAGTTTTTTGACTTCTCTATTAATGAAATGTCTACCCAATCTGAAATGAGAATTTTAAGAATTCCGAGCTACGAGGTAATGTTGTCCATGAGAGAGCAACAAATAGTACAATTATCAGCGGATCGAGTGGGAATAGCCTCCAGACAACGACTCACATAATTAACGACAAGCATGATGTATTCATATCCTTGACTGTTATGAAATGGACCCATAAAGTCAGTGTCCCAAGTATCAAATACATCTAAGATTTGGATGAACTTGAGTGGCTTTGAATCTTTGGAATTGATAATTCCTCCCAAATTCTGACAGTCGATGCAACCTTTCACTTAAGTTGCAACATCCTTGAATTGTGAAGGCCACAGAGGCCACACTACAATACTTTCATTGTTGTTCGATTTTCATAATTCTATTGTCCTACTTCGAGCTTATGATAGTGCTCGAGGACACATGTGTACTCCTCCCGAGGAATGTACCAATGCAATCCACTCCTTCATTGAAAAGATATGGATCTTCCTACTGGCAAAAGTAATTATTGGACAAAAACTTGTCCTTCTTTATTCACGTCCAATCTTGTGGAAATTTTCCAGAGATGAGATAGTTCACATCATCGACATACCATGGAGGAGAAGCAACACTTAAGATAGATTCATCGGGAAAGGTTTATGTCATCGGTACATTACTCAGCAGAGTCGATGTACATTCAATTCTGGATAAATGATCCGCTACATTGACTCTAGGTTTATCTCTTATTTTCAAATCAAATTTCTTGAGCTGAAGGATCCAATGGAGAAGACATGACTTAGTATCCTTTTTTTGTTGTAGGTTCCTGCTAGCAGAGTGGTCAGTATAAACAATTACTTTTGAACTGAGAAGATGCGAACGAAACTTCTTTGAGGGTGAAAACCACAACCAGCAATTCTTACTCTATTTTAGTATAGTTCTTTTGTGATTCATCTAATGTTCTTGTGGTATAGTGAATGGAAAATGGTAATATATCCCTTCATTGTCCCAACACAACCCTAATGGCGAAATATGGTGTGTCCATCATGATCTTAAATGGAGAGACCAATCTGGTGGTTGTTTTACAAGCACCCGAGTTACTAATTCTTTCAGCTGATTAAAGGCTTGGAGGAATTTGTCATCAATAATGAAACTAATCGCCTTGCCTAGAAGCTCTGTGAGAGGTCGGACAATCTTGCTGAAGTCTTGAACGGATCTTCTATAGAAACCAACATGCCCAAGGAAAGACCTCACATTTTTCATTATTCTTGGTGGCTCAAGTTTTGCAATAATATCCACCTTTGCTGAGTCAATCTCCATACTTCATTTGGAGACGACATGGCTTAGTACAAGTCCTTTCAGTCACCATGAATTTCCTATGAAAGCACAAGATTCACTTCGCAACATATCTTCAGTACTCGATCTAGCATCGAAGTTGTCATCATAGAGTGGTAAATCATCCATAAAAATTTCAAGAAAACTACCCACCATGTCAGTGAATAGGGCCAGCATACGCCTTTGAAATGTAGCATGTATGTTGCACAATCCAAAGGACACCCTCTTGAAAGCATATGTGCCAAATGGATAAGTGGAATTCGTCTTCTCTTGATCTTCTAAGGTGATAGTCGCTTGGTTGTACTAGAATACCCATCCAAGAAGCAACAGAACTCTTTTCCTGCAAACCTTTCAAGCACTTGATCAATAAAAGGCAGAGGAAAGTGATCCTTATTGGTAGTGGAGTTCATGCACCTGTGATCTATGTAGACACGTCATGATGTAGGCAATCAGGTCGAGATCTCCTCCTTGGTCTTGTAACCACTATAATTCTTGATTTCTTCAAAACTACAAGTAGTGGCTCACCCATTTCGAGTCGAAGATGGGATAAATAAATCCAGCCTCACACCACTTCATTATCTCTTTCATGATAACATCTCATAGATTAGGATTCATGATGCGCTTAAATTCGCAGGACGACTTGATGTCATCCTCTAAATAGATATGGTGTGAACACATGGTTGGGTTTATCCCTCGAAGATCCAAAACATTTCAAATAAGAGCCTTGTGGTTTTTCTCTAGAATATCTAGCAAGCGAGATTCTTGACCCGTGGTCAATCACGAGCTGATGATGATTGGATATATTTCAGGATCACCTGCAAGGAATGCATACTTTAGGTTTACCAAAAGAGTCTTCAATTTTGATGGAGTTTAAGTTGGCTTCTTAAGGATTTCTAAATTGTTCTGGTTACCGATGTATGATCTGTTGACAATAAAGTGTTGTCCACCTCTATCACTCTTGGCTCATACAATAATATGCCGACATATCTATAATTATTTCCTCTTGTGTCGCTTTGGGATGAATTTTCATCAAACAAATCGATCAGTTCATCTTCATGAATCTTCATGTTTGCATAGGAACAAAAGTTGATTGTTTTGTCCACGACCTCCTCCGAGAAGAGGAATTCTTGTGTCATACAATGATAAATCTGAATATTTGATTTTGTTAACAATGTCACAGTCATCTGTGGTCGGTTCAGGCTCACTTCTCTCAGATGTGCTCTCTGTGGCTTTTGGTTCAATGATCACATCAATGGTGACCTCACTACTGCAGGAGCAAAATGTAATTTTTCCAAACCCATAATCACCTACCCCTTCGGTTGTTTGAAGGAACGACTGACCAAGTATGATCGGTGTATGGAGTAACAGTGCAGACATATCCATGTCTAGGACAACAAAGTCCACCAGCAATTTCATATCCTGCACGGTTGCGATATCCTCTAATAAACCTTGAGGTCACCTAATGGATCGATCAACAAACTGAAGAATCATTCTAGTTGGTTTAAGCAGACCGAGCCTGAATTCCTTAACAAGTGATGTGCGTCTGAGGTTAATGGAGGAACCACTATAATGCAAAGTTTGCTTAAAAATCTGATCGAAAATTTCACATCTAATTTAAGATGCCCCCTTATCTTTCTTCATTGCTAGGAGATCGTTGATCGCGTTCTGTTGGAAAATAGTCTCCGTTATTGATTCAGAAAACCCTAGGCTCTCTTATATAGGGAGAGACCTAAAGGGTAAATTACAGAGAGGTCTATATAAGATAAAGAAATAACGATAAACTACATAAAGAGATAATGAAACTACGAACCATCTCTACACTCCCCCTCAAGGTGGAGCATAGATATCTATCATGCTCAGCTTGGATGAACATCTCTGAAACGGTCCTCTGAGCAGTGGCTTGGTGAATATATCTGTTGTCTGATCTCCCGAGCTCGCATGTGCAGTAGATATCAATCCTCTCTGGATCATGTCCTTCGTGTAATGGCAGTCAACTTCAATATGCTTGGTCCTTTCATGGAAAGCTGGATTGTTGGCAATAAACAATGCTGCCTGATTGTCACACTGAAGCTTCATAGGCAGTGGCACAGTTACATGTAGATCTTCTAGTACAGAACGAACCCACATCATTTCCGTGCTGGCTTGAGCCATGGCCTTATATTCGGATTCGGCACTGGACCTTGCCACAACAGTTTGTTTCTTGCTTTTCCAAGAAACCAAAGAGCCTCCAACAAACACTGCAAACCCTGAGGTTGATTTTCGGTCCTTAGGGCATCCTGCATAATCTGCATCTGCACATGCTGAGACAGATAAGTCTGTGCTCTTCCTGAATAGCAGCCCTGACCCTGGAGAAGACTTCAGATATCTCAGTATCATGTGTATAGCATCCATGTGAATCTTTCTTGGCTGCTCCATAAATTGACTCACCCTACTAACTGCAAATGCAATGTCTGGACGAGTAATGGTAATGTAGAGGAGTTTTCCCACCATTTCTCTATATCTCCTCTTGTCCACTTCATTTGTATCACCATCGTACATCTTCATGTTGGGGTCCATGGGAATACTTGATGGTTTGCACCCATCCATGCCAGTATCCATCAGGAAGTCTTTAATATACTTCCGTTGTGTCATCACCAAGCCTTGTGCATTCCTTGCAAATTCCAACCCCAGAAAATATCTTAGGGTTCCAAGATGCTTTGTAACAAACTGACTGCCTAGGAATGCCTTCGCCTTCTTTATGCCCTGAACATCGTCTCCTGTAACAAGAATATCATCCACATAGACCATAATGACAACCGTACCTGCTGATGACTTCTGGACAAACAATGAGTGATCGGCATTTGACCTCTTGAATCCTTGTTGCTCAATCAGGTTAGACAACGTCTGGAACCATGCTCTGGGACTCTGTTTGAGACCATATATTGCCTTGTGAAGTCTACAGACCATGTGCTTCTCCCCCTCAGCAGTAAACCCAGGTGGTTGCTGCATGTAGACTTCCTCTTGTAGGTCACCGTACAGAAAGGCATTCTTCACATCCAGTTGAGATATGCTCCAATCACGTACCACAGCAACAGATAACAGAATACGAAGTGTAGAGTGCCTCGCCACTGGAGAGAAAGTATCCATGTAATCCACACCATAGGTTTGTGTAAACCCACGGGCAATCAATCATGCTTTGTATCTATCCAACGTGCCATCTGCATGATATTTGACTGTGAAGACCCATTTACAGGTCACAATGGATGCATCAGAAGGTGCAGGGACCAAAGATCAAGTGCCACGAGACTGTAGGGCCCTCATTTCATCCTCCATTGCTAATCTCCAGCATTCATTCTATAAGGCTTCCTGGTATGTCCGTGGTATATCCACGGAAGACAAGGCTGTGGCAAATCTCTGAAAATCCCCAGTGAGACGGTAAAAAGAAACCTGTGACGCGAATGGATACGAGGCACATTGCCTCTTCTGCTTCCGAATAGCAATCGGAACATCAAGATCATCATCTGCTATACTGGATGGGCTAGTGTCTGCCTGTACTGAAGGATCTTGCACATGTACCAAATCTGACCCGTCGGTAGTAATGCCATCTGAACATACCTGAGGCGTGATGATCGATTGCTGCGTAGTATGATGAGGACCTAACCGGCGTGTATAGAATATAGGTAATGGTGATATGATGGGCTGTGGAATGGGTGGAGGTGGAGGAGGTGGTGAAGGTGGTGGAGGTGGTGCTGGCATGGAGACAGACCCAGGGGACGACTCAGGTGCTGACGTGGACTCATGTGTACTCAATGTAGGTGGTGGAGGAACATAGATATCATCAGTGGTAGTGGATGGTACCATTCTGTCACCTGCAGGAGAGAAATACATGACAGACTCAAAGAAAGTGACATCAGCACTCACGAAGTACCTCTTAGTTGCAGGATCATAACACCGGTAGCCCTTCTGAGTTCTGGAATAACCAACAAAGACGCACTTGACTGCTTTAGGAGAGAGTTTGTCAAGTCCAGGAGATAGACGATGCACGAAAGCCACAGTACCAAAGACACGTGGAGTCAGTGAAAAT
This sequence comes from Ottelia alismoides, assembly GCA_037367405.1. Taxonomy (NCBI): domain Eukaryota; kingdom Viridiplantae; phylum Streptophyta; class Magnoliopsida; order Alismatales; family Hydrocharitaceae; genus Ottelia; species Ottelia alismoides. The sequence goes on along the minus strand of JAZKJV010004294.1, from coordinate 1,164,070 downwards.
AACTCCTTATCTGGAAAAATAATGGACATAGGTATCTTTTCACCAAGGACTGAGGATGGCATTCGGTTGACCAGATAACAAGCAGTAAGAATAGCATCGCCCCAGAAAGAAATAGGGGCACAACTCTGAATCAACAGTGTACGAGTAATATCTAAGAGATGGTGATGCTTTCTTTCCGCGACACCATTTTGTTGTGAGGTATATGCACAAGTGGTTTGTTGAATAATACCCTTTGATGAAAGAAATTGTGAAAGTGAGCGTGTACAAAATTCAAGGGCATTATCTGTCCGAACATATTTGACATTTGCAGAAAAGACATTGAGTACTTCATTAATCAAGTTCTTGATCACATTTCCTACTTCAGATTTATTTTTCAAAAGAAAGACCCATGACACACGAGAGAAATCATCCACTACCACAAGATAAAACATGTGCCCCTGATGATCGGGAACATGACTCGGACCCCATATATCTATATGTAACAACTCAAAAGGGGAGCTACTGCTCCAACTCAGATGACGTGGGAAGATCGACCTGTGATGCTTTCCTAACTGACACGCTTCACATCGAAACAAAGAACTAGGAGAGATCTGAGGCAGAAGATGGCGCATTTTCTGAAGTGGAAGATGACCAAATCGGAGGTGCCAAATAAACGGAGAGACTGGTCCAGCAGAATGAGAGGAGACGCCAGCATAGGAATCCCGAACCAGTCGATACAAACCATTCTGCTCAGAGACACGGCCAATCACCTTGCCCGTGAGTATGTCCTGAAAAATGAGAGAAGACGGGTCAAATATAGCACGACAATTCAAATCATTCGTAATCTGACTAATAGATAGCAAATTCATTGAGAACTCAGGAGCATGCAGAACGTTCTGTAATTGCAAAGTGGAGGATAGGAAAACCTCCCCCTGTCTAACAAGGGGCTAATGGGTACCATCTGCTATCTGCACTGAACGACCGTGAGGGATGTCCCTGTAGGCCTGTAGTCTACCTCTATCATGGCAGAGATGATGTGTGGCTTCGGAATCAATAATCCAGTCAGATATATCATGAGGTGCAGTAGATCTACCTGAGGAGCTTGCGACTGCGGATGAACTGGCAGAGGCAGTGGCAGCAATATCTGAGGAGCCACCAGACGAATCACCAGAAGCATGTGGCATAATATCTCGGAGACGGGCCACAAGTTCGTCAAATCGACTATCTGCAGTAGAAGTCAGTGGAGATTGGGAGTGCTCTGCAACACGTGCCGATGCTGGAAATCCATGCTTCGAATAGCATGTCTCCTCCGAATGTCATGTGCGGTGACAACAGGAGCATGTCTGACTGAAGCGACCACCCCTTCCTTGGGGTCCACGGCCACATCCACGACCACGGCCAGATGGTGGTCCACCTCTCCCACGCGAGGCTGCCATCGCTGAAGGTGTGGAGTAGAAGAGCTGGAGGAGACTGGAATGCGACTAAGACGTCTGTAAACATCTTCAACTGGAGGAATAACTGCATCAGCGAGAATCTGAGATCGAACTGCATCATACTCAGGGTCAAGAGCCACAAGTAGAACACCAACCATGGTGGCGTTTCGAAACGCCTTCTGCTGTTCAGGAGTTGCAGTGAGAGGAATGATACTGTATAACTTCTCAAACATCCCTCTTAGGGATGTGTAAAGAGAATGGAGAGGTTTGTCGTTCTGCTTCATTGTGAAGATGTCGTGTTGAAGCTATAACATCTTCGTCTCATTTCGCACCTGCGAATATGTGGCGGCAAGAATGTCCCACATTGCCTTAACAGTGGGCTGATGGAGGACGTCGTTAGCAATCTCCATCGTAAAGGTCCTGGACAACCAGACCTTCGCATAGGAATCATCAGCCTCCCATGAGGCATAGATCCCAGTCTTCTCTGCGGGCTCATCCTCGGTAAGAATGTGCTTCTTACCATTCGACTTCATGAGGCTCATGAACTGCATAGCCCAGAGCTCATAGTTAGACCCGTCCATCTTGACAATTGGCGCAGGACCTTTGAATGCGCCAAGGGAGGGCATATCAACTTTTGATTCTGACATACTGCCGCTTGGAGAAGAATTAGGATATGTAGACGTGATGCTGAATGTATACAACAACTGCATCGGATTTGAGTGCGTATGTAGACGTTACGCACTCAAACCCATAGAACGGACGAGGAAGGAACTAGGGCATGCCTCACACGAAACTCACAGCCCTTTCAGCGGCTGGAAGCCGCTTAGGAGCCTTGCGCCGGTGGGCTGGAGGCGCTGGGGGGGGCTGGGACCTCCGCGGCGGTGATGAGATGGGACCTTGACGACGTGGGACCCCCAGCGGCGGTGGAGGGCTGCTGGGACCCCCGACGGCAGCAGCGTGAGATGAGAGGTGGAAGGTGGTGGTGATGTCGAGAAGAGGTGTGCGGCGGCGGTGATGCCGAGGAGAGGAAGTCGGCGGTGATACAGCGGTGGGGAAGGGGGGGAGGGGGCGGCGACGGGTGGGGAGCCCTAGGGTGGCACTGATACCATGTTCGAAAATAGTCTTCGTTATTGATTCAGAAAACCCTAGACTCTCTTATATAGGGAGAGACCTAAAGGGTAAATTATAGAGAGGTCTATATAAGATAAAGAAATAACGATAAACTACATAAAGAGATAATGAAACTACGAACTATCTCTACACATTCACAGTAGCCATGGTGAGAATATGCTTTTCAACCTTGTTGCATCTGCTTTTGCAGGGCTGACGCTTTGAAGTACATGCCTTTTCCATTCCTTTCTTCACTTTAAGCATGTATTCCATGTCTTTTAACTGTGATATTTCTAAAAAGACATTCTGTAATATTTCTGCAATGGTAGGATTAGACATTGTTATTCTTATTTTTTTATTTTTTTGGATTTTTTTATAGCATCAGGAAAATGAATATTTGCATCACCAAAGTTAATGCTCTTATTTACATGAGAATCATATTTTACAAATGACTGACAAGAAGGGATACAATCACTCAAAACAAGGGAAGGAAGAAAAACTAGAAATTCGACATCGTCAACAGTTATGGGATCAGCTGCAGATGCTAGCTTCTCCTTGGCTTGCACGGATCGACCTTAGATCTATTTTGTTTTTGTAGTTTTTGATTTTCTACATTTTTTGTATTTTCTCCGGTGCGGCTCATTCTTCTTCACTCAAACCTGCTACAGGATCGGCTAATGCAGAAGATGACGATTCATCTTTTGAAGTTTTATTTTCCTCCTTCGCTGAGGTAGACGGTTGCACGGTCCTATTTCTCTTGAGAGTCACATCATTAGATAACATAAATAATTATTCGTACCTGATTCTGTGGGGTTGGAAGACTCATCACAAACTACCTGCAATTTACATTGGAAATTATTTGGATTTGCCTCAACCTGCGCAGGAATGATGGTTTTCGTGGTAGTGAGGTCATCCAACTTCTGTCTCATTTCAGATGGGTTCTTCATCAACTAAGCTAGACAACCTAGTGTGGGGTTTAAGGACACAATCTCTGATGATTCAACGTGTAGAGCTCGGTAAGACTGATAGTGGTGCGGAGGCTACGAGTGGTAACACTAGTAAAATGGATGAGGAGTATATTGTTAGTACTACTGAGGAGGAGGGAACTGGTTCTAACATTGAGTAGCCAGTTGTTGATGATGAAATTGATGTTTCTGATACGCTAGTGCTGATAACTTTGTCTCCATGTATTAGCTTGGTTCGAAGACTGGTGTTGAAGCTGATTTTGTTGGACATTCCTTCCACCCTGATGCTAGTGTAGTGGTTGATTGGTTGATGTTTGACTCTGGTCTTGTCCTCCAAGATTGGTCAGATTTTGTTCATTACTCCACATGCCATTCACCTCATGAATTTGGGGTAGATGTGGAAATAATGGCTCGACAAGTGTCGGGAGATCTGGATGGTACACAACCATCCATGTCTATTGTTGTTGCGATGATGGTGGTACCTGGTCGTGTGCTTACACATAATATATGTGTTGAACGGATCGTGGCTTCCCTAGACTCTACTATTGAGATGATTCTTTCAGTTCGACAGACATCTCGACTGATGCACTCACATATTGACATGAGTTGATCGAGATCACCAGAAGCTCCAACTACTTGGTAATCTGATCGAGTTTGTCCAGACTCTTGATCCTATGTTCGATCACAATGAGTTTATCGAGGTCTTGTGATCTCTTCTCAATTATATCGACCTTGGACATCCGGTTCCCAATATTTCTCAGGTTTGGAACTTTCACACCTATCCTCTTCATGTGATGCCACCATGTTGACAATCTTGTGGAGGATCCGTGACGTCTTTTGGAATGCACAGGGTGAAGAGAGTGTAGCCGAACCTTCGACCGTCTTGTCTAATATCTACCATACCAAATCTTTATTCTTATTAAAATAAGATCCGTACATGCGGCATCTACCGGTTTTTGGTTGTCCTGATTCAACCCACCGAAAAATTTCTGGACCAAGCCGGTCTTCGGGATATCATGGTGTGGGCACTTCTCATGCAAGTCCTTGAAACCTTCCCACGCATCGTGAATTAGGCTCGTGGGACAGCTGTGAGAAGTTTGAAATCATGGATCTCATCTTATTGAGACGACCTAGGCGATAATACTTGTGCAGAAAGGCTAATTTCAATGCCTCCTAGGTCGTTACCACCTTCCCAAGATGGTTGATCCAGTATAGAGACTTATCTTGAAGGATAAATGAGAAGGTGGCCATCTAACTACCTCCAACAAGATGTTGGGGTAGTACACGGTACCACAGATGCATTTAAACTACTACAAGTGAATATAAGGTTCTTCATTTGTGTTGCCATGAAAAATAAGCAACATGGGGAGCAATTGCGGCTTGAGTTTGAAATGTTTATGGATCTACGGGATGCGGATCCACTCAGTTACATGACCGATACCAGGATTGTATGTTTCCTTCTATGTGGGCTTCAGTGCCTCTCTCCTATGATCCTCACCTCCATGATCACAGTGATTGAGGTGATTCCTCTAGACATTATTATTGATTGATCAAGTAGCTGGACGACCATTCTTGACTTCTTCATAGCCTCTAGTTTGAGCTCATCGAACACGGAGGTCGAGATGATATTTATATGAGTCCCTATCACTCTGAGCATGGGTTCTACCCTAGGCAACTCCTTGACTCCACGACTTTGATCTCCCTTCCCATTACTAAGGAACTGGCCATAGATTGTAAGTATATCTCTATTCAGGTCATTTTCCTACTTTTCCTCTTTGTTGTATGATGAAATGCAAATTTGCAATGATAATTGAGCTTCATTGTAATATGGCCAATTAACACTTATCAAAACCGAGTCAGAAGATCTCTGTGAAGAGGCGAGCTAATTTATCATGGATAAGTCCAGGGCCGAACGCAAGGACATAAGGATTAAGTGAATTAACCTTGGTGTCAAATACTTATTTAATTAAGTGGTTTATTAGTGATATAGGTCAAGTAGAGATAAACAAGATGCAATGCATATTTATTTTATAATTTTTATATGCTAATATATTGTATAAACAAACATGAAAATCTAACACAAACTATGATGTACAAACACACAAATGAACTCCTGAATGAATGGTTAAATAACTTGATCAAATAGTTCAGAATATAATGGAATGAATTAAACAAGTATCAAGTTAAAAACAGACAATCTAATCAATGAGTGACTCATTAAATACTTGTTATGATCAATATTGAAATGAATTACTCACAACTAAATCTAATTAGGAGATTAATTAATCAATGTCTTGTTTAAAGATCCTAATTAAATCTAGAATAAATTAGTACTCAACAGGTTATTTAATATATTAATCACAAATAAGAGGATCAATTTTTAACTCAATAGCAACATTAGAAAAGCATTATTTATTCTCTAATTTTCAATGTATGAGGACTAGATATCATTAATAATTTAATATATAGTGTAAATAACCCAAACTTACACTATTTTATTTATTATTATAAACACTTCAAATAATAAAGTGTTCAACACAAAAATTGTACACACTAATGTATGTAAAGTAAGAAAAATATTTTCCAAAATAAATCATGCACATTGCACTCGGTAGACTCATATGAAAAAGTCACAAACAGAACTTCATTGATCAAAATCTACTCCATTTTAAATCAATTTGAACCAAATCACCTTCATTGTATTTAAAATTAAATTATCTATCAAATGAAGGTGATTTCATTTAAAATGAAGCTAAGATGTAAAAGCCGGCTTTTGGAAAAATACTATTGTACTTGAACATCTACACATATAGCTGATTATTTTATTCTTTATAGTCCTAATCTCCTTATATTTTTGAATTATTGTATATTTTATATTATACATATAAAAATATAAATACAAATAAACACGTTAAAAAACACCCAAAATAAATAATAAAGTTCAATACATAGGTATAATGTACCTATATTATACATACATGCAATTATTTATACTTATAACAAAATTACAAAAATACCATAAATTATGTAAATAGGTAGTAAATAAAGTTGTAAATATATAAAATATATAAATATGATATTATGTATAGAAATACAAAATAAAATATAAATATACAAGTATATATACCTATACATATATTGTAAAATAATGAACTATAATAAATAAGGTTTTTAAAATAAATAAAAATCATCAAAGTTTCTAAAATACTAAATGTTTTCCATATTTTTTCTAAAATAAAATCATTTTTTATTTTGAATTAATTCATATTTTTCATTTCTGTTTTGTCTCTAGCATGTCGGCATGCCCCAATCATCGTGCGAGGAGTGTTAACCCCCGGTCAACACCCCCTTGCAAGGACCCCAACCACCTAGGACTTTCAGAACAGATGAAGATCCTCTCTTCTCTATTTCTTCACACCATTTCCATGTTTCCTTTCATTTCGAGACCTTCACTAAATTTGTTCATCAGATCAAGGTCACCTACACTCTATCCTTATGATCCACATACCACCATCGATCGACGAGAAATCTTCGTTCCAAAATCGCCCCCTTTCACTGCTATAAAATAAAATCCTCCCCCTTCATTCCATTTTTATCCTCTTTGAACCCGCGTAACCTCTCTGATTGCTTGTTGGAGAGGTACTCTTGTGATAGGAAGCGTACCCCCTTCGATATGAGGTGAGGATAAGGAGGAGGAAGATCCGACCACTGACAATGCTCCACTAGGTCTCTCTGCTTCTAGGCCCTTTAGACTAGGTTTGAACTGTTAGGATAGGTTAATTTAGTTCGCATTTTAATTTCTAGTGTAGCTTAGCATTTAATTTTAGTTCGTTTCGTTTTATTTTGCACTAAAACCCAAAATCAAAGTTCGCCAAAGCTCTAGGCTACAGCCATTGTTCCACCGTGATAACCCCATTATTCCAATCTTCAGATCATCTCATTTTCTTCCTCGTCGCTTCTACATCACTCCAGATCACCTATCCACCTCAATTCTACAAGAGTCGAGTCCATCAGATCTCCACCTCTGCCCCTTGCCGGAGAGCCCACCATTTCACCTCATCCCTCCTTTTTCCACCTAATAAATAGATCGAGGATGTTTGCTCTCGAGCAGTGAAACTTTCCCTGCAGGTTTGAGCATATGAGACTCCACTTGAGAGTCACTCGAGTCAAGAACTCAGTCCTAGGTGCTTGGATAAGAAATCAATCTCCAGGCCTCCTCCAACAAGGCCTGGAGCTACTTGAGGGTCTCAATCGATGCAGAACCTCTGCGGGAGTATTTTGCACCTCTCCTCGGTGAGAGAGGTGACCAGAGTGAGGCGCACCATCGGATCGAAGGTCAGGGAAGAAGTCCTTCTCCCTATTCTACTAGGTGCCCTCCAGGTCGTCCGATCAAGAACAAGGGCACATATCTAACTTGGGTCGTTGATTAAAGTTGAGGCACCACATCTCCACAATCGTTGAATCATAAGTAGAACGAACCAGAACCCTCTGATCAAAGGCACATGCCCCTCACACGCATCTTGGGTATATTTCACACGAACCCTCTGCTTCTTATTCTGTATTTTAGTCATGTAAATCTAGTTTGACGTGTAAAATAAGTAGAATAAATTCCATGTGAATCCATGAACTTCTTTGTAGTTACATCTAGTTCCACTGCTAGGTCACCTCACATGGTCCCCCACGTAAGGTTCTCTATAAATTTTGCTAATTTAGTACTAAACTTTATGGATCTATTATAAAATGAAAGTTTAGTTTTAAAAATTGCAATTAGGTACATGTCACTTGTATATTTTATTTTATTTTTATTAAATATTTCTTATGCAAAAAATTATGAGAAAATTAGGATAAATGCCTGGAACATACTCTTTCACGCATAATTTTTGTTTGATATGTAAACTTATTTTCTTATTTTTAAAATACAAAAACATGTCCATTCTTCATGTTTAGTAATTAAAAATCCATAAAAGATCGAATATCTTTCCAAAAATTCCAAAAATATTATATTACTTATATTACAATATATTCTAGCACATGTCCAAAAATCACTAAAAATACAAAAATACAAACTTAAAAATCATATAAATATAAAACATTTATGGAAATTAACAAAAATTCTAGATTAATCTAAAAATATATCTTTCTATTCTGAATGTTTTATTATATAATATATATTAAAATAGTTTTGAGTTAATTTTATAATTATATATATTTATTATTTACTAAACCCTAAACAAGCTCACAGATTTATTATATCCATTGTTTTGTATATTCTTTCACTTTAAAAATCCATAAAAGTTAGAAAAATATCATAATAATTACAAAAAATAGGGAAATATATTAAAAATTCAAAAAAAATTATTTCTTGTATTTTAACTTTATTTTAACTTATATAAAAATCAAAATTTTATATTATCTATATATACCTTTATATAAGATATAATATATATTAATATCTATATAATATAAATTATTAATTATCTTGTTTTAAAAATCTAAAGAGAATTAAAAATTTTACAAAAGTAAAAATTAAATATAAAACCATTAATAAAATATAAATAATTTAAAATCATAAAATTAACTATATTAAAAATACACATAAAAGAAAATGTTAAAATTCTAAAAATGAATTATTATTATTATTAATTAGAAATAATTAGTAGTAATTCTCTAACATGTTCGCTTCCCTGTGTTGGACACTCTACAATACTTATACCTATAAATATTTATGTAGAGTTATAATAAAGTTTGACTCGCGTGCACTTTATTTTAAAAACACATTGTGGGTTGATCGTTTGCTGATTTTGTGGATTGATTATGATAACGATTATTGTTCTAGCCTTAAAAACACATTGTGGATTTCCAGTGGATTGATTTATTTTAAAAGCACATTGTGGATTGATTATGATAACAATGGGGTTATCGTTTTAGGAAAAGTAGATCAGTCTCGAGTATGGTAGTGGTAGTGGGGATTTCCAGTGGACAATGAAATGCATAGAGATCGAAAAGAATACCAACGGTGAAAGCACTCTATTGGGTCGACACTGACACTAAGAGATAAAAGCTATGGGAGCGCATCGGATAAGATACCCTACCACGATCGGGAAGAAGCTTAATTCCTCCTTCCAGGTTTTCATGTCTAGATCCATAGCTATGGGGATTTGAGTACCACGACTGATGCTCGAGGTTGGGGGATCTTCTTCGTCTCCTAACCTTTGGGCCAACTATATCCCACCCCACTCCCAACCCCCATCTCTGAACTTGGAACACATATATAGTAGAGACTCAACCCATTGGCGGCAAGATTCAACAATGAAAGGGGGCGAGATCCATTATCATTCATCACGCACATCAGCGAGGATTCCCCCCAATAATCAACAACATCAGTAGCTCCAAATCTGATAATGTCTTAAACCTTCAACTCACTTTGGTAAAGGGCCTCGATTCTCATCCATGCCAATGCACCAGAGATCTCCAAGCTCTGATCAAGGAACATCCACCAGAGGGCTTTGTTTGAGAGATAATGCATATCATGTTGGATCTTTTCTCAGATCCCTGATCTTGACCGTTAGAACATCTCAATGCATCACTCAATCGATCTCATCTGCAGTGTCATCTGACAGTTGAAGAGACATCCATCTCGGTCATCAGATACGGTATACACGCCTTAATGTACATCGTGGAACTGACACATATTCTTAGTCGTTAATTGTATCTTTGAGACACATCTGAGCCAATTAATGAAGAGGTAACTACCATCATCAATTTTATCCATCTAAGGGAGCTAACGGAGCTACATGCTCTGCAGTCAGCCACAAGATCAAGAAGGGGCAGCTCCAATCTTGGTCGTACAATTCAAAACCCTTGGGCACGTGAGCATCTCACATGGTCTGAAATTTTTACAAAGGTGCTCGTGAATATTTTAAGAATTACAAAGAAGAACCACTTTCTAGAAAATCCGTGCATGCACCCTTGTCGTATTTTATATAACTACATATAAGTTCTTAGAAGGACCATTTTGCAAATTAATCCATGTATTTAACAATCAATATCATTTGCGCATTGTGTCCAAAAATTACAAACTTGGTATCGATTTAAAGATATTTTCATGCTTTATCAATTGATATAATATCTAAGCACATTGAAATTGAATATTTTATTTTAAAGAAATATTATTATGGTATTATCCATATTTTATTTGATTTCATATATTTTGACAGATTATCTTATTGCAAGGATCTTTGAGGATATTTTTATCATCTCATTTTGAGGTGTTATTTATTAGTCTTGGTGATGGGATAATTTTGATATATATATATATATATATATATATATATATATATATATATATATATATATATATATATACATATACATATATATATAGGGGAAAGGGAGTATGCTCCCTGGTTGTAGCTAACTTACATGCTCCCACCCCCTTTTCCCCTGTATTTTTTTATTTTTCTGAAATGAAATTTATTGGAATTTAGATCACAATATGTCACCATGGTGTCATTCAAAATTCAAATTAATTCGAGACTTATATCCCCTCCATCAAGACTGTCAAATTTTAACGGTCTCAGAATTGCTGAAATTGACCCCCTTCATATGGAGGGCATATGAGTCTTTGTTTCTGATGAAATTGAAATGACATGTTAAGGGGATATAATGATGAATACACATATTTTTTATTTAAAAAAATAAAAAATAGAGGGAAAATTGGGGTGGGAGTAACCTCATTTAACCCATATATATATATATATTATTGCAAGAAGATAATTAAAGCTAATTGTTAACGCCATTGTTGAAGTATTGTTCTTAATTTTGGTATATTACAAAAATTGGTTGAATATTACTAAGGGCTGCAATTGAATTTTTCTTATTGACACACATTTTTGGGAGATTTTTAATCTCTATGTAGGCATTAAATTGGAGAGCAATTATTTTAACTATTCTGTCACATTTCTGTAGTCTTTTGTTTCATTTGTCATCGTATAAAGAAAAATCTAAAAAGTTAGAGTAGTGTATTTGCTTTGTTACTGCATTTTTCTCACCCGCATTCTTTCACATGCACAAAAAAAATTTAAAAATATTACTCATATTATATTTTTCATATTTATTTCTCTGAATTTATTTTAGCATCTCTTTATTAAAAATCAACTAAAAATTGTAAAACCAAGAAAATCATAAAAAATACTTACGTTACATATTTATTTTATGCATGTTTTTCTGACATAAAAATTATCATTGCAAATAATTACATATAGTGAATAATTATAATCGTACAATTAGAGACTGCATGCTCCCTGGTTTTGACCTTTGTATACTTACCAAGTAAAATTAGACCACGCTTCAATTGAATATATATATATATATATATATATATATATATATATATATATATATATGTGGTGCGACTAATACATACCGTGAGGAAAAACTAGTGTGAAACCGGAGGCCCTATAGTGATGTTTCGAAGAGAAGTGAGAATGAAGAGGAGGAAAAATGAACCGTGATGACCAATAGGTGATCACAAAGTCAGAAGAGTCTCGTCGGAGCATAGAGGAGGTGTGAGCCTTCCCGATCTTTGCCCTTGTATTTCATCAGCATTAGCACATTTACCCTAGAAGGCGATAGCGTAGAGCTTAACGTCATGAGGCCGCCTATATTTTCTACTTGCTTCTTTAGCTAGAACTTTAGCTATATTCATTAGTTTGAACAAGACAGATTTGAAATATATGAGTTTAAAATTAACATCATCTAAAGAAGGATTTTTCTGAAATTCCAAGTATACTATGGTTCCTTAACTGAGACTAGTGATAAGGGGTAAATGCCAATTTTTTGTCATTGAGATTAAGGGATGATTCTGATTAATATTTATGAAGAGATTTGACCTCTTTTTGATCAACTACACCTCGAATAATATATATACAGTATTTATGAAGTTTTTCTATTTAGAATCATGTTAAGTCTAATTCTTATTACTTTGACAGGCCTATTCCTATCTGCATATTTACAGAAAGGATGTGGTGATCAATTGTATCTTTAATTGAGTGTAACATTTCTTTTTTTGATTGGCACTAAGTTATAAGAAAAGAGGAGGGCAAATTCTCACAAAATTTTCTTAAGTGTTTTCCTTATAATTAATCTATTTATGGGTTGCTGAATAACAATAGAATCATCATCTATAGGATTTGAATCTACAACATCGGGTTTTGAAGACCCATGTTCTGATGTATGTGATTCGATAAATGAAGTACGGTGAAGAAAACATGCGGTCATTATTTATTTATTTTACCCGGGAAGCATGTCTTTGGTCTTTAGTTATCCAGAGCAATGGTCTTAAGCGTATGATGTCGAAAAAGTCTAAGGTTCTAAACTTAGGATGTAGACTAAACAAATGGGAGAAAGCCTCATTCAGAAACCTGTGACAAATGTCAATAGCTTACCTATTCCTTAGCTAATCCTATCTACCTTCATTACAAGCAAGCATCTTCTGCACGACTCACATCTCAGCCCTGGGATAAGCCTTCGTCCACCTCCAGAGCGAAAGAAAGTTGTTTTGACACGCCATACTCTTTTGCAATGGTCATCATTTGCATTCATATATCGATTTGACCTTCCAAACTTGACTACCCGCTTTAGGATCAAAGGCAGACTATTTTTCTCTTATCAAGAAATTCCTAAAATATATATAATCTTTTTTTCGATTATTCTCTTTTTCTATTTCTTCTTCTTCTTCTATATTTCTTCTCTTCTATAGAGTTCGTATTCCAATTTTCTACAAGCAATCAACAACCAACCACAATTCTCTATAGTTCAATGGTGAGCAAATCAATCCAATAAAAAAATGAATGAGAATTTGTTATTGATATTGGAGTCGATCTTTCTTTTTCCCATGCTTTTCGTCGGTCAACAACCAACCATGGCTCTCTATAGTTCTCAAAAACTCATACATGAAGGAGCCTCTTTCTGTCTGGAGGAAAGATTTTATGATGAATCAATTTTACCTTGACAAATTTGCTTTCTATCTAATGTTACTACAAATGGATGAAATTAAATAGGGTAGAAGTCGAGTTTTTCAAATGTCAGACATTTTAAGATACATGACTTCCCAAGCATTCAACTTACAAGGGTTGTTCTTGGCCATATTGAAGACTATCGGTTCGAATGGATCCCCAAGGTTGAGTGCAAGCTTGATCTAGGCCTCGAGGTGATGTACAGTACAAGCATCTCAAGCTCATCCAGAATTCTTTCAACACCTTCATAGGGGCTATTCAGTTTTAGTTCAAGCATCTGTTGTCATTGTTCATGCATATGTTGTCATTGTAAATCCAACATTAGCTATGTGATGAATCTCAGATACATCATCGTAAAATCTGTTTATTATTCTCCTATCTTAAATAATTCAGAAAAATCACAATTAAATCATTATTATTAACTTATATTATATTGTGAATAATCTATGTATAATTAACCTATATTTTCTAACCCTAATTTATTGTATTTAATTACTAACCCTTTTTCTTTATTTTCTATTTTATTAAAATCCCTAAAAATTAGGTTAAATATTGTTTGTATTTATTCTGGCTTTAAAAATAAATTAAAAAGCCAAAAAATATCAAAATTACAAATTAAGTATTTTTAAGTCATTAAAAATGCTTGCAAAAATTCATCTTTGTACAAATGACTTCTTTTGACTTTTTGACCAACATGAAACTTGTAGATCTCAATGAGATCTACAACTTTCATGTTTTGACTTTTTATTTATCTTCTAATTATTTGTTTTTGATTTTTTTCTTTGTTTTCCTATTTTTGAATTAATTTCATTGGACCACGTGGCACCCTCTTGGGCCGCAACGCGGCCCGCTCTGTCTGGTGCCACCCACCCCTTTTCTTCACCATTGGATTCGATCTGGATGATCGCATCTGAACTATTTAGGCCCTTCTCCTCTCCACCCTCCGATCTCCCCTAATCAATCCTATCTCAACCATCTACCTCTGTCGTCCTCTCCATCGTTAGATGATCTCCCATCCAACAGCCAAGCTCCAACCACGCCAAGCACCCCCTCCTCAGCCGTTAGATCATTTCCTCTCGCTCCCATCTCCACCGCACATCCCCAGGCGCCTTTCAGCCGTTCCATCAAATCCAAAGGATCCGATCTCCGCCCTTCACCTGCACCCCTACATGGACCGTTGGATCACATGATCCAACGATGCATGCTCATCTCCTACCTTCAACACCTCCTCCTCCAGATGTTACACCATGCGAAACCCCCGCCCCCTTTCCATTTTCGCCAACCATTCTGATCACGTCTCCACTTCCTCTCGCCACCTCCATGTTTTCCTATCTCTCATGACCTTCGCGATCCCTCCAACCCCCTCCATCACTCCATCCCTTCAATGCAGATGTTGCAAACTTCACCATCACATCCATAACAGTCGAGATTCACCACCTATATAGCCACCTCCTCTGCCCCCACTTCATTCGTCCACAAATACGAGCCTAATCCCTAGCCCCCCTCCACCTCCCTGTGACAGACGAAGGTCGGAGGGGGGCCATAATGGTGCCTACTTGCTCCGGTGTCGACCCACGTGCTCCAGCGTGTCACGGTGCCTCTGGCTCCGCAGAGCTCCGTGCATCGGCTACGCATGTTGAGCGAAGACCAGGGCTTCACCTGAAGCCCAACACAAGCCACATCCTCCGCCAGCTACTCACCTTCGATCAGGTATCTTCCTTATCCTCATTCCTCTCCGAATTAATTCCGGCTACACGCATCCTCTCTGACCCCTGACCATCTCCAAAGCTCACCCGCACATTGATCACTTTCGTGACTCCTCGATTCCCCTCTCCCCTCCTCCAAAACCTCCATCGCCTCTACTCCATCTCTCCTCTGGTCCGCCGGAGAAGATCCCAGGTCCTCCACTTCTCCGCTCGATAGGATCCCCATTCACCTCACACCTCATGCAAACACTGCTTCGGCTATACTAACTCCTGTAGGTATTCAATGATCGGAGCTCCAGCTTCTACTCCGATCTCCAGCTCCCTCTCTGACGAGATGATGTCGTCCCTCCTCCCCTGTCGTTGTCGCACCTTCACTGTGATTCCAACACCTTCACCCATGCTTCATCGACGTTCTACGATCCTCGGAGGAGCTCTGGGAGCGAGGTGGAGCTGTAGGTCCTTCACCGTAGCGCAACATTCTCCACCGAGAAGGGGCGGAACACGAATAGCAGTTGTCGTCCGATCATCTGGATCGGATAATCCAGATGGAAGCACGAGCCTCCACACCTAACCAACAGGCTTGGGTGAAACGAGCTGCCTTCCGAACCACCTGCAGATGCCACGTGCACTCCGATTCTCGCCGCCTCTCGAGCATGGTCCCTCGCGTGCTATGCATGTGAGGGGCTGGGTAATTTACATTGCAGACCATGTAACTTCCAAAAGTTACATCCAGGTCCTTCAAGCACGTACCTCAGATGCGCGGTTGGGGTAGTTTATAGGGAGGCCCAGCTGGGTTTCATTAATTGTGAAGAAACCCCTACGTACAATGAGAAATTGCATAAAGGCCCCTCCAATTTTTGCTAATTGCAAATAGGTCATTCCAGGGACCTATTTGTAATACTTATCTTTATTTTTCCATGTATTTTTATTACATTTATACCTTTGCACTGTTTCTTTAATATCTTGAGCATATGGACTCCGTTTTAATTGATTTCAGTGTCGTTTTGGAGTTTGTTTCATCATCTACCTAATGACATATTTAATTTCTTGATTTGACACTAAATTAAATATGATAATTTTTTATGATTTACAGAGTCTTCTATTCTTTTATTTTAATGCCATGGATTATCTTTAATGCTCAGTTTGACCTTGAAATTGAACCTTATTCTGTTGCTCAACAATTTGCTAATTCAGGGTATATATGTACATTTTGTCTCGCGTACTTATTTGCATCGCATTAATTGTGTGCATGCCTTGCACCATCTTTTAATCGCATCTTACAAATCAAACAAAAATACATGCACCATTTCCTTCTATTGCGTCTGCATTATTTTATCTGTATATCGTTTTGCATATCATATCTGCAATAATCAGGCAATAATGAAACAATAATTTTTGACAAATAGATTTAGATGCCCGTGTCCTTGTGTTTGACCTTGGTATACTTGACATGTAAAATAACTTCCACATATTCGAAAGTGTGGTTTTTGCTGAACCATTTTCACCACATGTATTAAGATAAAAGACGATTCTTAACGTGGTAAGAATACTCTTCATCATTATGTGGTTCTCATGATGTCCTCGGTCAACAACTTGTTGTGAATAAGAGGGGATTTAATCACTCCTCGACTGCTTTCCACCAAACGAGTGGCCGGTGAAGTATCTATGCCTACTACTTTACGATGACATTTCCGATGCTGTTCAGATGATTGTTCCATGCCATGGGTTACCAACTCTCTATCCAACTCCTCCTTGAATGCCTATTGGGCAGAAGAGTCACCTTGGACAAATGCATTGAACAATCTTGGTGGTGCCATCTACACGTAAAAAGAAAATGTATCCCTAGCTATGGAGTCCCTTGTCAAGAGATCAACCAAGTTGTAGTGAGGGAATATATCTTCTTTTTGTATTTCCTGTAAGGTTCATCAAGATACGACTACAAGCGTAAGCGATATGCCAATTAAGATGTAAACAAATTATGGGTCTATACATACTATTACCCAAGCACCTTCAGTAGGTGCGATGAGAGTGTTGGTGACCGAATCTCATCCCCACCCACTTTTGTCATGAAGTACATGAACACATTTATTCTCTCTTTTTATGTTCTTACATCGGTTTAATAAGTTACTATGTTCGAATTTGCATATTGAAATAGGATGTTATTGTTCGCCATGCAATGTTATTGTTCGCCATGCTTGAGTGGTGAAGGAACTGCTCACTCGATCCCAATGTCGAAGTGGTGCTTGAACGATTACTATAGCATTGACGAGCTAGCACGATTGGGTCCATTCTGTTTCAAGGCCATGGCGAAAACATTAATGTAGGAACACCATAGCAACATACATAATGTTATGATACGCACATGCAACCACCTACTGTAGGGTGACAAGCCAGTATGTAAGCAAGAATGTTAAAGGCATAATTGAGCATACATGGAAATGATAAAAGAGTCAAGCCACATGTGAGCTTGTTCTAGCAGAAATAGATTCAACACAATAGTTAATTATCTGGCACAAGTGTGGATCAAATGATGGAGTGAATACGAGTGTAAGGTAAACCATGTCAACCAAGTGAAGCAAATACAACTCGTGTAAGCGCAAGTAAGCATTGGAAGAAATATTGTGCAAACACTGAGCATAAATGGAAGCTAATAAGACTGGATAAAATTGCATATGCATCGGGCTCTTTATAATCAAAAGCAAAATCCATTCTCTGAGCATAGAGGTAAATTATGTACATAGTAAACTATTGGATGCCAGTGAAGCTATACTGAGTATCAAACCATGCCAAACCGAGTGAAGCAAAACCAACATTCGGTAAAAGAGAATAATATACTAATACGAAAGAGATAGGTCATAACAAAATACATAAGTAGAGAACAAGAGTTCAACATTTAACAAAGCTTTTGATCAAAAACCTGCAAACCACCAGTTTAGCTGAACAAAAAGCACACAAAACTCGTGAGCATTCCACGTTATAGCAAATAATAGATAAGGGAAGCAACCGTATTCATATCTCTATAAGGAAAACAATGCATATGTCTCCCAGATTTTAACATTAAGCTGTGCAATGATGAAAATATACCAACATGCAAACAATATATCATAACAGAACATATAGGTTGAGATTGTATAAAATATGTGAGTGATTCCAATGATAAAACCAAGCAGATACATAAGATAATCTAAATTAAATCAAATAGTATATACACGGGAAACCAAATAGAGGGTGTATGGGTATTGTTTCGGGTAGAGAGTGTATGGGGACAATACATAGAAACCAAATAGATAAGATATCCAATTGAAACCTTATAAATCTTCATAATTTGGGTGTCAAGTTGAAGGTAAATCATCATAATTTGGATGGATAAAGGAAACAATCATAAAATCACATCTTTACAAGGGAAAGAGTGCATACCTGTGTCAAGATGTACAGTGAGGAAAATATACCAACATGCCAAAAATGGATCATAACATAACACATAAATAGATATCAAGAGTTCAACATTCAACAAAGCCATGGCAGAGTTCAACAAATCAGCAGCAAGCTTTGACAATGGAAGGGGGTGAGATCCCTTATCATTCATCATAGACCCATCAGCATAGAAGATCCCCATCTAGCACAGAAAACTCAAGAGCAAGCAGAAGTTGTTAGCATTATAGCAAATGATGAATAAGGGGAGCAATTAGAGAATCATATTTCTACAAGCGAAAGGGTGCATATTGCTCCCGATACAGCATCGAGTTGTACTATGGGAAAATTATATCAATATGCAAATAAAATCATGGCATAACATTGTAAATACATACCATCAGTTTAGCATTTGTTAGAAAATAAGAAGCGGAAGCGGAATGATAAAACAGAGCATAAGAACAGAAACAATAAACATGGAACACCATGATTTTACGTGGAACCCTACTCCGTTAGGAGCGGGATGAAACCACGGGAGAAGCCCTCAAAGGGGTGTGTTATGCATTGCACTTTCTCATCTGATACAGGAGGTCTGAGGCTCCTTATATAGCCTCCACAAAGCCTCCAAGTCCCACCACTGGACGATGTGGGACTAAACAACCGGATGGGGTAAATGGATTCTGGAGGGATCGATTTACCCATCTCCCTCATAATTGACGCATACATCAAATACTCCAACACTCCCCCTCAAGCTGGAGCATGCAATGCTCAGCTTGGACAAACAGAAAGAAACTCAACTCAACGCTATAGGACACTACGGACAATATCAACCCAACACGCACAACTGCTCTGTCGAGGACATTGCTTCTCATGTCATGCAGGTGAGGAGGACGAACGGGCTGGAGTATGAGTCTGTTGAATCTCCTCGTCGGTGAGCATGTGCTCTGAAGAACTGCACCTGTCAAAGTTACTGCAACTGGAAAATGAGTCTTCACTTGGAGAACTCTGGCCCGCCACAATAATGTGGACAACTGCTCCATCTATGAAAAGGGCCGAACTGAAAAGGGGTCGTGGCTGTGCAATCCTCGTCGGAGTCCACGGTCGCTGGAGAATGGAGTCTGAAAATAGTCTCTTCGTCGGAGAACTGTGTCTCTCCCATCTGGATCAGAGAATGGTGCACTACTCTGGTGTACCTATGATACCACATGAAAACACTTGCCCTCATTGGCATAGGGAATGGTCCTCTGCTCTGGAGTTCCTATGGCTCACATGAAAACTCTAGCCGACAAAATAAGAATAATGATGGGGACCACTGATAATGATGGCATACAAGTGCTCATCTGAAAATGACCGCATACATGTGCGCGTCTGAAACTGAGTCTCTCTCTGGAAAACTCGAAAAATGGGCCTCAACATGGAGTGTCTCGAACTTGGATTCTGACCAATTTGAATGTCGAGTCTGAAATCTGATAAACTGTAGAGTTTGGAAGTCTAGATGGTCTGATGAATCTCTGAATCTGGAAGAAGACTTGTGACTCTACACCATACTCCCCCTTTCTCCCATACTTGTTGGAAAATGAACATCGACAAAGTTGGGAGAAGACAAAATAATGGGGAAAACAAAACCACTTAGCCGATCACATATTAGTCGGCTTTTCAAAACATTCATCATTTTTTTTGAAATAACATTTTTTTAAGCCGTTGACATTTTTTTCCGGCTTTTCATCCTTTTTTTTCTTGCGTACGACTTTTTCTTGTACATGCCTCTTTTCTTTTTTTCCTTTTTTTTGAAACTATATATATATTATCCCTTTTTAGAAAAATACCTTCAGCACATATGGGCCCAACCATTCAGGTCCCCTTGAATAGAGCCCTCCACTCATCATTTTTTCCTTTTTCTTTTTTTTTAAACCACGGACCCTGTTGGGCTCCTCGCGCACACACAGCTACTAGGGTTCCCAACGGGGAACCCCTTTACACGCTGCCGCCCCCCAACTACTTGGGTTATGGCGTCTGCTGCTTGCGGGCGTTGCTGAAGGAGCCGCATGGGGAGCAGCTTCGAGGGCCTGATGCAGAGGTCTGATCCTGTGGCCGGATGGTTGCATGATTGGGGCCTATCGCACGAGGAGGTGCTGGAGATGCTTGAGAACGGCACGCCGTCAGGGTGCGGTGAGCGTGGACACCAGCCGCCTGCTGGGCTGGAGAGTTGCGGGGTCGCGTGCAGGAGCCTGATGTGCTCTGCGCCGAGGGGTTTGCCAGTAGATCGCGCAAGGATGCGCCGTGATGAAACCCTGGCGATGGCCATCTGGTCAGCGATGTCGTGATGGCGATGTCGTCCTGGCTGCGCGCTGCGCGTGAATGCGGGAACGAATGAGGCGATGTCGCCTATGCGCCAGGATCTGAATCCGATGGAGAGAATGCCCCTGCCTGGAAAAGAGCATCGTGTTTCCTGCTAGAGTTCCACCTCAAACAAGAGGCACACCAAGAGGGATATTGCCAATGGTAGTCGCTGGAAAGCTGAATTTAGGTTCCAGATTGAACCCAAAAAAAAGGGGGTCTGAAGAACCCTAAAAAAATAAATCTCTCGAACAAAATATGAACAGTACACTGATCTTCAGAAATACATCTTCAACATCAACTCGAATCTCGAAAAAATAAAGAGAATGAAATCCTCGAGAATCAAACCAGCTCTGATACCATGTTAGAAAATAGGAAGCGGAATGATAAAACATAGCATAAGAACAAAAACAATAAACATGGAACACCATGATTTTACGTGGAACTCTACTCCGTGAGGAGCGGGATGAAACCACGGGAGAAGCCCTCAAAGGGGTGTTATGCATTGCACTTTCTCATCTGATACAGGAGGTCCATGACTCCTTATATAGCTTCCACAGAGCCTCCACGTCCCACCACTGGACGATGTGAGACTAAACAACTGGATGGAGTAAATGGATCCTAGAGGGATCCATTTACCCATATCCCTCATAACTGACGCATACATAAAATACTCCAACAACATTCAACAAAGCTTTTGAATCAAAATCCTCTAAAACCAAGACTTGAATATAGAAGGGAAACAAAAAACAGAATACAATCTAACAATATTAGGAAGCACACATGGATGCTTCCATTGTAACATTAGGCATTAGTAACATATCATAGTAGCTCATCGTGTACGCATTGTATTCCAATTATCCAAAATAAATATATATTAGATTTATCAATAGTAAATATTAGATGATAACAGAACAGAAATAGATACCGTGAGTTCGGTATTCACCAAATCGTCTAAAAACCACGAGAAGAGCAGAAAATATATATCGAACACATGAATCTCATGAGCAAGCAACACTTGTTAGCATCATAGTAAAGTATAAATAAGAGAAACAATCGTAGAATCATATTTCTACACTGGAAAAAGTGTACTACCTCTTCATAATATAGTGTCGAGTTGTAGAATGGGGAAATTATAGCAATACACAAATAATAAATCATAGCAGAACACATAAGTAAATGTCAGAAGTTTAACAGAACACATAAATAGATGCCAGAAGTTCATCATTCAACAAACCTTTTGAATCAAAATCCTCTAAACCAATACTTGAATATAAAAGGAATATAATGACAAAATACGATCATAACAGTACTAGGAAGCATTAATGGATGCCTCCTTTATAAAATCAGAAATAAGTAACATATCAGGAGTAGCTCATCGTCTATACATAAAAAACATACTAGAAGTTCAGCATTCAACAAAGCTTTTGAATCAAATTCCTCTAAAATCACATGTGGATTAGTAAATGTACATTAAACACGTGAAGGGAAATGTACATCAAACATCGAAAATGAAAGCCCAACATCCTCTTATTGCCAGAAAGAACGTGAAAAATATGACGAACTCCATTTCAACATCTAAAAAAGCAAGTGACAATATAGCTATCCATGCGAACTGCCAGAACATCATTATGAAACACTATGGCGAACACGTATGAGGTAACAACAACAAATCTTGAACATGAAGGGCCCCATTTCTAATGTTGAAGGACTCCACTTCTAATGTTGAAGGCTTGCTTCAACATTAAAATTCAGTAAAATTCTATATGGAGCACACATTTGCTATCACAAAGCTTGAAATGAACAAAGCGAGAGACAAATGCAAATATGGAACATTGATTGCAATAAGTAACATATTTTCTATCTAAGATTAATAAAGAATGCATCATATATTCCAACTTGAACTCAGTCACTGATGTAACTCAAAGACAAGCCAAATCCTATCCATATGCCATCTTCCAAAACACGTATTGTGGTTAGAAATCAAATATATGCTATGCATGTAGGAACAGAGAAAAGAGCACATACAAGATTGATAATCAAAATCAACAAATTTTGTGGGCACATGTACCAGCAAGGTCGGCGAGATATGGTAACATTAAACAACAAGGAATCATTCAAGATCCACTATAGCAAGGGGGGACTCATCACATCTCCTCCCCTTCAAATAGTGTCTAGAGAGAAGGGTGGAAACTCTAGAACCCATGTCAGGATCCATTGCGGTTAAGGACAATGAGAGGGAAGAAGGTACAATTATATGATAACACTTGCTATTGCTCAAATGTGACCGATCATCAAGCTCTTCCCACAAAGAGTAGAGTATGTATAGTCATGCCATATCAAATGTGAATCAAAGCATACCTTGTGATCCAACCAAAAAAAGCACCCCAAAGCTTTTGCAGCATGGTCATAAAGACGACAATGTCAATAGAGCTACTTTCCTTCAAAGCTCCCAACTGTAGCACAAGGTGACATAAAGGTCAGGCCTACCTTCCTCTGAGGAACCATCATGGGCTAAAGTGGTGACCGAGGGTGTGAGGGGGAATGACAGAACTTAAGGATGAGGCAGGGAGATGCGAATTTAGTTGGAGTGGTGGGAGAACGATGTCACGTGCGGGAGAATGAAGACAGAGAAGGATAAGAAGCATCTCCCTAACCTGCAAGTGAAAGGAGACAAAGCCCAATCTCATATCTACAACTCTATCTAAAGCCGAGTTTTTGCTCCCAGCAATGACGCGTGGCTTCTTCCCAGTCCTCCCGCACCTCTCTTCCTCGCCTACCCTCTCTTCCCCTTTACCGCTCTCCCTTACCGTTTTTTCCTCCCCAGCAATGACACGTGGTCCCCCATCTCACATTCCTTTCGCCCATTCTCCCCCCCCCACACACTCTCTCTCTCTCCAAATTGATGGGGCGAAATGCCTGCCCTCTCACTCTCTCAAATAACACCCCCTCTCTCCTTCTGTTCCCACTCTCTTTCCTTTTTCTCTTCTTTTTACCCACTCTCTTCTCTCCGTCTCTCTCTCCCATTATTTCAATGTTAGTTCTCTCTCCTTTGTACCCACTCTCTTCCCTCTCTCCCATTATTGTTTTTCTTTCCAAACTTAATAATTAATTCAAATTCAACTTTAGCAATAAATGTGGGTAAAATCTCATATAATATTACATTATTGCACTAAAGTATTTTTGTATTTATATGTGTTGCTAAAATCTTGAAATACAATAATAATTAAAAATAATTTAAAATAAACTTAATTTTGTAGATATAAACCTTATAATGAAGTAAAAAATAAAATTTAGAAATAATTTCAAATTGATGCTTACTATTTTTGTAATAAAAATAATTCAATAAATACAAAAATAACTTATGAGTATGATAATGACATAATTTTACACATATCAATAGTTTATTAATAAAAAATTTAAAATAATATAAAATTTTATAATAGTAATATTATTTTTAGAAATGTAATAGATAAATACCTGATTTTTCTCATCTTTTGAAATTATGGTGACATATAAATAGTATATTTCATTTTAATTATATCCATCAATCGAATGAATTTGATTTTTTTCACATTATTTCTTATATATTTTACATTTATCTATATTTCTAAAGTATATTTTGGCAATCATTGATCGATGATCAAATTCAACTATAGCAATGAATGTGGGTAAAATCCTATATATATTCCACTATTGTACAAAAATAATTTCATATTTATATGCAGTGTTAAAATATTGAAATACAATAATAATTAAAAGTACTTTAAAACAAACTTTTTTGTTGATATAAATCTTATAATAAAGTAAAAAAATCCGGAAATAATTTCAAATTGATGCTTAATCTATTATGTAATACAAATAATTCATTTAATAATAAAAACATAATAGTATTATAGAAGTACTTAAAATCAATAATAGCAATTTCATAAATCTAAGCAATAATGGAAAATTTTTACATACTATAATTATATCTATTTTTAATAAAATGACCAAAAAATTCAAGATTATGAATATATTTATGTGAATATTAAATAAATACAATAAAAATGAGATAAAATATTTACGATAGAGAAGCTCATGTTTCTACATCTATTTTTGATTTTTTATTTGAATGATTTTGTATTTTCAATGCAGACATTATTTCATAGCTAACAATTAAATTTAATAAAAAATGTATATTTTTAAATAATATTACCTGAAGTACAATCTTTTCAAAAGATAAATAAATTATACGCAATATGTTCCTCTATAATTTGTCAATTAAGTCCTAACTACATTCTTATGATTTAACCTCTTTATTTCATACTTTACCCTAAAACATACTCATGCCGTCAAGCGCGTGCATACATCATATGAAAAATAGAAATTAAATTATGTCAAATTTCAATTGGCTTTTTATTCCTTTATTCTTTTTGAAAAAAAAACGATTTCATCTTGATATTAAATATATGTTACTATGAATGCATTTTCTTGCAAATAACTTGCAATTTGTGTTTATATTCATTTTAAGGTGAGTCTTGCACAAAATTAAAGTAGATATGCTTGATTCTTCTATCATATTTTCACAAAAAGTAAGGATGTGTGTTATATTGACTTAAAATTGTTCAATTATAATTATGTTAAATTTGAACTTGATTAATCAATTTATTCCTCAATTAATCAAGTAATGCAAGTTTCATTTTTAGATAATTTATGTTGAGTAATTGTAATCTTATAGTAATTACAAATTAGTTATTTATATTTCATCTCATTACTATTTGATTGGTGGTGAATATTGTTCGATATCTAACTTATTTTGAATATATTTATATTCATATATTTAGGTTGTTAGCAAATCGTAGTGGATAAAACCGGTGTCTTTAAGGAAAGATGCTTCATTGAACGAATGAATTAGGAGAAAAATAGCAATTAAATGAGAAAAAGAGAAACTAAACGAAAAAAATACACATATCAATTGTTTGACGACCCGATTATTTATATGCCCTATTTAAAACTGGATTTTCTATCCGAAAATGACCAGTGATTTCATGTGTGCATTTCTCTTTTTCCATTCTAGCATCCTCGCCTCTTTTTTGTCGAGATAGATTTTTTCAGTATATTTTATCAGCATTATTACAAATTTATATAACCTGCCGTGAAGTACGGATATGGTCCCTAGTACAAAGCTTGGTTAGCAGGTGAGTGGGGGTAGAGAAATATGTCAAAAACTGAACACTCCAACGAAGGGTAAATATGTCAAAGGGAAGCCACAGTTCCTTATCCACACCACCTGCAAACCTCTCAAAACCCCTCTCCCTCTCCCTCCCCTCCCCTCCCCTCCCACGCAATGGAGGCAATCTTCACCCTCCCCTCCTCCAACCCATCCTCCTCACTTTCCCTAAACCCGTGCTGCGTCAAGCCTTGCAGGAGGGGGTTCTCCGTCGTCGTGGGGGCCAAGAAGAGGAGGGGCAACAAGCTCGACCGCCACAGCTTCGCCCCGAAGCCCGACGAGTCCACCGGACCCTTCCCCGAGGCTCTTCTCCTCAAGAAGGTCTCAATTATCCGTTTTTTTAATTTAATCCCGCGTTTCTTAATTTATGTATGTACAGTGAAGGGCGCTGATGCGACGGCTGCATTTAAAGGCCCCCTACGCCTTTTTTTTTCTCACGTTAGTAACAATATGGAAATTTCGTCAATACAATGCAACACTCGATAATAAGATGTTAGTTGTGTGATGCAATGTCGATTGTGGTAACATATTGCCCGTTGTTCCTTGTCCTTGGTAGCAAATTCTCCATTTTGGCAACCGCATGTTTTTCTTTGCCATCAACAAAATGCAACTGTCGGATAAGCACAATAGCTGCTGCTGTGTTTTGATATACAACAGCATATCTACACCTGTAAAAGGTGGATGAGCATCAGTAATGATTCAATATTGTCTGTATGGTTACGTTTCTTTTTTGCATTTTGTTTGGCCTCAGAAATCTGTTCAGGATGATGGCAGAGTCCTACCAGAGTTTGCCGATGCTGAAGAAGGTGAATGCGATATCCACTTCTTTGTATCGACTTCATTCCGTGCATCTTCAATTTTTTCTAAGATATTGGTTGCGAGTTTTATAATATGTAATGTTATGCAGACAATTGACTTTTGTTTTTCTTTCTTGTAATTTTTCTAATGCAGAAAAGCTCTTTGACTTCCTCAGTCTTCAGTTGGAGAGTGATTTGAATGTGGAACGGAGTAAGCAGATACTTCGGTCTTTCAATTTTTTGGTTTTATATTCCGCTAATTGGTTGGTGTGCAAGCCTATTTTAACTTTGAAAGCATTCATAGATGAATTGTAATTAGTATTTTTAAAGAAAATCGATGTTTCATAAGCTTCTAACTTTCAAGGTTGGTGCATAATTGTTAAAAGATAAAATGACGGAAACATACATATAAGGTGATATAGACATTTCGTCAGTAAGCTCGGCGCTCAGTAATAAAATGATAGACATACTAATGTGGTTTTAGGCATCCTGCTATGTCTTAGTTTGATGATGATTCAAGATGTGAACAGTTGGATGGTGTCATTACATGCATGACGGAGACAGATTTGTGTCAGATGGAAAGAATTAAACATGATGCTGCTAAATGGAATCCAGGCCTTGGTATTATCTAGTAGAGATGTATTTTGGTAACCCATGAGACCAATCCCCACATAATATAGGAAAAAAGTTCGATTTTAACTTATTTGGTTTCAATTCCATGGTATGGAATTGTGTACAACTTTTAAAAATATCATGTCCCTATTCAAAGGTGTAGTGTATATCACGCAAAAAGAGACGATCGTACAAACACATATTCAGAAGGTTCACTTGGCTATGTCCTTGGACGACAACAATTGTTCTTCACCATGCAGGAGAGAGGATACATGTATCAAAAAACCTAAATCTAGGGAGCTTATACAATCTCTCCCAATCCAGATATGAACTTTGAAGGAATTCAATTGAAATAAGTAATCTAATTTCTAATTATCTTAAAAGATGATGATCTCGAACCTCTGCACGGGAGTGAGATGGGTATACATGCTCCCCTCCAAGCTCCATGATTGAGCACCAAGATCTCCATTTTTGATAGGATGCATTCCTCACTTTGATAGAGGAGATTTAGTGTCAATGGAGCTAAGGGATTTGTTTCACACCATATATCTACAAAAGGTTGCGTGTTAGTTCTCCAAGCCTTATCATTGTTTTGAATGAGTATTGATGATATTCAATATTATATATCAAATTTATTGTGCATCTGCAATTGTCATGCGGGAATAGACTTTAGAAAAAGAATGATATAAAATATGTCTATGCAATGCTGATACATTATAGGATGCCCTGATTAAAAGACAAACATATGGATTATAGCATCTCTACAGAAGAAGATGATCGCTAAATGATATCTTGCAACCATGTTGTATTTTGTTTACAATTCATATAGAAAGAACCTAATTAAAATCCACTAAAAAACAAAGTTACCTTTTAGCAGATTGATGCTTTAGGCCAGTCGAGTAAACTCTTTGGTCTATCAATTCAAGAATTTGGCCAATTTACCGTTGGGGTCATATTTCTTTTCAATCGGCTAATTCTATCGGCTAATTCTGTCTCCAATGGACTATTTACAAGCGGTTATAAGCGGTTAATGAATGTTGGATATTCGAATCAATTATTCACTTACATCCAGTCGGTTAACTTCAAATGCATCAACTAATCCGAATTTCAATCGACTGATATTGATTTAGACCTTTATAAAAAATTAGACGTTGCACTTGAGTGTTTAAGGATGTATTTTCACCAAAAGATGCACTTAACTCGTCTAACTTCCCTCGCTTGATGGTTATAAAAGAAGGATGACTTCCTTTACTTGATACAAACATTTAAATACTTGCTACAACACTCTTTAAAAATATTTGATTCAAAACTTTCTTAAGCAACCCAGTTTGTGGTTAGTTTTCAACTTACCATTGCCGGTCCCAAGTCCGGGTAAATTAGGAGTGTTACATTAGGTAGTCGACAACCAACGTAAAATAATGGTATCTTGCAACATAGATTTCAGCAATAATTTAGATTTCGTTGAGGAGATCCCTACTAGCGATGCGTTGCATCACAGAATGCAATTAAAAGTTGGCAATAGACACTACATCGCTGCTCGGATGTACACTAACAACAACAAAGCCTTTTCCCACATTAGGTAGGGTCAGCTATATGGATTCTTTGCCTCCATTCTGATCTATCTTAGGCCATTCTCAGGCTTTAATTCAAACAACTAAGATCCCTTGGGATAATCGCATTCGGACACTTCTTAAGGCCCTAAATGTCGGTTTCGGTCACCATTTCGGTATCGACCAAAACAGAATTTCGATGGAATTTCGGTGGAATTTCGACCGAAATTTCGGTCATTTTGGTCATTTTTTGTACTAGGACCCCCATATTTCGGTCATTTCGGTCATTTCGGTCGAATTTCGATTTCGACTGGATATCGATATTCGACAGAAATTCGACCGAATTTCGCTTAAATTTGAGGCCATGTCACTTCTTTGGCCTTCCTTGTCTTCTCTTAGCCGGTTCAACATCCCAAAACTTGCATCTCCTAACTGGTGCATCAGTTGACCTCCTTTGCAATTGGCCAAACCACCTTAACGATATTCTCGCATCTTATCCTCGACCGGAGCTACACAAACTTTCCTTCTGATTGCATCATTTCGAATCTGATTTTTATGTGTTTGTCCATACATCTACCTTAGCATTTTCATTTCTGATATTGCCATTCTCTCGCATGTCTATGGTTCACAGGACAACATTCATATCCATAGAGCATAAAAGGTCTCACGGTTGCTTTGTAAAACTTTCTTGTGATTTTCAAAGGAATTTTCTTATCACATAGAACCGTAAGGCTCCTATCCACTTTAGCGAATCCATATTTATTCTATCCATTGGGCTTTGTAGAACCCACATTACCATCTCTGTGGTGCTTCACCGTGAATACCCACTTGCATTCAACCATGGATGCACCAACAAGGGTATGATGAAGGTCTAGGTGGCTTTAGGAATGTAATGTTGCCATCTCCTTTTCCATAGCCAATCACAACTAGCTATCTTGTAATCCTACCATGGTTTCAGATTTTGCGAAATTTCGATGATATTTCGCCGAAATTTCGACGTGGAACCGAAATTTTGAGCGATGGCGATATGAGGGCAGTTTCCTGTCATTTCTTCACAAATGGTGGTCGATACGGTCGAAATGTCATTGAAATTTCGATGAAAGATCGTATCGACATGGTATCGATACGATATACGAAATCGATATTTAAACCCTTGAATCCTACTGATGTGTGCATGGGATAGTAACACTTGGATTGTCTCACCACAAACTTCTTGCAATCCTCTGATAGGTGAGGAAGAGAGGGATGAATGGAGAGAGAGCATATGTGGTATACCTGTGCCGACGCTTCCGAAGAGCAATGGTCAGAGTGAGATCCTCAAAGGGATTATAGGGCCCATCCCACTGAATTATGGATCTTGTTTGAGCATCACTCTATTGTACAGTATCACAATGCTGACCAGAAACATCAATTATACCATTAAGAGAAAGCAAGTGCTCAATGTTTACCTGTGATATGTTGAATGATGGGTTTGGTGCATGAGTAGGGGGTTAGTAACTCTTGTCTCCAAGGGTACACACTATAAAATCTCAACATAGGTAGGAGACATAACAGTAGGAGGAGATAATAAGTAAATCTTCATTTCTAACTTAGACGATGCCACTACAATCTCTGTGGGAGAGAAATACATAACAAACTCGAAGAAAGTAACATCAACACTCATAGTACTTCCGTTTAACATGGTATATCCCCTCATGGTACTTCCATTTGACATGTCAAAGTGACGATACCCCCTTTAGGTTTGAGAGCATCCCACGAAATTCACTTGACAAATTGAGAAGACAACTTGTCTCGACCTTGAATCAAGTGATGAACAAAAGCAACGCACCCAAAGACACAAGACGCTATAAAAAGCAAATCCTTATCGGGAAATGTAATAAAAAAGGAACCTGTTCTTCTAAAATCGAAGATGACACATGATTAATCAAATAAAAGACAGTAAGAACAATATTTCCCCAGCCAGATTGAGGATTTTCTCTCTGCAACACCATTCGTATCGTCACATGAGGTCTGATGTAATATCCCCCATGACTTGAAAAATGAGACAGGTAACTAGTGCAAAACTCGATGGCAATACTAGGACACACATAATTGACAATTGCAGAAAAAAAAGTTCTTTATCAATGATAAAATTCTTCTTAATATTGCTAATCTCAAACTTATGCTCCATTAGAAAAAAACTAGGATAATCGAGAAAAATCTTCTATAACTACAAGATAAAAACATTATTCCTGATGAGCAGGAATATGATTGGGACCCCAAATGGTCAAAATGCACCAACTCAAATAAAGAACTACTAACATGGCCATGACGACTTTGAAAGCTAGTACAATGATGATTCCTAAGCTGGTAGGCCTCACACTGGAAACTATATCAGGGTGAGATCTAAGCTAGGACTTCATTTGACTTTTGAAAATGTAAATGACCAAATCAAAGATGCCACATGTAGGACGAGATTGGTCCACTTGAGATGGAAGATTTGCATGCATAAGGAGATTGAACTAATCTATATAGATTTCCCTGCTCAAGGCTGCATCCAATAACCATGCCCGTAAGTATATCCTGAAACACACAATAAAATGGATTAATTATGGCATGGCAGATGGGTTTCTTAGCAAGTTGTCTAATGGGTGATAAATTCATAGAAAACTATGGAGCTTGTAAGATATTTTGCAGACACATAGAGAGCATTAGACATATCTTTCCCTATTTTATAATAGGAGAATGTATGCCATCTACAAAGATGATATAACGACCGACAAGGTTGCAGAAAGCGGTAGTCGGTACTCGGTCGACGGGGTCACTAACTAAGGATTAATCGGCAGTCGACGACTAATCGGATTTAGTCGGTCATTAGTCGGTTTTGAATTTTTTTAATTATTTTAAATATATAAATCATTTTGTATACATATATTTTTATATATTTACATTGATTTGTACATTTTCTATACTATCATAATGAAATAAAAGAAGAATTTGACTTTAGATATAGCATTAAGCATATTAGAATAAGTTTGCTTTAAAGAAAATAAAAAAACTAAAAAATTCTCTGTGTAAAAGTCGGCCTTGTAGTTGGCCCGACTAGTCGGGTTGACCGACTAATGGCCGACTAGGCCTAATCGAGTCGGCTACCTCCCCGACTCGACTAGTCGGGTCGAGTAATCGGCCTAGTCGACCGACTTTTACAACAGTGGCGACCAAGAGGAATCGAGCTGTATGAGATGAACTTTTCTCTGTTGCCATAGAGATGATGAGATGCTCAAGAGTTGATCACCCACTCTGTAATGTAGTGTTGTTACAAGTGGTAAGAGCATGACTAATACCTGAGGTGCTGATAGAGGCTATCGTGTCAGATGGAGCAGGAAGATGATCAGACTGAGTAGACGAAGATCTCATGATCTCCCTCAGATGAGAGAGCAAATCCTTGTACTTTTGGTCTTATGGTGATGCAGCTAACTCCGGATGCTCAACAACATGGGCAAAGACAAGGCGGCCATGCTTATGGTAGCATGTGTACTTACTACTTAATATGTCGTAGAGTGTTACATTAAGTGTATTGCCTGCGAGGGCGACCACTTCTGCGATGGAAATTCTACATCCTCTGAACTGAGCATACCCTCCTCTACCAGTGAAGCAGCCGTGGTAGAGGAGGCTTGAGATGCAGATAACACCCACATTCTTCTTAGATGGTTGTATGCGTCCTTCGTAGGAGGGATTGTGTCGTTGGAATGAAGCTGACTGCAAGTCGCACCATAGGATGCATCAAGTCCATCAAGGAAAACACCGACCATTATGGTATTCGTGTATGTTAATTACTACTCAATGTTGGCACTCGGAGGCATGTAACTGTCTAGTTTCTCGAGCATGCCCCTAGACTTGAGTAGAATGAATTTATGGGGCAACAATCGTGCTTGGTCACGTAGATATCATGCTGAAATTAAAGAATCTTTGTCTCATTCTTCGTGTGGAAATATGATGTTGCAAGAATATCCATATCGCTTTTGCTGTGGGCTGATGTAGGATGTCATTGGCAATCTCTGTCATTAGAGTGCCTAATCGTGTAGATGTCATTGGCACTTGACCTACACGTTGTCTTCCTTCCATGTTACATTAGTGCTGGTTTTTTTGATCGGTTCCGGTTTCATCAGGATGTATTCTTTATTGTGGCTCTTAATGATGATCATGAATTACATCTCCAACAACTCGTAGTTTGTCCCAACCATCTTGTCGATAGGACTGGGAACCTCGATGGCATCATGATATGGAGTAACATCTACTATGTTCTCTGCTGTGACTGACGAAGTATGAGGACACAACTGTGAGATAAAGACGAGTTAAACTTATCAAAACACGTATCATAGGAGTTTGTAGTGTAGATATAGATATGTAACACTCCCATCACCCTTGTAGATGGCCTGGAGGCCTCGAGATTGGATTTATACGATAAAATCCAGGTCGGATTGTCCCAAGAATGCACGATCTGAAGAAATTGAGAGTTTTAGTAACTCCTTTGGGAAAAAACAAACGCCACAGGAGCTTCTGGAGCACCGTTGTTGACTGGCTAGGTCGCTGTCGGTGATAGGTGGCAATGCTGGCGGCCTGCGGTAGGTTGTGCTGCTGTACGGCAGTTGCAGCACCACACAGGTGGGTGCTGTGCATCTCTTGCGGAAGGGAGAGGGAGAGAGGATTGGCGTCATGGTAGGGTTTCAAGAGCTCATCAAAGCTCTGGTTCAAGACATCTCTCTGAATTAGTGGTGTGGTGACTCCCATCTTGGGAGTGCTCCCCCTCGTTTTTATTCAAAAAAAAAAGACATCTCTCTGAAACCATGCGGAAAGGAAATAAGCAAATGATTTATTATGCGCCCTAGGGTTATCCTCATATAGTGAGGAAATCTTAAAGGTGTTAGGAGGTTGCTTTGTTGGGCTATATAGATGCCATATTGGGCTTGCACATAAAAAAACGAAAGGCTGTCATAATATTATAACTACATCATTACTATTATAATTTTCAACAAAAATAGTTGCACCAAATTTCAAATGATGATGTAGGAGGTGTTTTAACAAAAATGTTGGGCCTTCTGGTACAATATTGGAAGTTCGAAGAAGACACCTTTGAATCAAATCTCGTGAAATGGCAATCAACTACATCATGATGGGTGCACTCATGAAATGGAGGGTTATTAAATAAGATTTTTTTTTGTGAAAAGGAGGGGCGTCCAAAATTATGTACATCCGCTCTATACAATAACAAACAAACACCTTAAATTACAGCAGCCAAGACCCAGACAAAAAATCGAGGTTTTTCCACATTTATTTGATGGAAATACCACTTTTGCATTGTTGTTATATTAACAAGTATGTTTGATTGAACACTAGGGCTCCGTGTGCACCACTTAAACATATTGTTTGTCATTGGTGGTTGTATCATCTGTCCACTATATCCAGAGGGCTGCATAGACCTTCTTGAGGAGAAAATAATGCTAAAATAAACGACATTGGATATTGATATGATTAGATTGTTGGGATTCCACATCCTTGTGAGAAGAGACATAACTAAAATGTTCCTCTGATTCTGGTTCTTTACGCATTGTGTACATCAGCAAGTGACATGGGGGTTAATCTACGTGGGCACTGCCATTTACTGCAAGTCTGCAACCATATGCTAACAATGTGGCACTAATGCATACAATCCTCAATTTACAACAACGAAACTTTCATTGACTCAAAAAAAAAGGGGATTTTTACCTGGCAGACCCTATAAACTTTTTAAATTACCTCTACGGCCTTTTGCACATTGTAATTACCCATCAACCATGTAAATTACCCCAAGAACCCTCACGGGCTTCAAACAGACTAACCGGGTAAGAGTTGGCAAGTTTACAGGGTTGAGGGGGGAATGAGGTTGTTTCAAAGGTCGTGGAGGTAATTGACAAAGTTTATAGGGTCTGTCGGGTAAAAAAAACAATGAAACTTTCGTAACTGGATCTGCACACCAACTTCTCTGGTCCATGCTCTCATCGTGACACTGTTCACGTAAAATGCAAAATCAATTTCATTTCCTGCTTGCTGGCAACAATGTTCACCTATGATCTTTATTTTGAGCAACATATTTACCTTCATGATCATATTCCCTTTGCATTAGCGATCTTTCTTTTTTGCAGTGCGTCACTACGAAGTGGTTTACTTGATTCATGAAGACAACATGGATGACGTGGAAAGTATCAATCAGAAAGTTCAAGGTAGCTCTCTGATGCTGTATCCTGGCATTTGGATCATCATATTCGATTCTTATTCATATGTAATAATGAGTTTTCTCGTAGATGTTAAAGTTAATCTTGTGCAGTTATACGGTGTTTTTTAAATTGGATATTATTGGATTAAACTTTTTCAACTTAGAATTTGCTATAACTTCAAACCATGGTTGGAATATTGCGATATATCAGTGATATATCGTGCATCTCTAGAAGGGGGTTTCAATATTCGAGTGTATATGATATATTGAATTTTAGGATATTACTCAATATCTCGTGAGATATATGCACGTATCAGCAAATCATTTCATATCGGTCAAAAATTGAAGATTTCAGTATAAAAAAATTTCCCAGATGATGTCGATCAATACCGCCAACATGGAGTTGATGTTTCTCAGTATCACTCATTTTTTATTTTTTATTTATTTGTTTGGAATTTTGCTTTTGTATCTGCTTTTAGTATTATAACAAATTATAATTTACATTTTTTTCCCGGATTGGGGGGCGATGCCTCCATACCCCCATAGGGGGAGTGCACCCGCCCCTGACTCGTTGATCGGGCAACGAAACCCTCATTTTAAATGGGAGGCTTCGCCCCTTTTGATGATGGAGATGAAACAACTCTAGCGTTGATCAAGGAATGTCTGCATACATATATGTTATTATGCTCGTTAGCTTGTTTATACGATATCTAATATAGCTCGGTATTTGTTTATTTAAAATATAATGTGATGCAATGTAATGTTAATGTGCTAAATACACCTCGTTGATGTCACTAAGTTGTTATTGTTTGAATATGTATCCTAGAGCTGAGGGTGACTCCTGATCAAAGCATAGTTCCAACCCAGTCAGTTAGTCAATCCGAAAGAGGAAGACATTCCTCAATAGCAGCTGGTCAGGCGTTTACCTTTAGGGCTCGTTTGGAAAGTGGGTTGAAGTGGGTTGGGGTAGCCTTCTGTGAATAGTCGCTGTTTGGATGGTTATGAGGGTTGGTAGAAGGTTGGAATAAGGAATGTGACGTGATGTTACATTGATTTGTGATGAAAATCCAACCCAAACATGACCCAGGAAAAAGGGGGATAAGCCGGGTTACCCCAGGGGTAACCCACTTTCCAAACGAGCCCTTAGAGTCGTATAGCTCGTGGTGAGAATCAGATATCCCTCCTTCATCCTTTCATAAAAGGAACCCGAACTCAACTACCAATGAAAGATCGCTTGGCTCGTGGCTGCCTTGAACTCGCTCGCTTACCTGACCCGCCTCTTCCCCTCAAATACTAACTATAGCACTGTCGTCTAGCTGTCATCCTGCTACTTCTATTGAGATTGGCTTTAAGATTATTTCCTTCCTAGAGGAGTAGGTAAACACTCCTTCGCAGACCCGTTAAGACCCCATAGCCAATTTTATTGTTTGATGAAAAATTAGATATTTGTCTCGATCTTATGGATGGTCGGATGCGGATTGACCGAGGCTTGCTGGCTTAGAGCATCTACTTTGGAAGTGAGCCCATTCCCAATTTCCAAAGAGTACTAGACCGGGAATTCGCACTATGAATCCCCCAAATCAAATATCTAGTATGAAGCCTAGCTTTCTTTCGGGAAAGAGGAGGATTTCCGTGAAGCATAGTTGAGTGGATTGCTTCCCAGAGGATCTAGTCAGTCAGTCAGTCTTGGACCCTGAGAGAGCTCTAGTGCCTGCTGGGGTAGCGGTTTTTTTGAGAGCGAATCTACGACTGACTTTATCGAGACTTTGAATTTAGAGATTTGGGGATTCAGGGACCTGATTTGCTATTCTATGTGCTTATTTAGCAATTGTCCCAAGCCTGTCGAGTCTTTTGAACTCACTTCTTTGACTAGGAGCGGGAAAGAGGGCTTCGGGGCTTGTGGGTATCTGAGCACCCGAAAAACCTTCTCATTCTTTTGGTTATCAGTAGTAGGAGGGCAGGACTTTTCCAGGGCCCCCATATCTTTGACCCGTGAAAGTCATCTTTTTGAGAATAATTAAATGACAAGAAGAAAGCACGCCAAGTGAAAGGTAGACTCATGGCTGCAAATAGAGGCATACTGATAGTTAGTAGAAAAGTGGCATTTGTAATAGCGGGGTACGAAGAACGGGACGAAAGAAGACCACTCAATCCTCTGTCTGCCCTTGTTCCTATGTCTCTATATATCTTGATTTTTCCATCTAAGGTCTTCGTGAAGGAAGAATCCGGTGGACAAGACTGATTAACTGTAAAGAAAATCATTTCCTTTCTAATATCTTTTAACAACCAACGGTCAACTTTGACGACAATAATGTGATAATGTATTGATATGCTAAATACACCTCATTCTTGCACATAAGTGTGTATTCATATGTTATTTAGCATTTTAAAAATTTGGATGATCTTAATTTGCAAAAGAATGCTTTTTGCGTCATTTTCGAGATTTCCACCGTTATCATCGATATATTCTTTTCGCGATGATCGATACAATCTTGATATTT
Source organism: Ottelia alismoides (assembly GCA_037367405.1). Classification (NCBI taxonomy): domain Eukaryota; kingdom Viridiplantae; phylum Streptophyta; class Magnoliopsida; order Alismatales; family Hydrocharitaceae; genus Ottelia; species Ottelia alismoides. The sequence continues at coordinate 1,126,209 of JAZKJV010004294.1, read as the reverse complement.
CGAATCTCTCTTTAAAATACACATTACGAAAAGAAAGATAGACTTCCATCAAGATGTATTATTCATTTTATGTGTAGAAAACGTCAATGCGAAAGCGTAATTATAGATAATAGATAATAAGAATACCGTGATTTTACATGGAACCCTACTCCATAAGGAGCGGATGAAACCATGGGAGAAGGCCTATCAATGATTGGATGCTTTGTTATCTCTCTCAATGAATACAGGTGGTGTGAGGCTTCTTATATAGCTCCACCAATAAGACCAAATCCCTCTCACATACGATGCAAGACTAGAATTGTAGATGTGGTAATTGAACCCTATAAGGATCCAATTACCCATCTATGGACGCATACTCTAACACTTCCTATCAAGTTGGAGCATACAATGCTCAACTTGACCAAATAGAAAGAAATGACTCATTCCCACAAATACAAGACACTTCAGAAAATATCTACTCAATGCATGCTCTACTGGCTGCCTGCCGAGGATGTTACTTCTCACGCCGTGTTGGTGAGGAGGAACTGAAGGTTCGGAGTGTAAACTGAGTCTCCTCGTTAGAGAACGTGCGCTCTGTACTGTGTTTGTCAGAGTCACCAGTATTGGACCGAGTCTCCTTGTCAGATAATATCTGCACTGTATCCGTAAGCAAGGTTCATAAAGTCGGTATGCGGTATTCGTTCGGTCGGGCAGTCTGGAGTGAGAAAGCAGGTAGGCAAAAATATATGCGGAATATGCAGTTTCTATTATTTTAACTAAAAATAATTAAAAATATAATAATTTCAAACATTAGATATTTACGTTTAAAAAAATATAACATGGAAGAAATATAAAGTGGACTTTTTTGTACAATGTGATATCAACCAAAGCATTTTCAAAAGTCATCCATTTCCAAAAGATAAAGATGGTAACAATGGAAGAGTAAAAAATGTTGTAAATTGATTGAAAAAAGAAATATAGTAGATATCCTTGTCCAAATTGGAAGGTAATCTTTTTTTGGAAGTGTAACCTAGTTAGTAAGCACAACCATGAGATTTTGTACTTTACTAAATGGTGTACTCAAAGTCAAATATTAAAAAATCAACAATTTAAATTAAATATATGTACTTTGTTCTGTGCAGTTATAAAATTCCATGCAAATTCGATATCTATATTCATTTTATCTTAAAAAGATCTAAGATAAACACACGTAATTTATTCTATATTCATGCAGTTATGAGATAATGTAAAAATAGAGTTGTTGCTGGAGAATCTAAAAAAATAGAGATTCATACCGCTAAATCTAAAAAATAGAGAGATTTAAGGCTAAATAGAGCAATCAACAAACCTTGGCAGAGGAGAAAAAAGATAGTGGATGAGCAACCCATGTGGAATTCAAGAAGGTGGTGGAGCAGTGAGTTACCTTTATTACATATGCGACAACATATGCGGATTACTCGGTCGAGTATACCCCATAACTGCATATTGAGCGAGTATAGCATACTCGGTGCGGTAGGGAGGACCGACTCCACATATGCGACCGTCTGTGTCGACTTTCCGAATGCTGTCTGTCAGATGGAATTCGTCTCCTCGTCGGAGAACTCTGGCCGGCAACACATTTCCTTCACTGAAAACTATTGCGTCTATGTGAATGGTCAAGCAAAGATGTTGACGCATATAGAATAACTGTACCTCTTCGTTATTTTATTTTTCTGTTGTCCTCTTTATGTAATTTACCCATAGGCTACTCTCCTATATAAGAGAGCCTAGGGCTTATGGAATAGATCAAGTCATTCATTTTTCCCAACATGGTATCAGAGCGACGGTCCTAGACCGGAGTTCTTGAAACCCTAACCCTAACCCCACCACACCCGCCGCCCTCTTCTTCTTCTTCTTCTTCTCGCCCCATCGGCGCCGCCCGAGCTCCATCGGCGCCGCCCCTCTCTGTGCGCACCTGCGCACACGCGTGCTGTGCGCCTTCACCGTGCGCACCCGTGCCGTGCGCCTCCACCGTGCGCATCGTGCACACGCGGGCTGTGCGCTTCGCTCGCCTGTGCGCAGTCTTGCGCACCCCCTGTGATCTGCGCAGCACGTGCGCATCTCCTGTGCGCCTCCTGCGCATTCTAGCGCACCACCAGTGCGTCGCCTGTGCATCGCCGGTGCGCCTCTTGCGCATCCCCTGCGCGCGTGCGCGTTGTAGCGTGCATCCAACGTGCCTCTTGCGTGCATCCAGTGCACCAGTGCATCTTGCGTGCACGCATCTCCTGTGCATCCACCTGTGCATCCTGCGTGCGTGTAGGGCTTAACACGAAGGTCTTCATGGGGATAGTTGCTTGAAGTCTACACATGCAACTACCCCCATCTATGGTATTGTAGACAAGAAACATTGTTTGTCAATCGTTCCAGTCTCCAATTTTCAATATGTCGGAGAGCAAGGCAGATATCCCATCTATTGGCGCATTCCGTGGTCCAGCGCCTATTGTCAAGATGGACGGTACCAACTATGAACTGTGGGCAATGCAGTTCATGAGCATGATGAAGTCTACGGGTAAGAAGCACATTCTTACCGAACCAGAGCCTGCTGAGAAGACTGGAACTTATGCCTCCTGGGAGGCTGATGACGCATACGCCAAAGTCTGGCTATCTGGCACGTCGGCAATTGAGATTGCCAATGATATCCTCCATCAACCCACAGCGAAGGATATGTGGGACATTCTGGCGGCCACATATTCCCAGGCGAAGAACGAAACAAAGATTCTGCAACTCCAGCATGATATCTTCACCATCAAGCAGAATGGTCGCCCCTTACATTCTCTCTATACATCACTGAGAGGGATGTTTGAGAAGCTATATAGCTTCATGCCCTTGACAGCCACGCCAGAGCAACAAAAGACATACATGAACGCTACTATGGTGGGCGTGTTCCTAGCTGCACTTGATCCTGAATACGAGGCAACACGATCGCAGATTTTGGCCGACTCTACAATTCCGCCAATGGAGGAAGCCTTCCATAGACTGAGTCGGATTACAGTTCCCTTAACTGCTGCAAGTCAGAATTCTTCAGCCATGGCAGCAACCAGAGGTCGCGGTTTTCATCACCAGGGCCGTGGACGTGGACCTCGTGGAAGAAGTGGCCGCACTAGGCCAACATGCACATATTGTCACCGAGTCGGACATAATGAAGACACATGCTATTCCAAGCACGGATTCCCTGCATCTGCACGAGCCGCTGAGCAGATAGAGCCCCCATCTGCTGCTACTTTGGATCAACGATTTGATGATCTAGTTGCCCGCCTCAGGGGCATCATCCCACCATCTGGTCCAGCACCGACTACAGAGAGTCATACTTATGCTGCTGCTTCTGCCTCTGCATCTACTAGTACTTCAGATAGTACACTTGCACTCCACAGTAGTAGATCTGATACACTGCCATGGATCATGGACTCGGGCGCTACACATCATCTATGTGGCGACCAGAGTCTACTTACAGGATACACTCAGATCCCTCCAGGACGGACAATAGTGATTGCTAATGACACGCATTCCCCTATCACTGGTCAGGGGGAGATTAGATTGACATCTTCTATGCAGCTTAAGAATGTCCTACATGCACCGCATTTTTCTATGAATCTGTTGTCAATTAGTCAGATTACGAAGGATCTCCATTGTCGAGCTATTTTTGATCCATCTTCTTTGATTTTTCAGGACATCCGTACGGGCAACGTGATTGGTCATGGCTATGAGCAAGGAGGCCTTTACCGACTGAACCAGACCCCATTTGCCGGAACCACATCCTCTCCTGCTGGACAAGTATCTCCTCTCCTGTGGCATCTGCGTTTTGGTCATTTACCGCTTCAGAAGTTGCGTCGAGTTCTACCCTATGGTCTCTCTCACACACCTATCCAGTGTGAGGCATGTCAGTTGTGAAAGCACTACAGGTCGTCCTTTCCCAGTCGTCCAGGTCGGAGTAGTAACTCCAAATTTGAGTTGTTTCATATAGATGTCTGGGGTCCGAGTCGTGTTCCCGATCATCAGGGACACAGATTTTATATTGTATTGTGGATGATTTCTCGAGAGTGTCATGGGTGTTTCTTATGAAAAATAAATCTGAAGCAGGAAATATTATTATCCATTTTCTAAATGAAATTCAGAATGTTTTCTCCACATCTGTCAAACTTGTGAGAAGTGATAATGCTTTAGAGTTATGCACCCACACTTTGGCCAATTACTACTCCTCAAAAGGGATTATTCACCAAACCTCTTGTGCTCATACATCTCAACAGAATGGGATTGCTGAAAGAAAACACCGTCACCTTCTTGATGTCACTAGATCTCTTCTTATACAGAGTCATGCTCCCTACTCCTACTGGGGTGATGCAGTTCTTACTGCATGTTACCTAATCAACCGTATGCCCTCGTCTGTCTTGAATGAACAGATTCCTTTTTCACTCATGTATCCAGACAAGGATTTGTTCGCTCTTACTCCTCGTGTGTTTGGGTCTGTCGCATTCATCCATCAGTTGTCGCCTGGCACTGACAAGCTCTCTCCTAGGGCTGTCAAGTGTGTCTTTGTGGGGTACTCCAGAACTCAAAAGGGGTACAAGTGTTTTGATCCAGTGCGTCGGCGGTATATGATCAGTGCAGATGTTACATTTTTTGAATCTGTTATGTATTTTTCAGCATCTGGAGACATGCAGCTACCACCTATACCTCCTGATGCCATATTAATGGCACCACCACCACCATCGCCACAAACACCACCACCGCCACCACCACCGCCACCGCCACCACCGCCGCCACCGCTAGTATCTCCACTACCATTCCATTACACCCGCAGGCCTCCTCCAGCTCATGGTTCTGACCCGTCAACTAGCTCGCCTATGGTATGTAATGAAGATATTAATGTTGATGGATCTGACGACATTTCTCAGCAGGATGTATTGCAGGAGCATGGTGAGAATACAGATGATTTGGATGTTCCAATTGCTCTACGGAAGCCGAAAAGAAGCTGTGCCAAATATCCATTATCAGCAGCCGTGTCTTTTGAGAGGCTATCTGGAGACTTCAGGACGTTTGCATTGGCACTTTCAGCTACAGACATTCCACGGAATCATCATGATGCTTTGCAGGATGCTAGATGGCGGCTAGCAATGGAAGAAATGGCGGCACTTCAATCCAGAGGAACCTGGAGCTTGGTTCCTATACCTCCAGATGTCAACCCGGTGAGTTGCAAATGGGTGTTTACAGTGAAGCACAATGCATATGGTTCCATTGACAGGTATAAGGCACGCCTTGTTGCACGTGGCTTCACACAGACATACGGGGTAGATTACCTTGACACATTCTCCCCTGTGGCGCGTCATTCCACTCTGCGGATCCTGTTATCAGTTGCAGTTGCTAGAGACTGGCCGCTTTATCAACTGGACGTGAAGAATGCATTTCTGTATGGCGACTTGCAGGAGGAAGTCTATATGCAACAACCACCTGGTTTTGCTGTTGAGGGGGAGTGTTCCAAGGTATGCAGATTACATAAGGCCATCTATGGCCTTAAGCAGAGCCCCAGAGCATGGTTTCAGAAGCTTTCAGATCTCTTTGAGAAACAAGGATATAAACGCTCCAATGCTGATCATTCCTTGTTTGTACAGAAGACGGCTAGAGGTATCATTGTAATCATGGTTTATGTTGATGATATCTTGATTACAGGTGATGATGAGCAGGGCATTAAGCAGGCAAAAGGAAAGGCTGGGGACCGAGTTTGTCACCAAGGACTTGGGAGTCCTTAGATATTTTCTGGGGCTGGAGTTTGCTAGAAATCCATATGGATTAGTAATGTCGCAGAGGAAGTATGTTACAGATCTATTGAGTGAGACAGGTATACTAGGGTGTCGACCTGCTACGACACCAATGGATCCTAGCATGAAGCTCTATGATGATGACACAGAAGAGGTGGACAAGAGAAGGTACAGAGAACTGGTAGGCAAACTACTGTATGTCACGATCACTAGACCTGATATATCATTTGCAGTGAGTCGTGTGAGCCAGTTCATGGAGCAACCACGTCAGGCCCATATGGATGCAATACACATGATTCTGAGATATTTAAAATCATCTCCAGGTGCAGGCTTGCTATTTAAGAAAGGAAAGGAGATCTCTATCACGGCATGTGCTGATGCAGACTATGCAGGATGCCCCAAGGACAGGAAGTCCACATCAGGATTTGCAGTCTATGTTGGAGATGCTCTAGTTTCGTGGAGAAGCAAGAAACAGACAGTGGTAGCTAGATCCAGTGCTGAATCCGAATACAGGGCTATGGCCCAGGCTAGCACAGAAATGATGTGGGTGAAATCTTTACTTGCAGATCTATGTCTTGATATACCTCTTCCTATGATGTTGGAATGTGACAATCATGCCGCCTTGTTCATTGCAAACAACCCAGCCTTTCATGAGAGGACCAAGCACATTGAGGTTGACTGTCACTACATACGTGACATGGTTCAGAAGGGGTTCATTGCTACATCTCACGTCACATCAGAGAATCAGACTGCTGATATTTTCACCAAGGCATTACTTCGAGGCCCATTCCAGAAGTGTGCGTCCAAGCTGAGCATGATTGATATCTATGCTCCATCTTGAGGGGGAGTGTTGACGCATATAGAATAACTGTACCTCTTCGTTATTTTATTTTTCTGTTGTCCTCTTTATGTAATTTACCCATAGGCTACTCTCCTATATAAGAGAGCCTAGGGCTTATGGAATAGATCAAGTCATTCATTTTTCCCAACAAAAGAACATCATGGGAATATACATACGTAAATCTCTAAAGTTTGATCTCTCTCATAGGGACTTCGAAGTGGGTTCTTTCTCATAGGAACCTTGAAGATTTAGTACTGGAGGTCATGATCATTGGAGAATGGAGTCTGGAACAGAGTCTCCTCGTTGGAGAACTGGGGCACTCGAACATGGAGTGCCTCAAACTGGTAAGTCTGAATCTGAAAGCTCTACACAATACTTCCCTCTCTCAAACTTGTCGGAAAAGGATAACATCGACCAAATTAGGAGAAGAATTGAAGATGGGGAAAACAAAAATCAACCTCTTTTTTCTTTTCTGGCTTCTCCCCCCCTTTCAACTCTTGGCCTCTTTTTAGGCCCTTCTTTTTTTAGACTTTGGCTCCATTGGGTTCTAAAGACCATGCTCCTTTTTTTCATAAGCTTGCAACTTGCTGGGCACACGTACTTCTCATCTCATCTCATTTTTTATACAAAGCATCCCAACTCGATTGGGCCTGTAATAAAGGAAAACTTGGCTATTAAAGCCCATCTTTCTCTTTTAATAAAACATGGGTGCTGATGGAAGAGCTGCTGTTGGAAACCCATTCTGCCCTCTTCATCATCCTTGAATGACTTATTAGGGTTCATAGACAGGAACCAATCACCACCGTGATAGAGAATCTCACGAGGGAGACTGGAGCTTGTGGAGTAGCACCATCTGGATGCTTGAGGTGTGACGTAGAGAGTATGGGGGACATTTGAAGTCACCGAAGGTGGTTGCGACTTTCGTGATGGGGGCAACCCGTGGTGCTTCTTCTCCTCTCGAGTAGCCTAGTCCAATGGAGGCACAACTAAGGATGAAAATCATAATATGGATATATTTGAATATCCATTTATCATATTAAAAAAATATTGGATATGGATATTTGCATTCAAATTCAATCGAATATGGATATCAATTGTAAAAATTCCAAATATGGATATGGTAGCAAAAAAGATTTGGATTAGGATCCGAATATCTTAATACAAAATAACATATACATATACATACATATATAATATTGTGTTTAGTAAATAACTAAGCTAAACGGAAGTCCATGCATTCCTTTAATCTCCGACAACTACTACGTCTCCTTGCCTCGATACTTCATAGGAATTATAATTAGAGAAGCCTCAAGTAAGCTTCAACCCTTGACGACTATATTTATAGAGCATCCCCTCTGCCACTATACCTTTTATTGATTGGCTAAATATTTTTGTTATAGTACGTGTATTATAATAGTTTCTTTTATGAGTTACTTCTTGGTATTTATTCGATTTTTATTCATTTTTTATTCAACCCAGATTCGTAGTACTATTTGTTTGGTATTATAGTGCATGTATTATACTTGGTATTGTGCGTGTATATATACTTGGTATTGTATTGTGCATAGTATACTATTCGCTTTTTATTCAACCCTTATTCGTATTTGATGAATATTCAATCCTAACTCGTATCCGATTATGTTAGGATATGGTCCTCTAAATTCATATTCGGCTCATATCCGTATCTGTATTCGTATTCAATGTACATGAAACGAATATGAATATGGAAATAACTACATCTGATCCATTTTCATCCCTAGGCGTAACTGACAAACTGTAGAGATGTGGGTATGGCGTGGAACTGGTGCTGGCACCTCTTAAATGCTTGGAGGCATCGATCTGGTTGGCCTCCATCGGTTTCTTTGCCATCGGCCCGGAGTTTCGCGAGGGCTTGATATGCCTAACGATATGCCATTGGCTTGGAACATGGCCTGGAGTTGGGGAAGAGATCACATCATGATGATATTTCTAGAGATGACCTGGAGATTGCGTCGGATCAGATCGATGTGTCAATGGCGACAGGGAATTCTTCGTAACTTGCACATGATCACAGGCGAAAAATACAGAATTAGGGTATTGTTGAGATATTTATATCTCTTTATCTTTACTTTGTAATTTTTTTCTTTCATCTCTTTATGTAATTTTCCCTGCATTTCTCCTATATAAGAGAGCTTTAGGGCTATGGTGAATGCAACTTTTCATTTCTACTCTTTCCCCATGGTACCGGAACGACGGTCCTAGACCGGAGCATATGCCCTAGATCCCTACCACGCCAAAAACCCTAGATCTTCGTGTGGTCGTCGCCGGCTGCCGTCGACCATCAAGGGTTGCCGCACCCATTTTTCTTGTGGGTATTGAGAGGCTTGATTTGGTTCCTAAGGTGTGATTTTTGATCCTCTAAAACCATCCTAGGTACCTAAAGAAGCCTCCTGTGGATGGAAGAGGTTGTGGTATGAGTCTACACCCACAACCCTCTTCCTATATGTCTGTGTAGACATTGTTATTCCCGTTTGCAACCCCCGTCTTAGAGATTATTGTCATCATGTCAGACAACAAAGCATATGTTTCATCCGTGGGTGCCTTCAAAGGTTCATCACCTATTGTTAGGGATGAGCATGGGCCGGGCCGGGCCGGGCCCTGAAGGGCCCAGGCCCAAGCCCATCTAATTATTTTGGGCCTTGGGCCGGGCCTAGGCCCGCAATTCTTCTTGTTGTTCGGCCCAAGCCCAGGCTCGGCCCATTTCCTTCGGCCGGGCTTGGGCCGGGCTGGCCCAAGATCTGACATGTTCTGCTGATCTATACAAAAATACCTTGAGCTCCTCATAATTAATTGCCACGAATTCCTCCTGACAACACTCAATTCTTTCCTACTTCAATAAATGTGACTACATGGATAATTTCTAGCCTGAAAAAACCCCTAGATTGAATATACCATCCTCCTCACATGTAATATAAGACACAAAACATTAACCAACAAAATAGGGAATAATATTATATTACTTATGAAAAAAACATTGTAAAATTGTAAATCAATCTCTTCAATTGTAAAACAATGACGTTCTAGTGACAATACAATGGCAAAATTTCTAAAACCACCACATAATTAAATTTCAGTTGCTATCGAAAAATAAAAAAAGATTCTTTAACAATGATATACCTTAGCAACTAAGCTTGGAGCCTTGGAGGACAATACAATTTGGGGTTTTTGGGAGTGTGATTTGGGTTTCTCGTGCATGAGGGGTTAGGAGCCTATGGCATCAACCGTGTTTGGCATGAGGGGAGGGAGCTGGGAGGGGACATATGTCCCTGACTAAGGCCTGTGGGCCACATTTGGGCTGTGTCGTGGGTTCAATCTCAGGCCCACTCGGGCCTATGTCGGGTCGGGCCTTGAGCCGGGTCGGGTTGGGCCATGTCAAGCCCGAGCCCGGTCCAAAAAAATTTTGAGCCGATTTTTTAGGCCCAGGCCCGACCCAATGTCCTCTTGGGCTTGGGCTGGGTCGGGCTTTTTGGGCCGGGCTTCGGGCTGGGTCGGGCTGGCCCAGCCCAATGCCCATCCCTACCTATTGTGAAGATGGATGGAACAAATTATGAATTGTGGGCCATGCAGTTCATGAGCCTAATGCAATGTAATGGCAAGAAGCATATCCTCACACAGGAGGAGCCTATTGACAAAACTGGGGTTAATGCACCATGGGAGGCAGATGACGCTTATGCACGTGTGTGGCTTTCTGGAAAGGTATCCATGGAGATAGCCAATGATATACTGAGTCAGCCCACGACAAAGACTGTGTGGGACGTTCTCGCCACTACATACTCTTCAACGAAGAACGAGTTGAAGATTATGCAACTTTCGCACGACATCTTCACGTTGAAGCAGAATAGTCGTCCTCTCCATACTCTTTACACTTCTCTAAGGGGTATGTTTGAGAAGTTACATGGTTACATTCCCTTGAATGCCACACCAGAGCAGCTCAAGGTATATAGGGATTCGGTGACGACCATAGTTTTTCTAGCGGCACTTGACTCTAGGTATGATGCAACTAGAGCATAGATTCTTACTAATGCCAACACACCTCCAATGGAGGAGGCATATCGTAAGTCGAGTAGGCTCTCCATATCTTCTGGTGGTACTCAGCTGCCTCAAACATCTTCAGCCATGGAGGCATCTCGTGGTAATTGGAGCCCTATACAGTATCGTGGTCGAGGTAGCCGTGGCAGGGGAGGGGGTAGTCAGCCCCCTCATCAGCATTGTACTTACTGTCACAGGCCAGGTCACTCTGAGGAAACATGCTATTCTAAGCATGGGTTTCCAACTTCAACACGTGTGGCAGAATATATCCAGCAGGTTGGCAGTTCTTCACTTGCATCTGATTAGAGATTTGATGAACTAGTCACGCGGCTCAGGGAGTTTATGCCTACTCCTGGGTCTACTAGCTCTCCGTCAAGATCATCAGAGGTAGCAACCTCAACTTCGGTGTCTACATCAGGTATAGCATATGCTTTTACTAGCTGTTACATGACAGATTTGTCGGAATGGATTATGGATTTAGGAGCTTCCTATCATCTCTGCGGTGATAAAGGACAGTTTCGTACTTATAGACCAACTCAATCGGGTAGATCAGTTGTGATAGCAGATGTGACATACTCTCCCATTATTGCTCAGGGGGAGGTGCAGTTAACTCATGCAATGCGGCTTCGGAACGTCCTCTACGCTCCTGAATTTTTTTTATGAATTTACTATCCTTTAGTCAAATCATCAAAGATTTACATTATCGTGCCATATTTGACCCTCTACTCTTGTGTTTCATGATATTCTTATGGACAGGGTGATTGGATCTGACCGTGATTAAGGAGGCCTCTACAGACCGGTGCAATCTCCTTATGCGGGTGCCTCGTCTCTTTGTACAGGATTTGTTTCTCCTATATGTGACATCTCCGGTTTGGTCATCTTCCTCTGCAAAAGCTATGTCACGTTCTTCCACAGATCTCTCATCGCTCTACTTTTCAGTGTGAGGCCTGTCAGCTTGGGAAGCATCATCGGTCCAATTTCCATAGTCGTCAAGGTTGAAGTAGTCATGGTCTATTTGAGTTGATTCATTTTGATGTTTGGGGTCCTAATCGTGTCCCAGATCATCAGGGACATGTTTTATCTGGTTGCCGTCGATGAGTTCTCTAGATTGTCGTGGGTATTTCTTCTTAAGAACAAGTCTGATGCTGGTCATGTTATTCAGTCCTTATTAATGAAATAAGGAATGTGTTTTATGCAAATGTCAAGTTTATACGTTCAGATAATGCACTTGAATTCTGTAATACTCAACTTTCTCAGTTTCTTAGATAATATGGTATTGTGCATCAGAGATCTTGTGCGTATACTTCTCAACAGATGGGGTGGCTGAGCGAAAACACCGCCATCTTTTGGATGTTACCAGGACTCTTCTGATCCAGAGTCGTACTCCTCATTCGTACTGGGGGGGGGGCGCGGTTCTCACTGCGTGTTACCTGGTAAATCGTATGCCATCATCGATTCTGGGGGAGAAGATCCCGTTCTCGATTATGTTTCCCAAGACGGATCTTTTCTCTCTCATGCCTCGTGTTTTCAGATCGGTTGCTTTTGTTCGTCAGATGTCTCCGGGTCTTGACAAGCTCTCTCTTAGAGCTGTAAAGTGTGCGTTTGTTGGGTATTCCAAGATCCAAACCCTATTCGACGAAGGTACTGTGTTACTGCAGATGTCATCTTCTTTATGTATTTTTCTTCTACGAGTGACAAGCTCATTCCTTCAGAGAGTGGAGAAGAGGTCTATATGCCTCTACCTCCGGTTTCACCTACTCCATGCGATACTACACCACCACCACCACCATCCTCTCCACCACCGTCACCAACTCCACTTCCGCCTCCTGTCATACCTACTTTCTTTCCGCAGGTTTACCAGTGCCGACCTCGTGTTCATGTGCCTCCTCCATCATCCAACATGCCCAAGGTATGTTCTGAGCATTTGAGTACTACTAATGGCACTGGTGATCTGAGTGTGCAACTTGAGGTGCAGGATGTCTTAGATGATACACCTTCTGAGGATATTGCGGACTTGGATGTACCTATTGCTCTACAAAGGAAGAGACGTGTATGCATTATCTTGCCTCCCATGTTTCCCTGGCACAACTCTCTGGGGATTTTCAGCGGTTTGTTGGATTGTCAGCTGTGGAAATACCGCGGTCCTATCAGGAAGCATTGCAGAGTAGCCTGTGGTGTCTGACGATGGAGGAGATGTCAGCTTTATAGTCTCGTAGTATGTGGAGTGTAGTACTGGATCCTCCAGGTGCATCTGTTGTTGGTAGTAAATGGGTGTTTACAGTGAAACACCATGCAGATGGTTCTGTGGACAGGTATAAGGCTAGATTGGTTGCTCGTGGGTTTACCCAAACCTATGGGGTGGACTATCAAGACACCTTTTCCCTGTTACGCATCATTCTACACTGTGGATTCTTATTGTTGTTGTTGTGTCCGAGACTGGCTGTCGTTCCAATTAGATGTCAAAAATGCATTCTTGTATGGAGATCTGCAGGAGGAAGTTTATATGCAGCATCCACTAGGGTTTGTTGTTGAGGGGGAGTCCAGTATGGTGTGTAAACTCCTCAAGGCCATCTATGGCCTTAAGCAGAGTCCGAGGGCTTGGTTACAGAAGCTCTCGGAGTTGATTGAACAACAGGGATTTGTCGGATCCATTGTAGGTCATTCTCTTTTTGTTAAGAGAACCTAGAGAGGTACTGTTGTTATTTTGGTCTATGTTGATGATATTATTGTTACAGGCAGTGATGACTAGGGTATTCAGGCAGCTAATGATTTTCTTGGACAACAGTTTGTGACCAAGGATCTTGGCAAGCTGCGCTACTTTCTTGGCCTAGACTTTGCAAGAAATACACATGGTATGGTAATGGCGCAAAGGTAATATGTCATTGATCTTCTATCTGAGATGGGCATGATGGGATGTAGACCTGCTACTACTCCAATGGATCCCAATACTAGGCATATGTTGATGACTCTGCGGAGGTGGATAAGAGACAGTACAAAGAGCTGGTAGGAAAGCTGTTATATGTTACTATTTCCGGGGCTGATACATCGTTTGCTGTCAGCAAGGTCAGCCAGTTTTGGAGCAACCTAGGCAGGCTTTCATGGATGCAGTTAAGATGATCTTGAGATATCTGAAGTCTTCTCCAGGTGCAGGACTTCTATTCAGGAGATACACGTCTCACAGTTTCTGGACGTGCAGATGCAGATTATGTTGAGTGTCCCAAGGACAGGAAGTCTATTTCACGCTTCGTTGTGTTTGTGGGCAGCTCATTGATTTCATGGAAGAGCAAGAAACCAACAATTGTATCTAGATCAAGTGTCGAATCAAAGTATAGGGCCATGGCCCAAGGGAGCACATAAATGATGTGGGTCAAGTCTGTTCTGACAGACCTAACTATTGAGGTGCCTCTTCCTATGCACCTCAAATGTGATAATCAAAGCTGCTCTATTTATAGCTAATAATCCTCCTTCCATGAAAGAACAAAGCACATTGAGGTTGACTGCCATTACACCCGTGATTTAATCCAGAAGGGGCTTATATTCACTTTTCGCGTTGCTTCAAGTGATCAGATTGCCGACATGTTTACCAAAGCCCTTGCAAAGGGCCCTTTCCACCGTTGATGTTCCAAGCTAAGCATGGTAGACATTTATGCTCCAGCTTGAGGGGGAGTGTTGAGATATTTATATCTCTATCTTTACTTTGTAAGTTTCTTTTTCTTTCTTCCCCTTAGAGCTTTTCTCCTATATAAGAGAGCTCCAGGGCTACGGTGAATGCAACTTTTCATTTCAACTCTTTCCATAGGTATCAAAAAAACCTAGATCTTGAACTTGAACGAATCACGGACATAAAAATCTTCAGGAATAATTTAGAATTGAACAAGGAGGGATGAAACCACAAGAGAAGGCCTCTCAATGGCCATGTACTCTGTTATTCCTCTCTCAATGCATACACGTGGTGTAGGGCTTCTTATATAGCACCACCAATAAGACCAAGTCCCACTCACAGACAAGTGAGACTAAAATTATGGATGTTGTAATTGGACCCTGGAGGGATCCAATTGTCCATCTATGAATGCATACTCTTATGTTCACTAGGTATTGTAGAATGCTAGAAGCACGCTACTCAAGCTTCATCATTTTCTTTAATGACCTTGGGTCTTATGTGTATTTCTTTTAATGCTAGAAACACATATAAGGGTAATGAATTACATCATTTAAGAATATCCATATACATGTTAAGGTCATAGATAAAGACCATTTGCCTTAACAAACGAGACGAAAATTACACAACTTACTACCTTATTGGTAACTCACAGATCCAAACAGTCGCCACGGATGGTTCTTGCAGTTGCAGAGCTTGTTTGACCAAGTCACAGGTTGTATCATATGATCAAATTCGTCGGTTCTTGCAGTTGCAGAGCTTGTTTGACCAAGTCACAGGTTGTATCATATGATCAAATTCGTCTAGAAGACCATTATATAGAAATGAGGTGATGCAAGCACGAATATGTATAGAATAAAGTATCGACAAATCATATTAAGAGACTATTCCCTTTAATCATATAACACCACTTTCTAGAGCTTTCATAGATGTAAAATTTCACGAAGTCAAGTATGGCATAATAGTCAAGGAAATTAGCTAATTTACTGAATCAAGTATCTTCACAATATTTCACAATATTTAAATGTACAAATTTTATTATATTTACTCCAAGAAGGTCAACCCCAACAAACTCAGATTACATATCGTCCTTGGCATGGAGTTAATTTGGGGTCATAACCTACTTACATCCTTATATAAGAGAGCTAAGTAGACTCTCATCCTCATTGTGACATTCAAGAAGTATAGTTGGTCATAGATAGCAACTTCCTTTTACAACATTCTTCCCGCATTCCCTCAGCAATTCACCAGGATGTGTTTCATAGTTCATCATATGCCGTCCAATTTAGCTACTGATACTTTAGACAATGTCTTTGGTGTTCATGACTGTTCTTGGGTTTCATTTCTCTCTATGGTACTCTCCATAAACCTTAGCCTGAGATAGATCCTTGTACTCATAGGGCGAGAGTAACAGTGCATAGCCCCTTTCCAGGGTAAAATATGTGCGAAGATGGTAAATTATCTATCCCGATTGGGTGTAGGAAATAAGAGATACTTTATATCCCGATTGAGCGTAGGAAATAATAAATACTTTACCCTCTCGTGTTTCATTTCCACCAATCAATCCTTGCCTTTAGAATCATCAAAACTTGGAACTCAGACATACATTTTATGTAAAAATTAGTGTCAATATGAAACTCATTGTATGACCCCTTTTTCGTCATCAGTATTCAGTATGAATCCTTAAATCCTCTTGGTATCAATATCACTGTAAACCTAAGTATTTAAATCCTCTTAGTATCAATATTAATCCTACATATTTTACAACCCTTAGTATCAATATCAACCCTACATAGTTTACAACTTAAGGGTACCTCTTAGTATTAATATCAGGTTTACAGCTCTAACCTCGGAGCCAAACTTGTCACATGGAGGAGCAATCTGAGGAGCAAACTAATCTGATCACTTGGAGGAATTATATTTATGATTTTAAATATGTATACTACACAAAAACCCATGTTTAGGCGTGAAGATTGAGGGGGGTTCACCATAAAATATGAGATATCTTCATAAAATCTCTAGTTTTATCTATTGTACTCCATAAACCCTAGCCTGATATGGGACTAGGGATTCTTTATAAATATGTAACAAATACATTCTTTTTCATGAAGAACACACAGCAATTACAATCTGGTAATAACTTATCATGCTTTGGGCATGAGAGGGTCATGGTGTCTTGATCTTGTTTGTCCTTTATGGCTGAAGTTGCTTGATGATTTGGCCCATTTGGGGTGATGGTTGCCATGCTTCCTACAACAGGTTGTGGCTTTTATAATGCAAATTAAATCCATTAAATATGTTCCCCCACATCATATTTTGATGTAATATGTTGCCAATACAATCATACTGGATTGAAGGCTTTCATATCCTAATTAAATCCATTCAATATCCTGATCCAATCCTTTTAAGATCCAATTAAATTCGTTAAATATCCTAAGATAACGAGGGGACTATAAATTCATATTATTAACAATAATGTTATTTTTCCTAATGGCTTACTTATATATCCATTTGGTGTAGGAGTCAAATTTCTTGTGCTTTATATATTTTAAATCCAAAAATTTAATAAATATGCAAACATTAACAATTCAAGAAGATATTAACATGTATTAAATATACTTTACTTGGTTAAGTTGGTTGGTTTTGATGCAAGTGGAGATGAGAAGTCCACGGAGAGCGTTCTGATAAAAAAGAGAACATTGATAATGGAAAAGAGGGAACTGTTGTAGGAAGTGCATGGCGGTCAATGTATTCCACTTGAAGAACATATAGTGGCATTGAATGAGCACTGCTGCAAAGAATTGTAATTGTGATAGCTTATCAAATGCAACAATAATGACATCATTGATATAAAGGCATAGTGGCAACAGGGGCTATGGGAGGAGAGAAGGCTTTGGCTAGAATCAGATCATCAGGAAAATTGATATCTCGACTTAGGAGGGGTGTTCACATACAAAATGGCTTCAGAGATTGTGTTATCCTAATGATAAACACTATATCTTTTTTATGTGGAAAACATAACATATAATGATGGAATTATACGGAGATTGAACATAACGATGAAAATGCCTTATTATGATTATAGTTTATTTAACATATCTCATGCTAATTTATCAGAGATTACGCCGTTTAAGACTGATGATGGGAGATAATAGCTCTATCAGGTTTTGGATGAATGATTGGGCTGAGGAGGGCTTGTATTTTTATTGGTTTTCAGGTTTTTTATATGGTTGTTAATTGGATTTGCTAATGGCGGAGGTCTGGTCGGACAAAACATGGCCCTACTTTTATTGCCGAGTTCTCGGAGGAGATGCTGCATGATTCCTGAGGCTGACAGAGCTTCTTGACACAATGGAGGACCATTTTGATACGTGTAAGTACTGGACTTGGATTGGTGGAGAAATCACAACCAAGAAGGCATACATGGCTCTTTCTGGTTCTATGGTGTTTGATCCTAGTGATTTGGTGATGGACTACAATATCATCTGTATTTCAAGGAGCCTTTGCGAGTGAATGTTTTCACGTGGTCACTGAGAAAGGGCCCTGAGATGAATAAGGCTCATAGTTCCAAGATTTTGCAGGTGAGTGATGTGGCACGTTCGAGATGTTCGGATGCTCCAGAAGATGTAGTTTACCTCTTCTTTGATAGCGATTAGTCTAGGAAAGTTTGGCCTGAGATCGCTGTTGAGTGGATGGATTACATCTTTTCTGCGAATTCTGCATGATGATCCGTTGAGGCCATTGACCATGATTTGGGTCTTGTGATTGGCTTGCAGTGCTCCATCAGGAGAGGTATTACGTAGAAAATGTACTTGAGCATGGCTGAGGATCTCTTTTTAGTTCTGCACTGGAATTATATTTATGATTATTAATATATATTTTGCATGTGCACCATTTTGGATGTCCACCCTTTTTTACTTCAAAAAAAAAAAGGTTTTGAATAATTAGACTATACACAAAGTTATTAATGTATTATGCATAACGAAACTAATCCTATATTAAATGATTGGGTCGAATTACAAGCTCATATGCACCATTAGATTCAGAATTTGAAGGGGCAATGATGTGTGGCTGGCATAGGACAGGTGATGATTAGCGAGTCGACGGGTAAGAGTGAAGGCAGGTCCAGGGTTTCCAACTGGGCACAAGAACTGGCATAGGCTGGTACCATGTGTGGTATTGGATTTCTTCCTGAGTGGAGGCACGCCACTTTTTATAGTGTGAGAGACCCACGCATAGGACGGTCTTCAAATCAAACAAGTAAAACCACTCACGTAGAAAATAGGAGTACCGGAAGAAATGCAACTAGGAAAAAAAGGAAAATTTTCTAACGACAAATAAAATCACATAAGTGATTATTAATAATTTTGAACAAAGATCACTGCCTCTACAATTTCTTCATGATTTTATTTAATCCTTAAAACATTTTCTAGATGTTCTCAGTGTAGTATTGTTTTGATCAGATAACCTGGATCACTCGAATATATCCAATTCATTTTTTTGTGTTCGGAAAAGTCATGATCTGATCTCTATCCATCGATATCCTCTCCAGACTTCTCCAATC
The DNA here is from genome assembly GCA_037367405.1 of Ottelia alismoides. Taxonomy (NCBI): domain Eukaryota; kingdom Viridiplantae; phylum Streptophyta; class Magnoliopsida; order Alismatales; family Hydrocharitaceae; genus Ottelia; species Ottelia alismoides. The sequence goes on along the minus strand of JAZKJV010004294.1, from coordinate 1,107,307 downwards.
CAACAGTTTCGTTGTAGTGAATTACAAGGTTTATCCGATCCGTGTTTGCCATACCATGGGACACCGATTTCCCTTGCACCAATCTTTGCACATGTGGATTCTTTCCCCGAAAATTGTTTGCACCTTTTGGTGCATAATACTTAATAAAACATTTCTTTATTTTCGCTTATTTCTAAATTCTGAAATCAGCACAGCATAGTTGGCAGCCATGCTCTAAGTGTGAAGTGGACCATTAATTTTAATTTAATGCAAAACCTCAGGTATTTCGTACCTTTTCTCCTTCTTCACCCCCGATTAGATTTCAGAATTTATTTGCCAATTTATTACTTCCACTATATCTTTGTATTTCCATTTATCTGTTATCTATGTAATTTTCAGATTTTGTCCGAGAGAAGAAAGGCAGACTATATAGGTTGAACAATTGGGGTTTGCGCAGACTTGCCTACAAAATAAGAAAAGCCAGCAAAGCAAACTACATTCTAATGAATTTCGAGCTGGAAGCCAAATGTATAAACGATTTTAAAACAATGCTGGACAAAGACGAAAGGATCATAAGACACCTTGTGATCAAACGTGATGAAGCAATCACCGAAGACTGCCCGCCACCTCCAGAGTTTCATACTCTGCAAGCTGACCAAATGGATGAAGAAGTGTATGATTTTGGTGATGACGCCGATGAAGATATGGATGATGAGCTTGAGTTGGAGATGGCTGGTTATGATGATAATGATGGTGATGGTTTAGGGGATAACATCATCATGGTTGAGGACGAGGAGGAGGAGGTTGGCAGTGCCAGAGGGATGAGTATGCTGGGGGTGAAGAAGGGCAAAAGGTAAGGTCTAAGTTGTGTTATCTCACATAAACTTGTAAAAAATTCGAATTACACGAGTTTAGATTAGTCTGCAATCTCAAAACCAAGGTTCGGCTTTTTAACAGCTCTAGTCCTAATTTTCATCTTGTGATTTGCAGAGAATAAACTTGTTATTACAGGTCATGTAAGTTACGCGTTTCGGGGTTCATTTGATTTGCAATTCAGCGCTTTGACATTTTGTGGTTGCGAAATTTGTCGCGGCTTGGCTCCCAGGATTAGGAGTGACTGTGGTTTGAATATAACTATTTGACCTGTTCAATTAGAACATAGTTTATAAATCATGTGGGTTGAAAACTTGAAATGCATTAGCATGTTGATTTACTTGACAATTAGAGCACTTGGACTCTCATAATATTAAATTTAGACCTTGTTCAACCTATTGATTAGAATGTCTTGCAGGTTGACTTGTACAATGCTAGCCGCTAAATTATTCCAGGTGCATTTAAATTATATCGCAAGTATTTGATTCATTAATAGAGTTCGTTTTATCCTGTTAATGTACTCGTTTCTTACCATTATTTCCTTCCTATGTATGACATAAAAGATGGGATATTTACGTGTTTATACGTATACTCCTGAAATATAATGTACTTACATGGTGGCTTCTGTATACTTTGTACGTAGATTTGAACTACTGTAAAGTTATTTTATCTTAAATGCATGTTCCTGCCATTAGTTTAGTTTGGTGACTACGTATCTTAAAATTGATCTAATGATAAGGATCTCCTATTCCACATTCTCTCTCTATTCCTCTACACAGACAAAAATAAAAATAAGAAAATACACACTATATGTATGTGTATGTATGTAGGTGTGTGTATCTATATCTCTCTGTGTGCGTGCGTGTGTTATGATCTCACATGATCACTCCTCTCTTTCTATATATATCCTATGTGTGCGTGCGTGCGTGCGCGTGTAGTTTTTTGCTCTCATAGGATCACTCCTCTCTCTCTCTCTTTCTTATATATATATATATATATAGGGCTTATCTAGAGGGCAATGTGCCCATTTAGGATTTAATAGGCCCCTAATAACATCCGTCCGATATTGATCGTGAGGTTAAAATAGATTTTCAATTATAATGTTAAATATGACACCTTTTGTATACCATAACTGCTATCGCGAGAAAGAAGGGCGTTACTTTCTTTTGTATGACGTAATTAGTAATCGATTAATTACCAAAAAAATATTAGGGTTTCTTGGTTACGCATACGACGATCAAACAAAGTCAATCTCTACTCTCATTCCTCTTTGAAGATCATTTGAAGGTGCTTCAAGATCGAGAATAAGTTTTTATGTTTTTTACATTACATACAAAAACTGTTACCACATTTAAATTATATGTAAAAATCGGTATATTATTGAAATTACTATCATACTTGAAATTTTAAGACTTAATATTCGATTATTCTGTGTTTGCGATGTATTAGAATTATATAAACAAATGCTATTTTTCTTAAGAAGCGAATTTTATTTTATAAAGTTCATCTGAATACTTTTTTAGTCTCAGGAGTTACTAATAGATACTTTTAATTCCATATTTTTTACGTATACAAATTCCGATTCATATATTACTAAATTTTGATGCAAAGTTATTTAAAATTCAAGAACCGATACTGATAGTAAGAAAAAATGTGGGGGTTGGATTTTGAACAAATAGAATTTCTCTTGAAAGCTTTTTAGATTGCTTATCGTTTAATTATGTGTTACAGTTACTACTAAATTTCTTATAAACAAATTCGACTATTTTTTTACTATTGAGTACGTAAAATTTACTTACAAATAAAAATAAAGTACTGATAATTTAAAGTAACTTACTGATGCATACCTCTATTGTTATTTTACATGTGATCATTAAAGATACTGATAAAAAATTGAAAGTTACTGATGCCTACTTCAAACTTACTGATACAAGCTTCAAAGTTACTGATGCATTCTTCAAATATGTTATATTGAAAATAGTTACTGATAAATAAAATAAACTTACTGCTGCATGCTTCAAAGTTACTGATACATGTTCCAAACTTAGATGCATACCATTATTGTTATTTTACATGTGATCATTAAAGTTACTGATAAAATAATGAAAGTTACTGATGCCTTCTTCAACTTACTGATACAAGCTTCAAAGTTACTGATGCATTTTTCAAAGATAATATATTGAAAATAGTTACTGATAAATAAAATAAATTTACTGATGTATGCTTCAAAGTTACTGATACATGTTCCAAACTTACTAATACATGTGAGAAGCAAGAACTTACTGATTCATGCATCAAATTTACTGATACATGTTTCATACTTACTGATACCATTGAGTAGCAAGAACTTACTGATACATGCTTCAAAGTTAGTTATGGAAAGTGAATAAATTTATAGTTTCATTTTAAAGTTACGTGTAGTACATATAAAAGTTACTTATCCTACTTATAATATTACCATCGTGATATTTAAAGCTGTATTTACAATAAGTTACTTTTTACCGCCTTATCAAATATCACAAGTTAGGTTAACATTCAAAAAACTTACTTCCAACGAAAGTGTTCGGTTCGCGGCGGAGCAGAGAAGAACTTCTTGACGATTGCATCGCGTGCGGAGCGGGATAAACACGGTTAGACATGGTTAGTGATCATTTTACAACCGACATCTTCCATCGAAATGCTAAGTCAATTCCTATAAGAGTTTTTGAGGAAGTAGACGTATTAGGGTTACGAAAATAAATTCTTTTAAAAATTGAACGCTTGCGGATGAATTCAATAGCTGCATGCATAGAACCTATTGAGAACTTTTGAGAATTATTGAGAATCACCATGTAAGGAAATTACCATACTGGGAATTTCCATAGGTGTGTGTTTCCATATGTATGTATTACCATATGAGTGAGGGGCAGTCCTGTAATCTCCCATGTAAACCCTAGCCCTAATCTCTATTATAAAAGAGGGATTAGGGAGCCTAATTGAATCAAGAAGAATGATCCTACTTTGCAACATGGTATCAGAGCCATAACGGCCCCGATCCCTCTCTCCGCCGCCCACCACCCCGCCCTCCGCCCCCCATCGCCCTTCTGCGCCCTCTCCATCGACCCTCTGCGGCATCGACTCTCTCTGCCCTCGGCATCAACCATCTGCGCCCCATCTCCCTCGCCATCGCCCCATCACCATCGATCTCGCCATCGCCCAATCGCCCGTGCCCTCTACGCCCCATCACCATCGCCCCATAGCCCGTGCCATCACCATCGCCCCATCGACGCCACCATCGCCCAATCGCCCGTGCCCTCACCACCACCCATCGCCCTCTGCTCCGCGCCCTAACAGAGCCCTCCAAAAGATAACAGAGCCCTAATAGCGCCCTCATCGCCACCATCGCCCAATCCTCGAGAAACCACCCATCGCCCTCCCCCGCGCCCTAACAACCTGCGCCACCTGCTCCCTGTTCCCACCCATCGCCCTCTGCTACTCCGCGCCCTAACAACCTGCGCCACCCATCGCCCGTGCCCTCAACCAACCTCACCATCGCCCCACCTGCGCCACCATCCCAGTGTCTGCGCCACCTGTTCCCACCCATCGCCCCCTGCGCCACCATCCTAGTGTCTGCGCCACCATCTCTCTCGCCACACCATAGTCATCCCAACTGACCTAGCCCCATCCCTGATTCCCTTACATCAGATTCTCTTCATGCGCAGTTGAAGGGCATCGTTGCCCAGAGAGTGCATGCCAATACTACTTCCAGAGGACGGCGACTCTGGATGCCCAATCATCCACCAGTGCACCCGCGCCTCCTAGAGCTACGTCTACAACAGCATGCAGGTCACACGTCATCGCCTTCAGCACGCTTCTTCTCTTTTGTACAAGGCCGTCAGAAATCAACCTTGCAAAATTTATGCACTACTTCTGTGTGCACAGCCATGCATCGTAACCTTAGGTCGCTGCGTGTTTTTTGATATCGAAACATATATCGTTCCGTCAACCACAAATTAGGAGATCGCTTGCCCCCTATCTCGGACAAGTACCAACTACACACGCATGGCATCCAATGATGCTACATCCGACGTCGATGGAGGGAACAAAAAAAAGTTACCCTCATTCGGATCAATTCCGAAACTAGACGCTACAAACTACTCAATGTGGTCTCGCGTTTTCCTAATGATTGTGCGCAGTTATGATAAGGAACATGTTCTATTAGAAGCCGAACCAACCGATAAGGTTGGCAAATATGCCTCATGGGTCAAAGACAATGGCATGGTGAGTTCGTGGATAATGGTCAGTGTTATCGATAGAATAGCACAGGAACTAGTTTACTACGACAGTGCACATGATATGTGGAAGTCATTACTCACCACGTATGGCCAGAATAAAAACTCTACTAAAATGTATCGATCTTTTTATGAACTGATGCATATGCGGCAGAATGGGCGATCGTTATCAGAGTATTTTTCCGCCCTCAAATCCTTGGTAGCAAGCTACGATGCGTGTGCTCCTTTATGTACTTGTCCTACACAAAGGCAACATCGATAGAATATGGCAACTATGATCTTCCTAGGAGGATTGGATTCAACCTTTGCAGCTCCTCGGGATCAGATGATTACCGCAGCCACTCTTCCAACGATGGAGGAAGCATACAACGCATTATGCAGAATACCTCCACCCTCTAATCCATCTGCAGAGATTATGAGCCAAACAACAGCTCTCGTAGCATATGGGCGAGGTTTCAGAGGACACTTCCGGGGTCGCGGTCGTAGTCATCAATTCCTAGGGAGAAGCCGATCGCCTATACAATTCTCTTTTTGCCACAAATTAGGGTACACCGAAGCAGTATGCTACAACAAGCATGGTCGTCCAGGAACTTCAGCCAGAGCAGCAACAACAGACACTGATGGAGGCTCAATCACGATTCCTCGAAAAGACTTTGAGGACCTAATGCAACGGTTGTCTCAGGTGAACTCCAATGGGTCCTCCGGAGAAGTCACTGCCATCGCTCAAACAGATACTGTTCTTGCTTCAGCTAGTCATCATAACCGCTCTGACTGGCTTATCGATACGGGAGCCTCCACCCATTTATGTGGAGATTCCCGCATCATCCGGAAACTCCGCCCACCTCATCCAGGAAAAACAGTTTAGGTAGCAGATGGTAGATCGTCACCAGTAAAAGGGATCGGGGATGTGCACCTCACCCCCACGATTGAGCTAAATGATGTCTTATTAATTCCTGATTTTCAGCTAAGTCTGCTTTCGGTCAGCCAATTATGCAAAGACCTTAACTGTAAAGCTATTTTTAATGCGGCCACTTGTATTTTTCAGGACATACTGACTGGGAGGACGATTGGTACGCGCCATGAAGAAGGCGGGGTCTACCACCTCGATTACCCGTCTACCATGTTCGCCTATTCTGGAGTTACTGTAACCCGGTCATCCACTACCATTTGGCATCAACGACTGGGTCATCCCTCAGTCCACAAGCTTCGTCGCCTTCTTCCACAGCTGCCCCCCTCAATTAATCTCAACTGTGAGGCTTGTCAAATTGGAAAACATCATCGTCTTACCTTTCCTTTCTCTGGTAATCAGCATTCTACTGATATATTTGATCTCATTCACATGGATATTTGGGGTCATAGTCGGTATCCTGACCGCTTAGGGCATCATTATTATCTTATTTTGATTGATGATTACTCCCGAGTAGCATGGACTTTCCTCTTGAAAAACAAATCATATGTTTATAGTATGCTCACTCGATACATCATTGAGATAAAAACTCAATTCGGTCGAACTATTAAAACCATTAGAACTGACAATGGTCAAGAATTCCTGTCACATGACGTACAACAATTCCTCTCCAATCGAGGAATTACACACCAAACAACGTGTCCTCACTCATCCCAACAAAACGGTGTGGCCGAACGTAAACATCGGCACATCCTCGATACTACTCGCACACTGCTTCTTGACTATCATGTTCCGTCCCTTTATTGGGGTGATGCAGTCCTCACTGCCACATTTCTTATTAATAGAATGCCATCTACAACCCTACAAGAACAAATTCCCATTGAAATTCTTTTTCCTAACAAACCCATCTATCCAGTGCAACCACGAGTCTTTGGCTGTACCGCTTTTGTTCATCTAACCACACCAGGCAGGGATAAACTTGCTGCCCGAGCTATCAAATGTGTCTTCCTAGGATATTCTACAAAACAAAAAGGGTACAGGTGTTTCGATCCACGGACTCGTAAACACTATGTAAGCGCCGATGTTACCTTCTTTGAATCAATCCCTTACTTCTCTATATCTACGACTCATGTCACCCCACCAAATATTTTAACTTCTCCATTACCTGTACCAACTCCACAAGGGCCTCTGCCTTCTTCTGCGCCCGACCCTCCTCCTCAGGTATGTTCCCCATCTCAAGGTGTAGTGTCTGATGAAAATACAGGAAGTAATGGTCAGTCAGAGCATCTGCCAATAGCTCAACGACGCCCAGCAAGACAATGTCCATCTGTGTATCGCACAAGGCATCCCATCTCTGCCGTCATGACATTATCAAAGCTTGCCCCTTCCTATAAGGAGTTTGCACTTGCTGTCTCCAACATGGTCATACCTAATAATCATATTGATGCCCTTACAAATCCACAGTGGTGTCAGGCAATGAAGGAAGAAATGTCTGCTCTTGAGTCCAGAGGTACATGGACACTTGTGTATCCGCCAACAGATTGTCGAATAGTCGTATCAAAATGGGTGTTCACTATTAAACACAACCCAGATGGCTCTATTGCACGATACAAGGCTCGCTTAGTTGCTAAAGGGTTTACACAAACATATGGCGTCGACTTCTTCGACACATTCTCTTCCGTTGCTCGCCTATCGACAGTACGGATTCTCATCGCTGTTGCAGTAGAATTTGATTGGCCATTACACCAACTAGACGTCAAGAATGCATTCCTTTACGACGATCTTCATGAAGTCGTCTACATGGAACAACCTCCCGGTTTCAAGAAAGAAGGGGAGTGTCAGAAGGTATGTCTCCTACACAAGGCAATATATGGTCTAAAACAAAGTCCTCGGGCCTGGTTTCATAAATTTTCTGAAGCACTGCAAGTGATTGGGTTCACGAGATCGTCATCCGATCACTCCTTATTCACCAAGAAGAGTTCGAAGGGCACAGTAGCAATGCTAGTGTATGTTGATGACATCATCCTTACGGGAGATGATTGTGAAGAAATTGCCAAAGTTAAAAAGCACCTTTCAGAACAATTTGTAATAAAGGATATGGGACCATTGCGATACTTCTTGGGGATTGAGATAGCCAGGTCAAAGTAAGGGCTGGTTATGTGCCAAAGAAAATATGCCACTGATCTACTAATGGAAACATGAACGCTTGGTTGTAAACCAGCACATATCCCTATGGATTCGAAAGGACGAATATATGAGGAGGGAGCCACAGAAGATGTTGGTGGATACAGACGTTTAGTAGGCAAACTGCTTTACCTTACTATTACTCGTCCAGACATTGCCCTGGCTGTAGGTAAACTGAGCCAGTTTATGGATTCACCTACTCAAGCTCATTTTGATGCCTGCATGATGGTTCTTCGATACATCAAGCAATCTACTGGGAAAGGATTATTATTCCGCAAGGATAATAACCTCAACCTCGTAGCCTATTCAGATGCAGACTACGGAGGATGCTTACGAGATAGAAAATCTACTACAGGTTTTGCACATATCTAGGAAGAAACCTAATCACATGGAAAAGCAAGAAGCAGGCAGTGGTGTCACGATCAAGTGCTGAAAGCGAATATAGAGCCATGGCACAAGCAGCTACTGAACTCATGTGGGTCAAGTCTGTTCTAACCGATCTTCATGTCAGAACTAAGGACATCATGGAACTTAGATGTGATAATCAGGCAGCAATGTACATTGCAAATAATCCCATGTTCCATGAACGAACAAAACATGTGGAAATTGACTGTCATTACACTAGAGATCTCATATATAAGGGACTACTACGCACGCAAGGAGTATTGTCTACAGATCAAGCTGCTGATATATTTACAAAACCACTCACACAGACTCAGTTTGAGAAATGTTGTAACAAGCTGAGCATGTATGATCTATATGCTCCAGCTTGAAGGGGAGTGTTGAGAATTATTGAGAATCACCATGTAAGGAAATTACCATACTGGGAATTTCCATAGGTGTGTGTTTCCATACCATATGAGTGAGGGGCAGTCCTGTAATCTCCCATGTAAACCCTAGCCCTAATCTCTATTATAAAAGAGGGATTAGGGAGCCTAATTGAATCAAGAAGAATGATCCTACTTTGCAACAAACGATGTTATGTATACTGCTGTTTTAAATTACGAATGCTTAAAGATGCTATCGAAGAACCTACCAATGATTCATTCTTACATATGTTGGTATGTAATGTGCTTACATATGTTTATTGATTCATTCTTATGATGTATCATTTACTAATGCGGTTGCATTTAAATTTTACCGTTGCTTAATTCTAGTGAAGCTTAGAGATGGTTAACAAAGAAATACTGAAGATTTTTCAAATGTTGCTTGAGTTAATTAGTAATTTGCTGCTGTTCTTGTTGAAATCACTAACAAAATTATATCAGTAATTAATTTAGTATTTCATTTACTACTTTTGCAGATGGACCAAGCAAAAATGTTTGATGTTTCATACAGGAGATGAACACAATAAAATTTAAAAAAAGTAACAATGGAATCTGCAAGTGGTAATTTTGCTATTTATTATAAAAAAATATATTCTAATTGAATTATTTATTAAGAAGTAACTTTATGCAGATACTAGCTTTGAGGGTGATAAAACTAATGAAGTTTCCACTGGTAAGCTTGCATATTAACACCCAAATTGGTAATAATGAATGCCAGAACTTATTATTGACAATAAATTTATGCTATGTAGAAAGAGCATCGGGTTTGACTCTTGATACTATAAAGGATAATGTAAAGATAGAACTAATGCCAGGTAAGCTAAAATCTAATAAGATTACAAGTTAAGAAAAGACTCTTTTTAATTGTATAATATCAACTGATTTTAATTTCAATATTGCAGCAAGATATTGTGTCCAACACAGATGTTACATAAAACATTTTGTAACATATCTTGGTAACAACAAGTTGACTGGGAGGCATAAGGAGTTGATTGATAAATTCGCTTTCTCAAGAATAATATCGATTACAAAACTTGATATTAATTATCAAGTCTTGGACTTTATTGTTCAAAGATATCAAGGGGATCGGATTTTCAAGTTTGGAGAAAAAGAACTCATATTCTCAGATAATGACATAGGGTTGATTTTGGGATTGCCATCATCCGAATTTCCTATACATCTAAAGGGATTTTCATTTGAATGACCAAGTTCATTTGAAGAGCTATTTTGCCAATCAAGCATGTTATTAAATCGTCATAATATTTGTGACATGCTTGATTCTTTAAGAACTCAAGAAGATGATCATTCAAATAGAATGTACATAAGATGTCTAATATCATTAATGTTTTGTACATTTCTATTCCTCGCAACCAACTTCTGCTTCCCAAAGATCCTACTCAATTACATAGATTCAATTGAAGATACACGTTTCATCAATTGATCTAATGCAGTTGGGACTATGATAATGCAACGTTTGGAAGACATAGTCGAAAAAATGAGAAAGCGTTCATCATCTGATGGGAAAAACACAGTTGGCTACTTAACTGGATGTGCAACTATGTATAATTTTTCAGGCATGGGCTCTGGAGCACTTATTCCCATCACTTGCATTGAACCAAAATCTATTGCCAAGAATTAGAAAATGGTTAACTCCATGCAAAGTTACCATTGAACAATTCATGAGCTTTGATGAAGACCAGGTACCAAAAATTTAAATACAATTTCATTTGTGATTTTAATTTTAACCATAGAATGAGATTTCAAATATAGGAAACTTTTACTACTGACCTGATACATTTAATAATGTTACTGCTTGTCATTATGAATATTACTTGCAAGGTTGCTGATTATCAATATGAATATTGATTGCAATACTACTGACAACCTAATACATTTAATAATGTTACTGTTTTTCATTATGAATATTACTTGCAAGGTTGCTAATTATCAATATGAATATTGATTGATAGCTAAAAATATTTCCTTGCATTAGATTGTTGTCCAGCTAGACTTTGAAGAAAAAAAGATATTCAAGATTGACCCAAATGAATTCATTTTTGATTATGAAACCTTCGTAACCGAGGGTTTCATTTCAACTGCTTATGCATTGCGTGTCATTGTACCACAACCACGACAACTTGATGATTGTTCAATGACCTCACTTTTGAAGACTGCTCAATACCAAAATATACCAGAGTGTAATGTGAAGAACACAAGAAGAAGATAAGTGATTTGAAGAGTCTCATATCTCAACTCCCCACATCAGAAGAATACAAAAAAATGAAAGATCATTATGAGAATACATTGAAGGAGAATGAGAAGCTGAAGCTCGAAATCTCTATTCTTAAGCAATGGTTTGAGGAGTTCTTTGCAAAATCAGTTAATGTAAAGCAACAAGAGGAGACGACAACAAAGGTTGGTGATTAAGAAAAACACAACAATATCACAAAAAACAATGAATCACCATCCTTTGATCTTGGAATTGAGGAAGATTCGGAAGATCATGACAAAAATAAAACAAATGTTCCAAAGAGGGGTAGAAGCAAGAAGCTTATCACTCCTAGCAGCATGTCAAAAAGGGTCAAATCAAGAAGAGCAATAAAGGAAGAAGAAAAAACACAAACCATTCCACTTAAGAAGAAAGTAGTAAGGAAAAAAAGAAAGCTTGAAAAAAAGAATTTTGAAGAAGTGATGAATGTAGAAGATGAAGATGAAATTCAAAAGATTGAAGACAACAAAGAGCAAGCTTTGGAGGTATGAAATCAACCTATCATACTTTACAGATACTGTTGCATTTAAATTTTATTGATTTTGTATAATTAAATTGTTGGTAGTTTAATAACTTACAGATGCTATATAATAACTTACAGTTGATTTAGAGATTATTACTTGTGTCAATTAAGAAATTACTGATACTTACATATTTTACATAAATACTTCCTGATGCTTTAATTTACTGATACTTACAGATGCTTTATAATAACTTACTGTTGATTTTGAGAATGTTACTAGTGTCTGTCAATAACTTACTGATGCTTTATGTTACTCATACTTAAATATGCTTTATAATAACTTACCGTTAATTTTGAGAATATTACTTGTGTCAGATAATAACTTACTGATATTTACATATGCTAACTAATAACTTACTGATGCTTTAAGTTACTGATACTTACAGATACTTACATATGATAAATAAGAACTTACAGATGCTTTAGTTACTCATACTTACATATGCTTTATAATAACTTACAGTTGATTATGAGAATATTACTTGTGTCATTTAATAAATTATTGATACTTAGATATGCTACATAAGGACTTACTGCTGCTTTAATTTATTGATATTTAAAAATTCTACATAATAACTTACAGTTATGCTAACTAGTAACTTACAGATGCTTTAAGTGAGTTATACTTATAAATGCTACATAATAACTTACAATTGATTTTGCTACTGATACTTAATGATACTTACAGATGGTACTTAGAGATACTACATGATACTTACTGAAGATTTAAGTAACTGATACTTACAGATGGCACATAAGACCTTACTGTTGATCTTTGAAATATTACTTGAGTAATTTTCATACTGACTGATACTTACATATGCTACATAAGAGCTTACTTTTGATTTTGCAAATATTACTTGTGTTATCTAAGATCTTAATGATACTTACAGATGCTTACATAATACTAATGCTTACATAATTTTGCTGATGCTTTAGATGTTCGAAATTTCAATAATACAATAACATAAATTAATGATAAGGTTATATAAATATATTCATAGGTTTACAATTTAACTCGCATCGATTATGCTGGATATGATGCGATTTCAGAATCAGAGAGGGCAACCATTCACGAATTCTTGAAGGATCCTGTCGCCAAGTAAGAAGAGATTTACTAAATTTATTAGATAAATTTATTGGATAAATAATTATAATGAGCTTTTTTGAATGATACAACTTAATTTACATTGCAGTATGGGAGCAACTTACCATGGTACAGGAGACAACTTTTGCAATGGAATACACATTGAAGACCTACTCTATAACAAAATGGTCATTGATGTCATTTTGGACATGTTCATGGATGTGCTATAGAAATCATATCAAGAAAGTGACGTGGAATGCCCTTTTATTTTTGCAAATACGGCTCAAATGGTAATAGTACTTAACTATTTTTGATTTTTAAGTTATATTATATTGCCTAATTATTATTCATTGCAGCAATTGTTCCCAAAGACTATGAAAGAAGCAACTGAAGAAGATTATGGGCCTCTGAACAATTTGTTCTCATGCACGAGAACAATGTTTGATAGTGTAAAGAAGGCTTTTTGTGTAATCCACACCTCCAATCATTGACATCTTCTCGTGGCTGATTTCGATGCCAAAAAAATCATTTCCTACAATTCACTTACTGGGATGAAGAAACACCTCTTGGATGTTAGAAAATGGGTAAATATAGATAAAAAAAATTATGAGATACATTTATTTTTGAGTTTTTTTGTTTCTAACATATTTCTTTCACAATTTTATTAGGTTGATTGGATGGCGGAATACTTCATGCTATTCACTGGAGAACACCTTGAAAAGTGGTCAGTAGAGATAACAAAAGGAATCCCAATGCAGCGAAGTGATTCCATTGATTGTGGAGTTTATGTAATGAAATATATGGAATTCATTTGCAAGGGAAAAGATCCAGTCTTCCGCATCGAAGATATCCCCAAGTTTCGCGCCGAGATAGCCACTATTCTACTTACAAGTGGGGAGAAGAAAGATTGAAAGAAATGAATTATCTTAGACATGTAATTAGAGAAGATGTATATATGTTACATGTAGTATTCAAAATTTAGAAGTAGCATTTTTCTTTTGTACATGGATATCTTTATGAATGAGAAAATTTTGATGGATATTGATTGTTAATTGTTAAGATTGTAATACGACCTAAAGAACTTACTTGTGTTAAGTTTAGAGATTGTTTATGATGTATAAAGAAATACTAGAGAAACCATGCGTTGTTACCAGTAGAAATCAAGAGTTAATTTCAGCTTGATTTCTTACATATTGTATTAATGATGTTACTGTTTATCAACATAAAGATACTTCTCTTAATACTATTGTTACTTATAAAACTTCGCTTAAATGATACTCCTTCTATTACAATAAATACTAACTACTATAGGAAAATTACTAATATTTAAGGTTAATGCGTTAATATTCAAATCATTGCATGTAGTTACGAATCCTTATATACTTATTACTTGTTACACTATTATAATTTAAAATATTTGCATAATTTACTGATTCTTACAATAGCTACATATAAGGAGTTTTGTTACAACTATATTGCTTCATACTTACTGATAGATCAAATTAAAGTTACTGATAACTATAATAAACTTACTCTTTACTTCTGTTAACTATGGAATATACTGTAACATAAAAAATATTTATTTGAAAGTATTATAAGTTAAAATTTGTTTCATTACACCTTAAAATAACAAATTTTCTAAATCCTATTAACGATTACTTACAGATGCTTACAATAGACACATATAATATGCTTTAAGTTACTAATACTTACAGATGATACATAATAACTTACTATTGATTTTGAGAATATTACTTGTGTCATTTTATAACTTACTGATAGTTACATATGCTACAGAATAACTTACTGATTCTTTAAGTTACTGATATTTACAGTTTATACTTACAGATGCTACGTAATAACATACAGTTGATTTTGCTATTGATAATTACTGATACTTACAGATGCTACTTTCATATACTACATGATACTTACTAATGCGTTAAGTAACTGATACTTACAGATGCTACATTAGAACTTACTGTTGATTTTGAGAATATTACTTGTGTCATTTAATAACTTACTGATAGTTACAATTGCTACATAATAAGTTAGTGATGCTTTAAGTTAATGATACTTAAAGTTTATACTTAGAGATACTACGTAATAACATACTGTTGATTTTGCTACTGATACTTACTGATACTTACAGATGCTACTTTCGTCTACTACATGATACTTATTGATGCGTTAAGTTACTGATACTTACATATGCTATATAAAAACTTACTGTTGATTTTGAGAATATTACTTGTGTCATTATATAACTTACTGATACTTACATATACTACATAAGAACTTACTGTTGATTTTGCAAATATTACTTGAGTCAGCTAAGATCTTACTGATACAAATGCTTACATAATCTTGCTGATGCTTAAGATGTTTGAAATTACAATGATGCAGTGAAGAACGTGAATAAAAAAGTTAAAAATTACAATTGAAAAGAACTTACAAATTACATAACATTAAACATAACAATATCATTCTAATTGAATAAAAAATGATAAAAAACACACAACTTCAGCCTAGATGAATAGTATACAATTTACAAAAATTACAAAGAAGGGAACAATATGAAAAAAAATGGAATTCTTCTATAAATTGAATTGGGGTATGCCAGAATATGCTTCAGTCTTCTCATTCCTTTGAATATCAACCGACTTTAAACCTTTCGAATATCAGCTGCATTGAATATGTATCTACCTGTGTAATGGAAAAAAATATTGATAATATTAACATAATGTTAATATAATGGAAATACAATATGAATCATATCAATTAATGAATTTCTCTTACCATCAAGAATTATTTGCAGATTTTGAAGGGCAATTCCTTGAATCATGTCCAGCATTGACTTTATGACATAATTTGCATTGTCTACCCTTTGACGAATTCTCTTCACTAATTGATTTCAATCTATTAGTGCTTCCCTTTGGTCTACCACTTTTTCCAGACCCTTTTGGTTTTGCTACATTGAGATCTTTTACAACAAATACTGTCTTATCACTTTTTTCATTACCCTCGTGGACATCTTCAACATTAACAATCATCCTTTTGCTCTTAATAGCTTTGACTCCTTCAGAAGCATCTATAAGGACCTTCTTAATGTAATCGTACACTTCTTTGTTACCATCAGCTTCGCTGATAAGTTCATTTGCCAATACCCTTAATTGACTATTGTCATCTTGTACTGTTCTCTTCCTATAAAGTGGATAATAGCCATTTCTTTCGATATCTTTCTTCCATCTATTCAATAAAAGAGAGGAATGAACCTCTAACGCATCAGTATGTTTTAAAACACTAATAATGTGTCTACAAGGAATACCCATTGATTCCATTTTCATACAATCACATTTGAATTTATTGTAACAAGCATGAAAAGTAACTCTGTTAAAATCTTCAATCTTCCCAATAGGATATACTCTGAATTGTATAACGTCATCAACTGAAGGAAATGAAATCACATTTAGTTCAATACCTTCCGAAAGCTCTGTCTTAATCATGTAAAACAAAGTCTTTGTGAAATGCTCAGAAAATTGTTTTTCAGTGTTCCACTGCGTAGCCAACTTGGGAATTTTATTCTCATTGTCATTGTCCATCATATTAGCATGCTCTCTTATTCTTTCAACTGCGGTTTGAAATCTGGTCATGAACTCATATAAACTATTCAGCTGATTGACATGGTTAGTCAAGAAAGAATTCATGCTCTCGCTCCTCTGTGTTGTATTCATCTCAGCAAAAAAATATCTTCTCATGTAAATAGGCACCCACTTTCTCCTGATACGATACATAACATTAATCAATCTATTTTTTTTCTAAATTACATTCTGAAACTATTCTGTCCTACTCAGCTTCAAAATCTTGTTCACTTTTTGCACCCCAAATAATCTTATTCAATGAAGGAATTGCTATATCAGCTTTTTTTGGTTAAACCAATCCTCTTCTTCATGTTAGCTGTAACGTGCCAACCACAATATCTATGTTTGGTAGTGGAGAAAACTTCTCTTTTAGCAGCATTAATGGATGGGCACTGATCGGTAATAATTGACTTGGGAGCGACATTAACAGCCATCAGAAAATTTTTGAAAAGCCATACAAAAGAATCCTTTGTCTCATTCATTAAGAATGCATTGCAGAAGAATAGAGTTTTGTTATGTTTGTTAACTCTACAAAAAGAAGCAAAAATGAGCTTATACTTGTTCGTATCGTATGTTGTATCAAATGTAACATCTCCAAACAATTTATAATCTTCCATAGAATAAGAATCTATCCACATGCAATGAGTTAAATACGAATCCTCGTCTTGCTTGTAGACATAAAAAAAATCAGGTGTAATGCTTTTACAATATTCAAGATGTTCCAATAACATAACAACATCACGACCTTCAATTTCTTTCTTCTGGTCACGCTTCAGATTGTATATATCTCTAGCTATAGAACCAATACGTTCATCAGATCCACTTTGTTTCTCCAAAAATGCAATTTGTTTTGCCTTAGGGATGTTAACTTGAGACATAGAAGATAGTAAATTCTTTGTGGCCTTAGTTATTCTCCTATTCGGTCTTAAGTACTTCTTCTTACTTGCAGAAACAAATTTATGGTTATGTTCCTCAACAAATAAGACTACATCCCACTGTTTTGATATCTGATTTAACTTCACACACAACTTTGCCTTACAACCACAACGACTTATTCCACATCTTCTACCCTCGCTGTCTATTCCCTCTAGATTAGCTTCTACGTCAACTAATGTCAGGCTCGATGATATCTTCTTTTTTTGGAATTTTGAACATACTGTCCTTCCTTCCAACAAACAAATTTTTTGAAAGAAAGATTCCTAACTTTGTTTTTCCGATCAAAACAATATTTGGTGCTACTCCTCCTAATACTAAAGCCAAGTTTAGTGGCATATTTCTCATAGAACAGTTAACATTCCTTTATGTTTGAGAATGAAAGACCCTCGCGAGGAATAATAGCAGGATCTACGGCTGATATAGGAGAATCTTCATCATTTAAATCTTTAAATCTTTCATATTCATCATTGACTAAAGGAATAAACAATAAATAAAGTATCAATAGAAATGGAAGACACACCTATAACTTTATCAAAGTTACTAAACTTGTAAAAATTAAGTACTAATAAATAAGAACTTACTGATGCTTTAAGTTAATAATACTTACACTTGATTCTTAGAGGTGCTACGTAATAACATACTGTTGATTTTTATTCTGATACTTACTGATATTTACAGATGCTATCACATATTCACAAAATTTACAAAATCCTATTCACGAAAACTTGAACTTATTACATATGCTTTAATACTTATTACCTGTAACACTATCAAAATATATGCATAATTTACTGATACTTACGATAGATACATATAATGAGTTTTGTTACAACTATATTACTTCATACTTACTGATACATCAATAGAAGTTACTGATAACTATATTAGTATTACTCTTTATTTCTGTTAACTATGAAAGTATTACAATTTAAGATTTGTTTCATTACACCTTAAATTAACAAATTTACTAAATCCTATTCACGATTACTTACATAGGCTTAAAATAGCTACATATAATGTGGTTTAAGTTACTGATACTTACAGATGATACATAAGAACTTACTGTTGCTTTTGACAATATTACTTTTGCCAGTTAATAACTTACTGATACTTACATATGCTACATAAGAAATTACTGATGCTTTAAGTTAATGATACTTACACTTGTTAGTTACAGATGCTACATAATAACATACAGTTGATTTTGCTACTGATACTTAGTGATACTTAAAGATGCTACTTACATATACTACAAGGTACTTATTGATGATTTAAGTTACTGATACTTACAGATGCTACTTAAAAGCTTAATGTTGATTTTGAAAATATTACTTGTGTCATTATATAACTTACTGATACTTACATATGCTACATAAGAGCTTACTGATTATTTTGCAAATATTACTTGTGCCAGTTAATAACTTACTGATACTTACATATGCTACATAAGAAATTACTGATGCTTTAAGTTAATGATACTTACACTTATTAGTTATAGATGCTACATAATAACATACTGTTGATTTTGCTACTGATACTTACTGATATTTAAAGATGCTACTTACATATACTACAAGGTACTTACTGATGATTTAAGTTACTGATATTTACAGATGCTACTTAAAAACTTACTGTTGATTTTGAAAATATTACTTGTGTCATTATATAACTTACTGATAGTTACATATGCTACATAAGAGCTTACTGATTATTTTGCAAATATTACTTGTGTCAGCTAAGATCTTACATATACTTACAGATGCTTACATAATACTAGAGCTTACATAATCTTGCTGATGCTAAGATGTTCGAAATTTCAATGATGCAATGAAAAACGTGAAAAAAAAGTCATATGATTACATAAAAAAATAAAAAATACCTAATCTTTCAGAGTTCTTGTTGACATCAATCAGATCGAAAAGATTGCCTTCATTGTCGAATTCACATAAATAATCTTCACTTTCTGAACCATCGACTAAGTCGTCTTTCATAGTTGATTCTGATATATCACGATCATAATCTACTCACGAATTATCCATGCACGAACCTATATAAATATATATTAGCAACGAAAAAACATGTAAAAATTAAAAAATCTAAATCAAAATACCTTTGGTTACAAATTGCGTGTTAACAAACGATCGATGCCCTCTCAATTGAGAAAAAAGGATTTTTTTTCTCGATAGAAATTCGGACGAGAAGAAAGGACTCTTTTGCTAATTAAGGAACCTAATTAATTTTCATATTTACGAAACTTGCGGTTACAAATGCGGTTCCTATAATCTTGGGATTGCATGATTTCATCTAACGGTGCAGAATACAGGCCCATTTTATCTCAAATGGGCACAGTGCCCTCTGGATAAAAATCCTATATATATATATCCTGTGAGAGCCAAAACCTGTGAGAGAATGAGAGCAGTGATTTTGGACCACTAGATTCAGCTAGGAGAGAGATCCGAAGAGAGAAGACATAATCTAGTGGTTCAGAATCATTGCTCTCACAGTTTTTTGCTCTCATAGGATCTCTCCTCTATCCATATATATATACATACATATATATATATATATATTCATATATATATATATGTATACACACATGCACACACAATGCAAATATAAATATGTATATATATGTAGTGAAAATGGAATATGCTACATGGGAGCATACAACTTACAGGTCCCCACTCATTTTCCCTATATTTTTTAAATTTTTTGTAACAAAATTTAGATGGATTTAGATCAGCATGACGTCATTCCAAAATTTAACTTAATTCGGGACTTTTATCCTCTGTTTCAAGACCACCAAATTTTAAAGATCTTATAACGGTTGAAATCATCCCCTTCTCAATGTTCATATTAGGAATGCCTGTTTTACATGAAATTTGAAACACCAATTTCATTTATTATTCTGAGTAAATCCCCTTAAGGTTCTTATGGTTTCATTTCGAAGAAATGAAAAAAAAGGGGAAAAGGGGTAGGGTGCATGCTCATATATGCTCCTAGTGAGCATACTCCAACCCGTATATGTATGTGTAATTGTGTGTGTGCATATTTTGCATACATGTGTGCATATTTGCATACATGTTAATATTCTTACCACTGGAGTAGGTCATATGTATGTATGGGCAAATAGATCAATATATTTACATATGCCAATATATTTACGTAGGTATTTACCTTCAAAATACTCGTACCACTAGAGTATGTGTCATCCACATATCATATTAAGATAAAGGTACGCAACATAATTCTGCATATTATTCTCATAATCATATTAATATAACACGAATTAAGCTATTTTACAACAACTAGGTCGTGTTATTCTAATTTACACTACATCAACTAAGTTATGATATTCAGTGTGAAGCAAACATCACTGTACAAATCCAAGTTAAGTAGCATCATTAAGTGTGTTTTAAGTACAGCCAACATTATCTCTTAATCATAAGCAAGGCAAAAGCTTCTAGCAGTACTAAGCATGCATTGTTATATCCAGCTATATCATGCTTTATTTACATGCAAATAGGTCATGCATTTGATTATAAGAAACTAAGTCCTTTATTTGATTAATAGCAACTAGGGCCTCCATCATTCAATGGGCTAAATTTTTTTTATCAAATCTCTCTTATTTTATTCCATCCTTGGGCGGGCTTATGAATATAAACAAGTGTAAATGAAAAAAAGTCTCAACTATGCCTTGATTGCGAGTTAGAAGTCTCATTTTTCAATTGTTAAGTCCATTACAACGAAATCGATCTAAGGCAACGAATAATTCAACATTCGTATAGTAAAAAATATAGCAACGAATAATATACACTACTTACTTATTTAAACTTACCACAATTATTGCATTCATTGTTATATTTCTAACAAAGAATCGTATAACAAGGATTATGCATTGACGTTCTTATACTCATTAATAAATTTAGCAACGATTTGTACAAATTTTAATTAATAAATCATCATATGAATTATTGTTGCATGAACTTTAGCAAAGATTATGACATTCGCTGTTAATTCTCAAATACAAAAGCTAATTTTACAACGAACAATATTCATTATTAGACTTTTAACATCGGAAGATATGTTAACTAACATTCAAATTATTTATTGCCATAGATCAAATCACTTATACTCATATACGACAAGATGCGGCGAATAATATGCCGTAATAGCAAGATTCTGGTCAAGGGAAAACATTTCCCTCTTATTTTGTGTGATCTTAATTTTGTCTTCTGTATTCCTTTCTTTTAGTACGTGGAAGAATACCATCTTGAAATATATCCCAACCATCACGTACTAAAAGTAGGAACAACATCAATGATATTTCATTTACCCAACAACCTCGCATTCTTGTCATTTTGGAATTTACGAAATGTAACCATCAATCTCTCATTTCCACACTTCAAGTGCTGAAATTTTGCATTTCCAAATAGTGAGTTTTCCATACCTTTTGATTTGATTGTGACTAATTTTTAAATTATTTCTTTAAAAAATGGTCGACCTCAGGCCATGGCCAACAAAAAAAACTATTAAATGGCTTCAATCTCTACAATCTTCCTCACCTTCTACAACTTCCTCATGAGGAGCCACTTCTCCCAAAACCCTACCCATGCAAAACAATTCGACCATGCCTCACTTTCCTCTACGCTCTCTACCACCATCTTCGACCTCGAGGGCACTTTGCTCCGGTCATCCACCACCTTCCCGTACTTCATGGTGGTGGCCATGGAGGCAGGCAACCCTCTGAGGGCGATGCTCCTCCTCCTCCTCTACCCTATCGTATGCTGCATGAGTGAGGGTTCAGGTGTGAAGCTCATGGCCTTCGTGAGCTTCTTTGGAATAAGGAGGGAAGGGTTTCGAGCAGGTAGGGCAGTGCTCCCAAAGCACTTGATGGAGGATCTGGGAGCGGAGGGTTTCGAGGTGGCCATGAGGGGTAGGAAGAGGGTTTGTGCGAGCGTCATGCCGCTCGAGATGGTGGAAGGGTTCTTGAAGGGCTACATGAATGTGGATGTGGTTGTGGGGAGGAGGATGAAGGCAGTGTGTGGATACTACACTGGTATCATGGACGAGGAGGAAGAGGTGGCGGATTTGGACTTGGGAGAGGGTGTAATCGGCTTTGGGAGCTCTTCCAGTTTGCATCTTCATCCTATCTTCGCGTTGTGTGAGGTATCTTTCTTGTTTTCTTTCTTCTTCTTCTTCTTGATGTAGGATGGAAATGATTTATTTTGTTATCTTGTGTCGCAATGCAATTAGATTCGGCGGTTTATTCAAAAGATGGAATATTGAAGTACATGATAATTATAACTATAGCGAGGATGCTAGACATTACTTTAACTGTGGTTAAATCTGTGATTTTATATTTCAATACAATCTAATCAAATTACCAAGTAGAAGTTGATCATTTATATAAGATATATCATAAATAAACTCGAAAAAGTAGCAGTATACGAAAACATCGGAATAGTATATCAATTGCTATTAAATTCTATATTCCTACCAAACGCCACTACTAGACATCTGTGACAAATATTTAGCAACTGCTAATGTGTCAATGCTTAATTAAACTATATCAATATCGAACATGGCATATATTTTCAATGATTTCCGTAGGAATTAGTGAAGTAGAATGTGACTAACTTATAGAGAATCGTTGAAGCGCACACAGACACGATCAATTGCGCAAACACGAAGACACACGGATTCACAAGTTCACCCGTAATTGGGCTACATTCTTAGACAATGGCGGTCGATTTTTACTATGTAGAGAAGAATGAAAATACGGAGGATACTGAGAGCACTAACCCTAGGAGTATAGGCGTATCCGTCATACAAACAGATCCATATACTCGAGACCCATGTCTTGTCGAGCTGTGATACGATAGAAGAAGGTACATACGACACTTCTCTAACCTGAATCAAATGATTAGGATTCAAGACATATCGATATATATAATATCTGCCTAAATAACAAACGATTATTCCACTGCATGCCTTTTTCTTCTTATTAAATTCCATCCAACCGTCCCAACTACCAATGCGAGCCTTCTACGACACTCTACGTTGAGATGAGCTTCCGATGCGATACGTGCACTAATTATGCCGATTATAGATTTTGCTATGACGGGAACCTAAATATAGCATGAATGCTATATTTAAGAAGAAGTGCCTAATCCAGATAGTTAACAAGCGTGTACATATCAATAAGTTGTTTGCTTCACTAAGTTAACGAAGTCGAAATTACGATTATATATGTTTAAGAAGGGTAGTTAGCATTAAACGCATCACCAAGTTGTTTGCTTCACTAAGTTGACCCCTCGTTTTAACAGTGGTGATTACTGTAAATCAAGCTTGTAGATTTCCTTTTCATAATACCGATTCAAAATCTAAAGCATCGGTATCTTGAAACTTTGAAATTATTAATAACGCTACTTTCTACAGTAAAAATAAAACAATAGGATTGGCATAAAAAAGTATATAAACAGTGTATTTTGGAAGTTATTGCTATACATGTATATATAACTATTTGATTGGAAATTACAATGAATATTGTATGGAAAAAGTAAATGTTAATCATGGCTATATAGCAACGGTGCCATTCATTACAAGAAACAAGAAACTACAGATAATGCGAGCACAAATGTAGTCACATTCTGCTCGCATTATGGTCATATTGTAGTCATTTTTGGCATATGCGACTACATGTAGTCATATATATTGTGGTCGCATGTTCGGGGCCACAAGTCTAGTTACCACCACATTGTAGTCGTAAAGTGCTAGTGTCCCCCATGCTCATAAATATTCATACCAAATATAAAGAAACCGTAGAATATGCGACCACATGTAGTCGTATATTTTGATTCCCGAACAAAAAAAATCAATACCTATAAGCAGTTCGAATCTCTTCGTGTTCCCTTGATCACGTCCCTCTCCCTTCGCAATACTTGTAGAAGAATACAACAATGGCATACATGTACTTGTACAACAAAATTAACTACTCAAGCACGTCATGACATTCACATTCAAGGATGGTTCACATTCACATGCATTCAAACATATATAACAATCCACGTTCACATTCAAGCATGGCATGACATTTGAGTACATCACAATTAGATCACATGCATATTCTCTAATTAAAACCCCACATAATATTCATGACAAGAGTTGTGAAAACTAGAATTTTAGTTACAAGACTAAAATGACAAAGAGTTGGAAAGATAAAGAAATTAACATGTTATGTCACTTCTTCCATATGTGAAGGATCCCATTTCTTCTATCTTTTCATTGCTCCCTTTGCATCTCCTTCTCTGCTCTCTCCTCCGCATCGACATCCCTCTCACGGATGACGACTTCGTGATAAATTGACTGTTGCATCTCCATCCTATGATGCTCCTAGGCTGCTCCTCGTCCTCATTATCATCATCGTCACTCTAATCATCGTGAAAGTCGATGGCCTTCTTTTCACCCCGATGTGTATCAATATATTTTTAAAATTATATTCGTAATTCTATCATGCAACATAAATAGAATATGGTATATGTAATTACCGAGCAACAAACTGAGATTGTAGCACATTGAGTATGTTCTCCACTCCACTCATGAAGTTCAAAATGCTCTCAATGTTGGTGGAGATCTTGTTAATCTGTGTTGGGACTAGAGGAGGCACCACAGATGGCCGTGTATGCTGCGATGGTGGTGGACCATATACTCGTGGCACATGTAGTGCCACTGTTGGACATGCAGCCCACGGGGAGCCATTATGCGATAAATGTTATTGCAAATATCATTCCCTGATCTGAAATGAAAAATAACTAATTTGCATAATAGGTCCCTTAGTACAATTAGGGTTATGTACCAAGGCCATCTTGATGATCATACAACTGTTGATTCAATTATTGAATCATAAAGGCTGGTGCTTGGATCAATATCTAAAGAGTTAGATTGAGGACTCATCAAGTACCATCATATGATTATTAAGAGAGGATCTCCAATCTGAGAAGGAGATGGCGATCTTTTCTCTAAAGGTTTATATCTGACCGACCTCTTGATGCAGGTCCTCTGCATAGGAATAGAGATTCAGAGGTGTCATATTAGTTCGGTCAAAGAGTTGACTTAATGAGATCGAGATAACCAAAGACCTATGTTGTATGCTGTCACGATATAGGCATACATTCTCTGAGCAGAGACAGATGTGTTACTATATGTCTGAGTATGTACATTTGGCAAACCAATAGGTTGATGATCTAACCACGGTCTATACACCGGTGCGCTGGTGTGCATGCAATGGTATATGAGTAATACGATCTCTGAAAGGGATCATACTTGTTCATTGTAGAACCGGAAGACATGAGCTTACTCATGAGATATAGGGAAGAATCAAATTCCATGCACGGTTGTCTCGCTTTGGAAGCTTGAATGAATTTGTAGGTTTGATATATACTTTGGAAAGTATGTGATCAACACCTGGGTATGATATATGCTTTTGAAAAGTATATGATCGATACCAACTCTCAATAGTCAAATGAGAAACTTAATGATAAAACCCTGAAGGAGACAGTCTGAAAGAGATCTAAAACTTCAGGTTTATTTTGGGTCTTCCAGTATGCATGATGTACATGTATTAGGAATGCCTGAGGGTGATGTGATCATAAACGATTGTATAACCATGACACTTTCATTCTGAGGGAGTGATGAAACATGTCTGGATTTTAGTGACTCCTCTCATAGAGAAGTAATATGATCTTAGTCCAAATGTTGGACATTGAGCTGAATGTGAGTCACATGTAATGAGAAGATTAGATTTGCAGACTTAATTTAATCAAGCATCTATAGGAGGTCCGCAAGATCTGGATTTGAGATGTGCTCAATATCTAAGTCACTATACGTGGAATAATACAATCGCCATGTCCTTATCTCCAAATATCTGCGGAGAAAGTGCATTATCCTTGAATGAGTTCATGGATAATTTCATTGTTGATTTATGTATCCGAGTATTGAGAAAAATGGATAATTAAATGTGATTTAATAATCATGAATAATATGAATTTGATTCATATTATAAGGAGAGTTATCTAAGATATTTAATTGTGATTTAATTATCGAAGATGTGAATAATGTGAATGTGATTCATATTATTTGGGCATATGAGAATTGAGATCCAAGATGATTAAATGTGATTTAATTATCATGGATAAGAATAATATGTTATAAATGTGATTTATAATATATTAAAGAGAGCATATTATGATTTATATTTGTTGATTAATTGTATGTGAATTGGATTCACATTGAATGATTAATTGAAAATATAACTAGATTTTGTTTTAGGTTGTGAATGAGATTCACATACAATGGCTTGATTGAAGTTTTTCACAAAATAATTGTGAATTATTTTTGTGGAAAATATTTACAACAAGAGTTGTTATAAATTAATGAGATATCATGAGATAATGAGATCGCATGATAATTAGAGGAGATTGACCCATTCTACTCCAGAGGAGTGGACAACTACTACTCTCCATGTGCAGAAGAGTAGCCACCCCCTTTTTAGGGAAAGAGGTTACGTCTCCTCATCCCATCTCTAGTCAAATATGGTTTAATTTGAAAGTAGTATTGTTGATTTATCAACGTAAACTATTTAAATTAACATTTCATGTTGTATTTTTACAACAACATCTTAGCAATTGAAAGAAACACAAATTAATCTCATCCATTGATTGTGTGTTGTCCATGGATTGAGATCCATGGACTCCCAAAACCCTATATAAGAAGAGGCATCCCTTACTCTTTGAGTACACATTTACGACAACAACATATGCTCTCTCTCACTCTCTCTCTACATGCCAAATGCTCTCTCCCTCTCTCTCTTGTGGCCATTCACCATGGAGACAGAGAGAGCCATCATCGCTGCAGCATCGTCATTATGCTGCAGGAGTATTTGCTCGTGGATCTCCGTCTCCTTTGGTGCACCTCGCTCGTGAAGAAGACGTCGGATCTCGTATGACGAGATCAGGAGTTACGTTGCTTGGATCATCAACATGGATTGCAAGGATCACGCGTCTCATCAACGTGCTCACAAGCGTCTCCTACATCGGATCGGACTTTCTTGGATAATGTGGTTTCATCACATTATTTTTTTTAAAATTCCGCTACATCGAGAAACTAGTGCGGCTAGTCGCTCACGATCGCATACGATGTGATACTCATGCTTCCGTGATACGCTTAAGGATCTCTACATACCCTTCAAGTGATATGAGAGCCAGGTTGGAGATTTTGGATACGATCCATTAACCTAAGAAGATTTGGGCTCGTTAGGGTTCGTGAAAATTTTTATCGCATTTCAATTTTCGCAGCCCTGTTTTGTGATTAATTTCGCCCTGTTTAAATATTTAAACATGAAAATATCACATGAATAATGTTCTCCATTAATTAATAAAACTGTGGGATTTGAGTTTGCGTGATTTGGAATCCGATAACTCAAGATATGATCATTTTAATGAACCTATATCCACTGTTTCGGGGATAGCGAATCGTGACATAATTAAAGAGTTAGTTACTATTTTGACACGCCTAGAAATGTGTGATTATCACTTGAGCTCTAGTATAAATCAAATTAGCAAACTTTAGAAACTTACTTTGCTTAATTTAGATTTAAAATGATTGAGATATGTTAATTTTTGTAAGTAGGGGTCACTGCTGGAAATTGCATACTTGATCACGAACCACGTGATTGTCATTTAATTTTTATAGAAATTAGTGATTAATTTCCTGAGATAATTATTGATAAATATTTTTAAAATATTTAAATACGATAAATATTTTATTAAATGACATTGCCTTAACCAACTTGATTAGATATGATCTAGATCACAATTGGTTACATGAACCTACCAACAAACATTGGTGCTTGAATAGGATTGGGGATTTGTTTAGCAAATCTCCTTATAGTGTTAATCAAAATGGTTTTGATTATTATTATATGGTATAACTTCGAATGAAAAATCGATTATCATCTCAAGTACAAAGTGATCGACTTGTCATTATCTTTTCTCGAGGCAGATATGGTGTCTAGACGGAGAGCGTTGGGGTAGCAGGTTGCATCGTGTGCGGTCTGTCCCACTCCCGTCAGTACTGGCCATGACAGCGGGTAGGGAACGAATAATGTTTGAGAAATCATGATGTATTTTTCTAATTATTAAAATGGGAAATAATACGTATTTGAGAAAATACCATATTTCAAGTAACAATAAAGAATGTTTGTTGGATAATTACATTATTAATTTAATATAATTAGATTAATTGGAATCCAATTAAAATTAAAACACTCTGTTATAAATAGAGTTGTTATTTCCCTAAGAAGAATTAATTATGTGAATATGATTCATAATAGTTAATTAAAATTTGAACATGATATGGAAGATCACATAAGTGACATCCATGGTCTCCCATCAAGGCAAAGGGTTCCGTCGCTAGAGGTCGTATGTAGGAGACACATATTCAAAGTGAGAGCTCCTTCATACAAGCTATTTGGATTGGGTTCTTTGCTTCTCGAAAGAGTAAGGACATATGCGTAGTGACCCCAATATGGAGTCATCATATTATTGGGGCCATATTGGATTGCGCATAGTGAGTTGTATTCCTGTTGATGGTTGTTTCAATTAATGACGGGTCAACATCACCTTAGGGGTGGTGGGCCCGAGTGTTAAAGTCCAAATTGAAAAATGCAAGTTGGGCTTGCAAAGCGGAATGTGTTCCCGCTTCTTTTTATCTGAGTTGGAAGTTCTCATATTATTGGGATGTGACAAAAACAAGAAAGGAGATCAAAGATCTTGCTTGAGATATAATGGTAAGTATATCTCTTACATTGAAAGTGATCAAGGGAATGAACTTTCAGTGTTGACAAGGCAAGATAACTTTGATATAAAATTCCTAAATCAAAGTAAAATGTGTATATATTTATATATATTTATGCAAATTTCTTATTTTAGATAATCCTCATTAAACCCACTCTGTACTATACTTAATAATAACCAGTAAAATATCATGGATTGGATCCATGATCAAGACATTGTACTTGCAGTTGGACACATATTGTATGTGGTTGCAATGTACAAGTTTCCTCATAATAATGAGAAATTACAATTAAATAGACAATAAGACAACAACCTAGAGTTTGTATGTCTCTATAGTCTTGATCTCTCATCGAATGCACTTTGGAAGTGACATGTCGATGATGATCGTAATTTTCAAACAATCCATATAAAATCTAAGAAAGATGTTCTGGCATACATATGCGCTCTCGACATTTAATCATGAATGACATGGTTCACTGCATCATGCAGGGTGGATCTATATGAGATGCTGTATTCAAAATGTTTGAGTACCTACCTGAATGAAAGTCTTTAAGAGTTAATATGTATGTAGATATGATGAGTGTCATCATTCTAATGTTTATACTCAAGTCTTTCATGAAGCTTCATAATATTCATATTATATGAATTGAATGAAGTATATATAAATGTTGACATACTCTTATAAGAGATCCTTTGTCTTAAGCAATGGTTGTTTATAGATGAAGAGAGCGTAGTGGAAGCATGGATCGGACTCAAGTAAGAAGGAAAGTCAAAGAGTTGACTATACATCTATAACTTCTATATGACATCCAAATAGTTGGATAAATGTCATTACTACAATAAGCCGATGTATTGATAGTATGACTATCAAGTATATCTTAAATCCTAAGAGAAGGACCCAGATAGTGCATCGGAATAATCTACATTTACATATACTCATTGAAATTTACTTTCTTATTGGATAAGATTAAAAGTCTAATAATTGTATCTCAATCTTCTAATAACATTTGCAATTGGTTGCATATATTTTAGAAGACTAGAAAACTTGATCTTAAGGTTTACTAGTCATCCACATGAGTATTGATGCAATTGTTGCAACAATCTCTGTTGGATAGATAGACTTCATATTTTCAATGGGAGAGGCCTTAGTCTTAGAGAATGTCGCTACTACCTAGATATTAGAAAACACTCATAGTTTATTTCTAAATATTGGAAATGGACATGAATTCTAGAATAGACCTATCATAAAGAGTTATGATGGATATATTTCAGATAGTATTTTGATATCTGGAGGACTCTACTAAATTAGAAATTAATGAATGGTTCATTAAAACTTAAAAGATCAATAGGAGGATGAAGATCATTTGACAATGATTTGACATCAAGTCATGGACATTAGTCTGCTAATGAGATCAATTGACTGGTAAGATATGAAACTTTAGAATGTCTAAAATTTCAAGTCTTACGTACTTGTGAATATTGTATTCAAAGTAAAAATTATCCAATGCCCCCTTCTCTGGAAATGGTGTAAGATGTCAAGGTATTCAAGTTCTCATACATATTGATGTATGTGGACCATCTGTGTCATAATAAATATTGATGATATGTGATATCATTCGATGATTGTTTATGATATGAGATTTTTTCCCTTCACCTTGGAAACCTTTGAAATGTTCAAAGATTTCACAATTTTTTTAGAATCAAAGTTTAAGGAAGATGAAATGAATTTGATCTAAGTTAGGCAGCAAGTACCTATTAGATGAATTCTAAGAATACCTTAGGAAGAAAGGAATATTATTCCTATCTCACTCCTCCTAATGTACCTTAACTCATATAGAGTTGTATGGAGATACAATTGGATCATGTGTAACATGATTTGATTAATGATGAATATTAGCATAATTACCTCTTAGTTTCCAAGGTATATATGTAGTAGAGACTACAATATATATCCTTAAAAAGGTTCCATGCTAATATGCTGGAATCATGCACCGGAGAGCGCTACTTCATTAGGAAAATAAAGGAAGGTATTGGATACCTACTTTATGACCTTGAGATTCTTAAAAGATCTCATCTCTAAAAATATGACTCTTAGAGGATGATTCTCTTGAGAATCAGATGAAAATGAAGTAAAGGAACTTATTTAGTCTTGAGAAGATAATAAGGCTCTTGAAATGGGAAACTAAAAGGACTATTAATATGAAACACTTATACCTCTTCAAATGAGTTTTAGGATGGATTCCATGTGTCAGTTAAATGATCTTACTTCATGTGATGAAGCTTCTAAAGATCATGACATGTAAAGATGGATTTTAGCAATAAAGTCTATAGTAGACTTCATATACAAGTGTTGTATACGGTTCCTCGAGGATCCACCTATATGGGTAAGACTTGTTAAGGTGTAAATGGATCTTCAAGAGAAAGATGGAACCTGATGAGCGGCTTGTAGCCATGAGCTACACATTGAATAGAAGACATCGCCTGCGATGAGACTTGCTCTCCAGTAACAATGCTTAAACTCATCAGATTATTGCTAACTATAGCTACACAACTTGACTTTGACATCTTCAAGATGGAAGTCAAGATTGCATTCCTCCACGAATATCTCTCTGAGGATATTCACATGAAGTAGCCCCATGTCTTTATGGTTTAGGAAAGAAAGGTGTGCAAGCTAAAGAAACTCCATCTATGGACTCAAAATAAGCTTCTTGTAATTGTAACATAAGATTTGATAAAATTATAAATGTTATGATTTCAGATAGAATCTTGATGTACAATGTGAAGCTTAGTGGAAGTGCCATTGTGTTCATCGTGCTAAATGTAGATGATACCCCAATCATTTGGAATGATATAATGATAATAATAAGTGTTTTATAGACTGGCTCTTCCATACCTTGAGATATGATCTCAAGGATACCTCTTAGATCTTAGTTCTGAAGATGTTCAGACGCAAAGAGAAGAGGGTATTGGGACCGTCACATTAATAGTACTTCTTGGACATGTTCCATTTTCTGGAAAATTCCAAGAAAGGATTCCTTCTCTTAAGATATAATTCCAAGAAAGCAGCTCAAAGAGTTGAGGAAGTGAATGCTAGAACTACTTGCCCTTTTGTACATCAGCTATGAGAAGTCGAGTGCATGCTAGATGTGTACAAAAGTTATATATCTGTCATGCAATGGAAGTAGTAAATGTTACTAATCCTACTAAGGAGATAAAACAATTGATTGCAGTAATAACAATATCTTCAAAGATGAAAAGATTTTTGAGATAGTGATCTAAAAGTCTTATCTTCAAGAACTTAAGACTTTATAAATAATGATCTAAAAGGTCTTAGCTGTCGACACCTTAGGAGATAGAGATCTGTAGGAATAAGGGTATTCTGATAAGGATTATGGACATACTGGTTACAATAATTATTAAAATGTAGTGTCAAAGGACACTATAACTGATAAGATTGAGTATTGGTTGTATAAGATGCAACATTCGCATTGGATGCGAACACTATTATTAGGGGATATGCAATTGCCATAAAAGGACTTCACCAAGTCTCATGGGAATAGAGTGACTGATTAGCTTACCTAGCTATTTTTCTAAATAACCTATGATTGTCACATGAGGACATGTTTAAATAATTAGCCCATTAATGGCTCTTTGGGATAGTGGGAGATTGTTGGACATGCGAGCCCACGACGAGCCATTATGCAATAAATATTATTGCAAATATCATTCCCTGATCTGAAATGAAGAATAAGTAATTTGTATAATAGGTCCCTTAGTACAATTAGGGTTATGTACCAAGGACATCTTGATATTCATACAGCTATTGATTTAATTATTGAATCATAAAGGCTAGTGCTTGGATGAATATCTAAAGAGTTAGATTGAGGACTCCAGCCTGAGAAGGAGATGTCAATCTTTTATCTAAAATCTGATATCTGACCGACCTCTTGATGCAGGTCCTCTGCATATGAATAGAGATTTGGAGGTGTCATATTAGTTAGGTCTAAGAGTTGAATTAGCGAGATCGAGATAACCAAAGACCTATGTCGTATGCTATCACGATATAGGCATACATCCTCTGACCGGAGACAAATGTGTTACTATATGTCTGAGTATGTGCATTTGGCAAACCAATAGGTTTATGACCTAACCAAGGTCTATACACCGACACGTTGGTGTGCATGCAGGGGTATATGAGTAATACGATCTCTCAAAGGGATCTTACATGTTCATTGCTGAATCGGAAGATATGATCTCACTCATGAGATATTGGGAAGAATCAAATTCCGTGCATGGTCTCCTCACTTTGGAAGCTTGACGTGATTTGTAGGTTTGACATATACTTTTGGAAAGTATATGATCAACACCTGGGTATGATATATGCTTTTGGAAAGTATATGATCGATACCAACTCCCAATAGTCAAATGAGAAACTTAATGATACCCTGAAGGAGACAGTCTGAAAGAGATCTAAAACTTCGGGTTTATTCTGGGTCTTCCAGTATGTAGGATGTACATGTATTAGGAATGTCGGAGGGTGATGTGATCATAAACAATTGTATAACCATGACGCTTCCATTCCGAGAGAGTGATGAAATGGGTCTAGATTTTAGTGACTCCTCTCATAGAGAAGTAATATGATCTTAGTCCAAGTGTTGGACATTGAGTTGAATGTGATTCAGATGTAATGAGAAGATTAGATTTGTAGACTTGATTTAATCAAGAATCTATGGGAGGTTCGCAAGATTTGGATTTGAGATGTGATCTCAATATCCAAGTCACTATACGCGGAACAATACAATCGCCTTGTCCTTATCTCCAAGTATTCGCGGAGAAAGCGCATTATCCTTGAAAGAGTTCATGGATAATTTCATTGTTGATATATGTATCCGAGCATTGAGAAAAATGGATAATTAAATGTGAGTTAATTATTATAAATAATATGAATTTGATTCATATTATAAGGAGAGTTATCTAAGATACAAAGATGTGAATAATCAATGTGATTCATATTATTTGGGCACATGAGAATTGAGATCCAAGATGATTAAATGTGATTTAATTATCATGGATAAGAATAATGTGGATAACACTATCCATATTATTCAGGTATATTATAAATGTAATTTATAATATATTAAAGAGAGCATATTATGATTTACATTTGTTGATTAATTGTATGTGAATTGGATTCACATTGAATGATTAATTGAAAATATAATTGCATTTTATTTTTTGTTGTGAATGAGATTCACATAATTTCAATGGCTTGATTGAAGTTTTTCACAAAATAATTGTGAATTATTTTTGTGGAAAATATTTACAACAAGAGTTGTTGTAAATTAATGAGATATCACGAGATAATGAAATCTCATGATAATTAGAGGAGATTGACCCATTCCACTCAAGAGGAGTGGACGACCACTACTCTCCATGTGGAGAAGAGTAGCCCCCCCTTTTTAGGGAAAGAGGTTAAGTTTCCTCATCCCCTCTTAGTCAAATATGGTTTAATTTGAAATTAGTTATGTTGATTTATCAATGTATATTAATTTAAATTAAATCATTTGATGTTGTATTTTTACAACAACATCTAGCCATCGAAAGAAATACAAATCAATCTCATCCATTGATGGTGGTTGTCCATGGATTGGGATCCATGAACTCCCAAAATCCTATATAAGAAGAGGCATCCCTTCGAGTTACACGCTTACGACAACAACATATGCTCTCTCTCACTCTCTCTCTACACGCCAAATGCTCTCTCTCTCTCTCTTATGGCCGTCCACCATGGATCCATAAAGAGAGTCGCCATTGCTGCTGCATCGTCATTATGTTGCCGGAGTATTTGCTCGTGGATCTCCGTCTCCTTCGGTATGCCTCACTCGTGAAGAAGACGTCGGATCTTGTGTGACAAGATCAGGAGATACATCGCTTGGATCATCAACATGGATTGCGAGGAGCACGCGTCTCATTAATGCGCTCGCAAGCGTCTCCTCCATCGGATCAGACTTGAGACAGGAGGTCTCTTAGTTTAGAGATTCGATCGCAACCATGCTTCAAGAGGTAACGTTAATACCTATTGTTATTTAGATGAAACGATCTGAGAAAGGTTCTTGGATCATGTGTTTTCATCACATTATTTTTTAATTCCGTCGTATCGAGCAACTAGTGCGACTAGTTGCTCACGATCGCATACGATGTGATCCTCATGCTTCCGTGATGCCCTTAAGGATGTCCCCTTATCCTTCAGCCACAACTAGACTCTGACGAAAATTTGGGGTTGAGCTCCCTCCAAGGTCTGCCAACGGTTGGGACCAACTTGTCGTCCATAAATCACCTTCTACTCCCCTGGACTCAAGTAGCATGCGACCCACAATGGAGAGGGAGTCATACGTATCCACGAAGACTTCATCATAGAGGTTCTTCTTGTTAAAGACACATTTTAGCAATATATGTTTAAATTTCTATTTAAAAATTAAAAGATAAATTACATCCAATAAGCACTCACCGCCACATCATGGGCTTCTTGTGTGGACCAATGATCATACCATGTGTGGGTCTTGGCCACCATTTCTTAAGTGCCGGCTCATGTTAGTAAGTTGCATCATGTCACAAAGATTGAGATTAAAAACCAAAATTAAGTTAGCGAGATTCTAAATTGTGATGAATATTTACCAATTCAGCCCTCACCACTATGAAGCTCTTGGCTCCACTATTAGACTCGATCTCTTGCTTCCCTCTATTGGTCCTTCCTATAAGAGAACGTCTCCCAAAATCCTCAAAAGCGAAGAGATCACAATACCAACTTCATTTGTTTGGAACCAGATATTGTAAGGATGCCAAACACTAAAATATCAACGAGCAAATTGACACTTAATCCCTCTCAAGAGTGCACCGAGATGAGAAGAATTACTTTCTCCTCTCCCAATTAATCTTGAAGGGAGTCAAAAAAATAAAACCGACTCATACATCATGGAAGTTTGGAGATTGCATTGTATGCAATCTAGGTCGACTAGTCACACTAGTCAACGGGGCAGCGGAATTTAAAACAGTTTTTGATGGAACCACATGGCTTAGGAATCTTTCTCAATCCATTCCATTAATATCACAAACAAGTATTAGGTTTACCTCTTGTAGCGTAATCACGATCATCATCTCTCTAAATGAAGAGACCTCTTATTTCAAGTACGATCTGGCGTAGATAGCACTTGCAGACGTGGGGATGAGACACATGCTCTCCATGGTCCTAGGTGACAATCCAAGCCGAGAACTTCCTGAATTTGTCATACAAAATCTATCATCTTCCTTATAAGCATGGGGCATAGAAGAAGATGGAGATCCACAAGCAGTCGATCTGACGACACAACTGTAGCGCGACGGTGCACAAACCCTAGAGTGGACGAGCACTTCAAGTTGATAAGGAGAGCCTATTGATGCATATGACAGAGCAAGAGGGAGAGAGAGATTCTGCTGCTTCAACTTGTATGTTGAATTGTGTAGTAAAGAACTTAGGGTTGGCCCTTCTCTTATACAAAATTAGATGGCTAGGATGTACTCCTAATTGAAATCAATGGTCTAGATTTTATTGAAATAACTTGCAATAGTAACTAATTAATTTTTAAAAAATAAATATATTGAAGACATTCTCCAATAAATTTAATTTTAGCTAAATCAATTCAATGTGGAATAATAAGGAACAAATAGAACCTCCTTCCCAATTAGGATGGATGCCGACCATGGAGTTCTTTTCCATGTGGTCGTGCACTCCCTAATAGGAATTGAGGGCTCTTATTTTCTTACTAATGAGATTCGCAGATCTCACCACATTTTCCACATGTTGCAACAATTTTTATTGCTTGAATTTTTACTAAAATAATTTCAAATTATTCTGTGACAATTTCAATCAAACTATTGATGATTATGAATAATATTCACCAGTCCAATATTAAATGTAAATCACATTTACATTTAATTGTACAATATGAATCCAAATCACATTTAATTGTATAATGTGAATCCAATTCACATTTAGTTATAAATTGTAAAGCTTATTTACAATTAAATCTCTCTATGATATTATGAATCACTTTATAATATTTATGGTTATTGTGGATAATCTTATCCACATTAATCTTATCTATGATAATTAAATCCATATTTAATTATCTTAGATGCCACTCTACATATGTCTAAGAAGTGTGAATCATATCCACATTATTGACGATAATTAAATCATACTTAATCATCAGCTTTCCAGTGTTCAAATATTGTCAACAATAGAATTATTCATGAACTCTTTCAAGAACAATGTGAATTCTCCGTAGATAATTGGAAATAAAGACATTGCGACTGTATATTCGATGTATAATGACTTGGTTAGTAAGATCCAATCTCATCCAGATCTAGAAGACCTCTCAGAGATGTCTGGAGTAAGATTGGATAACTAGTCTATTAAGTAGAGTCACTAAAATCCAAACATGTTTTTATCATTCCCTCGGAATGGAAGTGTCATGGTTATACAATTAATTAAAATCACATCACCCTCGAGTATTCCTAATATACATACATCCTGCATACTAGAAGACCTAGAATAATCCTAAAGTTCTGATCTTATTTGAACCATATCCTTCAGGGTTTTAACGTCAAGTTTCTCATTCGATCATTGGGAGTTGGTATCGATCTCATATTTTCGAAAAGTATATATCATACATTCAAATCCTGTCTTATTTCCAAAACTAAATGAACAACGCTGGAATTTAGTTTATCCCAATATCTCATGAGTCAGCTCATGTCTTTCGATTCTGTAGTAAACATGTATGATCCCTTTGATAGATCGTACAATTGATATGCCCTTGTATGCACACCAGCTTGCCGGTGTATAGACCTTGATTAAGTCATCAACCTAATGGTCTATGAAATGTACATACTTAGATATTTTTAACACATCTGTCTCCAATCATAGAATGTGTGCCTATACGTGACAACATACTACATAAGTCTTAGTTATCTCGTTCTCGTTAATTCGACTCTTTGACCTAACTCATCCAACACCTCCAAATCTCAATTCATATGCAGAGGTCATGCATCAAGAGTTGGTCATATGCTAGGCTTTGGAGTAAGGATTGTCTTCTCCTTCTCATGGTAGAGATCCCTTTTTGATAACCACTTGATGGTGTAGTTGAGTCCTCAATATAACTCTTTAGATATTTAAACCTACATCAGTCTCTATGATCCAACCTTTAGATCAATAATTGTACGATGTCAAGATGGCCATGCTATATAATACCAATAGTACTATGGAACCTATTGTGCAAACTACTTATTCTTTATTTTAGATTAAGTAGCGAATTGCAATAATTTTTGTTGCATAATGGCTCACTATGGGTCACATGTCCAACAAGATCTTACTAGACCAAAGAGCCATTAATGGGCTAATCTTTAAACTCACACTCATGTGCTATCATAAGCTATTTAAATAAATAGCTTGGTCATCTGACAAGTGACTCTGTACAGAGATACAATGCCAAGTCCGTTTACAGACTTGCATATCTTCTAGTAATAGTACTCACATGTACTGCGAATGTTGCATCTTATGCAAATGATACTCAATCTTGTTAAAGTGTCACAGTGCCTTTGACACTACAACTCAACATTATTATTACCAGTAAGGGATTTCTATTATCGTTATCAAAATACCCTTATGCATAGAGATCTCTATCACCTTGGACTAAGACTTAGTCTTACGTCTTGTAAGGTATCTATAGGCAAGACTTTTAGATCACTATCTACAAAGTCTCAAGTTCTTAAAGTAAAGACTTTGAGATCACTATCTCTAAAGTCTTGTGCCCTCGAAGATGTTTGTTATTACTGCAAATAAGTGGTTTGTCTCCATAGCAGGATTGGTAATAATTTACCAACCCCACTTCATGGTAGACATCTAGCTTTTGTATATATCTATCATATATCGAGATTCTTATAACTGATGCACAAAGGGCATGAAGCTTTAGCATTCACATCCTCAATGGTTTGAGGTGCTATACCTTTATATATGTCATAAATATATCTTAAATTAATGAAGACTTCCTTGGAATTTCGTAGGTGGAATCTTTCCGAAGTTTACCTTCATATGACTATCCCAATTCCCTCTTCTCTTTGCCTCTTCACAACTTCAGAACTACGATCTAAGAGACATGCTTGAGATCTTTTATCTGAAGAGTATGATACAAACAGATTATAAAACACTTATTATCATACTTATATCATTCCTAATTATTAGGATTTTATCTACATTTAGCACGATGAACATAATGGCACTCCCACTGAGCTTCACACAGTTCATCAATATTCTGTCTGAAATCCTAACCTTTTCAATTTCATCAAATCTGATATTCCAATTACGAGAAACTTATTTGAGTTCATAGACGAGTACTTTAGCTTGCGCATCTTGCCTTCCTCAATAATGAAGCCATATGACTACTTTATATGAATATCCTCGTTGAGGTATTCATTGAGGAATGCAATCTTGACTTCCATCTTCTAGATGCCATGATCAAGTTGTGTAACTATAGTTAGCAATATTGTGATGAGTACAAGCATGATCACTGGAGAGAAAGTCTCATCACAAGAGATGTCTTCTCTCCATGTACGAAATGTACTTTGAAGGTCTTTACCTTCTCATCAGGTTCCCTCTCTCTTGAAGATCTATTTACACCCAATGGGATTGATCTTTACAGATAGATCCTTGAGGGTCCATACACAACACTTGTGTACGAAGTCTACCTTAGACTTTATTGCCAACAACCATCTTTCTATGTCATGATCCTCAGAATCTTCATCATATGAAGTCATATTATTGTCAGACATCTCTAACACTCGAAACCATACCCTCTAGGTGGTCTTACCACCCTCAAATTGATTTGAAGAGGTATGAGTGTTTCATCTTTAACTATCCTTTTAGTTTATTATTTTAGGAACCTTATTATCCTCCTAGGATTCAATGAGTCCCTTTACTTCATTTTTATCTTGATTCTTAAGGAAGTCATCCTCTAAGAATCATATCCTTGAGATGAAATCTTTTAAGAATCTCAAGGTTATAAAGTAGGCACCCAATACCATCCTTTATATACCTAATGAAGTAGCACTCTCTAGTGCTAAATTCCAACTTACTTGCATCCATGTTTCTGTCATGGACCAAGCAGTCCTAAATCCTCGTGTATAACATTGGACTTGGTTTCAAACCATAGCTTATGAGGGATTTTGGATTTAGATTTTCTTGGAATCTTATTAAGGATATATTTTGCAATATCTACTACACATACCATGAAACTAAGAGGTAATTATGATAAGATTCATCATTGTAAAAAAACATGTTATACATGATCCAATTGCATCTCCCTACAACTACATTGAGCTGAGGTATATTAGGAGGAGTGAGATAGGAATAACATTCCTTTCTCTATAAGGTATTCTTATGAATTTATGTTATAGGTATTGACTACCTCGGTCAGAACAAATTCTTTTCATCTTCCTTCTAACTTTGGTTCTCAACCAAGTTATGAAATCTTCATTTAAGAGGTTTCTAATGGACAAGGAGGAAATCTCATACCATAAATAATCATCAATGGATATTACATATCATTAATGTTCATTATGGTATATATGCTCTACGTACATAAGTATGTATGAGGTCTTGAATAACTCTGCATCTTACACCATTCTCAGAGAAGGGTGTATTGGACATTCTATTGCGAATATTGTATTGACAAGTATGTAAGTTTTAAACTTGCAATAATCTAATCTCTTACTGGTATATTGATTTCATTAATAGACTTATGTCCTGGTATTGATGCCAGATCATTTTCAAATGATCTTCATCCTCTGTTTGTTCCTTTAAGGTTTATTTTTTGTATTAGAAATGTCAATGAACTATCCATTAACATTCTAATTTAATAGATTCCCTTAGATGTTAGATTACTATCTGAAATATATACATCATAACTCTTTGTGATAGATCTACCTCAAAATGTATATCTATTTCTAGGAAGTTTATAAATAAATAATGAATCTATTCTAATATCTAGGTCATAGTGACATTCTCTAAGACTAAGGAATCTCCCACTGGAAATAAGTAGTCTATATATCCAAAGGAGATTGTTGCAACAATTGCATTAACTCCCATGTAGATGACTGCAAACCTTCAGATCAAGTTTTCAAGTCTTCTAAAACACGCACAATAAATTGCAAGTGTTATTAGAAGAAGAAGAATATACAATTATATGACTATAATCTTATCTATTAAGTAAGTCGATTTCAATGATGATGTGTAGATGTAGAATATGTCGATGCACTATCTGGGTCCTTCTCTAAAGATTCTAGATAGTTCGGATAGTTATACTGTCAGTATATCGGCTTGTTACAATATTGGCATTTATCCAACTCATTGGATGTCATAGGCAGAGAAGTACAATCATCTCTTTGACTCTCCTTGTGACGGACCCGTGCTTCCTTTAATGCTTAAACAACCATGGCTTAAAATAAAGGACCTCTTAAATTGAACATTTCCTCAAGGGACTTCAACATACGAGTGTTTCAATATTTATACTTGATTCATCTCTTTCACACTATATGAACTATAAAACTTCATGAAAGACTTGAGCATAGATAGTAGAATAAAGACAATCATCATATCTATATTTATTCAAACTCTTAGAGACTTTGATTATGGTATGTACTCAAACATTTTGAGTACCTCATCTCTTGTGGAGCCACCATTTTGTATAATACAGTGAATCATGTCATTTATGAATAAATGTTGAGAGTGCATATGTTTTCCAAAACATCTTTAGACCAATCTAGACAATTACGATCATCATCGATATGTTACTTCCAAAGAAAACTTGATGAGATCAAGACTGTAGAGACATACAAATCCTAAGTTATTATCCTATTGTCTATTTAATTTTCAATCCTCATTATCATGAGGAAACTTACACATTGCAATCACATACATTATGTATGCATCTGCAAGAACTACACCCTTGATCATGGATCCAATCCATGATTATGATTGAGTACAATTTTGAGTGGGTTTAATGAAGGTTATCTGAAATAATATAATTTGCATAAATATATTTTACTTTGATTGAAGTTATTAACATTTTAAATCAAAGTTGTCTCACTTTTTATTACCTTGAAAGTCCAATCCCTTTCGAACTTTCAAAGCATGAGGTATGTTAACCGAAGTACCTCAAACAAGATATGAGATCTCCCTTCAACCTTTGTCACACCCCAATAATATGAGAAAATGCAACTCGGGTAAAGGAAGCGTGAACACTTTTTGCCTTGCAAGTCCAGTTTTCCTTTCCCAATTCGATCTTTGACTCCCGATCCCACCACCCCTAAGGTGATGTTGATCCGTTGTCAATTGAAGCAACCATCAACAAGAATAGAATCCGCTACGTGCAATACACTGTCGCCTCAATTATATGGAGAACAACATTAGGGTCACTACATATAATCTTACTCTTTCGTAGAGGAAAGAGCCCAATCCATGCACGCTTATACATTGGAGCTTTGACTTCGCATAGACATCTCCACTGTATAATCCATGATAACGGAAATCTTCACCTTGACGGGAGACCATGGCTGTCATCTTATGATCCCCTATATCTCATTCGGATTTTGATTGATAATTTGAATCACATTCTCATGATCAATCCTTCCAAGGGAAATCCAGTCTTATTAAATATAGACTATGTATTTTAGTTGGATTATATTAATTTAATCACATTAAGTTAATCATCAATCTAATGAAACCAACCAACACACAATTCACTTTGCTTGATATTACTATATAGTATTGATAAATCTCTGATTTATCATCACAATCTTCATCTATTATCTCTCGAACTTGAACATAAAATTCATCTCTTTAATTAACTACTAAACCCTTATTAATAATCAACCCTAACTATTGCACATAATTAACATCTCTTTATGTTCCTTATTTTCCCTTATTTTCTTCTTATTGAAAATCTAAAAAATTAGATAATTATAGTA
Organism: Ottelia alismoides; assembly: GCA_037367405.1. Lineage (NCBI taxonomy): Eukaryota > Viridiplantae > Streptophyta > Magnoliopsida > Alismatales > Hydrocharitaceae > Ottelia > Ottelia alismoides. Next base: position 1,063,897 of record JAZKJV010004294.1, on the reverse strand, counting down.
TATATTTATGTTGACGTTAAAAAGAAATTAAAAGTCAAAAAATCACAAAAAATTAATGGTGTGTTTTAAATTTATTAAAAATGCTTGCAAAAATTCTACTTTGTACATATGACTTATTTTGATTTTGTATTCAATATGAAACTTGTAGATCTCATTGATATCTAAAACTTTCATGTTTTGACTTTTTCTAATTCGATTGTAATTATTTATTTTCTTTTTTCCTTTTTTTATTTGTTTTCCTTTTTATCATTGGGCCACGCAGTGCCCTTAGGGACGCACACATGGCCTTCCCTTTCTGTTGTCACCTGCACCCTTTTGCACTTGTTGGATTCACGTGCAACAGTCGATCTGGGGCGTATGGTCCCGCCCCTCTCTCATTCGTCCGATCACCCGACTAGATGTGGTCTCATACACCCATCTCCTCTCAACCCTGGATAGTCTGATGAGCTCCATCATACGGTCATCCTTGTTCATCTTTCTCTCTTCCACGACACCACTATACATGTAACTCCCTATCTTTGTCCATTTACCCCAACCACTCCCAGCATGACCTTCACCAACCGCTCACTACACGATTGAGACACAACTCCTACGGTCCATGGCATACCCATTCGTAACCCCTGATCAAGGATCAATGTTTGAATCCTCACTGACACTCATCGGGAACCATTGTTCTTCAAAATCCACTTCACCAGCCGTTTCAAGGGTTGTCCACCAATATGTGCTTGAAACCCTAGCTGTCCTCCTCCTCCTGTTACAGAGGTGGAGGGAAGGGATATGCGATTATGGGCACCAAAGCTAGGGTCGACCCATGGCTATGACCATGTCACAGAGCTCTTAGAGCTAATGTTTGAGCTCCTCGCCATGGTTGAGTGAGTCGAGCAAAGATCGGAGGCTCAATTTGAGCCTTATACCAAGCCTCCTCATCCCTCAGTGATCCTCTTCAAATCTCAGGTAATCCTCTCAATACTTATTCCATTGTTTTCTCCTATTTAATTTGGCATGTACATCCCTCGCCCCCTCTAATTGAGAACGCCACCAATATCGTCATACCACCTTGACCTTCGCTCACCATTAATATCCCCTTCTTCCTTCCTTCATACCTCAGTCCGCTCCGCTCCTTTTTCTCCGCCACCATGGTAGAGGACTCGCCGAACCTCCACCTTCTCCGTGCACGCTAGGTCCTTCACTTATCTCACGCATGCACTAAAGCTTTCCTTGGATATCTCCTTGACATAGTAGGTCTCAAAATCTTGAATGGTCGGGAGTTTCATGGCCCCTTCATTCTATATCCTTTGTGCCGATGAGAAGAGGATGATTTGCCTCGTCGGCCACCCTCAATGCCTCCACTGACTTCCAGGGCCTTCACCAACCTCCAACGGAACTTTTCCGACCTTAATAGCTTGAGGAAGAGCACAGAGGAGATTCCTAGAGCTCATCGGAGCCCAACCTTCATTGTTGCACCGAGGACGACGACAATGGAACCCCATGTTACATATATCATCCGATTATCTTGATCATATGACCTAGATCCAACTCCGGCCTCGACGCCAGCCCAAGAGGCTTGGTAGGACCGGACCGACTTCGAAGCAACTTGGGTCGTCATGTGGCTCTAGCCACTTGCGACCGACCACACCCTAACTATGAGCCTGCTTGCATGTGTTTTGCGTGTGTGGGTGGGGTATTGATGAATTTTCATTTCATCACCTTTATTCTTTTATTTTGTCCTTTAACCCTAGCTAAATGCATGTATATATCATTATTTTGCACAAGATAATCTTCACTTTTTATAGTGTAAATATTGTATAAAATATTATATTTAAAGCCAAAATAAAAGATTAGAGAAAAGAAAAGAAAAGAAAAAGAAATGGAATACCATAGGTAGTTAATGACCCTAAACCTCGAGACCTATGCAACATGATGACTGGATTGACAAGGAATAAAGTAGGGGGAGATAAGGGCCAAAAATACAATCAAACCCTAATTTTCCATTCATCAATAAGTCTAATTTGGGACCTATTTTATTCTTTATTATTTATACATCAAACCAATAAACTTTATACATCGAAGTTGTAGATAAAAATACATAGAAAAATACAAAATTTATTTCACATAAAAATAATGCACAATGTACGTTAGACACTCAAAATAAAAATCCAGAACTCCAAATTCAAAGACATGTATCTTCTCCATATGAATTGAAAATTCAACAAAATCATTTAATGTATATAACTTTTAATCATCTATTTAATGAAGGTAGTTTCATTCAATATGGAGATATGATGGAAAAGTTAGGCTTTTGACCCCTATTGTACACTATATCTGAATAAAATAATCATTTTATTCATTCTTTATATTTTTCAAACTTTTACATTTTTTTGTAATTTTGTAAACCACGGTCTAAGGCACACATGTATATATACCCTCCACCCTCTTCGATTTGGTTTTGATCCTACTTCATCTTCGAAATCCATGATCTTTCTGTTCCCCGAGGTCGCTGGTGATAGCAGCTGCTTCGCCCAAGCATTTGCTGTGGAGGAAGAAGCTCGGAGGAGGAGATCCGAGAGTTGCCGGAGTAGCCTGGCGGAGCTCCACCTTGTCTCCCTCATTCGTAGGTCGAGCCCTAGTTGCTTTAGCTCTTTTTATTCCTAGCATGATAGATAGGATAGTTTAGGATTTAATTTAGCTTGCTTTGTATTTTATTCCATACAATTCTCAAATCGAAGTTCATCGGAGATTCTACTCCGGTCGTTGTCCCACCGTTGTCCGGCTGTATCTCAACCCACTTGACATCCTCATCTCATTCTCCTCTGAGTTCTAAACACCCCAAGCACCATCATTCAACCTGATCCTCGCTAGAGTAGGAAATCATCTCTCCTCCTTTGCCTCACTTCGGAGAGCCTCTGCCCATCTCCATCTTTACTCATCTCCACTCAATAAACCTCATGCACCTTGGTTTTTCTTTGCTTGATCGAACTTTGCATGCATTGGAGGTTGAAGAACCCTCTTGGGTTGAGTTTTTCCCAAGTCAGGGCACCTGGAGCTCCAACTCTTGGCCGACCTCGTTAGACTTCATTGGAGCTCCAACTCTTGGCCGACCTCGTTAGACCTCACCGGAGCTCCTCAACCCTTTTGAAGCAGTCAGTCGGTGGAGGACGTTGTCAGGCTCATTTTGAGACTGAGAGGAGCGACACAGAATGTTGGAGCTGCTCGGAAGGGTGGATCGAAGTTCACTCTCATAGCGTTCTTCCCTGTTCTTCGTGAGCAGTAGTGGTCGTTGGATCTACCGCTCGCTCCAAATTGAGCCCCAACACCTCATCCGCCTGATCGCCAGCAACGTTCTAATCCATCCACCCATCGTCGAATCGCAATCCATCGTCGAAAGGCTGACACGTGTATTAATGGTACAAGATCCATCGTTTGTCAGTGCTTTAAGGGGTAATTTTTCCCTATACCCCCACTCTTTTGTATTTTATTTTTAATCCATAAATTATTGTAAAATTTGTGGTTACTTTGTAAGTAAACCTTTGTGCTTTATGTATTTGCACTTAGGTCCTTTGCCACGCCACCTCACGTGCCCATTCACGTGAGGTGAGATTTTTACAAGGGACCCCCACTAATTTTGTGTTATTGTTTAGTCTAGTTATTTTGTATTTTAATTTAAAACTTTTTGAGATATTTACATGTATGCTCTGATGTGTTTTATAAATTGCATGTATAACCTTGCCAGCATGGAATGAATTAAATATTCATGGGTAAATTCATAGAGGCCCTTATACTTTGGAACCTGATTGTGGATTACATTTTTATTATTTTTATTTGCATATCAGTCCCTGCTAGTATTGTATTTTTATTTTCTTATTTTCTGTATTAAAAATATCTTTTTGCATTTGAAAATTGTAGCACTTTTATTTTAAGTGCTTGCTATATTGATAAATGACATACAATTTCTATAGGCCATTTAAAATATTTTATATATTTTAAAAATTAAAAAACCTTGCATTCATTTCTTATTTGCATTAAAAAATTCATAAAAATTATAAAAATATTTTGAAAAAATCTAAAAAATCAGGGGTTGCTGATTATTGCATGTTACACCACATACCAAAAATCACTAAAAAATTCGAAAGAAAAATCATAAAAATTGCAAACCCTCTATAGCCTTAAAAATATAAAAAATATTGAAACCCCAAAAATATCATTTTATGGTTCCGTATTTTCTTTATTATATTTCATATACATCAAAACTAGTTTGGGAAATTTTGAGCTTTTTAGTTATTGTTGAAATCCAAAACAATTCGACCTATTAATGTAAGTCACTATTTTCCTATTTTTATTCAACTAAAAATACAAAAATAGCAAAATTAAGATAAAAAACTATGAAAAAGAAGAATATATAAAAAATAAAAAAGATTTTATTTAGTGCCCTTTGAGTATTTATAGGTATATTTATACATATATTATCATATATTGTATACTTATATCTATATCTAATTATTTTGAAATTATTATTATAATATTAAAAATCCCAATTTTTTTTCAATATCCTTAAAAAATAAAAAAATCTAGCTATGTTATCATTATGATTTTCTCTCTCTCTATATATTATCTATTATATTCCCTATATAGCATAATATTTATTTATTACGTCTTTTTATTAAAATAAAATTAAAAATCTAATAAACAAAAATCATAAAATTAAAAATTTTGTAAAAAACAAATATTAAAACCCCACTAAAAAAATCAAAAATCTTCATAAAAGCACCAAATAGTTTTTGTTTTCTTTTCTCAAATTTTGTTATCTATTCCTCTTGTTCCCTGTGTTCGACCTCTACTACTTGCACTATACACACATTTTGTGGAGTTATAATAAATTTTAAGTCCACGTTTATTTTACACTGCTTGATCTATTTTGTGGTTTAATTATTGTTGGATTTGGATTTTGGGAGCGTCCGCTTCAGCGATAATGTGAGTCTCGCCTTGTGTAGACCACATTAGACCCTCGCAAAATTCATCTCAATAAGTATTTTGTAGCATCAGCCCTGAGCTTCTCCAGATTTACAAATTGGTCCTCCCCAGGCGAGCGTGCCTCACATGCCACGCTTGGGCAAATTGCATGAAAGCCCATCATGTTTTACGAAATTACAAAAAGGCACTTGCCAAGACCAGTTTGCAATATTTTATGTCCAAGGAAAGTTTCTTTCCCTTAAGATATGGTATTAACCTATCTGAAGGGATATCATCCCAAAGTGTTGATAATGTAAATGTTAAAGCAACATTCCCTTATGCATATGTTATAGGAAGCCCGGTTTATGCTAGAAGTGTACGAATGCTAGATGTCTGCCATGCAACAGGATTGACAAATTATTATCAATCCTGCTGTGGAGATAAAACACTTCATTGCAGTAATAACAACATATTCAAAGAAACAAGACTTTAAATATTAGAAATCTCAAGTTCTTATCTTTAAGAACTTACTACTTTATAGATAGTGATCTAAAAGTTCTACCTTACAAGGCTTAAGGCTACATCTTAGTCTAAAGACATCTTCAGGAATAAGGGTATTTTGATAAGGATAACTCACTTACTAGTTATAATAACTATTGAGTTGTAGTTTCGAAGGCAATGTAACTACTTTAACAAGATTGAGTATTAGTTGCATAAGATGCAATATTCGCATTGGATACGAGCACTATTACTAGGAGATATGCAAGTCTGTCAAATGAGCATAGTCTCTCGGAGACGGAGTGACTAGTCAACTTACCAAGCTATTTTTCAAAATCTTATGAATACCACATAAGTGTGGGTTTAAAGATTAGTCCACTAATAGCTCTTTGGGCTAGTGGGAGATTGTTGAACATGTGAGCCCACAATGAGCCATTATGCAATAAAAGTTATTACAATTGTATCCTTAATCTGAAATGAAGAATAACTAATTTACATAACATGTCCTTTAGTACAATTAAGGTTATGTGACATGGCTATCTTGATATCATACAATTGTCGATCCGATGGTTGGATCATAGAGGCTGGTGTAGGGTTGAATGTCTAAAGAGTTAGATTGAGGATTCAACCACACCATCAAGTGATTATCAAGGAGGGATCTCAGGCCTGAGAAGGAGATGGCAATCCTTACTCCAAAGTTTGACATCTGATTGACCTCTTGATGCAGGACCTCTTCATAGGAATAGAGATTAGGGTGTTAGATTAGTTAGGTCAAAGAGTTGACTTAATGAGATCAAGATAACTAAGATATATGTTGTATGCTGTCATGTATATGCACACATCGTTTGAGCGGATACATATGTACTACGATATGTCTAAGTATGTACGTTAGGCAGACCATTAAGTTGATGACCTAATCAAGGTCTATAAACCGGTGAGCTGGTGTGCATATGATGGCATTTGAGTAATACAACCTCTCAATGGGATCATATAGGTTCACTACTAAATCGGAAGACATGAGCTCACTCATGAGAATATCGGGATAAACCAAATTCCAACATCGATCATCTTGTTTTGGAAACAAGACTGGACTTATAGGTATGATATATGCATTTGGAAAGCATGTGATCGATACCCATTCCCAATGATCGAATGAGAAACTTAATGACAAAACGCTGAAGGAGACGACTCAAATAAGATCAGAACTTCTGGTTTAATCTTAGGTCTTATAGGATGCATTATGTACGAATATTAGGAAATACTCAAGGGTGATGTAATCTTAATCTATTGTATAAGCATGAGCTTTCCATTCCGAGGGGAGTGATGAAATAGGCTTGATTTTAATGACTCCATTCAATAGACTAGTTATCCAATCTTAATCCAAATGATGGATATTGATCCGAATATGATTCAGATGCAATAAAAGATTGGATATTATGTCTGACTTGATCATACTTCTCTAAGAGGTCTTATAGATCTGGATATGAGATTAGATCTCATTATCCAAGTCACTATACATGGAATATACAGTCACCCTATCCTTAACTCCAAGTATCCATGGAGAAGGTATATTGTTCTTGAAAGAGTTCAAACAATTCTATTGTTGATAATATCTGAGCATTAGAAAGTTGACAATTAAATAGGATTTAATTATTATTAATAATGTGGATGTGATTCGCATTATGTTGACACATATAGAGAGAAATAAGACAATTAAAAAAGGATTCATTTATATGATTAATATAGATAGCACTACCACAATAATCATAAATATTATGAAATAATTCATAATATTATAAGATAGATTTAATTCTAAATATATTTACAATTTATAAGTTTAATGTGAATTTAATACACATTATAACATTGTACCAATTAAATGTAAATATGATTTACATTTAATACGAATGGTCAATATGTTCATAATTTACAATGACATGATTGGAATTAAACACAAATAAATTTAGAATTATTTTGGTGAAAATTCATGCAACAAAGTTTATTGCAACATGTGAAAAATTATGATGAGATTGAGAATCTCGTTAATTAGAAAAGGGGAAAAGGCTATACTCCTAATAGGAATATAATATATGCATGGTTAAGGCGTACTCTAGAAACTATTTGGAATAATGAATTTATTTCTAAGTGAGGGTGTATACTTGATGAACCGTATTTTCGCCTCTTTAAGAGTCGCATATTATCATAGGATAGTAGGCTAAAATGAATCGTGCAGAATACCACCCTTATGAATAGGTGGAGAATATTTTACTTGGCAAGTCTACTAAGGTTGAACATAGGGACACGTGCCTCTTCAATGATTAATCACATTTCAATGCCTAAATTAAGTGGTTAGTTCTAAACTAGGTCAACATGCACACAATATAGAATATTGTGCAAAAAATGATGCAATGCATGTGATGTGCAGCTTGATGAAAAGAATGTGTTTTTATTTGATTTCATGCAAGTCAAAATAAGGAATAAAATGCCATGCTATGCAAACATATACACATATACAAGTATGCCCATAAGTGATCAATATAGTGAGCAATTACAAAGAATTCAATTCCATGATCAATTGTATGTCCTGATCCATAAAATCTTCATCATATTAAGTTAGATCATTGTTAGACATCTCACACACCGGAATTCATACCATGTAGGTGGTCTTGCCACCTCAAACTGATTTTAAGAGGTATGAGCATTTCATCTTTGATTATCTTTTAGTTTATTATTTTAGGATCCTCATTATCCTACTAGGATTCGCTGAGTCCCCTTTACTTCATTCCTATATTGATTTTTAAGGAAGTCGTCTCCAATAATCATATACTTAGAGATGAAATTTTTTAGAATCACAAGCTTATAAAGTATGCATCCAATACCATCCCTTTATATACCTAATGAAGTAGTACTCCTTGTGCTTGATTTCAGCTTACTTGCATCCATGTTTTCTGTCATGGATCAAGTAGCCCTAAATCCTCAAGTATCTAACACTGGACTTGATTCCAAACCATAGTTCATGAGGGTTTTGGGTTCATATTTATTTGGAATCTTATTAAGGAATATATATTACAGTCCTCTACTACATATACCTCAAAACTAAGAGGTAACTATGCTAAGATTCATCGTTGATCAAATCATGTCGCACACGATCCAATAGCATCTCCCTACAACTCCATGAGCTAAGGTGTATTAGGAGGAGTGAGATGTGAATAATATTCCTTTCTCTATAAGATATTCTTCTTAATTTATCTGATACGTACTGGCTACCTTGGTCAAAGTAATTCGTTTGATCTTCCTTCTAACTTTATTCTCAACCAAATTATGAAATCTTTGAACATTTCAAAGGCTTCAAATAGATAAGGAAGAAATCTCATATCATGAATAATCAACAATGGATATCACATATCATTAATGTTCATTATGGTTAGATCATCCACATACATCAATATGTATGAGGTCTTAAATACCTCCACATCTTATATCATTCACCGAGAAGGGTGAATGAGACACTCTACTTTGAATACAATATTCATAAGTATGTAAGCTTTGAACTTTCAGACAATCTAAAGTTCTCTCTTGCTTGTATATTGATATTATCAACAGACATATGTCCAAGTCAAGAGACTAGATCATTATCAAATGATCGTCATCCTCCTTTTGATATTTTTAAGGTTTAATTTCCAGTATTAGAAATATCCATGAGCCATTTATTAATATTCTAATTTAATAGAGTCCTCTTGATGTTATATTACCATTAGAAATATATCCACCATAACTCTTTATGATAGATCTATCTCAGAATGCATGTATATTCTAAAAAGTTTAGAAATGAACAGTGAATCTATTCAGTCATCTAGGTCATAGAGATATTCTCTAAGACTACTCACCACCAGAAATAGGTATTCATCTATTTAATGGAGATTGTCGCAATTGCGCAAATTTCATGTGGATGACTATTAACCCTTAAGATCAACTTTTCTGATCTTCCTAAAACATATGCAACCAATTGCAAGTGTTATTAAAATAAGGGAATATAATTATCTGAATGATGATATGTGGATGTAGGATATGCAGATGCACTATCTGAGTCCTTCTCTAAGGATTCTTGATTGTTTGGATAGTCATACTATCAGAATACCAACTTAATGTAGTATTGACATTCATCCAACCCTTTAGATGCCACATGTGTAGAAGTCACGGAAGTACAGTCAACTCTTTGGCTCTCCTTCTTACATGGGTCGAACTCATGCTTCCACTGTGCTAAAAACAACCATTGCTTTAAATAAAGATCTCTTAAATCGAACAAGTCCCCAAGGAACTTCAATATAAGAATATTTCAGCCATTATCTTTGCTTTTCATGCAATATAAATATTATGAAGCTTCATGAAAGACTTAAGTTGAATAGTAGAATAATGACATTCATCGTATCTACATCCATCTTAACTCTTAAAGAATATGGTTCAGGCATGCACTCAAATATTTTGAGTACATCATCGCCTATGGAGATACCATCTTATATAATGCAATGAACCATGTCATTCATGATTAAATATTGAGAGCACATGTGTTTACCAAAACATCTCCTTCGATTTTACTAGGATCTTGACAATTACGGTCATCATCCATATGTTACTTCTAAAGTAACTCGATTTGAGATCAATACTATAGAGACGTACGAACCCTAGGTTGTTGTCCTACTATCTAATTAATCGTCATTCCAAATTATCATGAGGAAACATGCACATTACAACCACATATATTATGTGTTCAACTGCAAGTACTACACCCAAGGACGGATTTAAGGGGGGGCAAGGAGAGGCAAGTGCCCCCCTAAATTTTGGGATTATATAATATATGTTTATGTAATTTTTTTCCTATGGATTTTAAAGGTAAAAGTAATCATAATATTTCAAAATTTTAATGTCTCATTTGGATTTTTGAGGGTAAAACTCGTACATGTTCCCCTAATTTCTTTTTAAAAAAAAAATAATTTTTACCAATAGATAATATGTCTCTTAACATAAAATTCCTACCAAAAAATAATAGATTTTACCTCAAATCAACCTATATTGGATAATTTCTTCAATCGATCAATTATAATAGATCCCCACCCTAATCTTATCGGTTGTCCACTTTTTTAGAATTGAACTATAGAATGAATCGATCTTCATCCAATCTCATTATCACTTACAGATACGTGGTCTAATTCGCAATCTAAAAACATTATTTTTTTTAAAAATCATTTATTGTCAAGTCTCATATATTATTCATTGGTCCTATTTAGTATCAAGTAAAGTGGTCAAATGCACATATATTCTTGATCTGCGAATTTTTCTTCATAGACATTAATATTTCTTGTTATTAAAAAAAGTATAGAATTAGTATTTTATATTTTTGATTTGATACAGATTCGCAACAAGTGTAGTTTATATTACAACTAATCAAAATCCTATACTGAATTTAAAATAATTAAAATACTTGAATATAACTTACTTTAAAAAAGATATAAATATCATTCACAAAAAATGCCAACATTGTGGAACATATATGATACTAATCTATATAAAATTGAATAAAAGATATAGTTGATTAAAAAATAAGTTCAAAATTTACTATTCTTATATAATGAATAAGTTCAAAATTGATGAAAAATATATGTGAAACCTATAAATATAATTTGTCCATAACAATTATTGTTATATAATGAATATGATTGTACTGTAATTGATAGACACATTTTTTAAATCCCCGTGCCCCCTCCTCAAAAATGTTCTGGCTCCGTCCCTGACTACACCCTTGATCATGGATCCAATCCATGATACTGGCTATGATTGAGTATAGTTTTGAGTAGGTTTACAGAAGGTTATCTAAAATAAGATAATTAGCATAAATGTACTTACTTTGATTAAGGTTATTATTATTTTAAATCAAAGTTGTCTCGTTATTTATTACATGGAAGTCCATTCCCTTTCGAACTGTCAAAGCATGAGGTATGCTAACCGAAGTACATCAAGCAAGATCTAGGATCTCCCTTCCACCTTCGTCACACAATAATATGAGAAAATGTAACTCGGATGAAGGAAGCGGGGACTCTTTCCGCCTTGCAAGTCCAACTAGCATCTCTCAATTCGGCCGTTGACACCAGAGCCCACCACCCCTAGGGTGATGTTGACCTATTGCCAATTAAATCAACTTTCAACAGGAATAGAACTCGCTATGTACAATCCAATACCGCCTCAATTATATCCCGATGCCAATTAAATCAACTGTCAACAGGAATAGAACTTGCTATATACAATCCAATACTGTCTCAATTATATGGGGAACAACATTGGGTTCACTACGCAAATGACCTTAATCTTTCGAGAAACAAAGAGCTCGATCCATGTGCACTTTTACGTTAGAGATATGACTTTGCATAGGAGCCTCCACTGTATAATCCATGGTTACAGAACTCTTCACCTTGACAAGAGACCATGGATGTCATCTTATGATCCTCCATATCCAATTTAAATTTTGATTGATCATTTGAATCATATTCTCATGATCAACCCTTCCAAGGGAAATCTAGCCATATTAAGTATTGACTGTGTATTTTAATTAGATTATATTAATTTGATCATATTAAATTAATCATCAATACAATGCAACTAATAAACAATTTAATTTTCTTTGTATTACTATATAGTATACATCCTCACATAGTACACATTAATTATTCTAATTAGTTGTTAGAGTACGTCTTAACCGCGCATCATGCTATACTTCCTTGAAATGGATCCAACTAAGCGCTCGAGTTATGCTAAAAGGGAGCATTTCCTTGACATGCAAGGTGCTAATTAAGAAATCAATCCGTTATACCTGGTCTAGACACCATATCCATTCCAATTTAGAATAACACAATTGGATTTATTTGTACTAAGAGGTTTTAAAAACCATAAGCAATTAATGACCAACATGATACTATATAACTATCACTCAGATATTTAAGCATCTTAAACACTTTTAATATCCTAAATGTCTAGTCATATCAATCCATCAAGTTATTTTACATGGAAATTGTTCAACTACAACTATTGTAGTTTCAATTTAGGATTTGTCATGAAACACTCACTCAATAAAATTATTGTTTGTCAATTATTTCTATACATAAGTGATACAACAATTAAACAAGGTAAATTCATAATTTTAATTCTTTATTTTTAATGATAAACACGTTAGAAAATGTCATCAAGATGATCCAATCATCTTCTATCCCATTCCCACTAAATATCACATATCTAGGACAAACGGACTCAGATTCGTATGAAATAAATTAGAAGTGGATTTATTATTTAATTCTTAACATATTTAATGTATTTATAACATATTTAATGACAGAAAAATAGTAACTAAAAATTATTTAATTCAAGATTTGAGTTTACATGCAAACCACAAAAACTTATTGATTTTAAAACGATGTCCATTTGATGCCAACAACTGATGAATCTTTTGAGAACATATTTATACTTTTTAAACACATTTAAGTATCCAGAAAATTCATTCAAAAAGGGCACAAATAATATCTTTTCTATATCAATAAAAAATAATACGTAAAAGTATCTACTCAAAAATAACAAGTCCACGTGCATCCGATATTTGAAACCTTATTGCCTTAGGGTTTGGATCACATACAAGATCTTTAAACAAGGCTCTAATACCACTTGAAGGGAGCTTATTTAATAAAAATTAGCTCGTACATCATGGAAGCATGGAGATCGCATCATATGCACTCTAGGTCAACTAATCATGCTAGTCGACGAGGCAACATAATTTTAAAAATTTTGAAATAACATGACATGAGAACCATTCTCATGTCATTTAATCTGGATTGCAAACAAGTATTATGGTAACCTCTTGTGGGGTAATCGTGATCTACATGTCTCTAAATTAAGAGACCTCAGTCTCAAGTCCGATCCGATGTAGCCATAACTCAGAGGCGCATGGATGAGACAAGTGCTCCCTGCAATCCTTGTTGATGATCCGAGCCGAGAACCTCTTGATTTGGTCATATGAAATCCGTAGTCTTTCTCACAAGCAAGAAGCGCCGAAAGAGACAGAGGTCCACGAGCAGCTGATTTAGCAACACAAAGGCAGCGCGATGACGATGACACTCCCCATAAACCCTAGAGTAGATGACCTCTTTGGGTTGATATAGAAAGCCTATGGGCATGTATAGACATGGAGAAATAGAGATTTTATTTCTCCAACTTGTGCGATGAATTTTTATAAAGAAGAGCCTAGGGTCGCCCCTTCTCTTATACAAATTTGGATGGCTTTGATGCACTCCTAATATAAAACCAATGGCCTAGATTTTGTTGCAAAAATTTGCAACAACAATGAATTCATTTAAAGAAATAAATACTATTGAAGACATTCTTTAATAAATTTATTTTCCATTAAATCAACTACATGTGAACTAATAGGAAGGAGGAGAGCCTCCTTCCCAAATAGGGTGGATAACCACCATGGAGACTTTCTCCATGTGGCTATTGATGAGCGACCTGACGACTAGGATTAAGTAACAAGAATAAACACGGGTCATTGTGACCCCAATCAATAGGCCAAAGCTCAACAAGAAAATAGAGAACCACACAGATAAGACAATCAAAGCACAAAATCCAATGTTAGCGGTTACCTAGGTCAAACACAAGGAGCACGGAAATGTACGAAGTAATCGAAAATCAGATCACAAAATGCCTATTTTTGGAGTTTTTACTTTTGTAATTTTTTTATATTTTCAAAATAAGAAAACAAAACAAAGAAATAAAGGACAAGCAAGCTTCAATAATTTTTATTAAGACTAAAAATGCTAAAAATAGGAAGCAAAAATATTTTTATATATTTCAAATATTCAAATATTTTTGGTGATTTTATGGGAATTTTCCAATTTTTGTATGATTTTATAAAAATCAAACAAGGAGAAAATGGAAAATAGTGTACATCCTGGACCAAAAGGAAAATTTAAAATACTAAAAATGTCCTAATGTCCTAGTTGTCATTTTTATGAAAAGTAAACAAAAATACCTAACTACAGAAGCAGAAATTCTATTTTTTTTTATTTTTTTAGAATTTTTAATGATTTTTAGAAGTTTTTTAGAGTTTTTAGATTCTTAGGGTTTTTATAATGATTTTTAACAAAAAATGCTATTGAAACTAAAACACGCAGAAAAAGCATAAACTATTTTTTGTAATTTTTAAACCAATTTTTATATTTTTTTGGTATTTTAAAAAAAGACAAAACATATTTTTAGGTTTTTTTAATAAAAATATCAAATAAAACTAAATTAATTCACAAAAATCAACATAAATATTACGTATTAGAAGGAGCTAACAATAATTTTTGCGGGATTTTTGGAGCTAATTTGGCAATTATTTGATTAAAAATAAATCACAAAGCAAGTAGGGACCCAAATGCAATTATCCTAATGTTTTCAGCCAAAGAATAACATACTTAAAAGCTAAAGGCCTAAATTGCAAAATAGCCAAACAAACACGCGCAATACACATGGCTTAGGCTCAAAGCATAAGTGCAAATCTCAAAACATAAGATTCAATTAATAACAACCAGAGCGTTTATGACTAGCCATGCAAATACCCCAACAGGTCATGTGGGACTACAGATGCCTCAAGATCAAAGGGACTATAATGCAAACACAAGAAAGATAAGGTCCAAACTGCAAATTATCCAAATAAAAATGAACTACGACAAATATTTACAAGACTAGGAAATAAAAACAGAACATAGAAGGGCCTAAGTGCAAATTACCCTTTATTAAAAGCAATCCAACAGTTGAAGACGATCCACTTAATAGATGAACGGTCAGGATCGATGGACAACGCTTCGGCAATAGAGGGCTCTAATCAGATCTCCAGATAGATCTGACGGTCGGAGATTCCCCAAAACTGGACGCGTGGATTAGAATAGGGGGATTCTTCGATCAGACGACAGAGGGGTAGTCTGGAAGAACTCGCATCAGGTGAGTTTCTTTCGTCAATGGTGCGTGCTTACGGCATTCTCTCGAGCCACGAAGGCGTGGGATCGATCGGTGAGCTCGTTCCGTAGCGGCAAGAGGGCTCCGATGGGCCCAGGACCAAGAGAGATGTCCAGGGGGTGAACAGTCGTCCAAGGGCTCTCCCAAACTCCTCGAGACCCCCAGATGAGGTCTGGTAGCGTCTAAACCTACATGGTACAATGTATGCTCGGAAGGGAATCCTCCGACGAGGGTTAGAACGCCAAAAACATCACAAACCAAAGGGAGGTTGGCGGACGGGCAGGTCTCCGACGAGTGAGGGGTTCGACCTGTAGGGGCTCCAAACCAAGGGTACGAGCGACGTGGGAGGTGGCGGAGCGATCGTAGAAGTGAAAGGAAGTTGGAGCGGGGCGTATGAAGGTCGGAGTGCGGCGAAATAATGGAATGGGTACGGTGGTCGGAAGTGCTCTGTTCGGTGAAGTAAATGAATGATTCACGCAAAAATGGAGGATATCGAATGTACCTGGAGGTGGTTGAAGTCGCCTAGGGGTTGCAGACGGAGTCCAGAAGGGGTTCTAGCCTCGATGGCCGGCGTAGCCAGGGGCATGTATCCTTGCGTCGGGGCTAAGATCAAACCTCACCGGACCTAGGGTTTCCACGCTCAAAAGAGCCCCTCGCCCTCCCTCTCGCTTGTTGTCACTCTGGGAAAGGAGGTCGGGTGCATAGGAGGAGGTGGCACATCCAAAGGTGGCGGAAAAGGAGGGGGGTCATGCTGTTATATAGGCGTGGGGGTCTGAGAAGATGGAGATGGTGCCCGCGAACCAAGGCAAGGATCGAGCAAGGGATCGTCGGGCAAGGGTTAGGGATCCGCACCCTCAATCTAGAGCGAAGATTTGGACGAAGAGGAGATCGGGTCGGGTCTAGAGAAATTGGAGAAGTTCGACCTGTGGCCCAATTAGAGGGTGTGCAAGAAAAGGACAAAATAGGCTACATGACAAATCAGAGAAAAAAATAAAGAAAATTAAATTAAAAATAATAAATGAATTTAAATGAAAAAATGAATAATGTGAAAAATGTTTATTATTTTTCAAAGAATTTTTCTGTGATTTTTAATTATTTTTATGAAAAATAAATTAATCTATAACCAGTATATAGTATTATATACATGTATAATATGCTTATGTATTATGTACAATAATTTTTATTTTGTTATTTTTACCCAAATATCCTAATTTTTATTTTTTATTTACAACATAATTTTAGGAGCATAAAATAATTTTTATTTTATTTTATGATCTATTTACATGTATAACATAAATAGGGAGTGTTACAAATATACATGCATTTTTTACAAGTAAGAAGGATTTTATTTTTATTTTTATTTTATTTTATTTTTGTTTTATTTTTAGGACTATGTACAAGTAGGTAAAAAGAACAGTTTATTCTTATTTTTTCAAATATAGTTATTTACACATATAGGTAGTATATACATCAAAGAATAAGTCATATCTCTCTCTACTTATTTTATTTTGACGATCAAGTCGAGGCCTGACTTTCTCTTGGGGTTCAGGTCACTCTGTATTTATCCTAAATACCTCCTTCCTTTTTCTTTTCCTTTGTTCTTTTATTTTTGCACAAATACATGCTAATTATGTAGTATTAACAGGTGCATTCATGATGCTATGTTATTGTATTTACACATATGTACATGATGCTTTGCTAAGATAAGTAGCTAAAATAAAAGAATAAAGAGTGAGAATCAGGGATTCATCACCCCCCTATAGTTTACCTTTGCTAGTCTCTTAGCAAACACTTATTTGAAAAATAAGTGAAAAGAAAAGAAAAGAAAAAGAAGGAGAATCAAGGTTGATGATTAAACTTATCTTCATTAAATTGAAGTATGGAGCTTAGTTAGACCTTTGGATTATTAGTTTGTTGGAACCCTATTTGGACTTAAGCTTAAGACTCAATTGCCTCTAAATGCAAATTACCCTTTATTAAAAGCAATCCAATGGTCGAAGGCGATCCACTTAATGGATGAACGGTCAGGATCGATGGACAACGCTTCGACGATGGAGGGCTATAATCAGATCTCCAGATAGACCTGATGGTCGGAGATTCCCCAAAACTGGACGGTGTGGATTAGAATAGGGGGATTTTTTGATCGGACGACGGAGGGGCAGTCTGGAAGAACTCGCCTCCGGTGAGTTTTTTTCGTCGATGGTGCGTGCTTCCGACGTTCTCTCGAGCCACGAAGGTGTGGGATCGATCGGTGAGCTCGTTCCGTAGCTGCAGGAGGGCTCCGATGGGCCCAGGACCAAGAGAGAGGTCCAGGGGGTGCATGGTCATCCAAGGGCTCTCCCAAAATCCTCGAGACCTCCAGGTAAGGTCTGGTAGCGTCTAAACCTATAGGGTACAATGTATGCTCGGAAGGGAATCCTCCGACGAGGGTTAGAACGCCAAAAACATCATAAACCAAAGGGAGGTTGGTGGACGGGCAAGTCTCCAGCGGGTGAGGGGTTCGACATGTGGGGGCTCCAAACCGAGGGCAGGAGCGACATGGGAGGTGGCGGAGCGATCGTAGAAG
The DNA here is from genome assembly GCA_037367405.1 of Ottelia alismoides. Classification (NCBI taxonomy): domain Eukaryota; kingdom Viridiplantae; phylum Streptophyta; class Magnoliopsida; order Alismatales; family Hydrocharitaceae; genus Ottelia; species Ottelia alismoides. The sequence goes on along the minus strand of JAZKJV010004294.1, from coordinate 1,045,851 downwards.
TGCAAGGAAGTCGGAGCGGGGCGTATGAAGGCCAGAGTGCGGCGAAATGATGGAATGGGTACGGTGGTCGGAAGTGCTCTGTTCGGCGAAGTAAATGAATGATTCCTGCGAAAATGGAGGATATCGAAGGTACCTGGAGGTGGTTGAAGTCGCCTACAGGTTGCAGACGGAGTCCACAGGGGGTTCTAGCCTTGATGGCCGGCGTAGCCAGGGACTTGGCTCCTTGCAGCGGAGCTAAGATCAAAACCTCATCGGACCTAGGGTTTCCACGCTCAAAAGAGCCCCTCTCCCTCCCTCTCGCTTACTGTCACTCTGGGAAAGGAGGTCGGGTGCATAGGAGGAGGTGGCACAACTAAAGGTTGCAGAAAAGGAGGGGGTCATGCAGGTTATATAGGCGTGGGGGTCTTAGAAGATGGGGATGGCGCCCGCGAACCAAGGCGCGGATCGAGCAAGGGATCAATGGGCAAGGGTTAGGGATCCACACCCTCAATCCAGAGTGAAGATTTGGACGAAGAGGAGATCGGGTCTGGAGAAATTGGAGAAGTTCAGCCAAAAACGCGATTCGAAGATCCATCGTGGCTCGATTAGAGGGGGTGCAGGAAAAGGACAAAATAGACTAAAGGACAAACTAGAGAAAAAAAATAAAGAAAATTAAATTAAAAATAATAATTGAATTTAAATGAAAAAATGAATAACATGACAAATGTTTATTATTTTTCAAAGAATTTTTCTGTGATTTTTAATTATTTTTATGAAAAATAAATTAGTCTATAACCAGTATATAGTATTATATACATGTATAATATGTTTATATATTATGTACAATAATTTTTATTTTGTTATTTTTACCCAAATACCCTAATTTTTATTTTTTATTTACAACATAATTTTAGGAGCATAAAACAATTTTTATTTTATTTTATGATCTATTTACATGTATAGCATAAATAGGGAGTGTGACAAATATACATGCATTTTGTACAAGTAAGAAGGATTTTATTTTTATTTTTTTATTTTTCTGATTTTTATTTTATTTTTATTTTATTTTTAGGACTACGAGTAGGTAAAAAGAATAGTTTATTCTTATTTGTTCAAAATAGTTATTTACATATATAGGTAGAATATTCAGGAATGAGTAGGCCCTATCTCTCTCTACTTATTTTATTTTGGCGATCAAGTCAAGGCTTGACCTTCTCTTGGAGTTCGGGTCACTCTGTATTTATTCTAAATACCTCCTTCCTTTTTCTTTTCCTTTATTCTTTTATTCTTGCACAAATACATGCTAATTATGTAGTATTAACAGATGCATTCATGATGCTATGTTATTGTATTTACACATATTTACATGATGCTTTGCTAAGATAAGTAGCTAAAATAAAAGAATAAAGAGTAAGAGTCAGGGATTCATCACCCCCCTATAGCTAGTCCCTTAGCAAACACTTGTTTGAAAAATAAGTGAAAAGAAAAGAAAAGAAAAAGAAGGAGAAACAACGATGATGATTAAAATTATCTTCATTAAACTGAAGTATGGAGTTTCGTCAGACCTTTGGATTATTAGTTTGTCAGAACCCTATTTGGACTTAAGCTTAAGACTCAACAACCTCTAAGTTCCGCCAATCTATGGTCAAGACTCCTCAATAATCCAGATCAGAACAAGTCTACATACACAAACTCTAATGACCATGACTATTTCCTTGTACGATGTAAGTGATATGTAGCTCCCACCTCAGAAATGACAAGGCAACAACCTCCTTTAGTAATGTAACTCTAATGCCCTAGTCTAGAAACTCTTTCCTTGAGGAGCAGGATATTCCCTTCTAAGTTCAAGTTCAACCGGCTCAAGAAGGGGGGGAATGAAGAGAATGGACCATGGCCAGTGTAGCCACGTATCCCAGGGAGCCCAACTAGTGTATCTAAGTCTCCCGCTGCAAGCTTCATGAGATGAGAAGGTGTAACATAAGCCTTGCTTTATTTGACTATATACACTCCGGCATGCATTTAATTTTCTATTAGGCGTGCCCACTTTTTTGGAGTTTTTCTTTCTTTTGCACATTTTTTTGAATGTGCATATGTACAACATATCTACATGGTGCAACATATATACATAAGGACTTTTTCTTCTTGAGCCAGTAGACTATCCCTCTTTTGAAGCGTTATTGCAACCCACAACTCCTGTCTTTAAACCTCAACACCGCTAGACCAAGTTGAGATGCACTTCCCTCCCTAAAGGAAGAAGAGAGATTCCACCAAGAAGTACTACCCTCGTATGCTACTCCAAGCCAAAGGAAACTGCCTCCTCACCACCTCATCCGTGTAGAGCTGAGTGTAAAGTGCTGGTCCAAGTAAAGTCATTGTCTGTGAGAGTCATGTGTGAGTTGATAAATGGTGTACTTAGGCTCATTAAGATGACATGTGATCGTAGCCTAGTGGACTCAAAGAATTAAGTCACTAATAGACCTGAAAAGTCTTAACCCCAAATCCTATAAGGTTCCTCTTAGAATTAGGTGGATTAAGATATTAACAAAGATCCATTTTCCAATTTAATTCTAGACTAGTTTAAATGTCAACTATGATTCAACAAAATATACAAATATATACAAAATTCTTTTTATGCAAAAATTTTGAACATGTGTAAAATTTTTGAAAATGTTTTAATGCATGCATGAATGCAGATGTTTGGCAAACTATTTACAAACATTTACATAAGGGTTTTTGAAAAATTTTATTTTTCAAATATTCTACAAAAATTTTGTACTATATACATAATTTTGATACAAAAATATTTACAGACTTTTCACAATCAAAGCATTCTTACAAATATTTGTACAAAAATAATTTTTATAAATAGCTATGTATGTGTGGGAAAGAATTTTATGTACATGAAAATTTTAAAATTTTTATGATTTTTACTAAGTGGTTTTTAGCCATTTTATTTATTAACACACTCACACAAAGTACGAGTTATGGCTAATGTATATATACAATATATACAACACCCCCCTATACTTAGCTCGAACGATGTCCTCAGAGTGATCAAAGAGCGATGAAGAAGACATAACTCATGCTTAGTATAGGGAAGTGAAAAGAAGGTCTATACTACAATGACAAAAAATAGATGAGTTATCGGTGATCCCCCTATACTTAGGATCAAGTAATCCTAAGTATAGCAAACTGTACACAAAGGAAAAATCGAGTGATAGAATGTACAAGGTCTACCTTCCCTATACTTAGAGTAAAATGTCCCTAAGTATAGGCAGCAAAACAGAGATACAAAGAATCAAAAGAATAAGCAAAAGCCTGACACCTCCCTATACTTAGTGTAAAGCACACCCTAAGTATAGCATAATCATAAGATGCAAATGGGGTGTTAGACAAAAGAATGTGTAATATGGACATCTGGATCTATATAAGGGTAGGGGACAAGGATAATCAGGCATGAGATGCAACTGATGTGAGTCAAAGACCACATCTCATGCAAAATGAATCGGTGCAACATCAACAATCAGCGGATCATGATCTAGATATGGCTTGAGGCGATGACCGTTGAAGCGAAAGGTGGACTCAGATGACATCTCAGATATGTTGATACTACCATTGTCATGCACCTTTCAGACCAAGTATGGTCCCTTCCACTTACTCTGTAATTTCCCTGGAAATAATCTAAGCATGGCATCAAACAACCATACTTTCTGATCTGGCTCAAACTGTTTGTCACTGATAAGAGCATCATGCCATATCTTTACTCTCTCCTTATATTGTAGGCTGCTTGAAAAGACTATACTCTAAGCTCCTCTAGGGCTGCCAGTTCTGCCTTCCTTTGATCATCTATACTCTTTGGATCCAATAATATATCATAGATACAGCTCAAAGTGACTTATGCTTAATCTCAACAGGTAAATGGCATATCTTTCCATAAACGAGATGAAAGGGAGATGTCCCCAAATGAGTTTTGAAGGAAGTTCGATATGCCCACAAGACCGAGTCCAAAAGCTGTGACCAATCCTTTCGGTCTGGGAGGACTACCTTCTGCAGTATCATCTTGATCTCCTTGTTTGATACTTCAGCAAGACCATTGGTCTAAGGATGATATGGAGTGACAACTTGATGGTCTATGCTGAACTTGTTAGCAAGGGTCTTTACCTTGTCATTGATAAATAAGACCCCCCGTCAGATATCAATACTCTATGCACCCGAACTGTGAAATGGCATTCTTCCTCAAAAATTTACAAACAGTCTTAGCATATGCAGTTTGGGTGGGTATGGCCTCAACTCAACGACTCACATAATCAACGGCTAACAAAATATATTCAAATCCCCGACTCTTAGGGAATGTACCCATGAAATCGATGTCCCATGCGTCAAAAACCTCACAGAAATGAATGGATTGCATCGGCATCATATCATGTTGTCCACAAGTGCCCATCCTCTGACAGGTAGTACACCTCTTCACGAATTCATCAGAATCCTTGAAGAGGGTAGGCCACCATAGGTCGGATTGGAGCACTTTATGTGTTGTTCTCCTCCCAAAATGATGTCCTCCTGCCTCAAGCTTGCGACAGTATGTGAGGACGTTGTGGTGCTCCTCCTAAGGAATGCACCGACGCCAGACGCTATCCCCTCCTTCATGATAAAGGATGGGATCCCCCCAATGGTACGACTTGGCCTTCGCAAGGAATGTCTCAAGCCGCTGCTTAGGCCAACCTTGTGGAACTTTATTGACAATAAGATAGTTCACAATGTCGGTGTACCATGGGAGTGAGGAGATAGCAAGGATCGCCTCATCTGGGACGGTCTCTGTAATATGATCAATCTGCTCGGATTCCTCAAGATTTTCCAAACAGGAGAGATGATCCGCCATCACATTCTTAACTCCAGGCTTGTCCTTAATCTCAATATCAAATTCCTGAAGTAGAAGGATCCATAAAGTCAATCGAGCTTTGGCATCCTTCTTTGCCATAAGGTACTTGATGGCGGTATGATCAGTGTATATCATCAATTTGTATCCCAGAATATAAGATCTGAATTTGTCCAAGGTAAAAACTACGGCTAGCATCTCTTTCTCCGTGACTGTGTAGTTCCGCTGAGCGGCATCTAATGTACGGCTGGCATAGTGAATGGAAAACAACGATCCTTCCCTCTCTGTCCTAGCACAACCCCCATGACAAAATCAGAGGCATCTGTCATGATCTTGAATGGGAGAGACCAGTCAGGCGGTTGAAGGATAAGAGCCTCAACAATTAGGTTTTTGAGAGTCTCGAATGATGAAAGACACTTATCATCTACAATGAACTTGGTGTCCTTCGTCAGCAGATCAGTGAGCTGTCGGGTAATCCTGTTGAAGTAGTGAATAAAACGTTGGTAGAAACCGACATGCCCTAGAAAAGACCGCAACTGCCGCAAGTTGGACGGTGGATTGAGTTTCCTAATGATATCTACCTTGTCCATATCAACCTCCACGCCCATGTTGGAGATGATATGAACAAGAATCATTACTGAGTCACCATGAAGTGACTCTTCTCCCAAGAAAAAATAAGATGGACCTCAATGCAGTGTTGAAGCACTCAGTCTAGGCAATCAAGACAAGCATCGATCTTGTCGCCGTAGACCGAGAAGTCTTCTATGAAGACAACTATAAATAGTCACCCACCATGTCCGAGAAAATGGACAACATGCACCTTTGGAATGTCATCGGGGAGTTACATAGACGAAAGGGCATCCGTTTGAAAGCATATGTCCCAAACGGACAGGTGAATGTCTTTTATCATGGTCTTCGGGCGCTATGGCTACCTGATTGTATCTGGATTACCCATCAAGGAAGCAGTAGTGACTCTTCCCAACTAGCCTCTCTATAATATGATCAATAAAAGGCAGCGGGAAATATCCTTCTTGGTGACCTGGTTCAATCGGTTGTAGTCCACACAGACCCTTCAAGAAGTAGGTACCTGGGTAGTGATCTCTTCTCTGGACTCACTCACAACTGTAGTGATACCCGTCTTCTTGGGCACCACATGTAATGGACTAACCCACTTGGAGTCGGAGATGGGGTAGATAAAATCGGTGCTTCACCATTTGGATATCTCTTTCATTACCACTTCTCGAAGATTCGGGTTTAGCCGTCGCTGGAACTCACGCGATGGCTTGACATACTCCTCAAGATAGATATGGTGGAAGCACAGGGCCAGAATTATCCCTTGGAGATCAGCTAAACTTCATCCTATTGCCTTGTGGTTCTTTTCAAGAACCTCCATCAATCGAGATTCTTGCTCTCCAGTCAAATTTGTTGAGATAATGACTGGGTACATCTTATGCTTGCGCGCAAGGAACCTATACTTAAGCGACTATGGAAAAGGCTTCAGTTTTGGACAACTGGGAGCTGGCAAATATGGCCTCTAAAAGGTCTGAGTGAAGGCAACCGGATCTCAATGTGAGAACTCTCGCTGATCATGAAAACCTGGTGAAGACAGCTCTGCATGTGTATCTGTGCTCGGTACTGGCATGGTCTTCACCCTAACTGCTGGCTTTGCGGAAATCAGACAAGGTAATAAATCATCAAACTCTACCCAGTCTATGTCTAAATCCAAGGGATCTGAATCAGAGTCACGAGATACAAAATCTGCTTCGTCGTCCTGAACGCCTTCATCAGCCTCAAAATTATCCTTGGCCAAGAGTGTGCTCTCCGAACTCTCCTCTGCTGGAAGCTGGAAATTTGTGGCATCTGAAAGTGAGAGAAGGGCTCATGAAATAGGGTCGGACCAAGCAGCTTCATCATCGACAATCACAAAGTCTCACTCTAGGTGGACGTCTCACTCTGCCTCTGTCGTCTGCTCTGCATCGCTGAACTACTCCGAGCAAGCTGAGTCTCGCGCTCTTATCTCATCAATCATCTCTATTTGTATACTCTCGCCCTCGACGTTAAAGTACACCTTCCCGCTATCATGGTCGGACACCGCCTTGGTTGTGGCCAAGAATGGATGTTCTAGAATGATGGAGGTATCTGTCACAGATTCAGGGATCTCCATGTCTAACACAACGAAGTCTATGGGGAATTTCAGGCCCTGAATTGTGACAACCACTTCCTTCAACACCCCTTAGACATCTTGACAGATCGATAAGAAAACTGAAGGACTGTCCTACTCTGTCGTAGAGGCCCAAACTCGAATCGGTCAAGTAAGGTTGTCGGAAGGAGGTTGATGGAAGAGCTGTTGTCTAATAGAGTACGATCGAATTTCTTCTCATGAATGTGGCATCTAACGTATGGGAGCTCCTGCATCCGTCCTCTTGGCTGGCAGACGATTATGGATGGCGAAGCAAGTGGCACGGGTCAACACATGGATTTCTGTCGTATGATTCCTCTTCTTCATACGAACGGTGGTCTTCTCTCTCAAGTTCCTCTGGAAGAGAGGGATGTACTCGAGTGCCTCCTGTAGAGTCATCTGGATATGGAATTTGTCGATCATCTGTTGGCTGAACTCTAACTGCTGGTCTCTTTTTGGATTTTCTTTTTTATTCCCCTTTGCCAAGCAGAAAGCTTGAGGGAAGGGGATGGTTGGGCCCTCCTCAGATAGAGGGATAGAAAGAGGTTTCTGCTGCTGTGAAGGAATGGAGCCCATACAAGAATCATCATGCAACATAGATGGACTCACATTAGATAGAGAAACCTTTCCTTTACTATTTTTTTGTTCTTTTTCAGATAGTCCTGAAGTGCAGAAACTGGGGAAAACACAACTGGAATAGAAGTGGTGGCATCAGTACCACCCACGACATCTCTTCATAACATCAACACCGTGCTCTGGCTCAGCATCATCTGATATGGTGGCATCAGTACCACCTGCTACATCTGGAGAGGTGACGGTCTCAGTACCGTCGACTGGATCAACATCCTTGGTGGCATCAGTTCCACCATCATCAACATCGTCATTAGCAGCATCATCATCACTATCCTCCTCATCTAGCGCTCCTGGATCCTCATGGTGTCGTCGCTCAGATGAGGTGCCACCGACTGGCATCCTATCGCTCCTAAGTGACACAAAATCAACATCAAATGTGTATGAAGCAATGTCGCCTAATAAATAACTAGGAGTGGTGGTCTTTCTGAACTGTACGTGCTTAGATTTTCTCTTGAGGTTATTCGGGTTGGGCTCAATCTGAGAAGGTATGGCGGCCTTACCCTTAATGATCTCCCTCATCTCCTGGTGAAACTCGTCCATCTCCCACTTAAAGGATGCATGCTGGTCTAAGAGTAGGCAGGCTAGATCATCAAGAGTTGGGTTTTCATAGGCTGGCCCATGAGAACCAGACAGGTTGCCTCACTGGAAATGAGGTTGCTGCTGCTGGAACTAGTAGGGGGGATGAGAATACTACTACTGACAGTGTTCAGAAAAGCGATCGAGTAAGCCACATACTCGTACTCAGGGGCCTTGCCGCTCCGAGTATGTTGAAACGATCATGTATGCGTGTTGACCTGCATACTCGGTCGAGTATACCCCCTATGCGACCGCATACTCGGCACTTTTCTGATAGAACTGTTTTTGTTTAATCTAAAACTGAATAACCCCACCCGCATAATAACATAAAACCGCATACTCCCCGCATAAAATCGCATACTCTTCCACATAAAACTGCATACCCCCCGCATACTCTCCCGACTGAGGATATTAACATAATATTAAATATTAATATATATTTTTAATATTAAAAAATACCAAACCGCATAAAACCGCATACTCCCTGCATACTCTCTCGCATACTGCATAATCTCTATGCAGTGACCCCTCCGACTGAATACTGTGTAGCGCCTTCCTGAACATTGGTTGCTGAGGTTGCTGGTGCCTCCACTGTTGTCCCTACTGGTAGGGACAAGGACCTGACTGGAACTGGTGTGATGGCTTCTGGGAATAGTGGGGCTGCTGCTAAGGCTGGCTAGACTGACCACCCTGAGCTGGAGGCTGCTGCTGGGACGAGGCGTGTCCGGTAGACCACCTGAATCCGGGATGATCTCTGCGTATCCAGAGCTGCTACCGGTCATACCAAATCCTGATGACTTCCATCAACCACTCCTACTCGTATGGGGGTGGGGAAAGAACTGCCAGTGGCTAATCCTATTGGTACACCACCATCTGAGTGTCCTGAGATGGTGGTGACTGAGAGTACTGGTGCTGCAACCGCTAGACCGGCTCCGCCTGGATGTGGTGAACCTGTCAGTACTGGGCGGAGTGCTGGGATGAGCCGTTGCTGCTAGGATCAACCCGTGACCTGAGATGGGGTTGAGAAGTCGTCTGTGCCTCCTGGAGACACATGATCTGGGTCTTCAGGTCACTGAGGGTATGTGCCAACTGATCAATATGTGTCAATTAGCACTGCTTATTCTTGATGATCTCAATACGATCCAACTTCTCGCTGATGATGCCCATGTTAGCGGCTGAAGACTCTGCCTATGCTACTGCTACTGCCGAAGAAGTGGATGGAACCGCATCAACCCGTGTTATCCTCTGATAGGACACGTCTTGGGGTAGGGGCTTCCACTGAGTGTAGAGCCTAGTCTGGGACATCATTGTATAGTTCTTGTCCATCACCTCATAGATGGCCTGGACCTGGTCTTCATCGTTGGCAAATAGGAGCCCCCACAAGAAGCGTTAACTATCCCCTGTAGCTCAGGTGTCAGCCCACAGAAGAAGCCATGTACTAGGTTGGGCTTGGATATGTCGTGATGGGGACACTGGTCGATGAGCTCATGGAATTGATCCCACACCTCATGGAACTGCTCGTTGGGGATCATGGAGAAGTTGTTGATCAGAGCTCGCGTTACATTGGTCCGGCTGAGTGGATAGTACTTATTCAAGTACTCGATCCGGAGTTGCTCCCACAAAGTCACATATCTCCCTAAATGCTTCAGCCAGTAGGTTGCTTTGTCGACCAGGGAGAATGGAAAAGCCATCATCTTGATGGTGTCCTCGTCCACGTATCTGTCATGGATAGTGCTGCATACAATCTCAAACTCCTGCAAGTGTAGATGCGGCTCCTCAGTGGCAAGACCATGAAACTTGGGAAAGAGATGAATAGTTTGGGGAGGGAGCTTGAAGTCTCCCAAGATCGCCAAAAGCTAGATCCAACGGTGTGTAAGGGTTGCACCAGGGTTGTACAACTCCCTCATCGGCCTGGTTGGTCTGGCTGGCTCCTGCGGCTCCTCTAGCTGTCCTTCATCTACTCCTTCACCCTCTGGGATCTCTCCACCGCCTGATCTCTGCTGCTCCTATCTGTCAGCTCGCATCTGGGTCAGTTCCCCATGCACCTCTACCATGAAGGCTCCCTGATCTCTAATCTGCCTTTCTATCGTCTCCAGGGAGGCTAAAAGTGTATTGTTGATGGCGCCCTGATCTAAAACGTACGTAGAACCCCGAGGCTATCCACTGTACGCTCCTTACTGTTGGACGTCTCGTGGGTCTATGCAAAGGCAAAAGACCCGAACTCATGTGCCATCATATGAACAAATAGTTGTGTTGTTGGTCTCTGCTCAGGCACCTCAGGACTAGAAGAAGGGTGGTCAAGGGAGAACATGGCGGAATTGAACTCGGGTTCGGAGAGCAGGTAAAGGCTCCCCGAAACCTCCCTAGATGAGTGGATTAGAGTGCTCGAGAGCGGTGCTGTCAAAGCCAGCCTAAGGGACCTCCAGCCCATCATCGTGATGTGGAGAAATGCAGAAGAGATCTGGTAAGCAAACAAGATCAGAAGTCAAACCCCAATCTCACCTACGTAACGCTATGCTGATGACCATGAAGGTTCTGTCGTTAATTTTGTCAATTTTATTTAGGTGATAAGTCAGTCTTGCAGAGCGATTAAGCGAGCTGGTAGGAATCTGATGCTCCCAAGAGACTAGCCTAATCCCAAAGCTAGATCTTTCCCAACTAGTTCAAGTTGCGGACCGTTTACAGGCTACCCAATCAACTCGCTCTGTTAAGGACATCGTGGCCCGCTTTATCGGAGATCGGAGAGATCCTCACTGGAGAACGACTAACCCCAAGACCAGTAGTGTAAGAGAGTTCAATAATGGCTCTAGCCTAGTGTGCGTGTCACTCTCTCACGCAAGCAAACCAAACAAGGAGGGGATGACTCTCCCAAGACAGTTTTTAAAGTGAGGTGTCTTTTACGATCAAGTTCGATTAGCATACCTAATTTCATGGTTTTCACCTTTTTATGGTATTTTTCAATAACAAAGAAACGCCTAATGAATTTTTCGATCTCCTGATTATTTAAAGTCCAAAAACGGGCGGAGAAGTCGAAAAAACCGATGCACGATCAAAACTTATGAAGCATACGAAGTAAGAAAGGTGTACATGATTCCAACACTTTACATGTAGGGTGATCCGCACATAAATTTAAAGACAGAAATGTAAATTAATCTAAATGATGCAAGAAGCAAACGACCTTAGACAAGCAATTTCTAATGATGAAGAACAATAGCTAACTGATCAGAGAGAGAGGTCAAGGTCCGGTCTCGGACGTCGATCGGTGCACAACGGATCCTACACGTGCTGTATACGACCTCTACGACACGTGACCTCTCAATCAATCAAGTCAGCTTTTTATTAATGGTTTTTAATAAGGTCCAATTACAAACTATAGGTGCAAGCAAATAGTTAGGGATTGGCCTTAAGTTATTTACGTCACAATCAAGAAAATCCTAAGTCTAGGGGCCAATTTCTGTGAGAATCAAATATAAAAAAGATGAAGAAACAAAACCGACAAAAAATCACGGTGAGGTCCCCCGAGCACACCGGTGCTCGGTGAAACATACCCCGACATGCCAAGTGTCCAAAGAGAGTCCGAATGGTCCTGTATTATTACAACAATAATAAATGTGCTGGAAAGAAAACCTAACTACTCTATTCTTTATAACTACTATCTCGCTATCCTCCTACTCCTCCTTCGGTGCAGTTACTCCAACCAAAATCCGCAACGTCCTCAGGCGGTCCCTCACACAAAAAGCAAAGTAGAGAGAATGTCAGAAAAACAGTTATATAAAATAGAGATAAAAATAAACAGAAATCTGAAAAGACTACAAGCCGTGCTCCCCGGCAACGACGCCATTCTGATGAGCGACATGGTGACTAGGGTTAAGTAACAAGAATAAACACGGGTCGTTGTCTCCCCAATCAACAGGCCAAAGCTCAACAAGAAAATAGAGAACCATCCAGATAAGGCAATCAAAGCAAAAAATCCAATGTTAGCAGTCTCCTCTATTTATTTAACCTGGTATAACGACTAGGGTCGAACACAAGGAGCACGGAAATGTACGAAGTAGTCGAAAATCAGATCATAAAATGCCTATTTTGGAGTTTTTACTTTTGCAATTGTTTATATTTTCAAAATAAGAAAACAAAATAAAGAAATAAAGGACAAGCAAGCTTCAACAATTTTTATAAAGACTAAAAATCCTCAAAATAGGAAACAAAAATATTTTTATATTTTTCAAAAATTCAGATATTTTTGGTGATTTTATGACATTTTTCAATTTTTGTATGATTTTATAAAAATTAAACAAGGACGAAAATGGAAAACAATGTACAGCTTGGACCAAAAGGCAAATTTAAAATACTAAAAATGCCCTAATGTCCTGGTTGTGATTTTTATGAAAAACTAATAAAAAATACCTAACTATAGATGTTGAGATTCTATTTTTTTATTTTTTAGAGTGTTTCATGATTTTTATAAGTTTTTAAGAGTTTTTAGATTTTTAAGATTTTTATAATGATTTTTAATACAAAAATGCCACTGAAACTAAAAAACATAGAAATAAGCAAACACTAATTTTTTTAGTAATTTTTAAGTAACTTTTATATTTTTTTTGGAATTTTATAAAACAGACAGAACACATTTGTAGGATTTTTATTTTTAGAAAATACCATATAAAACTAAATTAATTATAAAAATCACCATAAATATTACGTGTTAGCAGGAGATAACAGTAATTTTTTGTGGGATTTTGGGAGTTAATTTGGTAATTATTTAATTAAAAAAAAGCACACAACAAGTAGGGACCCAAATGCAATTATCCTAAAGTTTTCGGCCAAATAATAATACACTTAAAAGCTAAAAGCCTAAATTGTAAAATAACCAGACAACCATGTGCAATACACGTGACTCAGGCTCAGAGGGGCATAAGTGCAAAACTCAAAACGTAAAATTCAATAAATAACAACTAGAGAGTTTAGGACTAGCCATGCAAATACCCCAACAGGTCACGTGGAACTACACGTACCTCAGGTTCAGAGGGACTATAATGCAAATACAAGAAAGATAAGGTCCAAAATGCAAATTATCCAAATAAAAATGAACTACGACAAATATTTACGGGACTTGGAAATAAAAACAGAACATAGAAGGGCATGAGTACCCTTTATTAAAAGCAATCCAATGCCCGAAGGTGATCCACTTAATGGATGAAGGTCAGGATCGATGGACAATGCTTCGACGATGGATGGCTCTGACCAGATCTTCAGATAGATCTGACGGTCGGAGATTCCTGGAAATTGGACAACGTGGATTAGAACTGAGGGATTCTTTGATCAGACAACGGAGGGGTAGTCTGGAAGAACTCGCCTCCGGTGAGTTTCTTTCGTCGATGGTGTGTGCCTCCGGCGTTCTCTCGAGCCACGAAGGTGTGGGATCTATCAGTGAGCTCGTTTCACAGCTGCAGGAGGGCTCTGATGGGACACGGACCATGAGAGAGGTCCATGGGGTGCACAGTCGTCCAGGGGCTCTTCCAAACTACTCAAGACCTCCAGATGAGTTCTGGTAGCGTCTAAACCTACAGGGTACAATGTATGCTCGAAAGGGAATCCTCCGACAAGGGTTAGAATGCCAAAAACATCACAAACCAAAGGGGGTCAGTCTACGGGCATGTCTATCGCGAGTGAGGGGCTCGACCTGTGTGGGGTCTCCAAACCGAGGGCAAGAGCGACGTGCGAGGTGGTGGAGCAATCGTAGAAGCGAAAGGAAGTCGGAGTAGGGCGTATGAAGGTCGGAGTGCGGTGAAATGATGGAATGGGTACGGTGGTTGGAAGTGCTCTGTTTGGCGAAGTAAATGAATGATTCACGAGAAAATGGATGATATCGAACGTTCCTGGAGGTGGTTGAAGTCGCCTAGGGGTTACAGACGGAGTTCACAAGGGGTTCTAGCCTTGATGGCCGGCGTAGCCAGGGGCTTGGCTCCTTGCGGCAGAGCTAAGGTCGAAAACTCACTGGACCTAGGGTTTCTATGCTCAAAAAGAGACCCTCGCCCTCCCTCTCGCTTGCTATCACTCTGGGAAAGGAGGTCGGGTGCACAGGAGGAGGTAGCGTAGCCAAAGGTGGCGGAAAAGGAGGGGGTCATGCAGGTTATATAGGTGTGGGGGTCCGAGAAGATGGGGATGGCGCCCGCGAATTGAGGCGCGGATCGATCAAGGGATCATCGGGCAAGGGTTAGGGATCCACATCCTCAATCCGGAGCGAAGATTTGGGTGAAGAGGAGATCGGGTCGGATCTAGAGAAATTGGGGAAGTTCGGCCAAAAACCGACTCGAAGCAGACTGGGTCTGCGGGGACTAGATGACCGGGGTCAACGATCCATCGTGGCCCAATCAAAGGGGCATAAGAAAAGGACAAAATAAACTATAGGACAAATCGAAGAAAATAATAAAGAAAATTAAATTAAAAATAATAAATGAATTTAAATGAAAAAATGAATAACATGAAAAATGTTTATTATTTTTCAAAGAAATTTTCTATGATTTTTAATTATTTTTATGAAAAATAAATTAGTCTATATATAGTATATAGTATTATATACAAGTATAATATACCTATGTATTATGTATAATAATTTTTATTTTGTTATTTTTACCTAAATACCCTAATTTTATATTTTATTTATTTTCAACATAATTTTAGGAGCATAAAACAATTTTTATGTTATTTTTATGATCTATTTACAGGTATAGCATAAATTAGGAGTGAGACAAATATACATGCATTTTGTACAAGTAAGAAGGATTTTATTTTATTTTTCCTGATTTTTATTTTATTTTTGTTTTATTTTTAGGACTATATACAAGGAGGTAAAGAGAATAGTTTATTCTTATTTTATCAGAAATAGTTATTTACATATATTGGTAGTATGCACAATAAAGAGTAGGCTCTATCTCTTTCTACTTATTTTATTTTGACGATCAGGTCAAGGCTTGACCTTCTCTTGGAGTTCGGGTCATTCTGTATTTATTCTAAATACCTCCTTCCTTTATCTTTTCCTTTATTTTTTTAGTTTTGCACAAATACATGCTAATTATGTAGTATTAACAGATGCATGCATGATGCTATGTTATTGTATTTACACCTACGTACATGATGCTTTACTAAGATAAGTAGCTAAAATAAAATAATAGAGAGTGAGAATCAAGGATTCATCAGCTATCTACTCTTATTAGGAGTGGAGACTTCTCCTCGTTTCTAATTAATGAGATTATCAATGTCATCATATTTTTCATATGTTGCAAATAACTTTTATTGCTTGAATTTTCACCAAAATAATATCAAATTATTTTCTGATATTTTCAATGATGCCATCGATAATTATGGATCATATTCATCCATCCAATAGTAAATGTAAATCGCATTTACATTTAATTGTAAAATATGAACCTAGTTCACTTTTTATTGTATAATGTGAATTAAATTCACATTAACTTATAAATTATAAATCATATTTAGAATTAAACCTCGCTTATGATATTATGAATCATATTCATAATATTGTGACTATTGTGGATAGTGTTATATTAACCATATCCATTATAATTAAATCCAAATTAATTACCTTAATTATTTTCTATATGTATCCATATAATATGAATCACATCCACATTATTAATAATAATCATATCTTATTTAATCAATATTTTCCAATGCTCAAATATTGTCAATAATAGAATTATTCTTGAACTCTTTCAACAACGATGTGCCTTCTTCGTGGATATTTGGAGATAAGGACATGGCAAATTTATATTCCACGAATGTATATTCCATGTATAGTGACTTGGATAGTGAGATCTAATCTCGTATTCAGATCTAGAATACATCTCATAGATGTAATCAAGTCAGATAGAATATCCAATCTTCTTATTGCATCCTAATCACAATCAGATCAATATCCAACATTTGGACTAAGATTGGATAACCAGTCTACTGAATGGAGTCACTAAAATCTAAACATGTTTCATTACTCCCTCAGAATGAAAGCATCATAGTTACAAAATCGATTAAGATCACATCACCCTCAAGTATTCCTAATATCCGTACTTCCTCCATATTGGAAGACCTAGAATAAACATGAAGTTATGATCTTATTTGAATTGTCTCCTTCAGGATTATATCATTAAGTTTCTCATTTGATCATTGGGAACGGGTATCAATCATATAATTTTCAAAAGCATATATCATACCTACAAATAATGTCTTATTTTCAAAAGAAGATGACCAACGATGGAATTTGGTTTATCCCAATATCTTATGAGTGAGCTCATATCTTTCAGTTCCATAGTGAACATGTATGATCTCATTAAGAGGTCGTATTACTCAAATGCCCTCGTATGCACACCAACTCATCGGTGTCTAGACCTTGATTAGGTCATATACCTAATGGTTTGTCAAATATACATACTTGTATAGACATGTAGTAATACATCTATCTCCAGTCAGTGGATGTGTTCCTATACGTGATAACATATGACATAGGTCTTAGTTATCTTGATCTTGTTAAGTCAACTCTTTGGCCTTACTCATCCAACACCTCGAATGTCTATTCGTATGCAGTGGACCTCCATCAAGAGGTCGGTCAGATGTCAACCTTTAGGATAAGGATTGTCGTCTCCTTCTTAGGCCAGATATCTCTTCTTATAATCACTTCACGATGTGGTTGAGTCCTCAACACTTTAGATATTCAGCCATACACTGGCCTCTATGATCCAACCTTTGGATAAACAACTATATGATATAAAGATGGCCATGGTACATAACCTTACTTTTATAGGAGACCTATTATGCAAATTAGTTATTCTTCATTTCAGATCAAGGAGAGAATTGCAATAACTTTTATTGTATAATGGCTCGTTGTGGACTCACATGTCCAACAATATTACCTAACACTCATGCATACACATACCCACACTCACTCACATACACACACACTTCACCACACATGCGCATATAAATTGCCTTTCTAATTCACATATTACAGAAAAATCGCATTATAAATTTTATTTAGTACATCATCCAATAAGACAATCTCTCTTAGGCATTTCAACTAACAACTATAGTGCATTTCAAATGAACATACATACTCATTGCAAATCAAAACAAAAATTAAATTATTACATGATAAATTAAAAGACAAGAGATATACCTAAGTAATAGGAGGATGAGATGGGGGAGATGCTCGTCGGTGGTCGGAGATGGAAGACGAAGAGCTTCTCCACAAGGGTCGATGCTACTCTTGTCCACAAGGACGGATAATGGGGCTACAGTAGAAGGTGGGATGACAGATAGAAGAGGAAAGAGAAGGATCATGGATGGAGGGAGGAGGTCAGGTGGAAAGGGAGAGCGAGATCTAGGGCAAGAATATGAGTCGGGTGGAAATGAGAAAGCGTATTGGTTTTGTTGTTCTGTTTTGCATAATATGCGAATACAATATGCGACAACATTGTGGTCTCATAATGAGACATCAAATCGCCATCTCAAACTTGTGGTCGCATATCTACCTATGTGATCACTAGTTGAGTTAAAGTGCTCACAGTAGCAATTGCAATCATAGAACGACTAATGCAGTCGTAAGATCATGCTAGAAAATCAAAAGATTCCTTGTAGTGGTTCGTCCGTTATTAATCAAGTATAAAAAGGTCACAACAGACAATCTTCGTCGATATATATTTAATGACGAATGATATAGTAAAGGACTTCAAAAAAAGAACCACCATAAACTTCTTTTGTTGAAGTAGTCATTGCAACAACAACGGGCTATATTATTCAGTCAGAGGATGTGTGCCTATACGTGATAACATACGACATAAGTCTTAGATATCTTGATCTTGTTAAGTCAACTCTTTGACATTACTTATCCAACACCTCAAATTTCTATTCCTATGAAGTGGACCTCCATCAAGAGGTCGGTCAGATGTCAGCCTTTAGAGTAGGGATTGTCATCTCCTTCTTAGGTTGGATATATCTTCTTGATAATCATTTGACAGTGTGGTTGAGTCCTCGACTCTTTAGATATCTATCCCTACAGCGACCTCTATGATCCAACCTTTGGATCAACAACTGTATGATATCAAGATGGCCATGGTACATAACCTATTTTTTCTAGGATACCTATTATGCAAATTAGTTATTCTTCATTTCAGAATAAGGAGAGAATTACAATAACTTTTATTGTATAATGTACGTTGTGGGCTTGCATGTCCAACAATATTACCCTAACACTCATGCATACACATACACACATACACACTCACTCACTCACACACACACACACTTCATCATACATGCACATATAAATTGCATTTCTAATTCACGTGTTACAGAATACATCACATTATAAATTTTATTTAGTGCATCATCCAATAAGATAATCTCTCATAAGCATTTCAACAGATACCTATAGTGCAGTTCAAATGAACAAACATACTCATTGCACATCAAAATAAAATTAAACGATTACATGATAAATTCAAGGACAAGAGATATACCTAAGTAATAGGAGGATGAGATGGGGGATACTCTCGTCGGTGGCTAGAGATGGAAGAGGAAGAGCTTCTCCGCAAGGGTCGAGGCTACTCTTCTCCACAAGGACGGATAATGGGGCTGCAGTAGAAGGTGGGATGACAACTAGAAGAGGAGAGAGAAGGATCATGGATGGAGGGAGGAGGTCAGGTGGAGAGGTAGAGCGAGAGCTAGGGCAAGAATATGAGTCGGGTGGAAATGAGAAAGTGTATTGATTCTTTTGTTCTGTTTTGCAGAATATGCGACGATACTGTGGTCTCATAATGAGACATCAAAACACCCATCCCAAACTTCTGGTCGCATATTTACCTATGCGATCACTAGTTGGGGTAAAGGGCTCACATTAACTATTGCAATCACAAAATGACTAATGTAGTCATAAGATCGTGTTGAAAATCAACAGATTCCTTGTAGTGGCTCGTCCGTTATTAATCAAATATAAACAAATCGCAAGAGACAATCTTTGTCGATATATATTTAATGACGAATGATATGGCAACAGACTTCAAAAAAAGAACCACCGTAAACTTCTTTTGTTGGAGTAGTCACTGCAACAACAGCGGGCTATATTATTCATTGTGGATTTTTTTGTATTTGAGATTAGCGATGAATGTGGTTTCTATCATTATATCATTAACAATTGTACATATTCATGACACTTATCTATTGTTATTTTTCAAAAGTTTAGTTATTCATCGCTACTTTTTAGTTCGAAATTTAGTGACGATTAGTTAATTTTTTTGTAAAATAGCAACATATAAGCGTCTCTCTATGAATCGTCGCTAAAGATATATGATATTCATCACTAATTTCAAGAAAAAAGATTTTTGCAATGAATAATATAGTCGTCGTATATTTAACAACGAATGATTTATTGATGGATTTGTAAATACGTCACTATTACCCAATTTTGTTGTAGTGGTTGTATATTTTTGACATTGAAAGATATGGCAACAAATATTTATATTATCCAATGTTGTAGGCACTTTTACTATACCTTATAACAATAAAACTTATCAATGGTTAAATGAATTTTTAGACTTGAAAGAGGGGGCGAATAACAAATATTTGTTGTTAAATAAATAATAGCAGTTCATATAGGTATATTTTAATAAATATTCTGAAATATGTGTCACTATATATAGCAATTTTGTTGTGGCGTTCATGGAAGCCTCAAAGTCGGAGTAGAACATATGACCTAATTTGATAGTAGAAGAGGTGCACAGATCTGATTTTTAATAAAGTCCAGGAAAATATTATTCATCCCACTCCACCATTGAGGCAAAATTCTATACGGTTGAACAAATTTTTATACGGTTGGATTAATATGAATATAAAAAATATCATCGGTATATATTAACGGATATATAGTGACGGACTTTAAAAAATTATCATTATAGACATATTTTACTGTAGTATTTATTAATTCTCATTAGGCTAGTTTTCAATTCCTTGAATATTTATAAAAACATAATAATAATTCTTCTATATGTTCAACCATAAACGGCTCTTGTACTGTAAATATATACTAACCTACAAAATGTATGTTTTCGCATAGTAGTTGAGTCGTGTGTTTGGCTGCGCTTCGACTATAAATTTATACTGCATAGAGGCGAAACATGTATTTTGCACTTCAGTGTTATGTCATCCGATATTAAATTAAAATAACATGTATTATTAAATGTAAATTACGTTTAATATTTGAAATTCATGCCAAATTACTAAAAGACTAGAGCAGCGCATATAATATTGATTTGCAATTAATTATTTTCAAAATTCTAGCATCCGTCGGAAACACATCCGTTTGGTTGCAGGGTTGGACATGGTTAGGTTGGACAGGGGTACCCCTGTGAATAGTAAACTGTGAGGAGGAGAACCCTGTTTGGTTGCAGGGCCAACCCGGGTTGGGCCAAGCCAACCCTGCCCAACCTTGCAACCAAACGAGCACGTTATCTATTGTGAACTTCAAAGTGATATATTTACTTTGGTAACCAATAATATCCGATATATTCAACATGGCAGGATATAGTCAATTTCTTCGGGAGAAACCACTGCAACAATAATATATTAAATCCGTCACTAAAATTGTTCGTTTTTAAATATATATATAGTGACAAATATTATACATTTATTGCTAAATGAATTTTACTAGAATTAGTGACTAAAGCACAAGATATAATCAGGGCCATTGCATTTGAACGTGTGTCTGTTGTATTTAATTTTAATGTAATTTGGTTTTAACTTGTTAAACCTATGCAATTACATTGTGAAATAAAATTGATTTCAAGTGGGAAACCCAATTATGTTGGAGGGAAGGTTGGAAATTTTCAAACTTAAATAAGGAGATGTTGGGTGGAGTTTTAGTATCACATATAATAGTTCTAAAACTTTGATGGACTTATATATGAGCTCTCATCCCAAGCTCTTGTTGCAGTAGTAGAGAGGATGATTTGATGAAAACATATGCACGCATGAGCTTTGCTTCGGCTCGAGAAAGTTAATTCGTACCTAAGATCTCGATACTTTTGTTGCGGGTTTCATTAACGGTCGAATAAATTAATCATATGGATTAATTGTGACTAGACCGCTATAAGAATTCGACTTGACCCAACATCTCGAACTTAGCTGCCATTTCGAAATCCGAAGAGACACCCATTAAGGGGCATTCTCGTAAATCGAAAGATCGTACAATAGGTCTTCTTAAACACATCCCCAAATGTTGTTTTCTTCTCACATAGAAAACTTTGTCTCTCTAGACATCTCTTCTTTCACTGCGAAAAACCTCCCTTCTTTTCCCTCGGCTGCAGTTCTTTGAGGTACTTTCGAAAACGATCTTGTCGGTATGCCTGGACAAATATCGTGTGTCATCGTATCTTGGTAGCGGATAGACAATATCCTACATACCGGCATTGTGGGCAAGGACGGATGGAAGGGGGGGCAAGGAGGGGCAAATGCCCCCCTCAAATTTCTTCTAAAAAAACCTACTATATTTATGTTTGGGTAAATAATCGCAAAAGTTAAAAATAAAATCCTCAATCAACACCTCCAGTAACTTCTTCTAGTCTCTCTCGCTCTCTTTCTCTCACACACACACGCACCTCCTCCCCCTCTCTGTCTCTCTCTCTCACCCCCCTCTCTCTCAATCTCTCTCTTAGCCACTTTGTTCTCTCAATCTCTCTCTAGGCATTCTCTCTCTTAAAAGTATCTCTCTTGTCTTTTTGCCCTCCACACGCCCCTCCCTTTCGTGACATCGTCGATAGTTGATCTTTCGATGGATTATCTTAGATCAAATTGGACGAAGTTCGACAGCTATTAAGATTCAAAGTCGAAAGAGGATAGGTATATTTTATATTATATAATTTTTCTACTAACATTGTCCATTGATCTTCTTATTTTTAATGTCTTTTTTACCATTAGGAAAAGTTTAATGCTGAGAGCAACTTTTTTATACAACATACTTGATTGAATAATTTTATGGTATAAGCTTATTGTTTAGACAAATCTTAAATATAAAAATAAAATTGAAATATCATTTAGAATATATATACTATGGGAATTATGCATCTAGATTATTTTTTATAAGATATCAGACAATTCCTATGTTCTTATTCGATTTTTATGTAGAAATGTTAGTAGAGAAGAGTGAATAATTGTTCGGTATTGTAAAATAATCATTTTATAATTTGACGATTATTCAAATACAAATAATAAGCATTTTGTTTTATTTGAAGTCATTTTACATATAAGTCAAGTTGTTAACAAAATTTACTTTTTACATATATGATGGAAAAATATTTCAAACGAGTATGATGTTCAGATTCATCTATTTCCTAAAAAGATATGTTCACAAATGTCAGCAATGAAGAAATTATTCAATGATGTCATAATATGAAATCTCATTGGAGACAATAATAACAAGATAATTTCAGAAAGAGCACAATCATTTTTATAATTTCAAAAAGAGTACAATCATATTTTTTTATTTGCATTGCAGATATTATATATATTAGTTAATTTCATTACATTGATAAATGCAATGTTCTATTTCTATTTGTGCCCCCTCCTGAATAAGATCTTGGCTCCGTCCCTGATTGTGGGGTGATATCCGCTTTAAGGTCAGTCTTTCATGAGCACTTCAGTTGACTCTTCTCTAATATATTTAATGTTTTGTTTGCCGCAATTTGTTTATTACTTTATCTTTCCTGATTCTCACTCTAATATGGTGTTCTACATATTAAATCGATTCATGTTTGCATATTGTAATTATGATGTGAATCGAAAGTGCATGATTATAACAATATTAATATGTGATGCATTATTAATGATTCGAAATAATCCGGATAATTAGTGTTTGTTACATGTCTTAATGATCATGTTAACAACAGTGTCATTGTGGTTTTCAACCGGAGGTGTACATGGTAAGCAAAGATGAGAAGAAGAGATGGCATCCTCTCCCCAAATGCAAACTCCCCACGCCACTCGTGTTCCATGACGGCAGGCTCGCCTTCACACCGACTGCCGCCGCCACACTCGCCATGTTCTTGTGGTTTCCCTTGGGCTTCGCCCTAGCCCTCCTTAGGACATCTGCATTCCTGGCGCTCCCATATGATATCTCCCGGCCAATCCTCGCCTTCAGCGGCATGTACATAAGGATGGTGGGGTCAGTTGGTACGAGAAGCAGTGACGTCGGCGGTCGCAGGAAGATATATGTATGCAACCACAGGACCCTACTGGATCCGCTATACATATCAGCCATGCTAGCGAAGAACATCACCGCGGTCGTTTACGGCCTTAGCCACTTAGCTGAGGTCCTCTCGCCTGTCAGGACCTTGCGCCTAACTAGACACAGGTTGGACAAATTTCTCTTCCTTTTAATTTGGATATATATACCATAAAAAAACGAATCTATAACTATGGATATTCTGAAAATAAAAATCGTTAATAAATATACACAAACACGACAAGACTGGACCATTGTTTCAATTTCATGCAAATTAACAGGGATGCGGACCGGAGGAGAATGGCCATGCAGTTGCAGGATGGAGACCTGGTAGTGTGCCCGGAGGGGACGACGTGCCGCGAGCCGTTCCTTCTGCGCTTCAGCCCTCTGTTTGCGGAGCTCGGCGCGGACGTGCGTCCCGTAGCTCTGGCATCGTGGGTCGGCACGTTCCACGGGACTACTGCCGGCGGGCACAAGTGGCTCGACCCCCTCTTCTTCCTCATGAACCCTGCCCCCGTCTACCGAGTCGCGTTCCTTGAGGAGCTCCCGGAGGCGGAAACGCCGAGCTCTTCGCGTGATCAGGTAGCTAACATGGTGCAAGCTGCGATCGGTAGTGCACTGGGTTACGAGTGCACGTCGCTCACGAGGAAGGACAAGTACTCTCTTCTCGCAGGCAACGATGGCTTCTTCGTCAGAGGCTGACGCCTGTAGGTATCATGCTGCTGCGTACGTATTGTCGTATGTACATCTGATATGGACGGACATAAGGGTCACTGATGCGGTCTTGATCTTTGAGTGTGACAAATGTCTAGATTCTATTACTTGAACTGTGTTATTATTACTACTACTAGCATTGACCCGCGCTTCGCAGCTTATAAACTTGAATGGAAAAAGTGAAACGTGTAAAATATAGTTTTTTAACATGTTCTATGAGGATAGCATGTGCTATGTTACCGTGGACCGTCCAATTGTGATCTGACTGTCCTCATAGGGGGCCCAATATCTCTGGTCTCCTTGGAGGGCCGTTTGATCTCGATAAGATGGCCCAGTATAATATAGCTCCATTGTATTACAGCAGATGATCCGGTCTCCATGTTTGATACAAGTTATGAGTAGATTTCATAAAAAAATGAAAATATTGGGGATTTACACAAGAGGTGTTGTAATTATCTTCTTCTTTTTTGCGATTCCAAATGGATTACATATTCCACTAATGTTTCACACATTCTTTAAATTTTGCTCAAATCTGATGTCATTTACTATTTTATCTTAATGATCAAAACTTAATTTTTTTGAAAAAAATGGGATTGAGTTGCTTAAATGTTGATCGGACCCTTGACCATTATGATGAAATGGAAAATGACCTCATATTTGAGTGAAATTTGGTGGATGTGGAACATTAGTCAAAGATATAATCCATAATGTTTGATTTTGGAAATCTAAATTGCAAAAAAGGAGAGGCAATTACATCACCTATGTAATTCCCACTACAACAGAGTATCCACTTCCTACACTTGAAATCATAGCTTGATGGATATTAAAAAGCATGTCGGAAAAATATTCTTATCATTGAAATTAGTGTTCAATTTTTCTTGTACATTACTGTTGAAGAATATTCATGGAAATCATTTCATTGTATGTGTGTTCTACAAATATATCCGTATCATAGTTGTTCCATAATTGAAGAAGAAACATGCTAGTGTGTGTGTGCGTACGTGTGTGCGTGGGTGTGGGCGTGGGCAGGCGTGTGTATGCATTTGTTGTGCACATTCAAATTTTTACGTAAGAAATAGATTTTTAAACTATATTTAGTAATAGAAAATACTTATTAGAATGGGATATAGATAGATTTGATTTCATGGAAAGAGAAGACTTAGAGAAGGAGAGAGAGGTTACCTTCTCCATGATAAAAGAAAAAAAATAAAATACTCAGTGTGGTGAAGATTTAAAAAGAATAAAATATGTGGTACAACAAAATTGACCTATGAGAATAAATAATTTGAATATTCTTTTTATATATTCGGATGTTAAATATATAAGAGTATTATTCGTTGTAAAATTATCTGTTAATTTTGTCATTCACAATGAATATCATATCCACTGCTAAAAGTTCATATTACATCAATAATTGATTTTCCATTAAAACATATACTAATCATAATTGGTTTAACAATAATTAGAAGAAAAAGTTAGCATGCGACCTTTTTATATAATTCATTACTAGCTATATATGATATTCGTTGCAAATTAAAAGAATCAAAGATAATTTTACAATGAATAGTATCCATTGTTATAAGTTAGCAACAGATCTATAGCAATGAATATTAAGTTACTAATTGTTAAAAAGGTAATTTACTCCAATAAAAATATTAATAGACAATATTAATAGACACTCTTCAAATAATATTATAAAACAAATTCAAAATGAATGTATCAAAATCATAATAAAGTTTTTTATTTTAAAATAGTGAAATAAAAAGGAGAAGCGAGTGAATAATCATTATTTACATAGTAGTTGATAATTTTCTTTTTACATCCTATAAAGATGTCTGATATTCATTGTTGAGAATATCTTTGACGTAATTCATTATATACGAGTTTTTTTCCTTTTGCTCTCCGGACATCTTTTACTATGACCATTCATAATAATCTATATATAATCAACAACTACAACAATAGTTAATTTTTTTTACAAAAGTTATTATTCTTCACCGTTTTCAGTAAATCATGTTTACCAATTTGTAAGAGAATAACATGATCACGTAATATTTTGATTTCTAATAAGATGTGGATTTGATTGTTTTGAAAAAGACATTACCTGAAGAGAGGTGGAATTAATGGTTGTCTTAGAAAAATGTTTACGAAACTACAAACCAGCACATCTACCAAAAAATCATCTTCTATATATTGATAGAGTTGGAGAGAATAGGGGAAGATAATTGGATAGAGAGAGCATGAGATAGAGCAACGAGTGAGAGAATTGTAGAGAGAGCGAGAGAAAGCAGAGCTATAAGAGGGGAGAGCATACAAGAGAAAGATAAGGTATGTTAATGAATCCATGATTCATCTACTCTTTACAAAGAACTTAGCACAATCCTTGTATTAATTCACTAAAGAAACTCCCTAAATTTTATTAATTAACTTTATTAATTGTGAAATTAGGGTTAAAATCTATGAATAAATAAACCTGGAAAATCACTAAACTTTTGCTTATCATTTTATGTACAAAAACTAATTATTTTGACCTAATTCTTTTTAATTTATATTCTTTGATTATTTTTGAACTTGACATAAAGAATTAAAAACAAAAAATTACAAAAGTAAAGAAAACAAGAAATTTTGACCATGTATATATTATACATAATCTATTTGACAATTTTATTTCAATTTTTTCTCACTCTATAAAAATCCATAAAAATAGATTAATCTTATATATTTTGAAATCCTTAATTAAGGCCTAAATAAAAATATAAAAAGGAAAATTTTACATAACATAAAAATATAGGTATTAATTAACAAGTAATACCTATATAAAAATTTATTGTATATAGATGACCTCTTATGATTTTGGATTCTTCATGAAAGTTGTAGATCTCATTGAGACCAACAATTGTCCTCTTGACCATTTTTTTGATTTGACCGTTTCTTTTATTTCTTTTCTAATTTTTTTCTCTGTTAACTCTTGGCCAACGGTCAACTAGGCTCCATGACTTCCCATTGGCCCACGCAAATGCCACCTCAGCACCATATTAAAACCACTTAAGAATCAAGGGGTCTTATCAATCCACAGGATGGACCGACAGTCGTCGAAGTGACCGACCTTAAAATCCGAATGAAATTCAACTATCAACCCATACATAGTAGTAAAGCAGTGCAATGCGAATATGGGGACAAATATATTATAATTCTACAAATAAGTGTATAGTGGCCATGCATGAGTATGGTGTCAAATACAGGGAATAGACGGAGTAAGATATTATTTATTGGTAAATGATGTGTGTGTGTATATATATATTATGCATATATATCTGCTTTGTACTTAGTGTTTTGTTGGTTTTTACTTATTTATTTTTTAGGGATTTTTATTTTTTATATTTTTTATATTTAAATTTATAATTTTTATTTTGCTAAATTTTCTATTTTTTAAAATCCTTTTTAATAATAAGTATATATATGTAATATGCATAATATAAATGTATATAGTATATATAATAACAAATATCTATAATTTAATAAATATAATAAAAAACATTCCTTTTTATTTTTTAAAAGATTTAAAATATATTTAGGTTTTAATAATATTACAAATAAGTATATATAAGGATATATATGCCATATAAATCTTTATATTCGTAAATGTAGTTATAAATGATAAAAAAAATTTACAAAATAAAATATTTTTGTGTTTTTATAATTTTCTTCTATTTTTCATATTTTTGGTGATTTTTTGTTATTTTTATGTACTTTACAGTTAAAATATTCCAAACATGGAATAAATCAATAAGTCGATTTTTTTTAGATTTAAAAATATAAAATAAGTTCAAAATTTCTCAAAACCTTTTTTAATGTGTAGTGATATATATAGGCTAGAAAACTATTTTTTGAGAATTTTTGAGAATTTTTTCTGATTTTTATAGGGATAGGAGGTTTTTTCAATTTTTAAGATTTTTGTATTTTTTGTGATTTTTGGTCTGGAGGGATAAAATATAATAAAAATAATAACTATTTTTGGAATTTTTAAAGAAGTTTTTATAATTTTTTATATTTTAAAATCTAAACAGAGAATGAAAAGGCTCCTTTTGATTTTTAAGAAATGGAAAATGCATGTAAGATGCTAAATAAAATGCATGGAATGAATGCGCATAAAATCAAGCACCTTCCCTTATTTTTCTAGAATTTTTAGAGCAAGTAAAATATTTATAAAAAATAAAATACAAATAAGTCAATACAATACCCATAAGGGGTATAATTGTAATAAAAATATAATACAAGGATGTATGTGCAAAATACTTATAAGTTTTGAACTATAATTACAAAATTTTAAACTTAACTCAAATACATAAACAAGGAGGGGCACGGGTGCAATTTGGCCAACTCACATGGGTTGCCACGTGAGTTGACAGGCACTGGACCTATGTGTAATTATTAATATATGTAGGGGTACAAGTGTAATTTGTCCACAAAACTTTATACTTAATTAAATATTATCAAGGCTATTAATTTATCATAAAAAGGTACAGCGGGATCTTTATAATTTACCCCAAACGTGCACTTCATCGTGCAGCTGGAAGCGCTCCACATCTACTTACTTAAGCAGATTGGACGGTGGAGGGAGGGTGATGCTTCGCTTCACTTCAATAAACCAAATTAGATATGGGTCGTGTTCTTCATCGGACTGTCCAAGCGCCACTTGGAAGAACACTCCAGAACAAGTCTTTAACATTGTTTCGATCACTCAAATCTCCTCGCTCCAGCCTCCAATCGCTTCGCCAAGGGGTCCAAGAGCTCGTTGGCATTCTCCCACTCCTGCAGGTAGTGCTCGATGATGTCCAAGTCCCTCGAATGGGACTTGGGGCTCTGCTCTCTTTGCATGGCCTGGAGCAGCTCCATGAGCTTCGATTCGACTCAGTGGGGTCCTCAAGACTTGGGTCCTACACAAAAATGTCCTTCGATTTGAGGGAAAACACCTCGACCAGTACGTGAAGCTGATGCACAAGCGAATGGCATGGGTGGCAAAGCTCCAAAGAAGGTGATAGAAAAAGCTTCAGATTCACATATTTTTGCAAGATCTGGGTTGGAAACAAAAGGCATTTTGCGAAGAAGGCATCGAGGAAGAGAATGAGTGTGAAGTAGAGGTGAGACACTAGCAGAGACAGATGAATTTGGCATGGAGCTCAAGCTTCGGGTCAAATTGGGCATTTCTAATTTAACCTAATTAACGGCTGAAAGATGAAATTAAAGTGCCTTGATCGTACCCAGGACTACGGGAGGTAGAACCAGTGGAGGGTTATATCCAGTGATGGTTGGATATGTCTCTTCCGCACCTCCTCCTTGTTGTAGACCAGATGAAGGTGATTCATGTCACCAAGCACAATCTATTTGCATGATCTGAGGGGCTAAGAAGCTCGGAAGAGGGATTAGATGGTCAAAATGATGAAGAAGGGAATTTTATAGATGGAGGGACGTCTGACTTCAGGGAGGGGTTGCATGAGGAAGATGGAAGGTTGGTGAAGCATATGGAGTGGGCATGCAGCAGGGAGATGAGGCCTACAGAGATGTGGGGAGCTCGAGGAAGAAGATGGAGTGGAGCTGGCGTGAGAAATCGAAGAAGATGCCTCCCCGTGGGTTCTGACACGGGAATGGTGAAGGGAGTATAGTTGACCCAAGTCAACTTTTCTCGAGCCATGGTTGGTTCACGTGGACCAACCATGAAAAGGGATCAAAAAATCTTTATAAAATTGATAAAAATTAATAAATTAATTAAACATTTTTGGTCAAAATACACAAAATATTTATAATTTTATGCAGTATTTTATTCCGATTTTTATTTCTTTCTACAAGGTCATTTATAACATGTTAAATTTACGTGTGCATATATATATATAAACTTGTCTTCAATATATTTTATTTTAATTTGTATTTTATATTTTATTATTATATACATATATTTTATATATTTATCACTTATTTAATTACATATTTAGGTATTTTTGTTACATTTTTCTGAGTTTATTTATATACTTAATTAATTATTTACGAAAATACATAGGTGTATTATATACATATTTTACATATATATCAAAGTACTTTATTTATTTTATTTAATTTCTAATAGTTTTTTATTTTAGTTATGTACATATGTTTTAAGTAATATTTACAAATTTATAAAAATATAAGAAAGTGAAAAATATAAAGAATAAATATATTGAATAAGTATGTTGCACTATACGTGCTCAAAATCTAACTTTTGCATCTTAATCCCAAATTTAATAAAACCACCTTCATTAAATAGTTAATTTTATTTTATGTATAATAAAGGCGAGTTTGGTGAATTTAGATTTGTATGGAGAAGATAAAGGTCTGTAAAGTTTTCTTTGCACTTTTTATTATATGTCTTGGGCATACTGTGCAATATTTTTCAGTGAAATCAATTTTATATTTTTTCTTTGTATTTTTATGTACAATATCATGTTGACAATTTATTGATTTGAGATATAAAAATAGGAAAATAAAATAGATCCCAAATGCAATTATTGGGCTAAAAGAATTGGATTTTTATGTGGTTTTCTGTACAGTTTCTCTGACCTATTTCTCCTACTTTATTCCTTGTCGACCAAGTCATCATGATGACTAGGTCTCGGGGTCTAGGTCACTCAGTGTCTTTGAAACTTCATTCTTTTTCTTTTCTTTTATTTATTCTTTCACTTTTGAATTGCATACAATATATTATACATGGTTTATACAATATTTTATGTGATTTATGGAGTGTTATTTTGCACAAATTAATGTTATATACATGCATTTAACTAGGGATTATACTTTCCTTTGCTAGTCTCTAGCAAACACTTATGCTTATAAGTGCAATAAAAGAAAATAAAGAAAAGAAAAAGAAATAACTTGGAACAATTTTTTACTTTTAAACTTGTCTTATTAAAATCAAAGTTCGGGGCTCAGTTAAGACCTTTGGATTCTTTGTTTGTTCGGAACCACATTAAGGTTAGCAAGTGTGACACAACAACCCTTAGGTTCCATAATCTTATTATCCAGTTCTATTCACGGTCTTGCTAGAACCATCCTCTTAGTCGCATGCTCTTACAACCTTGAAATGATTAAACCATGTGTGTGAATTTTTTGGCTATTCCTAGACAAATCATTGAATTATCAAGGAGTCTTCTCCTCTGGTAACTCCTCCTCGTGGAGACAGATATTTCCTTCTAAGGTCAGGTTGTTGCCAGTTTTTACAACCAAAAGGGGAAGAAGGTAGAAGAAAAGAGAAAAAAAGTAGGAATGGAACAATGTAGTCTTCATTCCCTTGTGAAGCTTGAGTAGTGTAATAGAGTCTTCACCAAAGAAGGCTTTTTCTGGAAGCTCAATATTTTTGTGGAATTTTTAGTGTAAGCTTCTTTTTTGTATATTTCTTTGACTTTGCATTGCTATGCATTCTTGTTTGTGTCCCGATGGATATAGAGTCTTTTCCTTTGCCCATGTTTTGGGATCTTGGGAAAAGCTACGTCAGCAGACCGTTCTTCATCCGAAGCATTAACTCAATCCAGTCCCCAATCTTTAGATATCATGGTTACCAAAAGAAGTGGGTTGGAGTACCAGTTTCGACGATCCCCAAGAATGATTCCTGAGCCACCCTTGACGAAGAAGCCTAGCATCGTCCCGACTTAAACTCCAAGATTTATCACCAATCTACTAGGGTTAGATAAGTGTTAAGTGTGAGGTTTCTTGTTAAGCCAATGTCTCAAGAGTCATACAGATGATATAAATGATTCTTTTAGACACATTGAATCGACTCATGAACATAGTCTCATGGAATATAATGAATTAAGTCAAGGTGACCTAAAGTATCCCAATTTCAGTCCTTAATGGGTTCCTATGAAATGAAGTATATTAAGGTCTATACTAAGCTTCAATATTCAAACTTTATTTCAGACTTGTTTGACTGTCTTGATCATTCCTAAAAAATGCAATTGCTATGTACACTGCAAGAAAATATTTTGTGATGCCTTTTTTTTATTTTGAGATTTTTATAGATTTTTGGAAAAGTTTTGCAAAATTTCATGCAAATTTCTAAAAATATCTTGAAATGTTAATGGGTTTTGAAAGTTGAAATTTTTAGGGATTTTTGGATGAAGGTTAGTGAAAGAAATATGTGCAAATATTTGCACGGGAGTGCTTATGTATTTACATGAATTTGTTGAATATTTTATACTAGGTACTTATATAAATTAAGTTAGTATTTATTTACAGGTTTTTATACAAGGCTTGTAAAGAATTTTATTTGTTATAATTATGTATAAGGTTCTCAAAATAATTTGAAAAGGTTTTCACAAACTTTTGGAAAACTTATTTTGCAAATAATTTGATAAACATTTTTACAACATTTACAAAATTTGAAAAATCAGTTTGCATAGATTTTTCAAATAGAATATATAGGTTTTTAAAAGTAGTTTTGCAATCATTTTCCAAATCGTTTGCAAGTAGATTTTCAAAAATATTTTATTCAAACAAATGAAAGAAATGTTTGCACACAAATGATTTCTACAAAGGTTTGAAAACATTTCACAATGATTTTCCAAACGATCTTTAAAAGATTTTCCAAAGAATTTTCAAATCGTTTTTCAAATCATTTTACAAAATATTTTAAAACTTGTTTATTGATTATATCTACAAGGAATCTGATGGCGTTTAAAATTTATGAGTTAGTCATATTATTGAAAATATGAAAGTACGAGTTATGGCTAAAGTATATACGACGTATGTAAGACCCCCATACTTAGATTGAGATATTGATGAATCCACGTTTCATCATATTTATTCTATCATTTTGGCATCAAAAACCCTGACAAATGCATGTAAATTTTCTCAACTCCCGCATTTTAGCATCCATGCATGTGTGTATAAATAGTGTATAAAATATTGTTTTTAAAACCAAAATTATAGAATAAAGAAAAGAAAAGAAAAAGAATAAAATATTGTAAATATTTTATGATCCGAAACCCCGAGACCTAGGCATCTCGATGACTAGGTCGGCAAGGAATAAAGTGGGGGAGATAAGGGCCAAAATACCAATAAAAATCCCTTTTATTTAATTCAATCTTTATTCATTTTGAGACTTATTTTTAGTTCTACTTTTTATACTTCAAATGAAGAAACTTTGTACATGAAAGTTGTAGATAATTAAATATAGAAAATAAAAAATTGATTTACCCAAAAATAATATACAGATAAAAAGTTATGATCTGAATAAAATTCCAAAATCTCAACTTCCCAGACCTGTATCTCTCAAATAAAAACTCAAAATCTATCAAACTCACCTTTAATTGTATATAATTTTTAATAATCTTTTTAATGAAGGTGGTTTTATATTTTTTGGAGTTATAGTGTGAAAGTTGAGTTTTGGACCTCTATTATATAACTATACCGATTAAAATATTCATTTTATTTATTATTCATTATTTTTATTATTTCATAAATATTATATATGTACATATTAAAACTGGAATAAAATGATAAATAAAACATTAAAAATAAAATTCATGTATAAAATACATAGACGAATTACCAATGTACTATGTTAGAACCACATATTTGGTCGTTTTCGCCGATTTTTGGAGGACACATCGTGCATCGTTTCACGATGAAGTCTTCTTGACTTTTTCTCCCCTTATATCCACCATACACGCCCAGGGTATATCTTGAGAATTAGATCATGAATTCGCCCTATTTTCTTCGATCCTTGGAGCCTGTTCATAACGTTGTCTGACCCCCTTTGTTATGCGTCAGAACATTAGTGTTTGCCCATTTTCTCGAATTTTTATAGGCCGATTCTTTCACCAAAGCGTTGGGCTTCCTTCTTGACTTTTTCTCCCCATACATCCACCATACACGCCTAATCATTATATCAAGTGTTGAGTTGTCTATTCTCTAGATACACACCGATCTTCTTGCCATCTCATCAACTCTCTAACCAGCCTCTGCCACACCTGTCAGAACCTTATTTTTTGTCCGTTTTCTCGGATTTTTCAAGGCCGATCCTTTCACCCAATCACTATGCTTCCTTCATGACCTTTTCTCCTTGAAGTACCCTCATACAAGCCCAGAGGTTACTTGGAGGATTGGATCAACGATTCTCTTGATATCCATAATTCTTTGGAGCCGCCCTCCTCACATGTACAAAACACCACGTATTCTTCCCATTCATTTTTTGAACCCTCTTGGACGTATTTTGGCCACCCTTCTTGGAGCTCAAAATAGAGTGAAGTGATAGTGAGCTCTCCAGCTCCACGGAGGCACGACTAGGCGAGTCGAAGGGCGGCTCCACCCCCACCTCCAGCCACCGGCCGTCGAGGTTCCACCTTCCTGGTTTCTAGGCCAGTCGAGATCATTTTTTTCTCGTTTCCTTGCTCTTTATTCACCTGCAGATCATAGATTTATTCTAGCATTTTGTTTCCTTGATTTTTAGTCACTTAATCACCCAGTTCACCCCTCGCCGGAGTAAGCTCCGGCGAGCTTCCATTCCACCTATCCTCACGGTGCACCCCGCCTCATCCTCCTCGACGTGGCTCACATCTCACCGCCGTCATCCTCCACTATTCTACGTATCCTCATACACAACCCCCTCCATCTTCGGTCACATATGGTGGTCGGAGCACATCCTTCTTCCCTCATCAAATCAAAGGAAAATCCATTCATATCCCATTTTTTGTGTACCTAACATCTTGGCCGAGTTTTGTGCTCGAGCCCCTCTTCTAATTGCAGGTACATCGGAGCACTTTCACGCACATCCCAATTGTCCAAGAGCAGCTTGATGCCACCTGGATTAGTGGGATATTTTGCAGCCATACCCCTGCAATTTTGGCATATTTCAAGAAGTTTTCGAGTATCTTTTGAACTGCAGTTTTGTTCTTATATTTTCATCCGTACCCTTGCACTTAAACACTCATAAATCATTCACTCCGTTTCCTATGAGATTTTTTTGTTAGAAAGCTACTTTAAATATCTACATTGTATCCAAATTTCATAATATTCTAATATACGAACTATTAACGGTGAATTTTTGAATTCATGGTACTGATTTGGTGTATTTAATTCATAACTCTTTCAGTACTTGATATCACTTGCTCATTTTTGGATATGTTGTAGAAATTAGTAAGACCGAAGTTTTCAAATTTCATCAAAAAAATCTTGAGATTAGTGTCATGTAGAATTTCTACAATATTTCGAGTGATTGATTTATTTCTAGAGCATCTTTCATCTATCTGAAAATCTAAAAATATATTCGTGTGTCCAGGAGTTTGTTCTCAAATCATGGATTTTTGTTGTATTTTTATCTTTTTGTTTGGGTAGTCAAAAACTCAAAAATATCATTTCTACCTTCCCGCAGTCTTTTGTTTTTAATATATTCATTACTTTTTGAAAAATTCCAAAAAAAAAATTACATGTTAT
This sequence comes from Ottelia alismoides, assembly GCA_037367405.1. Classification (NCBI taxonomy): domain Eukaryota; kingdom Viridiplantae; phylum Streptophyta; class Magnoliopsida; order Alismatales; family Hydrocharitaceae; genus Ottelia; species Ottelia alismoides. Next base: position 1,010,151 of record JAZKJV010004294.1, on the reverse strand, counting down.
TTGTTCCTGTGTGTTTTAACTTCAGAAAAAAAATCATTAAAAATTTCAAATGAAAACCCCTAAAAATAGTAAAACACCAAAAATCTTCATAAAAATCTTAAAAATTCCATAAAAATCCTAAAAATCCAATTTCAGTTTCTGAATTTTCCCTATTTTGTTATCTTTATTTTAAAATTAATTTGAGGAAGTTTTGATTCTGTTTGGTATTTTTCATCCTCATTTTAAATTCGGCCAGTAAGTTTGTTCACTGTTTTTCAGTATTTTATATTTTAAAAATACCAAAAAATTTTGGAAAAATTTGGAAAAAACATCAAAATAGTAGACAACTATAAAAAGCACTAAAACATTTTATTTCCTGAATTTTGATGAATTTTACCTCTTTTTATCTCTCTCTCACATCTCTGTTGTATATATATATATGTCTTATATAACTTTATATCTTTTTTAGAAGGAAAAAAATATAAAAATATAAAATATAAAAAGAAAATACAAAATCAGTAAATTAAAAATCAAAATTCAAAAATATAAAATCAAAAATTAAATAAAAAAATATAAAGTTCAAAATCTACAAAAAATAGCATTTGCATAGACATTTGATCACTTTCAGTCTTGAGCATTTATCTTACCGATCTATCCTGCTTGTTCCCTGTGTTCGACACTCTACACTACTTGTACTATACACATATTTTGTAGAGTTATAATAAATTTTAACTCCACATTTACTTTCATTGCTTGATTTATTTGTTGTGGGTTAATTTTGATTAAATCCGGATTTCTGAGCGGTCAACGCATCGACTGTGTTCCCGCCTTGTGTGGAATACACGACCGCCCAATTTTTGGATTTATCAAATGGCACCATTGTCGGGGAGTAACAACGTATAGATCATTTCTTTGTGATTGACTATGATTGCTTGTCTACATTTTTGTCTCTCTCAATTTATATATATTGTTTAAGCTGTCTAACCCCTCTCTTTGTTGACTTTGTGCGAGGTACCACAGCTCGAGGGAGGCGCTCTACCTTAGGCGCCTGTGCACGCATGTAAAGCCGGCTTCGTCCTGCTACTCTTGCACCAAAGAGGACTTAGAGAGATTTTGTAGATCCAGCTCTAGTTTCTATTTTCATTACATTATTTATGTAATTAAAGTGAGAGAGTGACTCATTAACTTGTAATATTCAGGACTTGGACACTTCAACACTTCACGAGGTCCATTGCCCGAGGGATTGTTCCCTTGAGGGCCTCGTCGGTTTTTCGCGGATTTTTCACGGTTTTGTCGATTTTACTACTTGTTTGATTCACGCGGATTTAGCCCCTAGATTTAGGAGTTTTTATTGATTGTGACATAAAAAGCTAAGGCCCAACACCTAATATCTTGCCTGCACCTATAGCTCGTGATTGGACTTAGCTAAAAATCAATTGAAAAAGCTATTTGACTTGGACTAGAGACCACGTGCCGGGAGGGGTCGTATACAGCGCTTGCAGGATCCATTGTGGTGGAAACCGATCGGCTCCGAAGACCGGACTCCGGTCTCTCTTCCTAGTCGTAGCTACTTGTTCTTCACGATTAATAGAAGTTGCTCATCTAGGGACGATTTCCTCGTGCATCATATAGGTAGTTTATTTCATGTCTTTTAATTTATGCGCGGATCACCCTGCATGTAGACTGCTGGAGCAAGGTACGCATTTCTATCTTTGCATGCATCATTGTGTTTGATCGCACATCGGCTTTTCCGACTTCCTCCCCCGTTTTATTGGACTCAAAATAACCAAAGAAATCAGAAAATTCGTTAGGCGTTGCTTTTATTCAGAAAAATACCTAAAAAGTGACAACCACATAAAATTGGGACTGCTAATGCAAACTTGACCATAAAACTCACCCCACCAAAAAAATTTCTTGGGGAGAATAACCCCCTCATTGTTTGATTTATCTGCAATGAGAGAGTGACCCGCACACTAGGCCAGAGCCATGCCCGAAATATTAGTTGACTATTGGTCTTGGTTAGTCGTTCTCCAGTGAGGATCTCTCCAGTAACCGGTAAAGCGGACCGCGATGTCCTTAGCAGAGGGAATTGATCGGGTAGCTGGTAAACAGTTTGCAATTCCTACTAGTTGGGAAAGATCTCATTTGGGATTAGGACAGTCGGCTAGGAAAGTTGGGCTCCCAATAGCTCGCTTAATCGCTCTGATATATTGACTGATCACCTAATTAAAATTGACAAGATAAACGACCGAACCTTCACAGTCATCAGCTCAGAGTTGTGTAGGTGAATTGGGTGTTTGATTGCCAATCTTGTTTGCATTCCAGATCTCATCCGCCTTTCTCTCTAGATCAAGATGATGGAAAGGAGATCCCTTAGGCCACGTTTGGTGGCACCGCTATCGAGCACTCCTCCTTTTTCATCTAGGTCGGCTTCGGGGAGTTTAGACCCACTCTCCGAGCCCGAGTTCATGTCCACCCTGTTCCCCCTCGATCACCCTTCTTCTTCTATCAGTCCTGAGGTGTCAGAGTTTAGTGCAACAGAGATTTCTGGACATTTGACGGCATCTGAGATGGGTACCTTTGCCTTTGCAGAGACCCGAGATATGACCAGCAGTGGGGGACGCCCGGATGAGCAGGGACAACCTCCATTTGTATACGATCAGACTGCCATCAACAATTCATTGCTAGCTTCCCTGGAGACAATGTAGAGACAGATCAGAGATCAGGGAGCCTTCATGGGCGACATTATGAGAGAGCTGGCGCAGATGCGAGCAGACCGAGAAGACAGATCTGAGGGCAGTGGAGAGATACCTGAAGATAGAGCTGAAGGAGGAGGTTGAGCAGGAGGAGACCAACAACCGGCGAGGCCACCACCGACGACCATGAGGCAGTTGCAGAACCCAGCTGCAACCCTCACTCACCGATGGATTCAGCTTCCTCCCATTGTGGGGAACTTTGAGCTTCGCCCCCAGACGATCCAGTTATTGCCCAAGTTTCATGGGCTAGCCATCGAGGAGCCTCATCTCCATCTGTAGGAGTTTAAGATGATTTGTAGCACTGTCCACGACAGACTGGTGGATGAGGACACAATTAAGATGATTGCCCTCCCATTCTCATTAGTTGACCGAGCAGCCTATTGGAAGAATCTTGAAAGGTATATCACAACTTGGGAGCAGCTCCGGACTGAATACTTGAACAAGTACTACCCTCTCGGCCAGACCAACGAAGTGCGAGCAATGATCAACAATTTCACGATGATCCCAAATGAGCAATTCCATGAGGCGTGGGATCGCTTTAGAGAGCTCATTAATCGGTGTCCACATCATGACATATCAAAGACCAACCTTGTTCAGAGCTTCTTTTGTGGGCTGACACCAGAGCTGCATAGGCTTGTAAATGCCTCTTGTGGCGGGTCATAGTTTTCCAAGGGTGAAGATGATGTTTGGGCCATCTATGAAGGGATGGCAGAGAACTCTACAGTCATGGCCCAAACCCGAGTCTACACACAACAGAAGGCTCCCCAAGGGGAAGGATCATATCAGAGGATTGCACGCATCGATGCTGGTCCCCACACTCAGTCAGCAGCAGCAGCTCACGCCGAATCCGTCGCAGCCGACATGGGGATCATCAGCGAGAAGTTGGACCGCATCGAGATCCTCGAGAAGAAGCAGAGTCAGGGGCTGGCCCAGATGGACCAGTTGACGAAAACCATGAGTGACCTGAAGTCACAGATCTTGTGTATTCAGGAAGCACAGACGTCCGTGCAGCCCCCCAGATCGCGTGCTGATGCCAGCAGTAGCAGCTCCACCTAGCCCTCTGCCCCGCACCGCCAGGTTCACCACATCCAGGCAGAGCCGGTCCAACAGCTACAGTACTACCCATCGCAACCACCATCTCAGGACACTCAGATGGTGGTTTACCAGCCGGATCAGCCATTGGCAGTTCTACCTCCACCATCCTTCGAGCAGGAGCCATTGATGGAAGTCAATGGGATATGGTACGACCGGTACCCTCAGCAAGCCGGGATTCATCGTGATCATCCCAGATTCCGTTGGACGACTGGAGGGACCTCCTCCCAACAGCAGCCTCCCGCTCAGGACGGTCAGAGCAACCAGCAGCAGCAGTCCTATCAATCCCACCAGCAGTACCAGCAGAGTCCTCGTCCCTCTTATCAGGGACATCAGTGGAGGCAGCGTCAGCAGCCTTACCAGCAGTACTCCCAGCCCCCCCTCATTATCAGCAGCAGCCTCATGTCTAGCATGGGAACACTTTCGGTTCTCCGGCACCTGCCTTCGAGAACCCAGCGCTTGACGACCTCGCCCACTTGCTCTCTGAACAGCAGGCATCCTTCCGGCGAGAAATGGATGAGTTCCGGCAGGAAATGAGGGATATCATCAAGGGTAAGGCTGCCATACCAACTCATATCGAGCCTAACCCGAACAGTTTGAAGAGAAAATCTGAGCAGGTACAGTCTACAGTGGATACCACTCCTAGTGACTTTCTGAATGACATGACTTATTCTATGTTTGATGCTGATTTCGTGACTACTAGGAGCGGTAGGATGCCCACCGGCGGTGCCTCGTCTGAGCGACAGATACATGAAGAACCAGGAGTGCCAGATGAGGAGAGTAGTGGTGCTGATGCTGCTGATGTTGATGTTAATGACGGTGGTGCTGATGCCACCAAGGATAGAGATCCAGTTGATGGTACTGAGCCCGTCGTGACTCCAGACGCAGACGGTGGTACTGAAGCCACCATTTTGCTTGATGCTAAGCCAAAGCACGGTGCTGATGCCGCGAATTCAGATGCTGTGGGTTGTACTGAGGCCATCACTTCTACTCATGTTGTATTCCCCTCTGTTGTATTACCACCTTTTGTATCTCAGGACTGTGGTAACAAGAAAAAGACCAAAAAATTAATAAAGGAAAGGTTTCTTCATCATTTCAGAATCCATATGTGTTGCATGATGATCTTGGTATGGACTCCCTTCCTTCACTGGCGCATAAACCTCTTCTTATCCCTCCATCTGAGGAGGGCCCAACCATCCCCTTCCCTCAGGCACTCCACCTACCGAAGGGGAATAAAAGAGAAAATCCCAAAAATACACAACAGTTAGAGTTCAGCCAGTAGATAATTGACAGATTTCAGATTCAGCTGACTCTACAGGAGGCACTAGAGCACATCCCCCTTTTCCAGAAGAACTTGAGAGAAAATACTGTCGTACGCAGGAAGAGGAGGAACCACAGAGAAGATATCTATGTGCTCACCCGTGCCACATTCTTTGCCATTCAGAACCGATTGCCAGCCAAGAGACCTGATGCAGGAGCTCCCTACGTCAGATGCGAGATTCAGGAGCAGCAGTTCGATCGTACTCTATTAGACAGCAGCTCTCGACCAGTTCGAGTTTGGCCCTTGATGAATACTCATTCATCACTCTTTATTCTTATATTTTAGCTACAAAAACCTTTGCAAATGCATGTAGATAGTTGTAAATAGAAATAATTACCAAAAGCATGCATTGTGTAAAAATCTATAATTAGCATGTTTTTGTGCAAAAATAAAAGAATAAAGATTAAAAAAAGAAAAAGAGGGAAATAGTTAAAATAAATATTGAGCAACCTAACCCAATGGAGGGCTCAGCATGGGCCTGACAGCATAAAAGCCAAAGTAGAGGGAGATAGGGGCTCATGTGTGTAAATATATATGTAAATGAATAAAAGTATTTTCCTCACAAAAATAGACTCAAATTGGTTTGTAAATACTTGTACAAATTTATAAGTATAAAAACAAGATAAAAATATAAAAATCAAAAAGAAGATAAAAACATCACTCATCATGTACATAGACCATCCACATATTTATTTAGCTTTGTAAATAAATAAAATAAAAACAATTAAAACAAAAACCAAATAAAAATAACAAAATTAAAAACATAAAAATATATTGTAAATATACCATGTATATGAATGTATATATGTATTTATTTCACATATATATATATAAATAATAAAAATAAAATAAAAATATATTTTTAGTCCTTATTTTATGATATAAATAAATAAAATATAAAATGGGAATAAAATTGTATAAAAATAACAATTAAAAATCAAAAATTAAAAACCTATATATTGTATATATACCTATATATGAACCTACTATGTACATACCCTATTTTCACTTTGAAAAATTAATTAAAAATCACTAAAAATAGAAAAAAAATAAAACAAAAATATTTCATGTTTTCACTTGTCCCAAATTCGGCCATTTGCTAACCTTATTTTCACTTTCAAAATCCAGCCACGTGGCCGCCACCCATTGGCTCTGGGGGATGTTGACCGCCCGGTCAACTCTCCCCCCAGGACCACTTCACACGGGTCCTTAGCGGGTAACCCGTTTTCTCGGATTTTTCCCGCATAAACCCGATCATGCCTTGCTCAAAACCCGGGTCCGAATTAATCTTGATATATCCGTCACCCTCACCGGAGCCTCTAACTCGGGATCCACGCTTCTGATTTCCCTACCCGCGCGTTTCTTTTCGGACCCTCCAGCGTATATAACGCCAGCTCCGCCACCTCCATTTGTATCTTTGGCCATTCGCTTCCACCCCCAGTGAGCTCCAGCGTGAGAGCGAGAGTGACAGCTTGCCTCCCGTGCTGTCGAAGCGAGGAGAGGAGTGCGAGACCACTGATCCGGCGCGTATCACCGTCGTGCTCTGCCACCAGCAGGAGCTCAAGCCTCGGAGGGAGACGCTCCTTGAGGCGACGACCCAGAGCACCGTTAGCTCACCCCCAGTCTCACCGTCCACCCAGGTAGCCCCGTAGATCTTTATTTTTCTTTAATTTCCCGTTTCCCCCAAATCGTTGCTCCGCCGTCCCCCGTCGATTCCGTCCACGTCCGACCCCCAATCGATCATCGGGCTTCGCCATAGCCATCGCCTTCCTCCCACGCATCTTCTCCGCATACCCATTCAACCCAGCTCGCACAGGAGCTGGGGTTCGAGCTCCTCCGTCTACCCCCCTCGCCGGAGCTCGCCAATACCACACCACAAACCACCTTCACCCGCCTAACCGGGTCGAGGCAGTTTACCCTCGACCCGCGAGTCTTATGGGCTTATTTTGCAGGTCTTACGAGGACCATCTGAGGTTCTCCCATTCGAGCCAGGAGACGGACCTCCGCCGACCTCGCCGGAGCTCTCCAGAGCTCGGCTGGATCATCGGAGTCCACCAGCAGCTGCGGAACATCGTCGCTGAGCTTCTCCGATCTTTAGGCGCAGCAGAGGAGCCTCGGAGCGAGCCTACCGGGCCGGCGAACTTTGCCAGCCATCTGTTCTTCGAGGATCCTCATCCTCCGTCCGATCAGTCCCCCCGCTCCAGTTCCCATCTGGGCCGTTCATTCCCGGAGCAGCAGCCACCGCCCGATCTTTGGAGGACTGATCCCAGCCGTTGGTCCAGTGAGAGGTTTAGCCACTGACGTCCTCGACCGCTAGATCTGACACGTGGCTACGCCTTCGCCGTTGGATTCGTCCCAGGAGCTCAGCCTTGGACCGCCCGTCGTCTTACACCGTCAGATGCTCCACGTGGCGCGCATCCATCGGCTCCATTAATAAAGGGGTAAATATTACTTAGGCCCCCTCTTGTTTTGTCTTTACCATTTAGTCCTGTAAATATTTTAGGTAGTTTATTTTAGTTTGGAATATTTGCATAGAGGACCCCGTACTTTGTTTAGTTTGCATTTATGCCCCTGTATGTGATGTGACACGTGCATCGACACGTGATTCTCTGGTGTATTTGCATGATATACCCTGTAGTTCTGAATGTTACTGAATGAATGAAAGTTTTTTATTATTTGTATTTATACCCCTGTGCGTGAGACATTTGAGCATGTGCGGATATTTTTGGGTTATTTGCAGATAAGTCCCTGGACTTTTGGTACCTGTTACCTAATAGCCCTCGGAACTTACTTTTATTACATTTGGGTCCCTGAGTGCCTCAGGCGCGTGCTACGCACGTGTTCTCCTGGGTTAATTGCACCAGACCCCCCAGAACTTTGGGTATTTGCACATAGGTCCCTGTGCACAGTGCCCCCTCTTTATTTTTGAATGAAATAGCAAAACATCTCCAAATCCAATGAAAATTGGACACATGGCTCATGCCATAGAGTAAAATTTTCTGGAAATTTTAGAGACATTTTTGTTTTGATTTGATATTTTAAAAATTCAAAAACACCTAATTTCATTACTGTCTAAATTTGAAAATCACAAAAAAATATTAAATCATATCTAAAAATTACAAAAAAATTGTCTACTATTTGTCTATACGTGCTTGATTTTCTAGCCAATTTTGGCTATTTTTCATTACTGAAAACTCCTAAAAATTGAAAAATATTTAAAATCTCATAAAAATTCTAATAAATAAACCAAAAATCTAAAAATAATAATCTCGGTGCCCAATTTTTCCTTGTTTTCTTATCTTTACAGGAAAAATACCTCCAGGCTAAAGTGGGTCTTCTAGATATTTTATCTAGGTCCTTTTAGCTCGGCTTGACAGTACCTAGATTTTCAGTCACTGTTTGATTTTTAGAAAATTAAATAAACATTAGAAAAATCCCAAAAATTCACCAAAAACACTAAAAATTATAAAACACATAAAAATAGTTTTGTTAGAATTTTTGGTAGATTTTTAGTGCATTTAATAAATTGTTGAAGTGTGTTGTTTAGTTGCTTTTCTTATTTTCTTAATATATTAAAAATCCAAAAAAAATATAAAATAATTAAAAACCACCAAAAATACTTTCTTCTTTCATTTTATTTCCTTTTTGACTACTTCGTAGGCCGCGAGGCCAATCCGTGCTCCTTGTGTTCGACCCTGATCGCTATACCAGGTTAAATTAATAGCAAGACCGCTACCGAATTTTCGAGTTGATTTTCTCTTTTATTGGTGGTCTATTTTTCTTGACCGAGCTGTCCTGATCATGTGGGTCGCAACGACCGTTTAGCACCTTATACCCTATTGGTCGGGATGCACATCAGAATGGTGCCGTTGCCGGGGAGCACGGCTTAGTAATTTTCATCTTATTTTTGTTTTTGTTTTCGCGGCTTTTCGCGGCTCTTTCAGAGCTCGCGGCTTTTCGCGGCTTTTGTTTATATTTTATTTTTGTTTTATTTTGTTTTATTTTCTTTTCTTTTATTTCTTCTTTTGTTTGATTTTGAGTGTTTATTTTATTTTGTATTTTTGCATATATACCCTCATTTTCTTTTCATTTATTTTTCTTATTATTTGATTATTTTGTATTGGTCTGACCACTCTGTTCTTTCTTGCGAGGGCCCAAGGACCGAGGCGGCCGATTTCGAGAAGCCGACGCAACCGAAGAACTCGAAGGCGGCTCCCTTCTGTACGGAGCCGCAGGAGAGCGTGAGAGGAGAGCTGAGTGGGAGAGGTTTAGTTTAGACTTTTTATTTTTATTTTGATTATTATTGTAATAATACAGGTACTCAGAGACACTCTTGTGGACTTGAACTCTTAGCGGGTCTGTTTCGCCGAGCACCGGTGTGCTCGGGGGACCCTTAGGTGTTTTCGCGGTTTTTCTCGCGGTTTTGTTTTCTTTTCTTTTTTAGCTGCCTTTTCCGGTGTTTACGCGGTTTTTCATCGAGCCCCTAGACTTAGGATTTTCTGCTTGCTTGTGCCGTAATTAGTAGGGTCCCCACACCTAATTATCTGCATGTTCCTATAGTGCGTTTAATTGGACCTACTAATAATTGATTAATAAAAATAACTGATTCATCTCCTTCGTAGCCTACGTGCCGCAGCCTGCCCCGTAAAGCGCTTTCTCCTACCCTCGATTTGTCGGGCAGAGGAGGGGTAGGCCAAGACCGGACCTTTGGCTTGGAGGTCGGTGACCAGTTAGACGGTTCTGCGAGTAGACTTGCTCATCTAGGACTCGGTTTTCATCGATGCATCATTTAGGTAGTTTATTTTCAGTCTTTAAATTTCTGCGCGGATCACTTGCATGTAGAGTGCTAGAGGCAAGGTACGCATTTCTATCTCAGCATGCATCATTGATTTCATCGCGCATCAGCTTTTTCGTCTTCTCCCCCCTGTTTTGGATTAAATAACCAGGAGAACCGAAAAATTCGTTAGGCCTTTGCTTTTATTGAAAAAAAAAATTAAAAAGAAAAACCATAAAATTGGGACTGCTAAGACTATTGACCCTAAAAGACACCTCACTTAAAACTTGTCTTGGGGAGAGCAACCCCCTCATTGTTTGGTTTGATTGCGCGAGAGAGTGACCCGCACCCTAGGTAGAGCCCTCCGGTGCTATTTCCAGCTGACTACCGACTCTTCCGTGTGGGCCAGTCGGTTGGAGTAGCATCGGGTATCCCAATAGGTCACGTAAGCGCTCTGATAGATTGATTGTTCACCTAATAAAATTGGACAAGATAATTTGACCGAGCCTTTACGGTCTTTAGCTCGTGTTGCGTTGGTGAACAGAGGGGTTTTCATTTGATCATAGTTTCTCCAGATCTCATCCGCACTAGTCGACCAGATCACGATGATGGGTAGACGCTCTCTTAGGCAGCCTCTGGCTGCACCGCTTTCGGGCACGTCTACTCATTCATCTAGGTTGGCCCGTGAGAGCCGAGACCAGTTCTCCGAGCCCGAGTATGATTCCGCCATGTTCCCCCTCGACCCCCTTTCTTTCGGATCTGAGAGATATGAGCCAGAGGAGAGAATAGGAGATTTGACAGCACCTGAGTTTGGCTCATTTGATTTTGCAGATGCCATGGCCGGCAGTTCTGAGGATCGCTCCCGTCAGCCTGAGCACTTCGTATTGGATCAGGGAGCGATCAACTCCACCCTGATCGCCTCTTTAGAGACCGTCCAGCAGCAGTTGAGAGATCAGGGAGCATTCATGCTCGACATGAGGAGAGAGATGGAGCAGATGCGAGCAGAGCGCGAGGAGCGCAGAGAGGGACCGAGGATCCCAGAGGATGCAGATGCAGCAGCTGCAGCAGCAGCCGCAGCAGCAGCCGCAGCAGTCGTCGCAGCGGCAGTAGTCGCGGCAGCCGCGGCAGGAGGACCACCGAGACCGATGCGGGAGTTGCACAACCCCGGATCGACGCTGACGCATCACTGGGTAGTACTTCCAGCCATCGTGAGGGACTTCAAGTTCCCCCCGAACACCTTGCAGCTACTCCCCCGCTTCCACGGGCTCGCGACTGAGGAGCCCCATCTCCACCTCCAGGAGTTTCTGATGATTTGCAGCACTGTCCACGACCGTCAGGTAGACCAGGACACGATCAGGATGATCGCCTTCCCCTTTTCCCTAGCAGACAGAGCAGCCACCTGGCTGAAGCATTTGGGGAGGTTTGTTTACACCTGGGAGCAGCTCCGCACCGAGTACTTGAACAAGTACTATCCACTCGGGCGGACCAATGCAGCGAGAGCCCTCATCAGCAACTTCTCCATGCTCCCCAACGAGCAATTCCATGAGGCATGGGAGAGGTTTCGTGAGCTTACAGATCGATGCCCACACCATGATATTTCGAAGCCGAACCTTGTGCAAAGCTTCTTCAGCGGGCTGACACCAGAGATCTAGGGCTTGGTGAACGCTTCTTGTGACGGGTCCTATTTCGCCAAGGATCACGACCAGGTCTGGGCCATCTATGAGGAGATGGCCGAAAACTATATGGTAATGTCCCAGACCCGGTTGTATACTCAGGGCCGACTCCAACAGCAGCCAGGACCCGTGCAGTACCAGAGGATAGCACGGGTCGATGCCGGTCCATCCAGTTCATCCACAGTAGCAGCAGCACAGGCAGAGTCATCCGCTGCGGACATGGGTATTATCAGCGAGAAGTTGGACGGCATGGAGCTGATCGAGAAGAAGCAGTGTCAGGGCATCACTCAGATGGAGCAGATGGCACAGACTCTGAGCGACATGAAGACCCAGCTCATGTGTCTCCAGGAGGCACAGACGGCTTCACAGCCCCGTCTTCAGTCGTGGGGCGATACCGGCGGCAGCAGCAGCTCGTCCCAGCGCTCCAGCTCCTTTCAGCAGCCTAGACAGGTTCACCTTGTACAGGCAGAGCCGTACCAGCAGCCGCAGCCCACCTACCAGTCACCACCATCTCCAGACTTGCAGATGGTGGTATACCAACCGGATCAGCCTCTGGCAGTACTCCCGCCAGCCCCATACGATGCAGAGCCGTTGATGGATGTCAACGGGATTTGGTATGACCGTCCTCAGCCTGGGATCCGACGAGACCATCCCGGATTCAGGTGGGGGAGTGGAGGTACCCAGCCCCAGCAGCAGTCATCCGGTCAGGGAGGGCAGTATAGCCAGCAGAGGGATCACCAGCAGCAGCAGCCCCCAGTTTACCAGTCACAGCCACAGTCATCCTTCGTTCCTCGTCCCTATCAGCAGCAGGGACTGTCTTGGAGACGTGAGCAGCAGGCTCACCAGCCACACCAGCAGCAGCACCCTCCTTCTTACCCCTCTCACCAGCAGCAGCACCAGTTCCAGCAGCCTCATCACCAGAGAGGCTACCCGTCGGGTTCCCACGAGAGCCCTGTTTTGGACGACATAGCCCGCCTCCTCTCAGACGAGCAGGCTACTTTCAGACGGGAGATGGATGAGTTCCTCCAGGAGATGCGGGACATTGTGAGAGGGAAGGCCGCCATACCTTCCCAGATAGAGCCAAATCCCAACAACCTGAAGCGGAAGTCTGAGCAGGTAGCTTACACTGAGCATACCACTCCTAGTGATCCATTTGTTGATACATCTTCGGATCTTTTTGATGCTTATTTTGTTACGCTTAGGAGCGGTAGGACACCAGCAGGCGGCGGCACCTCATCTGAGCTACACCACGAGGATACATCCGGGGGCGCCACATGAGGAGGAGGAGAGCGGTACTGAGGCCGCTCATGATGATGATGGTGGTACTAATTCCACCAAGGATGCTGATCCCACCGGCGGTACTGAGGTCGCCGCTTCACCAGTTCGAGGAGGTGGTACTGACGCCACCCGAGTTGCCGAGCTAGCACGTAGTACTGAGGCTGCGAGACGTCCAGGAGAGCCAGCCCGTGGTGGTACTGAGGCCACCGGTGTTCATTCAGAGAGAGTTGTTGTTTTTCCTCGTGCTGATGTATCTCAGAACACTGTTTTGAATAAAGGAAAAGGTTTAGTTTCTTCTGGTCCCACTGTGGTGATTGATGTATGTGCGGATCCGGCCGTCGAGCCGTCTAGACCTATTCCTAGTCCTTCATCTGAGAAGGACCCTATGATCCCCTTCCATAGAGCCCTTCTGATGGGGAAGGGGAAGAAAAGAGAAAAAGACCCAAAAAAGAGAGAGCAGGAGGAGTTCAGCCAGAGCATGATCGACAGATTTCACATACAGTTGACCCTTCAGGAGGCGTTGCAGCACATCCCCCTTCTTCAGCGATCTTTGAGAGATAGGACCATGGTCAGGAGGAGGAGGAGGAACCATCATTCAGAGATACATGTGCTGACGAAAGCTACGTGCTTCGCGATCCAAAACCGTCTGCCGGCCAAGAGGCCAGATTTAGGAGCCCCATATGTCAGATGTCAGATTAGTGAGCAGAGGTTCGACCGGACTCTATTAGATAGCGGATCATCTATCAACCTCCTTCTGGCAGCCTTCTCGACCGCTTCGAGTTGGGCACTCTTAGACAGAGCAGGACAGTCCTTCAGTTTGCTGATCGATCTGTCAAGAGGCCGAAGGGGTTGTTGCGAGACGTTATCATCACTATTCAGGGCCTGCAATTCCCCGTGGACTTCGTAGTGTTGGACATGGAGATCCCTGATTCAGTGACTGATACCCCCATCATTCTCGGTCGTCCGTTTTTGGCCACAGCCAAGGCGGTGACTGACCATGATAGCGGGAAGGTATACTTTCACGTCGAGGGCGAAAGTGTACAAATAGAGACGGTCGAGGACTACAGAGCCAGAGAGAGAGCATGCTCAGAGACCAGCACAGATACAGAGCAGCTGACAGATGCCGGGTTAGACATCCACCAGGACTGTGATTTTGTGATCACAGATGATGAGGCAGCATGGGCAGATCCTTCAGCACAGGCCATCCTCTCATTTCCAGACACCGATGATGCCGAGATGATAGCAGAGGAGAGCTTGGAGAGCACAGCCTTGGTCCAGGATATTTCAGTGGCAGCAGAGCCGGTTCTCGACCGCAACACGGTTTCTAGTGATGGTGGTACTGAGGCCACCTTGTGTGACGGTGGTACTGATGCCACCTTGTTTGATGCAGATCCCTCAGATTCAGAGTCTGATTGGGCAGATTGTGATGATCAGATGCCAGACCTGAGTCCACCAGAGCCTACAGATGAGGAGGAGGTAGATGCAGAGCAGATCGGAGACAGTACAGTTGAGCAGCCTTCTCCAGATCCAGTTTGCGAGAGCTCGCTTCCTTTCTCCCAGGCAGATTTGGCAGATTTAGCAGCATTCACACATCTTCTTCCGAAGCCAGATTTCCAGCACCCAGCTGTCCAGAGCTGAAGCCGCTCCCTACTTCGTTGAAGTATCGATTCCTTGCGGGCGAACCTGAGATGTACCCAGTCATCATCTCCGCCGATCTGACTAGAGAGCAGGAATCCCGTTTGATGGGGGTTCTTGAAAAGAACCGCAAGGCAATCGGATGGAGCGTAGCAGATCTCCATGGGGTTAGTCCATCAGTGTACTCCCACCATATTTATCTCGAGGAGGGGGCGAAGCCGTCGCATGAGTTCCAGCGGCAGCTAAACCCCAACCTGAGAGAGGTCGTGATGAAGGAAATATCAAAATGGTGGAGTGCAGATTTCATTTATCCTATTTCCGACTCCAAGTGGGTCAGCCCCTTGCATGTGGTGCCCAAGAAAACGGGCATCACGATTGTGATCATTGAGTCGGGAGAGGAGATTGCTACACGAGTACCCACCTCTTGGAGGGTCTGTGTTGACTACAGGAGACTCAACCAGGCCACCAAGAAGGACCATTTCCCCCTGCCTTTTATTGACCATATCATTGAGAGACTGGCAGGGAAGAGTCATTATTGCTTCCTGGATGGGTACTCGGGCTACAACCAGGTGGCCATCGCTCCTGGGGATCAGGAGAAGACCACCTTTACCTGTCCCTTCGGTACATATGCCTTTCGACGCATGCCATTTGGGCTATGCAATGCCCCTGCGACTTTTCATAGGTGCATGTTGTCGATCTTTTCAGACATGGTAGGGGAGTGTTTGGAGGTCTTCATGGACGATTTCTCGGTCTACGGCGACGGATTCGACTCCTGTCTTGACTGCCTAGACCGAGTACTCCAGCGATGTATTGAGTACCATTTGGTTCTATCTTGGGAGAAGAGTCACTTCATGGTGACTCAAGGGACGGTGCTTGGCCATATCATCTCCAACAGGGGCATGGAGGTTGATCCGGCCAAGGTTGATGTCATTAGAAAACTCGCACCGCCGTCCAATTTGAGGCAGCTACGGTCATTCTTGGGGCACGTTGGTTTTTATCGGATTTATTCATGATTTCAGCAGGATTGCCCGGCCGTTGACTGACCTCTTGACGAAAGACATTGAGTTCCTTGTCGATGACAAGTGTCTTTCGTCCTTTGCGACTCTCCAGCAGTGTGTGATTGAGGCTCCTGTTCTCCAGCTGCCTGATTGGTCTCTCCCATTCGAGATCATGACGGATGCCTCCGATTTTGCCGTAGGGGCAGTGCTGGGACAGAGGAGGGATGGAGTCCCGTTTGCTATCCACTACGCTAGCCGCACATTGGATTCCGCCCAGCGGAATTACACGGTCACAGAGAAGGAGATGCTAGCTGTAGTGTTCGCCCTAGATAAGTTTCGATCTTATATCATTGGATCTAGAGTGACCCTGTACACAGATCACACCGCCATCAGGTACCTCATGGCAAAGAAGGATGCCAAGGTCAGACTTACTAGATGGATCCTTCTACTCCAGGAGTTCGACATTGAGATCAAGGATAAGCCTGGAGTAAAGAATGTGGTGGCGGATCACCTCTCCCGTATAGAGCAGCCTGAGGAGTCTGAGCAGATTGATCCCATATGTGAGACCTTCCCAGATGAGGCGATCCTTGCTATCGCCTCACTCCCGTGGTATGCCGATATTGTGAACTTTCTTGTTGTTGGGAAAGTCCCACAAGATTGGCCCATGCAGAGGCTTGAGACCTTCCTTGCGAAGGCCAAGTCCTACCACTGGGAGGATCCCATCCTTTACCACGAAGGAGGGGATAGCGTCTGGCGTCGGTGCATTCCTTAGGAGGAACACCATAGCATCCTCACTTACTGCCACAAGCTTGAGGCAAGAGGACATCATTCTGGGAGGAGAACGGCACAGAAAGTGCTCCAATCCGGCTTGTGGTGGCCTACCCTCTTCAAGGACTATGATGAGTTCGTGAAGAGGTGTACTGACTGTCAAAGGATGGGCACTTGTGGACAGCGTGACATGATGCCGATGTAGCCCATTCACTTCTGTGAGGTTTTTGACGCATGGGGCATCGATTTCATTGGTCCATTCCCTAAGAGTCAGGGATTTGAGTACATTCTGTTGGCCGTGGATTATGTTAGTCGTTGGGTTGAGGCTATCCCCGCCCGAGCCGCTGATGCGAGGACAGTTTGCAGATTTTTGAGGAAGCACATCATCACGCGGTTCGGGGTTCCACGAGTTCTGATTTCTGATGGGGGGTCTCATTTCATCAACGACCAGGTGAAGGCCCTTTCTAGCGAGTTCGGTATAGACCATCGTGTTGCTACACCTTACCATCCACAGACGAATGGTCTAGCCGAGGTGTCGAATAGGGAGATCAAGACTATACTGCAGAAAGTCGTCCGCCCTGACCGAAAGGATTGGTCACAGCTTTTGGACTCGGTCTTGTGGGCATATAGGACGTCTTTCAAGACACCATTGGGCACATCTCCCTTTCGCCTCGTATATGGCAAGCCGTGCCATTTACCTGTTGAGCTGAGGCACAGGTCACTATGGGCAATCACTGATATTCTTATGGATCCAGATGGTGTAGGAGACCAGAGGAGGGCAGAGTTAGCAGCCCTGGAGGAGTTGAGAGATACCGCTTTCTCAAATAGCCTACAGTATAAGGAGAGAGTAAAGGAGTGGCATGATTCTCACATCAGCCACAAGCATTTTGAGATTGGACAGAGAGTATGGATGTTTGATGCGAGGCTTCTTTTATTTCCAGGGAAGCTACAGAGCAAATGGAAGGGACCCTACTTGGTCAGAAAGGTACACGACAACGGTAGTATTGATATATCCGAGTTGTCTTCTGAGAGTACCTTTCGAGTGAACGGCCAGCGGCTCAAGCCATTTCTAGATCATGAGCCGCGGGTCGTTGATCTTGCCCCTATCCATTTTACGTGAGATGTGGTCTTTGACTCGCATCTAATGCATCTCATGCCTGATTTTCACTGATCCTCCGCCTTGTATAGATCTAGATGTCTATCACTACATTCTTTAGTCCCACAACCCTTTCTTCATTTTGTGATTATGCTATACTTAGGGTGCACTTTACCCTAAGTATAGGGGGATGTGAGACCTTTGGGTATTTATTTTGTTTCTATCTACCCCCATTTCTGCTGCCTATACTTAGGGATATTTCACCCTAAGTATAGGGGGGGGTAGACCCTGTACATTCTCCACTCGGTTTTCCTTTAGTATACAGCCTGCTATACTTAGGATTACTTGATCCTAAGTATAGGGGGAAGACCCGAGACCCTCTTGACCTTTCTATTTCATTTATTCGTCTTTGTATATAGCCTTCCTTTTCACTTTCCTATACCTAGCACGAGTTATGTCTTCTTCGTCGCTCTTGACTCTGAGGACATCGTTCGAGCTAAGTATAGGGGGGTGTGTATATATTTCATATATACTTCAGCCATAACTCATACTTTGTGTGAGTGTTTTAATAAATAAAATGGCTAAAAACCCTAAAAAATCACAAAAATTAAAAATTTTTCATGTACATAAACTTCTTTTATTTGCACATAAATAGCTAGTGTACAAACTATTTTTGTAAAAATGTTTTCAAAAATCTTTTGTGTAAAGCTTGTGTAAATATTTTCTTATCAAAATTATGTATATAGTACAAAATTTTTCCAAAATGTTTTGAAAATCAAAAGTTTGCAAAAATCTTGTGTAAATGTGTGTAAATATCTTTTTGCAAAACTTGCACTTCATGCATCAATCATTCATGATTTCAAAACATTTTTCAAAAATTTTGCATGATTGTAAAATTTGTGTAAATAGCATCTTTTTGTACATATGTATATAGTTTTTCTGGATGATAGTTGACATTTAAACTAGCCTGGAATCAAATTGAGAAATGGAGCTTGATTAAGATCTTAATCCACCTAACTTCTCTAAGGCTTTTCAGGTCCATGGTTACTTAATTCTTTGAGTCCACTAGGCTATGATCACATGTCATCTCAATGAGCCTAAGTAGAGCACTTAACAACAACACATGACTCATATAGATTATGGCTTTACTTGGACACCAGCACTATGCACCGAGCTCTCTACGGATGAGGTGGTGAGGAGGCAGTCTTCCTTGACTTGGGGTAGCATATGAGGGTAGTACTTCTAGGCGGAACCTCTCTTCTTCTTTTAGTGAAGGAAGTGCGTCTCAACTTGGTCTGGTTGCCATGAGGTCTAACGACGGGAGTTGTGGGTTGCAATAAAGCTTCAAAAGAGGGATAGTCTACTGGCTCAAGAGGAAAAACTCCTTGTATATATGCTGCACATGTATATGTTGTATAGATGCACATGAAAAAAAATGCAAAAAGAAAATAACTCCAAAAAAGTGGTGGGTCTGATAGAAAATGATAATCCCACCGGAGTATCTTGCAGCAGGGAGACTTGGCTACACTGGTCAAGCTCCCAAGGGTACTTGGCTACACTGTCCTTGACCCATTCTCTTCTTCCTCCTCTTCTTGAGCCGGTTGAACTTGAACTTAGAAGGGAATACCCCGCTCCTCGAGGAAAGAGTGGCCAGATTGAGGTCCTAGAGTTACCTTGTTGGGGAGGGTTGTCAAGTTGCCATTTCTGAGGTGGAGAGCTTAGACCTCACATTCACAGGACAAGAAAAGATTCATGGTCTTCAAGGTTTGTGATTGATGACTTGTTCTGATCTGGAGCATTGAGGAGTCTTGGTTATAGAATAGTGGAACTTAGAGGCTGTTGAGTTTTAGACTTAAGTCCAAATAAGGTTCTGACACATTAATAATCCAAAGATTTGATCGAGCTCCATACCTTAATTTAATGAAGGCAAGTTTAATAATCAGCCCTGATCCATGTACATTTTTTTTCTTTTTCTTTATTTCTTTTTCACTTCTTTTTCAAATAAGTGTTTGCTAAGGGACTAGCAGAGTTAAGTATAGGGGGGTGATGAATACTCATTCATCACTCTTTATTCTTATATTTTAGCTACAAAAACCTTTGCAAATCATGTAGATAGTTGTAAATAGAAATAATTACCAAAAGCATGCATTGTGTAAAAATCTATAATTAGCATGTTTTTGTGCAAAAATAAAAGAATAAAGATTAAAAAAAGAAAAAGAGGGAAATATTTAGAATAAATATTGAGCAACCTAACCCAAGGGAGGGCTCAGCATGGGCCTGACCGCATAAAAGCCAAAGTAGAGGGAGATAGGGGCTCATGTGTGTAAATATATATGTAAATGAATAAAAGTATTTTCCTCACAAAAATAGACTCAAATTGGTTTGTAAATACTTGTACATATTTATAAGTATAAAAACAAGATAAAAATATAAAAATCAAAAAGAAGATAAAAACATCATTCATCATGTACATAGACCATCCACATATTTATTTAGCTTTGTAAATAAATAAAATAAAAACAATTAAAACAAAAACCAAATAAAAATAACAAAATTAAAAACATAAAAATATATTGTAAATATACCATGTATATGAATGTATATATGTATTTATTTCACATATGTATATAAATAATAAAAATAAAATAAAAATATCTTTTCATTCCTTATTTTATGATATAAATAAATAAAATATAAAATAGGAATAAAATTGTATAAAAATAACAATTAAAAATCAAACATTAAAAACCTATATATTGTATATATACCTATATATGAACCTACTATGTACATACCCTATTTTCACTTTGAAAAATTAATTAAAAATCACTAAAAAATAGAAAAAAATAAAACAAAAATATTTCATGTTTTCACTTTTCCCAAATTCGTCCATTTGCTAACCTTATTTTCACTTTCAAAATCCAACCACGTCGCCGCCACCCATTGGCTCTGGGGGATGTTGACCGCCCGGTCAACTCTCCCCCCAGGACCACTTCACACGGGTCCTTAGCGGGTAACCCGTTTTCTCGGATTTTTCCTGCATAAACCCGATCATGCCTTGCTCAAACCCCGGGTCCGAATTAATCTTGATATATCCGTCACCCTCGCCGGAGCCTCTACCTCGGGATCCGCGCTTCGGATTGCCCTACCCGCGCGTTTCTTTCCGGACCCTCCAACGTATATAACGCCAGCTCCGCCACCTCCATTTGTATCTTTGGCCATTCGCTTCCACCCCCAGTGAGCTCCAGCGTGAGAGCGAGAGTGACAGCTTGCCTCCCGTGCTGTCGAAGCGAGGAGAGGAGTGCGAGACCACTGATCCGGCGCGTATCACCGCCGTGCTCCGCCACCAGCAGGAGCTCGAGCCTCGGAGGGAGACGCTCCTCGAGGCGATGACCCAGAGCACCGTTAGCTCACCCCCAGTCTCACCGTCCACCCAGGTATCCCCGTAGATCTTTCTTTTTCTTTAATTTCCCGTTTCCCCCCAAATCGTTGCTCCGCCGTCCCCCGTCGATTCCGTCCACGTCCGACCCCCAATCGATCATCGGGCTTCGCCATAGCCATCGCCTTCCTCCCGTGCATCTTCTCCGCATACCCATTCAACCCAGCTCGCACAGGAGCTAGGGTTCGAGCTCCTCCGTCCACCCCCCTCGCCGGAGCTCGCCCATACCACACCACAGACCACCTTCACCCGCCTAACCGGGTCGAGGCAGTTTACCCTCGACCCGCGAGTCTTCTGGGCTTATTTTGCAGGTCTTACGAGGACCATCTGAGGTTCTCCCATTCGAGCCAGGAGACGGATCTCCGCCGACCTCGCCGGAGCTCTCCAGAGCTCGGCTAGATCATCGGAGTCCACCAGCAGCTGTAAAACATCGTCGCGGAGCTTCTCCGATCTTTAGGCGCAGCAGAGGAGCCTCGGAGCGAGCCCACCGGGCCGACGAACTTCGCCGGCCATCTTTTCTTCGAGGATCCTCATCCTCCGTCCGATCAGTCCCCCCGCTCCAGTTTCCATCTGGGTCGTTCATTCCTGGAGCAGCAGCCACCGCCCGATCTTTGGAGGACTGATCCCAACCGTTGGTCCAGTGAGAGGTTTAGCCACTGACGTCCTCGACCGCTAGATCTGACACGTGGCTACGCCTTCGCCGTTGGATTCGTCCCAGGAGCTCAGCCTTGGACCGCCCGTCGTCTTACACCGTCAGATGCTCCACGTGGCGCGCATCCATCGGCTCCATTAATAAAGGGGTAAATATTACTTAGGCCCCCTCTTGTTTTGTCTTTACCATTTAGTCCTGTAAATATTTTAGGTAGTTTATTTTAGTTTGGAATATTTGCATAGAGGACCCCGTACTTTGTTTAGTTTGCATTTATGCCCCTGTATGTGATGTGACACGTGCATCGACACGTGATTCTCTGGTGTATTTGCATGATATACCCTGTAGTTCTGAATGTTACTGAATGAATGAAAGTTTTTTATTATTTGCATTTATACCCCTGTGCGTGAGACATTTGAGCATGTGCGGATATTTTTGGGTTATTTGCAGATAAGTCCCTGGACTTTTGGTACCTGTTACCAAATAGCCCTCGGAACTTACTTTTATTACATTTGGGTCCCTGAGTGCCTCAGGCGCGTGCTACGCACGTGTTCTCCTGGGTTAATTGCACCAGACCCCCCAGAACTTCGGGTATTTGCACATAGGTCCCTGTGCACAGTGCCCCCTCTTTATTTTTGAATGAAATAGCAAAACATCTCCAAATCCAATGAAAATTGGACACATGGCTCCTACCATAGTGTAAAATTTTCTGGAAATTTTGGAGACATTTTTGTTTTGATTTGATATTTTTAAAAATTCAAAAACACCTAATTTCGTTACTGTCTAAATTTGAAAATCACAAAAAAAAATTAAATCATATATAAAAATTACAAAAAAATTGTCTACTGTTTGTCTATACTTGCTTGATTTTCTAGCCAATTTCGGCTATTTTTCATTACTGAAAACTCCTAAAAATTGAAAAACACTTAAAATCTCATAAAAATTCTAATAAATAAACCAAAAATCCAAAAATAATAATCTAGGTGCCCAATTTTTCCTTGTTTTCTTATCTTTACAGGAAAAATACTTCCAGGGTAAAGTGGGGCTTCTAGATATTTTATCTAGGTCCTTTTAGCTCGGCTGGACAGTACCTACATTTTCAGTCACTGTTTGATTTTTAGAAAATTAAATAAACATCAGAAAAATCCCAAAAATTTACCAAAAACACTAAAAATTATAAAACACATAAAAATATTTTTGTTAGAATTTTTGGTTGATTTTTAGTGCATTTAATAAATTGTTGAAGTGTGTTGTTTAGTTGCTTTTCTTATTTTCTTGATATATTAAAAATCCAAAAAAATATAAAATAATTAAAAACCACCAAAAATACTTTCTTCTTTCATTTTATTTCCTTTTTGACTACTTCGTAGGCCGCGAGGCCAATCCGTGCTCCTTGTGTTCAACCCTGGTCGCTATACCAGGTTAAATTAATAGCAAGACCGCTACCGAATTTTCGAGTTGATTTTCTCTTTTATTGGTGGTCTATTTTTCTTGATCGAGTTGTCCTGATCGTGTGGGTCGCAACGACCGTTTAGCACCTTATACCCTATTGGTCGGGACGCACATCAGCCCTCTTCATTGGAGTAGGACAGTCCTTCAGTTTGTTGATCGGTCGATTAAGAGGATGAAGGGATTGTTGAGAGACGTGGTCGTTACCATTCAGGGCCTGAAATTCCCCGTGGACTTTGTTGTATTGGACATGGAGATCTCTGAGTCGGTAACAGATACCCCATCATACTTGGACGCCCATTCTTGGCCACTGCCAAGGCGGTGACTGACCATGATAGTGGGAAGGTGTACTTTCGCGTAGAGGGTGAAAGTATACAAATAGAGACGATTGACGAGACTAGAGCGAGAGATTCAACCTGCTCAGAGCAGCTTAGTGACACAGAGCAGATGACAGAGGCTGAGCGAGACGTCCACCAGGAGTGCGACTTTGTGATGACCGATGATGAAGTCATTTGGACAGATCCTGTAGCACAAGCCCTCGCCTTTCCCACAGATTCAGCATAATTACAGCTTATGGCAATTGAGAGCTTGGAGAGCACACCCCTGGCAGAGGACACATTAGAGGCTGACAGTTGCAGGATGAGTGGTGAAGCAGAGTTCCATTCGAGTTCTTCCGATTCAGATCCCTCGGACTCAGAAATTGATTGGGATAATTTTGATGATTATTTATCTTATCTGATTCCTTTTGAGCCGACATCTAGGATGGAGAGCGATCCAGCACAGTTCACAGATATTCCAGCAGGGTTCCCTTCGTTAGATTTTCATGCACAGCGAGAGTTCTCACATGCAATTTTGGTAGCCTTCACACAGACATCTCAGAAGCCAGATTTGCCAGCTCCCAGTTGTCCAGAACTGAAGCCTCTGCAGCAGTCGCTGAAGTACAGATTCCTTGCGGATGAGCCAGATATGCACCCAGTCATTATCTCAGCAGATTTGACTGGAGAGCAAGAATCTCATTTGATGGAGGTTCTTGAAAGAAACCACAAGGCGATTGGATGGAGTATAGCTGATCTCCAGGGGATTAGTCAGGCTCTGTGCTCCCACCATATCTACCTCGAAGAGGATGCTAAGCCCTCGCATGAGTTCCAGCGACGGCTGAACCCGCATCTTCGAGATGCGGTCATGAAGGAAATATCTAAATGGTGGAGCGCCGATTTTATCTACCCCATCTCCGAATCCAAGTGGGTTAGTCCATTACATGTGGTACCCAAGAAGATGGGTATCACTACAGTTGTGAGCGAGTCTTGAGAGGAGATGGCTATCCGGATACCCACTTCTTGGAGGGTCTGTGTGGACTACAAATGATTGAATTAGGCCACCAAGAAGGATCATTTCCCGCTGCCATTCATTGATCAGATTATCGAGAGGCTAGCTGGGAAGAGCCATTATTACTTTCTTGACGGGTATTCCTGTTATAATCAAGTGGCCATTGCGCCCGAAGACCAGGATAAAATGACATTCACGTGTCCATTTGGAACATATTCTTTCAGACGGATGCCCTTTGGTCTACATAACGCCCCGACAACATTCCAAAGGTGCATGTTGTCCATCTTTTCGGACATGGTGGGTAACTATTTAGAGGTCTTCATGGATGACTTCTCGGTCTATGGCGATGGGTTTGATGCTTGTCTTGACTGCCTAGACCGTGTACTTCAGCGCTGCATAGAGGTCAATCTTGTCTTGTCTTGGGAGAAGAGTTACTTCATGATGACTCAGGGGATGGTCCTTAGCCACATCATCTCCAATAGGGGCATGGAGGTCGATCCGTCCAAGGTGGATATCATTAGAAAAATCAATCCACCGTCCAATCTGCGATAGTTGCGGTCTTTTCTGGGGCATGTCGGTTTCTACCAACGATTCATTCAGGACTTCAGTCGTATTGCTCGATCGCTCACTGACTTGCTGACAAAAGACACCGAGTTCATTGTCGATGATAAGTGTCTTGCGTCTTTCGAGACTCTCAAGAATATGGTTGTCATGGCTCATGTCCTTCAGCCACCCGATTGGTCTCTCCCATTCGAGATCATGACGGATGCTTCTGATTTTGTCGTAGGGGATGTGCTTGGACAGAGGAGGGATGGACTGTCGTATGCCATTTACTATGCTAGCCGTACTTTGGATTCCGCCCAGCGGAATTACACTGTGACTGAGAAAGAGATGCTAGCCGCAGTCTTTGCTTTGGATAAATACAGATCATATATTCTGGGATCAAGAGTGACTATCTATACAGATCACACCTCCATCCGATACCTCGTGGCACAGAAGGATGCCAAAGCTCGACTTACCAGATGGATCCTTCTGCTCTAGGAGTTTGATATTGAGATTAAGGATAAACCTGGAGTTAAGAATGTGATGGCGGATCACCTCTCCCGCTTAGAGAACCTTGAGGAATCTGAGCCCATTGCACCTATCACTGAGACATTTCCAGATGAGGCGATCCTTGCCATTGCCTCGCTTCCATGGTACACCGACATTGTGAATTATCTTGTTGCCAAGACGGTTCCACAAGGTTGGCCCATGCAGCGACTTGAGACCTTCCTTGCGAAGGCCAAGTCATACAATTAGGAGGATCCCGTCCTTTATCATGAAGGAGGGGATAGTATCTGGAGGAGGTGCATTCCTCAAGAAGAGTAACATAGCGTCCTCACCTACTGCCTCAAGCTTGAGGCAGGAGGACATCATTCTGGGAGACGGATAACACATAATGTGCTCCAATCCGGCCTTTGGTGGCCTACTTTCTTCAAGGATTCTGATGAATTCGTGAAGAGGTGTACTGACTGCCAGAAGATGGGTACTTGCAGACAGAGAGACATGATGCCCATGCAGCCCATTCACTTTTGTGAAGTTTTTGACGTATGGGGGATTTATTTCATGGGTCCATTTCCTAAGAGTGGGGGATTTGAGTACATTCTGCTTGCTGTAGATTATGTGAGTCGTTGGGTTGAGGCCATCCCCGCCCGAGACGCAGATGCTAAGACCGTGTGCCGATTTTTGAGGAAAAACATCATTTCACGGTTTCGGGGTACCTAGAGCTCTGATTTCAGATGAGGGGTCTCACTTTATCAACGACAAGGTAAGGGCCCTTGCAGATGAGTTCAGCATCGACCATCGTGTTGCCACTCCATATCACCCTCAGACTAATGGTCTTGCTGAAGTTTCGAACAGGGAGATCAAGACTATTTTACAGAAGGTAGTCTGCCCCGACCGAAAGGATTGGTCATAGCTTTTGGACTCGATCTTGTGGGCCTATCGGACTTCCTTCAAGACTCCATTAGGGACATCTCCCTTTCGTCTCGTATATGGCAAGTTGTGCCATTTACCAGTGGAAATCAAGCACAAGTCACTATGGGCAGTTACAGAGTTATTGCTGGATCCTGAGAGTATAGGAGAACAGAGGAAAGCAGAGTTGGCAGCCCTGGAGGAACTGTGAGACACAGCCTTTTCGAGTAGCCTACAATACAAGGAAAAAGTGAAGACATGGCACGATTCTCATATCAACCATAAACAGTTTGAGCCTGATCAACGTGTATGGTTATTTAATTCTAGGCTAAAATTATTTCCAGGGAAATTATAGAGTAAGTGGAAAGGTCCTTATGTGGTCAGAAAGATACATGACAATGGTAGTATTGATATATCCGAGTTGTCATCTTCCTCTACCTTTCGGGTCAACGGTCAATGCCTGAAACTATATCTGGATCACGATCCGCCGGCCGTTGACGTTGCCCCTATTCATCTGGTATGAGAGGTGCTCTTTGACTCATATCACTTGCCTCTCATACATGATTATCACCTCCATCTTCCTCTGTATAGATCCATATGTCTATATCATTCATTCATTCTTCCGTTATGTCTGCTACCCCGTCTTCATCGTTTGATTTTGCTACACTTAGGATACATTTTGTCCTAAGTATAGGGGGTACACACACTGAGTTGTGATCTATTATTTTCTTCTTTTCTTCTTTTCGCCTTTTCCTTTTCTATCTCCTTTTTGTATCAAAAAGGTTTCACCCCTTGTTGACAGTCTTCTATACTTAGGACGTACTTTGTCCTAAGTATAGGGGGTGTGCACCCCGAGTTTCTCTATTCTTTGATCATCCATTGTCTCCTCTTCTTGGCTATACTTAGGTATATCTTACCCTAAGTATAGGGGGAGACAGTCTGAGTACGATCTGTTCATTCCCACCCTTGACCCTCCTTGCTTTGTGTACAGTCTGATATACTTAGGATTATTTGATCCTAAGTATGGGGGGACGGTCAACTTCTCATTCGTTCATTCCTTCATCCCTTATTCGTTTATTCTTTAGACTTTTCTATACTCAGTACGAGTTATGTCTTCTCTTTTCTCTCCGATCTATGAGGAGATAGCTCAATCTAAGTATAGGGGGGTCGCATATACTGTGTATATACTTCAGCCATAACTCGTACTTTCGTATTTTCTTAATAATTATGGTTTATATTTTAGACTTTTCTATACTCAGTACGAGTTATGTCTTCTCTTTTCTCTCCGATCTATGAGGACATAGCTCAATCTAAGTATAGGGGGGTCGCATATACTGTGTATATACTTTAGCCATAACTCATACTTTCGTATTTTCATAATAATTATGGCTAATAGATACAACCAAATTCATTAAAAACCTTAATAAAAAGATGTGATTCTTCCTTAAATTCTTCTTGTATTTACTGATTAATAAATCAGTTGAGATTTTTTTTGCAAAATGTTTGAAACATAGTTTGAAAATCTTTGTGAATAATCTTTTGAAAACTATTTGGAAAATATTTTGTTACATGTTTTCAACCTTTGTAAAAATATTTTGATTGTAAAATTATTTTCTTTGTGTGAAATAAAATATTTGAAAAATGATTTGCAAATAGTTTGAAAAATAGTTACAAAAATATTTGAAAAATCTATATATATTGTTTGGAAAACCTTTGCAAAATGATTTTCAAATGCGTGTACATGTTTGCAAAAATGGTTTGTAAAAATTATTTTGGACTATAGTTTTCAAAATTATTTAAAAAAACCTTTGTCAAATAAGTTTGAGAAATCTATACATCTCACCTAAAACTCTCTATATATACCTAGTGATCACTTACCCTTGTAAGTTCTTAAAATCTAATTCTTGTAAATGTAAGAGGCATCCCCGTGCAAATATTTGTACCGAGTTTTTGTCCAAAACCTTTTTGTTTCCAAATTCCCAAAAACATTTGCAAAATTAAAAATTCCAAAAACATTTGAAAAATCTTTTCAAAAACCCAAAAAAATGCATATGCATCATCTTTTCAAAACCCATATAAAGTTCAAAATCTTTGAAAATTGCATCATAAAAATATTTTCTACATTCCGCATAGCATTTGCATAGCATTTGCATCTTGCAGATTGAGTTTGATGGTTGAACAAGTCTAAGTAAAATCCGAAGATTGGAGCTTGGTTGGACCTTAAAATCTACCTAATTAACAGGAACCTTATAGGAATTGGAATTGAGGTACTTCAGGTCTAGTTGTCTTAATTCTTTGAGGATCATGAGACTTGGTTCAATGGATTCTTGACCGTCTAAGTAGAGTATTTCAGAGCACACGCATGACTCTTGTTGATAATGACCTAACTTGGACACCTGCACCTTTCACTTGGCTCAACTCAGTTGGAGTGGTGAGGGGGTTGGATTTGTCGGTATGAGACGCACACAGGTGGAAACACTTGTCCTCCTCTAGGGAGGGAAGTGCACCCCAACCCATCTGGGGATGATGAGTTTTGAGGATAGGAGATTGTGGGTTGCAATAAAGCTTCAAAAGAGGGATAATCTACTGACTCAAGAGGAAAAACTCCCTATGTAAATGTTGTTATATATAGTATTAAAAGAACAAACAAAAAAACAAAAAAACAAAAAGCAAAAACCCCAAAAAAAGTGGACATACTTGTACAAAAATAAAAATTCCTGCCGGAGTGTATATATGTGTATAGTCAATAAGCAAGCTTGAGCCTCAAAGTCAAATCATGTGAGCATGCAGATGGGTGACTTGACTACACTTGTCTTGCATCCTAGGATAGGTAGCTACACTGGCTACCGTCAATTCTTCTCTTCACCCCCTCCTCTTGAGCCGGTTGCCACTTGAACTTAGAAGGGAATACCCCGCTCCTCGAGGAATGAGTTGTTGGATTGGGGAATCATTGGGTTGTCACATTGGAGAAGTCAGTCTCTTTGTCATTTCAGTTGGGGAGAGCCACCATCACATACACTGTACGAGTCAGATTCATAGTCGTAAGGGTTTGCGTATGATTTGAAATATTTCTGACCTGGCTATTGAGGAGACTTGAGCAGAGTTTTGGGATTCTCGAAGGCTGTTGGACTTCAAATCTGATTGTCATTAAGGTTCCGCCCGTACTAAAATTCCAAAGGTCCGACTTAGACTCCAAACTTTGATTTTGCGAAGACAAGTTTGATAATTAAATTTGATCCATCTTTCTTCTTTTTCTTTTCTTTATTTTTCTTTCTGCACTTATTGCATAAGTGTTTGCTAGAGACTAGCAAAGGCAAGTATAGGGGGGTGATGAATCCACGTTTCATCATCTTTATTCTGTCATTTTGGCCTCAAAAATCCTGGCAAATGCATGTAAATTCCCTTAATTCCCGCATTTTAGCATCCATGCATGTGTGTATAAATAGTGTATAAAATATTATTTTTAAAGCCAAAATTATAAAATAAAGAAAAGAAAAGAATAAGAATAAAATATTGTAAATATTTTATGACCCGAAACCCAAAGACTTAGGTATCTCGATGACTAGGTCAACAAGGAATAAAGTAGGGGGAGATAAGGGCCAAAATACCAATAAAAATCCCTTTTATTTAATTCATTCTTTATTCATTTTGGGACCTATTTTTACTTCTACTGTTTATACTTCAAATTAAGAAACTTTGTACATGAAAGTTGTAGATAATTAAATATAGAAAAATACAAAATTGATTTCACCCAAAAATAATATACAGATAAAAAGCTATGATCTGAATAAGATTCCAAAATCTCAACTTCCCAGACCTATGTCTCTCAAATAAAAACTCAAAATCTATCAAACTCACTTTATTTGTATATAATTTTTAATAATCTATTTAATGAAGGTAGTTTTATATTTTTTGGAGTTATGGTGTGAAAGTTGAATTTTGGACCTCTATTGTATAACTATATCGATTAAAATATTCATTTTCTTTATTAGTTATTATTTTTATTATTACATATTTTTATTATTTCATAAATATTATATATGTACATATTAAAATTGGAATAAAATGATAAATAAAATATTAAAAATAAAATTCGTGTATAAAATACATAGATGAATTACCAATGTACTATGTTAGAACCATGTATTTGGCCGTTTTCGCCGATTTTTAAAGGACACATCGTGCATCGTTTCACGTGAAGTCTTCTTGACTTTTTCTCCCCTTATATCGACCATACACATTCAGGGTATATCTTGAGAATTAGATCATGAATTCATCCTATTTTCTTCGATCCTTGGAGCCTGTTAATAACGTTGTCTGACCCCCCTCTGCTGTGCGTCAGAACATTAGTGTTTGCCCATTTTCTCGAATGTTTATAGGCTGATTCTTTCACCAAATCGCTGGGCTTCCTTCTTGAATTTTTCTCCCCATACATCCACCATACACGCCTAATCATTATATCTAGGGTTGAGTTGTCTATTCTCTAGATACACACCGATCTTCTTGCCATCTCTTCAACTCTCTAACCAGCCTCTGCCACACCTGTCAGAACCTTGTATTTTGTCTGATTCCTCATATTTTTCAAGGCCGATCCTTTCACCCAATCGCTAAGCTTCCTTCATGACCTTTTCTCCTTGAAGTACCCTCATACACGCCCAGAGATTGCTTGGAGGATTGGATCAACGATTCTCTTGATATCCATCGTTCTTTGGAGCCGCCCACCTTACATGTACAAAACACCCCATCTTCTTCCCATTCGTTTTTTCAACCCTCTTGGATCCATTTTGGCCACCCTTCTTGGAGCTCAAGATATAGTGAAGTGACAGTGAGCTCTCCATCTCCTCGTAGGCGCGGCTAGGCGAGTCGAAGGGCGACTCCACCCTCACCTCCGGCCACCGACCGTCGAGGTTCCACCTTCCTGGTTTCTAGGCTAGTCGAGGTCATTTTTTTCTCGTTTCTTTGCTCTTTATTCACCTGTAGATCATAGATTTATTCTAGTATTTTGTTTCCTTGCTTTTTAGTCACTTAATCACCCAGTTCACCCCTCGCCGGAGCAAGCTCCGGCGAGCTTCCATTCCACCTATCCTCACGGTGCACCCTGCTTCATCCTCCTCGACGCGGCTCACATCTCATCGTCGCCATCCTCCGCTATTCTACGTATCTTCATACACAACCCCCTCCATCTTCGGCCACATACGGTGGTCGGAGCACATCCTTCTTCCCTCACCAAATTGAAGGAAAACCCATTCATATCCCATTTTTTTGTGTACCTAACATCTTGGTCGAGTTTTGTGCTTGAGCCCTTCTTCTAATTGCAAGAACATAGGAGCACTTTCATGCACATCCCCTTATTGTCCAAGAGCAGCTTGAAGCCACCTGGATTAGTGGGATATTTTGCGGCCATACCCCTGCGTTTTCGGCATATTTCAAGAAGTTTTCGAGTATCTTTTGAACTGCAGTTTCGTTCTTATATTTTCATCTGTACCCCTGCACTTAAATACTCATAAATCATCCATCTAAACTCAGTTTCATATGAGATTGTTTTGTTAGAAGGCTTCTTTAAAGATCTACATTGTATCCAAATTTCATAATATTCTGATGCACGAACTATTAATGGCGAATTTTTGAATTCATAGTACTGATTTGGTGTATTTAATTCATAACTCTTTCAATACTTAATATCACTTGCTCATTTTTGGATATGTTGTAGGAATTAGTAGTGCCGAATTTGTCTTCAAATTTCATTAAAAGATTTTGAGATTTGTGTCTTATAGAATTTCTACAATATTTCGAGTGATTGATTTATTTCTGGAGAATCTTTCATCTATTTGAAAATATAAAAATATGTCCGTATGTCCCTGAGTTTATTCTCCAATCATGATTTTGTTGTATTTTTATCTTTTTGTTTGGAGTCAAAAAATCAAAAACATCATTTCTACCTTGCTGCAGTTTTTTATTTTTAATGTATTCATTACCTTGTTTGAAAAATTTCAAAAAAATTATATTTTGTTTGTTTCTATGTGTTTTAACTTCAGACCAAAAATCATTAAAAATTTCAAAAGAAAACCCCTTAAAATAGCAAAACACCAAAAATCTTTATAAAAATATTAAAAATTCCACATAAATCCTAAAATTCAAATTTCAGTTTCTGAATTTTTCTTATTTTTTTATGTTTATTTTAAAATTAATTTGAGGTGTTTTAACTCTATTTGATTTTTTTCATTCTCATTTTAAATTTGGTCAGTAAGTTTGTTCATTGTTTTTCAGTATTTTTTTAAATGCCAAAAAATGGAAAAAAATTTGGAAAAATCATAAAAATAGTAGAAACTATAAAAAGCACTAAAACATTTTATTTCCTGGATTTTGATAATTTTTACCTCTTTTTATCTCTCTCATCTCTCTTGAATATATATATATATATGTCCGATATAGCTTTATATCTTTGTTAAAAGAAAAAAATTAAAAATATAAAATATAAAAAGAAAATACAAAATCAGTAAATTAAAAATCAGAATATAAAATATAAAATATAAAATTAAATAAAAAATATTATGTTCAAAACCCACAAAAAATAGCATTTGCATAGACATTTGATCATTTTCAGTCTTGAGCATTTATCTTACCGATCTATCCTGCTTGTTCCTTGTGTTCGACACTCTACATTACTTGCACTATACACATATTTTGTAGAGTTATAATAAATTTTAACTCCACATTTACTTTCATTGCTTGATTTAATTGTCGTGGGTTAATTGTTGGTTAAATCTGGATTTCTGAGCGGTCAACGCATCGACTGTGTTCCCGCCTTGTGTGGAATACACAACCGCCTGATTTTTGGGTTTATCAGATATGTCCTCATAATCAGAGAGAAAAAGGATGACATAACTTGTGTTAAGTATAAGAAAGTCTATACTACAATGACTAAATAATGGAAGAATGAAAAGTCGACCGTTTCCCATATACTTAGGATCAATAAATCCTAAGTATAGCAAATTGTACATAAAGCGGGGAGGGTCGAGGGTGGGAATTAACAAATCATCGGCTCGACATGTTCCCCCATTACTTAGGGTAAAATATCCCTAGGTATAGACAGAATATCAAGATTTGAGGAGATATGCGAGGGATCAAAGAATGAGCACACGTATGCACTCATCCCCCCATGTACTTAGGATGAAGCATATCCTAAGTATAACAATGACGAATGGGATGAGTGAAATTATCGGAAGAGTGAAAGAATGAGTTTTGAAATGAAGAAAAGATGAATAATTATCCAGAATGCTTGATCGACGATCTGGAATTAGGGAAACTTGGACCGCTGTGATTGAATCTGGTGTTTCTTGTTCTTCATTCAATGGAAACTGGAGGCTCAGGAAGAACATCGATGAATGAAGAGTCTACCAACTTTTAATCGGTGATATCTCGACCGATCTAGGTCGTGGGCACCTACTGATGGGTTGTATAGCTTGTTGCAGCACCTCTTTGTTGACTGGCTCTACTAATTAAGCTCGAATCTGCCTGGACATCGATTTGGGATCTCCGAAGGTCTGGAGGTGAGAAATGGGTTCCATGTATCGATCTCAAGCTCAAGCAAGCACCTTGGACCTGCAATGTACTTTATTATGCTCGGATACGATCTCCGATCAACTTATTAGGCTGGATAACAATCGTATGGAGGGATATGGGGATCTCCGACATATGGCGGTCGGAAGGGAGATCGAACTCCAGATCTGATGCAATCTAGAGAGGATAGGCTATAGACAGAGATGGAGAATGGTGATGAATCCCTAATTCATCGCCTTTATTATTTCATTTTGGCTAAAATCCTTGGTAAAATACATATAAATCGTCACTAATTCTCATTAATTAACATTCTAACCACAATTGTTAATATTATATATTTAACACTTATTTTATCCAAAATAAAATAATAAAGAAGAAAAAGTAAAATAAAAGAAAAAGAATGATGTATATAAAATAATCAGGCTAATCCTAACCCTGAGATCGGGTTAATATTGACTTGATCGACAAAATAAATAAGTAGGAGGAGATAAGGATCATAATGTATAAAAATACCATAAAATATAGATCATAAAAATACATTAAACACATTTTCCACCTTATAAATATTTCACCAATTTTATTATCACTCAGATAATTTCAAATCAAAATATTTTCTTTACAAAAGTTGTTCATAAAATATGAATTATTTTATAAAAATATCAGAAAAATTATTCAATATAAAAATAAAATATTACAATGAACCAAAAGAGTCATAAAAGCTGACTTCCGAGGTTCATAAATATTTGTAGAAATTTCCAAATCAACAAAACTCACTTTTAAACTTCATTTTATGACTAATACTATTATTAAAAATATCAAAATACTAAAATAAAACAGCTGAGTTTTAGCGTTTGGGCCTCGTTGTCTATAGGTACTGTATGTATAAACTTCCCGATTTTCTAATTAATTATCCTTAACTCGGTTTAACTTAATTTCTTTTCCAAAATATTTCTAAAGTCATTAAAAAAATATAAAAATATAACTTAAGTCAAAATGTCAATAAACCCCGAAGCCACGAAGCCGTGACCTAAATTTTCCCGATCTCATAACTCAGTCATATGGACTCTGAATTGGGCGTAGTTACTTTTATTGTTTGTTTTATTGAACTATCTACCAAATGACATTGATTTCGCTAAAATTAGAGTTAATATGCAAAATGTGGGTTTCAGGACTATAGTGGCATAAATTATGTAGTGTATTTTAAGTTTATTTAATATATGTTATTTATTATATCTATATACTATATAATATTCTACTATTAAATTAAAATAAATAAAATTTTATTTATTTACTTAATGATTTATTTATTTATTATTTAATAGATTATTTAATTAAATTTAATTATTTATTTAATTACTTCCTTATTTATTTAATTATTGTTTATTTATTTAAGTATTTAATTATTCATATTTAAGTTTTAATTTTATTAATTTATAATTAATCATTTGTTTTAATTTAATTAATTAATTGTATTTCTCTCTCCTACTTTACTTTTTCCTTTCTTGTTCCCTATGCTTTCTCCTTCTTCCCCCGATTTCCCTCCTCTTCCTTCCTCCTCGACGTTGACGTCTCACCTCGTCCCTAACCTCATGAATGCCTGGTCGTTGGCCGGTCGTTCCTCCATCCACCATTAGCCATCCTCTTCCATGAGCTCCGAGAGAGAGCGGTGACAGAGCTCTAACTTTGTCGAGCGAGAGAGAGAGAGGGATCTGGTGAGATCATCGCCACGTTGAAGCCCTGCTCATCACGCATGCATAGCCTCCGCGACTGTCGCCGCCGCGTCGAGGCCATCATCAACGAAGCTTCGCCAGAGCTTCGTCACAAGCGACCTTTGTCCGCTTTCATTCCAGGTTAGGTCTTTTAATCTCTTCCTTGTTCTTATCTCCAATCTCCATTCTCTTCTCAATGTCCTCTGTTATTCTCTAATTTCTCTGCATTTTTATATTCAAATCTAAACTTTGACATTGCCGACCATCTTCACATCATGGATTCTATATCACTTCTCTATCTCCTACAAATCTGAACACCTCCGGTCACAGATGATGGAAGGATTCCGGAGCAGCATCCACCATCGTCGATTAGCGCCTCTGTTCATCTTCTCTATGTTGTTTTGAGACCGGGGCGATTGTCTTGAGTCGTCTTCTGAGCTTGCAGGTCAAGGATAGTCACCACATTCGAGTATTGGAGACCAAATTTGGTTACTTGTAGCGACTGATTTCGAGAGCTATGATCTGCAACAACCAACTGCTGCAACTTATCTCTAGGTCGAAAACAAATCACCACTGCTCGCCGTCGTGAACGGAGATCAACTCTGATTTCAGAGCTTCGCTGGGCCCCGAGCTTCGCCATCACTTGGCTTGATCGAAGGACAAAAAGGAGAACAGATCAGAGCACATGTGAATGGTCCCGAAGCATAAAATCGATTAACTGGAGAGGGTATAACCACCAACAACAAACCTCATTCGGAGGTCAAAGTATTTCGAGGATCGACTGTAAACAAGGAGTGTGCATCGGAGAACAAAAGCTTAATCTCAAATAAAATCTGCTGCAATGCAGGCACTTGTTTATCCACATCAATATTCACCTAGCACCTGAAGGGAGACATACATCGACCGAATCATTGAGCATGATATTCATCTGATCAAAGTCCAACGGCATCTGACCGACTCAAGGAGCGTCTAAAGACCTGTTACATGAAGCTTCACCCGGAGGCACTACAACACCGAGCAACAGGATTCCTGGTCGATTCTTCTACCTTTGATCATCGAGAACTGACTTGAATCGAATCACACAACCACCGTCAGATTGGATTAGTATCCAATGAACCGATGCTCCTCAACGTGCCATGTGCACGAAACTTAGTCGTCCGATCAAGATTAATCGGATGCTCCACAACATTCACGTTGCCCCACCATTTGCATTAGGCGGTGCACGTGCAAATATTTTGGGGGTATTTTGTGCTTTAACCCCCTATTTTCCAGTTAATTGCATCGTTACCCCTAAATTGTATATAACTATCATATGTATACTAATACATGATAAATAAAATACAAATAATAAAAATACAATAAAAATATGCATAATTATAATATAACATAGTATATACAGTAATAAATAAGTTTTGAAAAAAGATTTACTTGTTCTTAATAAATCATTTAAAAATACCAAAAAATATAACAAACTTTGAAATTCATAAAAAATATAAAAACACTCTTTATAAAAATTACTTATAGTATAATTTCCTATATTTTCACATAAACCCAAAAACAAAATAAAAACTGCATACTAAAATCAATAAAAAAATCAAAATACATAAAAACTTTCAAAAATTCATAACTAATACAAGAAATATCAAAAAAATATGCACAGCTTATCATTTTAAAAATAATTTCATATACTTTTCAATAAAAATAAAATAAAAATATTTTTATTCTATTTTCTATTTAAAAAATCAAGAATAAAATTATATTTTTAATAAAAATATCATTTTCAACTTTAAAAACCAAATAAAAATAATAATTTAAAATTAAATACAAATCATAAAATACTTAAAACATATAGAAAATACAAAATTAAAATGTAAAAATTAAAAAAATCAAAGGGCACTTGCCCATTTTTCTGTTCTATAGAAGGGGCCTTGTAAGGGCATCCCGACTTATACCTCCCTCCTCCTTTCGCGAGGTATGTTGCATCGAGTGTTGTGCACTTGGGGAATAGTGCAACCATCGAGGTTTTCTCACATCGCAATTTTGTCAACGTATTCCGCAACTTTTTTGAGGCTAGGTGCTTGTCTAGTTTTTTTTCTTTGTCTGCACTTCTATAGCTAGATTTAGGACGCGCAACCTAGTTATATGCTTGTCACTTAGGTCTAAAAAATTGTTAGATGTTCTTTTGAAAAGATCCAAAAAAAAGTGATAACCTAGAAAATAAAATAGGGACCGCTAATCTTATCTGAACCTAAAAATAAACGTAACGGATTCCACTTGTTTTGAGAGAACAATCCCCAGCAAATGCCTAACAAGTACTCTCAGGATTTTTGAGTGAGAGACGATCCATAAGGCTAGAGCCAAAGCTCGAATTTCTTTTGAATACTACTGATTTCATACAATTAATTACTCTACTCTTCAGTGAGGACTCTCGGGAAACCGGAAACGGTCTGGGTTTCCTTAGCAGAGTGGGAGGTTTAGAGGACACAACGTAATGCTCCGTCCTCAAGCAAACGAATAGCCAGAAACGATCCGTTACTTACTCCCATACTGGCTGAGAATAGGTGATTCTCTGTAAGAACTCGGGACAGTCTTACGGGAAGTTCGGGCACCTATAAGCTTGGGTAATCTGTGAGAAGACTTGCTTTGCCAATTAACTCTAAAATTGAAAGGACTAACGACCGAACTTTTACGGTCATCACCGAGTTGAGTTGGTGAAATTAGAGTTTTCTTTGCGTTTGACTTTTGTGGTGTAAGTTCTGTATCTTTCAGATCACTAATCATCTAATCATTTGTCTTATCAAGATAATTCGGAGAACAGTATTTGGGTCACTATGCATGTAGCACATCTCTTTAGAGAAACGAAGAATCCAATCTATGTGAATTTGTATTCCAGAGTAATGGCTATACATGAGCATCTCCAAAAATACAACATGTGACAACCGAGTTCTTCACAATGACGGGAGACCATGGACGTCATCATATGACTTTTCATATCGTGTTTAGATTGATTGTTAGTCGTTTTGAATCATATTCTCATGATTAATCTTTTAAGAGAAAATTAAGAATATATCCTTGAAAATTATTTTAAGCTTAATCTATATAAAATATAATAATAAATTAAGCAATCCAAACAACAAACAATTGTATTAATCATGCAATCAATTCCATTCATGCATACAAGCATAATCTTTTTTCTTTAGAAGATTACAATATCACCTACTCATGTTTAGTCTTTCTTAAGATCTCTTTAGCCAGGTCATGCAATATGAAGGGTTGGAGCATTTTCTAAACTTGTAAGGTGCTAATGATTTAACCACCATGACAAATCAGGCATAGTCACCAAATGATATCGAATTCAATTTAATATGAATGGTTTCAATTGTATTCGAGCAATTAAATCAACTACCAGTGTTATTGATTCTCAAGTAAAATATTGCATGGATAATAAAGGAAATATGAAATAAATAGGCACTCTAATTTATTACATACATCCAAACAAACAATCAGTGACTCTGGATTCTAATTTGCACGTTGCGACCATCACATTTTAAATTAGAAGGCATCATATAACATAGATTCAAAATTCATTGCAACCTCAAATATTTCTAGAATATTAGTTCCAACTACTAATGAAAATATATCAAATATATTCTCATAAATTTTGAGTCTGAAAATAGGAAAAATAGGTTATTATAATAATCGATTCTCTTCCAACTCTGCCTATGAAGAAATCCAATTTATCGAGGCGCACGAACGGAATCGTGTGAGGCTGTTTTGCACTGGTTGGAAACTTGATTAGTGAATTATTACTAAGTATTTTAAAGTATTCTATTATTCAAAAACAATAGTAGAAAATCATAATTAATCTCTACGATATTTGAACGAAATCAAAGTGGGCAACCACTTTGGACATTTGAATCATCTCCCAAATGCCACCAAATTTTGGTGGGTCTTTTGGGTATGATTCCAGACTTTATATACATCATATACGTTTCAAAATTAATGTTTTAAACATGAAAGAGTAGAAGTAACATAATATGTCGCTGAATATTTCAAAATACGAAAACAATCGCAAAAATAATGTACTTGACAATATGGACAATATAGCACTTTGCTCATCGAACCCAGATGCAATACAAATTTATTAAATCTAGATATGATACCAATTGAAGGATTTCATTACTCTCACATCATGGAAACATGAAAAAGGTCATCGATTTGCATACAAAAGGTGTTCATCTTATTAACACAGTGTACAATGTGCAACAAAAAACTTTAATATGAAACCATGGTTTAGGAAACAATTTCCAAAATCGTTTCGCATATACACAAGAATATTTGGAATTACCTTTGAAGCTAAGAGATATCATGAATCAAGTACAATATGATGAAGCCTCTCTCGCATGTGTGATGATGACTCATGTTGCTTCCCACGAATTTGATGTCTACTTCTCCTCGAAGTTGTCTATGTAAAATAAAAATGAAGTAGATCTTTGTTTCTTGATTTCTTTGCATGAAATCGAATCCTTCTTCATGTGCTCAAAGCACGAAGAAGAATGTGGCTTCTCTCACGATTATCCATGCCAATGAATTATGAAAATAAGATGCCAAGCCCTCCTTTTATACCATAATGGATGTCTCTTGAAGAATTCTTCTCCTAAAGGAGACGTCCACCATGGTATCCCTTGATTTGATTGGAGTAGTCGTGATCGATTCCTAATGCTTTATGTATTTAACAACTAATTTGTCGACATTATCATTAAGAGAGTCTTAATAGAAGTTTGGAGGAGCCAACCAACTTATCTCCCCCAGTCATGGTGAGCATACATGACGAACCCACCATAGAGCCCTCTTATTTCAATTCCAATTAAGACATGTCATTTAAATTCTAATTATCAATTCAATATCAAAATTGGGAGATTTATAAAATTATCCTCTAAAATAATTAATCCAATTCTATAGTTTAATATAAAATGTAAATCCAATCTGCATTTGTATACATTGTGTGAATCATATTCACATGTGCCTCAAAAATAATATATGAATCATTCATATAAATATTAATTATTATGAATCAATATTCATACAAATTAATATCTAATAATGTGAACTATATTCATATAAACTCTTGAAAATAGTAATAATAATAATTGTTATTTTGATATCATAATGTACGAGTCCTAGTCCAATTAGGACTCGCGGATAGTTGTCTTGGATACTTGGAGATAATACCGAGAAATCATACTATCCATGTCAAGTGGCTTGATATTTGGATATCCATCCAATTTTAGGATTTCAATCATTTATGGCATGACTATTTGGATCCAGTTGGTTCCATTTCCATTTTGTATCTCTTCACACTCAATTTGAGCTCAAGAAATAGATCATAGAAATGAGCTCCACTTTCATTCCCATTTCTAATCATTTATCCAAACCATTTAGAGCTCATAATGGGATATGGAAGTGAGTCCTTTCCATTTCCATTTCCAACACTTGAACCTAGAAATGGACTTAATAAATGGGTATTAGAAATGAGTTCTATGATATGAGATTCAATCCAATTATATCTTAATCAAAAAGCCACTAACATCCATCAGGTTTTATCACTCCCTAAAACGAAACTGCCATGGTATATGATATATTAAGAACGCATCAACCCAAGTATTCCTAATACTCTGTCATCGTATATACTAAAAGACTTTTATAAACTCGAAGTTCGAACCCTTGTTTGAATAACTCATGCCATGATATATTAATAACTTTCTCAATTGATAACTTGGACAACAATATAATTTTCAAAAGTATATATTAATATTTTCGAATTCGTATCATATTCCATAAATAAGACGACCACGCATGGTATTCTACTTGACCCCAAATATCTCATGAGTGAGCTCTTTCTCCCTATTCAACAAGTATGAATTTGTATAATCCCTGTGAGAGATCTTACATCTTCTATGTCCTTATATGTACTCCAACACATCAGTGCATGGACCTTGGCTAGGTCTTCGACCTAATGGTCTATCCAATACATACTTAGACATATATATATAGGAGAAACTTCAAATGAGGCGAGATCTCACCATATAAATTGAGCCACCCTCGATTTAGGCAATTTTCAATACAATTTCTCGTTTCATACATATAACAATAAATATTAACACAACATATATAATGAAATAAAATTATGAAATAGATTGTCAAGGACTTACAAGTACTAACGTTAGACTCACTGCTTAGGAAGTAAGATCTTCGTTTCGAGATGTTGCACATCGCTTGAGAATGATAAGTGAAAAATCGCAAAACATACTCCACAATGCATCGAGTCTCAGCCGATCAGATTCATATTAAAATTGTCACAATCTCATCCATGACATTAAAGTCGTGCATGTTTATGCAATGACAAGTGGCTACAAATAGGAAGATCGACGCACCAATATACTTTTTAAGGTTGTGCATTTTTTACTAGTGATTGAACAAGTTTGTCATGAACTAGTAAATCTTGGTGAAGAGAAATGAACCCTGTAACCATCCTGAAGGGATAGCTTTATAATAGCTTTATATGTTGGGTTTTGGGTTAACTAAAGAATAAATGGAGATCATGGAAGAAATTTCATTTTCTCATCTACTATGGGCACTTGGAATCTGATCAAATACAAATGGTCCAAACACCATTAATCCAATGAACATAATATTCGAGACCCTACTTGGCCATAATTGTAATTTTAACTTTTCATCAAGTGGTAGTTAGGTCTATAGAAGCATGCCAAACACTTGATATTGGACTACAAAAATGAGGGGAATAAAACCAAATGTTAAATATAGGACTTCTAAAATAAAAAGATTCCTTTCCTAGATGAAGTCGCAATGGACGTGACAGTAAAAAGGGAGAAATCGAAGATGCTTAGCAAAAATAAAAGTTTTTTGGAATGGTAACAAAGAATTCATACCATCAAGAAGTATTAAAAATTTGGAATGGCTCGGATATGAGGTGGTATTCAAATGAAGAGAGGGGTAGAAATGGTGTTGGAGTGGTTTGTTCATAAGATCTAAAGGATGGTATGGTTGAGGTGCAAAGATTTGGACATCGGGTTATCTTGCAAAAATTGATGCTAGAAGAAGAAATTATGAATATAATCTCAGTTTATGCGTTGCAAGTTGATTTAGAGGAAGCATTAAACAAGTTTTTTTTGGAAGGATTTGGATAAGATTATGCAAGGAATCCCACAAAGAGAGATGATTTGCCTTTGTGGAGATCTTAATTGACATGTTAGAAAAGATGCTTAAGGATATGCTAGTATTCAGGGAGGTCATGGCTTCGGGGATAGAAATGAAGAGGGAAAAGTCATTCTAGATTTTGTAACGGCTTATGACCTTTTCAGAGCATTTAATTACTTATAAGAGTGTGATGACTAAAACATAGATTACTTTGCGATGAAGAGATGAGATCAGTTCTAAGATTGCAAAGTAATCTCAAGAGAGACCTTGGCATCTCAACATCGTTGGCTAGTCATGGATGTGCAAATAAAAGGGATGGCAGAGAAGAAGATGGTTCTCAAGATCATTAGAACTAAATGGTGAAATCTTCAATTGAAGCAATCAATCTTCAAGGAGAAGATTTTAGAAGACTTATCTTAGGATTGTAATATAGGTGTAAACGAGATGTGGGAGGCAGTAGCATCTTGTATCCAGAGGGTAGCCAAAGAGATGCTAGGTGAGTCTAAGGGAGGAGTTGCAGACCAAAAGGAGGCATGGTGGGGGAGTGGAGAGGTGCAAGAGAAGCGCAAAATTAAAAGAGCTTGCTTTAAAGTTATGTATAAGGATAGAATAGAGGAAACTGCCATAAATTACACAATAGCAAAGGAAACAAAACATGCTATAAGTGAATTTAAATTGAAAGCTTATAAAGTTTTGTACAAAAAGCTTGATTAAAATGAGGGCCAAGGATATATTTAGATTAGTCAAAGCAAGAGAAGAAAGA
Organism: Ottelia alismoides; assembly: GCA_037367405.1. Taxonomy (NCBI): domain Eukaryota; kingdom Viridiplantae; phylum Streptophyta; class Magnoliopsida; order Alismatales; family Hydrocharitaceae; genus Ottelia; species Ottelia alismoides. The sequence goes on along the minus strand of JAZKJV010004294.1, from coordinate 966,715 downwards.
CCAAAGATCTTTCTCAAGTGAAATGTATCAACGATGAGGAAGGACATGTACTTGTTACTCAAAAGGATATAGAGACTAGATAGAAGCATTGTCTCCATAAGCTTTTCATTGGGGAAGGGAATAAAGATCTTGTTGGTAGTGAATGTAACCTGAATCATGCAAGCTATAGACGTATACAAAGTAGAGGAGACTTCAAAGTTATGAATCATGAGAAAGGGGTAGGACCCGATATAATTTTGGAGAGCTCTAAGCGAACAGGATTTGACTTGGCTCACAAATTTATTCGATGTTATTTGAAGAAGAAAAGTCGTGAAGAATGGAGAAGCATTGTGGTGTTGCTTCATAAGAATAAAGGAGAGATTTTAAGTTCGAACTACGGAGGTATCAAACTGATGGGTCATACTATGAAATTGAGAATATGTGATCGAAATAGAAGGTTGAGGCAAGTTTCCAAAGTAACTAAAAACAAATTCAGATTCACGCTAGGTCACTCGACTATTAAAGCTATCCACTTGTTGAAGAGAAAAAGAGATATTTATAAAGCTAATTAGCCAGTTCACTCATTTAGACAAATCAATTTGTACAAGAGTACTGTATGAAACTTCTTGTTTCATACATTTGTATTTGAATTAGTCGGTCCACTCATTTAGGAAATTCAATTTGTATAAGGCCACTATATGAAACCCCTTATCAGGACTATAATATTCATCCTCTAAGCCCAATTAAAGGTGAACCTCGTAAATCTCGTGTTACTATTTCATGCTTGTTTATTTATGTATTTAATCTTGCATTCTCCTTCCACTAAAAAAAATTCCAAGCAAATTCTATGATTGCATTTAGATTTTTGCATATGAGGATTCGCAACGACTAGTCCCTATGGAAAAGTATATTCCCTAGAGTCACTTTCCATCAATACGAAAATGGACAGAAAACCACAACAAGGGATAAAGGTTAGCAAGAAGCTTATTCTGCCTATGCTCTTTCATTCAAAGCTTCAAAAGCTATAGATGCTAACAAATCTGTAGCGTTTATGCACTGTTCAATGTACGTTCTGTCACATTATACACTCACTGTTAAATGTAAGTGACAATCTTAACCTGGCTGCTCTTCTAAAAAATCTCCCACCCTTTTGAGCTAAGATTTCTAGGTTTGGCATCCAACATCGTATTAAAGAACCACGATTCTGGGAAGAAGTTCCTGAGATCCTCTGTTATCCAGACAAACACGTCGTCTTAGCTCCTCGAAAACAGTCATCGCTTCCATGTCAAGTCCTCCTGCGAACTGTAAAAATAAAATAAAGCGACCGCCATGAAGTTTATAGTGACTAATAGAAACACTCTTCTGGATGCCCCAATGGTAAAAATAATTTGCTTCATATCATTGTTGCCATCCGGTAAGCAGAAGAGGCGGGTGATGATAAATAAATCGTATTCCAAGATGTAGAGACTCTGATTGCTATAAAACGCTTTCCTTTTTACATGATCCCACAAGATAATAAGTAGGTTATGGAGTACCTGGTGGACCCGATAAGCGACACGAACACATTGGAGGAGTACCGATTCCTGTATGGATTCCTTCTCACAATGCCGAATTGACTGTAACTCAGAAGATACACGCCTCATGCATACTTTAGCTAGCTTCATAGAAGCCACTTTTAGCTGAAAAGGAAATGTTAGGAATGAGAGAGCTGTAAGTCATATCACGCTACATGCCCTGATCAAAACCTCATAATGTAACTGGAGAACCGTATAGTTGGTTCTATTACAACCAGAAAAGTGATGCACTAAGGCCAAACATCAACAACCAATCAGAAAATTACACATTTTAAATGGATCCTGGGGTACCTAACCCGTTCAATCATGACCAGCCCCGACCCATCATTACTGAGTCCACGGGTCGACCCGATACATTCCAACAGGTACATGGTTCTAATGGGTATTTTAATTATTTGAATGGGCAACAGGTGTCTTTGCATTGGAAGGAAAACTAAAACCGATAAAAAAAATCTGCATTCATAAAATCATAACAGAACACAGACCATCAACCATTTAATATTTGTACTGTAGAAACCCAACAAAGTGTATAGTTACTAAAGAACATAACCCTACTACTCAACAGATCAGCCCATATTTTTAGGATAGGCAGGTCCTGTAGTTTCCATATACCATCAAAATGGATTGTAATCTCTTACTCCCAATAACGCTTCTAAAAACCTCCAGCATATTCTTCGGATGAAGTCATAATTGCATCAAAAGAGTGAAAATGATAATCCATTGTCTTCTAAGTGCTGTGATTTCCAATGTCTTCTAAATGACACACAAAATCTCAAGAAGTTTTCAGGGAAAAGCCTGCTGTATTCAATTACTTTAGCTGTCGGGAACATATTGAATTGGAGCACATATAACACATTTAACTCAAAGGATATCATAGAATATAGTGTAGCCTTACTAAACATCAGACTCCATATAGAATAATTTTTGCAATGACACAAATCCTTAACGAATTGTGGGATTCCCATGTAACCCTAAAAATCCAAAAGTCAAGCACCACCCAATCCAATGAATTGCTCCCAACGAGGAAAATTCGCCTGAGGAGTACCTGTGGAATCTTATTCCACGGGACCCCCAGGCGAATATATATTTTGTTAACTACCCCAAGGAAGCCGTAACTTGGGTCACGGCTTTCATAGAAGGAAGCCGTGACTTGGGGTCACGGCTTCCATTGAAGGAAGCCGTGACCTCAAGTCACGGCTTTGGGTTGAATATAGACAGAGCGCTACTCGCCCGTCCCCCCACGCGCACAGAACATCCCAGCAGCCCATCCCTTAGCCCCTGCGTCCATCCCCAGCCACTCCACGTCGCCCCAGCCACCCCCTCTGCGTGCACGCCCCCTCCCGTGCTGCCACCTCCTCCCATTCCGCCCCCCTCGAGCCCCATGTCTCCCTCTCGCTTCCTCTCGTAGAGGTGCTCCATCTCATCAACTGTGAGTGAAACCTAGCATTGTGTGATTATTGTTTTTTTTGGTTTTGTATAAGCCACACATTGTATACGGAGTGTAATTTTCTCACGTGTATTTTTAATTACTATTGTTTTTCAAGATAGTCAAAGCAATGGAAGTATTGTGCTTGTGCCATGTTGGTGGAAAGATTTGTAGGGACAGCAAAGAAGTCAGATACGAGGGAGGTCGGGTGAAACCTATAAAAATTGGGATGGGTTTGACATTCGATGGATTGGTCGAGATGATTGCAAAATCATTTCGTCTTGACTTAACCAATGGTTCAGAGTTACGTGTGTTCCACAGGATGATAGAGAATAATGAGACTTTTTTGGTTGATGTGGAGTATGATGGTGACATTGACGATGTTTTGAACTACGCTGAGATGATGGGAAGCTCCTACAGACCGATTTTATTTACTGACACTGTATGCACAAGAGCTCCTATGTGTATACGCCAAGCTGCGGCGACAGCTCCAAGAATACATGTTACTTCTCGTACATCTGATGTGACCGCGAAGGCGAGGGAGATGGCGACAACAGTAAATTTGGCTCAACCTTTGGGACCCTCTCTGAATGACCCAATCTACACTATAGGGGAGGACCACGATCCCGAGATTGATCGTATAATGAAGGATCCCCACAGAACACTGATGATGAAATGGAAAATGATGATGGAGAAATGTTGAACGATGAGAACGAGACGGTACGTGTTGAGTCTGGCATTCCCTTTTATAACACACGAGGCGGTGATGGTTACATCCGTAATGCTGATGACATTAAGGGAATTCTTGACGAAATGGCAAGTTCAGATGAGTTAAGAAATGGGATGACCTTCAAGTCCAAAGAAGACTTGATTTATTCAGTCAAGTTGTTTCACATCAAGCACCATTACAATTTTGAGGTGCACGAATCTGACCGTCATTTATGGGTTATTTATTGTAGCGAGAAGAGTAGGGGTTGCCTTTGGCAGTTGCGTGGACATCGTCGCCCACTTGATGGCCTCTTTGTGATTTCAAAATTAGATGCACCACATACCTGCTTGCATCGTGTAGCAAACCAAGATCATCCTCAACTTGATTGTAACTCCATGGCACAGAAATTTCTGAATCAAATCAAGGTCTCACCAGCCGTGAAGGTTTCATACCTGCAGCAATCCATTTCTGATGAGTTTGGGTACATGGTGAGTCGTCGGAGGATATGGGATGCTAGGAGAAAGGGAATAGAGACAGTATATGGTGATTGGGCAGCTTCATACAATGAATTGTCGTATCTGTTCCGTGCATTGGAGCCATCAATCCCAGGAACCGTGACCGATCTCTATGGGGAACCTGTTGGTGGATATGAGAAGCTATTCAAGTGGGCTTTCTGGGCATTTGGTCCATGTATCAATGCATGGAGACACTGCAGATATGTTGTTAGCATTGATGGTACTCATATGTATGGTAGGTACAAGCAGAAGGTGCTCATTGCATGTGGCGTTGATGCAGCAAATCACATCCTACCTCTTGCATTTTCCTTCGTGAACGAGGAGGACGAAGACAGTTGGTGTTGGTTCCTGGAGAGAGTTCGGCTTCATATTTTTGGGGATCGTATTGGTCCAATTTGTGTTATATCAGATCGCGCACCGGGAATTCGTTCTGTCATGCGGCGCCCAGAAGCCCTATGTGTATCGGCATTTCTGCCTACATCATGTTGCTAGTAATTTCAATGATGTCATGAAATTTCAGACAATGAAGAGCCTGGTAATGAGGGCTGGGAAGGCGTATACACAAAGAAAGTGGACCTATTACATGGACAAGTTGAAGGAAATGGACGAGAATGCATGGTATTGGTTCGACACGCACAATTGCCCTAGAGATCAATGGACTTTGGCTTTTGATGATGGGCATCGTTTTGGGTATATGACATCTAACTTCTCCGAAAGTTATAACGATGTATTGAAAGATGCAAGATCACTTCCAGTGGCAGCTTTGGTGCAGAAGACATACTACAATTGCATTCAATATTTCTATGACCGTCATAGTGAGGCAATGTCACATCTTGCTCGTGGTGACTGATTCACCAAATACGGTGCTGGCATGTTAAAGAGGTGGATGGATAGGAGCAACAACCATCGAATCACTCGAATCAGGGGTGCTCCTTTACATTTATATGAAGTCATCACAGGGCAACGGATGACACAGTTTGGTCTAAAGGGCGGAAGGAAACATTCAATCCTACTGATTGACTTGTCTTGCACCTGTCAGAAATGGCAGGTCCACAGAATCCCTTGCTCTCATGCATGCGTTGTTCTAGCACATCTTAATATTGATGTTGATGAGTATATGGGCCCGTGGTATACATGGCAGTGTCTGCAAAACATTTATGAAGGTGTCTTCTACCCCATTGGAGATAGGGAGGTATGGCCAACGTTCACAACAGAAAAAATAATTCCAGATCCAACAAGAGTACGATCTAAAGGTCGGCCTAAATCAAAACGGATTCATAATGAAATGGACATGTGTGAGGATCCTGTCCAACAACAGTGTGGGGCTTGTCGTAAACTTGGTCATAATCGCCGGCATAGTAGCCATGGGCCACCAAGTGTAAACAAATGTGGGTTATGTCGGGAAAGTGGCCACAATAGGAGGAAATGTCCAAACCGTACTACCTAAGGTTGTTTACTTTTTTTATAATTGTGACTAATTTTTTTACTAGTCACTTCTCTTGTTTAAATTTTGAGAACCATTGATTGATTTGTTTTAACCCCTCAATATTTTAATTGTTGCAGATGGAGCCGGGTTCCATTGATCGATCTGTTTCACATCTACAGAGATCTCATAGATTCAGAGCTGTTTGGCAGGGAGATGTATGTGCTAAAAAATTTGTACTGTAAGTTTTTATCAATAGGTTTTATTTTGTTATCTGACGTATTTTTTTGTGAATGCCTTTAGGTTGCGAGATGGTTGAGATATAGACGTAGAGAGGGCATATTGCGACATGCCCCCATTGATGCACGGATCGTGGAGCATGTGTATGCTGCGGGTTTTGCAGGAGTGATGCATCTGGAGTTCATCTCACTTAATTGGCACTTAATTACGGCATTGGTAGAGAGATGGCACACGGAGAGACACACCTTTCACATGCGCCACGGAGAGATGACGATTACTTTGCAGGATGTGGCTTACATTTTTGGACTGAAGATTGATGGACATCCCGTGATTGGGTATACAACATCTCCTAGCTTGCCAAGACTATGCGAGAGGCTTCTTGGGGTGAGGCCTGAGAAACCTAACATTGATGGTGCACGTATCCGCATGACATGGCTCGTTGAGCATTTCTCCATACTTCCAGAGTATGCTGATGAGGTCACCATTCAGCAGCACACCGGTGCATATATACTACAGCTATTGGGAGGGGTTGTCTTTCCAGACAAGTCCGCCAATGAGGTCTCGCTGATTTATCTTCCCTTGCTCGAAGACATGGAGGCATGTGGACAGTTTTCCTGGGGATCTGCTTGTCTGGCTTTCCTTTACATACAGTTGTGCATCGCATCCAAGGCTGAAGCAATAGAGATATGTGGGCCTTTGGTCCTACTGCAGGTGTGGGCATGGGAACATTTTCCCCACATAGCCCCCATTGTACACCAGAGGCCCGATTGGGGGGGGGAGCCCCTTAGGATGCCGTTGGCGGGCATAGTTTGACGTCACTACAGAGCCAACACATGTGGTGTGTCCATATCGAGATGCATTTGACCTTCAGACAGCGTCACAGGTATGAAATTAAACCTAGCATGTTGTTACACTAAGAGGGGTTATCCATGATTCTAATAAAATTATTTCTATTTTCGTAGGTTGTTTGGAGGTCGTACACCGCAGATGTGATGCAGATGCTACCTCTGTACTGCTTGGAAGCACCGGATCTACATGTTGCAAGAGTACCACTGATTCATTTTTGTTTGGTTGAGTTATACACTCCAGATCGTGTGTTACGACAGTTTGGAGCAGTTCAGGGGATCCTAGGCCCATACAACACATGTCCAAAGCTCCACTCGATAGATCTGCGAGGGAAGATCAACGTCGATTGGGTCTATTTCCACGCCAACTTCTTGGAGATGTGGGAGCACAGGAGAGAGTATATTGTGGAGACGGTTCCTATAGTGCCAGGAGGAGATGGGGTGACAGATGAGTACATGAGTTGGTATAACCGTATCACCCGACGGTTTATTGGTAGACACAGGTGCATGATGGACTTTGTTGAGAGTAACAATTACATTACCATTTCATTTTCAACATAGATGGAATATGACTCAAGTATGTCTCATTTTATAGGTATCGAGGTTTGGAGACATCCACCTAGTAAGGGATGATCCAGAACGTGTGGCATTTTTGGCAGTGGATTCTGAGCGGCGATTACTAGAAGCCATCGAGCGACAGTTTAGAGATGGGGCAGATGATGATGAGGAAGCTAAAGGATATGAAAAAGGGGTTTCTGAGGAACCAACTCCTATTGACTGGGGTCGTGGACGAGGACATGGACGAGGACGCGAAAGATCAAGAGCTGGAGATGGTCGGAGGCGACAAGTCGAAGCATCTGCTGCTGATGATTTTCAGACTCCGTTCCAGAATCATTGCATCCCTAGTAGCCTATCCACACCAGCCGCCCCGGTGAAGGAGAGGGGTCCTTCTGACGTCGGCCCTTCACGATGCTCTCCACTTCCAGTACTTCATATGGACGATATGGGGACACTCGATGGATCCATGATCTCACAGATTGATGAAGCTAGCCAGATCATGCCCTCAAGCCAACTGCAGCCTGAGGCGCTACCACCGAAATCTGAAGAAAGGCCACATAAACTTAGAGTATTTCGTAGAAGGAAACGTGTGTAATGTATTTGAAAAGTAGTGAAGACCTTATTTGTATCACAATGTATATTGAATGTATATGGAATGAAAACCTTCTTATGTTTTAGGAATCTCTTCTTTGGATCAATGTATATGTGTTATGTTTTATGTATGTGTTTGTGTATGTGTTATGTTTATGTATGTGTTTCTGTATGTGCTATGTAGACAAGTCCCCACCAAGTGGGGACTTGTCTGTCCTGGAAGCAGCCAAAGCCGTGACTTGAGGTCACGGCTTCCTTCAGTGGGAGCCGTGACTTCAAGTCACGGCTTCCTTCTATGAAAGCTGTGACCCCAAGTCACGGCTTCCTTGGGGTAGTTAACAAAATATATATTCGCCTGGGGGTCCCGTGGAATAAGATTCCACAGGTACCCCTCAGGCGAATTTGTCCCTGCTCCCAACCACAAATCTAGAGGAAAAAACATCAAACCTGGAGGATAAATATTGTGATTCCCTTGTCCTTACGCCTGATAATGACGAAACTTGATCCTGCTATGGGAGCCCTAGTCGTGGAATCGGGGTGCAGGAGAAGGACGGGCAGCAGCAAAAGTTTGAGAATGGCAATGAAGGAAAAGGTGGTAGGAATCATGGAAGCCCTAGTCGTGAAATTAGACGACTACGGGATAGTGAGAGGCGGGTTAACGGGTGGATTTTTCCCACCAGGGTACCTAGGATTACCCATGGGTTTTTCCACGAGTCACCAATATTGAGTGAGTCAGCTGTTTATGGGCACATAACCATGACATTTTTCTCGGGTACCTGTGAACTTAGGGTTGTACCCACTTAATGGTCTAGTGGTAGTACAGTGTGTCTACCACACAAAAGACCAGGGTTCAAATCCCACTCTGGTAGGGGTTGCGTTAGGTAGTCGACGGCCAACGTAAAAAATAATCGAATCTTTCAACATGGATTTGAGCAAGAATTCATGTAGCCGATCCTACTTATAGTGGGAGAAGGCTTCGTACATTAGTACCCGTGAACTTGGGGTCGAAATAGCCAGGTTGGGATTAGGTACCCATTTGACCCAGATATTTGAACACCCCTAGCTAGAACTGAGAGATGGTATTGTCTTTCATGAGGAACTGCATCCTAAGGTTTTGGTGTGTGTTTGTTGTACTCCTTTTCCAGTTACAGAAGAAACTCTCTTTGCCCATGGTTTTCTTCTTCTCAAATGAAATTTTCAAGGAAATATCTGCACCTGTGCTGTTACTGCTTGATACATTACACGGGGAACCAACCTAAGATAAAATGACTATTAAAATTTGTTAGCCGTCTGCCAGTTTCAACTAAGTTGACCAAACTTTGGATACAAACTGGGCAAACAATACTAGTAACAAGTCAAATACACCAACAATAATACGAAACCACTCTAGAAAATAAATTATTCCCTACAGATAATTTCAGTTACGAGATTTCTTCAGTAAGAGAGTAGCTGCAAAAAATATATGCTCTACCTTGCTGATAGTCCCCGAGTCCAGCATCCAGTCTGTAGGAATTTTGGCCTCTTTGTAAGTGTGCATGGCAACATCCCTTAACATAGTTAGCCTCTGAGTGTTTTTCTCCAACCTTCAGAAATTCAACAAACCTTCAGAAATTCAACAGCCTTCAGCTGACTATTTCTGTTTAGCGTACATGTACAGTGTGCATATAACAAAAGAATGGCAAGAAAGAGAAAAGGAAGGGCTTACTTCTCAAGTACGGTCGCAATCTTCTTTAGCACCAACTCAAAGGGCATACAAGGATCATCCTCAAACATATGAATTTCGTTTTCCAGCCTTTTGAGAGCGCGGTATTCTATAGCTGCCTCTCGCATTGCATCTGCCTTCTTCTCAGGCCAGTTAAAATGCTTAAGCACAGCTCTTTCATCAGCCTGTTTGATTAAAATGTATAAAATTTCTCAAATATATATATATATATATATTTGAAAAATCCATCATATACATTGTTACGAACAACTGTACACATTTGCAATATCAACTAAAATAATATATACCACTCAAAAAAAGCTAAAATAATATATAAAGGGATTTTTACCCGGCAGACCCTGTAATCTTTTGCAATTACCGTTACGACCTCTGAAACATCCTAATTCCTCCCCCGACCATGTAAAGTTGCTAACTCTTACCCTACAGACTCTGCGGTTAAGGTCTGTTAATTGACCCGTTAAAATTAACCAGATTCCGTTATATTCATTTATATTATACCCATTTTGTTTATTAAATTTACATGGAGTGCCACTCCATCATAGGAGGACCCCCCAGGCGTTCCACAATCCTCTCCGGTGATGATGCTCCCCCCCCCCCCCCGCCGCCCCGCCGACCTGCTGCTCCCCTCAGCCAAATTGCTCCCCACCTCGGTCGATGTGCTCCCTGCTCCCCCCTCCTCCTCGTCGCCGCTGTCCCCCTCCCACCGGCGATGTGCTCCCCCCCCCCTCGTCCTTCTTGTCGTCGTGGCCGACCTCCACGGCCTCCTTCCACCACGCTTGTATTTGCACGTCTTCCCTGACTGATGCATCCGTAGGGTAGTAGATGTTGCAGTAGTCGGCGACCCAATCGTAGATGCTGAACCAGATCTCCAACCCATCGAAAGGTTGTTCTGGAATGATGCTGTTGTCGGAGATAACAGAAGGAAAGAACTATTATTTGGCATACCACATCGATGGGGACTCCCTCTAGATGATGCGATCCATGGGCTTCATGGGTACAGCAAGATCGAGGGCACCGTCGTCCTGATGAAACGTAACGTGCTCGACTTCAATGACTTCTCGGCATCCATCGTGGACCGCGTGAGCGAGGTGCTCGGCCAGGGAGTCAGCTTCAAGCTCATCAGCCCCCCCACCCCGACGGAGTCGCCCCCCCCACCCCATAGACGATGGAGACCCCCGCCCCTTGCGCCCCCGGCCGACGATGGACCCCCCGGTCGCCGCCGCTTTGCCCCCTCCCCTCGGGTTGGAGGCCCTCCTCCCTGCCACTTTACGATTTTGATTTTTTTCTTATTGTTTTTTTTATTTCGGCGAATCCTAACCGTTCGATGGCAAATTAGTTAGGTTAACTCAAGACTAACTCAAGTCTTTGACTCAAATATAGTTAAAATTGACGGTAGGGTTTATTGGGTAAGACGGAGCAAGTTTACGGGGTCGAGAGAGGAATTAGGATGTTTCAGAGGTCGTAGCGGTAATTGCAAAAGATTACAGGGTCTGCCGGGTAAAAATCCCATATATAAAAGGCAGAGGGGTGATCCCTAGTAGGTCAAACTAAGATTGATCCCGATGCTTGTTGAATATACACAACCATACTTCAAAATTCAGAGCTACACATATAGTCCTTTTTTTCATATTTAAACAAGTGCCCTCATATTTAAGTGATGCCAAAATCCATTATAGTGTAGTTAGATATAACCCAAATGGGAGGTCACAAATACCTCAATGGTCGGTGGTTCGCACCCTCTCTCGACCACTATCTCTTCACATCATCATGCCTTGCCACCTTTACTATTCACACAACAACCCCCGCAATCACATATTAACTTCATCATGCTTGCTCAAAAAAATTAAGTTCATCATGCTCTGACTACAGCAAACATCCATTGCCTTTTCTAAACCACAAGCACAGCCATTGGTTGCCCCATCCATGACCAACTCGTCACCTCCCTCCCACCTTCACCAATATTGACTATTAATATGCCTCGAATCCTAACTAATCCTATTTGTATGGGAATTCGGATTCTATTTGTATGGAGATTCGGAACTCGTATCTTATTTGTGTTGAGACCAGGAAGATCCATGAGGAGGAGAGGGGCTATATAAACCCCTATAGAGTTAATGCTTTGAAATATCCTATGTACTATCTTACTATATTGTGGTGTCGCGAGTCATTTTGCCGTATCATGCTTTATGTATTTTTCGTTCTTTTTGTCTCTATCATGTAATTTGCTCAACATGGTTTCTCATCTCTATATAAGAGAAACCTAGGGTCTCTAAACAATACAATTCTATTATTCTCTTTCCACATGGTATCAAAGCGACGGTCCTGGATCGGAGCTTGAGCCATCGTGCCATAACCTCACTGCCACCCCCCTTTACCGTCAGGACTCGCCACCGGTAGGGGTTTAAACGGACCGAACCTGAGCGAATCTACATTTTTAGATTCGGTTCGTTTATTTAATAAAGCCTAAACTTGTGTTTAGGTTTGGTTCGTTTATTTTCGAGCCGAATATGAATCGAACCTCTTTTTAATCGAATCGAACCTAAGCGAATATCGAACTTGAGAATTCTCTAATAAGAGGGATTGAAAAGAAAAGAAATAGAAATATATATATATATATGTGTGTCTATAATTAGAATAAACATTCATTCAGTTTTTTTTCTTCATCTAACTCTTCTTCGTCTTTTGAAAAAAAATAGATTTATAAGTATTCGTCACTTTGAAAAAAGTATAATTACAATATATTTTTATATCTGTTCAGATGAGGATAAGAAATAATGTGGGGATATGTGATAAGTAAGGTTTATATTTGTTCCGTTGATTTGAAGATAAAGAAAGGAAAAGTACTAGACACATAGATGATGGATGTTGTAACCACGATGTGACTATTTATTTTGAGATGGTTTATACCGAGATAAAACCTACTTATCCCATAAATATTCGCTTATCTCCAGATAAAGCTCACTTATCTTGAGATAAAGTCCACTTATCTCAAAATAAGCTCCACTTATGCGGATAAGGATTTGTAAATATGTATACATATATATATATATATGTGTGTGTGTGTGTGTGTTTATCAAACTTTTAACGAATCGAACCTGAGCGAACCTATGATTTTTATGTTCAGTTCGTTTATTTAATCGAGCCTAAACTTGTGTTCAAGTTCAGTTCGCTTATTTCTGAACCGAATCTGAATCGAACTTTTAGCGAGCCGAACCTGAGCGAATATCGAACTTGAGAATTTCTGACACCCCTAGCCACCGGCCACCCCTCTCCACCCAGCGCGTCACCCACACCCAAAAGACAGCTGCCTCATTGCCATAGGCCTCTCGTCGGTACCTGTAGCTTGGTTCATGCCCCCTAGTGGAGCATCTGTTGTCAATTGCAAATGGCTGTATACTGTTAAACACCATGCAGATGGGGAACCAGGATAGGTATAAAGCCAGACTGGTGGCTAGTGGTTTTACTCAGACATATGGAGTGGATTATCTGGACACATTCTCACCAGTTGCTCGTCATTCCACTCTACGTATTCTTCTTTCCGTTGTTGTGGTATGCGATCGGCCTCTCTTTCAACTTGATGTTAAAAATGTCTTTCTGTATGGTGATCTACAGGAAGAGGATTACATGCAGCAGCACCATGGGTTTGCTGCTGAGGGTGAGTATCCGTAGGTTTGCAGGCTTCATAAGGTAATATATGACCTGAAACAGAGTCCAATGGCATGGTTTCAGAAGCTCCCGGATTTAATTGAGAAGCAGAGATTTCAGAGATCAAATGCGGATCATTCATTATTTGTACAGAGAACTTCTAGAGGTACGGTGGTTATTGTGGTATATGTTGATGATATACTAGTTACATGTAATAATGTGCATGGAATAAAAAGAGCAAAGGAATTTCTGGGCCAACAATTTGTTACCAAGGATTCTAGCATCCTACGGTATTTCTTGGGCTTAGAATTTGACAGAAATCGGCAGGGTCTTGTGATGACCCAACGAAAGTATGTGACATATATGCTAGTTGAGACAAGAACGGTTGGATGTCGACCAGTTACCACTCCTACCCTAATATGAGGCTATATGATGATGATACAGAGGATGTGAACAGGAAAAGATACAGAGAACTGTGGGAAAGCTTCTTTATGTTACTATAACCAGGTCGGATATCTCATTTGCAGTTAGCCGGGTGAGTCAATTCATGAGCAACCCTGACAGGTATACATGGATGTTGTATATATGATATTGAGGTATCTCAAATCTTCTCCATGCGCAGGTTGTTATTCTGAAAAGAAGCTACACTTACTATTTCTGCATGCGCTGATGAAGACTATGCAAGATGTCCAAAGGATAGAAAGTCCACCTCGGGATTTGCAATTTTTGTTGGCAGTTCTCTCGTCTCTTTTAAGAGTAAAAAGCAAATTGTGGTCTCCAGGTCCAACGCTGAGTCTAAATATAGGGCTATGGCACAAGCCAGTACAGAAATGATGTGGGTCCGAGTAGTATTGGTTGATTTACATATAGATGTACATCTTCCGTTGCAACTACAATGTGACAATCAGGCATCCATATTCATTGCAAACAATCCTGCATTTCATGAGAGAACTAAGCATATTGAAGTGGACTGTCAGTATACAAGGGATATGATTCAGAAGGGTCTTATTTATACCTCTCGTGTCAGTTATGGAGATCAACAACAGATATCTTCACCAAGGCTTTACTCAGAGGGTTCATCCAAGTTGAGCATGATTGGCATCTATGCTCCATCTTGAGGAGGAGTGTATATATATATTTATGATTATGAAATGTTTATGTATTTTCATGTTCTTTCCATCCAGCTTATGTAATTTACCCATAGGTCTCCCCTCTATATAAGAGAGCCTAGGGTTCAAGGAATAATCTCATCATCAGAGAACGTGTACTGTCAAAATCACTGAAACTGAAACGAGTCTCCTCGTCGGAGAACTCTGGCTTGCCACATGTAAAAGATTGTGCATCATGTGGACAACTACTCCATCTCTTAAGGGTCAAACAAAGAATGCCGCTAATTATCTATACATAAATCTCTAAAGATTAGGGATGAAAATGAATGTGAATATATTCGCATCCGATCCACTATCGTATTCGTATTATACATATTTTGACATTTGTATTCGTATTCGTTTTAAAATGGATGTGGATATGGATATCACTTTGACATTCGATAATATTCGCATCCGTATTAGTATATTCGTTTTTGTACATAAGTATAGTGATAAATTTACTTATAACTATGCGTAACAATATTTTATGATTGCATTCACCATTGTTGATATAATTGTTATGAAATTACTATTATGTTATATCTATTTTATGTGTAAATCATCCTAAACATGTGTTTTTTTAGTCAATCTATTTAATATTTTTATTATTATTCGTATCTGGTTCGTATTCATTTTTTTAAGGATATCGTAACACATTTTTTACATCCGTGAATATTCGTATCCGCATTCGTATTCGTATCTTAAAATGGATAAGGATATGGTTATACCTATGTTCGTATCCGTATCCGACCGTTTTCATCCCTACTAAAGATAGGTCCCTCTCATAGGGGCCTCAAAGTGAATTATGTCTATAAGGACCTCAAAGTGGGTTCTGTCGATAAGAACCTCAAAAGGATCTTGTACTAAAGTCCGTTGTCACTGGAGAATGTACTTTAAAAAAGAATATCCTTGTCAGAGAGCTGGATCTCTCCCATACCAGCTCAGAGAATGGGATCTCTACTCTAAAGTCCCTATGAATCCACATGGAAATCAAAAACCCACAATGACTCAAAGAATGGAATCTCTACTCGGAGTCCCTATGGATTACATGAAAACCCTAAGTCTAAATCAAAGATGGGGACTTCTCAAATAATGATCGCATACGTGTACGCATCAAAATTGTAGATTTTGAAATTTGGAAGAATCTAAACTAGAGAGTCTAAATCTGAACTAGAGTCTCTAAATCTATCTTGTAGAACTCCACATAATACCCCCCCCTTCTCTCATACTAATCGGAATAAATGTCATTGACCAAGTTGGGAGAAGAACTGAAGATGGGGAAACCAATAAACCGTCTCAATTTTTTCTTGACTTTTCCTTTTCTTGCATTTAGGAATAGGACTATGAGTCTTGTACTTAAGCTAAATATAAGAGGGGGTGAGGACATTACCCCATAACATCATAACACAGAAGGCAACAATGTGAGAGAGGCGGATAAGAGAAGAGTGAGGGAATGGAGATGGTTGTACTTGTCATTTGTAAATTTTCTTTATCGATGGTCATAAGAAGTGACTGGCTACAATCACATCATGTTGTCATCTTAATTTGCTTCTTAGTGGTGATTCATTACACATTTGTTTTGTTCCTAACTGCCTTTGACTTCATGCCATTTATATCCATCATCTTTTTCATACATAGTAAAGAACGACCCCTGCCACCCAAGTTAATAGTCCAATTACATGTAAACCTTGTAAATAACCATCACAGTGTGGTTTCCTCTTTGTGCTTGATTTCCACAACAAATTCTAAGTATTTTAAGGCTAGATCACACACGTAAAGCCTACAAGTGTAAAACATAGGGTTAGGAAAATTTCCTTGAACAAGGAGGTAACAGACAAGATAGGTTTAGAAACATTAAATTGTAAGAAAACTAATTGGCACTTTTTATTACATAAAAGATAATTCATTTCTTTTCGGTGTTGAAGTGTGACATGTTAAAAGGAAGAAGTTTGAAAAGACCACAACTAAAATAGATTTTAAAAATTACACATGGGAGGCAAAAGATATGGGACATTCAAAGAGCACGACGGTTGCACCATGAGTTGTCATCAGTACGAGTTAAGAAAGAGGGGCAGTGCACTGTGGTCTCATGAGAGAGCAAAATTTGGAAGAAAAGACAAGACTAAGGCACTATTAATAGGGGAAGAGTGGGCATAAAGAAATATATGGTGACCACATTAAAAGGTAACATGTTGAGAAGGAAGGTTTCAAGGCTAAGAGGAGTAGCAGTTCCAATTTGATTACCCCAGCGAGGTCTTAAAATGAAACTTGAGTTGATTGATGGTGGTTATTCATCTTCTCTTTGTTCTACCCGTGCTCGTTTGCAAGATATCTATAATTCACACTTGTTCTTGATGTAAGGTCTTATGCCCTCACGCTTGCATTTGAAGAACACTGTTTGAGACTAATAGAAAGAGAAATCAGCAACAAGTATAACTTTCGGGTTACCAATGTGGAAAGCTTATTATCCAACCAATCAACAAAGGCCGACAAATCTTCAATATCTGCAAAAGCGGCACTCTGTACATTCTCGATAAGGGATACGATAAAATCCCCCTTAGTTTCAACATCTGCTTTGATCTGGATAAAGGTGTGCAACAATTAGTAAAACAAAGCCAAAATGAAAGAAAATGGAATATGCTGTGTGAAAATGATAAAAGAATATCACCGCTATCAAATGCGCTGAACGATTTTGAATCTCTCCAACTATACTGGTATGAGCCTTACTATCAATAGCACCACCACAAGTCGGACTGCCTGGCGGCACCTTCTCTCTGCCTCGTTTTGTCAAGGAATGATAGAATTCCACCAAAGACGGTGCTCTTTGCATTGTGACTGCTCTAGGCTTGAAATTACGGAATGGAGGTGGAGGGGGAGGTGGGGGAGGCCTACCATTGGCACATTCCTTCATTGAAGAATACGCGGGAGGAGGAGGAGGTGCAGAATTTACTACTACTTCCTGAGGTGTTCCAGAATTTGTTGCTTGCAGTTTTCCTAAATTTGTTGTTGCAGATAGAAGCCCTGAACAGGATGCACATATTGTGCTTACATGATGAACTGCTAAACTTCTGGATTCAGTTTCTGCAGATTCTTCATCCAACTTCTCCTGTCAATCGTATAAATGGAAAAATGAAATTGCATCTCAATTACCAAAATCAATAAGCCCACACTACACTGGTCCCTTCTTTTTCATCCAGCATAAGTTACGTTTGCGTGTGGAAATGACATGGATGATATAAAGAAAATATCTCAGGGTATAAATTGTCACACTACTGTTGTTGGTGAAATAAAAATCAACAACTGCTACATTGTTCTTCATATGCTTAAGAGAAAACTACAGGATTCCCTTCAAGTTCTATTGGCTAACATAATTAAAGGATAGTGAAACGAAACACTATTCTAGTTAGAGAAAATTGAGTAGCTATTCACCAAAAATGATCGAGAATGTTTTACTTCTACTTGACATGCAAATCATGGAGAAAATGCTGCTTAGAAATGCCAAAAATAAACCGGGAAGCATCCTACATGAACAAATGGGAAGTTCACAAATTTACAAAATCCGAATTGCTCATTCATCTCACAACATCAAAAAGAGAGGACAGCACACTGTCGTCACTAACAACTCCACTACTCTCTGATCCTTGCACACAAAAGCATCTCTATCCCCACCAAAACACGTGATTTACGTAGAAAACAACTCACCTCCCATCAAAAGATCTATTAAAAAAATCCAGTCCTAAATAATACTCGTGGAGAACATTTCCTTTACATTATTCTCCGTTTTTTTCTCTTTTACAGGACACAGGAAATGCACAACACCAGACGAGCAAAAGAACCAAGAACCCCCCACATTGGCCAAACATGAAGATACTATCACTACCTGAGCGATCCTCTCAAGAGTCTTGATCTTGGCCTCGCAGGCGCTGAGCTCCACCTCGTACTGCCTGTTCTGCAACTCCAGCTCCTGATTGAGAGATCCCATCCTCTCCATGAGCTCCCTCATCGCCGTCACCTCCGCCCGCAGAGCCCCAACCAGCCTCTCGCTCGCCTCCAGCCTCTCTCTCAACCCTCCCCCCGCCGCCGCCGCCTTCTTCGACTCCTCCTTCGCCCCGTTCCTCCCCCCAACACCGCACGCCGCCTTCCTCTGCACGGTGGGCCCCTCGGGGACCACTCGCCGCGGCACGGCACGCGGCACCGAGGCGGCCGGCGCAGGGGTCTTGGATGGCCGGCTCGGCCGCGCGGGGAGGTCTTGCTTCATAGTAGCAGTGGCTGCTTCTTTCGGATGTGTGCACGAGATGTGCGCGTCTCTTGTGGTGTGTGTGCGTGAGGTAGACGAGACAGAGAATGAGCATAGATTATGTGCCGAGTTGGGAGGGTGGGTGTTGTTAAGTAACTGCTGGTGGCAGAGGGGCGGTGAACAGATGGAACGCATCGCCTGCGTTGAAACCGAAACTTTCGTGATTCATGGGCTTTTATTCTTGGGATTTTTACACGGATGTTCCTGAAAACTTATTCAATTACACGGATGTCTCCGTAAACCTTCTAATAACATATATACCCCTGATTATCGTAATTCCGTTCTTTTGGCAAATAAGGAAGGTGGAAAAGGAATAAGGAGATTTATTTTTTATTTTTTGTTCCTCTCCGATGATGGGATAGAAGTAGCATAAAATGGTTTATCCATGTTAATTTT
This sequence comes from Ottelia alismoides, assembly GCA_037367405.1. Classification (NCBI taxonomy): domain Eukaryota; kingdom Viridiplantae; phylum Streptophyta; class Magnoliopsida; order Alismatales; family Hydrocharitaceae; genus Ottelia; species Ottelia alismoides. The sequence continues at coordinate 947,646 of JAZKJV010004294.1, read as the reverse complement.
TTTTAAATTCTTGAGAACATGAAATAAGTGGTATTTATTGCAATATAAGTAATAATTATTGTGAAATAGATATGTAAAAGCAAATAAACTATAATTAGTTTATGAAAAGGTTATGAAATAAGAAAAATAAATATTTCATTAATAAGAAAAATCACGATTAAGAGAAGAAACGGAGTAGATCCTCTAGGCATGTTTTTTTCCGAAATCTTATGACTTTTTGCGTTGACCGTTAAGATAAAAGAGCTACAATAATCAAATTAAGATGAAATTTGGTTCATATGTGGAAGAATGTGTGTCAAATTAAATTTATATTGTTTGATTTATCATAAGATTTCAAAAAAAAAAAGTTGGGATAGATAACACGTCCTGCTATGGGTAAATCTGAGTTAATCTCTCGGTGCCCATAAGAACAGGTACAAAGATATATAAATAATTATGTATGTTCCTAGAGGTCTATTTACAAAAACCACTTAATTGTGATACATACAGGGTTTATTTATGCAAAAGTTCCATGTGGTCTATTTCTAGTGTTGATGATTGTGGTCAGATCTTAAGCTTTGGTCCCCCACGGTCTTTACTCTTTCGCCTCTTGCTCTTTTTTAAGAGGTGGCCCCTCCGCCCCTTCCAATCGTATATGGAATGGGGCTCGACTCCGGTGTACGGAGGACTTAAATCGTCCTATTTTCCAAACTAAAAGCAAACGACGAGAGTGCTAATAATCCTCGGAAGACTGGTCCCGTACTAGTGGCAGTCAATCTCTTACGACTTTCAAAGACTTGAGATATAACGTATACAATCAAAGTTATACCTTAATAACTACTTGTGACGGTCACGTGGATACAAACACGCTATTTATCGCAGGGTCTAAAAATCGGATCGGACCGGCCTGTCGGATCGGTTGGATCGGGAACCGGCATCGATCCGGTCGGTTCGGCTGATTTTTTGTAATTAATTTCAAAAAAAATAAAAAATCAGGTCCGACCAGTGGTCGGACCGGGTTGACCTGGATGGTCGGACCGAATTGACCCAGTTTTGATGGTTTGATAATTTTCAAAAAAATAAAAGTTTAAATAATGAAATAATGGGGTTTCCCTTCTTAACTTTTGTGATATAAGGTATGTCCCTCTCCTTTTTGGGAATATACGTTGTGTTAATACTTTCTTAGAGTAATTTTCTAAAAACGGCTATAAATAAATTATAACAATATTATATTCATATAAATTCTAGAAAATGTGACGAACTTTGTTGAGTTTTACTCGAAATAGGAAATCATGTTATTCTATTTAAAGATTTGAATTTTCTAACGATTATTTCATTAATATATATAAATATATACTTACATATATGTATCCGGTTTTATTGGTTCAAAAAATCGGTTCGACCGATCTGACCAGTAAATTAAGCCCGGTCCGGTTTTTTCTGAGTCGATAGAAATGATGACGTCATGTTGACAGCATTACCGGTCCAACCGATTTGGACCAACAGTTCGACTCGATTGGACCAAACCGAAGACTGGCCGATTCAATATCCGATCCGATTTTTAAAACCTTGATTTATCATCTTATCACTTACTTTAAATGTCAAAACGATTTTGATACCATATTCCGCTCTCATTATAGCAGGGAATAAAGGGAAAAGGGGGATGCATGATACTTTTTCAAAAGAATTACACCAGAAAACAACACTATAAACTCCAAAGAATTATCATCAAAAATCAACGCCGTGCTAAAAAACACCATATACTCTAAAAAAATAACATCATATATCGTAAAAAAATAGGACATGCCAAAAGATAATATCGATGAAGGGGATGTAAGAAAATAGAAGGGGATATAATTATATGCATATGCGGCAGGTTCCTTGATTAAAATAACATCATATTAATATTACCATTGCGATCAAAAGATATGAGTGGATATATATATAATGATACATATACGTAGCAAGATCCCTACATTCCATCCTATAGTAAATAAAAGGTAGCAAGTAACAAAATGTTATGTATATGTGCATGTTCTCTGCAAGAAAAATAGCAAAATACTACTAATACTGCGATTTATATAATAACTGGAAATTTCCCCTCTCAAAATAGACCAGTCAAAAAAAATAACAGCATATACTTCAAAGAATTAGCAGCAAAAAACACACCATATAACATAAAAAATAGTAACATATACCCCCAAAATATAATATCGTGAAAAAAATAGCATCAACTATAGGCATATGTAAAATGACTCCTATAAAAAAATAACACCATCTTATTATTACGATAAGAAGGGGACAGAATGATATGCACATGTGGCATTTTCTGTAGAAAAATTAGCATCATCTTACTATTGCAATCGAAAGATAGAAGTGGATATGTAATGGTACCTACATATGTGACCCATTTGCTACCAACAATGCTTATTGTAAACAAATGCTAGCATGTACTAAAATATTTTATGTGTAGGCCCTACGAAAAAATAACATTGTACTGATAATACTACGATTATGTAATATGATGGATTCAATGATGATGATGATGTATGTAAGTGGAAAATTGAAATCCCTCCCAAAACACATCCGTCAAAAAAATAGCATAATATACTCCAAATAACATGACATGTCCAGTATTTGTGAGTGTAAAATTCCTAAATGTAATTGGATCATACTTAGGCAACCGATACTGTAACATCCATATTCTAACAAACCCGAACTCGTCCGATTTTGGGTCTAATGAACCCAAAAACGTTGTCGGTCAATACTAAACAACTTAAAACGATCAATTAATCGTGAATCAAAAGTTGTTCGGGTGAAATCGACCAAAAATTGGTCACTTCGTAGTGCGCGCCGCGAAAAAGCCGCGACGTATTCGGAAACCGCAAAACGAACGGAGACTGTCATTAGATTCGATTCGACGACACGAGACCAACGGAATCGACCGTTCGTCAATCGGAGGTCGTTTGATATTTTAAATCACAAAATTTAATCCTAAACCGAAACCGTATCCGAAAATTTCGGGTATTCAAAACCTAATCGGAAGTATATCAATATTATACTCATTTTGATCGTCATTCAGAGACGGTCAAATCGAGTTATTGTGCATCGAAAGCGGGCACTCCATGCGCGAGTACAGAGGAATTTAGTATATAAAACAAGAAAGAGAAATATAAATATATTATTTATTTAATTTCTTTTCCAACACCACAAAGTAATGGCTCATGCATTTTTTTTAGCCACTTGGCTCCTCCTTAGCTCAACATTTGGCCATAAATTCCTTAACACATGTCAAGTTTCTAAAAGTTATTCTTGGTTATATAAACAACAAACTTCCCTCAACTTTTCCTTTCAAGCTCCACCGATAAAGTCTCTATTCCCTTTCTCTCTCGTTGTTGTTGCAAGTTACAGCAACATTTCTGTTGTCCAGCAACTACAGGAGGTCGTGCATGTTGTTCTTGATAACTATTTCCACAATTCTCTCCACTTCGTGGTGCTGTAGTTTAGCATCAAAGAAACTTCAAGTGTTGTTCCAGACTTCAAGTGTTGCTCCAGGGGCAGCAAGTAGATACTGCATGATTAAAGATCTAATAGGTACACTCCCTCCCATCCTCCTTGTTGCCTTGCATGTACATTCTAAAACCTCTCTTATTGCCATCCTTATCATTTGGCACATTTTGATTTTCATTTTATCGATTGGCCCCACAGGTATACCGTTGCAGCTTAAAACTTTGATTTACTGTATAACAGACTTACATACAATTAAAAGTAAGGAATGTATTCCTGCCAGAATAATTAAATTCCAAGAAGTAACAGAAAGAGATGTTGAGAACTCTATATATATATTTTTACAAATTAAGGGAATTATAGTCAAAAGGAGGGTTAATTAATGATTATGTTGACCTGTCTGAATTTTCTTAAAGGAATTTATATAAATTTAGTGAAATCTTTCCCCACCTTGGTACCAGCATATTAGACATCTTGTGCTATTATAAATATGAGCATAAATCAATGGATATAAAGGTATGACAATATAAACGTTCACACATAATTCTGTTTTTACTTATTGAGATCTATGAACCCTGTTCTTATGCTCCTGGGAAATATTTTTCTTCATACATAATTTTTTTTTACAAGTTGCCTCTGTAATTTTGTTCAAAAGATACCTCTGCTTAAATTAATTAAGCTTGCAATAGGTGCCTGCAAATATTTGTTAATTCTGATTGAAGAAATGCCATATATACATATTAAATACTACTTCACTATATCTATAGGGAGTTGATTCTTGTTTTCTTATTATCATGATATGAATATGGTTACATAGTTACATTAGCTAATGGTCTAGATATTCCCTTTAACATTGCTAGCAATTTTCTATGATCAGTAATTTAATACGCTGGAATATAAAATAAAACCTTTTCATCGGATGACAAATAGATTAAGCCGAGTTTTTAATAATTATAGGTCCAGGGTAGTTATATAATAAGGATAGAAACATCATGTAGGCAGAAAAGATGTCGATCTCATTAAAAGCCAATTGGTATACGTTATTACCTCCCCTACCATTTGTGAATCAGGTAGTGTAGCCTGATGAAGCAGAAGTAATGACATTGAATTCTTCATAACAGTAATTGATTATCAAAGGATGAATAGTAATTGTCTTTGCAATTATACCAAATTTTAAATATAAATTGAGGAGACTCTAAAATTTGTTCCTAAGAACTTTAGTATGTACTTTTTACTACAAATCTAAAGGCATAACTTATATCATCGTATTTAACTTATACATTAGTACCCAAGGATTTCCTATTCAAAGAAGTGTATATGACTATAGTGGCAAATGTCCAGGTATGGTCATAACCTTTTATTTAAGGTTGAGATTGATAACTAGATCTCTAAGTTAACTACATAAGACTTTGAAAAAAAAAGGTGAAATCATATACATCCCTTCGATGATGAATCATTAATGATCAATAAATATGTAAACATGCAGTCTTCTATCAAAATCAGTTATGACAATGCATGTCTCTTTACATACAGTCTTCTATCAAAATCAGTTATGACAATGCATGTCTTCTATAAGTTTGCTCATGTTCAAGATGTATATATGGTGGTCTTGAAAATCATGAATTGAACGAAAATTTGGTGTATATATGATGATATAATAGATTATCTGATTGGTATACCCTTTTAGCCCGGTAATGGAGGATATCGTGGATATATGATTTGATGGGCATCTATGATGACTTATAAATAAGATCGCCGATCATGGTAACTCTTTCACCTGATCGTGCGAGGGCGCGGTGACCCTCAACTGGACGGAAGATAGGAAGTCCAGTTTGGGCAGCGGCCGCCAAGTGCGCGGGTCTAGGATCCCAGTCCTTTTTCGATTTTACGCGAGCTCGCAGTGTTTTTACGCCTCGTTGGGATCCAGACTTTAGACCAGTTCCGTTGACCATGTCTATTAGGATACCCAGGCGGGGGATCCTTGGTTTTCAGTTTTACGTACGAGCTCGTCCGCCCGTACTAGTCGAGAAGTTTTCTAGAGCGACTTTTCTAGGGAGTCTCTCTCACCCGTCTCAGTGGCGTAGTTGAGGAGTAGACCTATCCCTCTATTGGACCGCGCTTCCAATTAGAGGGCGAGACGGAAGAGCCATTTGTAGGCTTCTTCACCGCTTGAGTTACTTCGCCAACAGACATGGCGATTCTACATCTAGATCATCCATATCTATATCTACATCATCTGAAGTTATATCTGAATAAATTGAAGTAAAGATTTGGAGAGATTATGATCATTAATTGAGATTCTAGAAAACGATATATATGTTTATACTCTTATAATCATGAATATTCGACTACAAAATAAATGTGTCATATATGGGAAAATGTTAGGTTCTGGGGAAATCATTAGAAATGCATTACTCACAAACCCCTTTTTACTTACGCAAGTAGATGCAGATTTTACTGGTACCACCTTTCTACTTGCCGGCTTTTGCACATTAAATTACTTGTTATTTATTTTAAACTACGGGTTTGTATTCACGTTTGTGACTCCTCTTCTTCCTTGCACGCATGGCAGGAAAGGAGTCTGTTGTTCAGTAGCTATACATGATTACAGGAGACAAGGTCTATACTAGACGGTATGTGGTTTTTGTGACAGTTTTTAGTTTAAATTGATATTGTAAATGCTATCTCTTTTGTATCACTTGGGATATATGTTGTAATATGGAAGATGCTTGTGCAAGTTGTACATGAATATGAATATTAATGAAAAGGAACTTTGGTGCCATTTGTTTCTCTGTGATCTTGTAGTTATGTGGTGGATGTGAATGTCAAGTAGATAACTAGCCGCGCGAAAAATTTTCCCTGCTTTTCTGTAACTTCATGCGATTTCATGTGAATAATAGTTCGAGTGTGTGATTAACGGGTACCCGGATCCTGAGGGGTTCACAGTTTGGTATCAGAGCCGTGGTGCCCCGATACGCACATTCGCGGTATTACAATTCCGATCGCATTAAGTTCACCAATAGCGACAGTCTTCCGACTTGTCGTGAGTTCTAGAAGGGAAATATGACGTTCTTATTCAATAACCACAAATGTCACCAATTTCATTAATTTTCATCTTATATCCCAAGAAGAGAAAAGCATTTATGATAAATATCTGTCTAGGGCATCCTTATGACTAATTATGGTCCTCATGCAGAGCCATGGCATCTCGACCAGGCCAGGATACTTCTGATCAGCTGGCACGCATACTGAGCGCACTTACTGATCTTCAGCAGCAGCAGGCTGCTATGAGAGGCCAGCAGGAGCAGATATTGGCCCAGCAGACCGAGATTGTTGACAGGCAGATGGACATAGAGATGAGGTTTGAGGATCTGTCAGATTTCACGTACCATCCATCCCAGGATGAGATACGACAGGACCAGCACCAGTCCATTGAGGTGGAGCAGCCTCATCCCGATGATCCACTTGAGGAGGCACCAGAGCATGGAGCTGAGGAGGATGCGGACTTAGACAGGGAGCATGACCCTGTTGACCTTGCTGACGAGGATGCACACGAGTATTCAGCCATTCACAGGCACCAGTCGGTCTTCACTTCTTATCAGCGGGCCAACATACCCTTGTTCGAGGGCACAGGTCCACCAGATGATGCTGAGCAGTGGCTGAAGAGAGTGATGAAGGTGCTCAGGGCGATTCATGCGCCACGAAACACGTGGCTATCTTTCACAGAGTATTCACTGACAGACTTCGCCGAGCGATGGTGGGAGGCCGTAGCGTCCGAGTTAGGCCGAGAGCCTACTTGGAACGATTTCGAGACAAGGTTCAGAGCCCACTTCTTTTCTGCGAAGTGGAAGGAGTCCCAGCGCCGACTGTTTGCCGAGCTTCGTCAGGGACAGATGACCGCCAGAGATTATTTCATCCGATACACAGAGCTGTCACGACATATACGAGCAGCTTCGCAGAGACATTCTCGATGAGGCACACAGTTCACGGTTATCTATCCATCCAGGCAGTACGAAGATGTATCGTGATCTGCGTCGACATTTCTGGTGGGATGGAATGAAGCGCGATGTGGCACTACATGTTAGTAGATGCATGACCTATCAGATGGTCAAGGCTGAGCACAGGAGACCGCCAGGATTACTGCAGTCTCTCCCCATTCCCGAGTGGAAGTGGGAGAGCATTTCTATGGATTTCGTCACAGGTCTGCCAAAGACACTAGGTGGCCATGATTCTATATGGGTAATTGTTGATAGGTTGACCAAGTCAGCCCATTTTATACCTGTCAACACGACTTACACTCCATCCAGATTGGCCAAGCTGTATGTACAGAACATCATCAGACTGCATGGTATACCACGTGAGGTGGTGTCTGACAGGGATTCGAGATTTACATTTCACTATTGGCATCAGTTCATGTCAGCACTACAAACAGAGCTGAAGATGAGTTCTGCATATCATCCACAGACTGACGGTCAGAGTGAGCGCACTATTCAGACACTAGAGGATTTGCTTCGCGCTTGCACTTTGGAGTGGAAAGGGTCCTGGAAGGACCATTTACCTTTGGTGGAATTCACGTACAACAACAGCTATCACTCCAGTATTGGCATGGCACCATTCGAGGCCCTATACGGGCGGAGATGCCTCACACCTCTCAGTTGGCGTGAGGTAGGTGATCATGCGTTATATTCCGTGGATCTCTTGGAGGAGACTGCGAGAGCTGTTGATCTTGTGAGATGGAGGCTTCTGACGGCACAGAGCTGCTAGAAGAGCTATGCGGATCGTCGGAGAAGAGACTTAGAGTTTCAGGTAATCTAATTATTTCCTCTTCACTTATTCAGTTATAACTCATATATAATCAACTTAATCATATACTAATGACACTCCTGTAAATACAGGTCGGAGATTGGGTGTTTTTACGAGTATCACCCATAAAAGGAGTGCAGAGATTCGGTGTCCGTGGCAAGTTGGCCCCACGATTTGTTGGACCGTTCGAGATTCTTGCTAGAGTGGGGAAAGTGGCATACCGAGTAGCCCTTCCTCCACATCTTTCAGCTATTCATGATGTTTTCCACATATCCAATCTGAAGAAGTATGTCCACGACCCTCGGCACATCATCAGTTACGAGAATCTCGACGTAGAGCCAGACCTGACTTGTGAGGAGAAGCCAGTCCAGATACTTGACCGTGCTGTGAAGAAGCTTTGCAGCAAGGAGATTCCATTGGTCAAGGTGTTGTGGCACCGACACGGCATCGAAGAAGCGACGTGGGAGACCGAAGCCGACATGCGGGCACGATACCCGCAGCTTTTCTGATGTAATAATCAAAACAAGCTTTTGTAATTAGATACATGATAAATATATGGCTTGTTTTCTCTTTGAGATTTTTATGGGTTCAAAACCCTTTGAGGTTTTTATGGACATATGAAATTCAATCAAGACAACGAATAGCCTTAACTCGAGTCTCCAGGACGAGACGCCCTTTGAGGTTTTTATATTTGTAACATCCATATTCTAACAAACCCGAACTCGTCCGATTTTGGGTCTAATGAACCCAAAAACGTTGTCGGTCAATACTAAACAACTTAAAACGATCAATTAATTGTGAATCAAAAGTTGTTCGGGTGAAATCGACCAAAAATTGGTCATTTCGTAATGCGCGCCGCGAAAAAGCCGCGACGTATTCGGAAACCGCAAAACGAACAGAGACCGTCATTAGATTCGATTCGACGACACGAGACCAACGGAATCGACCATTCGTCAATCGGAGGTCGTTTGATATTTTAAATCGCAAAATTTAATCCTAAACCGAAACCGTATCCGAAAATTTCGGGTATTCAAAACCTAATCGGAAGTATATCAATATTATACTCATTTTGATCGTCATTCAGAGACGGTCAAATCGAGTTATTGCGCATCGAAAGTGGGCACTCCATGCGCGAGTACAGAGGAATTTAGTATATCAAACAAGAAAGAGAAATATAAATATATTATTTATTTAATTTCTTTTCCAACACCACAAAGTAATGGCTCATGCATTTTTTTAGCCACTTGGCTCCTCCTTAGCTCAACATTTGGCCATAAATTCCTTAACACATGTCAAGTTTCTAAAAGTTATTCTTGGTTATATAAACAACAAACTTCCCTCAACTTTTCCTTTCAAGCTCCACCGATAAAGTCTCTATTCCCTTTCTCTCTCGTTGTTGTTGCAAGTTACAGCAACATTTCTGTTGTCCAGCAACTACAGGAGGTCGTGCATGTTGTTCTTGATAACTATTTCCACAATTCTCTCCACTTCGTGGTGCTGTAGTTTAGCATCAAAGAAACTTCAAGTGCTGTTCCAGACTTTAAGTGTTGCTCCAGGGGCAGCAAGTAGATACTGCATGATTAAAGATCTAATAGGTACACTCCCTCCCATCCTTCTTGCTGCCTTGCATGTACATTCTAAAACATCTCTTATTGCCATCCTTATCATTTGGCACATTTTGATTTTCATTTTATCGATTGGCCCCACAGGTATACTGTTGCAGCTTAAAACTTTGATTTACTGTATAACAGACTTACATACAATTAAAAGTAAGGAATGTATTCCTGCTAGAATAATTAAATTCCAAGAAGTAACAGAAAGAGATGTTGAGAACTCTGTATATATATTTTTACAAATTAAGGGAATTATAGTCAAAAGGAGGGTTAATTAATGATTATGTTGACCTGTCTGAATTTTCTTAAAGGAATTTATATAAATTCAGTGAAATCTTTCCCCACCTTGGTACCAGCATATTAGACATCTTGTGCTATTATAAATATGAGCATAAATCAATGGATATAAAGGTATGACAATATAAACGTTCACACATAATTCTGTTTTTACTTATTGAGATCTATGAACCCTGTTCTTATGATCCTGGGAAATATTTTTCTTCATACATAATTTTTTTTTACAAGTTGCCTCTGTAATTTTGTTCAAAAGATACCTCTGCTTAAATTAATTAAGCTTGCAATAGGTGCCTGCAAATATTTGTTAATTCTGATTGAAGAAATGCCATATATACATATTAAATACTACTTCACTATATCTATAGGGAGTTGATTCTTGTTTTCTTATTATCATGATATGAATATGGTTACATAGTTACATTAGCTAATGGTCTAGATATTCCCTTTAACATTGCTAGCAATTTTCTATGATCAGTAATTTAATACGCTGGAATATAAAATAAAACCTTTTCATCGGATGACAAATAGATTAAGCCGAGTTTTTAATAATTATAGGTCCAGGGTAGTTATATAATAAGGATAGAAACATCATGTAGGCAGAAAAGATGTCGATCTCATTAAAAGCCAATTGGTATACGTTATTACCTCCCTTACCATTTGTGAATCAGGTAGAGTAGCCTGATGAAGCAGAAGTAATGACATTGAATTCTTCATAACAGTAATTGATTATCAAAGGATGAATAGTAATTGTCTTTGCAATTATACCAAATTTTAAATATAAATTGAGGAGACTCTAAAATTTGTTCACTAAGAACTTTAGTATGTAGTTTTTACTACAAATCTAAAGGCATAACTTATATCATCGTATTTAACTTCTACATTAGTACCCAAGGATTTCCTATTCAAAGAAGTGTATGTGACTATAGTGGCAAATGTCCAGGTATGGTCATAACCTTTTATTTAAGGTTGAGATTGATAACTAGATCTCTAAGTTAACTACATAAGACTTTGAAAAAAAAAGGTGAAATCATATACATCCCTTCGATGATGAATCATTAATGATCAATAAATATGTAAACATGCAATCTTCTATCAAAATCAGTTATGACAATGCATGTCTTCTATAAGTTTGCTCATGTTCAAGATGTACATATGGTGGTCTTGAAAATCATGAATTGAACGAAAATTTGGTGTATATATGATGATATAATAGATTATCTGATTGGTATACCCTTTTAGCCCGGTAATGGAGGATATCGTGGATATATGATTTGATGGGCATCTATGATGACTTATAAATAAGATCGCCGATCATGGTAACTCTTTCACCTGATCGTGCGAGGGCGCGGTGACCCTCAACTGGACGGAAGATAGGAAGTCCAGTTTGGGCAGCGGCCGCCAAGTGCGCGGGTCTAGGATCCCAGTCCTTTTTCGGTTTTATGCGAGCTCGCAGTGTTTTTACGCCTCGTTGGGATCCAGACTTTAGACCAGTTCCGCTGACCCTGTCTATTAGGATACCCAGGCGGGGGATCCTTGGTTTTCAGTTTTACGTACGAGCTCGTCCGCCCGTACTAGTCGGGAAGTTTTCTAGAGCGACTTTTCTAGGGAGTCTCTCTCACCCGTCTCAGTGGCGTAGTTGAGGAGTAGACCTATCCCTCTATTGGACCGCGCTTCCAATTAGAGGGCGAGACGGAAGAGCCATTTGTAGGCTTCTTCACCGCTTGAGTTAATTCGCCAACAGACATGGCGATTCTATATCTAGATCATCCATATCTATATCTACATCATCTGAAGTTATATCTGAATAAATTGAAGTAAAGATTTGGAGAGATTATGATCAAAAATTGAGATTCTAGAAAATGATATATATGTTTATACTCTTATAATCATGAATATTCGACTACAAAATAAATGTGTCATATATGGGAAAATGTTAGGTTCTGGGGAAATCATTAGAAATGCATTACTCACAAACCCCTTTTTACTTACGCAAGTAGATGTAGATTTTACTGGTACCACCTTTCTACTTGCTGGCTTTTGCACATTAAATTACTTGTTATTTATTTTAAACTACGGGTTTGTATTCACGTTTGTGACTCCTCTTCTTCCTTGCACGCATGGCAGGAAAGGAGTCTGCTGTTCAGTAGCTATACATGATTACACGAGACAAGGTCTATACTAGACGGTATGTGGTTTTTGTGACAGTTTTTAGTTTAAATTGATATTGTAAATGCTATCTCTTTTGTATCACTTGGGATATATGTTGTAATATGGAAGATGCTTGTGCAAGTTGTACATGAATATGAATATTAATGAAAAGGAACTTTGGTGCCATTTGTTTCTCTGTGATCTTGTGGTTATGTGGTGGATGTGAATGTCAAGTAGATAATTAGCCGCGCGAAAAATTTTCCCTACTTTTCTGTAACTTCATGCGATTTCATGTGAATAATAGTTCGAGTGTGTGATTAACGGGTACCCGGATCCTGAGGGGTTCACAGATACTATTAACCAAAAAATATTTGAGCTGAACACACTCAACAAGGTAGAATTAATTTAATAGATAAACAAAATAATTTTTTATTGTCAATTAGTATAAGTTGGGTAATAGAGCATTAATTGTAAATCCAAGATCATATTTGTGAAGATCATCGAAATATTAATTTAGATTTTAAATTTTCAGGCTTATTGGAAGCTCTTTAGTACGTTGTTTTCATTTTTGAATATAGTAGCAACTTGGATTCAACAATGAAATTATGGCCTTTGTTACTATTCCAAACATCCGCCCACATTTGTAGGCCGATCAATGTGTGCCACATGGCATGCATGCATATCATGCGCTATAGAAAGAATCATGTGGGTGGTGGGGGTTCTTCTTTTGGGTATGTTATGGACGAGGAGTGATCCTATAAGATGAGATTTGGTGAGATTATGGACATAGTCCCTCTGTAATTTAGATTGGTTTCCTTTACACATTAATGAAAAAATACCGGGGATTTATAAGTATGTCCAAAATGGAATTTAAATCGAAAATAATTGCGTGAATGCGCTGCCAAGTTTGAAAATTAATCTTTTGCAGTATTTGATTTGCTTGCAACATTTATAAAATTACAATAACGTCTCTAGAATTTTTCGCATATATTGGTATTTGAAGTCTAATGAAGTTTAGAATCCCATAAAATCATGAAAAATATATTTTGGCCCCTTGAACTTTTAAGAATTTCTACGAGGGGGGAAATTATGAAATGCATTTGTATTTTTTCTGTGTGTATTTGATACCTCTCAATGGATGTATTAGCTCTAATTATGCACAAAATGAAATCTATAACATGCTTAATATCCTATTTATGTAAAAATGTTATTGATGCATATCTTAATTAATATGTATGACATAATGCTTAATTTGTAAGCTATCTATACATGGATGTTGAAATCATTTAGAAACATGTTTGGTAATAATTAAATGATCAATAAAGACATAAGACTAGGTAAAGGTCGAAATACATGTTTTCACTATACTACTTTGTAGTGTTAAATCTTTAAAACATATTTTATGTGATGTTGATAGTTGAGAACATGATGTATCACTTCGTGAAAGAGTGGAAATGTTTCGTGGTCCTCAAAAATACTGAAATCGTGTAATTACGTTGATATTGTTGCTTATTTAAATATCTTGAGGTGGGAACTTAAATGTGTTGAGAAATTAATGTACAGAGGACCTGAAGGTGAGGGATTAGGCATTGCACATCACAGAAGCATGTAGATCAGATCGTATTCGATCTAGGTTTACTAGTCATACTAGTTGATGCTGCAATGAAAATTGAAATTTTTTAGATGAAACCGCATGATTTGAGAATATTTTCCAACCTATTTCATCAAGATCACATGAGTAGTAGGATACCTCTCAAAGCATGATTGTGATTTATAAGTCTCTAAGAGAAGAGAGCTCATGTCTCAAGTCAGATCCAACATATATAGCACTTTGTGGGCCCGTGGATGAGACGGATGCTTCCTGCAATCCAAATCAACGATCCAAGCGAAGAACCTCTTGATTTCGTTGTGTAAAATCCACCACCTTCTTCGAGAGCATGAGGCATCGAAGAATATGAACTACCACGAGAAATCAGTCTGACAGTATGGCAGTAGTGCGCCAAAGATCGTGGTCTCCACAAACCCTAGGCAGGGATGTCCATTATGGTTTGGGAGAGAGAGATGAGATGTGTGGTGTACATGAGAGAGAGAGAGTTGTTGTTGATGCAAAATTTGCATTAACCAAGAAGGCTAGGGTTGTCTTCTTTTCTATAGTAAATTGGAGGGCTAGATGCACTCCTAATAACAATCAATGGTCAAGATACTTGTGGCTCCAACGACAGTTAGGATTAGGATTTGATAAATAAATTATCAACTATAATTCTAATGTATTCTCCAAGATACATGAAATCTCCAAGATTGCATGCAATATCCAAGATTACATGAAATCTTCTCATAAATAAAGATGCGGAATATATATATAGAGAGAGAGAGACCATATGAGGGGAGGAAGTCCACTGTGGTGCTTCTACCTTAATGGCCCCTCAGAAAAGCCGTTAATAATGCCCTGATTAATTTGAGGTAATTACATTGATGTGTCATTTCATTGCAGTCAGGTAAATTATGGTTTCTCAAAAAGACCACTTAATCAATTAATGTCCAATTAAATGGAAAGCAGATGAATTTTTATATTTTACTTGGGCAAGCCCAAGATCGAACACAAGGAAGCCACTTTATCCTTAGGTTAGTTTTCAAATCATTTAGATACTAGGTTTTTAAGGGATAATATTTTTTGAATTTTTGAATGTAATTTTAGGTACATGCAAATGCATGCCAAGTTCAGGGATGCTTTTGCAAATTTTCAATTAAATACATTCCATAAATTATGAAAGTTGGTCAGAATATAAAATGATGTGAATCTAAGCTATCATAATTTGTTAGTATTTTTCCGATGCAATATGAATTTTTAACTAATTAATTAATGCAAAAATGGTGATTAAGAGTAATTTGATTTTAATAAAGCAAACAGTAATTATTTTCAGAATTAAAATTATCCTAAATAACTCTGATTAAGAGGAATCCATAACAATTTTAAAATTATAAAAATAATAATAGGTTCTTTCTTTCGATAGACCTCATATATAGAGTATGTCAGAATTCCCGTAGAATTACTTACATCTTATCATGCATGGCGACTCACTCTAGTTGTTGAGTCTGGTCAGCGATGCCAATTCATGAGGGCCCCAAAACTATATCAAATTGGTGGACAAGAGGTGAGGATGAAGGTTCCGGACCAGTAGTAGGAAAGGAAGTTAGCCCTCTAATGATGCCTTTCTCCTTTGTTTCTTTGATGAGTCGTGGGACGACCTAACGCTCTTGTCTAATTAAAAATCAATTACATATATCACAAAAAAATTATTTAAGACAAATGATCATGCAAATGTTGTGATTTTTGGGCACAAATTCAAATATAATAATTCTATAATATGTTATTTTTGGATAGTTTTTCGAGCTCAGACAGATTTAATATGAATTTCTGATCATGAAATGGGTAAACTATCACAAGTTTTCAAAAGTATAACGTTAATAAAACAACTCAAGCTCTGAAAATGCAAAAAAAATGACCACAGAGAATTAATTGTTCAATAGCATGCAATTTTTTTTCAGAAATTGATGAAATAAGATGGTCTCAAACACAAGGGTCAGATTGCAAAATAGAAAAGCGAAATCATAATAAGAAAAGAATGCATTGTTGTGTTTCTTTAATTATCCTTATCTGTAGGGGCAACCATGCAAAGTCTTTCGTGGCACGTGCTACATGTGAAAGGATGGGCCCCCTCTCTTCCACTTGATCGTGGGTTCCACAGAGAAAGGGAAACCCACTAATGATCGTGGCGGAGGATGGAGCCGCACACAATGGAGGAGAAGTTTCCACCGCTACCGCGGTTCGAGGATGGAGAACCTCAGCTACAAAGGCGACATGGTGACGATATATGGCGAGGTGGTCGGGGCTCGTAGCTGGAGAGGAGCAGTGATGAATCCATTATTCATTAATATTTATGTCACATTTTGTCTTAAAATCCTTAACAAATGCATTTAAATATGCATTAATAATCATGTTTTAGCAAAAGCTCGTTCATAAATAAAAATGCATTTTTACGCATCAAAAATACATAAAAAAGAAAGATAATAATAAAGAAAAATAGGTAAACTGTAAATATGTATATATAATACAGGATGACTTAGAATATATAAAAATAGATGCAATATATATTTATCTAACTGATGAATATCTATTGTATTACCTTTATTCTATCATTTTAGCCTTAAAAATCATAGCTAATGCATGTAAATAGCATTATTTTATACAAATTAACATTCATTATTTATCCCATTTATTGTATATAAAATACAGTTTTTAATGCCAAAATTATAAAATAAAGAAAAGAATAAGAATAAAATGCCAAAGGTATTTTATGACCCTAAACCCTGAGATCTCTATATCAAAAATGATGATTGGGTCGGCAATGAATAAAGTAGGGAGAGATAAGGGCCAAGAATACAATAAAAATCCCATTCTTTTATTCATTGCTGTTGAAATTTTGGGACTTATTTTATTTTCTATTCTTTATACCTCAAATAAATAAACTTTGTACATAAAAGTTGTAGATAATAATATATATAAAATTACAAAATTAATTTCATATAAAAATAATAAACATGTACTTTTTTACTCTAAATAAAAAGCCAAAACCCAAACTTCTCATACCCATATATCCTAAATAAAATTAAAAATGTATCAAAATCACCTTTAATTGTATATAACTTTTGATAAGTTATTTAATGAAGGTTGTTTCATCCAATTTGGAGTAAATGTGTGAAAGTTAGGTTTTGGACCCCTATTGTAAAGTTTACCAATATAAAATATTCATTTTATTTATTCTTATTATTTTTATATTTTTATAATTTTATAAATATTATTTATGATATATTTACATATTTAGAATAGAATAAAACCATAAAGAAAACTCAAAAAATAAAATAGTGTATGAAAATACATAGTTGAAATACATATATTTATACTTATATATTATATACATATATTTATTTAAGTGTACATATTATATCAGAAAAATAAAAAATATATTTATATTTATAAAAATAATTTATAAATATATAAAATATGAAAATAAAATAATAAATCAAAATTACAAAGTAAAAATAAAATGTGCAAAATATAGCTGAATATACCTATAAATGAAACCCAAAAAATTAATTTGTAATAATAACCTTATAAAAATACATAAAAATCATAACAACATACTACATAAAATAACAAAGATTTTTTGTTTTACAACTAAAAATTAATTAAATAATTTACTATTTAATATCGATTTTTCAAAAAATTTTGGAACGCCTTTTTCTGGTAGGTCCACGTGGACCAACTAGGGGGAGTCAAGAGTTGACCCCGATCAACTCTTCTCCCCAGGCCCATACCCTGCCAAACCTAGCGTTTGACCTCTCCTTCTTTTTTTCCCCGATCGATGCATTCATCGAATCGGCTCGATTCCTTTGTGACTTTTTTCTCCTCGAGCATCCACCTTTCACGCACCATTGTTTCCTCGAGGATTGCGTCTCTGAATTGCCCGCTCCACCTCGATCTTCCCAGCCCTGTACATATACTCGAGCTCCACCATTTTTTATTTTTGAATCCTTTTTGCCCATTTTTTCTCATTCCTTTTACGCTCCAAGGCTCGAGCAATGTGATAGGTTGCCCGCCCAGCAATTGATTGGATCAAAGGAGCAGGTTGGAGGCGGTTTCCACCTTATCCGACGGAGCACCGCCACTAGGTCCCCATCTTCTTGGCTCCGTCCAGGTCGAGGTTCTTTTTTTTGCTTATTAGATTTCCAATAGCCTTAAGTTTAATTCTACATTTTTATTTCATGCTTTGATCCACTACATTAGTGCAAATTCCCCATTTCGTAGTTCGTCGGAGCTCGACTCCGATAAACGCCTCCACCGTGTCTCGATCGTTCAATGACCTGACAACCGTCATCATTTCGTTCCACAACGTTTCTCCTGTACCTCGCCCACCTTCATTCAACACGCTCCTTCCTGAAGCAGGATCACGACGATCCACCTCCTCCCTTCGTCGGAACAGCCGCCATCCTACTACATTTCTTCTTATTTCCACCCACTAACTGGTCGAGGCACTTTTCCCTAGACCCAACTGTGTTCCTGTACAGGTCTTTGAAGTCCAGAAGCCATCTGAAGGCAAATATGGAGCTCGTTAGAGGTTCCTGGAACCATGGAAGGCCATGTCGGCGATATATCGGCGATATATCACCGATATATCGATATCAATATGGGACCAATATCGAAATCGATATATCGATATATCCGATTTCATGCATTTTCTTCAGAAAGATTCCTAGATATAGCTATATATCGGCGATATATCGGCGATATATCGATATCGACATGATATTGAAACGATATCGATATCGATATTTCCTTTCATGCCTGGAACCACCTCGCTTCTCCGACCTCATGAAAGCACGCTGGAGATCTCCAAACCTTTTTGAGCCATCCATCAGATAGAGTACGACCCATTAGTCTTTTGGGTCGTTTTGCAGCAGCAGAGGATGTCGGTGGAAGGAGGTTTCGTTAGAAGAAGCTCGCCCAAGCGGAGCTTCTTCCCTGTTCTTCCACTCCCTTCTTCTGTCGTTGGATCAAGGCCAAGTCCCAAATAGTACAGTGACTGTTGGATCTCCAGAGCCTTCCATTGTAGGATCTTGATCTGAGATGTAATACGGACCATCGATTGTCGAACCTCATCGCGCCTCCTGTGTCCGACGCATGGCAAGTGACGTGCCCACGACCATTGGATCTGGTGCATTAGGGAGTAAATTGCATCCCATACCCCCATTTTTATTTATTTATATTTCAGTCCCATAATTTATTTTGGATGCTTTATGATTTTTGTAAAAACGTTACATGTGAACCCTGGAGTTTAATTGATATTGCTAATTGGTCAATGTCAGGTCACCTCATACGCCTTCCCACGTGAGGTGGCCATTTTGCACTTATGCCCTCGCAACTTTTTGTATTTCATTTTAATATAAAAACTTTCATTTGAAGTTATATATTTTTGGATAAATTGCAAAAAAGACCTCATGCTTAATTCTAATTACATTTATGCCCTTTTTAATGCATGAATTTTTGTGCATATTTTTCATTTATTAAATATATCATCAGTGCTCCAAAATTCTCAAAAAATAGGGTTAAGTGCTTAATAGCATCTAGATTCATGTCACATTTTTGAATGTGTATTTTAGGTAATTTAATTATTTATTAAAAATCAAAAGAGAACATTTTGGCCTTATTTGAATTAAAAATTACCAAAAAATATAAAAACATTTTTAAAAATTCTCAAAACAATATTTTTTGTTTATTATATTATTTAACAACTCCATAACCAAAAATCCCTAAAATAGAAAAAGAAAAGGCATAAAATTGAAAAAGATCCAAAATAAAGTAAAAAATAGATAAAATTCTCAAAAATCCCCAAAAATATTGATTTTTATCTCTAAATTTATTTATATTAATATATATCTATTAAAATTGATTTGAAGAATTTTGGACTTTATTTGTTATTTTTTACCTTCAGATCAATCCGGGTTATTTATTTAATCCTTGATTGGGGTATTTTGACTTTTAAAATATATAAAAAGTAGCAAAATTCTCTAAAAATAAAAAATAGTAAAAAATTATTTAAAACCGAAAACATTTCATTTCCTAGATTTTGATAATTTTTAGTAGTATTTATAATTGTATTATCTTATATTGTATATATAGCCTTATATATTCTTATATCATATATTTAAAAGAAAAGAAATTAAAAATTAGAAAAATATAAAAGAAAATAAAAATTAAAAAAAGTAAAAATAATTAAAAAATATAAAATGAAAAATTTAAAAAATCAATTATAAAATAAGAAACCCACACAAAAATACATAGACAAGAGGAACACAAATATTGGATTTCATTTCCCCAATCTACTATTTTCTCTCAGTGTTCGACACTCTACACATACTTACACCTATACACACATTTGTAGTGATATAATAAATTTTAACACAACATAAATTTTTTTATTTATTTCTTTATCTATTGTGGGTTGATTGTTGAATTGGTATGAGGTTCTCATAGGTCGCTTCGATGACTATGTTCCCGCTTTGTGTGGAACACAAGACCGACGTGGATTATTGGCTTTTTCAAATGGCGTCGTTGCCGGGGAGCAACGTCGTATAGATTGGATCTTTTTGTTTATGCCTTCTTGTCTCTTTTGTCTATATTTTTCCTTTATTTATTTACTATTTTATTCTATATTATTTTGTGAATTGTATAACCACCCTCTTTGTTTAAATTTGTTGCAAGGGACTGCAGATCGAGGGAGGTACTCCTAGGAGTGCATGCGTACCCACGTGAATCAGAGTCAGTTTTTTGACCTAACTAACAAGCGAGCGTGATAAAATAAGACTTGGAGGAAATTTTGAAGATAATAGCACTCTACTTTTATTTCTTCATTTATTTGTAGTTCAAGTGAGAGAGAGACATATTATTGTAATAACTCGGATTCTCCATGACTCTTCACACTTCGTGAGGTCCAGTGCATGAGCGATTGTTCGCTTGGGGGCCTCGTCAGTTTTGTTGTGTTTCCATCGCTTTTATTTTCTCTATTTTTTTTGCTTTTATTTTATTTATTTTGTGTGATTGAGCCCTAGCATTAGTATCTGCTTGATGATAGAATTACGGCCAAACACTTAATTTCCATTACATGTTCCTTTAGTTCCCATTTGGACTTAGTCAAATTTTGAATTATTATTCGCTTAGTTTGGAGTCGCGTGCCGAGAGAGTCCTCCACACAACACTTACAGGACCCACTTTGGTGGGCACTGAGGAGGCTCCAAGACCGGACCCTTTGATTCCTTTCTAGGTGTTTAGCATTTTGTGCTTCACGGTAATAGCAAGTACTTTTCTAGGGTGATTTCATTGGCTTGCATTTGCATATAGATAGGTTTCAATTCTGTTTAGCATCCTTGCATGAAGAGAGATGGAGGCAAGGTGAGAATTTATATTTAGTATCCATCATCTATTTCGCTTGCATTGCTTTCCCGACTCTCTCCTTCTGATTTGTCACTTAGGATCTAAAAATAATTGACTCCTTGTTAGGTTCATGCATTTCTATTAAAAATATAAAAAAGTGATAACTAGTAGAATTGGGAGTGCTAAAATACTCGATCCTAAAATAAAAAAGAAAAAAACATTGTCTTGGGGAGAGTAACCCCCTCATTGTATTAACTTTTAATTTGTCACGTACACCCTAAGGATTAGTGCCCCAATCCCAGGCCTTCCTAAGTGTTTATACAATTTTGTGGTTATCATCTAGCTCTAAAATTTGACAAGATAAAAGACCGAACTTTCACGATCCTCATTATGTTGAGTATGTGAATTGAGGGGTTTGTTTTTGTATATATATGTTTGTGATTGTTTGTGTATACTCGGTCTTCTCTGCGCATTTGCGCTTTTTCCTTGTATATCTTTATTTGACCTTTGTGTTCTCCTGATCACCTTATTATGTTTCGGGCCGATTGAAGTGATTTCTATCCGTACTTTGCAGATCCCTCGTACCCTCCAGTCGATCCACCACCATTTTACCAAGAGGACTTTTCTCCTGATTTTTCTTTTTGTACATATCCGCCTCAACCACAATATCAGGCCTCGAACTTTTACCTGCCACTGCCACCCTCGCATTGCCCAACATCTCACGTACCCAAGATTGACCTATTGGAGTCACCTCTAATGGAGTCCACTCTTGAGAAACTGACCCAATGATGGAGCAGATGAAGAATAGGATTGATGACCTCACTAGTATAAATAAGAGCCACAATGTCGCTTCAAATTTTGATAATATGGGTTCATTCGAGGATTCCTATGAGAGCTTGCAATCACCCAAAATACAAAAAATGAGAAAAAAAATTAAAAATACAAAAAGATCTCGGTAGACACACAGTTGAGCCATTTTGTGAGGAGAGAGAGAGAGAGCACACTTGCCATATTCTTTGACCACACACACTCACACCACAGTTCCCACCCTCGACCCAAGGATGACATTGTACAGACTACTCTTAGTCATCCATGTGTAGATGATGATTCCTATCTCCTCCCTTGTATGGAGGAGATCCATAATCTCAAGAAAAAATATTGATTGAACTTGAAGTGGTGGAAGCTATTCATGAAATCATTGAGGGCCCACTTTGCCAAGCCATGACCCAATTATCTAGTCCTAAACTCATGAAGAGAAAGGGAAGGAGTAGATCTAAACGACACATTTTGACCATGGCCACTGCCCGCGCCATCTCTCACCATCCACACTTTAGGAACGAGAACATTGCCACACCTCTTATGAGTTGCTCGATCTTTGATTGTTATTATGATAACACTCTCCTTGACGGTGGTGCTTCGATTAATATAATACCCTCCTCATTGGTACAGTCTATTCATCTAGGACCTCTCAAGAAGACCAGGATGATTTGCCAGTTTGTTGATGGATCAATACAGAGGCCGAAGGGTATTCTAGAAAACATCATCATTCAGATTCAGGGCATGAGCTTCACTGTTGACTTTGTCGTATTACCCATAGAGACCTCTGCCCATGTGGAGCATCCTCCAATCATCTTGGGAAGGCCTTTCCTCGCCTCTGCAAAAGCTGTTATTTATTATGGATCTGGAGAGATTCAATTCCGTTATGATGTCGGGAGCGATGTGTTGATCACTGCACGCACTGTTGACCAGAGACTCACATCCCACGAGAGTGTACATGTGTTTGCCAACCCCGAGGACTATGACCTTGATGCTGATATCAGAGAGGTTTTTTATGGATGATTCTGAGACCCGAGGATTCCTCTTGGGTGAGGAAGACTCAGAAAGCATAGAACTTGGAGTTCCCCTTTTCAGTGCATGGCGATGTATTGATGACATCTGCGGTATATATACCATAGATACCTTAGTGCGGAGGGATGACTTATGAGAGACCTCACAGGAGGGACTTGACCTGACTACTTCCATAGATAAGTTTGTTCCTTCTCATTTTAGCCTAGCATAGACTTCCCAGGCTGAACACAGCCACGCTACTTCTACTGACCAGTTCGTGCCTTCTGCTTTGAGATTGATGAGGATATTCATCAGTTCGATCCTGATCGGTTTGAGTCTGTTGATGACCCTAATATCGACATGCACCTTGTCAGATCCATTCCTCAGCGATCACGCAAGAAGGTCTGCTTTCTACCTTCTTGATCTTTGTACATCCATCTTTTTATACATTCACTTTCGTTTTACCTCCTTCCATCTACATTTTTGCTCGCCCACCTCATTCCGTGTGTTTTCCTTGCTTAGGACATACTCGGTCCTAAGTATAGTAGAGGTGGATGAGTTGAATGATCTTCCTTCTTTTCTTCTTTTCGTTTTCATTTTTCTTTTTCTTCAAAAAGGTGTCACCTCTTCCTCACTGCTATATTTAGGGTGTATTTTGTCCTAAGTATAGAAGGTGCACCCTGAGTTATTCATTCTTTTATCCCCTCCACGATCCCCTCTTCTTGTCTATACTTAGGGATATCTCACCCTAAGTACATGGATGATCATCTGAGTTGTGATCTGTTTATTCCCACCCTTGACCCTCGCTACATGTAGATACAACATGTTATACTTAGGATTATTTCATCCTAAGTATCAGGGGAGTGGTCGACTTCTCATTCGTTCATTTCTTCATTCTTTCATCCATTTATTCTTTAGGCTTTTCTATACTCAGTACGAATTATATCTTCTCTTTTTCTCTCTAATATATGAGGACATAGCTCAAGCTAAGTATAGGGGGATTGTATATACTTCGTATATACTTTAGCCATAATCCATACTTTCATATTTTCAATAAGTATGGCTAAAATACTATACATATACATATACAATTCATTAAATCAATTAATAAAAAGATGTTTATTATTCCTCAAATTCTTTTTATATATACTGAATAATAAATCGAGAAAAAATGTTTTGCAAAATGTTTAAACAATAGTTTGAAAATCTATTTGAAAAATCTTTTGAAAACTATTTGAACAAGATTTTGTAAAACGTTTTTAACCTTTGTAAAAATATTTTATTTGCAAAATTTTCTTTTCGTTGTGTAAAATAAAACTATTTTGAAAACCTATTTGCAAATGGTTTGGAAAATGATTGCAAAAATATTTGAAAAATCAATTTATATTATTTAAAAAACCTTTGCAAAAATGATTTTCAAATGTTTGTAAAAAGTATTTATAAAAATTATTTTTGAACTATAGTTTTCAAAATTGTGTGTAAAATTATTTTCAAATAAGTTTGAGGAATATATACATCACCCAAATAAAAAAGCACTTTTCACCAACTATATATATATATATATTTATCTATAAAAATAAATAACATACCTCTTGTGTAAATCCTTTAAACCTCAATTCGTGTACATAATTAATGCACTCCCATGTAAAATATTTGTACCTATCTTTTCTTTTCCAAAATCTTTTATTTTGAAAAATCTCTAAAAATTTTGGAAAATTAAAATTTCCAAAAACATTTACAAAATCTTTTCAAAAAAATGCATAAAAATTTGCAAAACCTTTTTGATAATCCGTAAAAAGTTCAAAATTTGAAAATTGCATCATAAAAATATTTTCTGCATTGCATTTGCATTTTCGGATTGAGTTTGATAATTGAACATGTCTAAGCAAAATTAGAAGATTGGAGCTTTGTTGGACCTTAAATTTACCTAATCACAGAAACCTTATAGGAACTGGAATTGAGGTACTTCAGGTCAGTCACGACTTAATTCTTTGAGATCATGAGACTTGGTTCAATGTCGTCTTTATTGCCTAAGT
Source organism: Ottelia alismoides (assembly GCA_037367405.1). Taxonomy (NCBI): domain Eukaryota; kingdom Viridiplantae; phylum Streptophyta; class Magnoliopsida; order Alismatales; family Hydrocharitaceae; genus Ottelia; species Ottelia alismoides. Next base: position 922,447 of record JAZKJV010004294.1, on the reverse strand, counting down.
AGATTATTTCGAAGCGCATGCACAACTCTTGTCGATAATGACCTAGATTGTACACATGCACCTTACACTTTACTCACCTCAGTTGAAGTAGTAGAGGTCTGGATTTGCCGAATGAGGCACAAGCCAATGGATGCATCGGAAGTCACGCATTTGTGGCCATTGTACCCCAACTTGATCCAATGGCGATGAGGTCTAAAGACAGAAGTTTTGGGTTGCAATAAAGCTTCAAAAGATGGATAGTCTGCTGGCTCAAAAGGAAAAAATCCTTATATAAATGTTGTTGTATATAGCATTCAAAAAATGGAAAAAATTAAAAACTCCAAAAAAGTGGACATGCCTGATTGAAGATAAAATGTCTGTTGGAGTGTACATATTTCTATAGTCAATAAGAAAGCTTGAGCTTCAAAGTCATATGTATGTGAGCTAGCAGCCGGGTGACTTGGCTACAATGATCAAGCATACTAGGATATGTAGCTACATTGGCTACCATCTATTCTTCTCTCCATATCCTCTTTTTGAGTTGGTTGTCACTTTAACTTAGAAGGGAATACCTCGCTTCTCGAGGAAAGTGTTGTTGGATTTGGGAATCAGGGTCATCATGTTGAAGACAACTGACTTTTACCGCTTCAGCTGAGGAGAGCTACATATCTCACACACTGTCCAAGATAGATTCATAGTCATAAGGTTTGTATATGAGGTGATTTGTTCTGACCTGGCTATTGAGGAGACTTGAGCAGGGTTTTGTGATTCTTAGAGGATGGTGTGCTTCAAATCTGTTTCCCGATAAGGTTCCGACTACACCTAAAATACAAAGGTCCGACTTGAGCTCCAAACTTTGATGTTGTGTTAAAATTAAAATCAATCCAAGTTCTTTCTTTTTCTTTTCTTTATTTTCATTTTATGCACTTATTGCATAAGTGTTTGCTAGGGACTGATAAAGGCAATATAGGAAGGTGATGAATATCCAATTTATCGCAATTATTCTATCATTTTGGCATTAAAAACTCTAGTTAATGCATGTAAATAGTATTATTTTGTAAAAATTAACATTCATTATTTATCCCATTTAGTGTATATAAAATATAGTTTTAATGCCAAAATTATAAAATAAAAAATAGAAAAGAAAAAGAATAAAATACCAAAGGTATTTATGATCCTGTACCTCGAGACCTAGGCATCTTGATGACATGGTCGAAAAGGAATAAAGTAGGGGAAGATAAGGGCCAAGAATACAACAAAAGTCCCATTCTTTTATTCATCAATATTGCATTTTTTGGACCTATTTTATTTCTGTTCTTTATGCCTCAAATAAAAAACTTTGTACATAAAAGTTGTAGATAATAATATATAGAAATTACAAAATTAATTTCATACAAAAATAATAAATAGTGTACTTTTTATACTCTAAATAAAAAGACAAAACCCAAACTTCCCATACCCATATATCCTCAATAAAAAAACTAAAAAATGTATCAAAATCACACTTAAATTATATAAAACTTTTGATAAGTTATTTAATGAAGGTGGTTTCATCCAATTCTGAGTTAATGTGTGAAAGTTAGGTTTTGAACCCCTATTGTCTAGTTTACCTATATAAAATATTCATTTTATTTATTCTATATTATTTTTATATTTTTAATTTTTTATAATTTGAAAAATTAATAATATATTTAAACATTTAGAATAGAATAAAACCATAAAGAAAACACAAAAATAAAATAGTGTATAAAAATACATAGATGAAATACATGTATTTATACATATATATTATATACCTATATTTATTTAAGTATACATATTACGTCAAAAAAATAAAATAGAAATATACTTATGTATAAAAAAATGAGTTATAAATATATAAAATATGAAAATAAAATAATAAAATCAAAAATACAAAATAAAAATAGAATGCACAAAATATAGATGAATATATCCAAAATGAAACCATAAAAATTAACTTGTAATAAATAACCTTATAAACATAAATAAAAATCATAATAAAATACTACATAAAATAATAAATATTTTTTATTTTATAACTAAAAATTAGTTAAATCATTTACTATCTGATATTGATTTTTCAAATAATTTTGGGTCGTCTTTTTTCTGGGTGGTCCACGTGGACCAACTAGAGGGAGTCAAGAGTTGACCCCGGTCAACTCTTCTCCCCAGGCATGTACCCTGTCAGACTTAGCGTTTGTCATCTCCTTGTTCTTTTTTTCCCGATCGATGCATTCATCAAATTGGCTCGATTCCTTCGTGACTTTTTCTCCTTAAGCATTCACTTTCACGCATCATCGTTTCCTCGAGGATTGCATCTATGAATCACCCGCTCCACCTTGATCTTCACAGCCTATACATATACCCGAGCTCCATCATTGTTTATTTTTGAATCCCCTTGCCCATTTTTTCTCCTTCCTTTTGCATTGCAGGGCTCGAGCAATGTGACCGGTTGCTCGCTAAGCAATTGGTTGGATCGAAGGAGCGGGTTGGAGGCGGTTTCCACCATCTCCGGCGGAGCACCACCGTAAGGTCCCCATCTTCTTGGCTTCGGCCAGGTCGAGGTTCTTTTCCTCACTTATTATATTCTCAGTAGCCTTAGGTTTAATTTTACATTTTTATTTTATGCTTTGATCCACTATATTAGTGTAAATTCCCCATTTCGTAGTTTGCAGAGCTCGATTCCAGTGAACACCTCCACTGTGTCTCGATCATTCAATGACCTGCCAACCACCCTCATTTCGTTCCACAACGCTTCTCCTGCACCTCGGCCACCTTCATTCAACATGCTCCTCCCTAGATCAAGATCACGATGTTCCATCTCCTCCCTTCGCTGGAGCAACCGCCATCCAACCGCATTTCGTCCCATTTCCACCCGCTAACGGGACAAGGCACTTTTCCCTCGATCCAGTTGTGTTCTTGTGCATGTCTTTGAAGTCCAGAAGCCATATGGAGGAGAATCTGGAGCTCTCTTGAGGTTCCTGGAACCACCTCGCTTCTCCGACCTCGTGGGAGCACGCTGGCAATCCTTGGACTTTTTGAGCCATCCAACAGAAAGAGGACGATGTCAGGAGTCTTTTGGGTTGTTTTGCAGCAACAAAGGATGTCAGAGGAGGGAGGTCTCATCGGAAGAAGATTGCTCATGTGGAGCTTCTTCCATGTTCTTCCACACTCTTCTTCCGTCATTGGATCAAGGCCGAGTCCCTAATACCACATCGACCATCAGATCTCTTGAGATGTAATCCGGATCATCGATCGTCGAACCTCATCGCGCCTCCTGCACACGACACGTGGCAAATAACATGCCCACGACCGTTAGATCTGGAGCATTTGGGGGTAAATTGCAGCCCATACCCCTACTTTTGCTTATTTATATTTTAGTCATGTAATTTATTTTAAATGCTTTTTATTTTTTTTGTAAAAATTGCATGTGAACCCTAGAGTCCAGTTGATATTTCTAATTGGTTCATATCAGGTCACCTCACGTGTCGTCCCAAGTGAGGTGGCCATTTTGCACTTAGGCCCTCGCAACTTTTTGTATTTCATTTTAATATAAAAACTTTCATTTATAGTAATATATTTTTTGGTAAATTAAAGAAAGGATCTCGTACTTAATTCTAATTACATTTATGCCCTTTCAAGTACATGAAATTTATATGCAAGTTTTTCATTATTAAATATACCATCCATGCTCAAAAAAATCTCAAAAAATAGGGTTAAGTGATTGCTAACATATAGATTGACACTACATTTTTGGATTTTTATTTTAGGTACTTTAATTATTTTTTTAAAATCAAAAGAGCACAATTTTGTCCATGTTTGAATTAAAAATTACCAAAAAATATAAAACATTTTGAAAAATTTCCATAAATAAATAAATAAATAGATAAATTTCCCAAAAATCCCAAAAATAAGTATTTTATCTGTGAATGTTCTTTATATTAATATTTATCTATTAAAATTTATTTGAATAATTTTGGACTTTATTTGTTATTTTTTACCTTCAGATCAATTCAGTTTATTTATTCAATCCCTGATTTGGGGTATTTTTTACTATAAAAATATATTAAAAATTGGCAAAATTCTCTAAAAATTATAAAAACGGTAAAAAAATTATTTAAAACCCCAAAAAAATTATTTCTTGTATTTTGACTATTTTTAGTAGTATTTATAATTGTATTATCTTATGTTGTATATATAGCCTTATATATTCCTATATTATATATTTAAAAGAAAATGAAATAAAAATAAAAAAATATAAAAAGAAAATAGAAATTATAAAATTAAAATCAATTAAAAATATAAAAATAAAATTCAAAAAGAATTGTAAAATCGAAAATCCATACAAAAATACATAGACAAGAGGAACACAAATTTTGGATTTCATTTCCCCGATCTACTGTTCGCTCCCTGTGTTCGACATTCTATTCATACTTACACCTATACACACATTTGTAGAGTTATAATAAATTTTAACTCCACATAAATTTTTGCTTTTATTGCTATATCTATTGTGGCCTAAATGGGTATAATAATCAGTACTTATTGTAGCATGGCACTCGTCTAATTAATTAGAACCAAGAAAAGATCTCCACGAGGAGTGTCTCGGCTTAAATTTATATCCCAGGCAAGTCCGGGGTCAAAGATAGGAAGGCAAATGAACAACTTAGGTTCAATTCAGAACACTTAGCTCTAGGTTTTCCAAATGGTATTTTTTGTTTTTTTAATGCACATTGAATGCGAATGAAAAAATACGGTTGAAATAAGTTAATAAAAAACACACAAGTTAGCCAAATTAATTTTTATATGAAATTAATCCAATTTAGCCAAATTATATTTTTCCTAGAAACTTATTTTTCCTAGAAACTTAATCTAGTGATGAATGCAAAACACATTTTTTTAATTTTAATGGTTAAAATGCAATAATAAAAATGCACACTTTTATGGGTTTTTGTGCAATTTTTCACACAAATAGAATGCAAAAATTATGAATTTTTTTTTGAAATTAAACATGAAGAAATGAGGCTACAGTAAGTTTTTTGGATTTTTTTTGACAACATATGAATTTTATTATGAACGTTTTAATGATTTAAACAAAGTGCTGCAAGTATTTAATTCCTAATAAATCCACAATGTCAACTTATCTAAAGAGCGAATTATCTCAAAAAGTTATTTATATATGCAATCTAGGAGAGTTGGAACTTCATAAAAATGATGTGTGGATTTAATTAAAAATCAATTATGAAAATTAGTCACCTATTTATTTGAGGCACATAACAACTCCAATTTAGATGAAATTTTGATAGTAATTAAAACACATTTAAGGCATCATTCCTGATTTTTGAGGAATTTTTAAAGCATCCGTGAATTAAATATGAATTTATGACTTCACAGTGGGAAAAATAAGCAATTTTTGCTAATACAATTTTAATTAATTACCCTATATTCACAAAAATCCAAAAATATCAAAATAATAAAGAATTAGTTTCTTAACAACATGACATTTTTCATTAAAATAAATTATTCTAAAAAGATGTCCAAATTAACGCATGAACATAGGTGTATCCGTATAATTTCAGAAATTAAGTTTGAATACAAAACATGCACATGGACTACTTTGCAAATATTGAAAGCTGACAAAATAAAAATGCAATTTTTACAAAAAAATAAAAAAGAAAAATGAAGAAGGGCAACCTTCGTCTTCGATGGGTGGTTGGCACGATGAAGGGGAGGGGCAACGAGGAGGGGCAGCGCAGCCCGCGCGGGAGGTGCGCTCGTGGTGACTGGAGGGCATGCACAGCGGTGGTGGAGGGTGGCCATTGGTTGTGGCTGCAACCGCCTAGAGGGGAGGGCGGCGGCTTCTTTGATGGCGGGTTCTGTGGGAAGAGGGAGGGGCCGTTGCTGGCGTAGGAGGTTGGCGCGGTTGGAGGGAGGAGCCACTGCTGGCGGCGGTGGCTGGAGATGTGGCTGCGTTGAAGGCACGGCCAGTCACTGCATGTGGCGGTGCATGGCGCTAGAGGTTGGTGGCAGTACGGCGGGGATCGAGGAGCGGACATGGGGGAGCGGGAACCTGATGTGGTTTTTCCTTTTTTATTTTTTTTTTATTTTTTTGAAATGTTTTAAAAGAACATGGAATAGAAATGAAGATGAGAATGAAGGGAAGGTGATGTGATGAATGATGGAGTCGGTGATGGTGATTTGGATATGGTGTAAAAAAAAGGAATGAAGGTGACCAAGACAAAAAATTAATGTTAGATAATAAAAAAATGATAAGTAGATAGAAATCTTACATGCGGTTTGCCAGATTTGTGGAGCAGCTACGCTGTACTCCTATTGGGGCCTCGAGCATGTGGCAGAGCATGCAAGGTTTCGCAACGACCTGGAGAAAACTGTGACGCGAAGCGGAGCTCCGCAGATCTCGCCAATGGCCGAAGAAGGCAGAAGACTTGTCGTCGCTCAACACCGATGGTGGAGTTGTCACCTCGGAGTGGCAGGGCTGGAATTCTCTCTTCTATTATTTAAGGAATTGGTAGATGTGGAAAATAAGGATGAAGAGAAATAATAAAAAGAGAAAGGAGATGGAGGTTAAAAAGGTGGTGGAAGAAATGATGTTGAATGGGAGGTTAGATGAAGACTTGGTGATTAATGGAAGAAAATGGAAGTTAGTGTAGAGAATGAAAAATAAAAGAAAATATAATAAAGTAGGCTACTAAAAAGGAAAGGATAAAATAAAAGAAAATGGGGAAAATGCAAACAAAATAAAGAAGAAAACAAAGGAACAAAACAGACCATGTGTACACTATTTTTTTTACTTTTCTAATTTTAATTTTTTTATTCTTAATAAAAGATATTTACAGAATAAAAATAAAATACTAGAAATAAAATAAAACATAAAAAATGATTTTTTGGATTTTTAATTAATTAAGAAAAGTAAATAAAAAAGAGAAAAGAAAAATATGTACATTATATATAAAGCCACTTTGCCTTATTTTCAATGACAAAACATTTTTCTTGAGATTTTTTTAATTATGTCATTTATTAAATTATATAATAAATAAATTAATAGAAAAATAAATAAATCAAAAGGGGTTATATTTGTATAAGAAAAATCAAAGTCACATTTACTGCATTATGTACAATATACAACGAGGTCCCAAAACTCAAATTTTGCAAACGAGCTCTGATTTTAATGAAACCACTTTCATTGGATAGTTAATTTTCTAACATAAATTTTTGGAGTTCATACAGAGTGAAAAATTTAGCCAGAAAGTTGAACTTTACAACTTTTAAGTATTTATTTGTGGTGAAATTTATTTTATATTTTTTATTTTTATATAACTTTTTATAAACAAGTCAGAGAAAGAATTAGCCAAAAAGGAGTTGAAATGGAATTATTAGAAATACATGAAGTTTGAGCTATTTACAGGTAAAAAATTCCTTTATTTTACAGCTTTTTATTATTATTTTATTTTGTACAATATAATGCATAATAATTAGTTTATTTTATTTACAAGAGTCATTTTATTAATTTAATTATTTTGGGGACAATTATTTGAGATTTTACTTGGGGACTTTGCTAAGATCAATATACTGAGATGATGAATCATGGATTCATCATGGGTTAATTGTTGAATTAGTCTGAGGTTCTCAACGGTCGCTTCGACGACTGTGTTCCAACCTTGTTTGGAACACAAGATCGATGTGGATTCTTGTATTTTCAATAACCTAACTCCCAGGACCAAGTCAGCATGGGTTGGTCGACAAACAATAAAGTAGGGGGAGATAAGGAAGAAAACACAAAAATAACTGATCATGTATATAACACACTAATTCACATTTATTTATTATACATATACATTCTTCACCTAAGTTTATTTAATTCATATGTATAGTTTTTCACTAATTTCTTCACAATGTGTTTTATAAAAATGTATATAAAAGTATAAAATAATAAAAAGTTCCAACCTGCAAATATGTCAGATAAACAGACTTCCAAATTATCAATTCCCAATGTCCGATAACTTTGTCATACGAACTCAAATTTCACTCTACTCACCTTAAAATTCATAAAATAAAATTATCTAATCAATGAAGGTGATTTTATTGAAAGCGGGGTCCTTTTGCAAAAGGTTGGTTTTTGGACCTAATGATAATTGGATTTCTTGGCTATTTATTTTATTATGTATATAATATTTATAGAACAAGTGATTTAGCATTTCTAAATTTTTTTATTTTTTAGTTTATTTATAAAATAAAATCCAAAAATAAAATCATGATTTCTTATTTTATATAAATCAAAAACTCTAAAAAATAGTCAAATTTGAACTATAGTATATATACCTATATTTATTAATATATGTAAATTAAATTATTAAAATCTATAAAAATTCACATGAACTCTATTTATTATTATATAAATTAATAAAATATAAAAATCATATCTTACTTATTAAATTATTGAATTAAAATGTAAATACTATTTATCAAGTACATTGTATATGTATTTATTGATATTAAATTTATATATCGTAAAATATATGATATTTACATATGTAAAATACATTATAATTTAGATAGTTTAATTGTTAATATTTTTTGTTTTTATACCTATTTAAAATAATATTATGATATTTATTGCATAATTTATAATGTAACTTAATCCTTGAATTCATGTGGTGCTGACAAGTGTCAGCACCACAAGACTTCTTCTTCAAGAAGCATGTTTGTTGTGCAGCTTGAATGACTCTACTTCACCAATTTCTCCCGCCTTCATTCACTCACCAAACCCAATCCATCATATCCATCTTCTAGCCCTAACAACCACTAACTTCGCTACGCCTTTGATCGATCCTAACTCTCTTCTTCTCTATTTAAGGCCATTAAGTTGGCATGTTACAACCAACTACATCCACCATCAGCAACAGCTAACCGACTTCCACCTTTCCGAGTCCCAGTGCTTCAACCTCGTGGTGACAGACGACAAAGACATCGCCTCCGCAAAGACAAGGGAAGGTTGGGGAGTGGTTCTGAGGTCTTCAAGCCTTGCATTGTGGCAAGCCCCCCCCACCCCCCGTGTAGAGCTCCGGGAACACCGCTCGTCGAGTGACGATCAGGAGTTCATACAACTCCACAATCCCAGGTGACCTTCCTCCACTTTTTTTTCGTTTGACTTAATTAGTCTATTAGATCATTTAATCATCGATTTAGTTAGGTTAACCATCAACCCTTTGATTAGTTTTGAAATCCCAACCAAATTGATTGAAACCCTTGCGAAATTGTGAGATGAAAGACCATATGTTCTAAACCATCTTTGGTTATGAAAGAACCCATCAATTATCCAGGTCGATTCCTCTAGAATCGAGATATTGATTTCTTAAAGGTTGTTCACCATTCCTTGGAGCTAAGATCTAAGTACATCATGAGCGGGGATTAGCCGATCGATCTCGACATTTGGAAGAGAACTCAACACAGTATCGATGCATGACAAAGAACCTTCTACCAACCCTAGAACCCATCATGGATTCGATCACCTTCTCGATGCTTTCTATCTTGCAGTAAGTGAGCTCGAAGAGGGAGGAGCCCCCTTCTGGTTCTACCTCCATCTTGTCGCCCTGCAACAATCGGAGCCTTCGTAGTCGCATCTTCCCCCGATTTAGGGAAGAAATCGAAGAACAATAGGAACACTTCAGGTATACAGGTGCTTGACACATGTCCTGATCGAATGCACCAGAACTACAAGCATCTTCTAATCTCCGTCGTTCATCTTGAAGCGGTGGAACATTTGTGTCTTTATCCCAATAACATTCCAAAATCGGGAGCGTTGTCAGGACTTTTTAGCAAATGGGTCCCCACGTAGGGACCTAATTGTAAAATAACTTTAGTTTTCTTACGTTTGAGCCCCTGATGAAGGACTCTTTTGCATAACTTTATTTCTTTTATTTTGCACTTATACCCATGCATACATTGAGACTTCTGGACCTACTCTAGACATTATTTTTCAGTGATATTTTAGGGTAGTTACTAACTACCCTAGCTTGGTTTTGGTGTATTTTCCTAAGATTTTCATCGATGATTTCTATCATTTTGATTTTTCAAATTTTATCTTGATTGTGAGTTTTATTGTGTTCTTCGAGCACGTTGCTCGATTTCTTTTCGTCCCCGTCCTATGCAACGGTACTTCACGGAGCATAAGTGATAATCAAGGAAGCCATGGACTGGGTTGTTGAATCTAATCCTTAGGGGTCGTACCTCGCTCAGTCTGGTGTGTACCTGGAAATAATGTCGGTTTTATGAACCCAATACAATGAAGCCTGTTACGAATTTTATTTAGGGTCAAAGTGTTATTAACAGACCCCTTGTTTTAATTTTTGAATTTCATTTGTTTGAGTATTTTTCAAATAATTGCCTAACGATATTTTTGGATTTTCTTTAAGTTCTAAGTTAATCAAAATTGGGGGAGAAGTCGGAAAAGCAATGGAAGTACCACGATGCTAGAAAACTCATCATCATGATGAATGATGTATGCTCATATAGAAGACTTATAGTGCTTCCTAGTTCTCTTCATGTTGGATGCAAGACAAGAATTTAAATTTATACTACATGTGATATGCAATTCAATGAAATCTCCCTAAGCATGAATTCCTATTAACGTGAAGAACCAATTTAACTTGATTACATTCCTAGCGTAGAAACTATGGGTACATGAATATAATTAGGTTTTGGACCTAAGTACCGAGTCAAGCAATCATTAAAACTATGGGTTCATTCATACAAAACAAATAAAAAGAAAGTCGAAAAGCACAAATCATGGAAAGCAAAAGAAAATAAGTGGAAAATAGGGAGAAAGAAAGATAGAAGGCAAGAAAAATCGTAAACACCACACGTCCCCCCAAGTAAACAAGCACTTAGTAAAATAGGCCCGAATAAAGTTCAAGTGTCCAAGTGTCTCAACTTGTACTATTACAATAATAAAGAATCTCTCTCTCACTAAATAAAGAAATTATGCCGAGGCTAGTCTGCTCTACCCTTCTCCTCGATCTTCTCTCCTTCTCTCTCCTAGCGTCTCAACAAAGAAAGCTGGTTTTCGCACTACTTGGCTGCCTCAGTCTCCTAGAAGACCATCCTCGCGTTACATGCCCTCCTAGAGAAGTCAACAGAAGAAATGATTCAAATAGATAAACAATTATTTAAATAAAGAAAAATAAAGATATAAAATAATGCAACTGATATGTACAACTATCTTACACATTGCTCCCCTGCACCGGCACCATTTTGTTGAGATGCTCGAGCAGATGTGCCTAATGTCCGGTCATGGAGGAGCATGTAGTGTCCGACAGATCGGATCTGGCAATCTTGTATCAGCCCTCTCTCAATATCGGCACGTAACTCAATGCGAATCAACAAAAAATTAACCCACGAATAAATATATGTAATGAATAAAGTGTGAGATGAAATTTATTAATCCCTATAAATGTGTATATAATGCGCAAGAGTAGGGGGTCGAACCACTGAGAACGACAGAGAATATATATAATAATTAATAATTAATAATAATAGTTGTTGTATTTTTAGCCTTTTTCTATTTTTTGTGGGTTTTTTTAATTATATGTGAATTTTTATACATTTTAATTATTTTAATTTTTTATTTTAATTTTTTATTTCCTTTTACTTTTGAAATTTTTAACTTCTTTTTATTTTTAAGATATAATACATATTTATATAAATATTAATGATAGGGGTCGGGGAAGCTGCACCCGGAGATGTAGCTAACTAGCTACATCCGATCATTTTTTTCATTAGTTTTTTGTGTTTTTGAAATGAAACATAAGGGGATTTAAATAATAATATATCACCATTTTCTCATGTAAAATTCAAACAAATTATATAGTTCTATCATCTACATCAAGACTATAACATTTTAACGATCTCAGAATTGCTGAAATTGACCCTATCTAGATGGGAATGTTAGGAATGTTTTTTGTATGAAATTTGAAACACATATTCCACTCAATAAACTAAGTAAATCCTCATAGGTTTCCTTAAAAACCAATATGAAAAATAGTCGGGTGTAGCTAGATGGTTGCACCCCTCGGTGAAGCTTCCCTTTTCCCATAATGATAAAATAGTTAATATAAGTAATATATAGAGTAAATGTATATGTTTTGAAATATAGCTAAATATATTTAAATATACCTTAATATACTCAAATACTATTTACTCTATATATTTAAATATACCTACATATACTCAAAATACAGAAAATAAAATGTTTTTGTGTTTTAATATTTTTGTCCATTTTTAAGAATTTTTAGAATTTTTGCTAATTTTTATGCATTTTTAAAGTAATAAAATATACAAAACTATGAATAAGTAATATAGCTGAATTATTTTGGATTTTAAAAATAGATAATGGTCTCCAAAATTCCCAAAACTATTTTAATATATGTTATATATAATAAGGAAAAATATAAGATAAAACCCAACATTTTGGGGGGTTTTCATGATTTTTTATTAATTTTTATAGTATTTTCAGGGTTTTATGATTTTTAAGGTTTTTGTTTTGTATTTTTAGTGATTTTTGGGTATAAGTTATAATATATAGTAATATAGGTACTCTATATTTCGAATTTTTAAAAATGATTTGTATATTTTTTAAGGTTTTAATGATTAAATAGGGAATACATGCATATTTTTGGATTTCTAAAAAAATAGGAAATTACAATAAATGTTGAATAAAATTATGGGCATGAATAATCGTGGTGTAAGTCACACAATGTATTTTTTCCTACGATTTTTGGAACAATAAAACTATTTAATAAAAATGCAAGAAATAAAATACAACAACTGAAAAGGATCTATTTGCAAATGAAGTAAATATTTAATGCATTTCATAATAGGTCCAATAAGTATAGGGGTACGCTGACAATTTTTATAACACCTCACATGTAGCAACACATGAGGCGGAAGGACCCAATAGTGGATGGCAAAAAGTCCAAGGTTCTTAGGAAATTTATACAAAAAACATTATCTTAAATATTACAGGGTGGTTTAATAAATACAATAGTGGTGAGGGTACTTGGAAATTTACCCACTAACTGGCGATCAAGCGGCACTAGAGGTGTCGCGAGGCTCTACTTATCCAGATTGACGACACCGGGGGACGATGTTTAGCCTTGCTATAAGAACTCCCAAGAACAGCATCCAGGCGTTGCTTCGATCCTCGATTACCTTGAGTTCCTGCCACCTCCATCAGTTCTAATCATCCCAAAACATGGCGGGGTCACTTCCGCACCCGTAGTGTCCCTTTAACGGTGTCCAATCCCATTGATGGGGACCTAGAGGTCTTTTTTGCATACACACCAACCTAGAGCCCAAGTCACGTGTCGAATCTGCTCCTAGGTGGAGCTCATGGCACAAGTACCTGCACAAAAATGTTCACTGGATTAAGGTGAACCTCCTCAGCCCAATCTGAAGCTACTAACCACGGTGAAATGAGATAGCCGATGAGCTCCAGTGGAAGGCGGTAGAGGGAGCTCGAAATAGGCTCGATCCTTACGTGATCAATATGAGAGATGGGACGTTTGATGGAGAAGCAAAGGGGTGAGAAGTTGTAGGTGAAATTGCAGGTCAAAACGGGATATAAAACATTGGGACAATGACCAAAGCTCTAGAGCTCCAACGTACTTCAATCTACAAATGTAAGCTACGATAGGAATCAAATGAATGAAATAAAAACATGAATGAAAATTTGGAACTAAAGGCTACCAAGAAATGCAGTAAAATAGCTATACCTGATTTGGAAAGCGAAGGAGCAAAGAGCTCCGCGTGAAGGTGCTTTCCGGGGATGCTAGATCACCACTTCCCTCTCATTGTCCACACTGATTGGGTCGAGGAACTCATGTTGTCACCAGGAATTCAATCCCTTTGGGGTTACGAAGAATACATGGGATCAAAACCAAAAAAATGGAAGGATGGTCTTATTTATAAACATGATGAGGTGTGGGTCTTCGATCAAGGATTACGTGAATAGGAAGAGGGGTTGGTGGGATCTATGAACGTAACGAGATGGAGGGTGGTTTGATCGAGTTTGATGAAGGGATCAATGATAGAGGTGGTAAGGAGATGGCGTGAAAAATCAGGTAAGCAAGGGGGTCATGTGTCTGACAGAGAGGGCGGTTGAAGACTGAATATTTGACCTGGATTCAATTGTCTACACATTGTGATTGGTCCATATAGGACCACTATAAGACAAAACAAAAGGAAAAGGGGGAAAAATAAAAATAAATACCTACACATTTTATGAGAAAAAAGTCAAAACATAAAAAATATTTATTTATTTACATAGTATTTAATTTTGATTTTTATTTGTTTTAAAAACCTTATTTATTAGGTGGTAGTTTTTACAAGTATATTCATAAGTATATTTACCTATATTTAAATCTTTTTAGTTTTATTTTATATTTTAAATTTTATTATATATATACTTATGTATTTATAATATACTTAAATATATATTAAAAAGTTTTATTTTATTTTCTGATTTTATTTATTTACTTAAATAAATATATGTATATATATATTATGGGTATATCATGCCAATGTATTTTAATGTATTATTTATTATAATGTATTTTTAATGCTTTTTTGTGTTTGTAATTTTAATATATTTCAAGTAATATTTACAAGTATTTAAAAATATAAGAAAGGTAAAATTTTAAAGAATAAATTAAATGAATAAAATATGCATGTATGTAGTACAATGGGACCCCAAAATATCGGTTTTTGCATCTTAACTCCATTTTTATGAAAATGCTTTCATTAGATAGATAGTTTAATTTTAAGAACAATAAATGTGAGTTTTATGAATTTTGAGCTCAGATGGAGGATATATTGATCATTGAAGTTCGATTTGCGGTTTTTTTCATCTGTGTGTCCCAGTCACATTGTGCATTATTTCTCTTGGCAATTAATTTTATATTCTTCTATGTATTTTTATGTACAAGTTTCATGTTGAACAAATCTTTATTTGTTATTTATAGTTAACGAAATTAGGGTTTTTGTGAGTATTCCTGTACATTTATTGGCTCTATCTTCCCCTACTTTATTTCTGGTCGACCAAGTCAATGTTGACTTAATCTCAAGATTTAGGTCATTCAGTATTTACAATGCTTCATTTTTTCTTTTTCTTTTTTTATTATTTTATTTTGGAATTAAATACATGTTTTTATACAGTATTTACATGGTAATTATTGAGTGTTGTTTTATGTGTTTTTAATGCTATTTTCATGCATTCAACTAGGGAGTTAAGGCTAAAATGAAAGAAGAAAGGTGATGAAATAGAGATTCATCACATACCCCTCGCTAGCCCCAAGTCCCGCAATGATCATGTTCACTTGAGGACTCCCATTTGTAGTCTTTAGTTGAGCCTTTAAGGGAAGATGATCCTTCTTCTGATGACCAACTTGATTATAGTGCCAACATGGTTTATTTTATGCCTTTTTTTGGAACTTGTCCTTTGATTTCATTTTGTTGTTGTTACTACCCTGTCTATTTTTCTCTTTCCCCTTCAAGGTCATGACATTAACCTTAGCCAGAATATCAACATGAACCACATGCTTTTGTTTCTTGTGTTCCTCCTCTATGGCAATTGTCATCATCAAGTAATCCATAGAAAATTTCTCCTTTATGTGTTTCAGGGTCTTACCAAAGCCTTCTCAAGACTTGGAGAGTTTTTCTATGATGCACATGACTTGAAACTTCTTTGGAAGTTCCATCTCAGCATCTTCTAATCAATGGAGCAGGAGTAAAAACTTTTATGTCTGTTCAGAAAATGACTTCCCCTCGGCCATGGAAAACTTTAAGAATGTAGAAACAATGTATTTCTCAATACTGATATTGAAAGCTAGGGTTTAGGCCTTAGTGCATCACAGAAGCATGAAGATCGCATCATATGCGATCGAGAGCGACTAGCCATACTAGCTGCATGGGGCAATGGAATTTAAAAATTTTAAAGTGATGAAACCACATGATTCGAGAGCACTTCTTGAATCATTTCATCAAGACCACAAAGAAGATATAGGAATACCACTTGAAGCGTGGTTGCAATCGAAGTCTCTAAAGTAAGAGACCGTCTGTCTCAAGTCCGACCCGACGGAGGAGATGCTTGTGAGCGCATTGATGGGATGCATCCTTCTCGCAATCCAAGATGAAGATTCAAGCAATGAACCTTCTGATTTCATCTCACAAAATCCGAGGTCTTCTTCAAGTGTAAGGAGCACTGTGGAAGATGGAGATCCACGAGCGGTCGAAGCGACGACACAATGGCTTCGCAACGACGATGAGTCTCTCTAGGTCAAGAGGTGGACGGTCACTCTTGAGATAAAGAGAGGGGGGACGTGTGATGAGAATGAGAGGGAGAGAGAGAGCTTGCAAATTTTGTTGTGTAAAAGAAGAGCTAGGGTTGTCTCCTTTTTTATAATATTTCGAAAGTCCATGTATTGCATTCCATGTGTTACACAAAATCAATGTCATAAATTGATTTTTGTTTTCATTCAATGACCATGATTTTTTGTACAAATTTACAACAACAATTAATTTAGTTAAGTTAAATATATTGAATAATTGTCAATATAATTTAATTCAATCAAATCAATACACATAGAAAGATTAGGAAGGAGGCAAATCTTCTTCTAATTAAGGGGGTGACACTCACCTTGATTTAGGACTCAAGGGTAGTCGTCCACTCTCCTTACATGGAAGGTGCTTTCCCTCTTACAATTATGTGAGATCATGTATCTCACATAATCCTTCATTATTTGTAACGTCTTTTATTGCAAATTTATTCACAAAAATAATTTTAAATTACTTTGTGACAATTCAATCATGCCATTAAAAATATGAATCATATCCATACATCCAAAATAATGTAAATTGTATTTTCAATTAATTGTCCAATGTGAATTCAATTCACATCGACATTTAATTTATATATACTATTTACAAATAGCTCTCTCTAATATATTATAAATCACATTTATAATATACATGATTAATATGGATAGTACTATCAACATTATTCATATCCATGATAATTAAATCATATTTAATTATGTTAGATCATCATTCGCATGCATCTAAATAATATGAATCATATTCACATTATTCATGATAATTAAATCACATTTAATTATCAATTTCTCAATGCTCGGATATACAATTCAACAATGGAATTATTCTTGAACTCTTTCAAGAATAACGTATTTTCTCCTCGGATACTTGGAGACAAGGACATGGCGATTGTACACGTATAGTGACTTGGATATTGAGATTATATCTCAAATACAGATCTCGAGGACCTCTCATAGATATTTGATTAAATCAAAACTGTAAATCCAATCTTCTCATCGCTTGTGAATTGTATTCAGATCAATGTCCAACATTTGGACAAAGATTATATTACTTCTCTCCTGAGAGGAGTCACTTAAATCCAAACATGTTTGATCACTCCCTCGAAATGGAAGTGTCATGGTTATACAATCATTTATGATCACATCACCCTCGAGTATTCCTAATACACGTACATCCTACATACTGGAAGACCTAGAATAAACCTGATTGTCTTCTTTAAGGTTTTATCATTAAGTTTCTCATTCGGTCATTGGGAGTTGGTGTCGATCATATGCTTTCCAAAAGCATATGTCATACCTACAAATTCTTGTCATGCTTCCAAAGCAAGATGACCATGCATAGAATTTGATTGGTCCCAATACCTCATGAGTGAGCTCATGTCTTCCAGTTTTAGTATTGAACATGTATGATCCCTTTGAGAGATCTTACTACTCATATGCCCTCGTATGCACACCATCTCGCTGGTGTATAGACCTTGATTTGATCATCATCCTAACAGTATGCCAAATGTACATACTCAGACATATAACAATACATCTGTCACCAGTTAGAGGATGCATGCCTATATCGTGACAGTGTACGAGATAAGTCTTGGTTATCTAGATCTTGTCAAGTCAACTCTTCGACCTAACTTATCTAACACCTTCGAATCTCTATTCCTATGCAGTGGACCTACATCAAGAGATCGGTCAGATATCAACCTTTATAGAAGAATTGTCATCTCCTTCTCAGGGAGATCATCTCTTGATAATCATTTGACGGTGCTTGATGAGTCCTCAATCTAACTATTTAGATATCATCCAAGAGCCTCTATGATTCAACCATTGAATCAACAGTTGTATGATCATTAAGATGTCCATGGTACATAACCCTAATTGTACTCAGGGACTTTATAATGCATTTCTCAAACAGAGAGTGAAATTAATCAATAACATTTATTAATATATCAAAGATTACAATAATATTTATTGCAGAAATGATTCGCCTTGGACTCACATGGCTAACAATCTCCCACTAGCCCTCAGAACCATTCAGGTACAATCTTTAAATCCATGCTCATTACATGTTGTTCGAAAACCTTCTTTGTCAAATGTTTGGTAAGGGGATCAACAACATTATTGGCAGAGGCCATCTTGGGGATGATGATGTCACAACACTTTTGAATCTTGTGAATGTGATTCATCACTATAAAAAGTTGAAAATAGAGCTTCATTCCCGAATAATTAGCTGCATTTCTCCATTTATTCTACAATATTATCATTCTTGTGCTTAGAGATAATATCTCTATTTTAGTATTCATAATTGCATGGATAAGAAGCCAACTTCCCTTGTAAATATCACTTGTATATTCCCATATCTTTTTCTATTTTTAGTTCTTTTTCACTAACTCAGAATAAAATAAAATCAACCCTATAGTGTATGTATTACTAACACTAATAATAAAATACAAAAAATACTAACATGTAAATTAGCCCAATAAACCCCAAACCCTAGTTCGAGACTAAAATCCTTAAAACGTGAATATCTTTGTCATACAGTCTCCTTTAGGATCCTATTCACTTTTGAATTAATGTACGTTCAATTATCTACAAAACAAGACTAAATTCAAAAGAATCGGAGTTTGTATGTGAAACTTGGATTTTGGACCCCTATTGTACATTGTACGTATTGACCTAAATTGACCTTATTTTTTATGTATAAAAATAATCTTTTTTATTTATTTCTTTTACATTTATTTTCTTAAATTACTTTTTAATAAAATGAATAATAATTGAGCCAAAATTCAAAGAAAATAAATCAACACGAGTTTGTATATAAAATATGTGTATAAGCCCCCTTTTATTTTATATTTTTATTTTATTAATTATTAAAAATCCAAAGAAATTAGATTAAGGTGTAAATATTTATTTTATATTTTCTCTAATTTATTTTGTTTTTATCTTATTTAAAAATGCAAAAAATGTAAAAGATAAAATGTGGTATTTTATATCTATAGAGTACCATCCAAAAATATTTTTGTATAGATGATTTCTTTTGGATTTTGATCCTTCACGAAAGTTGTAGATCTCATCGAGATGAGTAGCTTTCATGTTGACCTTTTTTATTTTCTTTGGATTTAATTTTTGAATTTTCTAGGAGAGACACGTGGCGGCTCCTAGAGTTTTACGTGTCACCCCCTTTTTTATTTTTTCCTTTTTATTTTTATTTATTATTAGTAGTAATATTATTTTTCATTTATTTCATTTATTATTATTTATTTTATTTGTTTCATTTCATTTTATTTTGTTTATTATTTTATTTATATTTTATTATTTATTGTGAATTTTAATTTTAATTTTATTATTTTCCCGCCATGTGGTTGCGCCCCCGCGTACCATGTGGCATTTCACCTTCCTATCCTCTTGTGCATGGACCGCAACCACTAGTCGTTCCCCCCACGCACGACCGCTCCTTCGCCTCGCACGGTGGTGGTCCTCTGCTTCCCCATGCCTTGCGGTGCACAGATGCAACCGTCATTCTACGCATTTCTCTCTCCTCTCGTTCCCTGCTATTTCACCTTCTCCGTTAACCCTCCTCCGTTCTACACGTACCTCTATGTTGCACGGTTGATACATCAACTGCCTGTGCCCACTTCTTTCTCCCCATCTCCTCTTCCGTCCAATCGCACGTGATCTCATCCTACGCACGATCCAACGCTTCATCCACGCACCCTACCTCGCCTTGTCTTGTGCTCCATCACCAACAACCCTTAATACCCTTCACATCGCCCCCATTGCCCACATCTGTCATTTTCCAGTGAGAGAGAGAGAGAGCTCCCCGACGAGGTCTGATGACAGAGGAACCCGCCCTCCGATCGAGAGATCTCCCATCTTCGACAAGATCTGTGGATCTCTGGTCCAATACGCAGCCGCTCCAAGCCACTGCCAAGCTTCTGGAGCTCGGTGGCTCTATCGAGGCGACGACATCCCGATCGACCCCTCCTTGCCTCGGTCGTATTCCCCAGGCAATATCCCATCCTCCATTTCAGGTATACCTCTTATCTCTTTATCCCTCTTCCTTCCTCAATCGATCTTCTTCTTTTCTTGTCCCATTCTTCTTTCGTATTCTCGTCCCCTTCCCCTTCTATCAATCAAACCCCTCAATTCCTCCACATCTTAACCGGACCACCACACCCTTCCCCCGCTTATACGTCTACATCCACCCTCTCCGCCTTCGACCTTCCGCACGTAAACCCTTCGCCCTTAGCCACTTGTCGACGTTGAGCTCCCCTATCTTCCCTAGCTCACTACCCACGAGCATCACCTCAGTCCATCGGATGCCTCCACCTTCGATTCTCATGCCCCCACTAGTTGTTGTCGATCGAGCTACCCACCACTACCATCCAGCCATTGACTACTACCCAGCTCGACGCCTCGAGCTCGATGTCCATCTTGCCACTGCCTTCAGCTGCAGGGCGTTCGCCCTCTACTCCTTGGCACACATCGCCTCAGCCTCACCTCAAAATATAGTAGCGATAGGATCGAGCTTTCAGCCCTTGATCCGATGACCACTAACGCTCCACGCTATCTCCTCTCTCGAACCTCGAGGTTCGAGTGAATAAACCATCTATGGTTGCCATATAGAGCTTTAACAGCTCTGAACCTTTCCCGTTGAGCCTCCTTCCACATCGTTAGGCTTGCGAGCCAAGCCACCACCAAAGTTGTGACAGATCGTCATGTGGAGGTTGGGATA
This sequence comes from Ottelia alismoides, assembly GCA_037367405.1. Lineage (NCBI taxonomy): Eukaryota > Viridiplantae > Streptophyta > Magnoliopsida > Alismatales > Hydrocharitaceae > Ottelia > Ottelia alismoides. The sequence continues at coordinate 901,309 of JAZKJV010004294.1, read as the reverse complement.
CCCGCAACTCAGGCTCGCATCCGAAGCGTCGTCTGAGTCTTGCAGTGCACGTAGACTGCACATGATGGGTGGGTCATTTGCACGACACCCCCCGCAGTTTTGCAAATAACGCCAAAGACCCCCGCCAGATGTACCTACATAAGGTGCACGTGCTCTGTGGGTAAATTACGCAAATCACCCCCCCCCTTCTGGGTAATTATCATTCTACCCTCATCAGCACATTTCTATTTTATATTTTGAACACCCTCATTTTGCTTGTTAATTTTAAATTAGTTTTTCATTGTTTTTATCATTTTAGAAATTATATCTTGTAGAATCATTTATGCTCTATCACGTGGATATAGATTAGATTTTTGTGAGCTATGGTTGATTTAAATTAATTATTTAAATGGAAAATTGCATATTTTACCCACTGCATGGTCTTTAATTTTTGATAAATCACAAACTGCTCCAAAAATTCGGTAGATTTAAGTGTGTTCTATTTTGTGCCCAAAATCATTGCATTTGCACGCATATCGAGGTTATAATAAATTAAATGGTGTTTGAGTAATTAATTTTAAGTAGTATTTTTAGAATTTAATATTTTTTCTAAATACCCCTCATATAGACTTATCTAGGATAATTTTACCTCTGAAAAATAATTTGGGTTTCTATTTATTTGCAAAAAATCATCCTTTATGCATTATTAATTCGTAATAAAGTCATTTTGCATCAGAAAATTCCAAAAAATATAGTGCATTCATTTCATCATGTTCCACATGCTTGCTAAGTTTTATGTTATTTTAATATTCTTTGATAAAAAATTGCATTTAGCCCCTAAACATGCCCGAATTTGTATTTCATTTATTAATTGCATAAAAAAATTTAAAATTCCTCAATGAAAACCTAGGTTCTAGATCGACTACTAAATGACCTAAGGAGACAGTGGTCTCCCTGAATTCGACCTTGGGCTTGCCCAAGTAGAATAAAAATATGATCGCTCATGTTAATTGAGAAATTGATTTAGTAGTCTTTTTTATTAATCCTAAGTGCCTAAATAATACAACTATTTTACATAATTAATTAGGGTACTTAGCAATTCTTCAAATGGTGTCGTTCTTGGGGAGGCATGGCTTAGATTGATTATTAGAAAAATAGCTCATAGGTTTTCCACCCTCGGGTAGTCCGACCCCCAATTTTTCTTGTAATTATCACTCTGTGGTTTTCCTGGATTTATTTAGTTTATTTTGTCCCTTCATTTTATTTTATGTATCTTTCTAACCACCATCTTAATTTGTGTGTGAGTGTCCCGACGTGACGGAGTGGCTGCTTAGGTGGCCAAGCATCTTAGGCGTATTGGTGGTCGATTTTTCTAGGAATATGCTGGCAGAAGGAATTGCATAGAAATTAAGATCGAGTTGAGTCGTGAGAGAGTGTAGAGTCTTAGGATTTATTTTCTGCATTTCTTTGATTTTTGTAATTAATTTGTAATAATTTAAGTAATTGCATATTTCCAGCGGATTCTATTCGGGATCTCACGTGTGGACTCAAACTTTGGACATTCTTCTGCTATTTGTGGTGTGTCGAAACCTATTTCACTCTCATGTGAGGGTAGGGCTCAACTTGAGTGGTTTGTAGGGTAGACCTACACTCATGACTCTTAGAGAATTTTTATTAGGATGTCATAGTGTTTGTACTCTATTAGGATCAAACTTCACATAACAAGACACGTCTTAGATCATTATACTCAGTTAAACTGAAATCCAATTCTTCCCGACTAATAGAACTTTCTACTAGGAGTGGTTTTCGTCAGCTTGCGTATCATTTAGAAGAATTTTTAATTATCTATTTTACATCCCACATGAAGATTGTGAGGAAGCATTTTAAGTCTCCTTAACTGGGCATACCATCATTGTTTTTCATGTGCATCGGCTTTTCTCGATTCCTCACCTTGATTTTCTCTCGTAAGTTAAAAAGGAATTGGATTGGACAATAGACATGGTTATTTGGCTCATTAAAGATTTTCAGTGATAACCATTTTTAAAATTGGGAATGCTAAACAAGGTTGACTTTAATAAAAGGAATACAATAAACAATTATATTCAGGAGAGTAACCCCATCCTTGTATGTAGCTACTTACCTCCAGACAGAGTGGGTAAGGACACAACCACTAAGGTTAGATCCCAAATCTCTGGACTTGCCCCCTAAGTCTCCTTTTCTGACTCTCGCAGATTTGGGAGCTGCAAGAGCTTGCCTTCGACCTTAGATTACGTTTTGGTTATGTAAGCATGTGCGCATCCTTTAGGGTGTGATATAGAACCCGACAGTATGGGAAGATAACCTCATTGATTGGGAGCACACAGGTGCACCGTTGGGCATAAGGCGACACATTGTGTGTAATGGATGCATAAGATTATTATATCACCAACATAAAATTGAAAAGATAATTGGCCGGACCATTGTAGCCTTCACTTTGTGAATTCGTGAAATTTGGGTTTGTATTGTGTTTGCATTGTATGTGTTTATCAAAGATCAATCATCAAAGACCGCACACTTGTGCCTTCACCGTCTCTCTTGAATTTATTTTTCATAATCTTTCTCTGAACCTCTTGACATCGAGAATGGAGGATTGGGGTTGTTTGCTCGGACTTTGCGAGCCTCTCACTGACCACCCCAAACCGATCGTCCTTATAGTCTAGAAGCCACTCTCATCCCAAGCCCCCGTTGCTCCATGGAGACTCTTCCCATGGGGTTACGATCAATAAGTCACTCTCTTTTTCTGAGGGTAGTTAGACCCATGTTGTCCCTCTCTTTTATCACCACATCGAGGAAGACATTTACCTCGATGCTTCTAGAACTAGTTCTTTCAACTTTATTAATCCAAATCCTCTTCATTTTGAAGGTGAAGAAGACGAACCAAAGTTCAAGATGCTTCCTAAGAAAAACTATGAGGATGAGGATCACAAAGATGACCCCATGCAGCAAGTCCTTGCCTGTTTAGCTAGAGGTGAGTAGTGGAATGCATACCTTATGGCTAGAATGGGCATGTGATTGAGGTGGGTGCTATGTACCGACCTATGGTGGATGCTTATAATCTAGTAGAGAATGAAATGCACAGGTGCTTATTGCCAGAAATTCCACCTGATGCATTTGAGTTGAAGCCTCATTTCCATGGGTTGTTACCAAAGTTTAATGGGAATGCAACAAAAGAACCATATGTGTTCCTGAGAGACTTCGAGTTGGTATGAAACAACCTTAGTCATCCTAGGGTTGGACAATATTATATCAGGTTGAAGGATACCTCGTTTGCCTTAGGAGATAAGGTTACCCATTAGTTGAAGAATCTTTGGGTTAGATGTATGACCTGGTTGCAATTCGAATACTTATTTTTTAAGAAGCTCTACCCACTCAGTAGGACTAAATAGATGAGGAAAAGATCACTAGTTTCTCCCAGGGTCCCCATGAGCCATTACATGAATCATGGGATAGATTCAATGATTTGTCACAAAAATGCCCCTCCCATGGAGTTATCAAAGCGATCTTAGTTCAGACCTTATTCTATAGCATGACCCCTGATATGCAAGGTATAGTGAATGTAACTTGTGGAGGTAGCTACCTGAATAAGAACGAAGATGTCGTATGGAAGATCTTAGAGAAGATGGAAGAAATAGGTAGATCTCAGGCCACAGGGCATATCAGGTGTCTCGCTCATGCCTATCTCATGAGATACCTAGGAGGATTGTAGTGGATTTGATAGATGACCTCATCCCCAATATGGGGATAATAGCTGATAAACTTACCATGGTAGAGCAGATCCATAAGAGGGTCACTAACCTTGAGCGCGCTTTCACGATTATCAAAGCAAGTGGAGGAATTATCTGAGAAGGTAGCCAAGATACGACTATATGCCCCTTATGCACCACATGCACCTGCACACTGAGTTCACCTCGTAAAGGAGTAGGTACATGGGCCTCAAAGCAGTTGGGTTGAGGAGCAGCAATACACTCAGCAGGAGCAGCACACCCCCTGATGAATCTCGGATTTATCACTCTAAATCTCATTTATTAAGCTCAAATCCCTCAAAATCATCAACATTTCTTCATTTATTCCACATAATTAGCATTCATGCATGTTTTAATAAGAATTGCATTTTAGCACTAATTTCTGCATAAAATAACAAGCCAAAAATCCCAGCCAAAATTGACCTGTAAATAGCCTAACTTCCCCGATTTTTAACTAGTCCATGCTAACTCCGATACATATCACTAACAAGAATAAATGAAAAATACAAAAAAATCAATAACCCAAATAAGTGGATGAAAAATCCAAACCCTAGTTTCAGGATTTCCAGACTAAAAACCTCATATCTTCCTCATACAGTGTCCTCTTTAATCCTACTCACTTTTGAACTAATGTACATTCAATTACCTTCAAAACAAGACCAAGTTCAAATGAATCGGAGCTCATATGTGAAAGTTGGGTTTTGGGCCTCTTTTGTACATTTTATATTTTAGCGGTTTTTGACCTATTATTTTATGTACATAATTAACCTATTTTAGTTCATTTCTTTTTTATTTATCTTCTTTGATGAAAGTTTTATTAAAATGCGTAAAAATCCAAATCTAAATTGAGCTTGAAATCAAAGAAACAAATTTAGTCCAGGTCTTCACTAACCAACTGTACAAAATCAGTCTTTTCGCATTTTATTTATTTTCTTCTTTTTCTTAATTAATAAAAATCCAAAAAATAGATTAATGTGTAATTATTTATCTTTGATTTTATCATATTTTTTTCGGATTTTTATCTGGTTTAAAAATGACATAAAAATTATAAAACCCAAAAATCAAGGCATTCTATGTACATGGGATACCCCAGAAATTCACTTTATACATTTGATCGATTTTGGTTTTGAGTATTCATAAAAGTTGTAGACCCCATCGAGACAAGCAATTTTCGTGAAGAAACTTTTTCGATATGAGGTTGTTTGCTATTTGCATTTTACAAAGTATTTAATTCTTTGAATTTTCTGGTGTTGACACGTGGCAGTCCCTAGTGCTGCCATGCGTCAACTGTTTTTGGCATTATTTTTAATCATTTTTTATTAAAAAATAAAAAATAAAAAGGCCTGCATGTGCGAAGTACGTACAGCCCAGGCACGCGCCAAGCACGTGCGTCGCGCCTGTCCTCAAACGCTGCCACATAGCTCCATCGTGGTTGTCCGATCTCGGCCGATCGGACGGCCACTGCTCATCTTCTCCAGAATCGCCTTTCCCAATCCAATTTCACCGCCGCCCGTTGGTAGCTTCGCCGCCCCTCGATCATCGCTGTGAATCTCACCCAAGCTGAATCTCGTCCGATCTTCTTGTCAAATCAATCTCGAGATCTCCGATCATCCTCTAAATCCCATCTCCGATCGCATCCCCTTCAATCTCTCGACCATCCCCGATTCCCTTCCAAGACCGGCCGAACCGCTGCCCTATTTAAAACCACCATCGCCCGTCGACAGAACCATCCGCCGATTTGCGCTCTGTTTCCCCCACCGGAGGTGACAGCTCCGCGTGGCCCTCGTCGGTGAGATTTGAGGGCCACGACCCTCGTTGCAGCGACGTCCTCCTCGCCTTACTGCCCCAGCTCCAGTGACCACCATAGAGCCACCGACTCCGACAATGACTTCTTCTCCAACCGGTCTTTGTCGCCATCAACATCACGCCCACCATCGACTTCTACGTCCATCTCCATTGACGCCGCTCCACCGCTCCTCCAGGAGGTCTTCCTCGTCTCCAGCTCCTCCGGCTACTCTCCGCGACGTCAACGACACCGCTCCGCCATACGTTTCCATCTGAGCGGACAACAGCAGCAGACCACTGGTCGCCGGCCCTCCCAGGGCTCCTCCGCATCGCCACCGGCCCAACCGTACGCCAGGAGCACTCCGCCAGATCCTCTGCCCTCTCCACCTTGGCTGGCCCACCTCCGCCTCCCAACGCCAACGCCAGGGCTCATACCCAAGGCCTCTTCCTCACGTGCATGGCACGTGGTGGGGGAACTACGTCAGCCTCCATCAGCCCCGAGGTCACGTACTTCGCACTTGACCGTAGGGTAAATTGCATAGCATCTCCTGGCCTTCTCGCTATTCACGTCGCTAGCCCCACCGACCCAGGTCACGTGCTTGACACGTGACCTGGTGGTCATTTTGCAGATAGTACCCCTTCCTTCTTGGTAATAACTCATAGGCCCCCATCTTTGCATGTTATTTTATTTTTTAATTATTGCATCGATATCCTTGTACTCCCCCACAGTTTTGGACATCTCTATTGCATTATTTAATTATCAAAAAATAGCATGATGTTTTTCATTTAATTCTCTACGTTTTGACATATTGTGGATATTTTTGTGATCATTGGTTAATTAATAAGTAATTGTTTTGTGGAAAATTGCATAATTTGCCTATTTCTTGCTCTGAAAATTATATTTGATTAACCGTTGCTATAAAATTCTCGAAAAATCATATAATATAGAATTAATTGTGCTTGACATCATGCCCAAAAAGAATCGCATTTGCATGCATAGTTTGCCCTGTAAAAATCATTTTGCATATTTCAGTGTTTGATTTTCAATAGGTATTGAAACTAGTATTTTCGAGGTTTAGGATTTTTCTGAGATCAATCACCTAGTGATAGATCTTAGATAATTTTATTCCTTCAAAATAATTAGGTTTATTATTTATTATAATTAAATATTGAAATTCAATTTGTTTGCATTTAAAAATTCATAAAAAGAATCATCTTGCATCTAAAAATTCTAAAAAAATAAAGTGCATTCATTTCATCATATTTCGCATAGTGGCCAAGTTTCATATTTTTCGGACATCGTTTGATCGATATTTACATTTTAGTCCCGAAAATAGGCCAAGATTGTATTTTACATCATTTATTGCATTAAAAATTACAAAAAAGAGACCACCTCGAAAATCACGCACGAATTTTGATAGACATAATTCTAGGTTGTTCCTTTGCCTCCTTGTGTTCGACCTTGAGACTTGCTCAAGTAAAATAAACATAAAACCACATTCATTAAAATCGACAAATATTTTGTGTGGTTATTTTCTTGACCGATTCCGATTGCCGCCTACAACGAAATGACAAATCAATTTTTATGCACGAATACACATAAATACACATTTTTAATGCAGTACATTTCGGACCCGTCAGATGGCGCCGTTACCGGGGAGGCAAACGACTTAGTTTTGTGTTTCGAAAATTTACGTTCGGTTTTCCGCATTCGGGTAGTCTGACCCCCGAATTTATCATTGTAAATTCCATTTTTTGCATTTATTTTATTTTCAACATTTATTTCTTTTACTTTATTTTTATTTCTTGAGTTACTCTCTTACATTCTCTCTCTTATTTTTATTGCAAGGTAACATGCGTACGTGGAGCAGTTTTTCAAGAACTGACGCATCTTCACCGACTTCCGAAAAAGCCGCAAATAATTTAAGATCGAGTCGAGTCGTGAAAGAGCGTAGAGTATAGGATTTTAATTTCCGTAATTTTATTTCTGTAATTAACTACTCATTTACAGTGGTGTCCGTTTGGACTCTCGCATGTGTAAAAAGACCTTAAACTGTCTTCTGTGGTGTGTCGTGACCTATTTCACTCTCCGGTGAGGGTGGGACCCGACTTGAGTGGCGATTAGGATAGACCTGCACATACGGCTCTCAGAGCATTTTAATTTTTGATTGTGCTCATAGGAATTAGGTCACACTTCATTATTAATTGAGACGCACATTAGATCGTTCAATTTAGCCAAATTTAACTCAATTCTTTCCCGCTAATAGAACTTTCTGATTAGGTGCGGTTTTTCATCGGCTTGCATTCATATAGATTAAATTTCAATTCTAGTATTGCATCCCACATGGAGATTGTGAGGATTCACTATAAGTCTTCTAACTGAGCATACATCATAGTTTTTCGCGTGCATCGGCTTTTTCCCGAATTTCTCCCTCTTGTTTTGTCACATAATTCTAAAGGAAATTGGGACTAGATAGTAGACATGCATTTGTGCCCATTTAAATTCTTCAGTGATCACCTAACTAAAATTGGGACTGCTAAATATAGCCGATCTAAATAACCCATAAAATCAAGAATTTTTGCGTGAGAGCAACCCCGTCCTTGGATACTTTTATTTTTTCTGAGTGAGCGAGAGACGAGGTTGCTCTCCTGGAAAAATAAAATAAAAGCATCCCAGGATGGGGTTGCTCTCCTGTAAAAATTCTTGATTTTATGGGTTATTTAGATCAGCTATATTTAGCAGTCCCAATTTTAGTTAGGCGATCACTGAAGAATTTAAATGGGCACAAATGCACGTCTACCGTCCAGTCTCAATTTCCTTTAGAATTATGTGACAAAACAAGAAGGAGAAGTTCGAGAAAAGCCGATGCACGCGAAAAACTATGATGTATGCTCAGTTAGAAGACTTACAGTGAATCCTCGCAATCTCCATGTGGGATGCAATACTAGAATTAAAATTTAATCTATATGAATGCAAGCCGATGAAAATCCGTACCTAATCAAAAAGTTCTATTAGCAGGAAAGAATTGAGTTAAATTTGGATAAATTGAACGATCTAATGCGTGTCTCAATTAATAGTGAAGTGTGGCATAATTCCTACGAGCACAATCAAAAATTAAAATGCTCTGAGAGCCGTATGTGCAGGTCTATCCTAATCGCCACTCAAGTCGGGCCCCACCCTCATCGGAGAGTGAAACATGCCACGACACACCACAGAAGACAGTTTAAGGTCTTTTTACACATGCGAGAGTCCAAACAGACACCGCTGTAAATGAGCAGTTAATTACAGAAATAAAATTGCGGAAATTAAAATCCTAGACTCTACGCTCGCTCACGGCTCGACTTGATCTTAAATTATTTGCGACTTTTCGGAAGTCGGTGAAGATGCGTCAGCGCTTGAAAAACCGCTCCACGTACGCCTGGTACCTCGCAATAAAATAAGAGAGAGAATGTAAGTGAGTGACTCATGAAATAAAAATAAAATAAGAGAAATAAATGCTGAAAATAAGATAAATGCAGAAAAATGGAATTTACAATGATAAATTCGGGGGTCAGACTACCCGAATGCGGAAAACCGAACGTAAATTTTAAAAACACAAAACTAAGCCGTTTGTCTCCCCGGCAACAACGCCATCTGACGGGTCCGAAATTCGCTACGTTAAAATGTGTATTCGTGCGTAAAAATTGATTTGTCGTTTCATTGTAGGCGGCAATCGGATTCGGTCAAGAAAACTACCACACATAATATTTGTCGATTTTAATGAATGCAGTTTTATGTTTATTTTACTTGGGAAAGTCTCAAGGTCAAACACAAGGAGGCAAAGGAACAACCTAGAATTATGTCTATCAAAATTCATGTGCGGTTTTCGAGGCGGTCTCTTTTTTGTAATTTTTAATGCAATAAATGATGCAAAATGCAATTTTGGCCTATTTGCGGGACTAAAATGTAAATGTTGATCAAACGATGTCTGAAAAATATGAAACTTGGTCACTATGCAAAATATTATGAAATGAAAGCACTGTATTTTTTTGGAATTTTTGGATGCAAGATGATTTTTTTTATGAATTTTTAAAATGCAAACAAAATGAATTTCAATATTTAATTATAATAAATATTAAATCTAATTATTTTCAATGAACAAAATATCTAAGATCTATCACTAGGTGATTGATCTCAGAAAAATCCTAAACCTCGAAAATACTAGCTTCAATACCTATTAAAAATCAAACACTAAAATATGCAAAAAGATTTTTACATGACGAATTATGCATGCAAATGCGATTCTTTTTGGGCACGATGTCAAGCACAATTAATTCTACAATATGTGATGATTTTTCGAGAATTTTTAGTGCAACGATTAATCAAATATAAATTTCAGAGCAAGAAATGGGTAAATTATGCAATTTTCCACAAAATAATTAATTATTAATTAACCAATGATCACAAAAATGTCCACAATATCAAAACGTAGAGAATTAAATGAGAAACATCATGTTATTTTTTGATAAATAAATAATGCAATAGAGATATCCAAAACTGTGAGGGAGTACAGGGATATCGATGTAATAATTAAAAATAAAATAACATGCAAAGAAGGGGGCCTAGGAGTTGTTACCAAGAAGGAAGGGGTACTATCTGCAAAATGACCACCAGGTCACGAGCCAAGCACGTGACCTGGGTCGGTGGGGCTTGCGGCGTGAATAGCGAGAAGGCCAGGAGGTGCTATGCAATTTACCCCGCAGTTACGTGCGGAGTACGTGACCCGGGGGATGATGGAGGCTGACGTAGTTCCCCCGCCACGTGCCACGCACGTGAGGCGAAGGCCTCGGGTCTGAGATCTGACGCTGGCATTGGGAGGTGGAGGCGGGCCGACCAAGGTGGAGAGGGTGGAGGGTCTGGCAGAGTGCTCCTGGCGTACGGCTGGGCCGGTGGCGATGCGAAGGAGCCCCGGGAGGGTCGGCGACCAGTGGTCTGTTGCTGTTGTCCGCTCAGATGGAAACGTGTGGCAGAGCGATGTCGTTGACGCCACAGAGAGTGGCCGGGAGGAGCAGGAGACGAGGAAGACCTCCTAGAGGAACGGCGGAGCGGCGTCGATGGAGATGGACGTAGAAGTCGATGGTGGGCGTGATGTTGATGACGACGAAATCCGGTCGGAGAAGAAGTCGTTATCGGAGTCGGTGGCTCTACGATGGTCACCGGAGCTGGGGCAGTAAGGCGAGGAGGACACCGCTGCAACGAGGGTCGTGGCCCTCGGATCTCGCCGGCGAGGGCCACGTGGAGCTGTCACCTCCGGTGGGGGCAATGGAGCGCAAATCGGCGGATGGTTCTGTCGACGGGCGATAGTGGTTTTAAATAGGGCAGGGATTCGACGGTCTTGGAAGGGAATTGGGGATGGCTGAGAGATTGAAGGGGATGCGATCGGAGATGGGATTTGGAGGATGATCAGAGATCTCGAGATTGATTTGACAAGATGATCGGACAAGATTCTGCTTGGGCGAGATTCACGGCGATGATCGAGGGGCGACGGAGCTACCAACGAGCGGTGATGAAATCGGATTGGGAAAGGCGATTCTGGAGAAGATGAGCAGTGGCCGTCAGATCGGTCGAGATCGGATGGCCACGATGGAGCTACGTGGCAACGTTTGAGGACATGCGCGATGCTCGTGTTTGACGCGTGCCTGGGCGCCATGTGCCACGCACGTGCGAGACTTTTATTTTTTTAAATTTTTTATAAAAAATGATTAAAAATAATGCCAAAAACGGCTGACACGTGGCGGCACCAGGGGTCGCCACTTGTCAGCACCAGAAAATTCAAAGAATTGAATACTTTGTAAAATACAAAATAAATAGAAAACGACCTCATATCGAAAAAGTTTCTTCACAGAAATTGCTCATCTCGATGAGATCTACAACTTTAATGAAGACATCAAAACCAAAATCAATTAAATGTACAAAGTGAATTTTTGGGGTATCCCATGTACATAGAATACCTTGATTTTTGGGGTTTTATAATTTTTATGTCATTTTTAAACTAGATAAAAATCCGAAAAAATATAATAAAATCAAAGATAAATAATTACATATTAATCTAATTTTTTGGATTTTTATTAATTAAGAAAAAGAAGAAAATAAATAAATTACAAAAAAGATCGATGTTGTACAGTTGGTTAGTGAAGACCTGGAGTAAATTTGTTTCTTTGATTTCAAGCTCAATTTAGAATTGTATTTTTGCGCAATTAATAAAACTTTCATTAAAGAAGATAAATAAAAAAGAAACGAACTAAAATAGGTTAATTATGTACATAAAATAATAGGTCAAAAACCGCTAAAATGTAAAATGTACAAAAGAGGCCCAAAACCCAACTTTCACATATGAGCTCCGATTCACTTGAACTTGGTCTTGTTTTGAAGGTAATTGAATGTACATTAGTTCAAAAGTGAGTAGGATTAAAACAGACACTGCATGAGGAAGATATGAGGTTTTTAGTCCGAAAAATCCTGAAACTAGGGTTTGGGTTTTTGGTCCACTTATTTGGGTTATTGATTTTTTTTGTATTTTTCATTTATTCTTGTTAGTGATATGTATATAGTGGAGGTAGGTTTTGTGTCATTCGGAGTTAGCATGAATTAGTTAAAAATCAGAGAGGTTAGACTATTTACAGGTCAATTTTGGCTGGGATTTTTGGCTTCTTATTTTGTCCAGAAACTGGTGCTAAAATGCAATTCTTATTAAAAACATGCATGAATGCTAATTATGCGGAATAAATAAAGAAATGCTGATGATTTTGAGGGATTTGAGCTTAATAAATGAGATTTAGAGTGATGAATCCGAGATTCATCACCCCCTACAGGTGGAGTCAGTCTACGAGGAGCCTCCACATGTGTTTGAGATTAACGGGTTGTGGTACAACCATGACCTCATCGGTAGACAATCGGGGATAGGGAGTGGTCAGCCACACCGACCCCCCTAGCTTACCAGGACATCAACTCCATCCCCACACCACTCTTTGTACAGTGCCGACAAGGACAGAGATACCAACCTCAGCAGCAGCAGTGCACATTCCACTCGAGCCAGCAGGGTCCACGACCTCCTTACACCTCACAGTCTCACCTACAACAACAGGACTAGTATAGGCAGCAGAACCACCCATCCTCCAGCCAGCCGCAGCATCAGACCCCACCCATGAGCGATTTGGGGTCCCTGACCTTGGTCATTCAGTCTTTGACAGATAGGGTTCAACAGATGCAGAATGATTATCATGACATAAGGACAGATCTCAACTATGTCTCACGCCACAAGGATCAACAGATGGCACCAAGTAATCTAATTCCCGCCCAGGTTCATGTCAATCCCAATAGCCTGAATCAGAGTCTGCAGCAACCACGAGATCAAGTATACTATTCAGATTACTCCTGATCTGAACATGAGATCCTTTCATATGATAATGTGAATCATATGTCCCTTAGGAGCAGAATGACTATGATAATACATGACTGGGCACATGAACAGTAGGAGGATGCCTCCAAGTCTCTACTTGAGGAGAACTTGGAGGAAGAGAAGCACCATCATCACCACCAGTACCATCACCTCCAGCGAAATAAAGGGAAACGAATCTCCAAAAAATAAAAAAAAACAGAAAAATGAAAGAATAAAAAGATGGAGAGGAGCATCAACAGTGAATCAAGCTAGCCTGATGAAGAGAATGCACCTCCATCTGAGGAGGACACACCAGGAGCAGTAGAGGATGCACCACCTTTTTCTTTTCATGATTTTCTTTCCAAACAGAGTCAGAGTCACAGTCCTGTACAGAACACATTTGCCCGTTTGAATGAACATTTTTCAGTTTTAGAATCTGAGTTATCTTCTATAATCCCATTCCCCTATTCTCTTAAGAGTGGAAAGAAGAAATCCAAAAAGATGACCTTGAGATGGCAGAGTTTTGCAACAAGTACATCAAGGTCAGAAACTCCTTTGATAAGTATGTGGATATGACACTTGCATTTCAGAAGTACCTTAAGGTGAGATGCACACCTACAAGGGTCAGCAGGAACACAAGAAGCCGTGTTGAGAAGTATGTTCTGTCAGTAGCCACTACTTGCGCCATTAAGAATGTGTTTCCAAGGAAACTAAGGGACATAGGTGCCCATTATGTGCTAAGTAATGTCGATGACACTGTGTTTGCACGTACTCTCTTGGGTAATGAATCCTCAATTAACCTGATGCCAACAACCCTCTATGAGAGGCTAAATCTAGGATCTCTTAGGAACTCCAGAGCTTTACTTCAGTTTGCTGACAAATCTACTAAGAGGTCCAAGGGAGAATTAAGGAGCATTATCATCAATGTCAAGGGATGGGATTACATGGTGGACTTCATAATCCTTGATATGGAGATCTCTTGGTATTGGAGAGATTCCCGGATCATACTTGGAAGGCCATTCCTGAGGATAGCTGGGGCCTAATTTGACTACAAGGTCGGGAAAATCCAATTCCAAACTCCAAGAGGAGATAGGAAACTGGAGATGAAGCAGACAAGGTGGCATGCCAGATTCTGAATCCAGCACCAAGTACTCCTCATCAGAAGTAGATTGTGTTCATGTAGACACTATTGGTCCATGGAGACAGAACCCAACCAGCACAGATGAGTCCCTCTCCTCTAGAGAGAATCTTGTACATGAGACAGTTTGCGTGATCCTTCGGAATGAACAACAAGGCGCATATCATATAGAGAGTGCATCTCCCTACATCTTCGATGACACAAAGGCCCAACTGGTTCTGTCAGTCATTTCCTCTTTAGGACAATCAGAAGATGAGGATGACAAGTCGGACATGGCATTTGCTGATAGCCTGGATACTTTTGATGATCCGACTCCATAGCCGAATCAATTGGTGGCAGCTACTTCAGAGACAGATCCAACCACTGTCAGCACCGAGCCAATACTGATTGAGCCTGATTTTCTTGATGACCATACTTTACCTGAGCTCAAACCATTACCTACAATGCTCAAGTATGCCTTCCTTGCAAGACAAGAGAAGAAGTTTCCGATCATCATCAATTCACGATTAACCGAGGAGCATAAATCTCGCTTGCTAGAGATCCTAGAAAAAAATCACAAGGCAATAGGATGGATCATTTCCGATCTCCATGGGATAAATTGCGCTCTATGTTCGCATCTTATCTACCTTGAGAATGAAGCCAAACCCTCCCGTGAATTCCAACGCAGGCTGAATCCAAATTTACGAGAGGTCGTAAAGAAAGAAATTGAGAAATGTTGTAACACGAGTTTTATTTATCCCATCTCCAATTCCAATTGGGTGGCACCTATTCATGTTGTCCTAAAGAAGTCGAGAATTCAGACGACCACCAACGAAGATGGAGAGTAGATCGTGACATGAATACCCACGTTGTGGCGTGTCTGTATGGATTACAGACGCTTGAATGTCGCCTTGAAGAAGGATCATTTCTTGACATTTATTGATCAGATCTTGGAGAGATTGGTGGGAAAAGAATTCTTCTATTTCTTAGACAGGTTCTTAGGCTACAACTATGTAGATATTGCTCCTGAGGACCAAGAGAAAACCACGTTCGCATGCCCCTTTGGTACCTATGCTTTCAAGCGCATGCCCTTTGGGTTATGCAATGCTCCTAGTACATTTCAAAGATAAACCTGGAAAGAAGAATGTAGTGGATGATCACCTGTCCCATCTCTCCCATCTCGAGATTCAAGATGCTTCTAATGATACACCAATTCGAGTCACCTTCCCCGACGAGTCAATTTTTGTTATCGACTCACTCCCACGTTATGCCAATATAGTGAACTATCTTGTCCCTAAGAAAGTTCCTGAAGATTGGCCCAAGAGAAGCATATATCAGCTTAAGTCAGATTCGAGACATTACGATTAGGAGGATCCGATCCTTTTTTTTAGGGATCGAATTGTGTCTGGAGGAGGTGTACTCCTCAGAAGGACTACCGGAGTGTCCTTACTTACTGCCATAGTCTGCAGGCAAGAGGACACCACTCCGGGAAGAGAGTCGTATGGAAGGCATTGCATTGTGTCTTATACTGGCCGACTCTGTTTCGCGACATTCTCACCTTTGTGAAGTCATACCCAGTATGCTAGTGAATGGGAGGAACCGTAGATTCCAGAGATGAGATGTTGATGCAGCCTGTCATCATTTGTGATGTCTTTGATGCTTGTGTCATCGACTTCATGGGCCCATTCCCGGTCAGCCACGGATTTGAATATGTCCTTCTTGCGCTAGATTATTTATCAAGGTGGGTGGAGGCTAACCCGACCCGAGACGCAGACAGTAGGATCGTCTGTAAGTTTATCAGAGAGCATATTATTTCTAGTTTCAGGGTCCCTAAAGTGTTGATATCCGATGGGGTAGCCATTTTGTGAATAGAGTGGTGAAGAAACTTGTGAAGGATTACAACATCGAGCACTGTATTGCTAGTCCTTACAACCCAAAGATCAATGGCCCGACAGAGGTGTTAAATTGGGAGTTTAAGACCATATTGTAGAAGCACATCCTCCCAGACAAGAAGGGCTGGTCCCATATCTTGGACCAAGTCCTTTGGGCCTACATGACGGCTTACAAGACACCATTAGGAACCTCCCCATTTATGATGGTATTTGGGAAGCTGTGTCATTTGTCCACCGAGTTAGTGCATAAATCAGAATGTGAAATTAAGAAGGTCAACTAGAACACACATCTAGGGTAGAAGCAGAGAGAGATGGTTTTGAATGAACTTGTGGAAATCAGAAACCATGCATATGACAACAGTTTGGTATACAAGGATAAGGTTAAGCGTTGGCATGATAGATTTATCAGACGAAAGTCCTTCGTTCCTGGATAAAAGGTATGGTTGTTCAATACAAAGTTGAAGATTTTGCAAGGGAAACTCTACTTCATGTGGATGGGTTCGTATAGTCCATGCTATGCATGACAGTGAATGTGTAGAGATCTCAGATCTTACAGATGGAGCACATACATATTAGTGAATGGACAACTACCAAAATACTTTGTCGAACAAATGAATAGTTATCCATATTGAGGAGATTGTTTTCATGCGTGAGACATATTCAGAAGACATAAATAGAGCTGTGCATGAGACCTTGCAACATTTATCTCTAGCCATCTATAGCATCAAAAAGATGCAGATCGATATATCTTTGTACATTCCTCAACCCCATCGGTTCTCACACGACCGTTGTCCTATACTTAGGCTGACTATAGCCTAAGTATAGGGGGGTGATGCTCACCCTGTCTATATATTCATCCATTTCTCCTCTTAACCTCGACCACCCCAATTTTGCTCTTCTTTATACTTAGACTGACTAGAGCCTAAATATAGGGGGGGCGATTCGACTTATATGCTTCTATTCCTTTCATTCTCCTATGCTTATCAGGAGCTGTCTTTTCCTTGCTTTTCGTGCTTTGAGGACATAGCACACACTAAGTATAGGGGGTGTGTATATATTGTGTATATACTTTATCCATAGCTCATTCTTTCACGTATTTTTGTATGTATTATGCCATAATTACGTGATGGGTAAAATTGGTAAAAATGTGTAAACTTTGTAAAATACATGTATACTTGTATATTGTATAAAACTGTAAAATTTGTAAAATGTGTATACTACTCTCTGTAAAACTTGTATAATCTAGTAAAATTCTTGTAAATAATACTTTTGTAAATTTGTTGTAAATTAGGAGGTGTACCAAAAAATTATCAATAAAAAATATATTAAAAAATCTTATGTCTATTAGAAAGTGCTTCTTATTCACTCTTGCATATCATTCTTGCATTAAAAAAATCATCTTGCATATCATTCTTGCATTAAAAAAATCATCTTGCACTTCATTCATATGCATTTCATAACATATGTATTTCATTTGCATATCTTGCATATGCAAAGTGGAAAGTTAGTGGGTTCTGAACCGAGTTATGAATCAAAACCGAGGATACACTTGATTTGACCTTAATCTATATAATTTGAGAGGAACTTTATAGGAACTGGAGTTGAGAATTTTCAGATCGAGCGACTTAATTCTTTGAGTCCACAAGACTATGTTCATATGTCATATTGATTGGTCTAAGTAGAATATTTCATACACATGCATGATTCTTTTAGACAGTGACCTAACTTGGAAAAGCACTTTGCACGTAGCTCTTCATAAAAAAGGTGGTGAGGGGTGGAATCCTCTGGCAAGAGACGCATGCAAATGGAAATATACGCAGTCACTTGAAGTGGCCAGTGCACCCCAACCTAGTATAGTGGAATTGACGTCTAAAGACGAGATATGTGGGTTGAAATAAAGCTTATGATGAGGGATGGTTTGCTAGCACAATTTTTTCTAAGACCCCAAAACATGTGCAGAAAGAAATATTCAATATCCGTAGGGGCACAATAAGATCAATGCATTTTTCAATTATTTCCACCAAATAGAAGTAGATGTATTCGAATAAGAAAAAGAGAATAAATGTATGTATATTGACCACAATGGTCCAGCTTCAGATAGACTGCAGATCTTCGTGGAGACTTCGCTACACTGGCCAGCTTCACAAGGAAATGTGGCTACACTCCACTTCTCTTATTATTCTTCTATCTTCTCCCCCTTACGATTGAGGACACAACACGTACCTGAACTTAGAAGGAAATACCCTGCTCCCCGAGAAAAGAGTAGCTAGACTGGGGAATTAGGGTCACCTTGCTAAGAGAAGGTTGTTCTTTGCCACTTATGATGTGGAGAACTATATTTCACTTACACAATACAAGTAAGATTCATTGTCACCAGAATTTGCATATGAGGGCATGCTCTGACATGACTGTTGAGGCGACCTGAATAAAGACTTGTGGAACTTAAAAGATGTTAGGTCTTAAATCCTATTCCCAATAAGATTCCGCCAAACTAATAATCCAAAGGTCGAGTCGAGCTCCATTTTCAACTTTTGTTCATGACCTTGGTATGGAACCCAAAATCATTTCACTTTTGCATTTCATTTTAGTTGCTCAGGGATGAGCAAGGTTTAGGTATAAGGGGTTGATGAATATGTGATTCATCACTCTAAAAGTTGAAAATAAAGCTTTGTTCTCGAGTAATTAGCTGCATTTGTCCATTTATTCTACATTATTATCATTCATGCACTTAGAGATAATATATGTATTTTAGCATTCATATTTGCACGAATAAGAAGCTAAATTCCCTTGTAAATATCACATGTATATTCTCATATTTTTTATTTTGTTTTATTTATTTTTCACTAATTCAGAATAAAATAAAATCAACTCTATAGTGTATTACTAACACTAATAAATGAAAAATACCAAAAAATACTAACTTGTAAATTTGCCCAATAAAACCCAAACCATAGTTCGAGACTAAAAGCTTTAAAGAGTGAATATCACTCTAATACACTCTCCTATGGAACCTACTCACTTTTGAATTAATGTACGTTCAATTATCTACAAAACAAGATCAAATTCAAAATAATTGGACTTTGTATGTGAAACTTGGGTTTTGGGTCCCTATTGCATATTCTACATATTGACCTAAATTGGTCTTATTATTTTATGTATAAAGATAACCCTTTTACTTATTTCTTTTACATTTATTTTATTTGATTATTGTTTGAATAAAACTATAAATATTGAGGCAAAAACCAAAGAAAATAAATCAACCCGAGTTTGTATATATATCGTATGTGTATAAGTCCACTTTATTTTATCTTTTTATTTTCTTAATTATTAAAAATCCAAAGAAATTAGATTAAGGTGTAAATATTTATTTTATATCTTCTCTAATTTTATTTTGATTTTTATCTTAGTAAAAAATGCTAAAAATTATAAAAGACAAAAATGTGATATTTTATATCTAAAGACTACCGCCCAAAAATACTTTTTATACATATGATTTCTTTTGATTTTGGTCATTCACAAAAATTGTAGATCTTGTCGAGATGAGCAACTTTTATGTTGATCACTATTTGATTTGACTTCATTTGATATTTCTTTTTTATTTTTCTTTGGATTTAAGTTTTGAATATTCTGGGAGCGGCATGTGGTCGCTCCTTGAGCTGTTGTGTGTCACCCCAGTTTTTATTTTGTTTAATTTTATTTATTCTTCTTCTTATTATTATTTTCTATTTTATTATGTTTCAATTTTCCATTTTTATTTATTTATTTATTCATTCTTTCATTTCATTTCATTTATTTATTATTTTATTTAGTTATATTTTATTATTTATGTCTAATTTTAATGTTTAACTTATGATTTTTTATTTTTAATTTTATTATTTTTTCCGCCATGGGGTCAAGCACCCCTTGCCACATGGCATTTCCCCTTCTTATCCTCATGTGCCTAGACCGCAACCGCCGATTGCTACCCATACGCACGACCGCCCCTCCCCCTCGCGCTACGGTGGTCCTCTACCTCCCCGCACCTGGTGACACATGGCTGCAACCGTCATTCCGTGCTTTTCTCTCTCCTCTAATTCCCTGCTACTCTGCCTTCTCCATTAACCATCCTCCCTCTTGCTTGCACCTCCACGTCATACGATTGATGCATTAACCGACTACGCCCACCTCTTTTTCCCCATCTCCTCTTCCCTCTGACCGTACGTGACCCCGTTCTCCAAACGACCCGGTACTTCATCCACGTGCCCCACCTTGTCGCGTCGGGTAAACCATCACCAGCCACCTTTAAAACCCTCCCCATTGCTCCCGCCGCCCCCATCGCTCGCATACACCATTTTTTAACAAGTGAGAGAGAGCTCTCGAGTGAGGTCCCGTGATAGAGGAACCCGCCCTACGGTCGAGCGAAGACCTCCCATCTCTAGCAAGATCCATAGATCTCTGGTTCATGATGCAGCCGCTCCAAGCCACTACATGAGCTTCTGGAGCTTGCCGGCTCCATCGAGGCGATGAGACCCCGACCGACCCCTCCTTGCCTCGACCATACTCCCTAGGCGATATCTCATCCTCCATCTCAGGTATACATATTATCTCTTTATCCCTCTTCCTTCCTCAATCGATCTTTTTCTTTCCTTGTCCCTTGTTTCTTCTGTATTCTCGCTCTTTCCTCTGCTTCATTCCCCCCCTCTATCGATCAAACCCCTCGATTCCTCCACATCTTCACAGGACCACAATGCCCTTCCCCTGCTTATATGTCTACATCTACCCTCTCCACTTTCGGACTTCCGCATACAGACCCTTTGCCCTTTGCCACTCGTTGCTTTCAGCTCCCTCATCTTCCCTAGCTCATCACTTGTGAGCATCACCTCAGACCATCGGACACCTCAACCTTCGACTCTCGTTCCCTCGCTAGCCGATGTCGACTGAGCTACCGCCACCTCCCTCCAGCCATCGACTTCTGTCGAGCTCGACGCCTCTAGCTCAGCATCCGTCTCACCGTTGCCTTTAGCCGCAGTACAATTAACCTCTGCCCCTCGACACGCTTCGCCTAAGCCTCACCTCGAAATATAATAGCTGTAGAATCGGCTTTCAGTCCTTGATCCGACAGCCACTAATGCACCATGCCATCTCTCTCCTGAACCTTGAGGTTCGGGCAAGCTGAAACATCTATTGTTGCTACGTAGAGCTTTAGTAGCTCTGAACCTTGCCCGTCGAGCATCCCTCCACGTTGTTAGGCTTGGACAAGCCAACCACCGAAGTTGTGGTAGATCGCCACGTAAAAGCCGGGGTACCCGTACTTCAGACCAGCATTGGAAACACCGTTTGTGTCTCGCAGTGCACGTGAACCGCACATAGGTATGAGCATCGGGTTGGGTCGGGCTGGGCTCAACCCAGCCCCACCCAAGCCCAATTTCAATTTGTGGGCTCTCGGGCCAGGCCTAAGCCTGCCCAAATTTTGAAATCATGACCCAAGCCCGAGCCTGGCCTACAAAGACATGTTTCGGGCTATGTCGGTCTGGCCCATTATATTTTAAAAAAACTTCCTGAAAGTTCATTATACGATGTCTTTATAGAGAAAATGAGATTTTTTCACTTCTTCATATTTTGAAGTACTAGACACTTTTATGGGGGCAAAACCCCTATTAAGCTATTGTTCCTAGGAACCTGTAAATAAATAAATTTGGTGATAAATATTAAATGGAAATGAGGTTATTTAGAATCAGAGAAAAGTTCTGTACTTTCAGATATTCGAGAGATGTAGCAAATAAAAGAGAGGTTGGAAGTTGAACGCTCAAATTATTGAAGCTCAAGTCCCTGTCATTCAGCATGAAAAATATAAGGTACTGAAAAATAGAAGTCTTGTTCAGCGAGTAGATAACTAACAAAATAAATTATGTCTCACAGATGATACAAATGTATGAAAAAATCTTGTAACTCATACAGACAACACCGACAAATTTGACTGCATCTCCGATTCTCCATGCATGCATGTATGTGTGAGGATATGCGTCTATAATAGATGCTACCAGCATGAGTGGGAGGACAGGAGGGTATGGGGGGCTGAGGATGGGGGTGGGTTGTGGGTGACGCCGCGACATAGGGTTGGTCACGTAACGCCTAGTCAGGGAGGGGAGGGTAGGGGAGGGGAGAGGAGGGCGTTGGGGTGTGCGGTTGAGGGGAGGGGAGACAGGGGGCGCGCAGCTAGATCCATGTCGTGTTTGGGCCCATATTTGGGCCTACACTCGGGCCAAGATTCGGGCCTTAACTTAGGCCAGCCCATGGGCTTTGGGCTCGGGCCCAACCTAGCCCGAACCCATCCCAAAAGAGGATCGGGCAAAAAACAAGCCCAGGCCCACCCATTTATGATGTGGGATCAAGATGAGGGCGGGCTTTGTCGGGCCGGGCACCGGGCTGGTTAGGGCCAGCACGATATTTTGCTCATCCCTAACCACATGCATTGGGCGAGTCATTTACACGACATTTCCTCTTAGTTTCGCAAATAATGCCAAAGACCCCCTCTAGTTGTACCCATGTGAGGTGCACATGCTCTGTGGGTAAATTACGTGAATCACCCCCATTTCTGATAATTGTCAATCCACCCTCATCAACACATTTTTTATTTTTTATATTTTGTATTGCATTCAATGCCCCTCATTTTGCTTGTTAATCTGAACATTATTTTTTCATCATTTTTATTTCAAAAATTACATCTTGTAGAAACATTTATGCTATATCATGTGGATATTTGATTGGATTTTTATGAGCCTTGGTTGACTTAGATTAATTATAAGTAAAAAATTGCATATTTTACCCCCTGTGTGTTCTTCAATTTGTAATAAATCATCTGCTACTCTAAAAACTCCAAAAGATTCAAAACTTAAGTGTGTTCTATTTTGTGCCCAAAAACCATTGTATTTGCACGCATATCGAGGTTGCAATAAATTAAATGGTGGTTTGAGTAATTAATTTGTTATAGGTCGTAGATCAAGTAGTTTTAGGATTTAATATTTTTCCTGGATACCTCTCATATAGACTTATCTAGGATAATTTTGTCTCCGAAAAATAAATTGGTTTTCTATTTATTAAAATTAATTTGCAAAAAATCACCCTAATGCTTCATTAATTTATAATAAATTTTACATCAAAAAATTCCAAAAAATTGAAGTACATTCATTTCATCATATTTCACATTCTGGCCAAGTTTTAGGATTTTTGGATATCATTTGATGAAAAATTGCATTCTAGTCCCTAAACTTTCCCAAGTTTGCATTTCATTTATTAATTACATAAAAATTAAAAAATGCATATCTAAAAACCTAGGTTCTAGATCGACTATTAACCGATCTAAGAAGACAGTGGCCTCTCTGAGTTCGACCTTGATTTTTTCCAAGTAAAATAAAAATATGACTGCTCGCGTTAATTAAGAAATTGATTTAGTAGTCTTTTTTTTATTAATCCTAATTGCCCAAATACTACAACAATTTGACATAATTAATTAGGGTATTTAGCGGTTCTTCAATGTTGACTTACACTCCTCAATATCAGACTGGAAGTTTGAATCTGTGTATCCTAAAACTTGGAGATCACTATCACCATACATCAAGATGTAATCTTGCATCCGTCTTAGATACTTGAAGATGTTTTTCACTACGTTCAAGTGTTTCTCTCCGTAGCAGGATTGGTAACGACTTATCACTCCCACTACATGGCAGATATGCAGCCTTGTACACATCATTGTGTACATTAGGCTTCCCACAACTGATGCGTAGGGGCATCCAAGCATGGCCTTCTTATCCTCAATACTTTGAGGAGACATCTCTTTAGATAAGTTGATATAATTTCTTAAGAGAAGGAAGCCTTTCTTGGAATTCTCTATATGGAAACGTTCCAAGATCTTCTTAATGTACATGTGTTGTGACAACCTCAAAATCCTCTTTTCTATGTTTCTGAACAGCTTCAGACCCAATATATAAGAGGCTTCTCCAAGATCTTTCATGTTGAAGCTATGAGATAGTCAATTCTTAACACTAGTCATCATCCTTGTATCATTCCCAATGATAAGGATGTCATTTATGTAAAGCATGATGAACACAATAACACTCCCACTAAGATTCTTGTACACAAATGGTTCATCAGGATTATGAGTAAAATCATAACTCTTTATGATTTTGTCAAATCTGATGTTCCAGCTATGAAATACTTATTCGAGCCCATAGATGGATTTCTTCAACTTGTATACTTTGCCTTCCTCGGTTATGAAGCCTTGGGGTTGCTCCATACATATATCCTCCTCGAGGTATATATTGAGGAAAGCCATCTTGACATCCGTCTGCCAGATGTCGTAGTCATGATATGCAGCTATAGTTAACAGTGCCCTGATGGACTTAAGCATAGCCATATGAGATAATGTCTCATCATAGTCAATGCCTTCTCTCTGTATGTAGCCCTTAGCTACGAGTCGTGCTTTGAAGGTCTCTACCTTCCCATTAGTTCCCCTCGTTCTTTTGAAGATCCATTTACATACAATGAGTTTTACCCCTCTAGGTGGATCCTCTAGGATCCATACACTATTCTTATGCATGGAATCTATTTTAGACTTCATTGCTAGCATCCATCTATCCATGTGATAGACCCGAAACCATCCCCCGGTCGTGTGTTCCACACAAGGCAGGAACACCATCATCGAGGTAACCGACGAAGCCCTTGGATTTAATCAGCAATTAACCCACAATATACATAATTAAATTAATGGCAAAAATGTGGCATCAAGATTTTATTTCTCCATAATAAAATACATAGTGACTAAGCATGTAGAGGTCGAACCACAAAGAGCAATACAGGTAGCCTATGGTTTTCTTTTATTTACAAACCAAGTCATTCATTAAGTATAGATCCTTTTTGTGGGTTTTTAATTTTTATAATTTCTTTTATTTTGGGTTTTATAACTTTGTATTTTCTTTTTATATTTTTAATTTTTATATTCTTTTTATTTAAATAATATATATGTATATGTATATTTATATATGTATAAGTACAATATAAGATTTATACTATAAATACATAAATATGTAAAGAAATAGTAAACATATAGTAAATAAGATATTTTGTGATTTTTATATTTTTCTAATGTTTTGGTATTTTTCCGGAAAATTTTGATAATTTTTATGTATATTTAGAGTCAAACGTATACTGAATAAGGGATTAATTAAATAACTGAAAAAGATTAATGTTTTAAAAATAGTAAATAAATCCCAAAATTACCCAAACCAATTTTTATATAGACATATTTATATAAATAAAATTATAAATCAGAAAAAGATATTTTTGGGTTTTTCAAGAAATTTTTAAATTTTTATAAAGGATTTTAGGGTTTTAGATTTTTAGGCCTTTTATTTTTTAATTTTTAGTGATTTTTGGTCTGTAATTAAAATAGGATAAAATATATAATATATAATTTTTTTGGAGTTTTTAGGGATGTTTTATATTTTTTGTATTTTCAAAGTAAAACAGGGAATATATGGCTCCTATTTGATTTTTAATAAAGCACTAAGTTCTCAAAAATGCCAAACAAATACAGAGCGTGAGAATACATGGCAAAATGCATCTAACTCTATTTTTGTAGATTTTTTTGAGCATAGTAGCTATTTTTAATAAATAGAGAAAAACTATAAAAATACATGTCCTAGCATGGGCATGAATGTAATAAAAATAAAGTCCATGAGGTTATGTGCAAATTTTCCAAAAAAAATATACAACGTTAACAGAATATTATTGGATTAATAAATAATTACAAAAATACCAGGATCAATCATGTAATTTTCCTATCACGTGGGGCTACACGTGACGCAGGCTAGGAGGGACCAATATGCAAATAACAGAAAGTCCGGGGACCTCCAAGCAATTTTCACAAAAAATATATAAAATGCATTTCATTTTATTGGACATTTTAGAAATACAAACACTCGCATGGGTATCCCTGCAATTTCACCACCTGATGTGGGACGGTATGCGAGGTGACGTGGACTAGACCTAAATGCAATTAAAATAAATACAAGGGGTCTAAGTGCAAAATGTCTAATTTTATTTATAACTCTACATTTTATTTACAGGACTAAATAATAAATACAAAAAGATAGGGGTGAGTGTGAAAATTACCCCAATAGGTATGAATCGAACGGCACTGAGCCGTCACTCATCCGTGTGGCGCTCATCTAGCGATGGGTACCACTTCATCTTCGACGGCCTGGATTAAATTGGCGGAGATGATCTAACGGTGAAGGCCGGCTCGATCCAACGGTTCTAGTGCTACCTGCGGGCAGCTTATGATCGGACGACGCTGAAGCTACCAGGAGGAACAGGTCCAGAACTCGCATGAGGCGAGTTTCAATCCGTCCCCCTGATCTCCTCCAGATATCTGGAATGTCGGAGGTGGTGCAAAAGGGAGCAGGGGCTCCTCCGCGTCAGGTGCATCCTTAAGAAGGCTCCCAGAGCTCGGACGACGGCAGACGAGCCTTGAGAAAATAGGAGCTCCAGTGAGCCTTGGTTCCTGCGAAGATTAAACCTTATGGGTCCTTTGGCCCTCCTATCCTACAGATAATGCATATGCAAGCAAAATGAGGCTCTGAGGGCCTTATTTGGGGTGGAATGAGGTGGAATGGGTTAGGAGGAGCTCCTCCGGCGAGCGACAGAGGTGGAGGAGCCGATCTCTAAATCGGGGTCGATCTGGATGAGATGAGTGCCAGCGGGGAGTAGGGAAGCGACCGGGGAAGGATATGAGGATGAAATCGGAGTCAGAGAGCAGATGGTTAAGCGCGGAGGGGCTCGCTGGAGCTCGACTCCGGCGAACTACGCGGATGATCGATTAAGCTAATCTAACTAACTAGAAATCAATCTAAGAACTAGATATTAAAGCTAAGTCTAATTGCAAGAAAAATAATAATAAGACGCAGATCTTATACCTGGAATAAACCAGGGAGCAGGGTCGCCGGCGACGGTGTCAGTGGGTGCACACCGTCCCCCTGGAGCTCGGACTGGCCTTGCCGAAGCACCTCCGATCTTGAGGGATCCAACTCGACACAAGATCAGGGCTCCTAGACTCGTAATGGTGACCAAAATTGAGAGGAGGAATGGATATTTTATTTATAGACCTAATACGGCACCCTTATTGACTGGCTAAAACTAGGGATTTGGGCGTATGTATACGTGATTAGAGATCATGGCGTGTATGTACAATGATCAATGATCATTTCGTATGAAGAAGGCGAAGGCGATTGAGCGACGAGACTCCCGGGAAAATGCACGAAATCACGGGATTGGACAGACGCGTCATGTTTGGAAGGGGTGAGACAGTTGACCGCGGTCAACATTTGACGGCCGGTGATTGGTCCACGTCAATACAAAATGACCAAATCGGCTGACCAATTATTGACTTATTAATTACACCTAATAAATGCTTTTTATTAATTTTAAATTATAGACTAAAAAATGTTTATTATTTAATGTAGTATTTTAATCTGATTTTTATTTATTTTTGGTGTATTCTATTAGTAGTTACTTTTTAATAATGTATTTATAGGTATACTTGCCTGTATTTTGAACATTTTTATTTTTATTCTATATATTTTTTGTATTATTTTTTTATTTTATATATTTATAAATTATTTTTTTGAGTATAAATATATTTTTGTTGTATTTTTATGCTGTTATTTGTACACTAAAATAAATAAAAATGTGTATTATGTAAGTATATTTATAGGTATTTTACCTATGTTTTATATACATCTTTTTATTTTAATTTATTTTAATGAGTTTATTTTGTTTTTGTATTTTTAATATAATATAGATAATATTTATACTATTATGAAAATATAAAGAATAAGGAAATAAAGGAATACAATTCCCTTTTATTTATATACATATATAACATAGGTATCTTGTCTATGTGTTTTATAGACTTCTTTTTAGTTTTATTTTAATTTCAATATGTACATATGTTATGGATAATATTTACAAGATTATAAAAATAAGAATTTGTATAAATAATAAATAATAAATAAATTGAATATTTTTATCGGTATAATATACAATGAGGGTCAAAAACCTAACTTTCAGTAACTCCAAAAAAATATAAAACCACCACCATTAAATAGCTTGTGAAAAGTTATATACAACTAGAGGTGATTTTGCTATGTTTTGAGTCTTTATTTGAAAGATATGGGTATGGGAAGTTGGGTTTTTGACTTTTTATTTTGTGTATAAAATGAACAGTAAGTATTATTCTTATGCAAACTCAATTTTGTATTTTCATTTACATTATCATATACAACTTTTATAAACAAAGTTTCTTTATTTGATGAATAAATAATAAAAAATGAAATAGATGTCAGAAATGCATAAATAATGAATGAAAGAATATGGTTTGTATTCAATTTCTGGCCCTTATCTCCCCCTACTTTATTCCTTGTCGACCAACTTAATTTTTTACTTGGTCTCGGGGTTTAGGGTAATAAAATATTTTCAATATTTTATTCCTTTTTCTTTTCTTCTCTTTATTCTATAATTTTGGCATTAAAAGTAGTATTATTTACACAATAAATGTAATAAATGATGGATGCTATTTTGTACAAATTAATGTTATTTACATGCATTATCTAGGGTCTTTAAGGCCAAAATGATAGAATAAAGGTGATGAAATGGAGATTCATCAACACCCTATACTTGCCTTTGTTAGTCCCTAGCAAATACTTATGCAATAAGTACAAAAAGAATAAAAAGAAAAGAAAAAGGAAGAATAAATAGAATTGCTTTCAGTTGTTAGACTTGTCTTTACAAAATCAAAACTTGGAGCTCATGTTATACCGTGACGTGAGAATGTGTGTAGAACCTGGTTGGGAACCAAATTTAAAACACAACAGCCTTTGAGAGCCACAGAACTCGGTTCAAACCGCCTCAATAGCCAGGTCAGAACTATCCCACATCATACGCAAGCCCTTATGACTATAAAGATGACTTGTACGGTGTAAGTGATAGTGCTCTCCCAACTGAAATGACAAAGGAACTGACTTTTCCATAATGACAACCCAATGATTCCCCAATCCATCACTCTGTCCTCGAGGAGCGAGGTATTCCCTTCTAAGTTCAAGTGGCATCCAACTCAAGAGGAGGAGGTGAAGAAAAGAATGGATGGTAGACAGTGTAGATACCTATCCTGGGATGCATGACCAGTGTAGTCAAGTCATCCAGCTGCAGGCTCACATGGTATAGCTTTGATGCTCAAGCTTGCTTATTTTCTATACAACATATATGCATACTCTGGCAGGCATTTTATCTTTATTTTCAGGCATGTCCACTTTTTTGGAGTTTTTTCCCAACATACTATTTACAGTAGCATTTACATAAGGAGTTTTTCCTCTTGAGCCAGAAGACTATCCCTCTTTTGAAGCTTTATTGCAACCCACACTCTCATGTCTTTAGACTTCATGGTAACTGGACTAGGTTGGGGTGCACTTCCCTCCCTAGACAAGGACAAATATTTCCACCCGTGTGCGTCTCAGACCGGCAAATCCAACCCCCTCACCACTCCAACTGATTTGAGCCAAATGAAAGGTGCAAGTGTCCAAGTTAGGTTACGACCGACAAGAGTCATGCATGCGTCTCGAAAAGTTCTAGTTAGTCAGTTGAGGTAACTTGAACCCAGCCCTAAGTCTCAAAGAATTAAGTCCTAATGGACCTGAAGTACCTTAAACCTAGTTCCCATAAGGTTCCAGTGCCATTAGGTGCAGTAAGGTCCATCCAAGCTCCAATCTTCGACTTTATTGGACTAGTTCAATCATCAAGCCCAATCGAAGAATATGAATGCTATGCAAATGCTAAATACACTGCAGAAAGAATGATGCAATTTTCAAAAAGAATTTGAAAATGAAAAGAATTTTTACACAGAATTTTGCAAATAAAAAGAATTTTGGCACACAAAGTATAATATTATATATATATTTATTTATTTACACGAGCGTGGTTCTTTTTATTTATTTTCAAGAATTAAGAAATTAAAGAATTTATAGGTTTTAACAAGTTATTATTATAGGTATATATGTACAATTGATAGATAGTTTTATCTTCATTTATAATTATATATAAATTTATTCCTAATTTAATGTTGCATTTATTCCTTAAATTCATTTGAAAATAATTTTGAAAACTATAGTGCAAAATATTTTTTGCAAATATTTACAAACATTTGAAAGCCATTTTGCAAAGATTTTTCAAACAGTATATATACATTTTTCAAAATATTTTCATAACCATTTTCAAAACCATTTGCAAATAGGTTTTCAAATCCTTTTATTTCACACAAAGAAAAGATTTTTTTAATCGAGATAACTTTACAAAGGTTTAAAACAATTCACAAAAAGTTTTCCAAACGGGCCACACAACCTAATATATTGATCAGTATATACAAAAAGGATGGGTACATATCTTTACATGGATGTATATCTTATGTATAGAAGAGCTTTGGTTCTTAAAGGATTTACAAGGGATGATTGCTCACTTTTATACATTTATAAAGAATTCTGAGTATAGTGTGTACACTCCTCAAACTTATTTGAAAATCATTTTTCAACAGTTTTGAAAACTATAGTCCAACATTATTTTCACAAATGATCTTTACAAATATTTACACATATTTGAAAATCATTGCAAAGATTTTTCAAATAGTATATATATATATTGCAAAATATTTTTGCAATCATTTTTCCAACCGTTTGCAAATCTCTTTTCAAACATTTTTATTTGATGCAAAAATAAAATTTTGCAAACAAAAAGATTTTAACAAAGATTGAACACTTTTTACAAAATAATTTCCAAATAGTTTTCAAAAGATTTTTCAAAAAGAGTTTCAAACTATTTTTCAAACATTTTGCAAAAGTATTTTTGCCTGATTTATTAATCAGAATGTACAAAAAGAGTTTAAGGAGCTATAGACATCTTTTTATTAGAAGATTGTGATGAATTTAACATTATTTTTAGCCATAGGTGTTATTTGAAACACAAAAGTACGAGTTATGGCTTAAAGTATATACATAGTATATACGACCCTCCTATACTTAGCTCGAGTTATGTCCTCATAGATCGAAGAGAAAAAGAGAAGACGTAACTCGGACTGAGTATAGAAAAGTCTAAAAAATGAAGGGATGATGAAATGAATAAATGAACAGGAAATTGACTATCCCCCCTATATTAGGATAATATAATCCTAAGTATAACAGACTATACACAAGGCAGGGATGGTCAAGGGTGAGAATGAACAGATCATACTCAGACTGTCTCCCCCTATACTTAGGGTAAGACATCCCTAAGTATAGACAAGAAGAGGAGACGATGGAGAGGATCAAATAATGAAAGGACTCTAGGTGCTCACCCCCCCCCTCATACTTAGGACAAAGTACATCCTAAGTATAAAAGACCGAGAACAAGGGGCGACACCTTTTCGGTAGAAAAAGAAAATAGAAAAGGAAAAGAAGAAAAGAAGAAAAGATCAGAGGAAAATTTTTGAGGTGCATCGTCTGAATCTTTTGATGCTGTCAGTGTTTTGGATGTATCTTCATAGCGCAGTACCTGGATTGAGTCGACAACAACCGATAAAGTATCAGGCTCAAGGTAGGGCTTCAGTAGTTGACCGTTGATGACGAATGTTTGTGCGTCAGGAGACAATTCTGATATTGCAATACTTCCATTGTCACGCACTTCTCGAACTTGGAATGGCCCTGTCCATTTGCTTTTTAGTTTGCCCGGGAAGATCTTCAACTTTTCATCAAATAACCATACCTTTTGCCCAGCTTCGAAGGTCTTCCGTTTGATGTGTTGGTCATGCCAGCGTTTCACCTTCTCCTTGTACATAAATGTGTTATCGTATGCATAGTATCGGAATTCCAGGAGTCTGTTCAGATCATCTTTTCTTTTCTGACCACTACTCTGTGAGTCCAAATTGCACATATTGATTGCCCAAAAGGATTTATGAATTAATTCTACAGGCAGATGGCATGGTTTCCCATATACAAGATGATAGGGCGACATGCCCAAGGGGGACTTGTAAGCGGTTCTGTATGCCCAGAGAGCGGAGTCCAAGAGTTGGGACCAATTCTTTCTGTCCGGCCTCACAAGTTTCTGAAGGATCGTCTTGATTTCTCTGTTCGATAATTCTGCCATGCCATTGGTCTGGGGATGATAAGGAGATACGACTCGATGGTCGATGTCGTATTCCTTTATTAATTTCTTGACCTCTTTATTTATGAAGTGGCTGCCCCCATCTGATATCACAATCTTCGAAATCTCGAACCGCGAAATGATATTTTCTCTTATAAATCAGCATGCTGTCTGGTTGTCTGCAGTTCGAGGGGGATAGCTTCAACCCAACGACTCACATAGTCAATGGCAAGAAGGATGTGCTCATATCCCTGACTGTTAGGGAAAGGTCCCATGAAATCGATGCCCCAAGCATCGAAAACGTCTGTTATCTCAATGATCTTCAGGGGCAATGAATCTTTCGTTGTGAGTGTACCTTTCAATCTTTGACAGTCAGTACATCGTTTGACGAAGGTTGTTGCATCCTTGAGTAGTGTGGGCCACAAGAGGCCATACTGAAGTACTTTTGTTGTCGTTCGATCTCCAGAATGGTGTCCACCAGATTCGAGCGAGTGACAATGCTCAAGGACACTATGATGCTCCTTTTGAGGGATACACCTATGTCAAATGCAATATGCTCCTTCCCTAAATAAGAGAGGATCTTCTCATTTGTAGAAATGGATTGTCGACAAGAATTTGTCCTTCTGATTCTTCTTCCAATCTGGCGGTACTACCCCCGAAACAAGGTAGTTGACAATATCAGCATACCACGGGAGTGAATCCATAGACAAAATCGACTCGTCAGGAAAGGTTTCTGTGATGGGTGCACTGACTCAGCGGAGGCTCTTGCTGCTCAATTCTGGAGAGATGATCTGTTACCACATTTTGAACTCCAGGCTTGTCCTTTATTTACAAATCGAATTCCTAGAGGAGAAGGATACATCTAATTAGTCTGGGTTTGGCATCCTTCTTCTGCTGTAAATATCGGATAGCAGAGTGGTCAGTGAAGATGGTAACTTTGGATCCAAGCAAATAAGATCATAACTTCTCTAGGGCAAATACCACAACCAGCAACTCTTTCTCTGTCACCGTGTAATTTCTATGAGCTTCATCTAATGTTTTGTTGGCGTAATGAATGACATAGTGCACCTTGTCTTTCCTCTGTCCTAACACAGCCCCAACTGTAAAGTCCAACGCATCCGTCATGATCTCAAAGAGAAGAGACCAATCTGGCGGCTGTAGGACTGGAGCTTGAGTGATAAGCTCCTTCAACTGATTGAATGAAAGGAGTACCTACTGTTCGACATTAAACTCAATCTCCTTCCATAGTAATTCGGTAAGAGGTCGGGCAATGCAGCTGAAATCATGAATGAACCTTCTGTAAAACCCCACATACCCCAGGAATGACCTCACATTCTTTACTGTCTGAGATGGCTCAAGATTGGCTATCACATCCACCTTTGTCGGGTCGACTTCCATGCCATGTTTGGAAACGACATGACCCAACACAATCCCCTTTGTGATCATGAAGTGACTCTTTTCCCATGATAACACTAGATTGACTTCACGACATTTCTGAAATACTCTATCCAGGTGCTCAAGATAAGAATCAAAACTGTCACCATAGACAGAGAAGTCATCCATAAACACCTCAAGAAAATTGCTTACCATCTCTGCGAAGACTGCAAGCATGCATCTCTGGAATGTCGCTGGCGCATTGCACAATCCAAAGGGCATTCTCCTAAAAGCATAGGTGCCGAACAGACAAGTAAAGGTAGTATTCTCTTGGTCCTCAGGGGCGATTGTCACTTGGTTGTACCTAGAGTACCCATCTAGAAAGCAGAAGAACTCCTTGCTGGCTAGTCTTTCCAAAACCTGATAAATGAATGGCAAGGGGAAGTGGTCCTTCTTCGTTGTTGCATCTTGTAGTCAACACATACATGTCAGGATGTCGGTACCCGAGTAGATATCTCCTCTCCTCTGTCATTTGTAACCACGGTAAGCCCTTACTTCTTTGGAACTACGTGCAAGGGGCTCACCCATTTTGAATTGGAGATGGGATAAATGAAGCTTGAGTCACACCATTTAGTGATTTCTTTCATGACAACGTCTCTAAGATTTGGATTCAGTCTTCTTTGGAATTCACAGGATAGTTTGGCATCTTCTTATAAGTAAATGTGGTGTGAACACAATGCAGGATTTATCCCGCGGAGATCTGATACATGCCAACCAAGTGCCTTGCAGTTTTTCTCTAAAACCTCAAGAATTTGAGATTCTTGCTCCAGGGTCAGCCTGTTGCTGATGATGACCGGATACATGTTTTTTGCACCTGCAAGGAAAGCATACTTCAGGCCTGCTGGAAGTGGCTCGAGTTCCGATTCTGATCTGGCCAACTTATCAGTCACTTCGGAAACTGCCCTGGTTGGTGAATGTGCGGCCTGGACTTTTGCAGAGTTGCTAACCTTAGTGCTCTGTTGAGATTCTATGAATGTAACGAACGGTTCTGTACTAGGCTTATTGTGATCGGGCTGGAGTGAGTCATTGGAGTCAAAAAGATACATCAACATATTGGAATCTACCTCCCAATTATCATCTGAGCTTGTGTCGACTGTGCTTTTCGGGTCCTCCTCTAGGGTGAGGATTTCCTGTGTCCATGGATCGTTCAACGAAAGATGTATGTCTCTGATTTCTACAATGAAGTCACAGTCTGCTTCAGGCGGTACTATGTGTCCCTCATCAGTCACGATCTTAGGCTCACTGATCATGTCTATAGTAATTCTTTGATTTCTCGAGTTGAATGTAATCTTGCCAGACCCATAGTCTACCACGGCTTCTGAGGTGCGCAGGAATGGCCGACTGAGAATGATAGGAGTCTGGAGTAAAGATGCGGGAGAGTCTATATCAAGGACTACAAAGTCAACGGAGAACTGCATTTCACGTACCTTTACTACAACATCTTTCAAAAGACCTCTAGGTCGCTTCATGGATCGGTCAGTGAACTAAAGGATCATACATGTCTGCCTGAGAGGACCTAGCCCAAATTCTTGGAATAATGATGAGGACAGAAGGTTGATGGAAGAATCGTTGTCAAGCTTGCAGATGTATGCTACAGTGGCCATGGTGAGGACATGCTTCTCTACTTATTGACGTATGTTATTTCGTGCTTGGTGACGCTTGCTTGTACATGCCTCTTTCAAACCTTTCTTCACAGCTGGCATGTATTCCATGGCCTTCATCAAAGGAATCTCAACAGTCAAGTTATTGATAATGTCCACAACTCTAGGATCAGATAATGCAATTTTTCTTTTTGCAATTTTTTGGATTTTTCTATTGCATCAGGAAAAAGAATATGTACATTGTTGGAATCCGAAACAGAGTTCTTATTTACAACAAAATCGTCTTCCACAATATGTTGTACATCATGGTTACAAAAAGTAGTGCAATCTAAAAGCTGAGATGTTGGTGCTAGTGGACGGGAAAAAAATGGGGCCTCCGTTCTGTCGTTTGGCATAGGATTGGTTGTTGCTGGCGCTCCTCCAAGGCAGACGCGGCTTCACTTCAGCGACGATCTTATTTTTGTTCTTTTTTGCTTTTGCTGATTTTTTGTTCTTTTTGTTGATGCTGATGGTGGTGAGTGGCAGTTGAAGTGGATCCTCCTTCTTCTTCTTCCTCACCCTTCCCTGAAGCTGGCACGGCTGATGTAGAAGATGACGATTCATCTGAATCTTTATTCTTTCTCTTGTTAATGGTAGGAGGAGGCAAAGCCCTACCTCTCTTGAGAGTGACAGCATTAGATAAAACAATGGCGCAATCATCTGACTCTACAGGCATAGATTGGACATCACATTATACATGCTCCTTCTTCTTGAAGTTAGTGGGGTTGGCTTCGATCTGTGCCGAAATGGTGGTTTTTGTGGCGGTCAGGTCATCTAACTTCCTTGTCATATCTGCTAGCCTTTTGACGAGCTAGGCCAGGCAATCGAGAGTGGGGTTCACGTTACTTGCCTCGGAAGGTTCAACGTGCAGAACACGTTGTTGTTGCATGTTTGGGAATGGATGCGACGATTGCTGGTGGTGCTGAGGTGGTGGAGGGAGTTGATATTGATTATAGGAGTGAGGAGGGTACTGCCGATATTGTGGAGGTGGGGCAGTCGCGTACTAGTGATAGGGTTGTTGCTGGCGGTACTGCGGCTGCTGGAAGTGCTGACTCTGCCTCCATTGGTTGTTGTACTATGGAGGCTGATGATACTAAGGAAGTGGCTGTGAGGACTGTCCAAAACGACCACCCGGTGGTTGGTGGAATGGCCTGTTGCCTCGTGGCTGGCCCTGGGGGTGTCCGGTAGGATGGGCCAGCGATGCATCATTGGTCCAAACACCATTGACTTCTTGGATCAAGGGTGGTAGTGGACAGGCTGGATCTGACGATGGAAGGAAATCTTGCTGGTAGATAACCATCTGCTGCTACGACTAGCCCTGGTCGGGTGTTTGCACGTAGTACACGTGTTGGACTGCCAGTGGCTGCTGGCTCGACTGAGGCTGATGTGGCGATGCTGGCTCATCCTTCTTCTCAGCTGAAGCTTCGGTAGATGGTGTTGCCGACTGGATGGAGCTGGTGGTGCCCACCAGCAGTTCCAACTGCTTGGTGATCTGGTCCAGCTTGTCGAGATTCTACGTCCTCTTCTCCATCACAGCGAGTTTCTCGATATCTTGTGATCGTTTCTCAATGATATCAACTTTCAAGAGATGGCCCCCGATGATGCTAAGGTTGGAGCTTTCATCTCTATCAGCCTCACGGGACGCTGCCATATGGACTTGTTTCTAGAGGATCCGGAGTTGCTTCTGGTATGCCTTGGATGAAGAGAGGACAGCCTCTCCTTCGGTCATTTCCTCAAAGATCTGCCATACTACATCTTCATCCTTGTTGAAGTGTGAGCCCCCACGGGCTGCGTCAATGAGCCTTTAGACCAAGCTGGTCCTTGAGATTTCATGATGAGGGCATTTCTCCTGCAGATCTATAAATCTCTCCCAGGCTTCATGAATGGATTCATGGACTCCCTGAGAGAAATTGCTGATTTTGGCTCGCATCTGGTTGAGCCGACCGAGAGGGTGAAATTTCTACAAAAGGCGGACTTCAGCTCCTCCCAGGTCGTCACAACCTTTCCCAGACGTTGACCCAGTAAAGGGCCTTATCTTGTAGACTGAAAGGGAACACCATCATCTTCACTACGTCCAACGATACATTGGGGTAGTGGATCGTACGACATATGCGTGAAAAGTGTTAGAGATGAATGTAAGGCTCTTCATTGGTATTCCCGTGGAAAGAGGGAAGAAGAGCCAAGAACTGAGGCTTCAACTCAAAGTGAGCATGCACCGGTGGGATGCGAACCCACTCGGTCATCTGGCTTTCTCTAGGGTTGTATATCTCTTTCAGCGTAGGTTTTGGCCTCCCTTGTTCAGGTTCTTCTTTATCTGGATTATCATGGGGTCCACACCTCCTTCTCCTTGTCAGCCTCCTCCTCCCTCTGGTATGTTCATAACATCATTCAGCATCTCTTGGAATGCAGTCTATGCTAGGGCTTGTTCTGTCATCTCTTGCTGGATGGCTTGGATAGATGCTAACAATTGTGTATTGATCTGGTTCTGATCCGGCATCTGTCCTTGCTCTAGCTGAGGGGGCTGCTGACCCTTGCCCTTTCCTTCAGGAGCCATCTCAGGGTATGAATCTGAGGAGATGAATTCTAGATTGGGATCCAAGGCTTGTTTTGACTTTTATCTGCAAGATAAGAGAATCCCAATAAGACCACTTATAATTGAATCACAACTGCCATGATGAATATGGAATTAAGGTTAATTCTAGAGTATTGTGAATGAAAAAGGATATGGATTGTAATCGACTTTCATTCACAATGGCGAAGGAGGGACAAGAGTGGTCCTGGTTTATTTGGCGGTAAAGAGGAAGAATAGAAGATGAGGAGTCTGGAGATCGACCCGCAAGGTCTAAATCGGGTTCTCAGTATGCCTCAAATTATTGGCGAGGTCGAGTCCATGGAATCGATGTAGGTGTCAGAGGGATCCCGACTAAACCATACATGGATTGTTCTCGCGAAGCAAGAGGGGAATTTGATTAAGGAAGAAAGATATTGTTCAACGAGGAATAAATTGGTGTAAAAAGCAGTAGAAAGGCTCAAGACTGAGCGGGGATCAAAAGGGAGAAACACACAACAAAATTTGCGCAAGTGTGTGGGACTTTGATCTTTGAACCTTAATCTAGATCCATAAAAACACAAGACAAAATTGGGTTCATCAACTCCTGCCATGTGAAGCCGTAAAGGTTTGGCTACTTATTATCTTATCAGTTTTAGAGTTGTTATTTCAGGCATATCTTATAACAAGTTCTTAGCACGCTAACCCTATAAGAGAGAAAGTACTGCCAGAAAAATATCATGTACTTGCCTTCCTCCTTTGTAACCTGTGGTCTGCACTTTTTGAGGTCCTTGTAACCCTTCATGGATCCCTACTCAGTCAAAGAAATAGAGAGAGGAAGTCGATAGGTGAAACCAATACTTCAGTTCTCACTCGTAACAGAATCACCTGTGAGCGTGAAAGAGCCTACTCGGACGTAAACCGATGACACAGACACCCCCATGAAGGGGTGTCCTAAGCTCAGTACTTCAGACCATGTCGATGTTCCACACAAGGCGGGAATACCATCATTGACAAGGCCCTACTCAGTCACGTATGATAGAAGCGCCATTACTTCAGAAATCCAGGCGATACACAAGGCAGTTATAGACTGGGATTTTGGCTCTAATCCTTAGCAGGTCGTGCCTCGTTCATGGGAGGGGTTTTTCCCCCTCTGAAGGTACCTGAAAACAATGAGGGCTTTATGAACCCAAAACAATGATAGTCCATTACGAATTTTAATTAAGGTCAAAGTTTATTTAGCAGTCCCTTTATTTTAATTTTTTGGGTTTTCACTTTTTTTTAGTTTGCTTTCATACAAGCGCCTATCGTTTTTGTAGATTTTCATTTAAGTCTTAGGTGCTCAAAATCAGAGGGAGATAGCGGAAAAGCCATGCAAGTCGACTCAATGATGGAAATCTCACCATTGAATCTAAAGATGCATGCTGAGTTAGAAGACTTACAGTGTATCCCAGCTTTCTCCATGTGGTATGTAAAGTAAAATTTTTAAACCTATCTACATGGCGGTGTGCAATCGACGAAATCACCCTAAACAACAACTGCTATTAATTGTGAAGAACCAATGGTTAGTTATTCAGAAATGAGACCAAGGTCCGGTCTCTGATGCCGATCGGTGCCCGCCACAACGGGTCCTGCACGCGCTGTATACGACCTCTAGTAGCATGTGGTCTCAGATTTGAATTACTAACATTATTAATTTGACTAGACCCATATGTAATAGACTATAGGAACATGCATTCTTATTAATATTTGGACCAAGTTACCGAGTCAAGCAACCTAAGTCTAGGGGCTCCATGCACACAAAAAAATAGAAAATAAGGCGAAAAACTCAAAACAACAGAAAATAAATAAAAGAAGTCGAGAAAATATGGAAAACTGCGAACGAGGCCCCCAGGTGAATAGACTCCCAGGCACTGGACCTCGTTGTGAAGAGTAGAGTCCATATATATACATACCAAAGGTGCCTCTCTCTCTCACCATAAATTGCATAAATAAATTTTTAAATTAAATATAAG
This sequence comes from Ottelia alismoides, assembly GCA_037367405.1. Taxonomy (NCBI): domain Eukaryota; kingdom Viridiplantae; phylum Streptophyta; class Magnoliopsida; order Alismatales; family Hydrocharitaceae; genus Ottelia; species Ottelia alismoides. Next base: position 861,502 of record JAZKJV010004294.1, on the reverse strand, counting down.
CTAATGTCTTCTCCTTGCTTCCTTGGTGCTCTCTCCAACTGGTCATAGGGAGAAGACCAGCCTCCTCCAAGATTGGTTGCCTCGACTCCCTAGAAAGCCATCCTCGCGTGGCGGGCCCTTGCATCAAAGTCACGAAGAAATGTCAATAGCACAGATAATTAAATTAGCTTAACAGATCAATAAATATTTACATTAATAAATGAAGAATTAATTGAATAAATATACATCACTGGATTTTTACAACAAGAAATCAATGGATCAAATAAATAACTATACAAAGAATGACACAAAAATTAGGCTACGCTCATTCGATCCCCGACAATGACGCCATCTGATAGATCCGAAACCATCATCGGTCATGTGTTCCACACAAGGCGGGAATACTATCGTCGAGGTAACCGACGAAGGCCTTGGATTTAATCAAAAATTACCCCACAATATACATAATTCAATTAATGGCAAAAATATGGCATTAAGATTTTATTTCTCTACAGTAAAATGCATAGTGACTAAGCATGTAAAGGTCGAACCACAGAGAACAATACATATAGCCTATGGTTTTCTTTTATGTACAAACCAAGTCATTCATTAAGTATAGATCCTTTTTGTGGGTTTTTAATTTTTATATTTTTTATATTTTGGTTTTACAATTTCTTATTTTCTTTTTTTATTTAAATATAATATACATATATATGTGCGTGTATGTATATATGTATAAGTACAATATAAGATATATATATATACTATAAATACAAAAATATGTAAAGAAATAGTCGAAATATAGTAAATAAGATATTTTTGTGATTTTTATATTTTTCTAATGTGTTGATATTTTTATAGAATTTTTTGCTAATTTTTATGTATTTTTAGAGTCAAAAGTATCCCGAATATGGGATTAATTAAATACATGAAATTGATTTGGGTTTCAAAAACAACAGATAAATCCTAAAATTACCCAAACCAATCTTTATATATAAATATTTATACAAAAAAATTATAAATCAGAAAAGGATATTTTTCGGTTTTTAAGAAATTTTTAAAATTTTTATAAAGGATTTTTGGATTTTTAGATTTTTAGGCTTTTTGTTCTTCAATTTTTAGTGATTTTTGGTCTGTAATTAAAATAGGATAAAATATACTATATATATATATTGGAATTTTTAGAGATGTTTTTATATTTTTTGGTGTTTTCAAAGTTAATCAGGGAATATATGGCTCCTATTTGATTTTTAATAAATTACTAAATGCTCAAAAATGCCAAACAAATATAGAGCATGAGAATACATGGCAAAATGCACCTAACTATTTTTGTGGAATTTTAGGAGCTCAGTAGCCATTTTTAATAAATAGAGAAAAGCTACAAAAATACATATCCTAAGAAGGGCATAAGTGTAATAAAAATAAAGTCTAGGGGGCTCTATACAAATTTTCCAAAAATATACAACTTTAACATAATATTATTGGATTAATAAATAATTACAAAAATTCCAGGATTAATCATGCAATTTGCCCATCACGTGGGGCGACACACGACATAGGCTGGGAGGGACCAACATGCAAATAATAGAAAGTTCGGGGACCTCCAAGCAATTTTCACAAAAATATATAACATGCATTTCATTTTATTAGATTTTTTGGAAATACAAACACTCGCAGGGGTATCCCTGTAATTTTGCCACCTTACGTGGGACGGTACGTGAGGTGACGTGGACTAGACCCAAATATAATTAAAATAAATACGTGGGCCTAAGTGCAAAATGTCCAATTTTATGTATAATGCTACATTTTATTTACAGGACTAAATAATAAAAAGAAAAAGAGGGGATAAGTATGAAAATTACCCCAATAGGTGTGAATCAAACGGTGTTGAGCTGTTACTCATCCACGTAGCGCTCATCCAGCGGCGGGTACCGCTTCATCTTCAACGGCCTGGATTAAATCGACGGAGATGATCTGACGGTGAAGGCCGTCTCGATCTTACGGTTCTGGTGCAACAAGGGGGCGACTCATGATCGGACGGCGCTGAAGCTACCAGGAGGAACATGTCAATAACTCACTTGGGGCGAGTTTCGATCCGTTCCCCTGATCTCCTCCGGCCATCTGAAATGCTCGGAGGTGATGCAAAAGGGAGCACGGGCTCCTCTGCGTCCGGTGTATCCTTCAGAAGGCTCACAGGAGCTCAGACGATGGCGGACGAGCCTTGAGAAAATAGGAGCTCCGGCGGGCCTTGGTTTCTACGAAGATCGGCCCTTACGGGTCCTTTGACCCTCCTATCCTGCATATAATGCATATGCAAGCAAAACAAGGCTCCGAGGGCCTTATTCGGGGTGGAATGAGGCGGCATGGGTCGTGTAGAGCTCCTCCGACGAGCGACGGAGGTGGAGGCACCAATCTCCAAATCGGGGTTGATCTGGGTGAGATGAGTGCGAGCGGGGCGTAGGGAAGCGACCGGGGAAGGATATGAGTATGAAATCGGAGTCGGAGAGCAGATGGTTTAGCGCGGAGGGGCTCGCCAGAGCTCGACTCCGGCGAACTACGCAGATGATCGATTAAGCTAATCTAACTAACTAGAAATCAATCTAAGAACTAGAAACTAAAGCTAAGTCTAATTGCTAGCAAAATAATAATAAGACACAGGTCTTATACTTGGAAATGAACCATGGAGCAGGGTCGCCGGCGACGGCGGCCGTGGGTGCACCCCGTCCTCCTGGAGCTCGGACTGTCCTTGCCGAAGTACCTCCTGTTACGAGGGATCCAACTCGACACAAGATCAGGGCTCCTAGACTCTTAATGGTGACCAAAATTGAGAGGCGGAATGGAGGTTTTATTTATAGACCTAACACAGAACCCTTATTGACTGGCTAAAACCAGGGATTTGGGCGTATGTACACGTGATTAGAGATCATGGTGTGTATGTACAATGATCAATGATCATTTCGTTTGAAGAAGGCGAAGGCGATTGAGCGACGAGACTCCCAGGAAAAATGCGCGAAATCGCGGGATTGGACAGGCGCATCATGTTTGGAAGCGGGGGAGACAGTTGACCGCGGTCAACATTTGACGACCAGTGATTGGTCCACGTCAGTACAAAAAGACCAAATTGGCTGACCAATTATTGACTTATTAATTACACCTAATAAATAATTTTATTAATTTTCGATTATAGAATACTTTTTTATTATTTAATGTAGTATTTTAATATGATTTTTATTTATTTTTTGGTGTATTTTATTAGTAGTTACTTTTTAATAGTGTATTTATAGGTATATTTGCCTGTATTTTATACATTTTTACTTTTATTCTGTATATTTAATTTTATTATTTTATTCTTTTATTTGATATATTTATAAATTAATTTTGTGAGTATAAATATATTTTTGTTGTATTTTTATGTTGTTATTTGTACACTTAAATAAATGGGATTCTTACCCGACAGACCCTATAAACTTTGCCAATCACCTCCACGACCTTTGAAACAACCGAATTCCCCCCTCGACCATGTAAACTTGCCAACTCTTACCCCATGAACTCTCCGGGTAATATGTTTTAAGCCTTTGGGAATTCTTGGGGTAATTTACAGGGTCGATGGGGTAATTACATTGTGCAAAAGGTCGTAAAGGTATTTTACAACGTTTATAGGGTCTGCTGGATAAAAATCCCTAAATAAATAGATATGTGTATTATATAAGTATATTTATAGGTATTTTACCTATGTTTTATATACATCCTTTTATTTTAATGTATTTTAATGAGTTTATTTTGGTTTTGTATTTTTAATAGAATATAGATAATATTTACACTATTATGAAAATATAAAAAATAAGGAAATAAAGGAATAAAGTTCCCTTTTATTTATATACATATATAACATAGGTATCTTGTCTATGTGTCTTATAGCCTTATTTTATTTTACATTTTCTTTTAGTTTTATTTTAATTTCAATATGTACATATGTTATGGATAATATTTACAAGATTATAAAAATATGAATTTATAAAAATAATAAATAATGAAGAAATTTAATATTTTAATCGGTATAATATACAATGAGGGTCAAAAACCTAACTTTCGCACAATAACTCCAAAAAATATAAAACCACATCATTAAATAGCTTGTGAAAAGTTATATACAATTAGACGTGATTTTGCTATGTTTTGAGTCTTTATTTGAAAGATATGGGTCTGGGAAGTTGGGTTTTTGGCCTTTTATTTTGTGTATAAAATGAACACTGAGTATTATTCTAGTACAAACTCAATTTTGTATTTATTTACATTATTATATACAACTTTTATGTAAAAAGTTTCTTTATTTTATGAATAAATAATAAAGAATAAAATATGTGTCAGAAATGCATAAATAATGAATGAAAGAATAGGGTTTTTATTCTATTTCTGGCCCTTATCTTCCCCTACTTTATTCCTTGTCGACCAACTCAATTCTTGACTTGATCTCGGGTTTATGGTCATAAAATATTTTCAATATTTTATTCCTTTTTCTTTTCTTCTCTTTATTCTATAATTTTGACATTAAAAGCAGTATTATTTACACAATAAATGTAATAAATGATGGATGCTATTTTATACAAACTAATGCTATTTACATGCATTAGCTAGGGTCTTTAAGGTCAAAATGATAGAATAAAGGTGATGAAATGGAGATTCATCACCATGTCATGATCCGTGAGTGATTCATCAAATGAAGCTGGATCATTGTCTGGTTCACCTGACACATAGGATGCGTACCTTTCAGGTGGTGTAACCATCCTCGAACTCCTTCGAAGAGGTACGGATGTTACATCTTTATTTACATCTTCAATTTTTATTCAGGAAAATATCTCCAGGGGATTCAATAAGTTCATTTTTGTCTTGACACTTAAGGAAGTCATCCTCCAGAAATTTTACATCTCTAGAGATGAATACCTTATGAGTCTCATGGTCATAAAGTTGGTATCTGATACCATCCTTTACATACCCAATGAAGTAGCACTCTCGAGTGCGAGATTCTAGTTTAATTACATCTACGTTCTTCATATGGATCAAACAACCCCAAATCATAAAGTATCTAAAAATGGGTTTGGTACCATACCAAAGGTCATGAGGAGTTTTGGGTACAGTTTTGCTAGGAATCTTGTCTAGGTTATATATTGTCGTTTCTACTACAAATCTCCAGAAACTAAGTGGTAAATGTGCTTTATTCATCATTGAACGGACCATGTCCATATGGTCATGTTGCGTCTTTCAACAACACCATTAAGTTAGGTAGTTCCAAACGGAGTGAGATTGAAGATAATTCCTTTCTTTTGAGGCATTCCTTAAATTCATCTAAGAGGTACTCACCATGTAACATTTCTAAATGTTATTGGGTTATACTTAGGTAACCTGAATCTGATAAAAACAAAAGAGATCAAGTTGTCCACACTTGAAATTATAAATTAATACTAAATATCAAACCAATTAATTATTGGGAAACAAATACGAGTTGGCAATTATTTGCATTTTATTAAAACTTAAGAGTTGTGTATATAAAAAAGTTATCTATTAATTTGTTGGTATAGAATTTAAATATATCTAATTGGTTTGGATTTGCAATTAAAATAGCCTAGTGAATTTATTTAATTAGATAAAGAAGAGATAGTTATGTGTCAATAAATTGAGATATATGGTTTTTTTAATCAAAAAAATTATGAGGAGATAAAGATATAATTAAAAGGGGAGGATAATTAAGAATTTGAATTACCACCATATTTTTATATGATGGTGAGGAGCCATAAAATAGTTTAATTTTTGTAACTCTCTCTTCCACCCCCTAAACACCCATCTCTCATCCCCAAACAAAGGCTCGAAGGCGTGTGAAGCGACCTTAAGATTCGGTGGTTCATCGGGGCGCTCAAGGAAAATGTGAAGGACCTATATCCCTCCTCTTGTGCTCCATTTTGAGACATAGTAGAGCCATAGTAAACGTTGATTTCTTCTTATCTACTTGATCATCCAATCATTTAATGATTTCAAATTCATACAAATGAATCTCTTTTGCATAACAATGCTTATATTGTGTTTTTTATCATTGCGTTGATTTCTAAATCGTGTGAAGTGGAGTCAGATTTTGGTGGGAAAATTGGTGTCTCGAATCAAAATTTGAAAGTTGATATTGTTATATATATATTTTTGTAAGACACTATTATTTTGGGTGAAATGGATTTGATTTGAATGGACCGGGACATCCGCGAATGAAACCGTGTTAGATTGAACGTTTTTGATGTTCGGGAATTTTTTCTGAGATATCTAACAATTGGGTTAAAATCTGAGATAAGTTATGTATTCACCTAATCATTAAGGTACAACCCAAATTTCATGCCAATTAGATGTCATTTGATAGGTCAAATAAATTTCTCGTAAAACTATGCAAAATCAAAGAAAGGCGGATTAGGGGAGAGCAAGCTATTGATTTCACCCATCCACCTACGTGGGCGGCCCAATCATGGGTGACACATGGCACTCTTGCTCACACATTGGAGAGAAGAATTTTGAGTAGTGGAGACCTCTCTTTTTGGGTTTTTATGACAGTATCCCTATTCTCCTTCCATTTTATACTTAGAAAACTCCTTTTTAGATTCTAAATTAAAAGGTATGTTTTATTGATGATTTTGTCAGCGTATACAGGAGAATAAAAATATCTGAAAAAATTATCAAATGTGCCCAGATGACGTTTGCAAAAGGAATTAGTAATATCTAATTACCTTGCTATCTTTGTGAAATTGCATACAAGTTCCTAAAAGTCTATCTTGTTTTAAATGAGTATTTCGATGTCTTAAAAATTCTAGGAAAATTTTATAAAATCATAAAAATTATTTTTTTGACTTTTTAATACTTTGGAGAATTTCTAAAAATTGTGAAAAATTATGAAAATACACTTTGTGCTGTAAACATGCTTATTTATGCTTGTAATGTGCGTGTTCATATGAAATAGAACATGTATTGAGTCATAAATAATTTCTTAATTTGTACTTTTTTGTTTGTGGATATTGTTGACATATAAATGAATTATATTGTGTTGATTAAATATTAACATTTTTTATTATTAGATATTATTTTCTTTTATGGAGGTCAACATTGCTTAAACTCTATGAATATCTTTATAACATTAATGCTGGATAAAAGCTAGCATGTTTATGACAATTGATGTTCATAATAAAATTTTATAAAGTGGCTGAGAGTTCTTTGTGTTCTTTTTAGTACCGCGTTTTCTCTAAGTAACTTGTTAAGTTGGAGATGCTTTGTGTTCCTTCAAATTTATGAAGTCGCTTTACTGCGTGAATATGGTGTGCTTTGTTAAATATTCCAACTTAAATACCATCACTCAAAATGCAATTTGGAAGTAGAGACAAGAACTTAGATGTGTTGGTATACTAATACACAGAGGACCCGTATCCCGTAATTACATAATAACTCGGAGTTTTACCACTTAGAACATAAGTTCTTTAAGACATGGGCTAATCTTTCATTGTATTTTACAAAGGTAGTAGTGAAAGGTGTTAAATGATGTTGCAATTAAGCTGTATTATTTTACTGAAGTACTTGGACTAATATGAAGATAATAACCCAAGGGAGTCATGAACCCAAGGGGCTTTGGGTAGATTGTGTGGTGGCCCAGCTCGAACTTAAGGGGAAGGAAAAGAGATTCGGTCGCACTGATGGGGCCTAATATACGTATGTACATGTCACACTCCTGTTACCTTTTGTGTGATAAGGATTGCTTATTTACTCACGGTATGAACTCTTGTAGTGACAAGCAATACCTTATACTATACTGGTGTATCTTTAGTATGGAATAAATTTAAGAGTCATCACTCAATCCCGCATAGTAAGGGTTTTTTGAAAGTTTTGTTAGATTCTTGCATGCAATAGGAATCTGGTTGTACTTTCTACTCTCGTATTTAGCGGCCAAAATATGATTAATAACTTGTTAAATGAAGAAATTAGAAAGAAATAGAAGCCCTTTCTTATATGTTGATATGCTATGTTTATTGATACAATACAATTGCTCAAACCTTCATTGAGATTACTATCATGACATTGATGCTTGCATGTTCATATATAGTTCAATATATCTACTTACTTGAAAGTGAATTTGGATTAAATCCATGCCAAGTCTTAATGTAATTTTGATATTATTCTTGTCAATTACTCATTAAATGGATACTCGTTGAAGTTCCTCATTACCTGACACTCTTCGCCTTGACATTGCCTTATATATGTGTATGTATTACTACACGGGGCTAGTTAGATCACCTTTCAATTTGTGACCCAGGTAAAGGGATTGCTCAAGAGGAGACACTTGGAGACTATCTGGAGAATTAAGCACTCCTGATAAAGAGGTGGTCATTTGATTCTAATTTCCTAGCCTATTTAGTTTTTGTTATAGTTAGGACGTATATCTGACATCATGTAATAAATACTTTCTAAGTTTTCCTTTTTTGGGGATATTATCTATATCATGTTATCTTTGTTCATGTTGATTATATGGACATTTTTCTTTCATGATGGAATCGATTATGTTTGTTTATCTGAATGTTTCATATTTGATGCTAGATGACTCGATTTTGGGTTCATTGATGAGATTAACTCCCCACAAAGGAACATTCGAACATGATCTGGATCGTCCTGGGGTGAGGTTGTTACATGCCACCTCAGTCAGATTGAATCTGTTTAATCTTCCTATCACTTTGGTTCTCAACCAAAGCCATGAAGTCCTTGAAATTTTCGAAGATTTCAGATTTATGATGTAATACTAAGATAAACCCATATCATGAATGGTTATCAATAAACATCAAATAATATCGATATCCATTTCGGGTTGCGGTAGTGAAGGGACTACATACATCAGTATGTATTAGGTCAAGAATACCTTCGCATCGTGTAACCTTGTTACGAAAAGATGTCTTAGTCATTTTACCTCGAATATAATGTTCACAAATAGCCAAAGATTGGACTTGTAGAAAATCTAGGGTTCGTCCTTTATCAATCTATTGATCCTATCGGCAGATAAATGACCAAGTCTTTGATGCTAAATCATATTTGAATGATTTCCACCCTCTTTGTTTCTTTTAGTGTTTTTATTAGTGGCAGTAACATTCATGACATATTCATCAATGCTTAATTCATAATCAGAAGTTAGAACACCATCCGCAATATATTTATCATAACGACTTATTACAAGTTTATTACAAAATAAAAATGAATATCAATTTCTAACTAACTTAGATATAGATATAAGGTTCCTTCTAACATCTAAAGTATAAAGACATTCTTTAAGTACTAGGAATCTCCCACTAGATAATGATAATCTGCAGGTCCCGACGACGACTGCTGTAATAGTTATATCAGATCCCATCTGGATGACTCTCTCTCCTTCATCAAGATTCCTAATTTCCTGAAATAGATGCAACAAATTGCATACATGAACAAAAGCATCGGAATCGGTGATCCAACTACCTTCTCATCCTACGAGAAAATTGGTTCCAATGATGTAAGTATAATTTATACCCGCTGGAGCTTTACCTTTCTCTATGATTTTAAGGTACTCTGATAGTTACGCTTCTAGTTCCTTGGCTTCTTTCAATGATGACAGACATTGATCTTCTTCAATGCTATTAGTGTAGAAGAATTAGAAGAGGAGCCAATGGCTTGACTCTTCTTTTTCTTCTGGATTGAACCCTTCCAAGACCCTTTCTTCGTTTCCCCTTTACTTGTGCAAGCATTGCACTGTCAGTGGGATTCTCTTTTTTGATCACGTCTTCTACATACTTTAATTAATCCATGAGTTCAACGTTAGATAATCTCATTTTATTCATGTGGTACGATGCCACATAATCGATGAAAGACTTAGGGAGAGACAACAGAATGAAGTCAGACTACATGTCTGTGTCCATCTCAACCCCAAGAGCCTCCAATTCTGAGAGATAACCAAACATTTTGATTACATGTTCTCGAACTGAAGTACTTTCATGCATCTTGCAGCGAATAAGTTCTTTCATGACATTACAACACTGGGTGCAGTTGACATCATCGAACATGTCTTTCATATTATGCATTATATTCTAGCAAGAATCCATATCCACATGCTTCTTCTGGAGAACATTGGATAATGTTCCTAGAATATAACACCTAGCCAATGTATTATCTTCATCATCTTTTTCACTGAACCTTATTTCTTCCGTATAATAGGGTTTGTGTACTTATCCTTAGAGAGCACATAATAGATGTGATCTGCTAAAAGAACAAGATCCAAATTACAGATCCAATCCGAGTATTTTATCCCAGTCAACTAGTTGACCTCCATGAGCCTACTGAGTGGGTTCAAGGATTTCATTGTCTGAAATTAAGAATGCATTATATCAGAGCATATAAATAATTATATATTCAAAATTAAATTCTTTGACTAAAGATTTTTTTAATTAAAACAGTCTTACCTTTTTTAACTTTGAATGTCCATTCCCTTATTCACTTTCAAATCAAGAAATATATTTACCGCTATATCTCTAGCAAGATATGGGATATCTTCTTACCTTTGTTACATCCCAATAATATAAGAAATTGTAACTCGAATAAAAAGAAGCGGGAATTCATTCCGCCTTGCAAGTCCAACTTGCATTTCCCAATTTGGTCTTTAACATCCGAGCCCATCACCCTAAGGCGATGTTGACCCATTGTTAATTGAATCAACCATCAACGAGATTAGAACTCACTATGCACAATCCAATATCACCCCAATAACACGAGAAACTGATATTGAGGTCACTACGCATACTACCTTACTCTTTCGATAAGCAAAGAGCCTGATCCATGTGCACTTGTATGCAGGAGCAGTCACTATGTACAAACATCTCCTACATACAATCCACAGCGACGGAATCCTTCACCATGATAGAAGATCATGGATGTCACTTATATGATCATCTATATCATATTCAAATTTAATTAATTATTATAAATCATTTCACATTCTTCCAAGGAAACTACAACTCTATTCATAATATAGTGTTTATTTTAATTAGATTCAATTAATTTAATCATATTAAATTAATTATTAATCCAATTCAATCATCCAAACGAACATTTAGGGTTTGCTTGATATTCTATATAGTATACACCCTCACAAGTACGTATTATTTTGTATTTTAATAATTAGAGTACAACTCAACTTACTCATATTATTCAATTATCAAAAATAGATACGGCTAGTACACTCGAGTTATGCTAGAAGGGAGCATTTCCTTGACAAGGAAGGCACTAATTTGTAAATCAAGCCAGCGTACCTAGACTAGACACATTCACCATTCTGATTGAGAAAAATACAAAATAATACCAATGTGCTTGTGATTTTATCTATCAACTTTGATGATTGACATTATATTATATAATAATTACTCAGTAATATTAGGCATCTTAAAACAATTTTAAGATCGTAAATTTCTAAGCATATCAAGCAACCAAGTTTTACATGTAAAAAGTTATCCTACGACTATTGTAGCATAAACTAGGGTTTTCATGAAACATACATTCAATGGGAAATTATGTTTAATCTATTATTTTCATAAATATTAAGCATCAATTTAATCAAGACAAATTTACAATTTTCATGATTTCCATTTAATGATAAACACATCAAGCAAGAAGATTTGATGATCTAATCATTATGCGACCCATTCCCACTAAATATGGAATATCTAGGACAAATAGAGTCAGAATCATGCAAAATAAATTCGAACAGTTTGTTGGTTTGATTCTTTACTTAATCTAAGTTTTTATTTCATGTTTCATGATGGGAAACCAATAAGCAAAAATAATTTTCTTACAAATCCGTGAATACACGCAAAAAAATATCGTAGCGGGAACTCTTCAAATTTTCATATATGCACTTTGGTGCCAAATATTGGCTAATATTTTTGGGACATATTTAGACTTTCTAATTATATTTTATTAATAAAAAAACATGCCCAAATAGTTCACAAATAATTGTTTTTTATTTTAGCAAAAAAACTAATTTGAAACTTGCATCTCATGCAAAACAACGAGTCCTCGCGCATCTGATATACAAACCTTATCCACCTAGCGTTTTGGATCATAGCCAAGACCTTAACCAAGGTTTTGATACCACTTTAAGTCTAGGGTTTTAGGCCTTAGCACATGACGGAAGCGTGAAGATCGCATCATATGCAATCATGAGTGATTAGTCATACTAATCGCTCGGGGGAATGGAATTTAAAAATTTTAAAGGGATGAAACCATGTGATTTGAGAGCACTTCTCTAATCATTTCATCAAGACCACAAGAAGATATGAGAATACCTCTTGAAGCATGGTTGCGATCGAAGTCTCTAAAGTAAGAGATTGCATGTCTTAAGTCCGACTCGACAGAGGAGATGCTTGCGAGCGCGTTGATAAGACACATCCTTCTCATAATTCAAGATGAAGATCCAAACAATAAACCTCCTGATTTCATCTCCCGAAATCCAAGGTCTTCTCCACATGCAAGGAGCACTGAGGAAGACGGAGATCCACGAGCGGTCAAAGTAGCGGTATGACAGCATATCGATGATGGCGAGTCTCTCTAGGTCAAGAGATGGACGACCACTCGTGAGGGGAGGGGGTCTCTGATTGAGAATGAGAGGGAGAGAGACCTTGAAAATTATGTTGCGTAAAAGAAGAGATAGGGTTGTCTCTTCTTTATAATATTCAGGAAGTCTGTGGATCATAATCCATGTGACACACAAAATCAATGGTTTAGATTGATTTGTGTTTTCATTCAATGGTCATGATTTTGTTGTACACCTTTACAACAATACTTAATTTAATTATATTTAATTTAATATATTGAATAATTATTAATATAATTTAATTCAATCAAATCAATACACGTAGAATAATTAGGAAGGAGGTAAAGTTCCTTACAATTAAGGGGAGATGGCTACCTTGATTTAGGACTCAAGGGTGGTTGTCCACCCTCCTTACATGGAAGGTGCCTTTCCCCTTCTAATTATGTGTGATCATGTATCTCACATAATCCTTTATTATTTGAAACAACTTTTATAGCAAAAATATCCACAAAAATAATTCCAAATTATTTTGTATAATTTTAATCATGCCATTAAAAATATGAATCATATTTATACATCCAAAATAAATTGTAAATTGTATTTCAATTATTTATTCAATATGAATCCAATTCATATTAACATTTAATTTGTAAATACTATTTACAAAAAGCTCTCTCTAATATATTATAAATCACATATATATATGTATATGATTAATATAGGTAGTACTATCCACATTATTCATATCCATGATAATTAAATCATATTTAATTTTCTTCGCGCATCATTCTCATGCATCTAAATAATGTGAATTATATTCACATTATTCATGATAATTAAATCACATTTATTTATAAATTTATAAATGCTCATATATACAATTCAACAATAGAATTATTCTTGAACTCTTTCAAGAATAATGCGCTTTATCTACGGATACTTGGAGATAAGGACATGATGATTGTATATTCCACGTATAGTGATTTGGATATTGAGATTATATCTCAAATCCAGATCTTGGGGACCTCTCATAGATATTTAATTAAATCAAAATTGTAAATCTAATCTTCTCATCGCATATGAATTGTATTCAGATCAATGTCCAATATTTGGACCAATATTAGATTATTTCTCTAATGAGAGGAGTCATTAAAATCCAAATATGTTTCATCACTCCCTCGGATGGAAGTGTCATGGTTATACATTTATTTATGATCACAATACCCTTGAGTGTTCCTACTACCCATATATCCTGCATATTGGAAGAGTTGGAATAAACCCGAAGTTTTAGATCTCTTTTAGACTGTCTTCTTCAAGGTGTTATCATTAAGTTTCTCATTCGATCATTGGGAGTTCGCATTTATCATATGATTTCCAAAAGCATATATCATATCTACAAATTCTTTTCATACTTCTAAAACAAGACAACCATGCATGGAATTTGTTTTGTCCCAATATCTCATGAGTGAGTTCATCTCTTTCGGTTCAGTAGTGAACCTGTATGATCCCTTTGGGTTCGTTTGGTTGCAGGGTTGGGCAGGGTTGGGTTGGGTTGGGTACTATTCACAGGAGTACCCCCTCCTCACAATTTACTATTCACCCAGCCCTGTGAATAGTACCCAACCCTGTCCAACCCTGCAACCAAACGAATCATATTACTCATATGCCATCGTATGCACACTAACTCGTCGGTGTATAGATCTTGATTAGATCATCAATCTAACGGTCCGTCAGATGTACATATTTAGACATATAGTAATATATTTGTCTCCGATCAGACGATGCATGCCTATATCATGACAGTATCGACACAGGTTTTGGTTATCTCGATCTTGTTAAGTCGAATCTTTGACCTAACTTATTTGACTTCTCCAAATCTCTATTCATTGTAGAGGACCAGCATCAAGAGGTCGGTTATATATCGGCCTTTAGAGAGGGATTGCCATCTCCTTCTCATGCTGGATATCGTCTCTTAACAAATCATTTGACGGTACTTGATGAGTCTTAAATCTAACTCTTTAGATATCATCCAAGCACCAGCTTTTATGATTCAAACAATAAATCAACAACTGTATGATCATTAAGATGGCTATGGTACATAACCCTAATTGTACTAAGGGACCTTATAGTGCATTCATTCATTTAATCTTATAAAATAAATAAAATAAATCAATAATTTTTATTGATATGTCAAAGATTACAATAACATTTATTGTATAAATGGTTGCCTCGAGCTCACATAACTAACATAGATCCTCGGTATTATACTTTCACTCTAGTTCTTCTCATAGCCCCTTTTAGTCTGCGTGGATGAATAGTATACATAAAACAACGTGTTGGACAAAGCCAACAATATGCAATCATGACATATATGATCACGGTCCTTCCACACATATTTTACCTTCTGGCTATTAGATGTGGAGTTTTTCTTTTCCACCGTAGTTTCAAATATCGAGATTAACCCTACAGTGATTAACCAGTTTTTCATGCGTTGTTGCTAACGCTTGAAAGTCTGATCATCGAATTTTTCAAGCATCCTGGTCATATCCACCCTCGATTTAAACATGATTTCTAACATAGTTTTAATTCTGATTGTCGATATCTCTAAGATTGTTGTTAATGGGATCATCAAGGCATACATTAAATATTAATTTTCTTGATCAATACGAATCAATGTATTACAAATTAACAAGATTATAATCATGCACATCTGACTCATATAGTAATTACAAGATGCTTGCAGAAACCAATCAAATCATTTATACATCATTTTAGGATGAGATACAAAAAAGACAAAACAATAAAAAAATTACAACAAATAAGATAGAAAATAGATTACAATGGAGATTACTGAAGCGCCATTACGGACAATCCATAGAGAGGATATCACCCCCACAATACCGGTGCGAAGGATAATGACAATTCGCTCCCAAGATATGACAACATACGAACGTCGTCCGCGTACGCTGACGAGATCGTCTTTGAAAATACCTCAGAGAAACTAAGCAACCGAGAGAAGAAAGGAGACGCTGGTCGTAGTTGCGGTGGAAGAACATAGGGAAAAGAGATGATAAAGTTTTCTTGCATGTGAAGAAAACAACATCCATGAGAAGGGTATAAGAAGATCTAGAGTGTATCTTTTCATCTTCTGAAAACGTCCCTCAACAAGAACCTATCCGGATTCTAGAACGACAGTTAGATAAGAGCTGTTGGAATCGAGTTGAATTCCCTCGTTGCTGTCGAAGCACAGTTAATTCGTAGAATTAATTTATTCAATCCACTAATGAAATCCACAACAAAGGTATTGAGATCTTAGATCCGAGATCTGAATTGACTCTCCTGAGCTGGAGCCAGAGCAGAATGCGTGCGCATGCGTGTATAATCCTCCATTCATCTTCTTTACTATTGTTACAAGATCTTGGGGTGTGAACTCATATATAAATTCATCAAAATTTTATAACTACTAGATGTGATATTAAAATTTCATCCAAGACTTATCTTGTTTCAGATTTGAGAATTCCCACCTTTCCTCCAACATAATTTAGTTTTCCTCTTGAAATCAAATTATTTTCCAATGTAATGGAATGAGTTTACTAATTTAAAACTTAATTACATTAACTTTAAATACATAGTCCCCTCTGTCCCAACATGTTAAATCTAGAACTTTATGCGAGTATAGTGCAAGTGAAGATACTGCTGAACTTTGATTTCAGAACCAAGCCTGTGAAAGTCTATTATATCATTATCTATTGGTTATCTCACATCGTGATCTAAAGCAATGTTGCTAGCTTAATTGATGCTACAAGAGAATATTGGACCTCTGCTTAAAGCTTAATTGCTATTGATTCTCTGTGAGTTGAGTTCTTTGTTTCAGAAATCTGAATTATTTTTTTTCAAGACAACATATGGTTAGATTTTGCATTCAATAATACCAAGACAAATTCGTCTCCTGAAAACCTTGCATTAAGTGTTCTGAATTGAACTTGAGCCATATTTTCTTCCTTGTATTCGATATTGGGCTTGCCCAAATAAAATTGAATTATAATCACTTAAATTGAATTGCGTATTCTTAAGTGATTTTTGATCGATCACGAGTGCCCAACTGCAACAACAATCCTCATAATTAACGTATATTAATTTCAGATCATCAAGAGGCAATATTGGATCGTTGACACATGTGCTCCCGAAGTCAAATGGATAAATATATGACAATTATTATATGGAAAATTAAGAAGGGAACTTCCTTGCATTAGGAGAGAGGAAGAAGTACTATACCTTGAGTCATAATAGAACTAAAATGTCATGAGATTTTTACCCCATCAAGCCTATAGAACTAAAATTTTCTATTTTTACAGATAAATCATCCCTTCCGATCATGAAAATGATTTTTTCCAATTTTTTGGGATGATTTTTTTAAATCGATTGATAAAAATTGAGACTGCTAAACAAATTTGAGGTTGCTCCGTGGGTATCCTCTTTTGGGGAGAGGAAGGCATTGGTTGCTCGTGCCTTAAATATTGCGATTCAGCTCTGGCTATGGTGCAAAAGGTTGCAGAGAATCAGTGGACCTCTGGTGATTAGAGGATCTGATACTCCTGATTATCTTCTTCAAAGAGGGCACGACTCCGGTCCAAAAAAATCTACGGTGAGACACGGAGACTGTAGAGAGTGGGCCTCCTCTGGCTTCTCCTAGAGCACACAGTGGAGCTTATGATGAGCTTCCAGTTCTCGTAGAGATGCGATAGGGATGGCTAAACTTGGGTCCGATCTTGGGCTTACGCCAACGATCGAGATGGAACAACTGCTTGAGTACAGTCGATGCTTAGGTAGTGGATCTTTTATGCCCTGCAAATGAAGCTGGAGCTCGAGCCAATAAATTTGACTATGGTTTAGATGGGGAAGAGATGATCAATGGTTTGGTAGGGACAAAGAGCTTGACTGGATAAGAGATTGTGTATGGAGAAATAGAAGGAGTGGGGGTTGACAAAGATGAGGTGATTCGATTGAGGGATTTGTTTTTTTTTACAATTTAAAAAGGGAGAAGAAGATGAGTAATACATATCAAATCTAGAGCAAAAACTGGAAATGAAAGAAGAAATAGACAAAAGAAAATAGAAAGAACAAAAATCTTTGCCTGATGGGGTTCTCGCCTAAAAGTTGGAGCTACTACGTCGCTCCGGATTGTGGCCTGAAGAGCTCGATGAGAGAGAGCTCAAAGCTTAGTGAGCATGGTGGATCATATGCTATGTAAGATCATGCCTAAGCTATGGTTTTCATCCTCTAAAAGATTCCCACGTCTGCCTAAGATGAGTACCCTCGAGACTATGTCGATCCCTTCGTGTAGCGGTAGATTCGATCTCCAGCCGATCCAAGTCCACCCTGAAGTGGAGTTGCTCGCAAAAGATAGTTGCCAGGCAAAGCTTGATGATTAACGGAACACAAGGTTCTGTGCTCCCTTAAGTGTGCGACGATGCTTTGAACTCGAGTACATCGGAGATGATGGTTCAAAGGTAGAGTTCCTGGCTGTAAGGGACGAAGGCTCACACGATGAAGGTGTAATGTTGATGTTGTTGCTTACGTGCGGCGTAGGGAGGTTGGGTGGAGGTCGGGGTGGTGCGGGGGTGGCTGGGAGGTTGAGGGTTGCGTGGGGGAGGTCAGGGTGGCGCGAGGGTGGGATGGGAGGGGGAGGGGGAAGGGAATGTAAGGAATAGTGGTAGGGAGGAAGATGGATGACATATTTTGTAAATTTAGTAAATAAAGAGGGGAATATGCACTTCTTTTTAATGGAATCTGATTAAGTTTTACGGGTAAATGAGTGAGGTTAATCACATGGTATGAATGGTAATTGTAAGCAAGGTTATGAGATCGAGAGAGAGATATCGATGTTTCAAAAGTGGAGAAGGTATTTATCATATTTTATAAGACTCGTAGGGTAAAAATTCCTTTATTTATTAATTAAAAAGTATTTTTTTTCAAAAAGATGGTTAACCATGATTTGGGTTCAACGGGATAAAGCCATCTAGTCATGTTTTTTTTACATAGTTCCAACAGAGCGATTGGTTGGACCATTTTTGTTTTGATTCTTGATTTAGCCAGTTTAATCGTCCGTAGGATACAATTTTTAAAACCTCTTTGCCCAAATCAGTCTTGTCTTATAATGGTCTTTTTATAAAATCTGTAACCTTTCTAGTTTCTAGTCGCCAAAGAAAATACACAATTCTTTGCTTACGAATCAGCTCCCTCGCACAAAACGAGCTCCACTTGTGCGTTCAATTGGAAATGGATCCACCGCCCATCAGCACGACCTTCATCCTCCTCGTCTCCATCTGTTTCTCCATTTCTTTGGCGAAGGTGAGGATCCCGGACGACCTCCGAGATGTGGTGGACGACGAGGAGGACGTGGCGTGGAAGGAGTGGGGGAGGAAGAGGAGCCCTCCTACTCCTATGGACTTCGACCCGCCTCCCTACGACCTGCACGACATGGCCCGCCCGGAGGTCCAGGAGGAGTTGATGGGGCGCCACGTCGGGCCCTCCTTCGGCTTTGTTAAACTCCGGCTAGGCGTCCGCCGATCCCTCGTAGGCTTACTTCCTTTTCCTTCCCTACACAGCTCGCCATTATTTTTAAACTTGGTCTGCTAAAGTTCGAATCTTTCTGGATTTCGCGATGTGTGTCGGCTTTTAATTCTTGAAACTGAAGCCCCCATTTCCATTTGTTTGCGTGTCTGGCTTTTCTATATGGACCAGTTTGCCACCGCGTGTTTTGTATCGAGTGGTGTGAGCCGTTGCTGCTCAAATTTAGTTATTTTGCCGCTTCTATTATGCCCAACTAAAACGTCATTTGCGAAACACACGATCTAAATTCTCAAGCAGACAAAAATAAAGGTATGTGGCTACAAATTGCTTGACCACGAGATGCTTGGCCGATCTGAACAAAAAATGGACATATATGTATTCGAGATAGGTTGTGTATTTGAGTGTGGCTCTGGTTTTTTTTCAAAATGAGAATGGGGATGATGTCAAAGGATGTGTTGGGAAAGATGGCGATGTTGTGGGAGTGCTGTTTAGTGCAGAGTTTATTCTGTCAATGAGGGATACTGTGTATTGGATGTTTTAGGCTGTCCTAATTTAGGTGTCTTGTATCTTCCAATAGGTTGCCTTCTTTCTCGTAAAAAAACTTTTCCCTGTAATCTGATTACCATATTTTATTTTTGACTTTTGCTCCAATATGATGTCTAGTTTGCGGTGAAATTGTCACAACTGAATTGCATGGATGAAGTCGGGAGCTCTACTGAACGCTGGATTTTCCGAGAAGGTAAAATTAATAGAGCATAGTACACTGGGATGGTAATCTTTTCGGCAACTCCCAATTCCAATGATGGTGTGGGTGGCATGGATGGAGATGTTTCTTTCTCTATTATTGCGAAATAGCCATCCAAATGGGGGATGGATTTAGTCATGTTGCGAGATCAAACAAGGTTGTCCTTAAGCATCTTTGTTCTTGGCTAGGGACACCATTAATATCTTCGTTGGTGGGCAAATGATGGGCTTTACCGGAGTGTGGAGTGTCTGGGGATGCCACATATTTTCCCTACTTCCGTATGATATGCCGATGAGATGTTTACTTTATAATGGTATATGTGATCAGGCTTGAAGTCTCTTTAGGACATTTTCGAAGATGCCTTCGATTTGCGGGTAAATCATCAGAGTTATAGTTTCATCTCGTCTGTATGGAGGAGGATATCACACTAACCTTTTCTATAATATTGTCTGCCACATGTGTGAGCTTGCAACTGGTGTACCCGCATTTGCCTTTGGTCAACATGAGGGATAGAATCCTTTTATCGAGGACCAAGGCTGAAGCATATGGGATAACAATTGTATGTTTAGTCTTCCAAGGTTCTATCCAGAGGGGGCCACCTGATTGGGTTGAGATTGGCTTTGTTGTCTACACTGATCTATTTGAATGCTTTATATTTCTTTAGAGAGGATTTGGTGCCTCAGGTTGTGGTATTCCAAGGGTGAAATGGGGGTAAGATATGCCATCATGATAATTGGTGAGGAGGTGTCTCAAGGAATTGAAAATATTGAATTATATATTTTTGCTGAAATGTGTACCTGGGTGTGGGGGGAAGGGGGCTTAAAATCATTGAACCATATACTTTTGTTGAAATGGGTACATCAACTTCTTTATAATAGGGTCAAGTTCTCGATAAACATCCACATGTTAAGGTTGGATTTTGGTTTAACGATTCCTTGAAGCCAATGATAGGAGATTGTTCTCATTTTTGATGTTGGATTGATAGATAGTTTAATCTAATAGATTAGAGGAGGTATTTCCTACATTGATGGATAATATAACACAGTTTTATGAATTGCAATTTCTACTTCTTGACATGTGGGGGTAGAGAGGTTCAAGCTTGCAAAAGTCTGTAGTTTGTTTTAGTTGGCCATGTTATTGACTAAAGGTTTATTGGTAGTTGGGTGACTAATCAGATTTAGCCAATTTTTGTATAATTGTTGCGAGTATCATTAGCAAATATGCTCAATCATGATCAATCAAGCAAACATACACGCACATGGATTTACAAGGTTCACTCGTAATTGGGCTACTTCCTTGGATAACGTCTATTGATTTCATTATTTGTAGAGAAGATGATACTGAGAACCTAACTCTAGGGACTTTATATAGCAGTCTCACTACAAACGTATCTAAACAAAATAGATGGTTAGGATACGATGGTTCTTCATAAGATGGTTCTTCAATTGGGATCAACGAAACAAATGGTTAGGATTCAAGGCATAAGCAATATTTATTTTAAATAAAAAATGACAAAGCCTTCTCATACTATAAGTAGGGTTGGCTACATGGATTCTTGCTCAAATCCATGGTGAAAGATTCGACTATTTTTTACACTAGCTGTCGACCACCTAACGTAACCCCCATAAGGGGGGATTTGAACCATGATCTTTTGGGTGGTAGGCACACTGCACTACCACGAGACCATGTAAGTAGGTGCTAACTATATGTAAGCGGTTACTAACGATATTTATTTTAAATATTTACATTATTTTTAATAAATATGTTTTTATTCATTTTCGTACATATACATGAATAAGAAGAATCGATTAAGATATGCATCAAAGGACCAATTAACATGCATCACAACGCACAATTAAAATCACAAGAATCACTTGAGTTGAGTTGAACAACATGAATCAATTAACATGAATGAAAAATATAAAACAATTAATTAACAAAAAATAACAATTACATCTAATAGGTCGATGATCGAATATATTTGAGTCTACAAGGATTCACATTCAATTTGATCAAATGTTTTAAGTCCAAAATCAGGTCTCCCTGTATGGAAACTGGGCTCCCTCAAATTGATAGGACCATTCGTTGAACTAGCCTCCAGCATGAGACTCCTTTCCAAGTGTGACAACCCTCTTACACACATACCAAACGATCTCACAGGACTGCCACATCTCCTGCAAAAAAACTTCCTAGCCTCTCTTGAACATCGGGCAATGCAATAAACATGTAGAGGACTCCCGCCATGAACGAGCCATGAGAAAATCATTGTTCGAATCCCAATGAATCCTCTGATTGGGCTGAAGGATTCTCCCCTTACCACTTCCACGTTTGAAAGCCCAACAACCCTCTTCGACGCCCCAAACCTAACAAGGTTTCGCTCGGGTAATACATACAACAGCTTTACTTCCCCTTCAGACATCCTTTACGACGCATCAAAGAACATGATACTTAATGCTGCCATAAACCTCCACTTGTGAATCCATTTTTACAACATAGAAGGCAACATCGAGTATCAGGGTGCATGTATCGACTATATCGCATCTATGATCTTTATAGCTTTATTACAAATATGATATATTGGTCAAATATGATTTACAACATAGAACATGATATGCACCCTGATATCAATATGACCAATATATGCGATATAAAGATCATAGATGATCGATATGTGTGATCTAATAGTATATTTGTAAGTTATTTAGTGTTCTAAGAACTTGGACAAACTCCATTTCCAATATCTATAGGTCAACAATTAACAGTACTAGCGATGTGTTAGATATGACCGATATATGCGATATAAGGATCATAGATGATCGATATGCGTGATCTAAGAGTATATTTGTAAGTTATTTAGTGTTCTAAGAACTTGGATGAACTCCATTTCCAATATCTATAAGTTAGGAAACAACACTAACATCAATATGTTCAAAATGATCGGTATGTGCGATATATGGGGTACAATTGACTGATATGTGTGATATAAGTGTGTATTTATAGGTTATTTATTGTTTTAATATCTCGGATGATCTTAATTTCCGAAAAACGATAAAAAATGTTATTTTTGAGCCATTTCTGACATTTCCACTGATACCGTCGATATATCGACGATATATCCCGATATATCCTTTTCCTGGAGGACCGATACGATATCGATATGGCCTTCTATGATTTACAATATGATATTGGAAGAGCTAACTATTGGGAAAATACAATTCAAGGATTCCCGCTCTACCACACTATTGAATATACAATTTATAAGAAATAAAAAATCAATGGGCATTTTCACAATGAAGAGTTTAAAGTTCGTATAAAAAGCTTTGCAAGCACAATATATTCAACCCTTCCTTCCTCTTCGACATTGAAGAGTTACATAAAAAGTCTTTCAATCGATTTAAATATGTGGAAATCTATGCTATATTATAGTTTTCTTAATATTATATAATTTCATGGAAAAAATGAGGCTTATGCCTTGCCTCGGTTCTAGGGAAACCTACTTGTTTTTCACCTCTTGATTTAGAACCGCGGTGATATCATTGTAGGGTTGAAGCAATTTATGATTGTCTCGTGCTGAATTTCACCTTGCAATTTCTCCACTGGGATTGCTACTTATGCGATAAATTCTCATGGATCGAAACTCATCCAATCAACGTCACTATGGTTGATGGTGCAACAACCTACACTGGTTGCGATGTCTCATTTGTGTCGCCTCACCAATCCTTGCTCTACACGCTTTTTTAAATGTCGCCAATCACAACCTTCTTTTTGTCTTCATGTCGATTGCGCGTCTTCTTGTTGCATTGTGCATTGGCATGCACCTCATGCATAGGAACACCTCCTTGATATGATGTTGTGATCGATCTTGAACTTCAGATCTAGGGTTTTGGCTTGGAACCTAAAAATGGAACTTCAACAACTTCAAAACCCCACAAAAACATAAACTTCGATAAGAAAATTTGTAGCTTGAACTTTGAGATGAAATAAAACGAAACTTGGAAAAGAAGTTCCAGGATAGACTTTCTCCGATACCATGAGAAAATATAAAATAGAGTGTGTAATCAAAGGATAAGACCAAAATGTGAATTTATATGGTTCAAGACGGTCTAGCAGGATGGTTCTACTCCAAAACAGAAGACAGCATTTGGTCGGCCGGTTGGATGTTGCTATTGGTTTTTCAATAAATACAAGAGGTAAAATGTCTTTTATATAGCCCTACCAACAGTCTCAAATTCGACAATGTGAGAGTAAACATACAAGATGCTTGTAATTGGATCTTTGACAGATCCAATAATCCCATTGACTCAACCCTTCATTATCTCAACAACATATTTTAGAGGAACTCAAGGGCTGTGTGTAGAATTACGCATACTTATCTAATATATACATGCACTGAGGAAGTGGTGGGTGCCTTCTGGTTACTTAGGGGAACACTACTTTCCTATCAAGAGCGATACGTCAATAAGACTATGGCAGGTGTAAAGGTGCATCTTGATCTTGGGTTGATGTGCTCTTCCTCCCAACAATGCTAGTAGGCTCCACTGAGGGTTCGGTGCCCAACAACTCCGCCTACTGCTACTATTGCTACATAGCGAGGGCATAGGGCTCCAATGATGGTGGCCGATGTATTGGTAAGGATTGTGCATTGGAAGAGGAGGGGTTGGCTTTGGAAGAAGAAGGTATTGGCAGGGATTGGAAGATGGTGCATCGTCGTAGATGTTGTTCGATTTATGTTGTGCCCTCGGTGAATGAACTTTGGTGTTTCAAGTGTGGTGTTTAGTGCCATCGATGTTGAGTGCAAGGTGTGCAGGATATGGCGTCCTATGGAGATTTCCTCCTTGAGGATAGAGGGGATCCTATTCAACATTGTGTTACCCTGGTAGTTGCACACGGGGCCCCTCGCAAGTTGGAACATGCTGAGATGATCCATCACCATCATGAGACAACTAATGCATTGATTGCCGTCATGTTCTGATTGCATCCACGATGTCTTACGACGAGGTCGTAGAGGATGTTTGACGATATCTCAGATAATTCTTCCCATTGCCTTCATTGGAGATTTTGCCTCTTTTGATGATGCATCGATTTGTATACATGAAACTGTCCATGGATAGAAGGTGATGATTTTGCCTGTTGATACTAAGGAATTTGGATTATTGTGGAGGCACCTTAGATTCCGGTATGGTGATGTGGCTCGTCGTCCTCGTCGCCTTTTCTGAGTTAGGTGCATGTCTTTTCCGTCTTGCTATCTGGACTCTTTTCAGGGTGCGATGATCGGTTGGGGAAGGTGGTGGAGATCATTTCTGATGGTTTCAAGCATGGTAAATTGGTAATTACATTGACAATGATTGTAGTTGAAGGGTGCTATACTTGTCCAACATTTGAGGCTATTCATGTTCATGTTATTGGCATGGATGGTGTTCTGCCTCTTGATAGCTAAGTGCCTCCCTCCCCCTATTGCTATGGACCACTACTGTTACGATTGGACTGATGGTGTGCCTCTTAAGGTGGATGTCCTATGCACTTCACTTCTTGATCCTATGGATGTAGCTTTTGTCTTGAGGTTGATTTGTAATAAGGTGGAGATCTTTTGTTTGGATCTTATTGCCTAGGACATACACATCCATTGGTACTTGGTTTCCT
The DNA here is from genome assembly GCA_037367405.1 of Ottelia alismoides. Classification (NCBI taxonomy): domain Eukaryota; kingdom Viridiplantae; phylum Streptophyta; class Magnoliopsida; order Alismatales; family Hydrocharitaceae; genus Ottelia; species Ottelia alismoides. Next base: position 835,949 of record JAZKJV010004294.1, on the reverse strand, counting down.
ATCAGAATTCGATATTAGTGGATGTTTTAGTGCTGGTTAGCCAGGTTTTCCTTAGGTATTGCGATTGGGGAGCCTGGTGACACTTTATTGGGGGTTGCAATATGCCCTATTGCCATCCTTGGCACATATATGGCATGTTTCGAGGAATGCAAGAAACTTATTTGTGGTTGACGTCGTTATTAGCCTTTGGGGCCTTGGCCGCATATGGGGAGGTCTTCTATTCTGGAACTAAATGTTGGTGATGCAAACAAAATGGTGTAACTTGACAATGCCGATGTTGTGTGTGGCAATTTTGACCGGAATGGGGTCCGCGAGAAGAGTGTGGAGAACATGGCCTCAAATTTCAACGAAATTCCACCGAACCGAAATTTCCATTTCTTTAGGTAACCGAAATCGAAATGCTCCCTTATTTCTTTTTCCAGGATTTCAATGAAATATCAGCGAAATGTCAATGAAAATTCATTGAAATTACATGTCATTTCTATGAAACAACAAAAAGTAGGGAATCTACCCTTTGCTTTCATCGAAATTTGCATATATTAATGAATTTTCGCCTATTTATTCGCTAATGTGTTAAGTTGTTAGAGTGATTTACATTGTTTAAAGAAGTTTCTTCAGTAGATTCTATGTTTTAGACTGTTAGAAAATAGGAAGCAGAAGCGGAAATGATAAACAGAGCATAAGAACTACAATGATAAACATGAAGAACAAGATTTTAGCGTGAAACCCTACTCCCTAAGGAGCGGGATGAAACCACGGGAGAAGCCCTCAAAGGGGCGGATATTGCATTCCTTTTTTCTCATCTGATACAGGAGGTCTGGGGCTCCTTATATACCCTCCACAGAGCCTCCAAGTCCCACCACTGGTAGATGTGGGACTAAACTCTTGGACCATCTTCCTCATAAGTGACGCATACATCAAATACTCCAACACTCCCCCTCAAGCTGGAGCATGCAATGCTCAGCTTGGACAAACAAAAAGAAACTCAACCCACGCTACAGGACACTACAGACAATATCAACCCAACGCGCACAACTGCTGCTGTCGAGGACGTTGCTTCTCATGCCGTGCAGGTGAGGAGGACGAACGAGCTGGAGTGTGAGTCTGCTGAATCTCCTCGTTAGAGAACTGGGTCTCTACCATCTGGCACAAAGAATGGTATTCCACTCTGGAGTACTTATGATACCACATGAAAACCCTTGCCAACATGGCATAGGGAATGATCCTCTGCTCTGGAGTCCCTATGGCTTACATGAAAACTCCGGCCGACAAAACAAGAAGAATGATGGGGACCATGACAAAAGATGGCATACATGTGCACATCTGAAAAGACCGCATACATGTGCATGTCTGAAACTGGAGACTCAGAAACATCTGACGTCGAGTCTGAACAACTGTAGAGTCTGAATCTGAATGGCCTGCAATCTGGGGTCTGGAGAATCTGGAAAATCTGATAAACTGGCCTGTGACTCTACACAATACTCCCCCTTTCTCCCATACTGGTCAGTATGTCAAGCATCGACCAAGTTGGGAGAAGACAACAAAGATAGTAAAATAATAATGATGGGGTTAAATAAAATCAATTAGCTGATCACAACTTTTCGACTTCTCTTGCAAAATTTTCTTCGGCTATTTCCGTCATCATTATTTTTTTAATAGCCGTCATAAACTGTTCATCATTTTTTTAACGGTTTTTTTCCTTCTTTTTTTGAAATCATCAATTTTTTAAGCCGTTTCCCCTTTTTTACAGCTTTCTCAATTTTTTTAAATATGCGTACGTCTTTTGAGTTGTACCAATGTTCACTAAATCGGCCGCACGGGCCGCATATGCGGCCGCATATCCCCGTGCGGTGTGCAGACCGCGCCGATTACTTGAATCAGTGCATTATGCGCCCTCCCCGCATATGCCCCGCATATCCCGCATATGCCCCGCAAACTGCTCCAGCAGCTCCAACTTTTCAATCTTCTCATTCAGGTCCTTAATTCTGTAACTCTGCCTCTTCATTCAATTGTTAGAATATGACATGCATTTCTATACAATTGCAATGCATTATACCATTATGTATATGCAATGTTTTATCTTTTTCTCATGTATTATTTTCACGAGTATATGCAATGTATCATCGACTATTTTTTATATATGCTGATTGAGGTTTTGCTCATGTAGTGCATGTATGTGTATTGAAGTTTTGTTATTACGAATTATACAATGTGAAGTTTTTATGGTAAATGTTTTCTTTGTGATTAAATATGAGGCAATTAAAAGTATATATGCACACCCATCTAACATGAATCGTTTTTCTTAGATCCTCTTTAACTCCACTTAGATACATAACTTCAGTGGTAATGTTATTCATAGATATTTTTTTATTTTTAAATTAAAAATTAGAAAACCGCTTAGAACCGCATATACCCCGCATATGCCCCCGCATACCGCTTAATCAGTATTCGGTGACCAGTCCGAACGCATACGCATACCGCTTTCCTGAACCTTGAGTTGTACGCATCTTTTTTTAATCCCCCCCCCTTTTTTTACTGCTGACGCTCCTCCCTTTTCATTTACATTTGGACCGTACATCTTGAGCCCACTTGGACCGTAACAATAAAAACATTTTTTAAAGGTACTGGAGGCTACAGTGCCGTAACCCTATTTAGGGTTTTCCTTTTCTTAACGAGGCACGAAGCCCCCGTTGGGAGTAGGGTTCCCTGCTGTGCGCTGCCCCGCTAGAGATGGTGGCCGGAGGAAGAGGTTGGCGGCAAGGGCCCGCAGCCAGGGGCCAGCGCGCAATGGAAGGGCGCATGGAGTGCGGATGTGTTCTGGGAGCAGAGGAAGCCAAAGGGAGCGCCGCCGCCTGCACCAAGAGAGGTGGCATTAATGTGCGGCGCCGCCTGGGAGGCGCTCTGGGAATCGCGCTGCCTGGGAGGGGTTGGGAACCCTCTTCGAATCATGTTGGGGGGGGTCGCTTGGGATGGAGGTGCCTCCTTCGTGAGGAGGGGCGGCCTGAATGGAGCGTCACTGTGCGCGTGAGGGGTGCGCCGTAGAGATGGAGCGCGCGAGCGGTGCGCCGCCTCGACAGGGAGATATGGGAGCCACCGCTGCTTCGTCTAAGGCTCCTTCGCCTGGAGGTTCCACTGGAAGAGGAGCCACCAGGGTAACGCAGCCTCGAAGGGGGAAAACCGCAGCAGGAAATTCGGGATAGGAACCGTGAGGGTGCACGTGGCTTGGGAGCTCGAAGAAGAAGGCCTCTGCCTGGGCATCGCGCGACCCGAGAAATCGATCATCTCTTGTGATCAAGCGCACAAGGAGGATGGATTGTGCTACTGGAGTATCGCCCATGGATCGGGACGTTTGCGGCTGAAGATGAAAAGAGATTAGGGTTCCAGATTGCAACCCTAGAACTTGGATCTTGAACTCAATAAAAAGAAAACTTAGAACAATCTTCACGAACAGAAATTTCAAAAACTCTTCTCTTGTATCATGAACAATTATTTTCAAGAATAAAAATCGAATCTCGGAAAAAAAAACAAAGAACATAATAAAAATCTCCCAGAATCGACCCGCTCTGATACCATGTTAGAAAATAGGAAGCGGAAGCGGAAATGATAAACAGAGCATAAGAACTAGAATGATAAACATGAAGAACAAGATTTTAACGTGGAACCCTACTCCCTAAGGAGCGGGATGAAACCACAGGAGAAGCCCTCAAAGAGACGGATATTGCATTCCTTTTTTCTCATCTGATACAGGAGGTCCGGGGCTCCTTATATAGCCTCCACAGAGCCTTCAAGTCCCACTACTCGTAGATGTGGGACTAAACTCTTGGATAGGGTAAATGGATCCTGGAGGGATCCATTTACACATCTCCCTCATAAGTGACGCATACATCAAATACTCCAACAAGATCTAAATCCAAACCAAATCAGTTAGACATAAGATTTAAAAGTTAAATTAAAGTTTTAACTAAAGATCTTTATATTTTTGTTTTTCTTTATTTTGATATATATATTATTAGTAATTATCATATGTGTCACCGCATTCTTATTGAAGAGGTGCTCACGTGTCACCATTCTCTCTTCATGGTCAAGAGGAGAAAACAATGGTTTCTAATTGCAGTTCCAAATCTGGTTCTGATTCTGAGCAGCATACTACTTTTTTTTACTATTGGGACGATTGGATGGAAATTTAATGTAACATATCGTGTTAATATTTTACTATTAACAAAAAAACTATTTTCTATCTCATTTATCGAGTTAAAGAATATTAGAAATATTCATCTTTAAAAAATGAATTTTCAAGTAATTTCCGATCATTTCACCGAAATTCCATTGAAATTCCACCGAATTTCTCTTTCTAGCCTTACTGAAATGAAATCAAAATCTGGCATTTAAGGCCTTGGTGGAGAAGCTTGCAATGGTGGTGAACTGCGTTGGAGTGAAGCTGTTAGGGGCACCCTTCATTGTTACCATATGAAACCTATCTCCTCTAATGTTTGTACTTTGGAGCTTGATGAAGTCGGATAAAAGGAGGGTAGTTGGGTTATTGTTTGAGGCCTGGAAGGCAGATGTTGTTTGTTTGTAGGAGACAAAGTTGGAAGTGTGGATCAATTTCCTTTGGTGTGTGAGGTTATAGAAGCGTGATTCTTTGGTTTTAGGGCGATGTCATCATTTGGCGCTCTAAGGGTATGGTTGTGTGATACTTGGGTTCTGTCCGTCATATTTCAAAGGATTTCAGATGACTTTCTTATACCGGTCTCCTTGGTCCACAACTCTTCGAGGCTACGATGTTGTTATATATGTGGGACGAGCATAGAGTGATGCGGGATTGTTTTATGAATCTAGCTTGGTTAGTGGAAGGTGACTTCACGCCCGATTTGTTGCAGATCGCCTATAGGATATGGTGGAGTGGACCATGGATCCCCTTTATTTGCATACTAAGACTTTGGGGGGGATTTATTAATAGATGTTTTGGCTACTACAAGCTCAAGGTATACTTGGAGAACATCTGATCATGTTCTGTTTGGACCGTTTCTCTAGCTCAGTGGGTTTGTAGGAGATTTTTCCTTTAGAGAATGTGTTGACCTTACATAGTTCACTAAGGTTGCAAAAAGCGGTAGTCAGTACTCAGTAGTCAACCGACAAGATCACTGATTACTGATTAAACAATATGCAATAGTTTAAACAGAAATTAAACGGGTTATGCGATTTTTGCATTTTTAATTAATAAAAATATTAGATATATAATTAATAAAAATATAAAAAATAAAAAATATAATAACAACTTCACAATATAGATCAAATATTGTCAAATTCAAAGAAGTTTTCATCCAAATGTCAAAATAGATAGCATAAAAAACTAGAATCCATAGCCAAATGTCAAAATAGACAACATAAACATTACAATTCAAGCATGAATCCAAAAAAGTCATTGATAACACATAACACCTTTTAAACTCCGCTTAACTCCGTTTAAAAGACCATTTAATGCCGTTTATGCGGTCCACTCGCATATGAGCCCGACTTTAACTAGTCGGTGTAGTCGAGGGGCACATGTGTTTAAACGACCGTTTAAACCGTCTTTTGCATTCTTGTAGGTCACATTCAGACTAGACATCAATTTGTTGGAACTCGGGTGATGGCCGACATCTTGACAATATTTTTTTTATTTAGGGTGCCTTTTTGCTACATAAGGAGGGTTTTCATGAGAAGACCAAGGAGGACATGGAAGAATCTACTTCAAGGACGATGACTGAGCATTTTGGAACCCTTCTTAGCATGCTTATGCAATTTAGGAAGGATATTTGAGATCTCAAAGAGCAACATAAGGATGTGGCACAAGCGGAAATTGTGCACATTGATCATCTCCAGGATTTTAGGGAGCCATTGGAGGAGAAGATTACAGAGAATCGAGTAGAATTGCATTCTTTTGGAAGAGGGTAAGAAGTTGGAGGTTGTTTGGAGGTGTTGTGAAAAATGAGTGATATATTATTCAAGGGAACCCTAGGGTCTCTTATATAGGGAGATACCTCAAGGGTAAAATACATATAAATCCATAGAGAAATAAAAATGACGAACTTGTACATAGCATATGAAAATATCTATCTCTACACTCCCCCTCAAGGTGGAGCATAGATATCTACCATGCTTAGCTTGGAAGAACATCTCTGGAAAGGTCCTCTGAGCAACGACTTGGTGAGTACGTCAGCAGTCTGATCCCCTGAACTCACGTGAGCTGTAGATATCAATCCTCTCTGGATCAAGTCTCTAGTGTAGTGGCAGTCAACTTCAATGTGCTTTGTTCTCTCATGAAAAGCTGGATTGTTGGCAATAAATAAGGCTGCCTGATTATCACACTGAAGCTGCATGGGTAGAGGTACGGCTACATGTAGATCCTCCAGTACAGATCGAACCCACATCATCTCTGTGCTTGCTTGTGCCATGGCCCTATATTCGGATTCAGCACTGGACTTCGCCACAACAATTTGTTTCTTGCTTTTCCAAGAAACCAGAGAGCTCCCAACAAAAACTGCAAATCCTGAGGTTGATTTTCGATCCTTAGGGCATCCTGCATAGTCGGCATCTGCACATGCTGAGATAGACAAATATGTGCCCTTTCGAAACAGCAACCCTGAACCTGGAGAAGACTTCAGATACCTCAGTATCATGTATATGGCATCCATATGAGCTTGTCTTGGCTGCTCCATAATCACCCGACTCACTGCAAAGGCAATATCAGGTCGAGTTATGGTAATATAAAGGAGCTTACCCACCGTTTCTCTATATCTCCTCTTGTCCACTTCAGCAGTGTCATCATCATACAGCTTCATGCTTGGATCCATGGGAATACTTGATGGTTTGCATCCAGCCATGCCTGTTTCAGTCAAGAAATCCGTAATGTACTTCCTTTGGGTCATTACTAGACCCTGTGCATTCCTGGCAAATTCCAATCCCAGAAAGTATCTTAGGGTTCCAAGATCCTTCGTGACGAACTGACGGCCTAGGAATGCCTTCGCCCTTTCTATGCCCTGAATATCATCTCCTTTAACCAGAATATCATCAACATAGATCATGATAACAACCGTACCTGCTGATGATTACTGAACAAACAACAAGTGGTCTGCATTCGATCTCTTGAATCCCTGTCTTTCATTCAGGTTGGAAAGCTTCTGGAACCACGCTCTTGGACTCTGTTTGAGGCCATAAATTGCCTTGTGAAGTCTACACACCATATGCTTCTCCCCCTCAGCAGTAAACCCTGGTGGCTGCTGCATGTAGACTTCCTCCTGCAGATCTCCATACAAGAAGGCATTCTTGACATCCAGTTGAGAAATACTCTAGTCACGTACCACAACAACGGATAAGAGAATGCGAAGAGTAGAATGACGAGCCACTGGAGAAAAAGTATCCATATAGTCGACGCCATAGGTTTGTGTAAAACCTCGCGCTACCAGTCGTGCTTTGTACCGATCTAGACTGCCATCAGCGTGGTATTTAACTGTGAATACCCACTTACAGCTCACAGTAGATGCATCAGGAGGAGCAGTAACCAAGGTCCATGTGCCACGAGACTGTAATGCGCGCATCTCATCTTCCATAGCCTCTCTCCAGCAATCAATCTTCATAGCTTCCTGGTAGGTCCGTGGTATGTCCACGAAAGTCAAGGCTGCAGCAAATCTCTGAAAGTCTCCTGTGAGGCGATGGAAAGACACATGTGAAGCAAATGGATAAGATGCACACGCCCGCTTCTGCTTCCGAATAGCAATAGGAATATCAAGATCATCTTCCGCTGTGCTGGATGTAGTCTCCTCCTGCAATGAAGAATCCTGCACACCATATCTGACCCGTCAGTAGTAATGCCATCTGAACATACCTGAAGCGTGATGGATGTCTGACGTGTAGCCTGAGCAGGACCTGACCGACACATATAGAATTTTGGTAAAGGTGGAATAGGAGGTTGTGGAGGTTGTGGAGGTGGTGGAGGTGGAGGTGGTGGTGGTGAAGATGGCGTAGTAACAGGAGTAGACTCAGGTGAACTCCAAGTAGGAGGCGGATGGACATAGACATCATCGTTGGTAGTTGTAGAGATAGATATTATTATATGCTATGTACCCGTTCGTCATTTATATTTTTCTCTGGACTACTTTGTATTTTACCCTTGAGGTCTCTCCCTATATAAGAGAGCCTAGGGTTCCCTTGAATAATAGATTACTCTTTTCTCACAACATGGTATCAGAGCCCTAGGGCTTCCCCACCCGCCACCCCCCTCCATCTCTTCTTCCAACGCCGCCGCCCCCCCATCTCTTCTTCCGCCTCCCGTCGCCGCCGGACCCCCTCTCGGGTCCCTCCCGTCGCCGCCGACCCACCCCGGGTCTCTCTCTTCGCCGCCCGACCCCTCCCGGGTCCCTCTCGTCGCCGTCGACCCACTCCGGGTCCCTCCCGTCGCCGCAAGACCCCACCCGCGGGTCCCTCCTGTTGCCGCCGGACCCCCCCGGGTCCATCCCAGCGCCGCCCGACCCCCTGGGGTCCCCTCCAAGTGCCGCCTTAACGCCCTAGCCCGCCGCCTCGTCTACATCCTCCGGCATGCCCTAGCCGGATTCTTGCTATCTTGATCGTAACCGTCTCCTCCTCCAGATATATGGATTTGGGTGCGTAAAGTCTACATACGCACTCGAATCCTATGAAGTCTGTGTAGACATATATCACTTCGTCTACATACCCTAGTTCTTCTCCGGCGACAATATGTCAGAATCAAAGGTTGATATGCCCTCCATAGGCGTGTTCAAAGGTCCCGCGCCAATAGTCAAGATGGACGGGTCGAACTATGAGCTCTGGGCGATGCAGTTCATGAGTCTCATGAAGTCGAACGGTAAGAAGCACATTCTTACCGAGGATGAGCCAGTAGAGGAGACAAGGATATATGCCTCGTGGGAGGCTGATGACTCGTATGCAAAGGTCTGGTTGTCAGGAACACTGTCGATGGAGATTGCCAATGATGTCCTCCATCAATCCACTGCCAAGGCAATGTGGGATATTCTGGCTGCTACATATTCTCAGGTGCGAAATGAGACCAAGATGTTACAACTTCAGCATGATATATTCACGATGAAGCAGAATGGCAGACCTCTTCACTCCTTGTACACATCCTTGAGAGGGATGTTTGAGAAGTTGTACAGCACCATTCCCCTCACAGCGACTCCTGAACAGCAGAAGACACTTAGGAATGCCACCATGGTGGGTGTTCTACTTGCGGCCCTAGATCCTGAGTATGAGGCCGCCTGCTCTCAGAATTTGGGTGATGCAGTTATTCCTCCGATGGAGGATGTTTACAGGAGACTCAGTCGCATATCAGTTCCTTCCAGCTCATCTACTCCACCCCCATCAGCGATGGCAGTGTCACGTGGGAGAGGTGGTCACTCTTCTGGCCGTGGTCATGGACGTGGACCCCAGGGTAGGGGTAGTCGCTTTCGGACGTGTTCGTATTGTCACCACACATGCCACTCGGAGGAGACATGCTACTCTAAGCATGGGTTCCCAGCATCAGCACGTGTAGCAGAGCATTCTCAGCCCCAATTGGTATCTACTGCAGACAATCGTTTTGAGGAACTTGTGGTACGTCTACGTGATATTATGCCACAATCATCTGGTGATTCTTCTGGTGGACCTTCAGATGTTGCTGCTACAGCATCTGCCAGTTCCTCTGCTGCTGCTAGTACCTCAGGTAGTGCTATTGCATTTACATCTTCACATGATATCTCTGATTGGATCATAGATTCTGGTGCCACACATCATCTCTGCCGTGATCGAGAGAGACTTGAGTCCTACAGGGACATTCCCCATGACCGCTCAGTACAGATTGCAGACGGTACTCATTCTCCCCTCGTTGGACAGGGGGAGGTCTTCTTATCTTCTACTATGCATCTAGAGAATGTCTTACATGCTCTTGAGTTCTCGATGACTCTGTTGTCTATTAGTCAGATTACGAAGGATTTGCATTGTCGTGCTATATTTGACCCGTCTTCTCTTATTTTTCAGGACATACTAACGGGCAGGGTGATTGGCTGTGGCTCTGAGCAGAATGGTCTATATCGGCTGGTCCGGAATTCTTATGCTGGCGTCTCTTCTCATTCTGCCGGACCAGTTTCTCCGTACATCTGGCATCTCCGTTTTGGTCATCTCCCGCTCTAGAAAATACGACATCTTCTGCCTCAGATCTCTCCCAGTTCTTCCTTTCGCTGTGAAGTGTGTCAATTAGGAAAGCATCATCGGTCGAGCTTTCCTAGTCGTCAGAGTCGGAGCAGTAGCTCCCCGTTCGAGTTGTTTCACATAGATATATGGGGTTCAAGTCGTGTACCCGATTATCAGGGACACAGATTCTATCTAGTGGCAGTGGATGATTTTTCTCGCGTTTCTTGGGTCTTTCTTTTAAAGAATAAATCTGAAGCAGGCGATGTGATTAAGAATTTGATTGGTGAAGTACAAAATGTGTTTTCTTCTACTGTCAAATATGTTCGTACAGACAATGCCCTAGAATTCTGCACACGGTCCCTCTCTCAGTTTCTTTCGTCAAAGGGTATTATTCACCAAACCACTTGTGCTTACACGTCTCAACAAAATGGTGTGGCAGAAAGAAAGCATCACCACCTTCTTGACATTACTCGTACCCTACTGATTCAGAGTTGTGCTCCTATTTCTTTCTGGGGGGATGCAAAACTTACCGCTTGCTACCTGGTCAATCGTATGCCATCTTCTGTTCTTGGTGGAAAATTCCTCTCTCTATTCTTTTTCCTGATAATGAATTATTCTTACTTACTCCTCGTGTCTTTGGTACTGTGGCATTTGTTCATCTTTTGACTCCTGGACTTGACAAACTCTCTCCTAGAGCTGTCAAGTGTGTCTTTGTCGGTTATTCTCGGACTTAGAAGGGTTATCGATGTTATGATCCCATAAACAAGAAATACTTTTTCAGTGCTGATGTCACGTTCTTTGAGTCTGTTATGTATTTTTCTCCTGCAGGTGACAGACTGGTACCATCCACTACCAACGATGATGTCTATGTCCCTCCACCACCTACTTGGAGTCCACCTGAGTCCACTCCTGTCCTTGACTCTACGTCATCTTCACCACCAGCTCCACCTCCACCACCTCCACGACCTCCTATTCCACCTTTACCAAAATTCTATACGCGTCGGTCAGGTCCTGCTCAGGCTACACGTCAGACATCCATCATGCCTCATGTATGTTCAGACGACATTACTACTGAGGGGTAAGATATGGTACATGTGCAGGATTCTTCATTGCTGGAGGAGACTACATCATCCAGTACGACAGTAGATGATCTTGACCTTCCTATTGCTATCCGGAAGCAGAAGCGGACGCGTACATCTTATCCCTCTGCTTCACAGGTGTCTTTTCATCGCTTCACAGGCGACTTTTAGAGATTTGCTGCAACCCTATCTTCCGTGGACATACCACGGACCTACCAGGATGCTATGAAGATTGATTGTTGGAGAAAGACTATGGAAGATGAGATGCGTGCACTACAGTCTCGTGGCACATGGACCTTGGTTGTTCCTCCTTCTGATGCATCTATTGTGAGTTGTAAGTGGGTATTCACAGTTAAATACCACGCTGATGGCAACCTAGATCGGTACAAAGCACGACTGGTCGCACGAGGTTTTACACAAACCTATGGCGTCGACTATGTGGATACATTTTCTCCAGTGGCTCGTCATTCCACTCTTCGCATTCTCTTATCAGTTGTTGTGGTACGTAACTGGAGTATATCTCAACTGGATGTCAAGAATGCCTTCTTGTATGGTGATCTGCAGGAGGAAGTCTACATGCAGCAGCCACCGGGGTTTACTGCTGAGGGGGAGAAGCATATGGTGTGTAGACTTCACAAAGCAATTTATGGCCCCAAACAGAGTCCAAGAGCGTGGTTACAGAAGCTTTCCAATCTGATAGAACGACAGGGATTCAAGAGGTCGAATGCAGACCACTCGTTATTTGTTCAGAAGTCATCGGCAGGTACGGTTGTTATCATGGTCTATGTTGATGATATTCTGGTTACAGGAGATGATATTCAGGGCATAGAAAGGGCGAAGGCATTCCTAGGACGTCAGTTCGTCACGAAGGATCTTGGAACCCTAAGATACTTTCTGGGGTTGGAATTTGCCAGGAATGCACAGGGTCTAGTAATGACCCAAAGGAAGTACATTACGGATTTCTTGACTGAAACAGGCATGGCTGGATGCAAACCATCAAGTATTCCTATGGATCCAAGCATGAAGCTGTATGATGATGACACTGCTGAAGTGGACAAGAGGAGATATAGAGAAATGGTGGGTAAGCTCCTTTATATTACCATAACTCGTCCCGATATTGCCTTTGCAGTGAGCGGGGTGAGTCAATTTATGGAGCAGCCAAGACAAGCTCATATGGATACCATATACATGATACTGAGGTATCTGAAGTCTTCTCCAGGTTCAGGATTGCTGTTTCGAAAGGGCACAGATTTGTCTATCTCAGTATGTGCAGATGCCGCCTATGCAGGATGCCCTAAGGATCGAAAATCAACCTCAGGATTTGCAGTTTTTGTTGGGAGCTCTCTGGTTTCTTGGAAGAGCAAGAAACAAACTGTTGTGGCAAGGTCCAGTGCTAAATCTGAATATAGAGCCATGGCGCAAGCAAGCACGGAGATGATGTGGGTTCGATCTGTACTGAAAGATCTACATGTAGCCGTACCTCTACCCATGCAGCTTCAGTGTGATAATCAGGCATCCTTATTTATTGCCAACAATCCAGCTTTTCATGAAAGAACAAATCACATTGAAGTTGACTGCCACTACACTAGAGACTTGATCCAGAGAGGATTGATATCTACAGCTCACGTGAGTTCAGGGGATCAGACTGCTGACGTACTCACCAAGCCGTTGCTCAGAGGACCTTTCCAGAGATGTTCTTCCAAGCTGAGAATGATAGATATCTATGCTCCACCTTGAGGGGGAGTGTAGAGATAGATATTATTATATGCTATGTACCCATTCGTCATTTATATTTTTCTCTGGACTACTTTGTATTTTACCCTTGAGGTCTCTCCCTATATAAGAGAGCCTAGGGTTCCCTTGAATAATAGATTACTCTTTTCTCACAACAATAGTAGATGGTACCAGTCTGTCACCTGCAGGGGAAAAATACATAACAAACTCAAAGAAGGTGACATCAGCACTAACAAAGTATTTCTTGTTTATGGGATCATAACAACGATAGCCCTTCTGGGTCCGAGAATAACCAACAACGACACACCTGACAGCTGTAGGAGAGAGTTTGTCAAGTCCAGGAGTCAGGAGATGAACAAAGGCAACAGTACCAAAGACACGTGGAGTAAGAGAGAATAATTCCTTGTCAGGGAAAATGATAGAGATAGGAATTTTCTCACCAAGGACAGATGGCGGCATACGATTGACCAGGTAGCAAGCGGTAAGAACAACATCCCCCCAGAAAGAGATAGGAGCACAACTCTGAATCAGTAGGGTTCGAGTAATGTCAAGAAGGTGGCGATGCTTCCTTTTTGCCACACCATTCTGCTGAGATGTGTAAGCACAAGTAGTTTGGTGAATAATGCCCTTTGACGAAAGAAACTGAGAGAGGGACCGTGTGCAGAATTCTAGAGCATTATCTGTACGGACATATTTGATAGTAGAAGATAACACATTTTGCACTTCATTAATCAAATTCTTAATCACATCGCCTGCTTCAGATTTATTCTTTAAAAGAAAGACCCACGATACACGAGAAAAATCATCTACTACCACTAGATAAAATCTGTGTCCCTGATGATCGGGTACACGGCTTGGACCCCTTATATCTATGTGAAACAACTCAAACGGGGAGCTACTGCTCCGACTCTGACGACTAGGAAAGCTAAACCGATGATGCTTTCCCAACTGACACGCTTCACAGCGAAAGGAAGAACTGGGAGATATCTGAGGCAGAAGATGTCGCATTTTCTGGAGCGGGAGATGACCAAAACGGAGATGCCAGATGTACGGAGATACTGGTCCGGCAAAATGAGAAGAGACACCAGCATAAGAATTCCCGACCAGCTGATACAGACCATTCTGCTCAGAGCCACAACCAATCACCCTGCCCGTTAGTATGTCCTGAAAAATAAGAGAAGAGGGGTCAAATATAGCACGACAGTGCAAGTCCTTCGTAATCTGACTAATAGACAAGAGATTCATTGAGAACTCAGGAGCATGTAGGACATTCTGTAGATGCATAGTAGGAGATAGGAAAACCTTCCCATGACCAACAAGGGGGGAATGAGTACCATCTGCAATCTGTATTGAACGACCATGAAGAATGTCCCTGTAGGACGCAAGTCTCTCTCGATCTCGGCAGAGATGATGTGCGGCACCAGATTCTATAATCCAATCAGAGATATCATGAGAAGATGTAAATGCAGTAGCACTACCTGAGGTACTAGCAGTAGCAGAGGAACCGGCAGATGCTGTAGCAGTAGCAGCAACATCTTAAGATCCACCAGAAGAATCACCAGATGATTGTGGCATAATATCACGTAGACGTGTCACAAGTTCCTTGAAACGATTGTCTGACGTAGATGCCAATTGGGGCTGAGAATGCTCTGCTACACGTGCCGATGCTGGGAATCCATGCTTAGAGTAGCAAGTCTCCTCCGAGTGGCCTGTGCGGTGAAGTATGAACACGGCTGACGAAAGCGACCACCCCTACCCTGGGGTCCACGTCCACGACCACGGCCAGAAGAGTGGCCACCTCTCCCACGCGATACTGCCATTGTCGATGGGGGTGGAGTAGAGGAGCTGAAAGAAACTGATATGCGACTGAGTCTCCTGTAAACATCCTCCACCGGAGGAATAACTGCATCAGCCAGAATCTGAGAGCGGGCAGCCTCATACTCAGGATCTAGGACTGCAAGTAGAACGCCCACCATGGTGGCATTCCGAAATGTCTTCTGCTATTCAGGAGTCGCTGTGAGTGGAATGGTACTGTATAACTTCTCAAACATCCCCCTCAGGGATGTGTACAAGGAGTGAAGAGGTCTGCCGTTCTGCTTCATCGTGAATATATCATGCTGAAGCTGTAACATCTTGGTCTCATTTCGCACCTGGGAATATGTAGCAGCCATAATATCCCACATCGCCTTGGCAGTGGGTTGATGGAGGACATCATTGGCAATCTCCATCGACAGTGTACCTGACAACCAGACCTTCGCATACGAATCATCAACCCTCCCACGAGGTATATATCCCTGTCTTCTCTGCTGGCTCATCCTCGGTAAGAATGTGCTTCTTACCGTTCGACTTCACGAGGCTCATGAACTGCATCGTCCAGAGCTCATAGTTCGATCCGTCCATCTTTACTATTGGCGCGGGACCTTTGAACGCGCCAATGGAGGGTATATCAACCTTTGATTCTGACATATCGCCGCTGGAGAAGAACTGGGGTATGTAGACAAAATGATAGATGTCTACACAAACTGCATAGGATTCGAGTGCCTATGAAGACGTTACGCACCCAAATCCATATATCTGGAGGAAGAGACGGCTACGATCAAGGTAGCAGGAATCCGGCTAGGGCAAGCCGGAAGATGAAGGCGAGATCCCGGAACTGACGGCGGATTGGGGGGGTTCCGGTGGCACTTGGGGGGACCTGGGGGGGGATCCGGCGGCACTGGGGCGGACCGACGGGGGGGGGGGACCGGGGAGGGTCCTGCGGGATTGGAGGGGACCCGGGGGGGGGGGGGTCCGGCGGACTGGGGGGACCCGGGGAGGGTCCAGCGGGATTGGAGGGGACCCGGGGGGGGGGGGGGGTCCTGCGGGACTGGGGGGACCCGGGAGGGGTCCGGCGGCGGCTGTGAGGGGCCTGAGGAGGGGGGGCGGCGGCGACAGAAGAAACGAGAGGAGGGGGGGGTGGGCGGCGGGTGAGGAGAGGAAGTCCTAGGGCTGTGATACCATGTTGTGAAAAATGAGTGATCTATTATTCAAGGGAATCCTAGGGTCTCTTATATAGGGAGAGACCTCAAGGGTAAAATACATAGAAGTCCAGAGAAAAATAAAAATGATGAACATGTACATAGCATATGAAAATATCTATCTCTACAGGAGGCAAAGATTGAGGTAGAAGCAGTTGAAGGAGAGAGATTCGAACACACGATTTTTCCATGTGATGACGAGTAGGGGTAAGCAGCATAACCTCATACATGTTATTGAGGTGGGTGGAGAGGAGGTGGTGGGTGGTCGTGCCATTGGTGTTGTGTTGAGACAAGACTACCATGAGCTTAGTCAGCATGTGCATGATGGTGATGCCAGATGGGAGGATGGAGATTGTTAGAGTATTTGGAGCATGCGTCACTTATGTAATAGGTGGGTAAATGGATTCCTCCAAGATCCATTTACCCCACCACTGAGTTTAGTCCCATACCGCCTAGTGGTGGGACTTGGAGGCCCTGTGCAAGCTATATAAGGACCCCCAGGCCTCTTGTAACAGATGAGAAATTCAATAGAATATCCGCCCCTTAGAGGGCTTCTCCCGTGGTTTCATCTCGCTCCTCACGGAGTAGGGTTCCACGTAAAATCCCGTCTTCTTTATATTTATTTATCTTTTTCCATGTTCGCTTCCGCATGTTTATTTTCTAACATGGTATCAGAGCGGTTCGATTCTTGAGGAGTTGTCCTTGAATATTTTTCTTGTTTTGGAGATCCAATTATCAAAATGTTCTTGAAGATTTGTTAGAGATGATCGAGTCTTTGAGTTTTTTTTAAGTTCATGTCGAAGATCTGGATTGATGGTATTCTCTAGATCCACGCATCTAGGGTTTTCCGAAACTCTAGTTATTCTTAGCGTGACATCCAGCTCCAGATCTACGCGCAGTTCTAGCGGCAAAACACTCAAAGTCGCTAATCAGATCCTCTGGTTAGCACTTCCAGGCCGAAGGGTTTCAATTTTTTTCCCTTTGCACCCGCTCGAGATCTCAAGCGATGGGCGATGCCGTGACTCCACGCGAAGGCGGCGCGCGTTGCTCACAAGAACTGTTCGAAGAAGCAATAGATTGAGACCCCCCCTCCCTTCGCCATCATCCACTCGCACAGAAGGAGATGCTCCAGGGGGAGTCTCTTGTTCTCCTTGGCGGCGCTCCATCCATGGCCTGCATCTGGCGCATCACGTGCTGAGGGCAACATCTGACGGTCCCCCAGATCCCCAGGCGCGATGGGTGTAACCCAACCCCAGGCACCTCCAGGCGGAGGTCCTTGCAACGCCGCCCCTCTCACGGGCGGTAGATCATCATCGTCCGACCCCGCGCCCAGATACAAGGCGGCGCCTTCAGGCGATGCACCTCCCCAGCCGATCCTTCTGCGCAGGCATTCCAGGCGGCGCTAGCGGCAAGCCCCCTTAGCCGCAGACCTCCCAAGCGGCAGCCCAAGGCGCCCTCCAGATCGCGCGTTATCCCATCACGCTGCCCTCCTTTGTCAACGGCGCTGCCAGAGGGAGACTCCACCACCCGAGTGCTCCAGCCTCGGCGACTCCTGGCTCCTCTCCAGCGGCATATTTCCAGCGGCGGCAGCCCCTACGGGGCGGTGTTGTTTCATTGCGAGAGGGTTCCACGATGGAACCCTAAATAAGGGCACGATTTTTTATTAAAAAAAAGGAGTGTTGTTGCAGTTCGGCCCATTAATTACAAAAAGGGTGGGGTCGAGGGTCCCGTGAGAACCCTAGCGGGTTAAAAGGCCAAATGGCCGTGAGTGTTATAAAAAAAAACCGAGAAAAAAAAGAGAGTCATGGTGATGGAAAAAAAAAGAGGGAGACGTATTCTGTAAAGCCCAATGGGCTGTATGTTCTGAAAAGTGAAAAAAAGGAAAGAAAAAGAAAAAGAGAAGAGAAGAATGTTTCAAAAAAAAAAGAAAAGAAAAAAAAAGAAAAAAAAGGAAAAAAAAAGAAAAGGCGCGTACAATAGAAAAAGCCGTACGCATAAAAAAAATGAGATTTTTGAAAGAAAAAAAATGAAAGAGGCGCGTACAAAGAAAAGCCGTACGCAGGTAAAAAAAAATGCAACAAAAAAAAATTGAAATGGCTTTATAAAAAAAATGTTACAAAAAAAATATATTGGCAGCTTAAAAAAATGATGATAAAAAGCCGCAAGTTCATAGTTTGTTTTCCCCATAATTATGTATTATCTTATTTCTCCCAACGTGGTCAACAACGTCATTCCGACCAGTATGGGAGAAAGGGGGAGTATATATAGAGTCACAGGTCTTGTTCCAAGATTCAGATGTCAGATTTTCCAGACCGGTCAGACGTTCAGACTCTACAAATTTCAGATTCAGACTCGACGATGACGCATGCTAATCATTTGTCATTCTTGTTGGTCGGCTAGAGCTTTCATGTGAGCCATAGGGACTCCAGAGCAGAGGACTATTCCTTATGCCATTAAGGACAAGGGTTTTCATATGGTATCATAGGGACTCCACAGTAGAGTACCATTCTCTGAGCCAGATAGACACTCCAGCCCCGTTCGTCCTCCTCACATGCACGCCATGAGAAGCAACGTCCTCGACTGCAGCAGCTGTGCGCGTTGGGTTGATATTATATGTAGTGTCATGTACTGTGAGTTGAGTTTCTTCCTGTTTGTCCAAGCTGAGCATTGCATGCTCCAGCTTGAGGGGGAGTGTTAGAGTATTTGGAGCATGCGTCACTTATGTAATAGGTGGGTAAATGGATCCCTCCAAGATCCATTTACCCCACCACTGAGTTTAGTCCCATACCGCCTAGTGGTGGGACTTGGAGGCCCTGTGCAAGCTATATAAGGACCCCCAGGCCTCCTGTAACAGATGAGAAATTCAATAGAATATCCGCCCCTTAGAGGGCTTCTCCCGTGGTTTCATCTCGCTCCTCACGGAGTAGGGTTCCACGTAAAATCCCGTCTTCTTTATATTTATTTATCTTTTTCCATGTTCGCTTCCGCATGTTTATTTTCTAACAGAGATGTCCCAAGATTGATCGAGATGCGGTCTAAGGAGTTTTTTTTTGAGTAAAATAACGGGGGAGCCCTCCCGAGGCGGGAGTCACCACACCAAATCACCATACTAAGGAGTTGATGAGACCTTTCCTTACAATAGTTCATCGGATGACTTTTGAGTCTAATGTGGATGACTTCTCGAGATTGGATGGCTTTTTAATGTATTACAGAGAGTTATTAGGACCATGAGGGTCTAGAGACCTTAGATGTGGTAAACGAGTAGCGGTAGTCCAATAGTGGATTTGAGCAGCCAATTAATCCGTTTTCCTTATGCCAACGAAGTATGTGCTGCGAGGGGTGGAGGATATGCGCTCTATTCCTGTGTCCAATGTTATTTACCTTATTTTGGCTAAGGTATCAACCAACACTTAGAGAGAGGTTCTTGGTTCCGTTGTTGATCCTATGTAGACAACTTTCATCTCGGGCCGACATATGATGGATGGGGTAGTGGCGACTTTTGGGATTATTACGGAGTAGTGGTAGAAGAAGTGCAAAGGTTTTTTATGGAAGGTTGGCTTCTCCAAAGTTTATGATTATCTTGACCGGAGGTTCATTTGGACTAGTGTTGCAGAAGTCAGTATTCAATATTCAGTCGGAGAGGTCACTCAGAGGGATCACTGAATAAAGAATATTTGTTATTCAGAAGAATATTCAAAATTATTTGGTTACGTATTTTTTATTATTTTGAATATAAAAATTATTTCTAATATATATATTTATACATATATGGTCATCAATCAATAAGAATGTAAGATAAAAGTACAAATTTAATAAGTTATATATATATATGGAGGTATAACATTTGTGCTGATATTGAGATAAACGAGAACTTTAAAAAAAAAAAAAAAATCAATAGCCTGGTGCAATAGTCGACATGATACCAGAATATTTGTACATATTTGGATGGGACCAAATATTGATTGAATAATAATATTCTATTTGATCTGCAACCCCTCCAGTAGAATATTCGATCCGAATATTCAGTCCATTTGATCGGATATTGCAATAGTGATCTGGACGTCCCTTCACCGTAGGGCATTTCTGAATGAAGTACTTAATAACCTCTTCATATGTTGTTTTGGTGAATGGTAGACACGAGAATGGTTTCTTTTGGCAGTGACGAGGGGTTAGGCAAGGATGCTAGCTGACGGCTTTACTTTTGTTCTTGTTGCTGTTGTTCAAGAGACAATGGATCTTGAAGGCAAATAAGGGAGGTTTTATGGTAGGATTTAGTGTTGGAGATGTTTTTGTTCCCAACCTTTAGTATGATGATGACACTATCTTATTTATGGAGGGGAGATGTTACGCCTGCAGAGGGAGTGAAAATTGTCTTTCACCTGTTTGGGATAATCTTTGGCTTGCAGTCAACCAAGTCAAGTCAGCTTTTGTACCTTATGGGATGAGCGAGGAGGAGGTTGGGGATGTGAGGTTGCTTTGCGGACACAATAGGTAGCACTATCCGTACTTTATCCGGGCTTGGCTCTGGTGGGTGGTAGGTTAAAGCAGTCTGACTAGTTTCCTGTGAAAGAGAAGATGGAGAGGAAACTGGTGAGTTAGCATGTGACCTATTTGTCGAGGGGTGTCGTCTGGTGCTCTTGAAGGTAGTGTTGTCTGCTATCCCATTTTGTTCACTTTCTATGTAACTCTTACTTGATGGGGTTCAGTGGAGGTTGGAGATGTTGGTGAGGATATTTTTTTGGGCCTCTTAAGGGAAGGTGCAGAAATGTTGTTAGTGGGATGGAAGACACCGCTGCTTAAGGTGGAGGATAGTGGCATGGGGATTTTGAGCCTTGAGGAGATGAATGGAGCGTCGTTGACTAAATGGGTGACTTGTAGTTGCCAGTTGGGGAGGTATGCAAGATGGTTTGCTCAATCTATGGGATCTATATGGATTTCTCAAGGCACTGTGGTGCAGTGAATGAGTTTTCTAACATCTAAAGGAGCATTTATTCAGCTCTCCCTCGTGTGGCCCCACCCATGAAGCTTGTAATGGATGATGGTATTGGGTTCAAATTTAGACAAATGACTTGATGGGATGGTTGGTAAAGTAGTGTAGGGTAATCCATAGGTCATGATCTGAATGGAGGCAAAGAATCCATGTAGCCGACCCTACTTAATTGTGGGAAAAGGCTTTGTTGTTGTTGTTGACTTGATGGGATGGGGGACTCTCGGGGTTGGTTTCCATCGGTTGTTTGGTTTGGCATTTGATATTTATTGCACTGAGAGAGTGCACAGAGGATGATGACTGGCTTTTCTAATTTCGTACTGCTTTAACGGATCAATGCTTTGCAGATCTTCTGCTTTTTTTTGAGGTCTTGCTTGAGGTTGGGGGATTTTCTGATTTTACAGACTTGAGCAGATGGACACTTAACGTTGCAGAAGGCTTATATGACCTACCCAATGTCAATTTTGATTATGAAATTGCATTAGATCAAATCAGGGACATCTACTGATGGAAGGTGTCACTAGGGGCACATATTTTCATTTGGCTTTTTAGGAGGGATTAATTGATGACTGTCGATCGAAGAGCCAAGTTTTTCCCTGGCACGGCTTGTGCGTCAATGGAGGACATTAAGCATTTTTCTTTGGATGCTTTAATTCGATGGAGGTTGGTTCACGTCACAAGTTGATTCTATGGCAAGTCTAAACTAGGTTGCGTTTTGGGAGTTCATTGATGGGCTGGGGCATAGGAGTGGCTCCACCAAGGTGTTGATTGCATTGCGGCTATCATCTGGTCCTTGTAGCTTGCATGGAATGGGGTGATATTCCAAGAGGCGAGGATGTGTATGGAGGATATTTTAGAACATGCCAAAAGCCTACGCCATATTAATTTTTACAACTATTATGGTCTGATATTATAATTGGCTGACTCCCATGAAACCATTTCATAGAAGCTCATTGTGAATATATAGAAGTTTTTAGGCGGACGTCTCCTCAACATCACACCCCTTTTCCTTGAAAGAAAAGGGAGTCTAAATAGCTTTTGACATAGTCAACGAGATGTGATGTGGTATCCCAGGGCTGCATAACTCTTATTGATTGCTAGTATGTCCATATGTCCCATCTTGAACTGTTGATATGCCTTGAATGCTAACCATCTATCTTGCTGTACCGAGTTGGAGAATTGTTGTATGCACCCCCCTCCTGCCATACCATTAAGGATATAAACGATCGGATAGGGATACGAATATAGGTATAGTCATATCCTTATCCATTTTAAAATGCGAATACAAATACAGATACGGATATTAACAAATATGAAAAATGTGTTACCGTATCCTTAAAAATGAATACGAATATAAATCAGATACGAATAATAACAAAAAATATTTAATAGATTAATGAAAATATACATGTTAAGCATTATTTACATGTAAAATATATATACCAAAAATATTTATTTCATAATAATTACATCAAGAAAGGTGAATGCAATCATAAAATGTTGTTACACACAATTATAGATAAATCTATGACTATATTTATAGGGATTTTTACCCAGTAGACCCTATAAACGTTTTAAAATGCCTCTACGACCTTTTGCACACCGTAATTACCCCACCGACCCTGTAAATTACCACAAGAACCCCCATGGGCTTAAAACATATTACCTGGAGGGTTCATGGGGTAAGAGTTGGCAAGTTTACGGGGTCGAGGGGGGAATTAGGCTGTTTCAAAGGTCGTGGAGGTGATTGGCAAAGTTTATAGGGTCTGTCGGGTAAAAATCCTATATTTATATACTAAAACATATATACGAATATGAATACGAATATTAGCAAATGTCAAAGTAATATCCATATCCACATCTACTTTAAAACAAATACGAATAAGAATGCCAAAATATGTATAAAACGAATATGATAGCAAATCGGATACACAAATATATCCATATTCGTTTTCATCTCTACGTACTATACCCCAACGTATATGGATCCGTTTCTATCAGGGATCTGCTTTTACGGGAGCAATATAAAAACTGCCGTAGGGTTAAGATTCCCCGTATCCTCCGTACTTTCATCTTTCTTGACATAGTGAAACCAATCGCCGCCGTCCAAGGATGTAGCCAAGTAATGGGCGAACCTTACAAATCTGTGTGACTTCATTCTGTTTCTGCGATTAGCTACATGAAAAAGTCTGTCTAGTAATAAAAAGAATCAACAATCACGATTAAGTTCATTAATTTTTCTTATAAAGGTCCAAGTAACATTAATCGTTTCATTCTTGTTTTTCCAGGATGATGTGACTGAGATTGCAGATAGATGGTCCAAGATTCTACGTACGGGTTCGATGGAGGTTACATTCATGGTTGTAGATCTAAGTACAATCATGTTTACCATGGAAAAAGGACAGGATGTTGTAGAGGTATGTTTCCCATCTCATTTAAAGAGTTTCATTTTAATGGTTCGCTCACAATCAGAAACTTAGAATGGTTTCTAGATATCTGGTAGTATATCCATTTATATAACATGTGTTAAGCATCTCATTGGTCATCACAAAATGTTGTTTTTCCCCTGGTTTTGATGGCATCGGTCTTCTGCCTTAACTTTTTCTGGATTTTTTTAATTGAAACTTCGGAGTTCACAAAGCACGCACTTAAATATATTTTTGTCCCAGAAGTGCACCTA
The DNA here is from genome assembly GCA_037367405.1 of Ottelia alismoides. Lineage (NCBI taxonomy): Eukaryota > Viridiplantae > Streptophyta > Magnoliopsida > Alismatales > Hydrocharitaceae > Ottelia > Ottelia alismoides. The sequence goes on along the minus strand of JAZKJV010004294.1, from coordinate 812,270 downwards.
AAAGTTGTAGCTGGCTACCTAATGTTATATGTGAAAAAATAACCGCATCAATAAATAATGCAAAAGCCTCATTCAGGGGAAAGAATACTCCAATAGGGAAAGAAAAACTGAATGTCGGCGAATGTTTTGTGTGTGTGTGTGGGGTGGTGGGGAGTGGTTGAAGTGAGTGTCTTGCTATTTTTGTGCAAGGTCTTGTGGGGATGGCTAGAGAGATGTTGCGTGGCGTTTTGAGGCAGTCATTTGCCCCAATCAGAGCTAGTGAAGGGGACCGTTGGGTAAAGTTGGCTCAAACAGGAGATTCTTATCGAATCAGCTAGTTAAACGTGACCAGAGTAGTGGACCCGATTTCAATCTGGATTTGCACGAGTGTCTGGAGGGTGTGTTTTGGGTTCATGCTCTAAAGAACAAGGGAGAGGCATGTTGAATCTCCAAAACAAAAAACATTGCATGAACTTCGAGTAATGAAAAAGAAGGATTCTCAACGTGAAACTCCACGATCGCCTTGCTCTGATACCATGTTGAAAATAGAATGCGGAAGAAGCTCAAGAACAAGAAGAACAGACATGATTTTACATCGAACCCTACTCCCAAAGGAGTGGGATGAAACTACGGGAGAAAGCCACAAAGGGTTGTTTCTTCTGTTATGTTTCTAAATGAGTACAATGGTGGTGCTCTATATATAGTCCCCACCAACACACCAAAGGTCCATCAATAGTTGGCATTGGACTAAACATGAGAATAATGTAATTGGATCTTGGAGAAATTCGACTACGCATCTAACTTTGATTCTAACAATATTCTCTTTTCATTTTCATGGTTAATCAAGAAAATAAATTTCTTTTTAAGCTCAATGATTTCTTTTTCAACTAGCAATTTGTACAAGACATTTTGGAATAGTTTATATTCTTTATTTAAAATAGGGAATTTACACCTATAACCCTATATACTTTCATAATTACACACTAAAAACTTCATAATACCTACTTACACGCAAAACCTGAATAGTGACTTCCTTTTATGCGCAAGCCCATGTCAATATTTTTTTCACTAATCTAACCACATATTTGAGTTAATCTAGCCACACATAGATCCATTGGCTGAGATTTTGCAATTTATTTTATTATCCCTCCATCCCCCATTCTCTCTCCCATTCTTCCCAAATGCCTATTCCTATTCCAAACCAGGTCGCTGGCAGTGGCACGACCAAGCAGCGGGGGATCTTTGTCATTGGCAGCCAAGGTGGGGGGAGTAGTCATTGGCAGCACGAGCCACTATTCTGGGTCCCCGCGGTTGCTTCTTATTGCCCCATTGGAGGACATCAGGGGGGAGGTTCCAAACTAACAGAGGAGATCTCTGTGGTGGCACTTCAATCTGGATGATGAATACAACCATCATCATTCTTGGCCTGGATGATCTCCTGTCCTCGTTTATACCGGTCTATGAGGATAGCAAGCTGTCACTGCTCTAGGCATTGCTTGACAAATTGGGGTGGAGAATATGTGTCTCTCCTCGATTGACCTGAAGTTGTGGAAGAAGAAGCTTCTATATTTTACTGTGATCAACCCATCTATTGTGCTTCGAGTTATTAAAGTTATTCGCAGGAGTTGTGTCACTCCAGGTCTGAAAATTCTCCTACAAGAAAGTCTCCCCGAAAAAAATTTGATGCCACAATCTCAATGTTGTAAAAGTCACTCAACTTGCCCGACTAGTAGGTCCGACTAGTCTAGTCAGTGGGGTGGCCGACCGAGTACCGACTAATTTCGACTAGGTCCACTAGTCAATCAATTTTTGCTTGGAGATAGCATATTTTTTACTTTTTTAAAAGCAAACTTATTCTAATACGCTTAATGTTTTATTTAAATTCAATTACTTCTTTTGATTCATTATGATAGTAAAAAAATGTATAAATCTATGTAAATATAATATATATATAAATATATAATATATTTAAAAAATCAAAGCCGATAAAAGCCCGACTAAATCCGATTAATCGTCCGACTGCCAATTAATCCTTAGTCAGTGACCCGACCGACCGAGTACCGAGTACCGACTTTTGCAACCATGCACAATCTATTGGAAAATTCTAAGACCAATATGTTTAAACGACTGCTGCATGCCCATCAGAAGATGCAAACCAGATAAACCCCGTAAAATATTTTCTTATTCAAATAAAAGGCCAAGATCATAGCAGAGACTAATAGAGATCAATCCTCCGTGAAAAGAGCATACGATAAACCAGAGGGCATAATCATCACTTTGAATTGAAGGAAGTGCAAGTTGATGAAGGAATCAGAACCCAACAAAGGAAGATGGAATCAGAATAAAAAGGAAAAAAACAAAAGGAGAAAGGGCAGATAACAGAAAAGGCTTCCTAATCGCAAAACTCAAATATACTTCTTTTTTTGATATATGACTCCAATTCAATGGGTTACAAACCATGGGAAGATTTAGTATCAAACTGAAGAGTACTTCAGTCAAAATCACATACGCATAAATTGGATTCTAAATAACCCTTTCCTTTCTCTTTAACTACTGTGACTTCTAATTTGCCTGTGAACCATAGACATGTGCAGAGAATGGCTGTAGCAGAAATGAAAATGCTAAGATGGATGTGTGGACATACACGTAAAGATCGGATTCGTAATGATGCAATCAGAAAGAAAGTTGGTGTAGCTCCGATCGAGGATAAGATGCGAGAAAACCGCTTAAGATGGTTTGGTCATTTGCAAAGAAGGTCAACTGATGCACCGGTTAGGAGATGCGAGTGTTGGGATGTTGAGCCGGCTAAGAGAGGGCAAGGACGGCCCAAGAAGTGTTGGAAAGAGACTATACGAAGGGATCTTAGTTTGCTGGATATAAGTCCGAGATTGACCCAAGATAGATCTGAATGGAGGCGAAGAATCCATGTAGCCGACCCTACTTAATTGTGGGAAAAGGCTTTGTTGTTGTTGTTGTATCAATAGTAATATTCCCAATATGGATAATACAAAGAATCTAGGAGTAGAATTATATCGAATCTAGAAAGAATGGCAAAGAGAAGAACATGACGACGAATATCTGTAGGATTTTTTGTGTTTGTTTTTGTGGGGGATGGGGTGGGCAAATTTATGGATTTTGAAGGACAAAAATGTCAAAACTTATTGGTTCCTGTCTAAGTTAATGGAGAAAATGTATGGAAACTAACACATGATTGTCATTTAATGGTTTACAACTATTGCGAGTTGTGCTTCTAATTCGGAATTGTGGAGAGTTCAGCGTGTAATTATGAAGTATATAGGGTTATGTGTAAAAATCCCTTTAAAATATCTAATTAATTTAGTAAAAGAGATTTATCTTCAACAAGCTTATTATTTATTTTCTTTAGAGCTTCTACTTTTGTATCTAGTTACTTAAAAAGTAATTCATTTAATAAGTAGGTTTACATACCACATTGTCCTTGTCTCAGTTGGATAAATCAAACTCTACTAGACAGATGAGGGCTAAGTGAACTTCTACATTTTCATCACTTAATTTTTTCGAACTTGCTCATCTTCCTTTACTTTTGGTTTGCACTTGTGTGTCGTTTTGAGACACATCTAAATTTCTTAGGCTGCTCTCAAATACGAGAGACGGGTAAATTCTTTATTAAACAAGGTGCAGTACAAATATATGTTCATTGTAGATAAAGTGAGTGCCATTTTTTACATCTCCATTAAATTCTTCATTTTAGTATCCAATTAATAGGCCAAAAGCGGTCTAGTAGTCATTTAGGAATATTAACCAAGGGTGATTAGGTGTTCAACAACATACAGAATAGGCATCATCTAGATATAGACAGAACTAGTTAGCTTAACAAAAGATTAGTCAACTGAAAGAAAATTTTTCGGTTAGTTTAGACAATTAATAGACTAAAATACTTTTAATCTTTAGTTGCTAATGAATTTGTCATTAAATCTTGGGATTAGTCGACTCAAGGCTGAGTTATTTGATTAATGAGAGTCTTAGATCAATTAATGAGCCATCACATGACTGCATGAGGTTGGAACTAGATGCTAGTCTCAAAAGTTAGACGTTTGATGAAGATCAGTTAGTGAACTGGAATTAGCTGTTAGGCTCAAAAGTTAGACACTTGAGACGAAAATTAGTTTGTCATTGGAACATATTTTGTTGACTTGATTTTTAGTTAGTTGACTGGAAAGATGGTTAAAGATCAAGGTTCGAAATATCGATAACGTATCGGTCAGTCTAGAAGAGGGATATATCAGATATCGAGGATATATTGGCATGTATCGACTATATCGGTGGAAATCTCATAAATGATGCAAAAATCGATTTTTTTCGCAAACTAAGATATACTAGTTCTTAAAACAATAAATAACATTCAATTACATACTTATATGCAAGAATGAGGTGCATTTAACAGATCGATACACATATTGCACATATCGCTGTTGATACACATATGCTGATTGTTAAATGCCAAGAGACATTAGAAAGGAAACGATGAAATACAAAGAGTAACCGAGTGGCATCAAGGAGCTGTATTTAGCACATTAACTCTACATCACACCGCATGTTATATTAAACAAATCGTTGAGCTATATCAGATATCATACAAACAAGGTAATGAGCATAATAACATATATGTATGTAGACATTCATTGATAATCTTTAGAGTTATTTAATCTCCATCGCAAAAGGGTACGAATCCCCCCGTTCAAGGGCCCAAACCAAAAAAAAATCATATCCTTTTTTAATATTAGGAATAGATACATAAGCAAAATCCCAAACAAATAGATCAAACATTTTAAAATGGTTGTTATTGAGAAATATTAGCACCATATCGACGATATCGGTCGGTATGACAACAATTTTTCGACCGATGTGAGCCGAATTACTGATGTTTTACCAATATCTCGCGAGGTATCGAGCGCTATCATGGAATTCGGTATACACATAAGTATCGAAACCATTCCTCTAGTGATATCGATACTGTCAATATATCTTGATATTTTGAACCATGCTACATATCATAAATTAGGTTATTTATTTTAATCGTATTTGTGTCCAAATGTGTTGATATAGGGAGTGGTTAGAAAACACAACAAATCAACTTTAAATCTTAAAAAATAAAAAATTACTTTACAAACTTCATTCCTTGTACACACTTAATGGTATGGTGGTAGGACAGTGTGCCTACCACCTTAAAGAGCAGGGTTCAAATCCCCCCTTGTGAGGGTTGTGTTAGGTAGTCGACAACCATCGTAAAAATAGTCAAATCTTTTAACATGGATTTGAGCAAGAATCCTTGTTGTTGACCCTACTTATAGTGGGGGAAGGTTTCGTCACAAACTTCATTCCTTATAAAACAAGCAACCAAGTCAACTAATAGTTGATATCAATGATAAAGTATCGATATTGATATGATATCGATGATATAACTCGAAATGATGGAAAGTTAGCGCTAAATACTTAAAATTTCATCAATATTGATGATACCAGACGACATTTCACCGATATATCGCTTGATATAGGTCGATTTCGATATCCGATGTAATATCGGTGTCCCTTACTTATCAATATGGATATATTTCCGATATATCGAGGATATATCAGGATATTTCAATCCCTGTTAAAGATTTCTTAATCTAAAACTTAAAAGTTGATGCATGAGTGCAATTTCTTCGAGGATTTACAAGACTTCTAAAAATAAAATAAAATAAAAAGCTTACGACTCAAAGGCACGTATTCACTTGAACTTCGTTAGTCCCTAACTCGATCTTCTTGTCTGGAATTTCTTGTCATTGAGCTTTTGGCTTTAAGCTTTATCTTCAATCTAATTTTCTATTTAGCTTCGTTAGCTTTATTCAAAATTCTCCAATGTTGAAACCTAGTTACAGGCTTATTAAGAGAGTTTTGTCTCATTGAAACATGCATATTATGTGTGAGCCAACACATTTTTATCGTCTTTCAAGGTGTTCATGTTGAAGGCTATTTCTGAAGGGCAAAATACAATGAAGGCCTTTATTAAAAAGTGTGGAATGTTTTCTCTTTCAATTAAAACTATGCTCTCTGACGATCCTCTTGAGTTATACACTCCTCTACGTTCCTTCCTACAGGAATTGGGGATTATTTACCAAAACTGGTGTTACTGCACATTCTAGCAGAATGGTTGCATGCCCTCCTTTGTCCTCCAGGAACAGAATTCAGATCTATCATCAATTCTGAGACATGTTCTCGTTCCCTCCTTAAGGGTTTGGGTGTGTCATATTTGTTCTTAACCTGGAGTTAACTTAGCTCTTAAGGCCTCAGAATGTATCCTGGTTGGGTGATTCAGACTCAGTAGGATACTCATGCTTTGACTCTACTGGACACTGCTTCATCATGTCTGCAGACGCCTCTTTTTTAGAGTTTATTCCCCTAATCTTCCACTACTGGGTTTCAGGTTCATATTCCTAATTTTGAAGATGGTCTTCACCTTCATCTGCGTATTATTGGAGCCACATTGAGTGTTCAGAGCCGTGGATTTGATCAGATGTAAAACCTTTCCGAACAAACACACATCCTTTGAGTCATTACTAGCAGCCTATTTTATACATGGGCTAAATCCTGTAAATTTAAACACTGACAATGTTAGTGGTGATCTACCAGGCGGTGTAGGTGATGGTGGCTCATCTACATCTCCCTATAGCTTTGAGTGAAGGCAAATGGACATGCACCCAACATCCTATCTCAGGCCCTGTCACACTCGAGCATTTGTCCCAAAAGTATAGGCAGTTTCTTGCTGCCTTGTTTGCCACGGTTTTGTCCATTCTTTTTTAGAAAGGTTTTGTGATGTGATCATTCTTCATGGTTTCTGCAAGATGCTTTTGTGATCATTCTTCATCGTTTCTGCAATATGCTTTCTTTTGTGTTATACGTTAAAGAATCTGTCGTTGGCATGGCTTTCTTCCCGCTAGTTTTTGTTTTGATATAAGAGAATCAATCCTGATAATTTTGCCGGGCATAGCAATTCTTATTTATCATTCGTATTGTTATACTCGAACTTAAAGAAGGTTACATAATGTGAGATTCCATCAAGTCACCGTTCTTTTCTTGCAGTTTAAAGATTTCATCTTGAGCCAACAAAAGGCATATGAAGTAAAGATCGGCGAGCTGTTGTTCCGACGACCCGGAGATCCTCCACTGGATGAAGTAGTGGAGAGGCTTCGGAGAGAAAGAGATGTTGGTCCAAACTCCAACTCTGTGAATGCAGGGAATCACCGCAAAGATGAGCTATAGGTTTCTGTCACTCTTCCTCTCGAGGAAATTATAATATACAGTAGTATGATCACATTATTTTTGTGGCGTGCACAATTTATAGCCTTTTACTGCTGATTGAATTTTGAATACATGGGGCAATGTTAAGATCGCATCCATCAGAAGTTATTATGCCGTGCTGTCATTTGCTGCATCAACAAGCCTTCTAAATCACTCTATACGGGAAGTAGAAATTGAAAATTACACCTGACAATTTTCCAAAAATCCTTAGAACTTACAGTTAATGAAAAGTTGGAAATCTGCTCCCGCTTCTCCAATCTAATGGAATTATGCGCGTGCTCTTCCCATTACAATGTGAGGGTTCATGTGGTTGTGACCTTGTCCCCAGCTAAAGCTCACTCTTGGCCACGTCTCTGTCATCAGTCGATGGCAGAGAGGCCACAAAAATCTGCCCTTTAATCCATAGCTTCTTTGTCATATCCTTAATTTGTTGAGACCGTTTGTGGTTAGTCATCAACTTGTGAGCCTATCCGTAAACGTCAAACTTCTGTCATTTCCTGAATGGAAAATCTAGCTTAACACCTGGCAGGGAATTAAAGTCACAGTGAAGATCCTCTGGTCACGTATCTGTCTGCTAATTGCTAGTTCACTGGTCTTGTTTTTCATTCATTTAATCCATACTTCTCATTTACTGAGGTTGGGTGTTGTGCGACAACTTCTGTCAAGGCAGGCGTTTCAAGACGGCTTTTGCATATGCGAATTTCTAAAACTTAGACTGAAAAGTGTTATCATGATCTTGCGAAATTCTTCAGGATTGTGATTACGATCTGAATCTTGCCTTGATTTACATTGAATCTGCTTTTTTTTTGCTGGAAAGCTTGGTCCAGCTTGATATTTCGGAACATGATTTACCTAGCTTTCCTGATGTGATTAGTTGGTGATTAGGCTCTTTTGTCTTGCTAATCAGCGTATGCAGTGGGAGATGTGTTCTTGATTAATTAGGTAATAACTGGATGGATCCTAGTAAAAGAGCGATATGTAGAGTCGTATACTATTTTTTCAAGGAGATTGAAGGATGTAAATTCCAATATCAATATTTGCTTTTCTTACTACTTGGAGCTGCACAACTTCCAGTTTTGGAAGCATCGTTATCAGATTAGAAATATCACCCTAGGGGCCTGTTTGGTAACTGGGTTGGGTTGAGTTATCTTGTGAATATTAGTTGTTTGGATGGTTGAGAGGGTTGGAATGATAAATGTGATGTGAAGTGATACTGATTAAATATTATATTATTTTTTTAATGATTATAATATTTTTTTATGTTAATTTTTTATTTGAATGTGGTTAAAAATATTATAACAAAGAAGTAGTATGGTCCATACAACTAATTCCAACCCAAGAATACAGGGACAGAGCATGTGGAATGCAATGTTACCTGAGGTAACCTGGCAACTAGACATGCCCTTAGGTCCTGTTTGGTATTTGGGTTGGGTTGGGTTGCAGTAACCTCTTGTGAATCGTAGCTGTTTGGATGGTTAGAAGGGTTGAAACGAGGAATATGATGTGATGTTACATTGATTTGTGATGGAATTCCGACCCGAGAATGTAGAGGGGTAAACCAAGTTACCTCGGAATAACCTGATAACCAAACGAGTCCTTAGAACTTTTATCTCGACTCCCAACTAATTTGCTTCTCTAGAATCCGGAAAGGTTGCTGCATTTGATTCTTTAGTTGCACAAAAGGCCCACAAAAGGCCCTCTGTTTACTAATAGAGATTGTTCTGTGTTTAAGGTTTGGATTTCAAGTATTTGCTGCACTTTCACGCAAATTTGGCACATCGAATGCTTTTTTATAAGGGTTTAATGTGGCTGCCCCTAAGGGGGAGCTAACTTGGCTCCCCACCTAATTTTCTTCATTTCTTTATTTTTTTTGAAAAATTCTTCCGTGAATATTCATCACTATATCCCTATATTATGCTATTAAAATTTCGTGCGAAACAGAGACTCATACGGCCTCCATCCAGACAGTCATTTTTTAACGGTAACAGAATTGTTAAAAATGACCCCGTCTGGATGGAGGCCGTAGGAGTCTCTGTTTCGCACGGGATTTTAACAGCATAATATAGGGATATATTGATAACAATCCACGGAGGAAATTTTCAAAAAAAAAAATAAAAAATGAGAAAAATGGGGTGAGGGGAGCCAAGTTAGCTCCCCCTCAAGGGGGCCGCCCCATTTTACCCTTTTTATAATTGTTTTAGAGATTTTAGATATATTTTTATGATTTTTTATAATAGCATCGGGGGTTTTGGTAAATATTTTATGTTTTATAACAAAATGTAATAAAATAAAACTTAATCAACTGAAGGGACTAGGGGCTTGAAATTAATTTTAAAGTTTTTTTTAAAATGGCTGAAACATGCACGAGCATTTGGGTTTGTAAATGTAAAAGTAAATTGAAGTGAACTACTGAGTAATTTTAAATAAATATGACATAAATACAAAACAAAGTAAATTAAAGAAACCAAAGAGATGGACACAACCGTATTGAAGAATACAATATTCAGTTGAAACACACATTTTTTTCTAAAATTGAGAAATGTCCCTAAGGACCCATTTCTAGGTTTTTTAACACTCTTTTTTAAAAAGGAAACTCCCTCGAGGGGGGGGGGGGGGGGGGTCATTAACCATTTCAGGAACTTTAGGTAGACAATCTTTCCAATTTGTGGAGTACAACCAGATGGTACGAGAGAAAGGAATAAGAAGCAAAAAAACAACATAGAAAAACAGAAAAATACTAAAGTCGCCCACCACGGGGACTGATCACCTTAGTGAACACTGAGAAAAAACCCTCAAAGCACACTCTCCAGGCAGAAGGGAAGAAAAAGAGAACCATTGATCATGAAGTTCTAAATGTGTTAGCTCAACTCTGAGGCTCGAGTGGTCCAATCGCCGTACACTAAGAGACATATCTCACAACAAAGATGAAACATGGGTGATCCATCGATTTCATATGGAAGATGGATTAGAGGTAATCCACCGGAACGGAAACACATCGACTAGAGCTGGAGTTCATCCATGAGCTTCACGAAGCCACCGGTAAGGGGATAGAGGTGAAGGCGAGGGTTTGCGCCCTACGTATCACGGAAGCATGAAGATCATATCTTATGCGATCTAGGTCGAATAGTCATACTAGTCGTAGGGGACAACAGAAATTTAATTTTTTTTTGATGAAATCACATGACATGGGAACGATTCTCAAGTCATTTCATCATGATCACCCATGAGTAATATGATTACCTCTTGAAGCGTGATTGCGATCCAAGAATCTCTAAGTGAAGAGACGTCCTGTCTCAAGTCTGATCGGACGAAGAGAGCACTTGTGGATGCGTGGATGATGCATGTACTTCCCACAATCCGAAGTGATGATCCGAGCATGGAACCTCATGATTTCATCTCATGAAATCTATTATCTCCTTCACGAGCATGAGGCACCGAAGAAGATGGGAGTTCCACGAGCGATCAATCCAGCAGCTCAAAGGCAGTGCAATGACAATCCCATTCTCTCAACTCTAGGGTAGTGGACGACCACAAGAGATAGAGGGCTTGGACATGTGTAGAGAGAGAGAGCATTGTTGCTTCAACTTAATTATTGTAGAGAAAAGAGTTAGGATTAGCCCTTCTTTTATACATTTGGATACATACTTGCTAGAAATCTTATTAATGATATATATTACAATCTCTACTACATGTTCTCAGAAACTAAAAGATAAATGTTCTTTACTCATCATTGAACAGACCATGTTCATGATGATTGTGCTGCATCTTTAAGCAATACCATTTAGTTAGGGAGTTCAAGGAAAAGTGTGTCTGGAAATAATTTTCTCTCTTTAAGGTATTCCTTGAAATCATCTGAGAGGTACTCACCACCTCGGTGACGAGCCGCTAAATACGATAATTAATTCGCACACGTTGTAGTACGAGTACTTAGCGATTCAATCAGAACCGAGAGAAGGATCTCCGTGAAGAGTATCTCGGCTTAATTTATATCCCGGGCAAGTCTGAGGTCGAACACAGGGAGGCAAAGGAACAACTTGGGATCGATTTGAAAACTTAGGTCTAGATTTCCAAGCGGTTAATTTTTTATATTTTTTTATGAAAATAGAATGCAAATGCAAGTGAATTATGACACTTAGAAAACACAAACAAGGCTAAATTAATTTTAATGGAAAAGAAGTCCAATTTAGCCAATTCGTATTTTTCCTAGAATCTTAATCCAGTGATGAACACAAAACACATTTTTTTAGAATTTTAGGGGTTAAAATGCAACAACTAAAAATACATACTTTTTATGGGTTTTTTTCGTAATTTTTCACACAAACAGTAAGCAAAAATTATGAAAAATTTACTGGAACTAAAACATGACACAAGGAAGCTACAGTAATATTTTTGGATTTTTTTGACAAATTATGATTTTTTATGTATTTTTTAGTGAAAATAGAGCGACAGTGAGTAAATAATTCATAATTAATCCACGATATCACATTAGCCAGAGAACGAATTATCTCAAATAGGTATTTTCATATGGCATCCAGTAGACTTGAAATTTCGTAAAAAAGATATATATGGATTTAATTAAAAATCAAATACTAAAATCACTCTACAATTTATTTGGCACAAGATAATTTCACTTTGAATGAAATTTGGACAGTATCTCAATCACATATCAAGGCATCATTCTTAATTTTTGTGGAAATTTTAGAGCAACCGTGTGTTAGATATTAATTTAAGAGTCCAGATTGGGTAAAACTTGCAATATTTTCAGTTAAACATTTTTAATTAACTACCCATAACTAGAAAAATACAAATAAATATCCATGTGGTAGAGAACTAGTTGCTCAACATTAAGATATTTTTCATTGAATAAAATGATGCAAAGTTGAAGTCCAAATTAAAATGCAAACACAGGGGTCTCTGTGCAAAATAGAAACTGAAATTACAAAGCAACTTATGTACAGGGACAGAATTGTAATTACAAAAACTTGAGAAATAAAAGATGCAATTTTTATAAATAAAAAAATAAAGAAAAAACACCTTCTTCTTCCTCTGGATACGGTGGAGATGAACTCAAAGGATGGGGAAAGGTTGATGGCGGCGTGGCCGCACGTGGATGACGAGAAGGGGCGGCGGTGCCGCGCACGTGGTCGCGGCGACGCTCGGCGGCGCGCGGCGGTGGTAGAGAGGGTGAGGTGTCCCCTGCGGCTGGAGGTGACGGTGGAGTCAGGGAGCGTAGGCGGCTGACGGCTGGCCGCGGGTGGCTGCGGCGGGGTTGGGAGTCGCGGGCCGCGCCGCGTGGGGGTAGGCGGAGGCAGCGCCCGGATGGGCACAGAGGAGGAGAGGGGGTAGGGGGCGGCGGCGTGGAGCTGCTGTTCCCCCCCACCTCCGTTATTTTTTTTTTTGATTTTTTTGAAATTTTTTTGTAATGATTTTTTTGTTTTAGATTTATTTTTTTTAAATTTTTTATAAATAGGAAACAAATAAAAGGAAAACAAAGATGGTGTGGTGATGATGGGGGTATGATGAGGATGATGGTAATATGATGAAGGTGGTGGTGATGAAATGATGTGATATAAAAAAATAAGGAAACAAAATAACAAGAGAAATGAAGAGAAATACTTACCTGATCTTCACCGGATTGGCGAAGCAGCTACGCTGGACTCCTATCGTCGCCTCGATCCGATTGGCGAATAAAATCGGATAGGCTATGAGAGCTCGATGAAGAACTCGTGACACGGAACAGAGCTCCGCGGATCTCGCCTGAAGGAGGTCGTCGCTTGAGGAAGATGCCTCGCCGCTGTCACCAACAAAACACTCCAAGCTCTCTCCTTTTTTTTTATTAAAATGGTGGATAGGGAAAAATTGTGGATGTAAAGAGGAATATAAAGAGAAGAGAAAGTGAGGTTAGAATAGAGGTGGTGTTGAATGAGAGGTTAGATTAATGGTGGAGTTGAATGAATGTTAGATGAAGAATGAGGGGTGAAATGGGAGTTGTTGGTAGAAAAGAAGAGGGAAGTTAGTGTAGAGAATATGATTAGATAAAAAAATAAAAGTAGGCTACTAAAAAGAGAAAATAAAATAAAGAGAAGAAAAAGAGTGGGGAATTTACAAAAGAAGATATACAACATGTACATATTTTTTGTTTGCTTTTCTTTTTATAATTTTTTTGTCTTTAATAGTAGTTAGTACTAGAAGAAAATACAATAAAATACTACAATCAAAATACAACACCACCATGATTTTTTTTTGTATTTTTAATAATTAAGAAAGATAAAATAAAAAATGAAGAAAGAATGAACATATACATAATATACAATGTACATATAGGTCCCAAAACTAAACTTTCGCAAATGAGCTCCGATTTTAATGAAACCACTTCCGTTGGATAGATAATTTTCTAACTTGAACTTTAAAAGTGAGCTTAGTGAATTCAGAGATCATACGGAGCGGAAATTTAGCTTGGAAGTTGGACTTTATGGCTTTTTTCTTTGGGATCTAGGAGCATTTATTTGAGATGAAATTTATTTTGTATTTTTGTATTTTTATATATATTTTTATAAACAAGTTAGAGAAAGAATTGGCCAAAAAGGATTTGAAATAAAATTATTAAAAATCCATGAAGTTTTAGGCTATTTATAGGTGAAAAACTCCTTTAATTTGCGGCTTTTTAGTGTTAATTTATTTTGTACAATCTAATATACAATAATTAGTGTGTTTTATTTACAAGAGTCATTTTGTTAATTTATTGATTTTATAGACATTTATTTGGGATTTTACTTGGGGATTTTGCTAAGATCAAGAGATTGAGATGATTAATCGCGGATTCATCACCCCCCTATACTTAAACTTTGCTAGTCCTCGAGCAAATAAAGAATGAATAAGTTGGATTAACCCCTGACCGTGCATGTGAATACAAGACTTTATCCGTTCAAGAACTCTCGGTTTTAAAGATCCTAAATTTCTAAACTGAACCAAGCTCTAGTCAAAAGGTATCCAATTTCCCTAATCATCAGACTCTCTTTGTGTACATATATAGTAGGGATATGACATTAAGTGTTGACTGCAATTACAAGAGTAGAGTCACAACATCACCCAAGGTTCTAGTCCAAGAGACTCTCCTAAGAACCCGACCCTCAACACTAGGGAATAAACCATTTCTTGCCTCCAATCCACCGTCTCTTTAGTTGCCAGACTTAAAAGTGTAGATGGAAGGCCAGTTGATGGAGGGCATAGGATTGTGTCATTTCTTCTCTCCCTCTCATTGGAACAAGGATCCTCTCAAGTGCCTTATTACTCAACGCATTTTTTGGTGTTGATCAGTGCGTCCATCAAGAGAAGTTGGAGCCGTCTGCACTTATTTTCCTGGGAGTACACCGGGGTGTGCCTTTTTTGAGTACCTATCGTACCTTCTACACCCAGACTTGTAGCATTTACGATGCAGAGCCCTTTTTTGGTGCAAGCCCGACTCTTGATCCTAATAGCGGTGGTCCAAGTGGACACTTTGAAATGGTTGGGAGCGCTCGCCTTTGGTGGAAGCTCTTTTGATAATTGACTTTGTGGAATGAGAGCTTTTCTTTATCATTTCATTGCTTTGTAGTATTTTTGGCTAGCTCCACTGCTTTTAACAAGAGTTGGCGCACACTGATCAACATTTTTTTATTTTATCACACCCTGGCACATAGGTAAATGTCAAGAAATAGTACAAGAACCATGTTCTCATACTGGCTAAAGATGCTGACACTCAGGTTT
The DNA here is from genome assembly GCA_037367405.1 of Ottelia alismoides. Classification (NCBI taxonomy): domain Eukaryota; kingdom Viridiplantae; phylum Streptophyta; class Magnoliopsida; order Alismatales; family Hydrocharitaceae; genus Ottelia; species Ottelia alismoides. The sequence goes on along the minus strand of JAZKJV010004294.1, from coordinate 797,225 downwards.
CATGAAGCCTTCATTGATTTTATCCCATCCTCGAGCATCATCAAATCAAGTCCAAACTCTAATCCCTCATCCTAGTTCCTCAAGTGAAATTTCAACTCATCTCATCATAACTGCAGTCGTGTATGTGAGGTGCTGATCATATTATTAAGGTAGAGACTAAGCATGTAATATAACACACAAATCTTTCAAACTAGGGAAATGTGAATAATTAAGTCAAGGATCCTAATGACTAAGGCTGGTTAACTAAAAATCTCAAGACCTTATAAACCAAGTGGTCTTGAACATCACTAGTCTTGTGTGAAAGTGAATTGTGTCATGGATTAAACCAACTTATTAGTTAGTTTTTAAGTTTTTTTTTATGATTGATTTATTATTTTTTTAAGTTTTAGAAAAAGTTTTTTTTCAAAAAGTTTTTTTGACAAACAAAGGCAAAGAAGTTTTTTTTGTTAGAAAAGTTTTGCTTTTTTTTCAAGAGTTTTTTTGGAAAAAGATAGGTAAATAAGAAAGGACCTTTTTTTGTGAAAAAGTTTTTTTTAAAGAGGATTTTTTTGAAAAGTTTTTTTTAACAAATAAGGAAAACGAGTTTTTTTTGAAAAGGTTATTTTAAGAGTTTTTTTTGAAATTCATTTTTACCCACCCCATAATTATTGTATAATATATACAAAAATACGTGAAAGTACGAGCTATGGGTAAAGTATATATGTAATATATACATGCCCCCTTATACTTAGCATGTGCTATGTCCTCAGAGCACAAGAAGCGAGAAAAAGACATAGCTCGTGCTAAGCGTAGGATGACTAAAATAAAAAGTATAGAAGTCGATCCGCCCCCTATACTTAGGCTCTAGTCATCCTAAGTGTAGAAGAAGGGCAAAAATGAGGCGGACGAGGTCAAGAGGAGAAATGGATGAGTATGTACACATGGCGGGTATCGACTCCCCCTATACTTAGGCTCTTGGTAAGCCTAAGTATAGGACAAGAGTAAGTGTAAGAACCGATGTAATCTGGAGAATATACAAGGAAGGGAGAATGTACAAGAGTGATTGAATCTTCTAAGATGTTGAATCTTGATGCTGCATCTTCATGAAGAGTAATGAGATGTATCTACTCTGTGCTCACTCTGCATGAAGTTGATGACCTCGACTTGGACTGACTGCTCTTTCGAATCAACAAAATGCTTCAACAGTTGTCCATTCACCACATGAGATTGTGCACCAACTGTGAGATCAGCTATCTCTACACTTCCATTCTCATGCACTTTCTTAACAACAAAGGGACCCGTCCATTTAGATTTGAGCTTCCCATGAAACATCTTCAACCTGGCATTGAACAACCATACCTTTTGTCCAGGGACAAAGTTTTTGCACCTAATGTGCTGATCATGCCATCTTTTTACTTTGTCCTTATAAATCAAAGTGTTGTCATATGCCCTGTTTCGGATTTCCACGAGCTCGTTCAAGTTCAAGTCTCGACAAAGCTTCCCTAGGTGACAACTCCAATTACTCTCCTTAATTACCCATGCGGATTTATGAATCAATTCTGCGAGTAAATGGCATGGCTTGCCGTAGATCATTCTAAATGGTGAAGTATCCATTGGTGTCTTGTAGGCTGTCCTATAGGCCCACAGAACTTGGTCCAAAAGCTGAGACCAGTTCTTCCTATCGGGATGAACCAACTTCTACAAAATACTCTTCACCTCTCTGTTCGAAACCTCTGCCATGCCGTTGGACCGTGGGTGGTAAGGACTAGTAACTCTATGCTCAAATCCATAGTCCTTAGCTAAAGATCTCATATCTCGATTCACAAAATGGCTACCCCCATCAGATATCAAAACTTTTGGCACCCCGAACCTAGTAATAATATGATCTCTCACAAACTTACAGACAGTCTTGCTATCTACAGTTCGGGTTGGGATAACCTCCACCCACATAAATAGATAATCAACCGTCAACAATATGTAATCATGTCCTTGGCTGTTGGGAAAGGGACCCATAAAATCTATGCCCCATGCATCAAAAACATCACAAATAATCGTCGGTTGCATGGGCATCTCATCTCTCTGTCCATCTGTCCCTCCCATCCTTTGACAAATCGGGCACGACCGTACAAAATCAATAGCATCTCTAAACAAGGTCGGCCAATACAATCCACATTGAAGTACTTTGTGAGCCGTTCTCTTTCCCGAATGGTGTCCTCCAGCCTCAAGTGAATGACAATATGTGAGGACACTCTGGTATTCCTCCTGAGGAATACACCTTCTCCAAACACAATCCGGTCCTTCGAAGAAAAGGAAAGGATCGTCCCAGTGGTATCTCCTCGAATCCGACTTAAGTCGGTCAATGCTGCTCCTAGTCCAACCGTGGGGAACCTGCTTGGAGACAAGATAGTTCACCATGTTGACATACCACGGGAGTGAGTCAATAACACAAATTGACTCATTTGGGAAGGTCTCTCTAATCTGCTCATAATCAGGAGAATCCTTAAGTTCAATTCGAGAAAGGTGATCAGCCACAACATTCTTCACTACAGGTTTATCTTTTATCTCCAAATCAAATTCTTGGAGGAGCAAAATCCACCTAAGAAGACGCGCCTTCGCGTCCTTCTTTTCCATTAAATATCGAATGGCTGTGTGATCAGTATAAATTGTCACCTTAGAGCCCAAAATGTATGATTTAAACTTCTCGAGGGCCCATACTACCACGAGCATTTCCTTTTCAGTCACTGTATGATTCTTCTGTGTAGGATCTAATACTTTGCTCGTGTAGTGAATCGCAAATGGAATCCCCTCTCGCCGTTGTCCTAACACAACTCCTATAGCGAAATATGAAGCGTTAGTCATGATCTCAAAGGGGAGAGACCAGTCAGGAGCTTATAGGATAGGCGAGGCACAAATCTTCCTCTTCAAGAGCTCAAAGGCCTCCAAGCACCTGTGATCTACAACGAACTCTGTGTCTTTCCCTAAGAGCTCAGTCAGTGGGCGGGCGATCGTTGAAAAATCCTGAATGAATCTCCTATAGAATCCAACATGCCCTAATAATGACCGCACTGACTTCATGTTGGTAGGTGGATCGAGTTTCTTGATCACCTCCACCTTGGCAGGGTCAACCTCCATTCCCCTTCTGGAGATGACATGCCCTAACACGATACCCTCCGTCACCATAAAGTGACTCTTCTCCCAGGAGAGTACCAGATTCACCTCTCTACACCTCGTGAGGACTCGATCCAAGTGCACTAGACATGTATCAAAAGAATCACCATGGATCGAGAAGTCATCCATGAACACTTCCAGGAAATCTCCCACCATCTCGGCAAATATGGTTATCATGCACCGCTGAAATGTGTCCAGGGCATTGCAGAGCCTGAATGGCATGCGCCTGAAAGCATAAGTACCGAATGGACATGTGAATGTGGTCTTTTCCTGGTCCTCAGGGGCTATGGCCACCTGGTTATAGCCTGAGTACCCATCAAGAAAACAGAAGAACTCTTTCCCTGCGAGTCTCTCCAAGATCTGATCAATAAAAGGCAAGGGAAAGTGATCTTTGTTGGTCGCAGCATTCAGGCACCTGTAATCAACACAGACACGCCACGCCGTAGGTACTCATGTCGTGATCTCTACCCCCTCCTCGTTGGTGACCATCTGAATTCCCGACTTCTTCGGGACAACATGAAGTGGGGCCACCCACTTGGAGTCAGAAATAGGGTATATAAACCCTGCTTTGCACCATTTCTCAATCTCTTTCTTCACCACTTTCCGTAGATTGGGGTTAAGTCTTCTCTGGAACTCACGGGAAGGTCTCACATTATCCTCAGTAAAAATGTGGTGCGAGCAGAGAGCAGGGTTGATGCCCACGAGATCCGACACTGTCCAGCCTATTACTTTGCGGTTCCTCTCTAAGACTTCTAACAACCTAGACTCCTGTCCTAAAGTCAAGTCTGAGCTAATGATGACAGGATATCTCTCTTTGGGTCCCGCAAGAAAGGCGTACTTGAGTGTAGGAGGTAGTGATTTCAGTTCTGGCAATGTGGTATCATCAATCAAATCTAGCTGAACTGAATCTGAATCTGGTTCCGTGTTGCATGAAGGTGGGCTAAGCTGAGTAGTACATGCCACCGATTGAGAAGTATCGGGAGTCGGATCGTCAAAAATATCCAAACAATCGGTAAAAGGCACGCCCGACCCGTCATCTATGTCCCATGATTGTTCCGAAGAGGATCGAACTGACAGATCCAGATGGATCTCTATGTCATCATAGGAATAGGTAGATTCATCTCTAACAAGATCAGACAACACCTGACAAACTGCATCATGCACTATGTCCTCTCCAGATGAAAGGGTCTCGCTCTGTCCTGAAGGAATCTGTCCCCAAATCCCAACAGTGCTAACCAAACTGCAATCTGCCTCTGATGATGAGTACTCTGTGCTACTCTCTGAATCGGGTCGCTGACACTTGGTTTGCTTCATCTCAAGGTTCACTTCTCCGCCTGGAGAACGAAACTTCATCATTCCCATGCCATAATCGAAAGCTGCGCCCGCGGTCCTAAGGAAGGGCCGCCCAAGAATGATATGAGATTCTCTCCAATGATTGGGGGTCTCCATGTCCAAGACTGTGAAGTCAACCTGATAGTTCTGCCCCTCAATCGAGATAACAACGTTCTTCACTTCTCCCTTAGGTCTCTTCACTGAACGATCATCAAATTGGATTAAAGCTCTAGATTTGCGAAGTGGTCCCAACTCCAATTTCTGATATAATGTTAAGGGAAGTAAGTTGATCGAAGAACCGTTATCTAAGAGTGTGCGTGCAAACGTAATGTTGTCAATACGACTCTCCACATAGTGAGCACCCATGTCTCTCTTTTTCTTTGGTAAAGTACGATTCTTGAGACAATAGGTTGTGGCTATTGATAAGACATGCGTCTTTATATTTCGGTTATCTTTTTTCCTGCTAACCCTTGTAGGTGTGCATCTCACCTTAAGGTATTTTTGGAATGCAGGATGGTTAGCCACATATTCATCAAATGGCACCTTTACAGTGATGTTCTCTTTACAAAACCGTGCCATATCGGGGTCATCTTTCTGAATCTTTTTGATGCGCTTTCCTGCCGTAAGAGCACGGGGGAAAGGGATTGAAGCAAGGGAAACAGAAGATGAAGAGTCTGAATCATGAACTGAAATATCATTCTTTGCATTAATGGAAACAAAGTTCTTCATACAAGAATCTTTTTGATGCAACATGGGATAAAAATCAAAACTATCTACTACAGGTTGTGGAATAGAAGATGGAGTGGTATCTGCCACAATTGGAGATGCAAGGTCCTCCATAGAATCAGAAGTATATCCATGCTGCCGATGCTGCATACGCACTCTCCTCCTCCTCTCGACTCCCTGAGTGGAAATCCTCGAATGGTGCTGATGGGGCTCCCGAATATGACGCCTCTCCTCCTCGTCCTCTAAAGACTCCTCAGGTAGAGCTCTAGAGATGCCCCTCCTCGTGTCCCTCTCCCGATCAGGTACGGTCACGGTCCTTCCACTCCTGAGTGACATGTGATTAGCCTCGTCACACGAAAGAATCTCATGTTCAGATATAGGAGATGCTGAATAGTATACCTGACCAAAGTGCTGCTGAGAACTAGAACGGTTCAGGCTATTGGGGTTAGCTTGAACTTGGGCTGGGATAGAGGTAGAGGGTGCAGTCTGCTCGTCTTGCCATCTGGACATGCGGTTGACATCCACCTGTAAGTCATGAATCTCGTTCATGTAGGAACATAGCTCGTCGAGTATCTGTTACTGTATATCCACGGGACTAGACGAAGAAGGAAGTGGATAAGACTGAGAAGAAGAACGGGAAGACTGGCCCTGCTGGCCAGGATACTGCCTCTGCTGCTGCTGCTACTGGGGTTGCGGACCCTTCTGGCCTGCCTGGTAATGGCCCAGTCGGCCATAATGTTGGTACTGCTGCCGCTGCTGCTGGGGTGGCTGGAATCCAGGGCTCTGCTGTGAAGGTGGTACGGAGGTGAATGCAGTGTTGTGAAAGGTCGGGGGACGCTGATAGGTCTGTCGGTCTCCCGTACTTCCCTGCCTGGCAGGGTCCTGAGTATACCATATTGAAGGATATTGAGAATCCTCAAGCGCATCACGGAAGCGTGACGATCGTATCGAATACGATCGAGGTGACTAGTCGTGCTAGTCGCAAGGTGCAGCGGAATTTGAAAATTTAAATCAAACGATGAAACCACATGATCACGAGAACACTTCTCAGATCGTTTCATCAAACCACAAAGTATAAGGAATACCTTTGAAGCGTGGTTGTGATCGCGAGATACCAAACAAGAGATCATCCTGTCTCAAGTCCGATCCACGAAGAAAGCACTTGCGGGCACGATGATGAGTCGCGTTCCTCCCACAATCCTCGATGAAGATCCAAGCAATAGATCCCCTGATTTCGTCAAGCGAAATCCGTCGTCTTCCTCTATAGCGAGTAGCCACGAAGAAGAAGGAGATCCTCGAGTCGTCGAAGGCGAAGGCGAGAACTTCTCTCCTTTCTCAACAATGGTGGTCGGCCACCCTATAGAGAGAGAGAGAGAGAGAGAGAGAGCATGAGAATGAGAGGGAGAGAGAGAAGTAGAGTAGGCATCTACTTTTTGTGTCTCCTTCAAGGGCTAAGGCTACCCTCTTTATATATTAGTTTGGGATCCAATGGATCTCAATCCATGACTCTCATGGATCCAACGATCATTGTAATCCAAGAGCCATCCAACGGCTATGATTGTTGTTGGTTAAAAACCAACAACATTAATTTATATTAAATTAAATATATGTTGAATTATTATCAACACTATTTAATTAACATAAATTAATTTATCAATAGATAATAAGACAAGAAATAAGAGGAGGCAACAACCCCTCTTAAAATCAAGGAGGCGTCACCTATGACTAAGTCATAGGTGACGCCACCCATGATTGTTGGTGGTTTTGTCTTCTTTTATTTATATTATTATTTCTTAATTATTTGTAATAATTATTATTGCAATAATATCCACCAAATTAATTCCAAATTAATTTGTGAATATTTCAATCATGCCATTGAAAAAAATGTGAATCATATTCACATCCCAAACTAATTTGTAAACTACATTTCCAATTAATTTAACTAACGTGGATCCAATCCACATTAATAATTAACAAATGTTATTTACAATATTTCTCTCTCTGATATATTATAAATCTCATTTATAATATAGATATTTTGGATATCACTATCCACGATCTGCTTATCCTTGATATTTAAATCCCATTTAATTATCTTGGACAATCACTCTCTCAATATGAATCTTATTCATATTGTACTTGATAATTAAATCTCATTTAATCATCAATACCTTCTTACTTGGATACTAAATTCATCACAGGAATTATTCTTGAACTCTTTCAAGAATAATGTGCCTTCTCCGCAGATACTTGGAGATAAGGACAGGGCGATTGTATTGTTCCACGTATAGTGACTTGGATGTTGAGATCTCATCTCAAATCCAGATCTAACGGACCTCTCATAGATGCTTGATTAAGTCAAGTCCGTATACTTAATCTTCTCATTGCATCTGAATCACATTCAGATCAATGTCCAATACTTGGACTAAGATCAAGTTACTTCTCTCTTGAGAGGAGTCACTAAAATCCAGACCTGTTTCATCACTCCCTCGGACTGGAAGCGTCATGGTTATACAATCGTTTATGATCACATCACCCTCAGGTATTCCCAATACCTGCACATCCTGCATACTAGAAGACCAATGATCAACCTGAAGATGAAGATCTATTTTATACTGTCTTCTTCAGGGTTTGATCACCAAGTTTCTCAATCTTGGTCATTGGGATTTGGTATCGATCATATGCTTTCCCAAAGCAGATATCATACCTTCAAATTCTTGTCATGCTTCCAAAGCATGACGACCATGCATGGAATTTGATTGGTCCCAGTACCTCATGAGTGAGCTCATGTTTTCCGATTCACAAGTGAACCTGTATGATCCCTTTGAGAGATCATATTACTCATATGCCCTTATATGCACACCTGCTCGCCGGTATATAGACCTTGGTTAGGTCATCAACCTACCGGTCTGCCAAATGTACACACTCAGACATATAATAACACATCTATCTCCGGTCAAAGGATGTGTGCCTATGCTGTGACATCATTCAACATAGGACTTAGGTTATCTCGATCTCGCTAAGTCAACCCATTGACCTAACTAATCTGACACCTCCGAATCACTATTCCCATGCAGAGGACCTACATCAAGAGGTTGGTCAGATATCAACCTATGTGAGAAAGGATTGCCATCTCCTACTCAGGCTGGAGATCATCTCTTAATAATCATTTGACGGTGCTTGATGAGTCCTCTATCTAACCCATTAGATATTCATCCAAGCACCAACCCCTATGATTCATTTAATGAATCAATAGCTGTATGATCATTAAGATGGCCATGGTACATAACCCTAATTGTACAGAGGGACCTATTATGAAAATTATTTATTCTTCATTTCTGATCAGGGAATGATACGTGCAATAACATTTATTGCATAATGGCTCGCCGTGGGCTCGCATGCCCAACAATCTCCCACTAGCCCAAAGAGCCATTAATGGGCTAATCATTTAAACCCACACTCATGTGACAAACATAGGCTATTTAGAAAATAGCTAGGTAAGTTGATCAGTCACTCTGTTCCCGCGAGAATACACCAAGTCCTTTTACGGCACTTGCATATCCCCAGTAACAGTGCTCGCATCTAATGCACATGTTGCATCTAATGCAACCAATACTCAATCTTGTCAGTCATAGTATCCTTGATACTACAACTCAAAGAAATAATATTATAACCAGTATGTAATTTCTATTATCCTTATCAGAAAGCCCTTATCCCTGGAGATCTCTATCTCCTAAGGTATTCGCAGGTAAGACCTTTTAGATCTCATCTAAAAGTCTTAATTTCTTGAAGATAAGACTTAGAGATCACTATCTCTAAAGCCTTGTCATCTTTGAAGATATTGTTATCACTGCAATTAAGTGTTCTATCTCCATAGTAGGATTAGTAATAGATTACTACTCCCACTGCATGGCAGATATCTGGCTTTTGTACACATTTAGCATACTTTCATCTTCTCGTAACTGATGCACAAAAAAAGGCAACCAGTTTTTAGCATTCACTTCCTCAACTCTTTGAGGTGTTATCCCTTTAGATAGGTCAGTACCAAATCTTAAGGTAAGAAAGCCTTTCTTGGAATTTCCAGAAAATGGAACATGTCCAAGGTGTACTACAAATGTGACAATCCCAATACCCTCTTTTCTTTGCTTCTGAACACCTTCAGAACTAAGATCCAAGAGGCATCTTTTGAGATCATATCTCAAGGTATGGAATAGCCAGGTCATAAAACACTTATTATCATCCTTATATCATTCCAAATGATTAGGATATTATCTACATTTAGCACGATGAACACAATGGCACTCCCACTAAGCTTCACATGGTTCATCAAGATTCTATTTGAAATTATAACAATTATAATTTCATCAAATCTTATGTTCCAATGACAATAAGCTTATTTGAGTCCAAAGATGGAGTTCTTTAGCCAGCACATCTTGCATTCCTCAACCATGAAGCCCTGGGGCTACTTCATGTGAATATCCTCAAAGAGGTATTCATAGAGGAATACAATCTTGACTCACATCTTGAAGATGCCATAGTCAAATTGTGTAGCTAGGGTTAGCAATATTCTGATGGGTTTAAGCATGATCACTGAAAAGCAAGCCACATCGCAATCGATGTCTTCTCTTCGGTGTGTAGCTCATGGCTACGAATCGTGCTTTGAAGGTCTCTACCTTCTCATCAGGTTCCTTCTTTCTATTGAAGATCCATTTATACCTTAATGGGTCTAACCTTTATAGGTGGATCCTTGAGGGTCCATATACAACACTTGTATATGAAGTCTACCTTAGACCTTTATTGTTAATATCCATCTTTCCATGTCATGATCCTCAGGAGCTTCATCACATTAAGTCCGATCATTGTCAGACTTAACTGACACATGGAATACATCTTCAAACTCATTTGAAGAAGTATTAGTGTTTCATCTTTAATTGTCCCTTTTAGTTTCCGATTTCTGGAGCCTCATTATCTTCTCAAGATTAAATGAGTTCCTTTACTTCATTTTCATCTTGATTCTCAAGAGAGTCATCCTATAAGAATCATATTCTCAAAGATGAGATATTTTAAGAATCTCAAGGTCATAAAGTAGGTATCCAATACCATCCTTTATTTTCCTAATGAAGTAGCACTCTCAAGTGCTAGATTCCATCTTACATGCATGGAACCTTATTAAGGATATATATATATATATTGTAGTCTCTACTATACATATATACCTAGAAACTAAGGGATAATTATGCTAAAAATCATCATTGATCAAATCATGTCACACATTATCTAATTGTATCTTCCTACAACTCCATTGAGTTTAGGTGTGTCAGGAGGATTGAGATAGAAATGATATTCATATCTCCATAAGATATTCTTTGAATTCATCTAATAGGTACTTGCTACCTTGGTTAGATCAAATTCATTTAATCTTCCTTCAAACTTTGGTTCTAAACCAAAATTACGAAATCTTAGAACATTTCAAAGGTTTCTCATGTGAAAAGAAGAAATCTCATATATCATACATAATCATCAATATATATCACATATCCATAATGTTTACTACGATATAGATGACTCACAAACATCAATATGTATGAGATCTCGAATACCTTGACATCTTACACCTTTCCTAAAAGAAGGGTGTATTGGACATTTTACTTTGAATACAATATTCATAAGTATGTAAGATTTGAAATTTTAGACATTCTAAAATTTCATCTCTTACTTGTCTATTGATCAAATCAACAGGCATATGTCCAAAACTTGATGCTAAATCATTGCCAAATGATCTTTATCCTCCTATTGATCTTATAAGGTTTAACTTTCAGTATTAGAAATCTCAATGAACCATTCATTAAATTTCTAATTTAGTAGAGTCCACCAGATGCTAGATTATTATCTGAAATATATCCATCATAACTCTTTATGATAGGTTTATTCCAGAACTCATGTTTATTTCAAATATTTAGAAACAAACAATGAGCGTATTCTAATATCTAGGTCATAGAGATATTCTCTAAGACTAAGTCTCTCCCACTGAAATTAAGAAGTCTATCAATCCAACAGAGATTGTTGCAACAATTGCATCAATATCCATGTGGATAACTTTAAACCTTAAGATCAAAATTTTCCAGTCTTCTAAAACATGTGCAACGCATTGCAAGTGTTGTTAGAAGATTGAGATATAATTATTAGACTTTATCTTATCAAATAAGCAAGTCAATTTCAATGATCAAATGTAGATATAGATTATTATGATGCACTATCTGAGTCCTTCTCTAAGGATTCTAGACAGACTTGATAGTCATACTATCAACACATCAAGTTATTGCAGTATAGGCATTCATCCAACTCTTTGGATGTCATATGGAAGTCACAGAAGTACAATCAACTCTTTGACTTTCCTTCTCACATGGGTCCGACCCACGCTTCCACTGTGCTCTCTTCATCTATAAACAACCATTGTTCAAGACTAACAATCTCTTATGTTAAATTCAAAAGAATTCAATGTAAGAGCATTTCAACATTTATACATGCTTCATTAATGTAAATATTATGAAGCTTCATGAATGACTAGAGTATAGACAGTAGAATGATGACACTCATCATGTCTACATCCATCTAGACTCCTAAAACATTGGTTCAGGTAGGTATTCAAATATTTTGAATACATCATCTCTTTCGAGCCACCATTCTGCATAATGCAGAGAACCATGTCATTCATGATTAAATGTCTAGAGCACATATGTATGCCAGAACATCTTCTTAGACTTTATAAAGATTATTTGACAATTACGATCATCATCGACATGTCACTTCCAAAGTACACTCGATGAAAGATCAAGATTATAGAGACATACAAACCCTAAGTTGATGTCTTATTGTCTTATTTAATTGTCATTCCTCATTATGTTGAGGAAACTTGCACATTGCAACCACATACATTATGTGTCCAATTGCAAGTACAATATCTGGATCATGAGTCCAATCCATGATATTTTACTGGTTATTATTGAGTATAACATTGAGTGGGTTTTATGAAGGATAATCTGAAATAAGAAATTTGCATAAGGATGTATATATTATATATACATATTTTACTTTGATTTAGGAATTTTAAATCAAATTTGTCTTGCTATGTCTACTATGAAAGATTATTCCCTAATCGTCTTTCAAAGTAAGAGATATACTTACCGCTATATCTCAAGCAAGATCTGGGATCTCCTCTCTATCTTATCACATCCTAATAATATGAGAACCTGTGACTCAAATAAAGAGAAGCGGGAACACATTCCGCTTTGCAAGTCCAACTTGCATTTCCCAATTCGGTCTTTAACACCTGGGCCCACCACCCCTAAGATGATGTTGACCCGTTGCTAATTGAACCAACCGTCAACAGGCTTAAAACTCGCTATACGCAATCCAATATCGCCCTAATAATATGAGGATCCGATATTGGGGTCACTACATATACGGCCTTACTCTTTCGAGAAGCAAAGAACCCAATCCAAATAATTGTATATAGGATCTGTCACTTCGGACATGCGTCTCCTATATACAACTTTTGGCGACGAAATTCTTTGCCTTGACGGGAGACCATGGATGTCACTTATGTGATCCTCCACCTCTTATTCAAATTGAAATAATCAATTATCGTGAATCATATTCACATAATTAATTCTTTCAAGGGAAATACACATCTATTCTTAATAGAGTGTTTAAATAGGATATAATTAATTTAATCACATTAAATTAACTATCAATCCTATTATCAATCAACAAACTTTGAATTCTTTACTTGAATAGTAGATATAATCTCAAAGTACATATTATTTCGAATTTTAATAATTAGAAATACACTTTGATTTCTCCGGCATTATCCAATCCCTACCCGCTGTCATGGCCAGTACCGGCGAGAGTGGGACAGACCACATACGTTGCAACCCGCTACCCCAGCGATCTCCGACTAGACACCATATCCACCTCAGGAAAGGATAATGCCAGATAGATCATCATCTACTTTGAGATGCTCATCGGTCTTTCAACCGAAATTATACCATATAATATACATCAAAACCTTTTTGATTATATTATAAGGAGATTTGCTAAACAAATCCCCAATCCTATTCAAGCAAGAGGTTTTGCATGTAAAAGTTGTCCTACAACTATTGTAGGATGATCTAGGGTTTTGCATGAAAACAATGTTTATTGATGATTTCAAATTAACCAATGATCAAGATCAACTATCTTATCATTTTGGTTTAGTGGGATGTCATTCAAGGAATTGATTATCATCTTTAAATATTTCATAAATATTTATCAATAATCAATTTCAGAAAATTAACAATTAATTTTCATCAACATTTATTTGAATGACTATCACAAGGTTCATGATAAAAGAATTGTCAATTTCCAGCAATGACCCCTTATCATAAAATTAACTTATCTTGATCAATTTAAATCCAAAATTCGCAAAATTAGTGCCCTAAGATTGCCAACTTGATTTAAAACAGAACCTAAGTGATATTTCATTCATTTCGAGGCGTAACAAAACCGTAATTAAAAATTAATCACGTTCTGTTCTGCAGTTCCCGCTACTGTGAATACATGCATATTCAAAAGGCCATATCTTGAGCAAATTAAATCCAAATTTAGTAAACTCAAGTCCTATGGTTTCCTTGTTTAATGGGGAACAAATTCCAATTGAATATTTCGTGTTTAAATAATTTAACCAGTGCCGAAAAAATCAATTAGACAGAGTTGCGAAAAATCAAATGCGCTAAAATTTTTCGCGACCATTTCAAACCCAAGTCGTCCATGGTTCATGGATCATATCCAAAGCCTTTTTCGACCTAAGGCTCTGATACCACTTGAAGGATATTGAGAATCCTCAAGCGCATCACGGAAGCGTGACGATCGTATCGAATACGATCGAGGCGACTAGTCGTACTAGTCGCAAGGTGCAGCGGAATTTAAAAATTTAAATCAAACGATGAAACCACATGATCACGAGAACACTTCTCGGATCGTTTCATCAAACTACAAAGTATAAGGAATACCTTTGAAGCGTGGTTGTGATCGCGAGATCCCAAACAAGAGATCCTCCTGTCTCACGTCCGATCCACGAAGAACGCACTTGCGGGCACGATGATGAGTCGCGTTCCTCCCACAATCCTCGATGAAGATCCAAGCAATAGATCCCCTGATTTCATCAAGTGAAATCCGTCGTCTTCCTCTATAGCGAGTAGCCATGAAGAAGAAGGAGATCCTCGAGTCGTCGAAGGCGAAGGCGAGAACTTCTCTCCTTTCTCAACAATGGTGGTCGGCCACCCTATGGAGAGAGAGAGAGCGCGAGAATGAGAGGGAGAGAGAGAAGTAGAGTAGGCGTCTACTTTTTGTGTCTCCTTCAAGGGCTAAGGTTACCCTCTTTATATATTAGTTTGGGATCCAATGGATCTCAATCCATGGCTCTCATGGATCCAACGGTCATTGTAATCCAAGAGCCATCCAACGGCTATGATTGTTGTTGGTTAAAAACCAACAACATTAATTTATATTAAATTAAATATATGTTGAATTATTATCAACACTATTTAATTAACATAAATTAATTTATCAAGAGATAATAAGACAACAAATAAGAGGAGACAACAACCCCTCCTAAAATCAAGGAGGCGTCACCTATGACTTAGTCATAGGTGACGCCACCTATGATTGTTGGTGATTTTGTCTCCTTTTATTTTTATTATTATTTCTGAATTATTTGCAATAATAATTATTGCAATAATATCCACCAAATTAATTCCAAATTAATTTGTGAATATTTCAATCATGCCATTGAAAAAAATGTGAATCATATTCACATCCCAAACTAATTTGTAAATTACATTTCCAATTAATTTAACTAACGTGGATCCAATCTACATTAATAATTAATAAATGTTATTTACAATATTTCTCTCTATGATATATTATAAATCTCATTTATAATATAGATATTCTGGATATCACTATCCACGATCTGCTTATCCTTGATAATTAAATCCCATTTAATTATCTTGGACAATCACTCTCTCAATATGAATCTTATTCATATTGTACTTGATAATTAAATCTCATTTAATCATCAATACCTTCTTGCTTGGATACTAAATTCATCACAGAAATTATTCTTGAACTCTTTCAAGAATAATGTGCCTTCTGCGCAGATACTTGGAGATAAGGACAGGGCGATTGTATTGTTCCACGTATAGTGACTTGGATGTAGAGATCTCATCTCAAATCCAGATCTAACGGGCCTCTCATAGATGCTTGATTAAATCAAGTCTGTATACTTAATCTTCTCATTGCATCTGAATCATATTCAGATCAATGTCCAACACTTGGACTAAGATCAAGTTACTTCTCTCTTGAGAGGAGTCACTAAAATCCAGACCTGTTTCATCACTCCTTCGGATTGGAAGCGTCATGGTTATACAATCGTTTATAATCATATCACCCTCAGGTATTCCCAATACCTGCACATCCTGCATACTGGAAGACTAATGATCAACTTGAAGATGAAGATCTATTTTATACTGTCTTTCTTCAGGGTTTGATCACCAAGTTTCTCAATCTTGGTCATTGGGATTTGGTATCGATCATATGCTTTCCCAAAGCAGATATCATACCTTCAAATTCTTGTCATGCTTCCAAAGCACGACGACCATGCATGGAATTTGATCGGTCCCAATACCTCATGAGTGAGCTCATATCTTCCGGTTCACAAGTGAACCTGTATGATCCCTTTAAGAGATCGTATTACTCATATTCCCTTATATGCACACCAGCTCGCCGGTATATAGACCTTGGTTAGGTCATCAATCTACTGGTCTGCCAAATGTACACACTCAAACATATAGTAACACATCTGTCTCCGGTCAAAGGATGTGTGCCTATGCTGTGACAACATTCAACATAGGACAGGTTATCTCGATCTCGCTAAGTCAACCCATTGACCTAACTAATCTGACACCTTCGAATCACTATTCCCATGCAGAGGACCTGCATCAAAAGGTCGGTCAGATATCAACCTATGTGAGAAAGGATTGCCATCTCCTACTCAGGCTGGAGATCATCTCTTAATAATCATTTGACGGTGCTTGATGAGTCCACTATCTAACCCATTAGATATTCATTCAATCACCAGCCTCTATGATTCATTTAATGAATCAATAGCTATATGATCATTAAGATGACTATGGTACATAACCCTAATCGTACAGAGGGACCTATTATGCAAATTATTTATTCTTCATTTCAGATCAGGGTATGATACGTGCAATAACATTTATTGCATAATGGCTCGCCGTGGGCTCGCATGTCCAACACGTATCCCATTCACCTCCCAAACCGGTGGAGGCTCCTCCTGAACTGTCTCTGCAAATGGAGGTGGCGGCTGGAAGGAGTGGGCGTAGGATTGGTCCTGCTCCCACGGTTGGGGTTGCCCTGACAACAACTGCTCCTGAACATGGTGAACTCGGTAAACGGGAGCAGCGGGTGCGGTCACGGCAGGTATCTTTATCTTAGATACCTTCTCAGTCAATTTCTTCATCTGTTTTGGAAGTTTGGAGACGCTCCGGTCTAACTCATCAATCCTCCTGTCGATCCTCTCGACTACAGTAAGCTTGTCATCAAGGAGTCCCATGCTAGGGATCACGTCCTGAGAGAGATCGACAATAACTGATTTTCCCCCTCCAGATGAGAGTGAATTGGGGGATGGTGTATAGGCCCTGCTTGCCATCTATGAGCGGCTAGTTTCAGCCATCTGCTCGAATACCATCCAGACGGTATCCGCTCCTCATGATGTATAGTGATAAGCGTCCCGCACCCTATGTTAATTCGGTCAAATTAATGTCCAAATTAATGTTAGTGATTCGTTGCAGTCGGATACGAGAGGCTAGTCAAAAACCACTTCTCAATTAGTGTTAAGTTAATTTTAAGCGGCAGATATTTTTTTACTTGGTGGAGTACAAGGTCGATCTCAGGGAGGCATCTGTCTCCTTAGGTAAATTTTAGCAAGCGTCCAAGTGTCGGATTTTCGAGGAGGTATTTTTTTTGGTCTTTTTAATTTTTATGCAGACTTATGCAGAAAATGGAGGTCAATTTAACGTTTCAATTTAATTAATATATCAAATGAAGTCCAAAAAGTATGAAAATTGGCCAGATGATTAATGATGGTGAAAATGATCTACACTAATTGTTTTGGATTTTTCAGACACTAAATGGATTTACTGGAAATTAAATAAATAGACAGGGTGATTTTCAATATTTAATTTTTAATAAATATCAAACCACAATTTTTCCAAGAACTAAAATTATCTTAGATAGCACTAATGATAAAGGACCTAGGAAAATTAACAGATCTTAATTTCACTGTGAGATGAATTAATTAAAATTAAAATAAAAAAATCACTCAACAATTTATTAAGGCCTCGATATGCATGCAAATGCCATGAAATTTTTATGGTATGCTAAGAATAATGTCCTTAAGCTACTGTGAATTTTTGATGATTTTTGGAGGCTTAGAGAATTAACTACAAATTAAAAGGTGTCACTGGGCAAAATATGTCAAAAATTCACCAATTAATTCATTAATAATTCAACTGAAATTACAAAAATATGTCACGTGGACCAATAGACAGAGGACAGAATTCCCAACAAAATGCAATTTTTAGATTTTGCAAAATGATGTAAAATGCAACCGAGGGATGCGTGCAAACACAAGGGTGTAAATGCAATACAGAAAAAATACAAATACAATAAGCAAATATGCAGACAGGGACCAAAATGCAATTACCTATAATGCTGGGGACTCTTGTGCAAATTCTTCACAGGGCACGTGCTCCTCACGTGGGGTCTGCTTCACAGGGGCCTCTTTGCAAATATGGAAAGCTCTGGGGGCCTCGGTGTAATTTACCCAGGCCACACGTGCTCCTCACGTGGGCGACCTAGGCTCGACGGCTGCGGAGGCTCGGAGCTAGGCTCGGGCGCTTTGGAGGTCTAGAGTGAGGTTCGGCCGCCCCGAACCTAGGCTCGGAGAGGAGGCTCGGGCCGAGGCTACGTGGCGTACTGAAGGCCCTTGGATCAAGATGGATCCAAGGGGTGTCGGTGCTGACGCGTGGCGTGACCTCGGGCCTTTGGATCGATGATGATCCAACGGCGGTCGATGGAGGCTGAAGATGCTGACGTGGCTTTCTCCTGAGCGTGGGATCAAGGATGATCCTACGGTCGATGGCGAGTCCGGTGGGCGGGCGACGTGGCCGACTGCGAACCGTTCGATCGAGATGATCGAACGGTCACTGGGGCTTCTTCCTCGACGGCCCTCCGCCTCCTGCGAAGGAGAAGGCTGGGCTCCGGCGTTGCTGTTGTTGCTCCGCCTTTCCCTCCCGACGTCAGTGAAGGTCGATGGCGAGTCGGAGGTGCCTCAGAAGATGCGCGGATGGTCGACGAAGCCTCCGGTGGTCTCAGAAGCAGCAGAGGGTGGATGGTTGGTGAGGGCGATGAAGCTCCGAGTTGGCTCCGGTGAAGTTCCGTTCAATGAGAAGCTGGGTTCCTGCAAGTGTGAAAGATAGAGCCGGAGCTCGTGCGTGCGTTGGTGGAGAGGTGAAGAGGGTTGGCGAGGCCTAAGGCGAAAGGAGGTGGTCGGGCGATGGAGCTCCGACCAAATGGCGGAGCTGGTGATCGGGGTGTTGCGCGGTGCGTCGTTGGAGGTCGTAAAAGTGGCCGCGAAGATGAGAGCTTCGACGCGAAGCTCGTCGGGATGGAATGGAAGCGAGAAGGTGATCGTGGATGCGTAATAAAATCGGAGAAGATAAGGGGAAAATAAGAAAAAGATCGGAGGAGGAATGGAGGGGGTTCACCTGGGGATTGGACCTCCGGCTTGGGGTCCAGGTCTTCGCTCGAGGGACCGGTGATGTCCCGAGCTCCAGCAGCTGCTCGGAGGAGTGGCTGCGACACGACGGAGCTGCCGTGGATCTCGCCGGAGCTGAAGCCCTTCTTCGCTCGATGAATCGTCGAATTGCTGTCACCAACTGGAGGATCAGAGCTCGGGGATGCTCTCTGGAGTGGCGGATGCGGCTGAAGGTTGCCGGTGGTGGAGTATTTAAAGGATGGAGTTGGTGGGTTGGCTGGTGACGAGGTGAGGTTTGTGGTCGACGTGGAGCTTCTATGGCGGAGGTCGTGGGAAGCGAGGGAGCTGGCGAGGGTGAGGGAGGAGTGGTCTCCATCGTGGGGGTGTAAGCGGTCGGAGAGGGTGGCTGACGTGCAGCCGGAAATAGAAAGGGGGTGCCCCTCCCGCAAGGCAAGGAACGTGGGAGAGAGGGGCGCCCAGAGGTAGGAGACGAGGTCTCCACCGTTGGATCTTGTGATCCAACGGTGGTGATCGAAGCGGAAGGGGACGTGTGTGATTAGATCAAGGCACGTAGATGATGGGCCGTGATCGCGCCACGTGGCGAGAGCTGGGCGAGGCGCAGGCGAGCGGCTTGGATGAGGAGATGGAAATGATCGAGCGGACGAGGGGCACCAATGGAAGGGCGGCTGTGATGGAGAGATCAAGGGCCTGATCAAGCGGTGTAGATGCCGCCACGTGGAGGGCTCTGGTGAGGGCGCTAATGTGCGGCGTGGATTAAGGCCGGAGATGATCTGATGGTCCAGGATTTAGGCGCGCGTGGGCAGAGCTGGGCCGTTGGATCTGGAAGAGGATCCAACGGTTGGAGGTGAAGGCAGATGAGGCAAGGGGAAGCGGGCCGCGTGGCGCAACCAGAGGGCGCCACGTGGCCTGCTGTGAGTGGCTGGAACAAGATATACGTGTAGAGAGAAGAGGGGGCCGAATTTGGAAACACTCAAAACATGAAAGTTGTAGATCTCGATGAGATCTACAAGTTTCATGTTGACCAAAGACGGAGATGAGGTCAAATATGATACATAAATACAAAGATACAATTATACACCTATGTAGTATACAAAGTGGCCCAAAAATCCAACTTTCTCGTAGGAGCTCCAAATTCAATGAAATTAGTCTCATTTTAAAGGTCTTTTAATGTGTAGTATTCTAAGAGTAAGTAGACCTAATTCGGAGTTTGTATGAGGGCTTTATGTGCATTTTAGTGTACAGGGGTTCTAGGGCTTTATTCACTAATTTACAAGGGGGATTTTTGGCATTCTTCCCTATATTATTAACTAAGGAGTACATATTATAGAGAAGAGGTTATTTTAGTGAATGGGTATTTTACAAGGGATTTTTGGCTTCTTATTTAAATGTAAATGGACCGCTAAAATGTATGAATTATGGATGTATGCATGAATGTTATTTATGCAATATAAAGGGAAATATGCCTCTATTTGCTCGGGAACAAGGCTCTATTTTTGACTTTTGAAGTGATGAATCACAGATTCATCAACCCCCTATACTTAAACCTTGCTCGTCCCCGAGCAACTAAATGAAATGCAAGAGTGAAATGATTTTGGGTTCCAAACCAAGGTGATGAACAAAAGTTAAAAATGGGGCCTGACTCGACCTTTGGATTAGTTGTGTGGCGGAACCTTATTTGGACCTGAACTTAAGACCTAACAGACTTCAAGTTCCACAAGTCTTCTATTCAAGACGCCTCAATAGTCAGGTCAGAACAAATCCTCAAATGCAAATTTTTGATGACTATGATTCTTACTTGTACTGTGTAAGTGATTTTTAACTCTCCACATCAGAAATGGCTCGGAACCAGCCTCCTCTAACAAGGTAACTCAATAACCCGGTCCAGCAACTCTTTCCTTGAGGAGCGGGGTATTCCCTTCTAAGTTCAAGTGCGACCAACTCAAGAGGAGGGGGTAGAGAAGAGAATGGACGGTAGCCAGTGTAGCTACCTATCCCGAGATGCCTGACCAGTGTAGCCAAGTCATCCAGCTGCATTTCTTTACTAGTATACAGGCTCCGACAGGTATTTTATTTTTTTTCTTGAACCTGTCTGATTTTTTTGGAGTTTTTGCAAATTTTTTTCTTTCAAAAAGAGCAGCATGTACATCAGGAGTTTTTCCTCTTGAGTCAGTAGACTATCCCTCTTTTGAAGCATTATTGCAACCCACAGCATCCCGTCCTTAGACGTCAACACCACCAGACTAGGTTGAGATGCACTACCCTCCCTAGAGGAGGACGGATGTTTCCACCCATGTGCTACTCCAAGCTAAAGGATTCTACCTCCTCACCACCTCATCAATGAAGAGCCACGTGCATAGTGCTTGTCCAAGTTAGGTCATTATCTAAAAGAATCCTGCGTATGCACGAGATATTCTACTTAGACTAATCAAGATGACATGTGAACATAGACTTGCGGACTCAAAGAATTAAGTCACTTAACCTGAGAAATCTTAACTCTAGTTCCTATAAGGTTCCTCTGAAATTAGGTGGATTAAGGTCAAATCAAGTCCATCCTCAATATCTACTCATAACTTGGTCCAGAACCCACTAGCTTTTCACTTTGCATATGCAAAGTATGCAGATGAAATGAGATGTCATGCTATGAAAATGCAAGACTCTTTTTTCTTTCCTTGGATGCAGAGATGATATGCATGAGTAAATAAGAAGCCTTTTTGTTTTATTTTTCTGGTATACATCATGTTTTACAACAACTTTTACAACTTTTTATACAAGTATTATACATAAAGTACACATTTTTTTTCAATTTTTACCCAACCATAATTATTGAAAAATATACAAAAATACGCGAAACATACGTGAAAGTACGAGCTATGGGTAAAGTATATATGTAATATACACACCGCCCTATACTTAGCATGTGCTATGTCCTCAGAGCACGAAGAGCGAGGAAAAAGACATGGCTCGTGCTAAGCGTAGGAGAGCTAACGGAACAAAAAGTATAGAAGTCGTCTCGCCCCCCTATACTTAGGCTCTGGCAGCCTAAGTGTAGCAGAAGATCAGAAAAATGGGGCAGACGAGGGAAATATGAGAAGTGGATGAGTATACAATGCGGGCATTGGTCCCCCCTATACTTAGGCTCAGGTCAGCCTAAGTATTGGTAGGAAATGAGTATGAGGACCAATGTGATCTGGAGAATGTACAGAGAACCGACTCAGGTGACCCCTCCCCCCTATACTTAGGATCTGGTCATCCTAAGTATAGTCCAAGATAATGGTTCGATGATGTGGGGATGGGTTACTAGAATCGCGGGGGTAAAGGATAGGATGTACAAGATTGATGGTATACACATATGAGTCGGTGTGAATCTTTCAAGATGCTGCTGATGGCTGGAGTTTATTGCTGCAAGGTCTCATACGCGGCTCGATGTGAATCTGCTGTATCTGTCTCGCGCATGAATACAATCTCCTCGACATGGACTAGCTGTTCGTTGGATTCGACGAAGTGCTTCAACAGCTGTCCATTCACTAGGAATGTCGGTGCGTCGTCTGCGAGATCTGAGATCTCGACACATCCACTATCATGCACCGTACGGACGACAAATGGTCCCGTCCACTTAGACTTTAACTTGCCTTGGAAAATCTTCAGCCTAGCATTGAACAACCATACCTTCTGTCTAGGAACAAAGGTCTTTCGTCTGATATATCTATCATGCCAACGCTTCACCTTGTCTTTGTACACCAAACTGTTGTCGTATGCTCGGTTTCTGACTTCCACAAGCTCATTCAGATCCACGTCTCTCTGTTTCTGACCCAGGTGTGTGTTCCAGTTGACCTTTTTTATTGCCCATTCTGATTTGTGCACTAACTCTGCGGGCAAATGGCACGGCTTTCCGAATACCATTCAGAATGGGGAGGTGCCTAACGGTGTCTTGTAAGCCGTCCTATACGCCCAGAGGACTTGATCCAAGATCTGAGACCAGTCCTTCCTGTCCGGGCGGACAAGCTTTTGCAATATGGTCTTCACCTCCCTATTTGACACCTCAGCCATACCATTGGTTTGTGGGTGGTAAGGGCTTGCGACACGGTGTTCGATGCCGTAGTCCTTTAGGAGTTTCTTCACCTCCCGATTCACAAAGTATCTACCCCCGTCTGATATCATCATTTTGGGGATCCCGAACCTAGAGATTATGTGCTCTCTAATGAATTTACAGACAGTCCTGCTGTCTGCGGCTTGGGTTGGGATAGCCTCCACCCATCTGGACAGATAATCTACCGCAAGGAGGATGTATTCGAACCCGTGGCTGACAGGGAATGGGCCCATGAAATCGATGCCCCAGGCGTCAAAGACATCACAAATGATGACCGGCTGCATTGGCATCTCATCCTTGGAACCAACGGTTCCTCCCATTCTCTGGCAAACTGGGCACGACTTCGCGAAGGCGGTGGCATCGCGAAACAGAGTCGGCCAGTAGAAGCCACACTGAAGTACCTTCCATGCGGTCCTCTTCCCGGAGTGGTGTCCTCCTGCCTCCAAGCTATGGCATAAAGAAAGGACACTCTGGTATTCCTCCTGAGAAATACAACGTCTCCAGACACAATCCGGTCCTTCAAAGAAAAGGATCGGATCCTCCCAATGGTAGTGTCTTGCATCCGACTTTAGTCGGTCGATTTGGTTCTTAGGCCACTCTTCGGGAACTTTCTTGGAGACAAGATAATTCACGATATTGGCGTACCATGGGAGTGAGTCGATAACAAAAATCGACTCGTCTGGGAAGGAGTCTCGAATTGGTGAAACCTCGGAAGTATTAAGATCTTCGAGACGAGAAAGATGATCGGCTACTACGTTCTTATTACCAGGTTTATCACGGATATCCAAATCAAACTCCTGGATAAGTAAAATCCAACGAAGAAGATGCGCCTTCGCGTCCTTCTTCATCATCAAATACCGTAGTGCCGTGTGGTCCGTGAACACAGTTACCTTGGATCCAATTAGGTGAGATCTGAATTTGTCCAAGGCAAACACTACCGCAAGCATTTCCTTTTCTGTAACTGTATAGTTACGCTGAGCAGAATCAAGCACTTTGCTTGCGTAGTGAATTGCAAACGGGACGCCATCTCTTCTTTGTCCCAATACAGCACCAACAGCATAATCAGAGGCGTCCGTCATGATCTCAAAAGGTAGAGACCAATCTGGGGCTTGTAGGATGGGTGCGTCCATGATCATTCCTTGTAAAAGCTTAAAGGCCTCAAGACATTTGTGATCTACAATAAACTCCATGTCTTTGCCTAAAAGCTCAGTTAGCGGTCGGGCAATCTTAGAAAAATCCTTAATAAATCTCCGGTAGAATCCAACATGCCCGAGGAACGACCGCAACTGTCTTACGTTGGTTGGTGGCTGGAGTCGTCTGATCACGTCCACCTTGGCAGGGTCAACCTCCATTCCTCTCTTGGAGATGACATGCCCCAACACTATGCCCTCCGTCACCATGAAGTGACTTTTCTCCCAGGAGAGCACCAGATTAACCTCACAACATCTCATGAGGACTCGGTCCAGATTCCTAAGACAAGAATCGAAAGAATCGTCGTGGACCGAGAAGTCATCCATGAAGACTTCCAGGAATTCGCCGACCATTTCGGCGAATACACCAATCATGCACCTTTGAAAAGTACCTGGAGCATTGCATAACCCAAAAGGCATGCGCCTGAAAGCATAGGTATCAAAGGGGCATGTAAACGTGGTCTTTTCCTGGTCCTCCGGAGCTATGGCTACTTGATTGTAGCCCGAGAACCCATCTAAGAAGCAGAAGAATTCTTTCCCCGCTAGTCTCTCTAGGATCTGATCAATGAACGGTAGGGGGAAATGATCCTTCTTTGTCGCGGCATTCAGGCGTCTGTAATCCACACAGACGCGCCACGACGTGGGTACTCTCGTCACGATCTCCTCTCCATCCTCATTGGTGGTTGTCTGAATTCCCGACTTCTTCGGGACAACATGGATTAGAGCCACCCACTTAGAGTCGGAGATTGGGTAAATGAAACCTGCGTCACACCATTTCTCTATCTCCTTTTTCACGACCTCTCGTAAATTTGGATTCAACCGACGTTGGAATTCACGAGAGGGTTTGGCTTCGTTCTCCAAGTAAATATGGTGCGAACACAGAGCGGGATTTATCCCGTGGAGATCGGAAATGCTCCAGCCTATCGCCTTGCGGTTTTTCTCCAGGATCTCTAGCAAGCGAGATTCTTGCTCCTCGATCAATTGCGAACTGATAATGACCGGAAATTTCTTGTCGTGGCCCGCAAGGAAGGCATATTTCAAAGTTGTGGGTAGGGGTTTGAGCTCAGGAATAGTATGATCATCTAAAAAATCTGGCTCAATCTGCTCTGGTTCAGTGTTGAAAGTGGCTGGATCATTTTCTGTTATAACTGCCACCAAGTTCTGCTCTGGAGTCGGATCGTCAAAAGTCTCCATACAATCGGCAAACGCCTCGTCCGACTCGTCATCCTCATCTTCCGATTGTCCTAAAGATGTAAGGACCGACATGCCCAACTGGGCCTCTACGTCATCGAAGATGTAGGGCGATGCAGGCTCAGAGCTGTACTCGTTTCTGAGGATGTCGCAGACTGACTCATGCACTGGATCATCTTCAAAGGAGATGGACACATTGGTGCTGGCTGGGTTCTGTCTCCATGGCCCAACTAAGTGTACATGCTCGCAGTCTGTTCCGGTAGAAGAGTACTCGGTGCTGGATTCGGAGTCCGGTCTCTGCCATCTTGTCTGCTTCATTTCAAGTTCCTCATCTCCACCTGGAGTTTGGAACTGAATCTTCCCATTCTTATAATCAAATAAGGCCCCCGCTGTTCTGAGGAAGGGCCTACCTAGAATGATCTGGGAATCTCTCTAATTGCGAGGTGTTTCCATATCTAGGACAGTGAAGTCCACCATGTATTCTTGCCCCTCGACTTTGATCACAATGTTCCTTATCTCTCCTTGGGACCTCTTAGTAGATTTGTCAGCAAACTGTAGAAGAGCTCTAGATTTCCTAAGAGGTCCGAGATTAAGCCGCTCATAGAGGGCTGTGGGCATCAAATTGATCGAGGAACCATTGTCCAGGAGAGTGCGTGCAAACGCGATGTCACCAACATGACTCACTACATAATGTGCACCCATGTCTCTTCGTTTCCGAGGAAACGAGTTCTTTATTGCACAAGTCGTGGCTACTGATAGAACGTGTTTCTCAACATGGCTTTTGGTCTTCCTGCTAACCCTAGTAGGTGTGCATCCCACCTTAAGGTATTTTTGGAATGCAGGGGTCATTTCCACGAACTTGTCAAAAGGGATTGTGACCTTGATGTGTTTATTGCAGAATTCAGCCATCTCAGGGTCATCTTTTTGGATTTTTTTGTTTTTCTTCTTTCCACCTTTGAGAGCTTGGGGGAAAGGGATTATTGACTCCAACTCAGGTTCTGGAACTGAAATATTCTCATTAATCTTGGGAACTGAGTTCTTAACATGACTCTGACTCTGACTCTGATACAGACTCGGACTCGGACTCTGACTGAAAAGAAAATGCTGAGGCGAAATCGGTGACGCTTCTTCCGCTTCTTCAGGACGATCCTCCTCAGATGGAGGTGCGGGCTCTTCATCGGTGTCGTCTGACTCTAAGTGGATGCGCGAATGCTGCTTCGAGGACTCAGATGTCCTCTTCTTCCGCCGGTGTTGGTGGTGGTGATGCTCCTCCTCATCTTCCTCCGAGTTCTCCTCAGGTAGAGTCTCGGAGGTTCCTTCCTTCTGCGCCCGTGCCCGATCAGGTATGGTCACGGTCCTTCCGCTCCTAAGGGACATATGATTCACATTATCGTACGAAAGGATCTCATGTTCAAATAAATAATTATCTGAATAATATACCTGATCTCGAGGTCGGTTCTGGCCCTGGTGTAAGCTGTTTGGGTTGGCCTGAACCTGTGCGGGAATTGGGGTCCTTGGCGCCATTTGTTGGTCCTGGTTACGAGAGACCCGATTGATGTCGGTCCTCATGTCCAGGTAGTCATTCTGCATCTGTTGGACCCTATCAGACAGGGTCTGGATCGCCAAGGTGAGGGACTCCAATTCGGTGGGCTGGGCTTGCTGGTGTGTTGATGCCGTCCTGTATTGGCCCTGCTGGCCGTGCCGATACTGCTGCTGATGGGACGGTGCTGGCCCCTGCTGGTAGGTGCGCTGTTGCAACTGGTACCCCTGTTCTGGCCTGGACTGGAAGCGCGGTATGGCAACGGGCCTGGTGTCTTGGTAGACTGGGGATGGGCGGTGCTGCTGATCCTTCCCCATTTCGATTTGCCGGACTACCGGGTCACGGCTATACCAAAGCCCGTTGATCTCGTATACTGGCGGAGGCTCCTCGTATTCCGTCTTCACTTGTGGGGGTGCATGATGGTTCTGCTGGGTATAAGTCTGATCCCAGCTGCTCTGAGACCCCGGTGCCTGTTCCTGTACAAGATGGACCCGATGTACAGGTACAGGTGGTGCAGGAGGGGTGGGTAGCTTGATCTTAGCTACCTTTTCAGAGAGTTCCTCCACTTTCTTTGGAAGGCTCGAAAGAGACTCCATCTCCGCGACTCTCTTGTGGATCTGCTCGACCATGGTAAGCTTGTCAGCAATCATCCCCATGCTGGGAATGAGGTCCTCAGTCAGATCTGCTACAGTCCTTTCGAGTTGTCTCATTGGATAAGATTGAGGGAGACAACTGATAGGCCCTTGTGGCATGTGACCTGCCGGTTTCTGCCATCTACTCTAGGATCTTCCATACAGCGTGCCCGTTCTTGTTCAGATAGCTTCCTCCACAGGCGGCGCTGACTAACCCCTGCATTTCCAGGGTTAGACCACAGAACAAGGTCTGGACTAAGATCGCCTTCGAAATGCCGTGGCATGGGCATTTCTGCACTAAGTCATTGAACCTGTCCCAAGCTTCATGGAAAGGTTCACTGGGTCCTTGGGCGAAGCTGGCGATCTTCGTTCTCATCTGATTAGTCCTACTGAGAGGGTAGAACTTCTTCAAGAAAAGATCCTTGAACTGCATCCAGGTAGTACATACCACCCCTAAGTTCTTCAGCCAATGAGCAGCCTTATCTCCTAAGGCAAACGGGGTGGCCTTCACCCGGATATAATCTTGGCCAACATTGGGATGGCTAAGATTGTTGCACACTAGTTCGAAGTCACGGAGGAAGGTGTATGGCTCTTCACTGAGGTTTCTGTTGAACTTCGGAAGCAGACTAAGGAAGTGGGGCTTCAGCTCGAATGCCTGGTCGGGAACTGCAGGTGCTAACCAATTTTGGATCTCGTTCTCCGCCGGGTTGTAGGTATCGACCATTGTCGGTCGATCCCTCCAGCTACTATGATCTGTCCCATCCGCACCGTGAGATCTGCATTCTTCTGTTCGCTTCGGCGAGGCGTCTAAGAATCTGTCGCATCTGGTCCTCATCTGGTGGCATCCTTGACGGCATCTCGCCCTCCAGTTCTGGGGATTGGGAAATAAGATCGGTGTTAGAGGGCAGATCGAGGAAGGGATTACCGAGGCGATGGTCTTCCTCGGTAATCTCGGAGGAGATAAAAGGGTTGGTTTGAGAGTAACCACCCTGAGCATGAGAGGACCAGGACTCAAGAGGGTCATGAGTCCTAGGTGGTCCAAGGTGCGCTCGGACCGATAAAGATGAGTTACTCGGGGACTCATAGAGAGATCAGTGAATAACGCGTC
Source organism: Ottelia alismoides (assembly GCA_037367405.1). NCBI lineage: Eukaryota > Viridiplantae > Streptophyta > Magnoliopsida > Alismatales > Hydrocharitaceae > Ottelia > Ottelia alismoides. The sequence continues at coordinate 768,369 of JAZKJV010004294.1, read as the reverse complement.
GAGATCTCCCCAGTCATTCATCTTGATGAAGAGAGAAGAAGATAGGATTTTACTCCTACCTGAAGCCAAGCAAAAAGAACAATCCAAGACCCTGGGTTCACACTCAACACCGTGAAGGCTCGAAGTCGAGTCCAATTAATCTTGTAGTTTTTAAGTGTGATTTTCAAGCAAGAATAGCAAGGATTACGCGGCCTAAAGGGAAGTCGACTCAGAGCCGGATGCGTCTTCCCTGTTTATCCTATCGCCTAAGATACCGCCGCTCCTTCCTTTCTTCGCTCCTATCCCAAGCTGATGGATTCAGTGACCACGCCCCTATCTACCTGCAAGCAGGCGGAGGCTGATAAGGCCGGAACTTCACCCCGGGGGGTTACTGGTAGCTTGTCGAAGAGTACCGCAATTTCGCCCCTATCTACCTGAGACAGGCGGAGGCTACTTGGTACTAGTCAAAGAATCTTAAATTATTCGGCTTGTGATATTTGCTAGGATCAGTTAGAACGTGATATGGAAGACGGGGATTTGGGCTCTACCTTAATGTATTCACGCACACTCAAGTACCCTCACTCAGCCTGAATATAAGGTCGGGGATTAATCTCCCACAAACAATTTTCAGATTTTATTCCTTTTTTTTTGGTCAATACTGTTTAGCAGTTCCGGTTTTAAAGTTAGGTTATCACTTATTAAGTCCACCACAAAGCACGCCTATCGGACAGTCCCAATTTCCTGTTTAATTTAAGTGTGAAAATCAGAGGGGGAAATCGAGAAAAGCCGATGCACGAAAAATCGATGATGCTATGCTGAGTGAAGAATACTTACAGTGATCCCTTCGCTTTTTATGCAGGATGCAATACATAATTGAAAGCTTTTTACTCTATATGCAAATGCAGGCGATAAAAGCCGCTCCTAGACAGGCAGTTCTATTAGCGTGAAGAACAGTTTAATTTGACTAAGTACTGCGGTCTAGGTGCGTCTTTTAAGTGTATTGTGTGGTCCTATTGATTACGAGCACAAGCAATTCCTAGATTGGCTCGGGGAGCCGCTAGTGCAAGCTAAGTTACAATTCACCCACACAGCACACGGGACACAGTTCCACTATACTTACACACGCGAGGACCCAAACGGGAACCGCTGGAAATGATGCGAAGAAAAGAAATAAAATAAGTAAAAAAATACAATGCCCTCTTCCACTCAATAAAGTTAAAATGCTAAGTCTTTGAAGTGTTGTCGACTCCTTGCGTTCCTCGCACAGAAACAAATTAAGGTCATGGAGTGACACAAAAAAAAATGCAAGAAATAAAGGAGAGAGAAAAAATAATTACAAGAAAACCGGGGTCAGACTACCCGGGGAAGGAAAATTAAACACTCAAAAATTTGCTAAAATTTAACCTAAGCCGTGCCTCCCCGGCAACGACGCCATTTTGATAAGCGTCCCGCACCCTATGTTAATTCGGTCAAATTAATGTCTAAATTAATGTTAGTGATTCGTTGCAGTCGGATATGAGAGGCTAGTCAAAAACCACTTCTCAATTAGTGTTAAGTTAATTTTAAGCGGCAGATATGTTTTTACTTGGTGGAGTCCAAGGTCGATCTCAGGGAGGCATCTGTCTCCTTAGGTAAATTTTAGCAAGCGTCCAAGTGTCGGATTTTCGAGGAGGTATTTTTTTTGTCTTTTTAATTTTTATGCAGACTTATGCAGAAAATGCAGGCCAATTTAACGTTTCAATTTAATTAATATATCAAATGAAGTCCAAAAAGTATGAAAATTGGCCAGATGATTAATGATGGTGAAAATGATCTACATTAATTTTTTTGGATTTTCCAGACACTAAATGGATTTACTGGAAATTAAATAAACAGACAGGGTGATTTTCAATATTTAATTTTTAATAAATATCAAACCACAATTTTTCCAAGAACTAAAATTATCCTAGATAGCACTAACGATAAAGGACCTAGGAAAATTAACAGATCTTAATTTCACTATGAGATGAATTAATTAAAATTAAAATAAAAAAAATCACTCAACAATTTATTAAGGCCTCGATATGCGTGCAAATGCCATGAAATTTTTATGGTATGCTAAGAATAATGTCCTTAAGCTACTGTGAATTTTTGATGATTTTTGGAGGCTCAGAGAATTAACTACAAATTAAAAGGTGTCACTAGGCAAAATGAGTCAAAAATTCACCAATTAATTCATTAACAATTCAACTGAAATTAAAAAAATATGACACGTGGACCAATAGACAGAGGACAGAATTCCTAACAAAATGCAATTTTTAGATTTGTAAAATGATGTAAAATGCAACCTAGGGATGCGTGCAAACACAAGGGTGTAAATGCAATACAGAAAAAATACAAATACAATAAGCAAATATGCAGACAGGGACCAAAATGCAATTACCTATAATGCTGGGGACTCTTGTGCAAATTCTCCACAGGGCACGTGCTCCTCACGTGGGGTCTGCTTCACAGGGGCCTCTTTGCAAATATGGAAAGCTCTGGGGGCCTCAGTGTAATTTACCCAGGCCGCACGTGCTCCTCACGTGGGCGACCTAGGCTCGGCGGCTGCGGAGGCTCGGAGCTAGGCTCGGGCGCTTTGGAGGTCTGGAGTGAGGTTCGGCCGCCCCGAACCTAGGCTCGGAGAGGAGGCTCGGGCCGAGGCTACGTGGCGTACTGAAGGCCCTTGGATCAAGATGGATCCAAGGGGTGTCGGTGCTGACGCGTGGCGTGACCTCGGGCCTTTGGATCGATGATGATCCAACGGCGGTCGATGGAGGCTGAAGATGCTGACGTGGCTTTCTCCTGAGCATGGGATCAAGGATGATCCTACGGTCGATGGCGAGTCCGGTGGGCGGGCGACGTGGCCGACTGCGAACCGTTCGATCGAGATGATCGAACGGTCACTGGGGCTTCTTCCTCGACAGCCCTCCGCCTCCTGCGGAGGAGAAGGCTGGGCTCCGGCGTTGCTGTTGTTGCTCCGCCTTTCCCTCCCGACGTCAGTGAAGGTCGATGGCGAGTCGGAGGTGCCTCAGAAGATGCGCGGATGGTCGACGAAGCCTCCGGTGGTCTCAGAAGCAGCAGAGGGTGGATGATTGGCGAGGGCGATGAAGCTTCGAGTTGTCTCCGGTGAAGTTCCGTTCAATGAGAAGCTGGGTTCCTGCAAGTGTGAAAGATAGAGCCGGAGCTCGTGCGTGCGTTGGTGGAGAGGTGAAGAGGGTTGGCGAGGCCTAAGGCGAAAGGAGGTGGTCGGGCGATGGAGCTCCGGCCAAATGGCGGAGCTGGTGATCGGGGTGTTGCGCGGTGCGTCGTTGGAGGTCGTAAAAGTGGCCGCGAAGATGAGAGCTTCGACGCGAAGCTCGTCGGTATGGAATGGAAGCGAGAAGGTGATCGTGGATGCATAATAAAATCGGAGAAGATAAGGGGAAAATAAGGAAAAGATCGGAGGAGGAATGGAGGGGGTTCACCTGGGGATTGGACCTCCGGCTTGGGGTCCAGGTCTTCGCTCGAGGGACCGGTGATGTCCCGAGCTCCAGCAGCTGCTCGGAGGAGTGGCTGCGACACGGCGGAGCTGCCGTGGATCTCGCCGGAGCTGAAGCCCTTCTTCGCTCGATGAATCGTCGAATTGCTGTCACCAACTGGAGGATCAGAGCTCGGGGATGCTCTCTGGAGTGGCGGATGCGGCTGAAGGTAGCCGGTGGTGGAGTATTTAAAGGATGGAGTTGGTGGGTTAGCTGGTGACGAGGTGAGGTTTGTGGTCGAGGTGGGGCTTCTATGGCGGAGGTCGTGGGAAGCGAGGGAGCTGGCGAGGGTGAGGGAGGAGTGGTCTCCATCGTGGAGGTGTTAGCGGTCGGAGAGGGTGGCTGACGTGCAGCCGGAAATAGAAAGGGGGTGCCCCTCCCGCAAGGCAAGGAACGTGGGAGAGAGGGGCGCCCAGAGGTAGGAGACGAGGTCTCCACCGTTGGATCTTGTGATCCAACGGTGGTGATCGAAGCGGAAGGGGACGTGTGTGATTAGATCAAGGCACGTAGATGATGGGCCGTGATCGCGCCACGTGGCGAGAGCTGGGTGAGGCGCGGGCGAGCGGCTTGGATGAGGAGATGGAAATGATCGAGCAGACGAGGGGCGCCAATGGAAGGGCGACTGCGATGGAGAGATCAAGGGCCTGATCAAGCGGTGTAGATGCCGCCACGTGGAGGGATCTGGTGAGGGCGCTAATGTGCGGCGTGGATTAATGCCGGAGATGATCTGATGGTCCAGGATTTAGGCGCGCGTGGGCAGAGCTGGGCCGTTGGATCTGGAAAAGGATCCAATGGTTGGAGGTGAAGGCGGATGAGGCAAGGGGAAGCGGGCCGCGTGGCGCAACCAGAGGGCGCCACGTGGCCTGCTGTGAGTGGCTGGAACAAGATATACGTGTAGAGAGAAGAGGGGGCCGAATTTGGAAACACTCAAAACAGGAAAGTTGTAGATCTCGATGAGATCTACAAGTTTCATGTTGACCAAAGACGGAGATGAGGTCAAATATGATACATAAATACAAAGATACAATTATACACCTATGTAGTATACAAAGTGGCCCAAAAACCCAACTTTCTCATACGAGCTCCAAATTCAATGAAATTAGTCTCATTTTAAAGGTCTTTTAATGTGTAGTATTCTAAGAGTAAGTAGACCTAATTCGGAGTTTGTATGAGGGCTTTATGTGCATTTTAGTGTACAGGGGTTCTAGGGCTTTATTCACTAATTTACAAGGGGGATTTTTGGCATTCTTCCCTATATTATTAACTAAGGAGTACATATTATAGAGAAGAGGTTATTTTAGTGAATGGGTATTTTACAAAGGATTTTTGGCTTCTTATTTAAATGTAAATGGACCGCTAAAATGTATGAATTATGGATGTATGCATGAATGTTATTTATGCAATATAAAGAGAAATATGCCTCTATTTGCTCGGGAACAAGGCTCTATTTTTGACTTTTGAAGTGATGAATCATAGATTCATCATATAGCTGCCTCCACAGGCAGCGCTCACTAAACCCTGCATATCAGGGTTGAGACCAGTGAAGAACGATTGGACCAAGATGTTGTCATCTAGTCCATGACAGGAACACTTCTGCAGGATATCCTTGAATCTTTCCCAAGCATCACAAATGGCTTCATGGGGTAATTGGGAAAACTCGTAATGTGCGTCCACATCATGTTAGTTCTACTCATCGGGTAAAACTTCTTCAGAAACAGGTCCTTGAAATGGGCATAAGTTGTGACGGTGATTCCAAGATTCTTCACCCAGTAATCGGCTTTTCCACCCAAGGCAAATGGAAGGGCTTTGAGCCTAATATAATCCTGGCTAACATTATTATGTTTGAGGTTAGCACAGATGAGCTCAAAGTCCCTTAGGAATGCATATGGCTCCTCAGATGCATTCCCATCAAAATGTGGCAGCAGGTTCAGAAAGTACGGCTTCAACTCAAAATCAACATTGGGTTCGATCGAACTCAAGTAGTTATGAATTTGATATTGTCCAGGATTGTACACCGCATCCATTGGTGGTTCGACCCCAACATTCAACTATCCTAACTGAGCTCTGAGAAGTGTGTGTTGATGCTCAGATGCAGCTAATCTGGCAAATATCATTCTCATTAGGTCTTCATGGTTCTCTTCTTCCTCGTCTTTCTTCTTTGGAGGCATTTTTCTTGTATCTTCTTTATGTCCTGAATCAGCAACGTGTTCTTGATTAGAAGAGGATTTATGAATCATGATATTCTCATCAAGGCGATGGTCTTCCTCGGTGAGGTGGGAAGAGAGAAATGGAATGGTTTGAGAGTAACCATCCTGAGAGTGAGTGATCCTTGGCTCAAGAGGGTCATGAGTCCAGGTTGGTCCAAGTTGCACATGGACCTGTGAAGACGTACTTCTTGAAGGGTTCAACGAGAGACTCACAAAGTCCGAATAAATATCCCCCAATCAGTCATCTTTGGTCAAAAGAACCGATTAGAACACGATGTTCAATGAGGTGCTAGTTCTACGGTGCACGTAAATGTGCGGAGTGAACTCACACAATTCAAACACAATTCAAACCCTCAATTTCATCAACTCAACATGTGATGGTCGTAAGAGTTCGACCGAATTATCTGATCAATTTTAGTTGGTGAGAATATAATCTTGGAAAGATTAACGAGCTGTTAGGTGCCCGTATTTTCCTACAGACTGGCCCAGTTCTTACGACTAGTTTGACCTACTTTCAACCAGTATAGGAGTAAGTACGGACCGTATAAATACGGCTATCCATTCCTTGAGGACTAATGCGTCCTCTAAACCTCCCACTCTGCTAAGGAAGTCCGGATCGTTTACCGGCTACCCGTATTCCTCACTGAAGAGTAGCTAATCGCCTAAAAAGAAAGAACCAGTAGTAAGTAAGAAATCCAGATTTGGCTCTATCCTAGGGTCGTCTCTCTCTCACTTGAAATTAAAACAAACAATGAGGGCTTCATGCACCCGAGAACAAGGTTCTTTTATTCCAATTAATTAAATCGACCTGCTCAATTCAGTCCCAATTTTAGAGTTAGGTTATCACTTGAAATTAATCTGAACACACAAACATGTCTACCGTTCAGTCCCAATTTCCTTTTGACCTTAAGTTGTAAAACAAGAGGGGAATCAGAAATCAGAATGCAAACGAGAAACTATGATGCATGCTCAAAAGAAGGTATACTTACAGTGAATCCCAGCACTCTTCATGCGTTATGCAGAACGGAATTTGTAAATATTACACTAAATGCATGCAGATCGAGAAAACCGCACCTAAACAATATACTATTAGCGGGGAAGAATTGATTGAATCTGAGCTAAGTAGTACGTGTCTATGTGCGTCTCATTATGAATCTTATAAGATATGTGAATCTTTTAAGATATGTATGGACTAAATTACGATGGGCACAAACAAATTTGAATCTAAACTAGCGTGTGCCTAATCCTTAATTTCTCCACTCAAGTCGAGCCCCACCCTCACCGAAGAGTGAAACATGTCTCGACACACCACAAATAATGTCCAAGTCTTTTTTACACACGCGAGCTCTCAAACAAGAGCCGCTATAAAGGAGCAAGCTAAATAATTACAAACAAGAGCCGCTATAAATTAATTCTCTTGCTCTTCAGCAGTCGGCACGCGTTGCGTCCGTCGACCTCCGATGCACTCCATGTCCACTGGGCCCTCGCAAGGAAAATAAGATTTATGTTAGAGAGATAAAAACAAAATATATACAAAAATATGAAGAGAAATAATTGAAAGAAAAATGGAATAAATACAAGGTGGCTCAGGGGTCAGACTACCCGAGTAACTGAAAATCTAAATCCAAATTTTTAAACTAATCCCTAAGACGTTTGCCTCCCCGGCAACGGCGCCATCTGATGAGCTGCTAAATACGATAATTAATCCGCACACATTGTAGTACGTGTACTTAGCGATTCAATCAGCACCGAGAGAAAGATCTCCGTGAAGAGTATCTCGGCTTAATTGATATCCCAGGCAAGTCCGGGGTCGAACAATGGGAGGTAAAGGAACAACTTGGGATCAATTTGAAAACTTAGGTCTAGATTTCCAAGCGGTTACTTTTTTATATTTTTTATGCAAATAGAATGCAAATGCAAGTGAATTATGACACTTAGAAAACACAAACAAGGCCAAATTAATTTTAATGGAAAAGAAGTCCAATTTAGCCAATTCGTATTTTTCCTAGAATCTTAATCCAGTGATGAATGCAAAACACATTTTTTTAGAATTTTGGGGGTTAAAATGCAACAACTAAAATGCATACTTTTTATGGGTTTTTTTTCGCAATTTTTCACACAAATAGTTAGCAAAAATTATGAAAATTTTATTGGAACTAAAACATGACACAAGGAAGCTCCAGTAATATTTTTGGATTTTTGTGACAAATTATGAATTTTTTATGTATTTTTTAGTGAAAACAGAGCGACAGTGAGTAAATAATTCCTAATTAATCCACAATATTACATTAGATAAAGAACGAATTATCTCAAATAGGTATTTTCATATGGCATCCAGTAGACTTAAAATTTCGCAAAAAAGATATATATGGATTTAATTAAAAATCAAATACTAAAATCACTCTACAATTTATTTCAGGCACAAGATAATTTCACTTTGAATGAAATTTGGTTAGTATCTCAATCACGAATCAAGGCATCATTCTTAATTTTTGTGGAATTTTTAGAGCAACCGTGTGTTAGATATTAATTTAAGAGTCCAGATTGGGTAAAACTTGCAATATTTTCAGTTAAACATTTTAATTAATTACCCATAACTCACAAAAATACAAATAAATATCCACGTGGTAGAGAACTAGTTGTTCAACATTAAGACATTTTTCATTGAATAAAATGATGCAAAATTAAAGTCCAAATTAAAATGCAAACACAGGGGTCTCTGTGCAAAATAGAAACTGAAACTACAAAGCAACTTATGTACATGGATGGAATTGTAATTATGGAAACTTGAGAAATAAAAGATGCAATTTTTACAAATAAAAAATAAAGAAAAAACACCTTCTTCCTCTGGATACGGTGGAGATGAACCCAAAGGATGGGGGAAGGTTGATGGCGGCGTGGCCGCAGGTGGACGACGAGAAGGGGCGGCGGTGCCATGCACGTGGTCGCGGCGGTGCTCGGCGGCGCGCGGTGGTGGCAGAGAGGGCGCGATGGCCCATGCTGCTGGAGGTGACAGCGGAGTCGGGGAGCGCAGGCGGCGCAGGCGGCTGACGGCTGGCCGCGGGTGGCCGCGGCGGGGTTGGGAGTCGCGGGCCACGCCGCATGAGGGGAGGCGGAGGCGGCGGCGGCACCCGGCTGCGCACAGAGGAGGAGAGGGGGTGGGGGCGGCGACGTGGAGCTGCTGTTCCTCCCCCCCACCTCCGTTATTTTTTTTGTTTTTTTTGAAATTTTTTTGTAATGATTTTTTTTGTTTTAGATATAAATTTTTGAAATTTTTTATAAACAGGAAACAAATAAAAGGAAAACAAAGATGGTGTGGTGATGATGGGGGTATGATGAGGATGGTGGTAATATGATGAAGGTCGTGGTGATGAAATGATGTGATATAAAAAAAAACAAGGAAACAAAATAACAAGAGAAATGAGGTGAAATACTTACCTGATCTTCGCCGGATTGGCGGAGCAGCTACACTTGACTCCTGTCGTCGCCTCGATCCGATTGACGAAATAAAATCGGAGAGGCTATGCGAGCTCGATGAAGAACTCGTGACGCGGAGCGGAGCTCCGCGGATCTCGCCTGAAGGAGGTCGTCGCTTGAGGAAGATGTCTCGCCGCTGTCACCAATAAAACACTCCAAGCTCTCTCCTTTTTCTATTAGAATAGCAGATAGGGAAAAATTGTGGATGTAAAGAGGAATATAAAGAGAAGAGAAAGGGGGGTTAGAATGGAGGTGGTGTTGAATGGGAGGTTAGATTAATGGTGGAGTTGAATGGAGGTTAGATGAAGAATGTGGGGTGGAATGGGAGTTGTTGGTAGAAAAGAAGAGGGAAGTTAGTGTAGAGAATATGATTACAACAACAACAACAACAAAGCCTTTTCCCACAATTAAGTAGGGTCGGCTACATGGAATCTTCGCCTCCATTCAGATCTGTCTTGGGTCAATCTCGGACTTATATCCAAAAACCTAAGATCCATTCGTATAGTCTCTTTCCAACACTTCTTGGGCCGTCCTCGCCCTCTCTTAGCCGGCTCAACATCCCAACACTCGCATCTCCTAACCGGTGCATCAGTTGACCTTCTTTGCAAATGACCAAACCATCTTAAGCGGTTTTCTCGCATCTTATCCTCGATCGGAGCTACACCAACTTTCTTTCGGATTGCATCATTCCGAATCCGATCTTTACGTGTATGTCCACACATCCATCTTAGCATTTTCATTTCTGCTACAGCCATTCTCTGCACATGTCTATGGTTCACAGGCCAACATTCAGAACCATAAAGCATAGCAGGTCTCACGGCTGCTTTGTAAAACTTTCCTTTAATTTTTAAAGGAATTTTCTTATCACAGAGAACAGCGGAGGCTCCTCTCCACTTTAGCCAGCCTGCATTTATTCTATTAGTAACATCTCCATCAATTTCCCCATCATGTTGCAAAATAGATCCCAGATATCTAAAAGAATCTCTCTTCTGAATGTTATCATCACCAATCTTCACATCGATTCCTTCACCATTGCTTCCATCAAAGGTGCATTCCATATATTCCGTCTTAGCCCTACTTATACGAAAACCTTTAGTCTCCAATGCATGTCTCCAAACCTCAAGCTTCTCATTTACTCCATCTCTAGTCTCGTCAAGTGTAGAGAATATGATTAGATAAAAGAAAATAAAAGTAGGCTACTAAAAAGAGAAAATAAAATAAAGAGAAGAAAAAGAGTGAGGAATTTACAAAAGAAGATATACAACATATACATATGTTTTTGCTTTTCTTTTTATAATTTTTTTATCTTTTAGTAGTAGCTATGTACAACAAGAAAATACAATAAATACTACAATCAAAATACAACACCACCATGATTTTTTTGTATTTTTAATAATTAAGAAAGATAAAATAAAAAAATGAAGAAAGAATGAACATATACATAATATAGAATGTACATCTAGGTCCCAAAACCCAATTTTTGGAAATGAGCTCCGATTTTAATGAAACCACTTCCGTTGGATATATAATTTTCTAACGTGAACTTTAAAAGTGAGCTTAGTGAATTCGGAGATCATACGGAGCGGGAATTTAACTAGGAAGTTGGACTTTATGGCTTTTTCTCTTTAGGATCTAGGAGCATTTACTTGAGGTGAAATATGTTTTGTATTTTTGTATATATATATATTTTTATAAACAAGTTAAAGAAAGAATTAGCTAAAAAAGAGTTGAAATAAAATTATTAAAAATCCATGAAGTTTTAGGCTATTTACAGGTAAAAAACTCCTTTAATTTGCGGCTTTTTAGTTTTAATTTATTTTGTACAATCTAATATACAATAATTAGTGTATTTTATTTACAAGAGTCATTTTGTTAATTTATTGATTTTATAGATATTTATTTGGGATTTTACTCGGGGATTTTGCTAAGATCAAGAGATTGAGATGATGAATCACGGATTCATCACTCGGTCAGATCGAATCCGTTTAATCTTCCTATCGGTTTGGTTCTCAACGAAAGACATGAGCTCTTTGAGATTTTCAAAGGTTTTGGATTTGCGACGTAAAAAGAAGATAAACCCATTTTGAATGGTCATCAATAAAAGTCATGCAATATCAATATCCATTTTGATTCGCTACACTGAAGGAGGCATATACATCAATATGTATTAGGTCAAGTATATCTTCGCATCTAATACCCTTTTTTCAGAAGGGTACTCATATAATTTTACCTCGAATACAATATTTGCAGCTAGTAAACTTTAGACTTTAAGAAAATCTAAAGGTTCATTTTTTACCAATCTTTTGATCCTATCAACAAATAATTGACCAAGCCTTTGTTGCCAAATCATGGTTAATTGATTATTATCTTCTCTGGATCGCTTAAGGTTATTATTATTAGTAGTATTGGATGTAACATTCATAATACATTCATCAATGCACAATTCCAAGGGTCCAACATAAGTTAGAAAACCATATGCAATATGGTAAACATAACGATATGTGACAACTTTATTGCAAAATTGGAACTCATATCCATTTTCAACTAATTTAGATATAGATAACAAGTTCCTTCTAACATTAGGTAAATAGAGACACACTCTAAGTAATAAGAGTTTCCTACTAACTAAAGATAAACTACAAGTCTCGATGGTGACTGCTGCAACAGTTGCATCATATCCCATCTGGATGACTATCCCTCCACTCTCAAGCTTTCTAGTTCCCTGAAATAGATGCAACACATTGCATACATGAACATAAGTACCAGAATCAATAACCCAACTGCCTTCTCGTCCTACGAGAAAGTTAGTTTCAATGATGAAAGTAGATTTTATACATGCTAGATTGATACATTTACCCTTTTCAAAGGTTTTCAGGTAGTCTAGACAAGACCTCTTCCAGTGCCCCAGCTTCTTATAGCGATGACAGACATCCACTTTCTTGGATGCCAAGATAGTGGAAATTTAAGAGGAGGAGGAGCAAATAGCTTGACTCTTCTTCTTCTTCTTCTTCTTCTTCTTCTACTTCTTCTTCTTATGGGTCAGACCCTTCCGAGACCCCTGCTTCCGACCGCGATTACCCTTGAATTGTGCAACCATTGCACTTCCTGCATGGTTCTTTTTCTTCACGACATGCTCTGTAGACTTCAATGAAGACATGAGCTCATCATTAGTTAAGCATAGTCTATCATGTGGTAAGATAACACATAATTATTGAAAGACTTAGGCAAAGATAATAGAATGAAGTCAAGTTGCATGTATGCATCCATCTCTGACCCGAGGGTCTCTAGTTCAGATAGGTAACCAAACATTTTGATTACTTGATCTCTAACTGATACTCTTTCCTGCATCTTGCAACAAAATTAGTTCTTTCAATATGTTATAACATCGAGCATGGTTTACGTCTCCAAACAACTTCTTAAGATTTATCATTATATCATGGGCGCTTCTAATGTCTATATGTTGCTTTTGAAGCACATTTGACAAGGACCTCAGAATATAACATTGAGACAATGAGTGGTCTTCATCAACATCTTCATATGCTTGTTCTTGGTTAGCACATGACCGATGCGCTATGTAGAGAGAACAAGCTCTATTTTTGAGCCACTTCGAATAGTTCGGTCCAGTCAACTGCTTGACCGCTAGAAGCTTGTTGAGAGGGTTCATGGATTTCATCTGAGATTAAAGATGCACTCATTAGAATATATACAATAAAATTATTTTTATATAAGCTTCTCTGTTAAGGAATTTTAAATCAAAGTCATCTTGCTTTTTAATACTTTGAAAGTCGATTCCCTTATCCAACTTTCAAAGCAAGAGATATACTTACCACTATATCTCTAGCAAGATTTGGGATCTCCATTCCACCTTTGTCACACCCTAATAATATGAGAAAATGCAACTCGGGTGAAGGAAATGGGAACTCTTTCCACCTTGCAAGTCCAACATACATTTCCTAATTTGATCTTTAACACCCAAGCCCACCACCCCTAAGGTGATGTTGACTCGTTGTCAACTGCCATCATGATTAGCCCACGTCATGCACAATCCAATATCGCCTCAGTTATATGAGGAACAATATTGGGATCACTATACATACGATATGTATCTTACAAGAAGCAAAGAGCCTTGGTCCATGTACGTTTGTACACGGAAGTTACGACTTCACATCGACGTCTCCAATGTGCAATCCATGGTGACCGAATCCTTCGCCTTGACAGGAGATAATTCTTCCAAGGGAATTGCATTCCTATTAATAACATACTATGTATTTTAACTGGATTAATTAATTTAATCTTATTAAAGTAATTAAGAATCCAATACAACTAACAAACAATTAGGTTTGCTTGATATTACTATATAGCATTAGCTCTCACAAGTATGTATTATTCTGATTTTAGTAATTAGAGTACAACTTGACTTACTCATACTACTCTGATCCAACTGTATGCTCAAGTTATGCTGAAAGAGATCATTTCCTTAACATGCAAGGCACTAATTAAGAAATCAAGCCATCATACCTGGTTTAAACACCTTCACCATCCTAATTCAGGATAATACAATTGGATCAATCTACTTGCGGCTTTATTGATAATTACTTTGATGACCGGTATGATACTATATAGTATTAGAATACCAGAAGGTAACCCGAGGAAATGTCATGTGGTCCACACAAGATGGGACCAATCAATCGCTTGTGTGACATCTCTCGAAGACCTCTGGTGAATTCAACAATCAACCCACAACTAGAATAATAAAACAATGCAAGATATGAAGTGGATCAAAATTTAGTACAACCCTACAATATGTGTGTATAGTGACAAGCAGAGTTGAACTCATGGAACAAGTCAGTGTAGCAATGACTACTATTTATAAATGAATAATGAATAAATAATAATGTATATTTGTACAATATTCACTTACTTAATTACTTAATGTTTTTGTGGATTTTTGCTTTATATATATTAATTATATATTTTTTAATGCTTAATTTTATAATTTTTGTTTTCTTTTTCTTTCTTTTTGATTTTTAGTTTCGTTTTCTTTTTAATATATAATAAAGGTATATATATATAACTATATATAACGTAATAGCATAATATAGGGATATAGTGATGAATATACAAAAATAAAAATATATATACCTTTATTATAATATATAATATATATGACAAATATACAAAAATAAAAAATATCGAAAAGAACAATCCTTTTTATTTTTAAAGATTTTAAAAATATTTATAAGGTATTTATAACAATGAATAATAATATTAATTATATAGAACTATATATATGTATATAATACAATGGCTAAAATGGGGCTGCCCCCTTAAGGGGGAGCTAACTTGGCCCCCCCCCGCCCATTTTCCCCGTTTTTTTATTTTTTTTGAAAATTTCTTCCATGGATTTTCATCAATATATCCCTATATTATGCTATTAAAAATTTCGTGCAAAACAGAGACTCATACGGTCTCCATCCAGATGTGGTCGTTTTTAGCAATTCTGTTACCGTTAAAAAATGATTATTTGGATGGAGGCCGTAGGAGAATCTATTTTGCACGAAATTTTAATAGCATAATGTATGGATATAGTGATGAATATTCACGGAAACAATTTTCAAAAAAAATAAAAGATGGGCGAAATGGCGCGGGGGAGCCAAGTTAGCTCCCCCTTAGGGGTAGCCACATTATACCCTAATACAATATAGGATAATATAATTATAAATATAGCTATAAATAGTCAAAATTCATAAAATAAAATATTTTTATGTTATTTTAATATTTTTCTCCTATTTTTATGATTTTTGAGGTATTTTGCTGATTTTAGGTATTTTTAAAGCCCAAAATATACAAAATCAGGGACTTAATAAACATGCCAAATTGTTTTTAGTTTTAAAATACTAAATAAGTTTAAAATCTCTCAAAACTAATGTTAATATATAGTAATATGTACAAATAAAGATATATGCCAGAAAACTTTTTTTTGGGGTTTTTAAAAATATTTTGCAAATTTTAGGGTTAGCAATGGTTAGCTAATTTTTGGAGTTTTTTTATATTTTTCTGTGAGTTTGGGTACGGAGTAATAAAATAGGATAATAAACACTATGTAATATTCTGGAATTTTTGATAAATGTTTATATTTTTTTTGTAATTTTCAATTTAAACAGAAGATAAATGTGCCCTTTTGGATTTTTAATAAATAGAAAATGCATATGAAATGGACAATAATTTTATCACGTGAATAAGCATATCATCAGGCACATACATCTATTTTCATGAATTTTGGAGCCCGACTGCAATTTATAAAAATAGAAAAACATGGACACAAATAAATCAAGGTAGGGACATTTATGCAAATACAAATAAAGTTAGGGGTCCATGTGTAAAAACACCTAAAAGTTCGAACAACTTGATTTTTAAACTCTAAAATGAAATATACAAATCTAGGGGGTTTACAGGTAATTTACCCAACTCATGTGGGTAGCCACACGAGCAAAGCTGACAGTGGACCTACTTGTAATTCATGGAATGTTCAGGGGATTTGTTGCAATTTCTCCACTTAATTTTACATTTAATAAACTATTTACAACATTATTCATGAAATATAAAAAATGGAGGGGGATTAGTGCAATTTACCCCCCATGCGTGCAGAGACAGACAACCCGGAATGCCTCACTTAAGCGCATCAGATGGATGCAGTTAGGCTGCATTTCGTTCTGATCCAATGGCCACGATAGGACCTGGAAACTGTTCTTGATCCTATGGTGCCTGGAAGGTCTCTAAGAACAAGGAAGAAGGTTTCTCCCCCCAATCTTTGTTCGTCAAATTCTCCTCGTCCAAGGCCTTTCCCTCAGATCGGATCGGCTCAACCTCTTCCTGGAGGTATCACGCACCTGCAGGTGCCCTCAATGGAGACCAGGTCGCATCGATGGGGACATGGATGTTCTTTAATCTTTGACGACTTGGAGCTAATGCTCTTCATCTATTCCACACTCCAGGCATTTGCTGAAGGCCCGTTCCTTTATACAAAAAGTTCTACTGCTCGAGGTGATGTTCCTCGACCGGGTTAGAAGCTTGACAATGACGAAAATGAGTGGGGTGAAGAAGCTCTAGGCATAGATGGTAGATGAGCTTCAGGTGCTCGAATTCTTACAGAACCCAAGGGGCAAATGGATGGTTCATGGAGAACATGATCAAGATATAGACTGGTAATGAAAGGCATCGAGATATGAACGGATTCAAAGTAAATTAGACATGGAGCCCGAGCTCTAGGTCAATATAAAATTTGAATTCTACCATAATGAAACAACTAATTGATGAGATTAAAATGTGAAATTGAAATATACGATGAAAACTAACCTTGTTATGCTATGAAATGGCCTCGATCTAGTCTAAGAACCAGAGAGGGAGAACCTCTGGCGAGCTTGGCCGGATATGGCTGGATCGATCTCCAGAGACACTCTCCTCCATGCAGATGGTGGCTTCCGACTCTTGTCACTAGCCTCGAGCTTTAAGGCCTGGTATGAGAGGATAAAGGTATTCCAAGAAGGATCGAATCCAAAAAGGTGGAGATGGTGAAGATTTTGTAGAAGGTGAACGACTGGAAAAGTCATGGGTTGGACGATGATGGAGTGAAGGTTTGGGTGATCGGAAGCATGGGCGGTGATCAGGAAGGAGTGGTAAGCAATATCGTCGAAGGAATCGAGGACCCTCGAGCCTATAATCATCATCGAAAAATCAGAAAAATGGGCCTTCACGAGGATATGATAGGGGATGTGGGTCTAGCCAGTACAGTTGACATGTGATCAATTATTGGTGCTTCAAGTTGGTCCACGTGGACCAACTGGAAAATCCCAACGTAAAAAATGTTAGTTAAATTAATATTAAATACCAAATGAATTAATTAGTTTTATGTTATAAAATATAAAATGTTTCTATTTGATGTAGTATTTTATACATATTTTTATTTATTTTTTCGAGGTCATTAATTGTAAGTTACTATTTACATGTAAAAATATATGTATAAATACCTGTATTTTGATTTTTTTTATTTTTTATTATATATTTTATTATTTTATGTAGATATTTTATATATTTATAATTTATTAAATTACAAGTTTAGGTATTTTTATTGTATTTTTATGAGTTTATTTGCACACTTTATTAATTATGTATATATTCTTTATATGTATACACATGTATATTTCATTTATGTATAAAGGTAAATGCTTATTTTAATTTTATTTTATGGTTTTATTTCATTTTAATTATTGACATGTGTTTCAAATAATATTTACAAATTATAAAAATAAAAGAAATTGAAAAGTATAAAGAATAAATATAGTGAATATAATAGACATGTATATTGCACAATGAGGGTCGAAACTTAAGTTTTGCACCTTAACTCCAACTTGGATACAACGATTTTGGTCAATTTTGATACAATATGGATAATATACATGTCTGCAAAGTTTTTAATTTGGCTTTTTATTTTGTGTGTCCCGGGAATACTGTGCATTATTTTTCAGTGAAATCAATTTTGTATTTTTCTTTGTATTTTTATCTAGAATATTCATATAGAGGATTTTGTTATTTGGGTTGTAAAATAATTATATAAAATAAGCCCTGAAATGCAATACTTAGGCAATTTAAATTATTTTTTGTGTGGTTTTCTGTGTATTTCTGTACAATTCTTATGCCCTATCTCCCCTACTTTATTTCTTGTCGATCAAGTCAACATGATGACTAGATCTCGGGGTCTAGGGTCACTCGGTATCTTCGAAACTTCATTCTTTTTCTTTTCTTTCCTTTATTCTTTTATAATTAAATGTAATAATTTATACATTTTTTATACAATATATTGTACAATATCATAGTGTTTATTTTGGAAAATTAATGATATACACTTGCATTTAGCTAAGTATTTAAGGTCAAAATGAAAGAATAAAGGTGATGAAGTGAGGTTTCATCACCTCCTTATACTTGCCTTTGCTAGTCCTTAGCAAACACTTGTCTTATAAGTGCATAAAAGAGAACAAAGAAAAGAACAAGAAATAACTTGGAATAATTTTGGACTTTTAAACTTGTCTTAATAAATTCAAAGTTTGAAGCTTAGAGAAGATCTTTGGATTATTAGTGTGCTCGTAACCGCATTTAGGTTAGAAAATTTGAGACTACAACCTTTAGGTTCCATAATCCTATCATCCAGTCCAATTCACAGTCAGGTCAGAACCATCCTCTCAGTTGCATACTCTTGCTACCTTGAAGTGGTAGAATCATGTATGTGAATTGTTCAACTCTTCTCAAACAAACCATTGAACCAAAAAGGAGTCTGCTCTTCTGGTAACTCATCTTCCTGGAGATAGATATTTCCTTCTAAGGTTAGGTGCCAGTGATCTTTACAACCGAATGAGGTAAGAAGCTAGAAGAAGTGGAAAAGAAGTGGGAATGGACCAATGTAGTCTTCATTCTTTTGTGAAGCCAGGTCAGTGTAAACGAGTCTTCACCAAGAAGCATGATTTTTTTGAAGCTTCAAATTTTTGGGGAAATTTTGGTATAGACTTCTTTGGATATTTTTCTTTGACTTTGTACAGATTCTGCATTCTCGTTTGTGCCCTGACGGATATGGCATCTTTTAGTCTAGGGTCTTGGAAAAGGTTATGCCGGCAGACCATTCCTCATCCGAAGAATTATCTCAATTCATCTTCAGTCTTTAGATATCATTGTTACCAAAAGAAGTGTTAGGTTAGAGTACTGGTTTCGGCAATCCCCAAGAATGGTTCCTGAGCCACCCTTGACGAAGCGGCCTAGCATCATCTCGACTTAGACTTCAAGATTTTTCAACAATCCATCTGGGTTGAGCTAAGTATTCAGTGCAAGGTTTCTGATCAAGCCATTATCTCAAGAGTCTTACGGATGATATGAAGGGTTTTATTTAGAAACAATGAATCGACTCTTGAACACAGCCCCATGGAACCTAAAGAATTAAGTCAAGGTGACCTGAGGTATCCCCATTACCAGTCCTCAATGGGTTCCTATGAAATTAAGTGTATTAAGGTTTATACCAAGATCCGATCTTTAGACTTTATTTCGACTTGTTCGATTGTCCTGATTATTCCGAAAAATGCATATGCTATGTACAATGCAGGAAAAATATTTTTGTGAAGCTATTTTCTGATTTTGAGATTTTTATGGAATTTTTGAATTTTTTTGCAAAATATTATGCAAGTTTTTGAAAACATTTTACAAATTTTTATGGAGTTTTGATTTTGCAAATTTTTAGTGATTTTTGGAAGATAAAAGAAATATGTGCATTTATTTACACATGAGTGCATCTTTTTATTTACATAATTGTATTGAAGAGTTTACACTGGACTTTTACAAGAATCAAGTTAGTGATTATTTACAGGTTTTTATACATAGTTTGTAAGGGATCTTTATTTACTTGAATTATGTACATGGTTCTCAAAATAATTTGGAAATTTTTGACAAATATTTTGAACACTTTATTTTGAAAATAATTTGACAAAAAATTTTTGCAAACATTCACAAAATTTGAAAATCATATTGTAAAGTATTTTTCAAACAATATGTATAGATTTTTCAAAGTATTTTTTTAACCATTTTTCAAAACCATTTGCAAATAGATTGTCAAAATAATTTTATTCAAATAAATAAAATAATTTTTTACAAACAAAATATTTTTACAAAGAGTTGAAAATATTTTACAAAATAGTTTTCAAACGATTTCACAAAAGTTTTTTCAAAGAAATTTTCCAATCATTTTTCAAATATTTTTCATAACATTTTTAATCGATTTATTAACTGTAATTACACAGAATTTTGATGTGTGATTTGATTATTATTAATTAATCATATTATTGAAAATACACAAGTACGAGTTATGACTAAAATATATAAAACATATATATGACCTCTTATACTTAGCTTGAGCTATGTCCTAACAGATTGGATATAAAAGGAAGATAAAACTCATATTAAGTATAGGAAAGTCTATACTACAACGATTGATGAAAGAATAAGAAGTCGACCGTCCCCCCTATACTTAGGATCAATTAATCCTAAGTATAACAGACTGTACACAAAGCAGGGAGGGTCGATGGTGGAAACGAATAAATAAATAAATCATCGGTTCAGCCTGTCTCCCCCTATACTTGGGGTAAAATATCTCTAAGTATAAAAAGAATGTCAAAAGTTGAGGAGACATGCGAGAGGATTAAAGAATGAGCACTCGTATACACTCACCCCATTATTTAGGATGAAGTATATCCTAAGTATAACAATGATGAATGGGATGAGTGAAGCTTTCGGAAGAATGAAACAATAGAAAAAAAGAAAAAGATCACTAATAAAAAATGTTTATGATAGCCTTGTCTGAATCTGTAGATGCTGCAACTGAAAGTTCTTCATTGTAGACCACCTGAGTTGAGTCAACCACAGACAACAAGATATCATACTCTAGATAAGGCTTTAGAAGTTGTTCGTTGATGACGAAGGACTACACGTCAGCTGACAAACCAGATATGACTATACTGCCATTGTCACACACATGCTTCATTATGAATGGTCCGGTCCAATTGCTCTTCAACTTCCCTGGGAATAGTCTCAACTTTGTATCAAACAAACAAAACTTCTGACTAGGTTCGAAATTCTTGCGGTGGATGTGCTTGTCGTGCCACTTCTTGACCTTCTCCTTGTACATTAGGCTATTGTCATATGCATAGTCGAGAAGTCTGTCCAGATCTAACTTTCTGTTCTTTCCTGCTTTCTTTGGATCCAAATTTTATATGTTTATTTCCAACAAACATTTATGAATTAGTTTCACACACAAATGGCATGGCTTGCCGTATACCATGCGGTAGGGAGACATTCCCATAGGTGACTTGTACGATGTCCAATAGGCCTAGAGAACCAAGTCGAGCAGTTGAGATTAACTCTTTGTGGCTGAGCATACAAGCTTCTAGAGAATGGTCTTGATTTCCCAATTAGAACATTCCGCCAAGCCATTAGATTGTGGGTGGTTTCTTCGCGTCTTTTCTTTCCGTCTGAGTTCATCTCCCTCCAATATCAGGTACAATATACTTAATCAGGTGATTCAGCCAAAATTAGGTGGTCTTAAGTTCCACACAAAGCGGGAACTCAGTCGGTGTGTTGACCACACTAAATCTGGACTAAAGTCAACAATTAACCCACACTATAGATCAAAGAAATAGAAATAAATGTGGAGTTAAAATTTATTTTTAACTCTGCACAAAATGTATAGCAAGCAAGTATGCAGAGAGTTCGAACACAGGGAGCAAACAGGGTAGAAGCACAAAAGTGTGTGAGTGAATGTGAAGTGTCTACACTAAGCAAGCAAGCAAAGATTTTTGTTGGTTTTTAATTTTATTTTTTTTAATTTTTAATTTTGTATTTTGATTTTTATTTTACTGATTTTTATATTTTATATTTTTTATTTCTTTATCTCTTTTTCAATATTGGAAAATATAAGCAAAGTAATAAAAGAGGTGATAATATATTTATAAAAATACGCATAAATAATCAAAAATTTAGAAATAAATTGTTTTTGACATTTTTATGATTTTCTACTGTTTTTGTGATTTTTGGGTATTTTTAAAGTGTTTTTGGTATTTTTAAATACTGAAATAAAGGAAAACAGTGGAATATGTACTGGCCGTGAGAAAAATCGGAATTAAAATTAGCAAACAGCCACCAAAATTTTTCACACTAATTTTCAAATAAACATAATGAAATATAGAACAAACAAGAACTTAGTTTGTATTTTTCTGAGTTTTCTTTGATTTTATATATTTTTTTGAAATTTTATGTATTTTTGAATTTTTAGTTTTTCTTTTGAGATTTTTAGTGATTTTTGGGCTGACACTAAAATAGGTTAAAATAAACAGTAGGAATTTTTTTTGGAATTTTTCGAGGTATTTTACTATTTTTTTGGTATTTTCTAAGCTAGACAGTGAATAAAAAGCATGTTTTTGATTTTTAATAAATATTAAAATAAAATAAAATCAAAAACTGAAATTAGGGTGTGGAAGTACAAGTAAAAGGAGCTTAACCCTAATTTTTGAGAATTTTTGGAATTAAAATGAGGGTCCAAATAAATACTACAAGTTCACAACAATATCACAGCCTGACAGGGGTATAAGTGCAATTATCAGATTATCCAGGGGCATGCATGCAATTTTCAACAAAAGTTTGAACTGAATATTTAATTTACAGGACCAAAAACCAAATACAAAACCTGCAGGGGTATCGTAGCAATTTTCCCACCAGGGCGCGTAACTTGCGCGCGCCTGGCGAGGACCAAGATGTAATTTCCACAAAAGCTGGGGGTTCACATGCAAAATTTCCAAAAATTTAACACTTAATGTAAAAGCTCTGGGACTTAAACGAAATACTAAAAAGACCGAGGGCCTCTGTGCAAAAAGCCTGCACCTCACGTGTACAGGTCACGTGAGGTGACGTGGCGGAGGACCTTTATGTAAATAAAATAAAGGTGGGGGTCTTTTGCAAATTTTACAAAGTTTTTACACTATAGAGGAAAGTTTGTAGACTAAAATGTAAATACAAAATGCGCGGGGTTAGAATGCAAAATACCCCTCTTGCGCGCGATCCAACGGCAGATGAGATGCCACTTAAACACGTGGCGCTCTGCGGACGGCCGATGACGCTTCGACGATGCACGGCTTGGATTAGATCCTCCTCAGTTGATCGAACGGTCGAGGCGAAGGAGGATCGGACGGGGGCTGTGCGATCTGGGAGGAGCTCCTCGATCCGATGGCTGGGAGGTGATGACGAAGAACAACGAAGAACGCCGGCGAGGCAAACTTCGTCGTCCCCGATCTCCGTCCTCCGGCGATGGCAGGGCTTCAAAATGGACGTGGAGCGTCCTGAGGTCTTCCTCTTCCCCTGGGGTCGTCAAAAATCCACGGCGAGGGCCGTGGGACTCGCTGGTGGCTGGCGGAGCTGGGGAGCTTCGATAGCTCCGGCGAGCGTCCAAAATCAACTCCAGGCACGAGCCAACGGGCTTTGACCTGCAAAACAAGATTAGGAGGTCCAGGGCAAAATGCCTGGACCTCTGGATGGGCGTGAAGGTGCGTGAAGCGATGCGGCGATGAACGGCCGGAGGTGCGCTCCGGCCAAGATGGTGGATGAGGCGATTCGAGCGATGAATCCCAAAATTTCTTGAGGGCTAATGTTCCTAAGACTACGGCTAAGCTAATGAGCGAAAAAGAAATGGGTGAAGCGGCCCTCAGTGGCCGGAGCCAGAGGGAGAAAGGTACCTCAACCGCCGGTCTTGCGGGAGGTGCTGGAGACGCCTCCGACCTCTATCGCCTTGGCTGAAGGGCTTGTGATGGAGCTGTCACCTCCCAGGAAGCTCGGGAGCACGAAGGTGGCGACGAGGGGTGGACCGAAGGGACTCGATTTGAATTCGAAGGAGGGAGGTTCATTTTACTTGGGTTGACCCGAGGTGACAGGGGTCCAAAGATCGACGAGTATCTAGCAAATCTTAGGTCCAAAGACCAAGATTAAGCATGGGCTAGCTAGAGGGATGGTTGGTGAACAATGTTGCAGAAGGATGCAACACAAAAATGTGAAAGGTTTAGCCTCGATAAATCCACAAACGTGGGTCAAAAACGAGGTTGTCAGGAGCCACAGGGGTCTAGGACGACCAGTTGACCGAAGTCAACTGGGGCTGAAACCTGGTTGGTCCACGTGGACCAACCAGGAAAAATCCCTGATTATTATTTTGTTAATTCATTTAAAAATAGTAATAAGCCGAATTAAATAATGATTATAAAATAAAAATTATGTGTTATTTTATGTAGTATTTTATTATGATTTTTAATTTATTTTATGAGGTGTAATTTTATAAGTTTACTTTTTAGCCCTATATAGGTATAATACCTATGTATGTCAGTATTTTATTTTTATTCTGTGTATTTTATTTTATTATTTTTATTTATTATTTTCTAAAATCATAAAAAACTTTTATATACACAAATATATTTTTGTTTTATTTTTCTGATGTATTCCGCACATTAAATAAAATATAAGTGTAAAAAGTATAAGTATAAATATAGGTATAATACGTGTATGATATATATATATATATGTTTATTTTTATTTTGAATTTTCTTTGCATTTTTATTTTGATTGTAATGTACATAATTATTATCAATAATATTTACAAGATTATAAAAATATTAAAAATATAAAATAATGAATAAATAATAAATTGAATATTTTAAACTGTACGGTTGTACAATGAGGGTCCAAAATTCAACTTTCAAACTGTAGCTCCGCCAAATGCGAAACCACCGCCATTAAATAGCTTATTTTATTCTATATACAATTAAAGGTAAGTATGCTGCATTTGGAGTTTTCATTTGTGAGATACGGGTCTGGGAAATTGGGATTCTGGATTTTTATTCAGACCATAACTTTTTATCTGTACATTACTTTTCAGTGAAATCAAATTTGTATTTTTCTTTATAAAATTATCTACAACTTTCATGTACAAAGTTTCTTTATTTGATGTATAAAAAGTGGAACCAAAAATAGGTTCCAAATTGAATAAAGAATGAATAGCATAATATAGGTATTTGACCCTTATCTCCCCCTACTTTATTCCTTGTCGACCTATTCATCAAGATGCCTAGGTCTCAGGGTTTTGGGTCATAAAATATTTACCATATTTTATTCTTTTTCTTTTCTTTTATTTATTCTATAATTTTGGCTTTAATTACAGTAATTTATACACTATTTAGATGCACATGCATGAATGCTAAGATTGTACATTTAATGCTATTTACAGGCATTTACTAGGGTTTTTGTGCCAAAATGATAGAATAAAGATGATGAAATGTGGATTCATCATCAGGTTCCAGGTTTTCATTATAGTTTATATAGTTGAAGTGGAGCTCTTGATCATTGACTTCTTTCTGAGAGCCACCTATCCACTACCATCTGATTCAGGCCTATTTGTAGTTTTCCTCTATTCTCTATTTCATAGCTGACCCCCGAAGAGTCACACTCTTCTTTCCCCATATTGACCTCAATTCCGGTTCGTTTATTCCCATTTGTCTCGATATATTGGTGGGGAGGTATATGAAAGAAGGAAAAATAAGTGGATTGATGTTATATTCTCTCAAAAAGATAGGCTTTTCCAAAGAATGACTGCCCCCAAACCTTCCCCCTTTCCCCCAAAATCCCTCACATCCCTCCATGGTAGATCATGTTCACCAATCAATGTCTTTGCCTTTCATTATTCTTCGTGATATTGACCGCAATTCTGATCTCTATTTGCAATTTAGTGGGTTGGTCTGGTATTCGAAGTTATGGGAAAGAGTATATTATTGCATTTCTCATTTGTGAATTTCTAATGATCGTCGTGTTCTGCATGCTGGATCTTCTATTATTCTATGATTTTTTCCGAAAGCGTGCTAATCCCTATGTTGTGCGGAGCTGATCATCTTCTATTCGCTGGTACCAAGCTTTTCCTCTGCAGGGGCCTTGTGCAGTAAACCCCCTATAGGCGGTCCTCCGTCGTCGTCAAGGGGGACCCACGAATCTTTCAAGAAGAGGGGTAGTCTTGTGTGTAAGCATAACATTTCTGGTCAACCCCATTGATGATTAGAGGGGCAAAGCTGCTCTTCTCTAAATTTGGACCTCATCTTAGGCTATCTAGCAGGGTGAGTTGCGTCACTAGTGGGACTCTTTCTTCTAGAAAAGCAAGGAGAGCGAAGGAAGAAGGGCTGTCTCCTCTCTGAGAATCTAATAGAAGTTGCTATTTGATTTGTTTATTTATTTTAGCAACTATTAGAATATTACTTGTTAGCAAGATTTGTCTGGAAGAAAACGTGGCACTTCAATTGGACCCTAGAATAGACATTGCCGTAAGAAGGTTTTTTGCTTCAAAATAGTTAGCCCACTATGGAGAAGCTACTCGATGTTCTATGCATTATTTCTGAGTCAACTTCTTCACATCTCTGTTGATGAAATGGCTACCCCCATCTGATATCAGAATTTTAGGAATCCCAAACCTTACAATGATGCATTCTTTCAGAAACTGGCAAACTGACTATTGACATCTCTGGTTGGGATAGTCTCCACACAGCGACTAACGTAATCGACAAAAAGCAGAATTTACTCATATCCTTGATTGTTGGGAAATGGGTCCATGAAGTCAATTCCCAATGCATTAAAGATGTCTGAAATCTGAATGTATTCCATGGGTATTGTATCTCTCATTATGATGGTTCTTCCCATCTTCTGACAGTTAGTGCAATGCTTCATAAAGTCTTCTGCATCTTTGAACAAGGTCGGGCCACTAGAGGCCGCATTGTAGAACTTTTATTGCTGTACATTTTCTAAAGTTGTGTCCTCCTGATTCTCGATCATGGCAATGTTCTAGGACACCGTGAACTTCTTCCAAGGAATGCACCTCTTCCAGATGTAATATGCCCTCTCAAAAAGAGATACGAATCCTCTCGATGATAGAAATGAATATTTAACAGAAAATTGTTGACTTTCAACTTCAGTCTATCTTGTGGAGTTCTCTTGGACACAAGATAGTTCACAATATCAGCAAACCAGGGGAGCGAGGTGATTGACAAAATTACTTCATCTGAAAAAGTTTCATTGATCGGCAATAAGCTCTTCTCGGGAGTGTCTGGCTTTGGAAATCTTGATAAATGACCGCTACCACATTTTTAACTCCAGATTTGTCGTAGATTTCAAGATCGACTTCTTAGAGTAGAAAGATCGACCTGATCAATCTTAGTTTGTCATTCTTCTTGACTTGCAAGTACTTGATGGAAGAATGGTCTGTATAGAAAATTACTTTGGATCCAAGTAAATGGGATCTGAACTTTTCCAAGGCAAAGATGACTGCTAGCAACTCTTTTTCAGTGAGAGTGTAGGTTTTCTGAGCTTAATCTAATATCTTGTTAGCATAGTTAATATCAAATGGTAGATTGTCTCTTCTCTATCCAATAGCTGCTCCAATGGCATAGTCTGATGCATCTGTCATGATCTCAAATGGTAGAGACCAATTTGGCGGTTGAAGGACAAGGGGATGTGTGATCAATTCTTTCAACTGATTGAAGGCTTGGAGGACTCTGGCATCGACAATGAAATCAGCCTCCTTGCCTAGAAGCTTAGTCAATGGTCATGCAATTTTGCTAAAATCTTTGATGAATCTTCGGTAAAAACCAACATGCCCAAGGAATGACCGAACTTGCTTTTAAATTTGTAGGTGGCTCGAGTTTGGAAACGACGTCCACCTTCGTAGTATCAACCTTCAAGGTACATTTTGAGATGACATGGCCTAAAACAATCCCTTCGGTCACCATGAAATGGCTCTTCTCCCACGAGAGTACCATGTTCACTTCATAAATCTCTTTAGCACTCAGTCTAGGTAAGAAAGGCGTTGATCAAAACTGTCATTGTAGACTGAGAAATCATCCATGAAAACCTCAAGAAAATTGCCAACCATATCTGCGAATACGACCAACATTCATCAGTGAAATATCGCTGGAGCATTATACAAACCAAATGGCATTTTGCGGTAGGTGTAGTTCCTAAATGGGCAGGTGGATGTTATTTTATCTTGATCTTCAGGAGCTATTACGACTTGGTTGTAACCAGAGTATCCGTCCAAGAAGCAGAAGTACTCCTTCACAGCCAATCTTTCGACTATTTGGTCGATGAAAGGGAGCGGGAAATGATCCTTCTTTGTTGGTAGATTTGGGTTCTGTAATCCACATAGATGCACCAAAAAGTTGGAACTCTGGTTGCGATCTCCTCTTCTTTGTTATTCTTCACCATGGTGATCCCTGATTTCTTTGGCACAACATGCAAGGGACTCACCCATTTGATTCGGAGATGAGATATACAAATTCTACATCATACCTTTTTGTTATTTCATTCATCACAACCTCCCGAAGATTTGGATTCAATCTTCGCTGGAACTCTCGGGATGACTTGCTGTCTTCTTCAAGATAAGTGCAATGCGAGCACAATGATGGATTAATCCCATGGAAATCTAAAATTTTCCAGCCTATAGCCTTGCAGTTTCTTTTGAGAACCTCGAGCAGACGAGATTCTTGTTCCTCTGTTAGCTATGAATTGATGATCATTGGGTACATATTCTACGCACATGTAAGGAAGGCATACTTCATATTTGCTGGAAGTGGTTTGAGCTCAAGTGGTGTTTCAATCACTTCAGTAGCGACCTCCTCTACTGTGCAAGGTGGTGGTATTGGATCTTTCAACTGTAATGTGTCCACCATTGTCCAGTGCTACACAGAATTCTCCGATTACTGAATCTTGTTCACAAAAAAATTCAATAATATCTCCTTGCTATTCTAAAGACAGGTGGCCAAAAATATATTCTTCAAGAAATTCAGCAAAAATGTCATCTTCAAAGACATATGGGAACTCGACTGTGCTATCCACTCCTTCCTCTATGGTGAGGAATTCGTGGGTCTTGGTATCATCCATGAAAAGATTTGTATAACATATTTCAATAAGAAAGTCACAGTCTTTTATTTTCCGCTCTTTCTGCTCTCCCTCCTCTGATGTAGACTCAGTTGGTTTCGGCACTTGGATCGTCTCAATAGACACATTGTCGCTGCTAGAATGAAAGGTAATTTGCTCGGTTCAATAATCCACCACTGCTTCAGTTGTTCGAAGGAACGACCATTGAAGGATTATCGAGGTATGAAGCGGATGAGCTAAGGTGTCCATGTCAAGCACTATGAAGTCCGCAGGGAACTACATCCCTTGAATCATGACAATACCACCCTTTAGAATGCACTGGGGCCGCTTGATTGCAACATCTAAGAATCACAGAATCATTCTTGTGGACTTAAGCGGTAAACCACATTTTTTAAGCAGTGAAGTAGGCATCAGGTTGATTGACAGTACACTATCAAGGAGTGTTCGATTGAACTCGTAGTTGAACAATTGACATCTGACAAGAGGGGCTCCTATGTCATTCTTTTTGGTCGGGAGATTGGTGATTACATTCACAGTGGCCACGGTCGGAATGTGCTTCACATTCCTTTCTATGGCTCGACGCGACTGTCTTTTTGAAGTAAATGATCCTTTTGGCCATTTCTTGATATTCGGCATGTACTTGATGGCCTTAAGCAGAAACATCTCAAGAATATGATTCTAAATAATTTCACCACATCATGATCGAACAAGGTGATTTTTAAATTTCTATTTTTTAGATTTTGAAGATGCAGATTTTTGATGCGCTAAAAGTGTGTTTTTGTGCGTCGTTGTGTGCATACGTGAAAACTGAGATATTCATATATTTTTTGTTCAACTACAAGATTATAGATATTAAACTAAGCATATGGAAAGTGGAGGATCGATCCACAAGGACCCAGATATTTTTACGTAGATTTTTATTCTATTTACAAGGGCATTTTTGATTTTATTGAACCAAGATAAATCTTATTTTTCTTTTTATTTTCAAAGCCTTAAAATGTGTCGAAACCACACACATGAATTTTCTAGGAATTTTTCGGACTTTTCTACTATTTTTGGTGATTTTTGGAGGTATGAGGGGCATATATGTAATTATCTAAGAAACTTAGGTGCTTAAATGCAAACAAATAGAAATAATGGGTATGACTACCATTAAGAAAACTTAGTAGGACAAAAGTGAAATTGTGCCAATTAAAAAATTAATGGGAAAATTACAGGAAAAGAAGGAAATTCTGAGAGAATTGCAAAATGATCACTGAGGGGCTAAAATACATTTAATAAAAACTAGAATAAAATAAATGCAAATTACATAGAATATAATAATCAGAAATTGCAAAAAATATAGAAAAGAAATACATATTTCGTGAAATTACAATTAGGTCCACAAAATATGTAAACAAACTAAAGAAAAATAAGAATTACGAAGGGGTCCCTGGGACCCTTCTTCTTCCTCCAGCAGCGTAGTGGAGGCGACGGAGCTCGACTATGTTGGCGGAGCAGTGGTGCCCACGATGGCGATGGAGGAGAGGTAGAGATCATGATAGCATGGTGAGGCAGCAGATCCGTGATGGAGGTCCATTGGACGATAGCTCGGTGATGGGTTCTCCTTCAGATCACCCTTCTCTTGGCCGCCCCTCCCTCCGCTTATAGTCGGAGTCGAGGGGAGGAGACAGCCGTTGCCATTGTGTGGTGACAGGAGGCAAGGGGGCAGAGAGGAGAAGGGGCGGCGTTGCTGGCTTAGAGAGGAAGGAGGGGCGTCGCTGACGTCAGCATGATGTCAACAATCCCTTTTTATTTTTTTGCATGCTGACGTCATGCTGACATCAACTATTTTGTCACATAACAATTTTTTTGCAAATGAAGAGGAAGGGGATTAGAGTCCCTTTGGACCTCTTCTAAGCTAGGCCTGAAAAATAAAAAATAAAAATATTAGATATTTAATATGGGATTGGAGCCCATATTTATTTCAAAATAAATAATGCAATTTTCTCTCTTTTTTGTAAAGAAAAAGATTTTTTTTTGGAATTTTTAGATGATTTGAAATGAAATGCATATGAAAATAATGAGATGAAAATTATATACAAAATGAAGAAAAATGTAATTGATTAAACATGAATTTTTCTCAATAAGAGGTATAGAAATATGATAAATCGTAGATTCATTAGATTTTTCCAAAGCATCTGGAATGGAATATTTATAGAACCAAAAGTAGAAATAATGTTCTTATTTACATTAAAATCAGTTCCCACATCGTGCTAAATGGATGACTGAAAGGGACATGGTCTTCCAAAAGAGGCAGACACCCAACATCCGTAGGCAGGGCTACATCGGCCGGCATTGGGTTGGTTGCAAGTGCGGTCTCCTTCATGGCTGGCACGGTGGTGCTTCGATTGTCGGTTCTTTCTTTTTGTTGTTTTTGATTTTTCAAAATTTTTTGGCCTTTTCTTTCTGGTGCTTCTCCTCCGTCTTTTTCTTTCTCACCCAACTCGGCTGTTGGATCGACTGATGCAGAAGAAGATGATTCACTAAGTGAAGCTTTATTCTTCCCCTTCATGGTGGAAATCATCTACAAGGTCCTACCACTCCTGAGAGTGACAACATTAGATAAAAACAAATCATACACATCTGGCTCTATTAGATCGGACGGAACACCACAAACTACCTACTCTTTCTTCCTAAAATTATTAGGGATGGCCTCTCCTGTGTCAGAATTGGTGTTTGGGTAGTGGCGAGGCTATTGAGCTTCTGGCTCATTTCTGCAAGGCTCTTCACTAGCTGAGCCAAGAAGTCCAAGGTAGGGTTCACGAGAGCAGCCTCGGATGGTTTAGCGTGTTGTCCATGCTGATACTAGGAATGGTGTGGAGGCTGCAAGTTGGAATGCTGAGAATTATAGTGAGGAGAAGTGTGGTACTGCTAATGCTGCTGAGGAGGGTACTGATATGGAACAATCGAGTACTGCTGATTCTGTTGGTACTATCGGTACTATGACTGCTCTTACTGGTCCTGTCTCAATTTTTCCTGATACGACGAAGACTGTTGGTGGTGCTAAGGCTGGTTCTGGACAAATGTCCCTCCTTACTATTGAGGGAATGGACGACTGACTGTAGACTTGGCCCTGTTGATGTCCACCAGGATGATCCAGTTGTGCATCGTTGCTCCATACACCATTCACCTCCTGAATGAGAGGTGGTGGAGGAGAGTATGGATCCTGGATAATCTAGAGCTCGGGCTGGAAACCATAAGCTGCTGCTGTGGCTGCTGGGGTGATGTAGGCTTGGGGACTTCACGTAATAGATGTGCTGGACTGTTGGCTAAGATGGACTCTACTGAGGATGCTAAGGCGATGATGGCTCCATTGTTTCAGCAGGAGTCGAAGCCAATGCAGAAACAGACTGGCTGGCGCTAATGGTACTCACCAGCAGTTCCAACTGCTTAATGATCTGATCCAACTTGTTTAGGTGTAGGGTCCTCTGTTCGATCATAAAGAACTTCTCAAGTTCATGTGACTGCTTTTCAATTTTATCCACCTTGGATAGGTGGCTCCCTATGATACTCAAGTTGGAGCCTTCGTCCATGTCCAGCTCGTGGGATGTTGCCATATGTACTGGCTTCTGATGAATCTGTGGTTGTCTTTGTTATGCATGGGATGATGACAAGGCAAACTCCTTCGACCATTTCCTAGAATATCTGCCATACAACATCCTTGTCCTTATTAAAGTGTGACCCGCCACAAGCGGCATCTACGAGCTTCCAGCTTTCAATAGTAAGTCCTCTGAAGAAGTGTTGGACCAGGCTGGTATGAGGAATATCATGATGGGGACACTTCTCTTGCAAATCAGTGAACCTCTCACAAGCCTCAGGAATAGACTCGTGTCCGCATCTGGTTGAGCCGACTGAGAGGGTAGAATTTATGCAGGAATGCAGACTTGAGCTCCTTCATGAAGACTTTCCCAGATGTTTGATCCCATGAAGCACCTTGTCCTGAAGGTTGAATGGAAAGGTCGCTATTTTGGCCGTAAGGTATGTTAGGGTAGTGATTGTACCACAGATGCAAGCGAACTATTATAGATGAATATAAGATTCTTCATCCACGTTCCCATGGAAGGTGGGAAGAAGCACTAAGAGCCGAGTCTACAGATCAAAATGTGCAAGAACTTGTAGAATCTGAATCCACTTGGTCATCTAGTCAGCGCTAGGGTTGTAAGTCTC
This sequence comes from Ottelia alismoides, assembly GCA_037367405.1. NCBI lineage: Eukaryota > Viridiplantae > Streptophyta > Magnoliopsida > Alismatales > Hydrocharitaceae > Ottelia > Ottelia alismoides. Next base: position 735,422 of record JAZKJV010004294.1, on the reverse strand, counting down.
TTTGAGAGTCGGCTTGGACCGTTCTCCTCTTAGCTCATCTGTCGGACCTCCACCGACTCCATCTGCTCTCTCTTCCTCTCCTCCTCCTCCTCCTAGGTTATCTCTCCTTCTCCTAAAATCATTTAACATGTCTTGGAAGGCGACCTAGGCCAATGCCTAGTCGGTGAGTTACTGTTGTATTGCCTGAATGGAGGCGAGAAGTTGGGCATTCACTACGTTCTGATCCAGCTATTGGCCTTATTATGGATGTGGATGCTAAGGTCCCTTCCCTTTTCCAGTCGAAGCTATCTCTATATCTGATCCTGAATCCGAAAGAATTTTTGGCTCCAGATCAGGCTCATGATCTACACATTGAATGTGGCCCTAATAAGTTTGAATTGAAGTACCAGATGGAGAGTATCATTCTATATTAAGATCAACAGAGATTTTCATTAAGGATGGAGATGTATATGGAGTGAAATCAATTTCCATCCAAAATGGGAAGATTTCGAGACAAGAGTAATCCTGATTTATTGAATAAGGCAGAAAGTCTGGAGAGCGGTTTGTAAAGTCCAAATCGTGATCTCGGGAATCGCTCGAATTATTGGAGAAGGTGACTGCATGAAATCGGTATGGGTTTTGGCGGGGTCTCGACTAATCCATCAATGATTCTCCATTTTTAGGATGAAGAGGAAGATCGAGAGTAGATGAATGATAATGTGACAAATAAGAAATAAAAGGAGTGCAAAATAGTGGTAATCTCAAAAGTGAGGGAGGTCACAGATTAAAGTGAAAAATGCATGAATGTGCGGGACTGATCTTTGAGATTAACTAAAATCAGACAAACACCAAACAAGTTTTAGGTTCACCAACTCAATACAGATGAAGCCGTAAGAGTTTGGCTATTTTTATCTTTTCAAATTTATTTTTGTTTTGCGGACAAAATCTTGTAACAAGTCCTTATGAGGGCTATCCCTATATGAGTGTGTGTACTGTCGGGAAAATATCCCATACTTCTTCCACCTCCTTTGTAACATGTGATCTGCACACTTTAAAGTCCTTGATCTCGTGCTTAGGTGGCTACTTAGCCAAAGAATAGAGAAAGGAAGCCAATAGGAGAAACTAATACTTCCCTCGCAAGTGAGGTACTCGACCGCAGGACAATGAGACTGACACCCTCGTGAGGGCGTAACCTATGCTCAATACTTCAGACCAAGTTAGATGCTCCACACAAGGTAGGAACACCATCATCGATAGGGCCCTACTCTCCTATGCACGATAGAAGTGCCAATACTTCACCAACCCATGTAATAATCAAGGCAGCGACAGATTAGGGATTTTGGCTCTAATCCTTAGGGGGTCGCTGATGAATATCCATTTCATCACCTTTATTCTATCATTTTGGACTTAAAAAACCTAGCTAATGCATGTCAATAACATTGAAAATAATTATTAGACTTAAAATTATTTTTTACGTATTAACTTTCATTAGTTGTTCCAATTATTGTATATAAAACATTATTTTTAATGCCAAAATTATTGAATAAAAAATAAAAGAAAAATAATAAAATACCAAAGGTATTTTATGACCCTAAATCCCGAGACCAAGTCAAGAATTGAATTGGTCGATAAGGAATAAAGTAAGGGGAGATAAGGGCCAATAATACAGTAAAAACCCAATTCTTTTATTCATTCATTAAGCACTTTTTGGTACCCATTTTACTCTTCATTATTTATACATCAAATTAAGAAACTTTGTACATGAAAGTTGTTGATAACAATGTATAGAAAAATACAAAATTGATTTCATGCAAAAAAATAATAAATAGTGTACAAGTTGTATTCTAAATAAGATTATAAAATTCCAACTTCCCAGACAAATATCTCTCAAATTAAAATTCAGAATGTATTAAAGTCACCTTTAATTGCATATAACTTTTAATAAGATATTTAATGAAGGTGGTTTTTAATTTTTTGGAGTTAATATATGAAAGTTAGGTTTCAGACCCCTATTGTACTATATACTTGAATAAAATATTCATTTTATTTATTCTTTATTATTTTTCATAATTTAACATTTTTATAATTTTGTAAATGTTATTTGTAATAAAGTACATATTAAAACTAAAATAAAACCAAAAAAAACATAAAAATAAAATAATATACAAAAATACATAAAAGAAATACTTATACTTATACATATATAATTTATACCCCTATTTATTTAAGTGTAAAAACAACATCAGAAAAATATAATAAAAATATCTTTATATACTTAAAAATGAGTTATAATATGTAAAATAAGAGAATAAAATAATAAAATCAAATATACAATAAAATAACCAAAATATAGATGAATATACTTATAAATACACCCTTAAAAATAACTTGTAATAAACAACACCAAAAATAAATAAAACCATATTAAAATACTACATAAAATAATAAATATTTTTTTATTCTATACTTAAAATATAATAAAATCATTTAATATTTTTAATTAATTAATTTCAAATAAGATAGCATGTGTTGTTCTGTGGCGGTTGACACGACCTAATCACATTCTAGGGAATGTTGGCCAAGGTCAACTCCCCGTCTTTCAGCTCTGACTTCTGCCAGAGCCTCGACTCCCTCATTTTTCTTCAATTTTTCCAGGTCTCCCTGTTGATCCTTCCACCTCGAGCTCTTCATGGGTTCCCTTCCCATCACGATCTTCTCTTATGCCAGATCATTAGATCCTATTGATCTTCCTCGAGCCAGTCAATAATCCTCCTCAAAATCCATCAGAACCCTAATGTCTATAAATAAGTTCCCTGATCCTCCTTCTCTTCTTGATCCCTCCTGGAGCCCCTGATCGAGTCCTCGTATGTGTGAATTGAAGACCGATGACAACGTGTCTTTCCCCGTGCTTGGAGTGCATCGGAGCGAGGAGAGGAGGTGATCTACAGTGAGCTCTGGTCGCCCTGCTTCTTGAGCAACCCTTAGATATAAGAACCGTCTTTTCTTCCTATTCTAGGTTGATTTAATTCCCTCATTTTGCATTTATTTTCGAGTTTTAATTAATGAATTAGCATAGAGTAGCTAGGATCCCTCGTCGGAGCTCTCGAGCTCCGACACGTTTTCAACGTGATTCGATCTATCCCCGACCACCCCGTTGCCTCCATTCTCTTTGCCTACGTGTTCTCCATCTGATTGTCCATCCAACCCACCTGATCCATCGTAGATCAGCCAATCGAGGGTCCTCCACTTCCTCTCGTCGAACCCTCTCCGCCCACCTCATCCTTCGTGCATCTCAGCTTCGCTCTTGGTTGAAGCAATCCGTTTCAAGCCCTACATCTTCCCTGTGCAGGTCTCGAGCATAACGGAGCCCTTCTGGGCTTGGATCGACTCGCATAGAGGTTAAAAAAGGCCCTTGCTTATATTGAGCTCGCCAGACCTCTTCTTAAGGTTCCGAACCCTTTTCTGGGCATCACCAACTACGGACGACCTCCCCGAAGGGGTAGAGCCAAACACCATCGAAGAAGACCGTCGGATGGAGGAGATAGAATCGATCAAAGGCAGGGAGGCAAGCTATTCCTCCCTATTCTTTGAAGAGGGCAGCAACCGTTCAATATGGAGAGCGCACCAGATCAATCGCTAGTCGTTGGATCTCGCCAACCTTAGACACCAGATCATCCCACGTGATCAAATCTAGAGCATCCATGGCCGAAGCATCATCGGGAGCGGAGAGCACGACACGTGTTTAAGTGAACGATCAGAGTTGTCCATCTCCGCACACTATTGGGGTGAATTGCAAACTTTGCCCCATTTTTTGTATTTATTTATTGATCTTGTAAATAAAATATATCTTATAAATAAAATAGATATTTTGCATATAAGGCCCTTGTACTTATTGTTAATTGCATATGGGTCCAATCCACGTCACCTCACGTGTCATGCCACATGAGGTAGCAAAATTGCAAGTGTACCCTCACAGATTTTTGCATTTATACTTAGTCCAATAAATTTTAGTATATATTGTAAATTTCTAGGAAAATTGCATGTATGTCCTTGATGTTTATTTTATTTATGATAATGCCCTTCCTAGTTCAGGTATTTCTGGTGCTAGGATTTCATTTATTAAAAATAGCACCCGTGCTCCAAAATTATGCAAAAAATAGGATTAGATGCCTGCTAACATGTATTTTCACAGCTCATTTTTATTTTGGCAAATTTGGTATTTTAACTATTTATTAGAATTCAAATGAGCATATTTTTTATCCCTTTTTGAATTAGAAAATACCAAAAAATAGAAAACATTTCAAAAAATTCCTACAAAAATACACATTTTCTATTTAATATTTATTAACTCCAGACTAAAAATCCCCTAAAATTAGAAAAAGGAAAAAGATGAAAAATTAAAAATATCCAAAATCCAACAAAAAATATAAAAAATCATCAAAAATTCAAAAAATACACTTTTCTATTTCTGAATTTTATTTATATTATTATCTATCTATTAACATTTATTTGAAGAATTTTGGACTTCTTTTTCTATTTTTAATCTTCATTTCAATCTCGACCTATTATTTAATCTCTGGTTTGGGATATTTTTGCCTTTAAAACTGCACAAAAATTAGCAAAAAAAATCTAGAAAAATCACAAAAAATTAGGAAAATATATAAAACCTCCAAAATAATTTATTTTCTATATTTTATTTATTTATACTAGTGTTTATAATTATATTACTCTATATGAAATATATACAGTCTATAATATATTAAAAAAGAAAAAGAAAATATAAAAAATTAGAAAATTAAAATCTAAAAAATATTATATATATATATATCAGAATTTAAAAAATGAAGAAAAAATGTATATAACATTAAAACCCATGAAAAAGAGACGTGTTTGTACATACTACACATCGATTAGCAATAACTCAGGTACTCCTCTGTGGTTTGACCTCTACATGCTTTCTTGCTATATACTTAACTTGTAGAGAATAATAAAATTTAACTCCATATTTTTGCTATTTATTGCTTGATCTATATTGTGGGTTAATTGTTAATTAATTGGGGTTGATCGAGTAGTCAATATACCGACTGCTGTTTCGACTTGTGAAACCGTAAGACCCTCAAGATTCTCTGGTTATCAAATAAGGTTGTTGCCAAGGAGCAATGTGTGTGGCCTATTTTGTAGCCTATGTTATGCGTATTTATTTATTGATTTATTGATTTAATTAAATGATTCATTTTTGTTCACATCTATTCATTTATTATTTGTACATAACTCATTTTGATATTTTTATTTGATTATCTGTCCTGATGTACATCTCTTTGTGAATTTATTATGAGGGCCCGCTATACGAGGATGACTTCTTAGGAGGCCTATGCAACCAAACTTGGTAGAGACTGGTCTTCACCCTTTGACCAATTGGAGAGGCAACAAGTGAAACAAGGAGAGAAGGCTTAGCATAGTAGTAGATTTTATTTATTTATTGGTGAGGGAGAGATTTATTCACAATTTGTAATAATTAAAGACTAGGACACTACTCTACTCTACGAGGTCCAATGCTCGGGTGATTGTTCACCTGGGGGTCTCGTCGCTATTTTTTCGTGCTTTCACCATCTTCTTTTATTTTATTTCTCGACGTTTTTAGTTTTCCACCTTTCTTTTTATTTGTTTTGTGTACATGGAGCCCCTAGACCTAGGTTGCGTGTATTGATAATTATGTCCAACTCCTAATAAGAAGCATGCACCTATAGTCTCTTACGTTTGGATCTAGTCAAATTAATAAATGTTAATTGTTTGGACTTGAGACCGCATGCCAAGAGAGGTCACATACAATGATGGTAGGACCCGTTGTAGCGGGCACGGAGTGGCATCGAAGATCATACTCTTGGTCTCATTTCTGAATAATTAATATATAGTTCTTCACGACTAATAATAACTACTGTTTAGGGTGATTTTGTTGATTACACACCATCACGTAGATAAGATTAAAAATTTTGTTTTGCATATCACATGGAGAGAGCTGGGAAGCACTGTACGTCCTCTTACTCAGCATGCATCATTAGATTCAATGGTGGAATTTCCATCATAGAATCAACTTGTGCATCCTTTTTTTCTATCTCCCTCTGATTTTGAGCGCCTAGGATTTAAATGAAAATCTACAAAATCGTTAGGCGGTTTTATGCAAAATATATAAAAAAGTGAAAATCCAAAAATTAAAATAAGGGGACTGCTAAATAAACTTTGACCTTAATTAAAATCTGTAATGGACTATCATTGCTTTAGGTTCATAAAGCCCTCATTATTTTCACGTTCCTCAGGAGGGAACCAAAACCCTCCCATGAGCGAGGCACGATCCGCTAAAATTTTGAGTCAAAAACCTAGTCTGTAATTGCCTTGTGTATCGCTTAGATTTCCGAAGTAATGGCGCTTCTATCCTACGCGACCGAGTAGGGCCTCATCAGTGATGGTGTTCCTGCCTTGTGTGGAACATCGACTTGGTCTGAAGTACTGAGCTTAGGTCATGCCATCATGGGTGTGTCTGTCTCATCGGTTTACGTCCGAGTAGGTCCTTGCACACTCACGGGTGATTACATTGAGAGCGAGGTCTGAAGTAGTGGTTTCTCCTACCAGCTTCCTCTTTCTATTTCTTTGGCTGAGTAGGGATCCAGGAAGGGTTACAAGGACCTCTAAAAGTGCAGACTACATGTTACAACGGAGGAGGACAAGTACGAGATACTTTTCTGGCAGTACTCTCTCTCCTATAGGGGTAGTGTGCTAAGGACTTTTTAAAAGATATACCTGAAATGACAACTCTAAAAATGAACAGATAATAAACAATTGTCCTTCATGGCTTCACATGGTGTGAGTTGGTGAACCCAATTTTGTTTTGTGTTTGTATGGATCTAGATTAAGGTTCAAAGATCAAGTCCCACACACTTGCGCAAATTTTATCATATGTGTCTTCCTTTTGACCTCCCATGCTCATTTAGAGCCTTTCTACTATTTTATACTCCTTTTTATTTCTCGTTAACCACTGTATCTTTCCTCCTGCATCGATCTCTTCTTGATCCACAATGGTGATGCATGGATGGTTTGACTGGATTCTGTCGATGCCTACATCGATTCCATAGACTCGACGTCGTCAATAATTTGAGGCGATTCCCAAGAACCTGGTCTAGATTTTACGGTCCAATCTCCAGACTCCCCGTATTCTTTCCACCCCCTTGATCACCTAATAACCAAGGACCACTCTTGTCCCACATCCACCGCTGTGAATGGGGGTCTATTTCAGCCTACATATTTTCTCCATTCACCACAATCTGGGATTGACCCTAATCTCATATCCATCTTTACAATTGGGATTCACTTTCAATTGGTATGATTGAGATTCTTTCATATTTCAGATAGAAGCCAACCCCAATCCCGTATCCCAATACAGATTCATCTCCTCTGATTCAGACCCAGAGATGACACCTTGAGGGAAAGGAAAAGGACATCATCCTCACAGATGGAGTCAGGTCAGGGACCCGATCAGAACCAAGTGAATGCTCAGTTGTTGGCTTCCATACATGCCATACAATAACAGCTAACAGAGCAGTATCTAGTTCCTATCGCATTTCAAGACATGTTGAATGACTTATGGAACATACCAGTAGGAGGCAGAGACAGACTCCGTCAGGACCCTGATGAAGAAGAACCTGAACCTGAGAGGCAGAAACCTACACTGAAGGAGACATACAACCCAAGAGACAGCTAGATGACCGAGTAGATCCTCATTCCATAGGTACATGCTCACTTCGAGCTCAAGCCACAGTTCCTTTCTCTTATGCCATCATTCCACAAGAATACCAATGAGGAGCCTTACATTCACCTACAATAGTTCTCGTGCATATGTCGAACTACCCACTACCCCAACATTTCCTAGGACGTAGTGAAGATGATGGCATTCCCCTTCAGCCTGCAAGACAAGGCCCTATACTAGGTCTATCATTTGGGAAAGGTTGTGACGACCTGGGAGGAGCTTAAATCTACGTTCCTTCACAAGTTCTACCCTCTTGGTCGGGTCAAACAGATGTGAGCCAAGATCACCAACTTCTCCTAGGCTACTCACGAGTCTATTTATAAAACCTGGGAGAGAATTTCGGACCTGCATGAGAAGTTCCCACACCATGAGATATCGAAGACCAGCTTGGTACAGCATTTTTTCGGGAGATTGAATGTCGTAAGTCAAAGGTTAGTAGATGTTGCATGCGTAGGATCTCATTTCAACAAGGATGAAGATGTGGTATGGCAGATTTTCGAAGAAATGGTCGAAGGAGAGGCCGCCCTATCTCCATCAGAAGCTTATCAGAGACAACCTCAGGTCCTCTAAAAGTCAATCCATATGGCAGCAACTCGCGAGGCAGAGAAAGATGAGAGCTCCAACCTCAGTATCATCGGAGGCCATCTTTCAAAGGTTGACATTATCGAGAAGCGGTCATAGGACCTTGAAAAGCTCGTTGTGATCGAACAAAGAACACAGAATCCGTACAAACTATACAAAATCAAGCAATTAGAGCTGCTGGTGATCACCATCAGTGTTGTTCAGTCAACAACACCATCGTTAGAGACTCCTTCTGAGAAGAAGGACAAACCATCACAGTCACATCAGCCTCAACCGAGTCAGCAACAGACGGCCATCCAGTACATATACTACGTGCAAGCGCCCGAGCAGGGCCCGCCACAGCAGTAGATGGTGGTTTATCAGCCAGACTTTCTCCAATCCTCTAACCTAGCATTCCCACCACCATCACCACTGATTGAGGAGGCGAATGGTGTATGGAGTAATAATGCACAGCTAACCCATCGTACGGGACAACACCAGGGGCAAATAACAGCTAGCCGACCTTACCACCAACCTTAGGGTGGTCGTTTCCCTCAGTCCTTCCAACCTCAGCCTCAATACCAAAATCACATGTCTCCACAGTACCAAGGCAACTGGAGACAGACACAACAATACCCCCAACTGTAGTATTGCCATCAGCAGTCGTATCATCAATACGCGGCTGGACAACATTAGTATCCCCCTTTTCCATATCAATAGTATCAGCTTCCTCCTCCTCCATAACACCATCAACGGTCGCAGCCTCATCCCCCCCAACCATCAGCAACATCATGGTCTGCACGCTGAAACTTCAGAGATGACTCCAATGAACCCTACCCTGGATTGCTTGGCCCAACTTGTGAAGGGTCTATCAGAGATGACTAAGAAGCTCGACGACCTGACTGCCATTAAAACTCCTATTCCGATGTAGGTCGAAGCAAATTCCAATAATTTCAAAAGGAAATAGCATGTAAAATGTGATGTTCCGTCTGTGTCTATCAGATAATCATGATTTTATTTTATCTAAGGCTGTCACTCTCAGGAGCGGTAGGACTTTGCCTCCATCTATCCTAAGCCAAGGTAAGAATAAAACTTTGACAGGTGAATCATCATCTTCTGCATCAGTCGCGCCAGCTACAGGTTCGGGTAAGGAAGAAGAAGAAGGAGGAGCCATGTCAGCTGCCATCCATCTCCAGCTCCACCAACAAAAATAACATAAAAGTCAAAAAATCAGAAAGACCAAAAAGATGATTACAATCGATGTGAAGTCGTGCTAGCCACGAAGGAGCCAGCAGTCGATCCAACACCAGCCGACGGAGCGGAGACCACACCTTTTGCTCGTCCACCAGTGAATCTTCACCTCCAGCATGTACACCTTTTTATGATCCAGATGTACAGAATTTTGGGACACGAATTTTTTTGTAAATAAGAACACTGCTTTTGATTTTAGAAATGTAAATATTCCTTTTATTGATGCATTAGAAAAATCCAAAAAAATGCAAAAAGAAAAAGTGCATTATCTGATCATGGAATTGTGTATATTATTAGTAATTTGACTGTTGAGATTCCGTTGATGAAAGCCATGGAATGCATGCCTGCTGTGAAGAAAGAATTAAAGGAGGCATGTACAAATAAGCACCAGCCAACTCGTAACAATAGACACAAGCAAGTAGAGAAGCATGTCCTCACCATGGCCACAGTCGCAACCATCAACAATCTCCGGCAGAAGAAGCTAGACAAAGGAGCGTCTTTGATCAGATGCGAGATATTCGACAAGTCTTTGAGCGGATTCTCCTTGATAGCGGTTCTTCCATTAACCTCTTCCCCCCATCGTTACTACAAGAATTCGGGCTGGGTCCATTGAAGCAAACACGTATGATCCATCAGTTTGCATATCGCTCCGTCAAACGACCCCAAGGTTTGTTGGAAGATGTTGTGGTAAAGGTGTAGGATATGCAGTTGCCGATTGATTTTGTGGTCCTTGATATGGGCTCCCTTGATACCTTACTCCAGATCCCCATTATCCTTGGACGGTCTTTCATGCATACTACAGAGGCCGTAGTTGACTACGGGTCTGGTACGATCACGTTCAGCTCAAGCAATCACAAAGTGACAATAGACATGGACAACAAGTTTAAAGTCGTAACTGATAAAAGTCGTGCAGTACCACCTGAAGAAGATTGTGACTTCATTGCAGAGATAAGAGATACAAATCTCTCTTTCAATGACACGTGGACCCTATAAATTCTGTCTCATGAGGAGGACTGGGAGAGAACAATCGACACAAGCTCTGATGTTATTTGGAAGATAGAATATGATTCGCTGATGCATCTCTTCGACTCAGATGATTCATTCCAGCCCGAATACAATGAATTCATTGCAAATCTGCTCGGCACATTGTTAGTTGAGCAACAAGCCACTGAGGTGTGAAGCACTACCTCCAAAGTTCAGATAGATCATCTTCCAACCATCACATTTTCCGAGGTGACCGAGAAGCACGCCAAATCCGATCCTGAATTAAAGCCACTTCCGGAAGGCCTTAAGTATGCTTTCCTTGCGGGTGCAGATAATACGTTTCCGGTCACCATCAGCATCAACCTGACCCCAGATCAAGAATCTCAACTTCTCGAGGTTCTAGAGAAAAATTGCAAGGCACTTGGTTGGCACGTCTCATACCTCTGCGGGATCAATCCTGCTCTGTTCTCACACCACATTTATTTGGAAGAAGATGGCAAGCCGTCCGAGAATTTCAAAGACGACTGAACCCAAATCTGCAAGACGTCGTCATGAAAGAGATCACAAAATGGTGTGACGCAGGCTTCATTTATCCCATCTCCGATTCAAAATGGGTGAGCCCACAACATGTAGTTCCGAAGAAATCAGGGCTCACTGTGGTTACAAATGATAGAGGAGAGGAGATCTCTACTCAGGTACCACATCTTAGCTTGTATGTGTTGACTACCGCCGTCTTAATGCAACAACCAATAAGGACAACTTCCCCTTGCCGTTCATTGACCAAGTATTGGAAAGACTAGCCGACAAGGAGTTCTTCTGCTTTCTGGATGGGTGCTCCGGGCATAGCCAAGTGACAATCGCCCATGAGGATCAAGAGAAGACTACCTTCACTTTCTCGTTCGACACCTATGCTTTCCGGAGAATGCCCTTTGGACTGTGTAATGCACGTGCGACATTCCAGAGATGCATGCTTGCAGTTTTTGCTGAGATGATAGGCAGTTTTCTTGAGGTGTTTATAGATGACTTCTCCGTCTATGGTGACAGTTTCGATTCATGTATGTCAACAATTAAAAATATGTATCCGACATAATTTTGATCATGATTATGTAATTCCTCGTTGAGATTGTTCATAGCATAATCAATAGTAATAAAACTAAATTGTATTTTGAAGGATTTACATGATTTAATTTAATGGCATCACGGATTATTATGAATATAATTAACCATGTGCAAATCATATTCCAGTTATAGATCGTCGTCGGTGCCCTCCAACTGGATCATTCTAGAAAGCACCTAAGAGAACTATAACTAGTTGATAGAGGAAATAGTCCACTAGTGGAAAGAACACATGAACATCGAACGTGTATATAGCAACGAGATCACTTATGTGGAGATATAGAAGACTTAAAGCCTCCTCAGGTTCATAATAACCCAATAAAAGGACGTCTCCTTGGATCCTCAATGCTCAGAATGATTGGAATACAAAATGTCCAAGTCCGATTCAAGTTCTCAATGCTCGAATTACAAATTAATTAATCGATTAGATTAATTCACACACTTGTCTAATGAAACTCACATTAAAAGTATCTAGATCTGAATTGATTCCGTCAAGCCAGAGCTGGATAGATTTCAGGTGCACACATCCATGTGGTGGCCTTTTATTTCTATAGGAGCTTGGGGAAAAGACTCATATATAAAGCCCACAAAATGTTTAAAATAAAATAATATAGTACCAAACTTCTACCCTTTCATGTTTCAAAATGACAATTCTCAATAGGATATCTAACTAACTTCCACAAGAAGTCAGTTGATATCCATGTGCAACAATAATTAGCTTATCAATTGAAACCAATTAGTTTTGCACTCAACAAAATGTACCATCACGACATGTCATGAACATTGGAATATACAACATTTTATTTATTTTAGATGAAAGGGAGTCTACTTCATGAAGTAGATAGCTTTACCTACTTCATATCTATTTTTGGCCAATTTTTTTTATTTTTAATTTGGAAAATATCATCATGGATTTTCATCACTATATTCCTCTAATGTGACATTCCAATTTCGTTAAAAACAGAGACTCGTAGTCCTTCCATCCAGAATAGGTCGATTACAACAATACTAAAACCGTTAAAATTGCATGTTCTAGATGGATGGTATAGGAATCTCTGTTTTCGATGGAAATGGAATGACATATTAGGACGATCTAGTGGTGAAAATCCATGATGGTATTTTCTAACAAAAATTAATCAAAAATAAACATGAAGTAGGTAAGCTTACTTCATGAAGTTGGCTCCCTTTCCTCTTATTATTATAGCTCTATTCGTTGTAACATGGCATCTACATCGACGGCTACATATTGTTAAGTTTGACGTTTATATACAAATGTGGAGGTAGGTAAAGTCCATATCGACCTTTACAAAGAAATATTGACAAAAATCATCAACACTTAGAAAGTTCTGAATAAGTGTGGGTAGGTATAGTCAAGTTTGATATTTCAACGGTATTGACTTTAATCCTATCTATGATAACGTTTAGTTGAAATAAACGCCAATTTTATTCGATTACGTTGTAGCAAATTATTTCTGGCTCTTTATTCATTTACTGAGCATGTATGCTTATTTTCAAGCATGAAAAATTCGATGATTGAAATTGTTTTTGGTCTAGGTTTTGATAATCTTACAAAAAAAAATTGTTTAAAAGACAAAAAGATATAATACACCTAAAGCGAGGTATATTTTGTAACCTACAGCTATACTGTTAGTTTTTATACATAACAACGGAAATTATCCACAAACAAATTTATTTTATACTGAAAGTATAATCATAACTATTTTTGTTACTACGTCATCGACAACAATTAACGTAACAATGATCATCCATAATATTAGGGTTTTGATCGCTTGTGCTGTTTTTAATTTATGCAATATTAGTTATATCCGTTCTTTATTTGAAATATTAGTTGTGCTCATTTACTCTTACAAAATTCACAATTATATCCTTACGTAATATCAGTTTTGCCTCTGTTTTACCTTGAGGAGCGTAATTGATGCAGAAGTTAAGAAGGGCACAAGTAATAAAAAATGTAGAATTTTCATTATTATTATTATTATCATCTTACTGGAAGGGCATAAACGATATCATCAAATTTCGTGATTATTGTTATTAGCACGCAACAATAAGTGCAAAGTTTGCGACAAATTGTTAAAAATAGTGTATAATTGTTGCTATATGAAGTCTCTATCAAAAAACAGCATATATGTTATTCAACGCAAAATTTAAGTTCTAACAGTGACTTTAAAATGAATAATAGTCACTGTTATATGTTTAGCAATTATAGAAAATATATTATGACAAATGTCAAAATTTGTACATTGTATACTAATTTCGTTGTAGTGATGGTTTATTAGATAGAATTAAAGATTGCCACTTTTTAGAAAAAAGAATAAAAAGGAAAGGATAATACTTAATTTGATGCATCATGCTTTGGTTTGATACAGACACTACAACGAAATTGGTTCATGACAATAAATACTTTTAACATTAATTGTCATATCTTCTAATGTTAATATATAATAACGAAAGATATTTTTTATAACCGCATTTTAGCATAATGAATCCATGGTGACTCTTTTTCTAAAATCCGCTATACAGTAAAAAAAAATACGATATTATTCATTACGAAATAATTTTTTATACTTGTAATTGATGACAGACGTTGTATATGTTGTTATCACTATAACAAACTGAGTTTATAGCCATATTTATTTGTTTGATACATAACAACTAACATTATTTGTTACTAAATAATTTTTTTACCTGAAACTAGAGATGAAAGTCATATTCATTGTTATATCATTACGAACGGTCTATATAATAATGCCTGTTCGTTGTTATTTTTTCAAAATTTTAAACTAATTGTTTAGTTAAATATCTAAAAAATAGCAACGGATAAGCATTGCTATTTGGTTTGTTGCTAATAGTATAGCAGCAGATATGACATGCGTTGCTAAAGTATAAAAAACCATTGCTACAAATAATACTCCTCATTATATATTTAACAATGGACGATACTGTGACAAATTTCACAAAAACGTCATGGCAGACTTGTTTTGTTGTAATGACATTCGTTTTTGTATTTCTAGCAGTGATTCACATGACAATGGTTATTTGTTGATTTTTCATAAAAAAACTTCACTTCTAATAACTGTTAGATTAGCGGTCATTAGTATAAATAATAGTCATCGCACACAAGGCGATGCATCCATGATCTCCCCTCTAATGCCCTGTTCGATTGGAGAATATGCCCTGGAATAAGGGGTCAATTCTCCTCCCGACACGTTTTCCAGTGGTACGACTATTCCTTATTATTCCATCTTATTTCACTCTTATTCCTATCTTTATCATACCTTACCCACGTTTATTTCATCTTATTCTCCTTATTCCTATCCTCCAGCCGAACAAAGAATGGACCCTTATTCTCCTTATTCCCCATCCTTTTTCATGTTTATTCCCGAACCGAACGCACCTTAGGGCTTGTTTGGTTGCTGGGTTGGACTGGGTTGGGTTGGGTTGGGGTACCCCTGTGAATAGTAAATTTATCCCTGTGAATAGTAAACTGTGAGGAGGATTGAGAGGGTTGGAAGGAGATATACACCGATGTACCCCAACCTAACCCAGTCCAACCCAACAACCAAACATGTCCAAGTTTTCAAAGAAACGTGTCATCTAAGGGGCCGTTTGGTAGAGGAATAAGGGAAAAAGATAAGGAAGAATAAGACGTTTCCGCTGGTTGGAAGTAGAGGATAAAGATGATAAAGAAGGGTAAGGGTATTATGTTAATCAGATTGTTATATAAGTGTTAGTTATTTATATATATTTTAGCAGGAGATGCCTATATATACGAAATCGTTGTATTTACTTTTCCAACCTTGAGAAAGTGTTGTAACGCAAATCCGTGATGCAGACAGTAGCAAAATCGAAACTAAACTTCTCGTGTAGGATTCGAGGTCTATCATGAGTTCAGATGGGCCTTCAAATGTTTCTGGAGGATCAAGTCGTTTTCTCATTAACTTCATCGCTGTCTTGATTGGACTTATTGGTTGGACTTAGTTATAACGTGTGAAACCTTTCCACGGAGGCCAATAGCATCACGCACGGGAATACCATATGTGATACGATAATTTGTGACGTAAATATTTTTTATGGCTGCAATAACACCACAGGCATTGACCTTGATCCGACAAAGACCAGCATTTGCACAAACGTCCATATATTTTCTTATTCACATTAATTAATATTGATTTGAAGGGGCTGAGAACGGTGTTGGGGGGTTTTCAGCGATTAAAGCCGACGTTTACAGTAACGTCGACGTTGTTTCTTAAAAAAAATCTTCAGTCTCTGAACCAAATTTTTGAAAATCGGTCCGGACCGATTGGTTCGATCGGTGAACCGGGTCTAAATCAGTACAGTTAACCGATTTATGTCGGTTCGATTTGATTATTGAAATTTTAATTAATCTATTCGATTCAACCTATTTTCTTGATCCGATTTAACCGAGTTCAATTGAAGTTGAACCGCATTTAATTTTTAAATTATTTAAAAATATTACTTGTAATGGGAGTTGAACCCGTGACCTTTTGTTATTTATTTCAAACTTCTAATCAACTATATTAACACAACTTTTGCATGTATTGGGTTGTAAATATAATTAAACTTTTATCATGTTATAGAGCAATTAGTCTAAATAATACACACACAAACACGATATGCATGACATTTGATGCTGTATATGAAAAATATTTTATGTATAGTGTGAAATATATACATTATCTATGTATTTTATTTATACTTCAAGTATATTTAAGTGTATATTATTTATATTTTATTTCATTTCGGTTTGATTAGCCGGTTCAACCACTTTTTATTCGCTGGTCCGATTTAATTTGATTTTAAATAATGATGATGTCTGATTGAACCGATTTGATTACATGATTCAACTCAATCCGACCAGATTCAATTCAAAAACATTGCTTTGAACTATCGTCCAAAACCCCTCCTCCCCTCAGTTATGTATTCTCTTCTCCATAGTTTAATCGATCGCTGACACCTTCTCCATAGTTTCATCGTTGCATGGTTGAGAATATTTTATATTCATAATTCCTAACGATATACTATTTTCCAAACATAAATAAAGTCGACAATATACTATATGATTGAAAACTCAAACTTACCTCATAAGCTACTAAAATTGGTAAACTATTTGCGAAAATGTGTTGTAAAATCTGTACAACTCATAGAAACTCAATAAACCCGTAAATCTGGTTGGATTCTCTAAAAAGTACATGTCAACAGACAGCTCGAAAAACATGACAAGAGTCTTAGACTTTGGGGTGTAAATTGACTGGACCTGAACGAATGTTTATTTTTTAGATTCGGTTCGTTTATTTGATCGAGCTTAAACTTATGTTCATGTTCGATTCGTTTATTTTCGAACCAAGTTCGAATCGAACCTCTTTTTAATCGAATCGAACCTAAGTGAATATTGAATTTGAGAATCCTCTAGTAAAAAGGAGTGAAAAGAAAATAAATGGAAATATATATATGTGCCTATAATTAGAATAAATATTTATTCACGTATTTCTTTATCTAACTCTTATTCATCTTTGCAAAAAAAAATATTAATAAGGATTCATCTCTATGAAAAAGTATAATTATAATATATTTTTATATCCATTCAGATGAGGATAAGGAATAATGTAGGGATATGCAATAAGTAAGATGTATACTTGTTCTTTTGATTTGAGGATAAACAAGGGGAAAATACTAGATATATTGATGATGGATGTTGTAACCACGATGTGATTATTTATTTTGGGATAGTTACATAGAAATAAAACCTACATATCTCGTAAATATTCATTTATCTCCAGACAAAGTACACTTATCCTGGGACAAAATCCACTTATCTCAAAATAAGATCCACTTATACGGATAAGGATTTGTAAATATGTATGTGTGTGTTTATTGAGCTTTTAACGAATCGAACCTAAGCAAACATATGATTTTTAGCTTCGATACATTTATTTAATTGAGCCTAAACTTGTGTTCAGGTTTGGTTCATTTATTTCTGAACCGATTCTGAATCGAACTTTTAGCGCGCCAAACCTGAGCGAATATCGAACTTAAGAATTTTCTGATACCTCAACCTATACTCTAACCAAAAAAAGTGGGGTTGGAGTAGGGATGTCAGCGGGTCAGGTTCAGGAGAGTATTAGTATTCCCAAACTTATATCCATTTATAAAACCCCTGCCCAAACCCACACATTTATTAAATGTGTAATTCTAAGAGGATACCATATACCCATCAAGTATCCTTGTACCCAATGGATATCCACATATCTAATATAAAATTAATCCTAGATTAACCATTCATACAATATATCATTAGAAAAAGATAATAAAAGTAAGTTAAATAAAAACTTCACACACATCGAATATATAGTTAAGTCTAAAGCAATTAAGGACATAAATAATTTGCAATGTTGGAGTATGGTAATATTGAAGATGCAAAACATATTGATATTTAGTTGGTGCATAACACATAATGTGTGAAGTCGAAGTGGAGACTTCAAACATATACAATACATGTGCTTAAATATCATGGATGTGTATTAATTAGCCAGTTTGTCTCTATTGATTAAATTATATGTGTGTTACATGCATAAAAATATGGTTGAATATGAATAAGTGGATTAATGAAGAGAAATACTGAGAAGCTTTTATATAAGTGAATTGAGAACAATTGCATATGATTTATGTTTGACCAATTTAAATAATCTGAAAGGCATAAACACAATCACCTATATGTATATGTTCACTTAAATAATCTGAAACGCATAAACACAATCACCTATATGTATATGTTCATGTATATGCATGTGTACATGTTTATGTGTATGTATGTGTGTGTATGTATTCGGCTTCAGGACGGGTTCGAGATAGAGTATCCATAAGGTAATCCCAAACCCGGACCCGAACCCATACATGTAGTAATTTCAAACTCAAATCCGTCCAAAAAATTAATGAGATGGATTTTGAGTCATTAAATGGAGGGGGTTCGAGTTGGAAATTCAACGGATACACCCACCTTTACATCCTTAGTTGGGGGATGTTAATTTCTAGAGTAATTACAAAAAGTCCCTAAACTATTCACCTAGTTTCAATGTAATACCTAAACTTTAAAAAGATTTTTAAGCCCCTAAATCATACACCCGATTTAAATGTAATACATGAACTTTGAAAAGGTAACAATGTGGTATCGAAAAATTTTGTCTTAGTATGGTCCTCGATTATTAAAATTTACTTGGGTCATTTCAGCTATCCAACTTTAAGTTTCAATAGTCAAGGACCACACTGAGATAAATCTGGAAAGAATGGAATGTGCTTGATATCAGTCGAATGAGAAAATTTGAGTTGAGATACAATTATGATTGTAGCTTATAACGAGGCTATAAAATTATGGAACATAGATTAATTAACTTAGAAGTGTGGTTGATGCTAATTTGCCCTACTTTGGCCCGTCTTCTTGCATTTAAGTTGGTGTTCTTCTCACTGGTTAGGATCTGGTTAGATCGGTGACTTGAAGAAACAGAAATTCTCAATGCTCTACATCATTCCCTCCCATCAAGGCCCCCAAGCCTCACGATTTCAATGATGGTATTTTTAAGCATCATTGGCTGCTCATAAAAGGGGAGCTCTACATTGTGTTTGCCTTTATCTTTGAGGGAGGCGGCTTGGTCAGGGAGGTGAACCATAACTTCATGATGGTTGTCCCCAAGATGCCATTACCTAGCGACCTTGGAGACTTCCACCTAATCTCCAGTTGTAATATTGCTTATAAAATATTTACCAAAGTGTTGGAAACATGACTTGTGGTGGTTCTCCCTGATCTCATATTACTCAACCAAACGCCCTTGATTAAGGGTTGTTCCATTGGAGATAACTTACATCCTGTGAAAGAACTTGTGGTTGGGTTCAATCATAAGGTAAAAACATCATAAGCTTTCCTTTTAATTGATCTTTGCAGCACTTTCGATACTATTGAGAACTCCTTCATTATGTAGAGCCTAGAAGACTTGGGGTTTGGTCAACATTGGATCACCTGGATCGCTAAGTGCATCTCCACTACTTTGTTGTTAGTGATGGTGAATGGATCTCCTTAGGATTGTTTTAAGGTACATGGGGTTGAGGCAAGGCGACCCTCTTAGCCCACTCCTTTTTATGGTTAGCATGTATGCTCTCCTGCTTGATGAAGGACTATGTATCTTCATCTGCATCTCCGTTAGCGGTCAAGTAGCTCCTTAAAGCATTCCATTCAATCTCCAGTTTATCTATGAATGCCCAAAAGAGTAAACTCTTCCGACCATCACACTCTCCTGATGACTTTGCTATGTGCCATCATTTGTTGGCTTCCTCCTAAGGTTGTGTCGCATCTATAAGATTGTTGGAGGATAGAGTGGGGACCTTATGTCTGGAAAGCAAAGGTTCTTTCCCTTGCTAGCCACTTACAATTGTTGTGCTCGGTGATTGTCAGCACAACCAATTACTGGGTAGCCAACATCACTATTCCTTTGTACACCGCACGAAAGGTGGATATGCTTTGTGTGGATTTTCTATGGGGCTATGAGTACCATGCGATTTCTTTGGAATTTATTTGCCTCCAAAGGCAGAGTGATGATTGGGTGTCAGATCAATGGCCGCCATTCGTGAAGCTATGATGATATCCCAAGGATGGAGGATTCTCACCCCTGATTCCCACATCAGAGTGTGCTTTATGCATGCCAAGTACTTACACTTTGCTTCCTTCTGGGAGGTGTGCCCCCTGCCTTTTTCTCACCCATGTAAAGTTGTTCCTTGTGAGCTAGGAAATTTTTTATGGAGTTGTGGGCTACTTAGCCCCTCCTTTCATATGTCTTCCGATCATATGAGGGTTCTCCTTCTCTACGTCCTTTGATTTGGTTCATCCTTTGGCGCTACTGTCTCATGAGCCCGACAGGTTTGCGCTAAGGGACTTGCCTCAAAGCACTCCTGCATGCTCTATGAAGCAATTGTCAACTGCTTGCCCAACATTTATATGTTATCCACACATGTGATCATCGTTCATTCACCATGCTATCTCTGTCATAACGGGGTTGGAATCTTGTGATCATCTTTTATTTGGACGCCCTATCGCCATGAGATTTAAAGGGTTGCTTTCTCATTGTTAGCCTTGCATTTGTCATTGCCCTATTGTGTTGAAGATGTGTTAGGTTGGATCAAAGGCTTTGCCACTGCTTCTGTTTATCCCTTGTGTCGTTGCCACCACAGTCTAAGAAATCTAGGGTGAAAGAAACCGCCGCTAAGCTAGGCCTCATTCTTCATCGTTTGCAACTATTGCACAATCTATTGTCCAAGCAATGTGTATTCTTGGAAGTTAATCTCGGACATGAGTTTTTGCGTTAGTCGGATGCCATTTAAACTTCCCTATTTTTCTTGGTTTCTTAGGTTGTTTACTTTATAAGACTGGCCTTCGGATCACTTTTATTATTAATATACAGAAAATCTTACCGATAAAAAAACACCTAGATCATGGAACAAATGGAATAGTATTTGCATATTAAATCATCTTTTAAATGAAATTAATAAAGAGATATATCCTTTTTTAGTAAATGATATGATCAAAACAAGCAAAATCAAATCGCCACGGAATTGAAGAAGGTTTTTAGGCCCCGTTTGTTTGGTTGGAAATGAATTACAATAGAATGAAATCAAGACAAATATGAAATTAATAATGGAATGGAAAGGAATAAGTTTTTTCATTTCATTGTTTGGTTCATATTAGGAATTGAAACATCTATTATGAGAAACAATCCTTTCTTATGTTTGGAAAGGGAAATAATAAAAAGAAAATAATCTTCCTTTGATATATTTCGTTAAGTAGAAAAATAATAGGTATTCTCAAAATTAATTTTTCATGTAATTGATATATTTCATATAAGAAATCGATAGCCAAATTTAAATGGAAACTACTTTGATTTTTCCATACAATTGATATATTTGATATATCCATATCCGTAGCTGCTAGAATATTTTATTATCATATCTATATCCATATCCTAAAAAATTGAAAATATTATGGGTATCTGTATTTGCAAAAAAAACGCATCACTGTCCCTATACGTATCCACTAAAATGTAACTAGTATCCATATCCTAAAAAAACTAAAGATGGTATATGTACACATATCTATAGTTTAAAAAAATCCATTTTCATGTCCATATCCATTTTCATAAAAAAATATCATCCACGTACATAGTAGCCGCAAAAAATTAAAACTCATATCCATGTCTGTATATGTATCCACTAGAATATAATCAATATCCATATCTTAGAACAAATAAAAATTACATCCATATTCATATTAGAAAAAAATCCCATGTCCCCGTGCATATCCATATCCGAAAAAATAAATAAATAACACATCCATGTTTGCATCCATATCCGCAAAAAAAATCATATCTAATATATTTTATCCACATAATAGATATATTTAATATACATATGTATTCATATCCGCTGGAATATCTTGTAACCATATTTGTATCTGTATCCAAATTGAACCGTATCTATTTTCATTTCTGCAAAGAAAATCCTATATCCATGTCAGTATCCATATATGCATATATTTGCAATTTATCCGACCTTTTGCATCCACATATTTGTATCTATGTCAATGTCCATATATCCATGTCAAAAAAATCACATCCATGTCAGTGTCCAAAAAAAATGTCCAAAAAGAAAACACACATATCCATGTCGATAATCATATATTTGTAACAATGATTTAAAAAGTATTGAAGAAGAATACATTCATTAACATTTCTAAGGAATGGAATCACAATTCCTAAGGGGTACCTCGGAATGGCAATTCCCATGTATGAGGGGATCCGATTTCCTTTGTAATCGTTATTCTTATTCATACCTAAATATTATCTAACAAACACATGAATGGAATCAACATGGAAATGGTGATTCCATTCCCCACTATTCCTGCGTAACACACATGGTCTTACATTAATCACAATTCCTGGATCTTTAGTCTAATTGGGAAAGAGGGAGAGATGTAGACATCCCAGATGACCAATTTGGATATATTAGGTTTTTCAAAAAAAAATATGAAGAAATATAGAGACCGTGATAAGGCTTCCTTGTGACATTAATTTCATTTCGTTTTCCTAATCCTTCTACTTCGACAACCTTACGTTTTCTGCGGTTTATGTTCATTGACTCTTGGGGTTATTTATCTAACAATCCCCTCTTTTAAATTTAGCCTCTACATTCCTTTTTTTGGGCGAACTTTGCATTTTATATCATAAATGCTACGAAGCACTTAAAGTCAAATTGGATCGTATAATGACAAAATGGTGATGACATCAGCTAAGTATTGATTTCTCATAACAAAGTCAAATAGTGTGACGACATGGTATCCCCAAAGTAAGACTTGCTGCTCCACATTAGTGTATAGAAAGAGTAAAGATAATTCAGGAGGTAAGAATTCTCCTTAGTTGCAAGTATATCCAATTCCAGAATGTTATCTTGCTTAAAACCTTTTTAGTCAAAAGCACTTTTTTTATGAACATTTGATGTTTAGTTTGGTTTGGTCTCTTCAAAGGAACTCCTTGGTCGCACTAAAATAGTCGTCTCATTTCTTGTGTACTGAAATCCAAATTACAAGTCCAACATTATGGATGGAAAGTATGTATTTTCATGTATTGTATGCCCAATGCTTGAGGTGAATAGGTAATAAATACTGGAGAACGGCAAACTTTTGTGCACGTGATGGAATACATACCTTCAATCTCTAAGGTTAGATTTGAAATCTTGACTTAACCAGAAAAATTAATAAGGGCTGCTCCTGGAGGAAGGAGGAAGAGGTGGTTGAGGAAGAGGAAGAAGAAGAGGGACAAAGAGATGTGAAAAAAAATGTAAACATCCTATAGCGGCTGCAGGTACTGCTCTCCCCGCATGCGTAGCAACAGAAAGATACAATTGTGAATTTCGTAAGAAAATAAGAGAACATGTTTAATTGCAAAAAAGGTAGAGACATAAGCGTTTTTGGAAAAACTTGATATACTAGATCATCCAATCTTGACTATAAATCTCCATCATTCACTCGTATGAAGATGTCGAATAGATCTGTTCAGGAACTTCTGATGTGTTGGATGGGTTCTCCTTGTGAGAACCTAGTCCATATATATAGGATATTGGTAGTCCTATTTGGAAAAGGAAAAATCAATTACTACTTGGAGGAGGAGATCAATTACCTTTTTAGGAGTAGGAGTCATTTTTTCCTAATCCCGTTGAAAGTAGGAATTCATATTTTCTTATTTTCTCATCTCCATGGAGTATAAATAGGGGGTATGGGGTGCATACCAGGATCATCCCTACACGAGCTCTCCTAGCACAAGAAAGAAATAAGAGAGAGAGAGAGAGGAGAAGAAGAAGAAAGAAGGTTCGTGGTTGCTGCGGAGTTTGGAAGGAATAACCTTTGGAGCAGTTCTTCTCCGGCATTCTTCCTTATAGTTTAGTGACGGATTTACCAATGGATGATATTTTTCCTCTCTTTATTCTTCATTATTTGGTGATTTGTAGCAATGTATAAAGGGTCGGCATTCCGTAAGCCCCCCATGGAAGATTATTTCGATTATAGTGCTTGGTTTTGGGTTGCGATCAATCCCGTGGTTTTTTCCTCGCATTAAGGATTTTTCATGTTAAAATTTCTCCGTGCATCTATGGTTGATTATTTTCTGTGATTGAAATTTTCTTCCGTAGTTGTTGTTGGTATATCGTGCAGGCTCTGCTTATCAACTTTTTTCGCGATTCAATCTATACGGGGAATCTGTTCCCAACAAGTGGTATCATAGCAACGTTCAATGGAGGACTACAAGATGGAGTTTGATTCAAGCAAGATGATTAGTCTTAATGGGACTAATTACAATTTGTAGAAGAACAAGATGAATGATCTTTTATATGTGAAGGCTATGCACCTTCTGGTGTTCTCCACACAGAATCCGAAGCCAAAGCCAATGAGGAATGGGAGTTTGAACACGAGCAGGTTTGTGGCTTCATAAGACAGTTTGTTGATGAGAATGTGTACAACCATATCCAAGATGAAAGTCTAGCTAGAAGCTTGTGGTTGAAGTTGGAAAATCTTTACGCCTCTAAAACATGAAGTAACAAACTGTTTCTTCTAAAGAGACTAGTGAACTTGAGGTTTAAGGAAGGCAACTCTGTACTAGATTTTCTGAATGAATTCCAAGGAATTACTAGTCAATTGACGAGTACGGGGATAAAATTTGAAGGAGATATGTTGGGACTGTTACTGCTTGCTACTCTACCAGATTCATAGGAGATTTTCATAGTCCCACTTACGAATTCTACAGTCAATGGGGTCATTTCTTTTGAGACAGTCAAGTCTGGCATTCTCAATGAGGAGATGCGAAGAAAAACGCAAAGAAACTCTTCACATTCTGAGGTTCTTGTCATAGAGAACATGGGAGGGAGCCATTCCGAGACTAATACAGGTAGAGTTAATGGCAGAAACAAGTCTAGATCCATATATCAGAATATGAAGTGCCACTAGTGCAAGAAGAAATAACACAGCAAGAATTATTGCTTCTAGTTAAAGAGAGATAACAAGAATGATGACGACAAGTAAGAGAAAAAGAATGGTAATCATCCCCCGATCTTAGTTGCCCCTGTTGCGCTCGACCTCCGCTCTCCCCCCCCCCCCCTCTCCTCCTCCCATGGCCTTCGTGTGACCCCCACCACCGTCACGACCACCTGTCCTAACCGTCCCCCTCCCTTGACATCCGACTTCCCCCAAACCTCCTCTATCATCCCCCTCGCTAGTCCATCAGCTCCCTTTCTACTTGTGATATGTTATTCCATACCATTGAATGTTCAAGTCTAACAATCAATCGACATAGTACTTTGAATCAGAATTCGAATAGTAAGTATGTGATTCCATTATAAAACTAACCTGCAAAAAATCAAAATAAGTTAGTGAATCCTAGATGCAATAGACGAATGCCATCAATTCAAAATAAAGATTCATAGTGATTCAAAAAAATAATTTCTCTAATAAATTGTTAGATGTAGAGATGACTAGTAAATTAGAGATCATATATGATTATAATTCATGTAAATACTCAATCAACACAAATTAAAGCTATTGTTACATTTTATCTTCAATTAAAAATAGAGAGTTTAACACCTATAATCCTAAATACTTTTATTATTATGCATTGAACCCTCCATAATCGCAAATTACCTAAAGAATCTTGAATAGTTGTTCCATCTTACACGTAAAACCCTCTACTAGTTGGCTCCACTAAACCAACCATTCTCTTAAGTTAATCTTATCATGCAAAATCTATTGGTTAATTTTTATTTATTTTATTCACTTGTGTTTCACCACCTCCCCATCTACGCCACCCTTCCTCCTCCCTCCTCTTCCACTACCTCACCACCTATGCATGGTAGGGGCCTTTCGTCATGGCCTTTACGGTGACAATGGGGGCACCCTCAATCGTGATGTGAAATAACCACTTCTAACACCAACCACCTCCCCTTCTTCGCCCACACCTAAACCCTCTGTAACCTCTCCCTCTTAGGCTGCTTCCGCCTCGACCCCATGCAAATACCCTCTCCTTATACCTCACTTTTCACCCCCTCCTCTGCCCACACACTCCTTGGCCTAGGGCTCAACTTCTTTCTGACTACTACCACATTATGGTGAGGAAATTCTAGTCCCAAATCTAAAATCAGACTCGAAGATCCTCCAACTACATAACCAAATGGAGGAGTCAAATCAAAAGAAGTCAAAGCTGGAGTAGAAGCTCAAGCAGAGGAGCTTGCACATCAGCGACTAGAAAGAGCCCTAGCGGTAGCAAAGCCTAACTCACTCCCGATCTTTGCAAGTTAATCCATAACTCCGCCAAGCTATTGTTCAACATGATGAAAACTGTCAAGTGGGGTTTGGACGTTGCAGCAAGTTTCTTAGAACCGAGAGTCCATTACACAAGGAGGTCGCATAAGAAGTACACTTTCTAGTCGCATACGACCGAAGGATATTCGTTGGCTTTCACGAGGAGAGCTTCATGGTCGAGTTAGGAGCTAGTGTGAACAAATGAAATGAGTATTTCTTGAAACTGTCAAAATCCGTTTATATACTACACAGGTTGGCGCACTCCGATGACACGAAGGTTAAGGTCTATCATGTGAAGATGTGTTATGAATTCTCCAAAGTTTGCATGGAAAGCATTGTAAAGAATGTAGTTTTATACATTGAACAAAAGCCAGACATGTTAGGACTAGAGTCATATTACCATTGTGGATTCTAATAGAATTGGACTCCTAATTCTAATAGTTGTTGAGTTGTATTTTAGTTGTAGTCACGATGGTAATATGACTATAGGGTTGTAATTGGGCTATATATAAGAGATGTGAGCATTGCCTCCACACCACAACAAGAGGGAACATGACAAGAGAAAAAGAGTGTCGATGAGAGATGAGGAGAGAGAGCAAAGCAACAATGAGAGTTACACTCATCCTACATCTTAGTGATTTTCTTCTCTTCGGGTCAGGAGAGGTGACCACCACCATCATATATGGCTCTCCTCTCCTTATGTGGTTCTCTAGTAGTGGTTGATTGTGCATCTGCATTCGTATCCGGGTATTTGATTCCCAACAACCGGTATCCGAGAGAAGATGATACCAAGTAGTGTCCCAATAACTTGCATCAAAGCATGGTTTGAAGACACTGATTGACATAACATGACATATCAGAATGAGGTTCAAAGTCAAGGAGAATGATTGCAATGAGCAATTGAGATCCGGAGCATCTTGAGTCTGACTAAGGTGATCCACGAGTCCAGATAGGGGTTTTTGCATGCTCCAAATGAGTGGACGGTTTAGATCAAGAGGATTGTGCTCCAAATTTTCAGATCATGCAAGGAGGTATGATAACAAATCAGATGGTGAAGTTCACATTGAGGGGTGCATGATTCTCTGTGGAATCCTTCAACGGGATGAATGGCTTCACATTATGGAAAAAATGGGTGAATAACATACTCATGTGAGAAGGACTTGTGAAATCTCTCTAAGATAAAGAAAATAAGGTAGAGAAGATAAAAGGGGAAGAGTGGAAGAAGATGAGGGATCTTGCAAACAGTACAATTCAATTATTCTTGGAAGACAACACTCTTCATGATGTCATCGGCCTAGAGGATCCAACATAGGTCAAGACGAATCTTGAGGGATGATACATGTCAAAATCTATGGCGAACCGGCCATTGATAAAGAATAAGCTCTATTGTCTAAAGACAACTGATGGGACAAAGATCTAGGTGCACTTGGATGAATTCAACAAGATTGTGACAGACGTGCTCACACTTGATGAGAAGAATGTGAAAGGAGAATCTCTCTTCAAGGAGGAGGATAACACACTAATCTTGCAAAGTTCCCTTCCATCTTCCTATGATCATATTGTGACGACATTGGTCTGTGGCAAGGAGACCATCACATTGGAAAAGACAGTTGCTTCGCTGCTTATGAATGAGTCTCGATGGAGGTCGATAGATAAGGCAACGAATGATGAAGTTTAAGTGCTAGAAACTTAGGTAGACTTTCATGATCAAGGGAGACTGGATTCAGAGGTCGATCCAAGTCACAAAGGTCTAATCAAATGCTTCTATTGTGATAAGGATGGTTACAAAATAACTGATTATTTGAGACGTGAGAAGGATAAAGGAAAGAAGAAGGTCAATGATTCTAAATCTGACCAAGAGGAATCCACTGTAGTTTGTCAGGGATTGCTAACGTGCTCTAGGGAGATTGAGGTAGATTCAGGATGGCTTCTGGACTTGGGATGTGTAAGACCATGCGTGCTCATTCATGGAGCAGTTCAGTACATATTAGGCATGCAAATGATGGTACCATCAAGTTGAGAGGTGGAGAGGTTCACCACATCAAGGGAATTGGCTTAGTGCAATTTCACATGTTTGATGGAGCAATATGAACTCTAGCAAGTGTCAGACACATTCCTACTACCAAGAAGAATATCTTGAGGACATCGAGTTACCGTGGAAGGGGGAGTTCTCAAAGCGAGCAGGAGAGTGCATGTGGTGATGCATGGGATAAGGATGTCGAACAAAGTGTATATGCCGAGGGAAGGGTCATGACAAATGATAGAGCTCCACTTATTTCTAGGATGAGCAGTACGACGAGAGAGTGGCAGGTTATCGACATCTCTGCTATAGATGTGCACAACAAGGAAAATCAAGTGAGGTTTGCTTTACAAGAGGATGGCGACACAATCTCTAGTCACGAGAGATTTGTGATGTCGCATCAATAGGTACAATACTAAGTTGTGCGAACGTGCCTGAGAGTGGATACATCGAGGCACTTAGTGACATGTGCGAGCTCGAGTGGTGAGTTCCTACTGACGAGACCTATATATGATGAAGATGG
Source organism: Ottelia alismoides (assembly GCA_037367405.1). NCBI lineage: Eukaryota > Viridiplantae > Streptophyta > Magnoliopsida > Alismatales > Hydrocharitaceae > Ottelia > Ottelia alismoides. The sequence continues at coordinate 706,273 of JAZKJV010004294.1, read as the reverse complement.
TCCAGTGCAGACTCAAGATGATGAAGAGATCATGATGGAATTCAGCTCAAGGGAGAGATTGTTAGGATTAGGGTCTTATTAGGATTAGTAATTCTAATGGGATTGGACGCCTAATTCTAATAGTAGTTTAGTTGTATGATATTTGTAATCTTGATGGGAACATGACAATAGGGTTGTAATTGGGCTATATACGGAGGGATGGGGGCATTACCTCCATATCACAACAACATGGAATACTACAAGAGAAAAAGAGTGTGGGGGGAGAAGAGGAGAGAGAGAGAGAGAAAGAGAGAGAGAGAGGGAACAATGAGAGTTGTACTTGTTTTACATTTTGCTGATCTTCTTCTCTGGTAGTCGCGAGGTGACCAACCATCAGCATACTGGTTACCCTCTCCTTCATGTGCTTCTATGATAGCGGTTGATTATGCATCCGTATCCATATCAAGGTGTTTATTCCCCAACAATTAGTATCCGAGTGAAGACAATACTGGGGTGTACCAGGTCATGTCCCAACAGAAGGTCAGGCTCATTGTCATGTCAGGGTTTCTCGTAGGTGGGAGCACATTGTCAGAAAGATAAAAAAACATCAAGGTCGTGATTGGGGAGGATAGTGGATATATGAGGAGAAGAAAAGAGGAATGATAGCAATTGCAAGTATGACAGGAGTAACAAGGGTACAATTGTAAACATTTAACCGAATCTGCGATTGTTAACAAAAAAAATTGAAGGAAGATAATACAACGGTTACCAAAAAATCAATTAATCTTAGGAACAAATGTCCACACGATATTCAAAATATATTCATATTATTATTACGACATTCTGAATTCATTCATTCAGATCAAAATATAGCAAATGCCAATAGCTTCTGTCCTAATAGAACCTCTAGATAGAGGAGATGCATTTGGAGATAGGAGGGTCCACAATCATGACACAATAGTGACGAAACTTGCCTATCACTCCAAAGCGGAGGTTCGACGTAGACATTGTGTGAGATGGAGGACGAGTTCAACATAGGCGGTGGTAACGGAGTGGAATCGGGTGTGGCAGTTGAGGGGAGGATAAAGAAGGGGCATCATTTCCAAATGTGATGAACATGAAAGGGAAAACATGTTAATATTTAACAGATCCTATCGATGTTAACCGAGAGGAGTTAATGTGAGATAACACAAGGGTATGTCACGTAATGATCAGTAATTATCCAGAGGTCTGGATGTAATTCACAATTGTGGAGGGGTTAGGATGTAAATACAAAAGTATAGAAGGACATGTGGGTAAAAACCGCAAAATTTATTTGTTGTTCTCTCTTCCAATACATGAAGACTAGGGCTGGACGTTATCTGGGTCCACCTAAATAACTAACCCAATTGAGTTGGCTCGATTTTGGATTGGGTTAGACCCAAACCATAATATTTATTTGGTTTTTTGGTTGGTTGATGGGTTCAAGGTACCCACTCAACCGAACTAAAAAATCCGAATTGCTAACTGGGCTATCTTTGATTTTAATCTTAGCCTATTCAACCTAAACTATCACTTCAAAGCCATAATTGTTTGTCATTTGTGTGTGCCCCTTCATTTCCATATATTAAATACACTCCATCCGCGGCTCTACATCCAAAATTGATGTTGAGACTACCAAAGAGAGAAGTAATCATAAATATATGTGTTTTGTCTAAACGATTCAACTTTCTCCCTAAAAACCCTCTCAGTCACTCAACCTTAGTTATCCCTCAAGCATGTAGTCTTGTATTTCTCGATCAATAGAGAGCCTTATAGCTGCAAGCTTCCAGTTGCATGCAATTGTAGTTTAAGTTTGCGGACCTTGTGATTGCGGCAAATAAAACATGCTACTACCCCATAGTTGAATCTTCCCCGATCAATATTTTACAACATCCATTTGTGTTGGATTTTCTTGCTATATCAGTTAATGTCATATTAAAAACATCTTGTGATGAACACATGTTGACTCAAACTTATGATTTGTTAGATTCAGACTTCATAATTTACAAAGCTTATGAATTAAGAGGAAAAAATGGATAGCATAAAACCAATTTGAGATTTTAACATATCATGATTAGAATTCTAAAGTTTAATTATAACTCAATCCAATCGGTCCAAACTCATAATCCGAATTACTTCACCCGCTTTAAATTGGCTGGGTGATAGTGGTTACTTTTTAAACCTAAACCGCATGCCACCTGAATTATTTACCCAAATCGATCAAATGCCCCCCCTCCAACCAATGAAGACATATATATTCCCTTGTGGAAATAACTGTGATTTATTGAATATTACAATGGATGTATATTTTTTCTAATTGCTAAGTTAGTAACTATTAATACGAATTTAAACAAAAGAAATCAATAGACAACCATCATTGTATAAATAATTAGCAACAAATATAATATTGTATGCAAATTAATAAAATATATATTTGCAACGAATTACATTCACTATATTTTTTAGCATTTAGGAATATAAAACAAATGTTTAATTATTTGTTATCATATATAAAATTTTGATTGTATAAAGAAGCCTCTATTAATTGATGATAAGAAATGTATGCTACGTTCATATCTTCATAGGATGCGCATATAAAATAACGTAAGCTTTAATATTGATGGCACATATATGTGTGTGCGCGCGCATGCGTGCGTGTCAATATGCATGTATATATTTGTGTATTTGTATGTGCGTGTGGAACAAGCATGTTACAATTTTTTATAATGAAAATAAAACATTATTAAAAAAGACATATTATAATGTTTTTGTTGTAGATAAATACACAACTATATAGAGAGATTTAAGACATATTATATTGTTTAAATTTCAGATGAATATACAACTACATATAAGGATTTTTTCAATGAGCACATACCTCTTTAGGATTTTAACACGCGTCATCATTTTTACAAGTGATTACGATAATTTTGAGAAAAATATCTATTATTTACAAATGCCATATTATTTCTTACTATAATGAATTTTTCAAAACATTCTTAGATAAACACGGAATGATCATTTGCAAAGATAGAAAAGACATATGTAAGACAAATAAAGATACGATTATTTTATATTAGTTTAAGATTCATTTTTTGTGTGAAAAATGGCTATTTATAATAAGAATATGACATGATATTTGTAAAACAATAGATATTTTTGTTCAAAATGATAGTTGATACTTGTAGAAATGAGGGTGATCAGTACAATTTGTAATGATCCATGTACTCGTCGGAAAAGCTCTCTTTATGAGAGAGAGAGAGGAGAGAGAGAGAGCATCTATATATACCTTCTTTAAAGCTTGGTTTTTTAACCAATGCTTGGCATGTGGCATTGTGTCTGGGCAGATGATCGAGTGGTTTGAGGTGGCAGACTCAAATTATCATTGGAGAGGGTGTCGAGATGACCAAGTGGTTTACTATATACTTTCTTTAAAACTAGGTTTTTTAACCAGTAGCTGGCATGTGGCTTGTGGCCGAGTGGCCTTAGGCGGCACTCAGTTAGAAATCATTGAGAGGTCGCTGGGTTCAAACCCCAATTTTGAAAATTTTAACCATTAATTGCTGAGTGTGTATCTTTTGAAATGGGAATTTTATAAGCATATCCACGGTATTCTTGTGATATCAAGAGTACGCTCTATATTCAAAATTTTATGCATGTGCCCCTCTAAACACGTGTTGTCTACGTTCGTGGACAAAAATGCTATATTATATATAACATAATTAAAATCATGTTATATTATAAATATAATGTAAATAATAAAATATCTATATACCCTCTAATGCTGGGTTTTCACCCATTGCTTGGCAGATAGCATCATGGGAGGCCTTGAGTCTCCCTCTTCACTTTGGCCATTTCATCGTTAACTCTTAAATATTATTTTTAAATGGAAACCATTAATTGTTGGGTGTATTTTTTAAATGAGAATTTTATAAATATATCCATGGCATTCTTGTGATACCAAGAGTACACTCTATATTCAAAATTTTATGCATATGCCCCTCTAAACACATGTTGTCTACGCTCGTGGACAAAAATGCTATATTATATATATAACATAATTAAAATCATATTATTTTATAGATATAATGTAAATAATAAAATATCTATATACCCTCTTTAATGCTAGGTTTTCACCCATCGCTTGATAGGTAGCAGCATGGGAGGCCTTGGCGTCTCCCTCTTAGCTTGGCCATTTCACCATTAACTCTTAAATATTATTTTTTAAAATTTGCATATATGCTGTTGCATACAATAGTATTCTGGATATTATAATTGGTATCTATTAATTGAAATGGATTTAACATAGTAAAATTATATCTAATGAAGCTGAATAAATATTTTACAAATCATTTAATTATTTAAAGTAATTGTTAAATTAATTCTTTACATATAAAATCAATTTTTTATAGATATTTTTCATTTTTTTGGGAAATTTTGAAATTAAAATTTTATTTCGCATCGGCTAAAAAAAATCCCACCGCGAAGCACGGATAATGTACTAGTATATGTATATATGCGGGTTTTAGTGTAAACAATGTATGTATGTACGTTCTCACATCAAAGTGATGTGATATTATGAGATGATATGATAACTGACCATGATACATATCTTCCAATGCGTGGTTAGTCAAGATAATTGGAGAAATGAAAACTTGAGGAATTAAATAATTGACTCGAGCATGTTTGGTGTGATTCATCATAAAAAGGGGAGGATAGGATTATTAGTTATTCGTTGGATTTATTTGAGATATTTTTTGCTAAATAATTTGTCATATGTTAAGACAACTCCTTATTACACAATCTATGTTTGGTTGTAGGCTACCCTCGATCTCCTCTCTATAATTTTGGGTCAGAATAAATGATATGGGTCCACAATTCCTATACCATAATACGTATTACAATATTCAAACTTAAAAACTCAAAATCAAAAACATTTTTTAGTTATAAATGTAAAAAAAAACATACAAACAACATCTCATCATATCACATTTATATTTCGAATTCTCAATCTAACTGCACAAATACTATTTATTAAAGGATTATCCATAATAGTAAATCTTTGAAATGAGCCTATCCAACTCAATTAAGGACAGCAATTTAGGTAAACAACAGGTAAGTAATGCTGGCGTCTTTCTCATTCTCCCAGTCAAGAGGTCCAAACATTGCTTTCTATGCTTTTTCTTCTACTTTGAATCCCTCTTGATATTGTGATTTAGGGCCCGTTCGGTAGGAGAATAAACAAGAATAAGGATAGAGAATAAGGGGAGGGTCTATTCTCCGTTCGGCTGGAGGATAAGAATAAGGAGAATAAGGTGAAATAAAAGTAGGTAAGGTGGGATAAAGATATAAATAAAAGTAAAATAAGATGGAATAATAGGAAATAGTCGTACCACTGAAAGCCGTGTCAGGAGGAGAATTGACTCTTTATTCTATGGCTTATTCTCCAACCAAACTAAGCCCAATGGTCATTTATTTTATTATTCTCTTTTATTGGTAGATGGATGGGATCCTTCCGTGATGCCATACGGCTCCCTCTCCTCTCCCTTGCACGCATTCTTGCCCACCAAGCAACCATTTTTTTCCAACGTGGGGGCCACGGCCACCAATAAGTTCCCTATACGTATAAATATCTCCCACGTCGCAGCCTAAGATCATTCATTCCTCCATCCATCGAAAGTTGGCGCAGATCGAGTCGGGCCCTCACGCCCTTTGCCCCTCTGATCTATCCAAACAGGTGGGTTCTTGATATGGGGTAATCCCATCATCTGCAGTGTTTCATGATCATCTTGTTACCTTTTCGGCTTCATTATATCACCACCCGCCGGTCGTTGACTTTTGTCTTTCCCCTCGGCATTACTCCTCCGGACAGTAGAGCTTCTGTGGGCTTTTTCGGAATACCAACGTGACAGATCTCTGAAATTTGATATGGTTGACCGAAAACTGTTGGCTTTCCTTTTTTATTGTAATTTTCTTTCTTTGCTGTCCTGTTCTTCATCGAATGGGAATCCTCAACTTGCTCTTGGCCCAGAAATATTTTTGTTGACATGCGCAGCTGTTCAATTATGTGATAGCCATAACATTATTGCAGGAAAAGACACGTTCTCTCACTTCCATCTTTCCCTTCTTGTTGATAGATGCTTCTGCTTACAGGCCATGCTTATGCATCTAAGTGACAAGGGAATTGCATCTTGAAGAACGGGAGATGAGGAGAGAAGGCGGCGAGATAAGGGTCGTCGATGAGAACGGATTAAATGGAGGGAATGGCCTGTTTCAAGAAGCGTCATCGACAGATCCATCGGGAAGGAAAGTTAAAGAAGACGGAGTCGGTCATCTGAAGATCGAGGAGGACCAAGATCATGGAAAGAACAAGAAGGCAAAGGATCCCACCATCCCATACTACAAGCTCTACAGTTTTTCCGATTCAACTGATGTGTTGTTGATGATTGTGGGCACGATCGGAGCTATCGCAAATGGTCTTGCGCTTCCTCTCATGACTGTTCTGTTCGGAAATCTCATGGATTCCTTTGGGCAGAATAGTGATGTCCATGAAGTCGTTAGGAAAGTTTCCAAGGTAAAATTCATTTAAACTCTTTAGTTATCATCACTTCAATTTTTGGAGAAGCCATTTTTAGACATGAAAAGTTATGTTAGCATCTATTCTACAATATTTTAGTAGATTCTAGCTTAAATTGCCCATACTCTGAGGAAACTGCAATGACTGAGATCATGTTCTTGACAATAGGTGTGCCTTCAATTCGTCTACTTGGCCATCGGATCAGGCGTTGCATCATTTCTTCGTGAGTAGATCATATTTGCTATATGTAACTTTTTATCAGGACAAAATGGTAGCTGAAAAATTATAGAACAAGAAACTTATCCTTTTTCGTTGCAGAGGTCAGCTGCTGGATGGTTACTGGAGAGCGGCAGGCAGCTCGAATAAGGAACATGTACTTGACGGCGATTTTAAGACAAGAAGTAGGGTACTTTGACAGGGAGACGAACACCGGAGAGGTTATCGGTAGGATGTCTGGTGATACTGTTCTAATTCAAGATGCCATGGGTGAAAAGGTAACGTTATTGGCAGTTCATCTTACAGATTTTTTTTAAAAAATTAATCACTAATTTATTTAAATATACACATCTATGATTAACAGGTAAGCAAGTTCATGCAGTTGTTCTCAACATTCATTGGAGGATTTGTTGTTGCATTCATCCAAGGCTGGCTGCTCACTCTCGTCATGATGTCCATGCTTCCTCCTCTTATTATAGCTTCCGCTCTTATGGCCACTATTATGTCCAAGATGGCTTCAAAAGGACAGACAGCTTATGCAGAGGCTTCTATTGTCGTTGAACAAACACTTGGTTCAATAAGAACCGTATGTAACTATTCCACGAACAAGCAGTATAGCTAAACCTCTCCCCCCTCATCCTAATTTTTCTGTTTTCTTTTTCAAAAAATTAGGTGGCATCTTTTACCGGGGAAAAACGAGCTATTAAGAAATATGGAAAATCATTGAAGAGTGCTTACAATGCTAATATTATAGAAGGTACTGCTATAGGTGTGGGATTTGGTACTGTCATGTTCCTCATGTTCTGCGGTTATTCTTTGGGTGTGTGGTATGGAGCAAAGTTGATACTTGACAGAGGATATACTGGAGGAAAAATCATTAACGTGATCTTTGCTATCCTGACTGCTTCTTTGTAAGTTTCGAAATTACCCTCTTATTTTTGAATTGCTGTTAGTATCATCAGGATGCTTTGATCTGAACCAAACTGTTCGTGAAGTTCGTGACAAACTGTTAGTTATCTTTCTTGTCCAAAATTTGGAAGGCAAGTCTATCACTATCGAAGTGAAGTATGGCATTTGATACAAAATTGTTTATTTTCTAAATTTGTCATTTTGTGTGAAAACATATTATGTTTCTTCTGTTCCAACTTGCCTTTGTTCATCTGTGCTGAAATGCTCAATCTTTTAGTCCCACTTCAAGTGGGCTTCTTTCCCTTTTAACTGTTTCCAAGTCTCCGATTTTATTTTTTTACTGAATGTGATATATATTCCATTGGATGGCCTATTTATGAGATTGATATTCCTTTCGGATGAATGCAATATGTCACAAATGTAAATTGTTAGTTCACAACTGTTTGTTTTTAATTCTGCAGCTCTTTAGGCCAGGCTTCCCCATCCATTAGTGCTTTCGCAGCAGGACAAGCGGCGGCATACAAGATGTTTGAGACAATAAACAGGAAGCCGGAAATAGATGCTTATGACCCAAGTGGTAAGACGTTGGATGATATTCGAGGAGATATTGAACTACGAGATGTTTATTTCAGTTATCCAACTAGACCGAATGAGCAAATATTCAGTGGTTTTTCGATCATGATAAAAAGTGGCCTCTCTGTTGCTTTGGTTGGAGAGAGCGGAAGTGGAAAATCAACAGTTGTAAGTTTAATAGAGAGATTCTATGATCCTCAATCTGGGAAGGTCCTTATAGATGGCATAAATCTTAAGGAATTTCAACTCCGTTGGATTCGAAGCAAGATTGGGCTGGTAAGTCAGGAGCCTGTCCTTTTTGCCTCTAGTATCAAAGATAACATTGCCTATGGTAAAGAAGGAGCCACTATCAAAGAGATCAAAGCGGCATCTGAGCTTGCCAATGCTTCAAAGTTCATCGATAAAATGCCCCAGGTATGCCTCCCACTTTTCTGTATACCACTTTGTCAGATTGGTGCATGTCATGTGCAGTCAGATGCTCATGCGATAAATATGTAGTGCTTTTGATGCAAGTGATTTGTTTTGTTAAACGGGTTAATATAAATCGGTGAAGATCCATTAATCCTATGAGATTACATGGAACTCATATTCTTTCACAAGATAAGAAACTGCAGACAAATCCTACCTGCTTGTAAGCATTAGGGTATCCCTTCCATTGAGAAGGATATCCATATAAATCTTTATGTTTTATGGTTTTCTTCATTTCCTGCTTAATTTCAACAGATACCATCATCAGGATACTTCTCAGTATAAAGTTTATTTATTTATTTATTTTGATTCCATCAACTGTTTTCCATTCATAAAATTCCATACCATCTTGTAATTTTCAGGGACTTGATACCATGGTAGGTGAGCATGGAACTCAGCTATCAGGGGGACAGAAACAAAGAATCGCCATTGCCAGAGCAATCCTGAAAGATCCAAGGATTCTTCTTCTAGACGAGGCGACGAGTGCACTTGACTCCGAGTCCGAGAGAATTGTTCAAGAAGCATTGGATAGAGTGATGACAAACAGGACAACTGTGATAGTTGCTCATCGCTTAACTACCATCAGGAATGCTGATATGATCGCTGTCATCCATCGAGGAACCATCGTAGAAAAAGGTAGGATCCTTTCAGATATTTTTAAATCGAGAACAGAATGTTTCCCAGTTTCTTTTACATAGATCTACAATAGGAATTTCCATTATGATCATTTTCATGTGATTATCATTGTTTTGCTTTCCTGCTTGCATGGTTCTGTGATGCTACTTTATCTAATCAAGTATTATGGTTGTCAGGATCACATTCAGAGCTGATAGGAGATCCAAATGGAGCTTACAGCCAACTCATACGCTTACAAGAAACAAAGAAAGATTTGCCCCTTCCTTCTGATCCCAAGTCAAACAGCAACTCAATAGAGGTTGCACGCCAATCTAGCCTGCGTAATTCCCTGCAACGATCAATAAGTCGAGGGTCGTCAGCTGGGAACAGCAGTAGGCACTCATTCTCCTTACAACTGGGGATACCTGCAGGACTAGATATCATCGAAAGTACTTCAAAGAATCCTGACACAATTGAATCCGTGGACAAGGCACCAGAAGTTCCACTCCGCCGTCTTGCTTATCTTAACAAGCCTGAGATCCCTGCCATAATTGTTGGCACAATTGGCGCGATTGTCAGTGGTGTGATTATGCCTATGTTTGGACTCATTTTGTCCAGCATCATTAACACATTTTACGACAAATCACCCGACAAGCTTAAGAAGGACTCAAGATTTTGGGCATCAATGTTTGTTGTCATCGGAGTGGCGGCTCAGATTTCTTTCCCAATGAGATCATACTTCTTTGCTATAGCGGGGTCCAAGTTGGTAAAAAGAATTCGGTTAATGTGTTTTGAGAAGGTGGTCAATATGGAGGTTGGTTGGTTTGATTACTCTGAAAATTCTAGTGGAGCAGTTGGTGCAAGGCTATCTGTGGATGCAGCTTCAGTGAGGGGTCTTGTTGGGGATACATTAGCAATTACTGTTCAAAACATCGCTTCTTTAGCTGCTGGTTTGGTGATCGCTTTTGTTGCAAACTGGCAACTATCTTTGATAATATTGGCATTGGTACCCTTCATAGCTCTTAATGGATATATACAAATGAAGTTCCTAAAAGGATTTAGTGAGGATGCAAAGGTGTGTTCTTGGTCCACTACCATGGACCTCAATATGTGAAAAGGCTTTCCATTTTACTTTCATCGAAGAGATTTAAATTTATCACAATATTTATGCCTTACTCCCTTCATTTTTTTGTTGCTACTGGTTTCCTCTCCATGTCTCCGACATTATAATTTTTAAGACAGACTGCTATGTGCATTAGAAAAAAACTGATGGCAGAAACAAATGCAGGCAAAGTATGAAGAAGCAAGTCAAGTGGCAAGTGATGCAGTTGGGAGTATCAGAACCGTTTCTTCTTTCTCCGCGGAGGATAAAGTGATCGAGTTGTACAAAAAAAAATGTGAAGCTCCAATGAAAACAGGGGTCAGGCAAGGTCTAGTCAGTGGAATTGGTTTCGGCATCTCTTTCTTCTTCCTGTTTTGTGTATACGCCACGATATTTTATGCTGGAGCAAAGTTAGTTGAACATGGAACAACAACATTTGGCAAGGTTTTCAAGGTTAGTCTCTTCATCTCATGTGTTACTTTTTGAATGCATTTAACATGCCAATGCTTCTCAGATTATAACAAAAAGTCTAATTATTTATATGGCAATATACATAAATCTTTTTTTATCCTCTCCTAAATCGTGGTAACAACTTAATTTTTTGCTTCATGTGCTAAAAGAGAGTACTCAGTGTCACATGTATATTCTCCTTGAAAGAGACTGTCAATTGGAGAAGAAACAAAAAGGGACCAAATTTGTCCAAATTTTGAGACTAGGAATACTAAAATCTTTGGATAAACAAGGTAGAAATTTTGGGCTCAAGGAAGAAAGGAATGACTATATATAATTTTAATATTTCTCAGTGTAAGTCTAAGGATTCTACTTCTTGCATGACCAATTGCTATCTCATTGAGCGTGAGTAAAAATTATTAGATTTCTTTTCAGTCAAGGTGACTACAGAAATATAATAATGTCTGTTTTATCTTGTAACAAATAGGTTGTGGTTTCCTTATTTTTTTAAAATAAAAATTGATGCATCTGTTTGGTTTTTAGGTCTTCTTCGCTTTAACAATGGCAGCTATTGGTATATCCCAATCCAGTGCATTTGCTCCCGATGCTACAAAAGCAAAATCCTCAGCAGCTTCTATCTTCTCAATTTTAGATAGGAAATCCAAGATTGACCCGAGTGATGATTCAGGAAATGTTCTAGACCAAGTCAAAGGAAACATCGAATTCAAGCATGTCAGCTTCTATTATCCCACTAGGCCTGATGTCCAAATATTTCAAGATCTTTGCTTTACTGCCCATTCTGGAAAGGTAGGGGTCGTTTTTCTCTATGCTAAACATATATTATATGGTCAATGATATCTAATGCTCCGCCTTTGCTGCTCATTCTGAACTTTTTTGCATAGTTACTAATTTGTTTTCTTTTTTCCTCTTTGTTTTCATGAATATGACAGCATCATGAATACGTTTTTGTAACTCATATGATATCAAGGAGATCTTTTTTGTCACTCTTAGATATGATTGTGATTAAATTTATTGTTACAGATAACATCAGGAATAGGCTTGCCTCTTAATTCTTGTACCACCCTAAAGGCCTAGAGTCTGCAATAATTCTTAGAACTTAAGTAATAGTTTATAAATCCCTATTCCATTTCCCCCTGCTCCTCCCTTCATGCCTCTCCTCTCCAAACCTCACCCAACATACATGTTCACCCTTCTTACCCTCCCTCACATCTTTTAGTTTTGTATCTACATGTGAGACCTTGAAGAAAAGTATACAGTATATTAGCTCTCCAACTTCTGCTTTTATTAGATGAGATCACATATTAAGGTCTTCATGATTCAGAATAACACCTGCATATATACCTTTTTTATGAACATTGATAAGATACCCAATTAGATAATATGTCACATAATTTAGTAAAACAACCAACTGGATAATATATCATATAATTTAGTGAAACGATGTGGAGAAAAAAAACCAAATCATCGAACCAAAGTAACACTGATTCAAAACTTCCATCCTGATTAACTACCTTGTGTTGTTGGATTCTAAAACTGACCATTTTGATATCCATTTAGACTCTTGCTTTGGTTGGAGAAAGCGGATGCGGCAAGTCGACTGTAATAGCATTGTTGGAGAGGTTTTACGACCCAGATTCAGGCCACATATATCTCGACGGTGTTGACATAAAAACTCTAAAGCTCAGCTGGTTGAGACAGCAAATGGGCTTAGTGAGTCAGGAACCAGTCTTGTTCAATGACACCATCAGAGCCAACATTGCCTATGGAAAAGATGGGGAGGCTTCAGAAGCTGAGATTATAGCTGCGGCGGAATTGGCCAATGCTCACAAGTTCATAAGTGCCTTAAAACAGGTAAATCATCATCTTTCGCTTTATTATTTTCCCAACAGCTTTCTATTTTTATAAGAGCAGGTTCGGAATAAGCAGATCAGTGAAAAGAATAAGGCACTTCTTCCAAAATGAATCCAAATATTTTAAATTTGAGAAAATGGGATTCAATTGAAGCACTCTGTGACACTTGAGATTTTAAGTTACATAGTTTAGAGTCTGAACACTGACATGACAAAGCTCGTAGATTGTTGATTATACTTTCAACTTTTCCTTCAACTCATTGCAGCTCAGGTTAAGATGCGAATATAATGTAATGCTACTGCTTTATGGTTCTTGTTTTCAGGGTTATGACACAGTGGTTGGGGAGCGAGGTATACAGCTATCTGGTGGGCAGAAGCAGCGGGTGGCCATTGCTCGCGCTATAGTGAAGGATCCTAGGATTTTGCTGTTAGACGAAGCAACTAGTGCACTTGATGCAGAATCAGAGCGTGTAGTCCAGGATGCATTGGATAGAGTTATGGTGAACAGGACCACAATTGTGATCGCACACCGGTTGTCCACGATCAAGGGGGCCAATTTGATTGCGGTGGTTAAGAATGGTGTCATAGTTGAGAAAGGGAAGCATGATGCATTGCTTAAAATGAAGGATGGGGCTTATGCATCTCTAGTGGCACTTCATGCTAGTGCCTCACTTTAATATGAAGATCTCTTTATGTCTTCACCATAGCCAAGATTTTTGTGTGATGAACTGTCATATGACAGTACCCCTATCTTCTATTTTTTTGAGAGATTACAGTTTATATGGTATTTATATATTTATATAGAGAATTGTACCAAATTGACTGTAATTATTGTCATGTATTTATAAGGGTTTTATCAGTCGTGCCCTCCTTAAATAATGTTATATCAGTTATGTCCCTCCTTTTTTTAGAATAGTAGTTGTGCACCTTACTCTATCCACAATAATCACTTGTGCCCCTCGAGTTAGTTGTCTTCAATCCCCATTTCAAACTGATGTTAACTTTGACGACACAAGGATAAATAGATAAAAAAAATCAAGGGTAGGCTAGTCTTTTTCTTCTCCTTTTCTTCTTCTTCTTCCTTCCACTCTTTCTCCTTCGTCATCCCCCTCCAACCCTTCCTTCTCATCCGACCAACTCCTCCGCCCCTCCTCCACCGCCCCTCCACCTCCATCGCCCCTCCCCCTCCAGCCTCGTCCGTTGCCCCTCTCTATCCAGCAACATTCCTTTCTCTTCCTCTATGTTCTCTATTTCTTCTTCTTCCTCCTCTTGTTCCTCCTCCTCTTCCTCCATTACCCTTCTTCTTCCTCCTCCTCTCATAGATAAACCATCCATTCCATACACAATAGTAATTCTTATTAAATTCTTTGGTGAGATTTTGTGAACAGATTAATCAAAAATTTACAGCTACTAACAAATATGCAAAAAAATCAGGTTGCTCTTTTCTAATGTACATCCAAACCCATCTCGCATCCTACCACCTCATGTCAACGTTGTAGCTGGAGGAGCTCAAATTTTCACACCCAAACTAGCTACATGTCCCCCTTTCTGCTCGTCTCTGACAGCTACAGGATTCCGATGATCCGTGCACCCAAGTCCCTGCAACACTTTGGTATAAAGAGCAACAACATAACCACCTCGTGTTATAGTCGCAACAACAAGGCCCTTTCAGTGGTTCCAGCCACTAAACCTCCTCGCATCAATAAAAGTCCACCGGCGCTTGGTTCCGTTGAATCTTGTCTTCGTCGGACTCCATCTTCGTCAGCAACAACCGGAGGAGGAACCATAATATCAGCAACTTGTGCCCTTGTTAATCAAATCATAATTTGTATAAATCATGCTTTAGTTCAATTCATTGACGGTGAAACTAACAGACGGGCACAAGTGATAACGATGCAAGAAGTAAGGGTCACGACTATTCTAAAAAGAAAGGGGTATAATTAATTTTGCAATATCTAAGGAGGCCACAACTGATAAAAATCCTAATTATAAGTTCATGCTTTAATCTACGATTTTATTTCCTTTAATTATGATATGTTATTATATTTTACTTTATAGATTGGTGGTACTGAATTCAAGTAATCAAGTAAACCACAAAGAACACACACGTATATGTGATAAACTCCTCTCAATGCAGTGCCCGACCTGAATTACAAACTAGCTAGGAACACCAATAAAAAGATAATAAATAAGTTTAAAATAATTAAAAAAACACTATAAACATCCATATGATTATATATATAGAGGGCATATCCAGAGAGCACAGTGCCCATTTCGGGTTTTTTGAGCACCAAATGTCGGCTCGCCACGTATATGTGTTGGTTCTATTTGGAAGGGGGCGGTTTTTGGTAATAGCAATGTGCTTTGCATTATTAACATAATAGGAATTCGAGTTAAATCATTTCCATAAAAATAGGTGGTCGGTTTTAGTAAAATAAAAAATACACATTTTAATTATTGCCGGCATACAGTCTATTTATGGAATGATCATTCCACGTACAGATTAGAAAAGGGCATATGATTATAATTATTCATTACGTCAGTTACTAATGTCTATACAATAATTACCGATTACACATATGCATATTACTGAACGCATTATGAATGTTGCTGAATTTATAGTTATTTTACATTTGTAATATTACATTGTACAGAGATCAGTAATTCATCCATGTTACTCAAGTAATAAATATTCATTTCTCAAGTAACTATTGTTGTGAGATCAGTAAATAAGTATGTGAATTACTAATGTACATACAATAAAAACTGATTACAAATGTCCATTTTACTGAAGTCATTTTGATTGTTACTAATGTTATAGTTACTTAATACTTTGAGTCTTACTTAAGCACATCTTATTTACTTATATAACATTTTTAATTACTTATAATGTATTGAGTGTTACTGATAGCAATACATAATTTACTGGTTACGTGGTTTTTTATACTTATTCCAACTTATTTATTCCATTACCTTCTTTTACCTACAACTTATAACAAGTTACTGATGCTTCTATATATCTTACTTGTTTTATTCTTTGTTTTGACATACTGATCGAATCACACCTTCTTTACTTATGTAGCCTCTTTAATTACTTGTAATACGTCAAGTGTTACTGAAAGTCACACATAAATTACTTAATTAAAGTTATATGGTGAACATTCAAATTTCAACTTGTCTTCTAGTTCATTTAGATAATGTTGTCTTGCTCTTGCTCCTCGGCATAACAACAGCTTCTTCAAGACACCAAATTCTTGCATTGTTCTGCAAGAAACAATAAGTAAATTTATATCCGTGAATAGTAAGAATTGTATAAAGAAAGTAACTCAGCAATATACTCTCTTCAGTAAGAATCATTCAATGACAAGTAAATTGTAATGAATTGTTAGTAACATTTGTTATATGACAAGTAACTTGTAATGAATTGTTATTAACTCAGCAATATACTTTCTTCAGAATGAATCATCCAATGACAAGTAACTTGTAATGAATTGTTAGTAACTCAGCAATATACTTTCTTCAGTAAGAATCATTCAATGACAAGTAACATGTAATGAATTGTTAGTAACATTTGTTATATGACAAGTAACAAGTAATGACTTGTTAGTAACTCAGCAATATACTTGCTTCAGTAAGAATCATTCAATGACAAGTAACTTGTTCATTCAATGACAAGTAACTTGTAATGAATTGTTAGTAACGTTTGTTATATAACAAGTAACAATTGTGTTAGCATTAGTAACATAAAATATCTAATAAGTAAATTACTCCAGTAACTTTTAATACAATATCAGTATCCTTATGATTTTTTTAAACGTTCAAAGATTAAATCTCAATATCCAAACGTAAATCATTGATCATCATTCCTTCTGAGATTTCATGATACAAACTCAATCGCAAGTCATCCATCTCATTTGAAATTGAAATCCAAAGAGAAATCATACACCGCAATTCATCTTTGCAAATCACACTTTCTCATGATCCAGAAACATAACAAAAAAAATCAAAATCTGGTCTATAATCAGTCAGATTCAAATCAAAATGACCAAAAAAATCAATTCTTTCTACATACTATCAGATTCAAATCAAAATACGAAAAATAAAAATCTAATCAAAATACATAACCTTGCAATAGATAAAAACGTTTCCCTCTATTTCTACGATTGATCGACTCACTTTGCAAATTGCTAGATCAAAAAATGCCAGATGAATCTCCTCTCGTTGTTGTCTCAACGAGAGGTTTCCATAAACGTATACTAATTATAGAATTGTTAAATTTTTCCAATTAGCTTTCCTTCCATTTTAGTTACAGTTCCTATTTTTAAGGGATTGAGAGATACAAATCTCACGGCTGGAATTAGAGGCTCATCTCGTACCAAATGTGCACAGTGCTCTCTGGATAAAAATCCTATATATATAGGGCTTATCCAGAGAGCACGGTGCCCATTTGGGGTTTTTTGAGCACCAAATATCGGCTCGCCACATGTATGTGTAGGTTCTATTTTGAAGGGGACGGTTTTGGTAATAGCAATGTGCTTTGCATTATTAACATAATAGGAATTCGAGTTAAATCATTTCCATAAAAATAGGTGGTCAGTTTTAGTAAGATAAAAAAATACACATTTTAATTATTGCCGGCATACAATCTATTTATGGAATGATCATTCCACGTATAGATTAGAAAATGGCATATGATTATAATTATTCATTACGTCAGTTACTAATGTCCATACAATAATTACCGATTACACATATACATATTACTGAACGCATTATGAATGTTACTGAATTTATAATTATTTTACATTTGTAATATTACATTGTACAGAGATCAGTAATTCATCCATGTTACTCAAGTAATACATATTCATTTCTCAAATAACTATTGTTGTGAGATCAGTAATTAAGTATGTGAATTACTAATGTACATACAATAAGTACTAATTACAAATGTCCATTTTACTGAAGTCATTTTGATTGTTACTAATGTTATAGTTACTTAATACTTTGAGTCTTACTGAAGCACATCTTATTTAGTTATATAACATTTTTAAGAGAAAAGGGAAGCTGCTGCATGTAGCAGCCAACGTGGCTGCTACATGTGGCAGTTTCCCCAATTTTTTTATTTTTTTTCAAAATAAAACAATGAATATTCATCTATATATCCCTCCTACATTCTATTAAAATTTTGTCAGAAACAGAGACTCCTAAGCCCTCCATCCAGACGTTATTTTTTTAACGGTCGCAGGATTTTTTAAATCGACCATGTTTGGATGGAGGCCGTAGGAGTCTCTGTTTCTGACGAATATTTAATAGAATGTAGGAGGGATATATAGATGAATATTCATGGTTTTATTTTGAAAAAAAAATAAAAAAAATGGGGGAAACTGCCACATGTAGCAGCCACGTTGGCTGCTACATGCAGCAGCCTCCCCGTCCTCCATTTTTAATTACTTATAATGTATTGAGTGTTACTGATAGCAATACATAATTTACTGGTTACGTGATTTTTTATACTTGTTCCAACTTACTTATTCCATTACCTTCTTTTACCTACAATTTATAACAAGTTACTGATGCTTCTATATATCTTACTTATTTTATTCTTTGTTTTGACATACTGATCGAATCACGCCTTCTTTACTTATGTAGCCTCTTTAATTACTTGTAATACGTCAAGTGTTACTGAAAGTCACACAAAAATTACTTAATTAAAGTTATATGGTGAACATTCAAATTTCAACTTGTCTTCTAGTTCATTTAGATGATGTTGTCTTGCTCTCTCTCCTCGGTATAACAACAGCTTCTTCAAGACATCAAATTGTTGCATTGTTCTGCAAGAAACAATAAGTACATTTATATCCGTGAATAGTAAGAATTGTATAAAGAAAGTAACTCAGCAATATACTCTCTTCAGTAAGAATCATTCAATGACAAGTAAATTTTAATGAATTGTTAGTAACATTTGTTATATGACAAGTAACTTGTAATGAATTGTTAGTAACTCAGCAACATACTTTCTTCAGTAAGAATCATTCAATGACAAGTAACTTGTAATGAATTGTTAGTAACATTTGTTATATGACAAGTAACTTGTAATGAATTATTAGTAACTCAGCAATATACTTTCTTCAGTAAGAATCATTCAATGACAAGTAACTTGTAATGAATTGTTAGTAACATTTGTTATATGACAAGTAACAAGTAATGACTTGTTAGTAACTCAGCAATATACTTGCTTCAGTAAGAATCATTCAATGACAAGTAACTTGTTCATTCAATGACAAATAACTTGTAATGAATTGTTGGTAACGTTTGTTATATAACAAGTAACAATTGTGTTAGCGTTAGTAACATAAAATATCTAATAAGTAAATTACTCCAGTAACTTTTGATACAATATCAGTATCCTGACAATTTTTTTTAAACGTTCTAAGATTAAATCTCAATATCCAAACGCAAATCATTAATATCATTCCTTCTGAGATTTCATGATACAAACTCAATCGCAAGTCATCCATCTCATTTGAAATTGAAATCCAAAGAGAAATCATACACCGCAATTCATCTTTGCAAATCACACTTTCTCATGATCCAGAAACATAACAAAAAAAATCAAAATCTGGTCTATAATCAGTCGGATTCAAATCAAAATGACCAAAAAAATCAATTCTTTCTACATACTATCAGATTCAAATCAAAATACGAAAAATAAAAATCTAATCGAAATACATAACCTTGCAATAGATAGAAACGTTTCCCTCTGTTTCCACGATTGATCAACTCACTTTGCAAATCGCTAAATCAAAAAATGCCAGATGAATCTCCTCTCGTTGATCTCTCAACGAGAGGTTTCCATAAACATATACTAATTATAGAATTGTTAAATATTTCCAATTAGCTTTCCTTCCATTTTAGTTACGGTTCCTATTTTTAAGGGATTGAGAGATACAAATCTCACGGCTGGAATTAGAGGCTCATCTCGTACCAAATGGGCACAGTGCTCTCTGGTATCCTATATATATAAGAAATATTTTATATAGGGAAAAGAGATCCTGTAGTGCAGCCAATCCCCTGCACCCAACCCCTCAACTGTTCGATCAGACTCCTCGCGCACCGTTGGATTGGCTTTCCCGAATCAACGCCAAACCATATCCTCTCCCAAATCCCCTTCTCTCGCACCCTCAACGCCCCGCAGCCCTCGTCACCCCTATTTTTTACGCCGCCTTCGCTCTCTCCGCCGTGTGCTTCTCACCGCCGCCCCTATCCTTCGTGAAGGTGGTCCACTCCGGCGACGAGGAGACACCAACTTCTCTTGCGAGCCATATCCATCCCTCGCGCATGCCTCTCCATCGCATCCCTCGCTCCCCTTCCAAATCCCTCTCTCGCCCGTGTGTGCTTCCTTCCATCGTGTGGTCGAGGAGACACCGCCAAGCACCGACCTCTCCCTGGCATTCTCTTTGGCATATAGCTCACCCACCTCTCATCATCATTTTAAATTCCACGAGAGAAACCTAGAGGTTTGAGAGATGTTGTTAAGTTTACGCTTCTGTCTTTTTCATCCTCCTAAAAGAGGTGTAGATGTAAAGCATGTAGTGCTCCGTGGGATTGAATCAGATCCAACTTGCATGTTTGAAACTGCTAGGCAATTTATAGATTTGTTAGTCCGAACATAAGACATACTTCAGATTGCGGTTTTAATGTCATTTCTGAGTCATATACCCCTGAGAATGGTTCTAACATATACCCCATGTGCATGTGACAAGATTTGGAGGGCCCCTTTAGCTACTTGACAAATGCTTGACGATATGTAGACAAACTGGTTTGTTTTGGTTTACAGTTTGATTTTATTTGATTTTTCTAGATGGCCTAAATGTTCATCACAATGAATTGACCAAAAGATATGTAATCGAATAAATCAATTTGGCTCGCGTGACCACGCTTTATCCATCTGATTTTGTGCTTGCTAAATGATTTTGTGAAACAACTACATCAAGGCTGCAATTATTTTAACTGTCAGAAGACGAGCCACATCGGAACCGTTCCTCATAAGCGCACCAAAAATACATCCACAAATCTCTCACCATCATCAAAACATCGCGCAAACTTCAACGGTCCAAAAACTATATCTACAACCAAAGAAGAGGCTTGTTAGGCTCCGTACTATTTATTAGCTTAATATCGATCCAAAAGAAACTAAAACCAAAATAAAAAACAAACATCCGTGGTCAGAAATTGATCAATCAATTAAGACCATTACCAGGCATAATTCGTCACACACGAGCCTTCTACTTCATATGTATGTATATTCAAATTGGACAAAGTACCTTCAACATCATAATTAAGCTCATAATCCTTCTTTTTTACTAAGTATTACATCAATTTTAACATTGTACAAATGAAAACTACAAACGCCACTGCAAATCCAACTATTCAAATCAGATTTTGCATTTAACATGAAGAAATATTCTTCATCAGCTCTAATTCTTATGTAGATGTTCTCAGTCTCCATTAACCAAAATGTGAATTCATATGCGGAGAATATTTCCACTCCTCGCCACAATACCCTGTTACCTTCTTCGTTCATGCTCCCACAGGAAGTTTTTGACGATCCTGTGGTACTTGGGCCGGAACGGTACTTTCCTCGCAGCAATTGTCCTTGCAACCTCCATTTAATGACATTTGATGGGTAGCAAAAGACCCAACTGGCGATTCCTGCCATCCCTCCAGCCAGTAGCAATGTTCCTATGCTCTCATGATCATTCATCCCGCATCCTGGATGGAATTTCTCTCTGGTGAATTCGTACGCCCAGAAGTAGACACCATGTGTAGGTGGGTGCATCTCAACCGTGAGATCGAACTGGGGATTTGGAATGCTGGATGCTGCACCAGGTCGTGCACCCAATTCACTGCACCTGGCCTCTCAACCATGCGATCGGACTCCTCCCTGCACCAAATCTCTTCTATACACAATGATCTTAAGAGAAGCAATACTTACCGAATTGTGATCAAGCTGAGCCATATGCAAAATGAAACACACATGTAGAAAGCTATACAAAACAAAAGTTCTCAAAAAAAGTACAATCGAACTACTAGACTACTGATAAACAGTGCAATAAAATTTAATGCAAGAGGGAGATCCCCTTGTAGCTCAAGCTGCTATAACATCTTAAGAAAGAAGTTGTATATGTTTGATGAGACAATATTCAGTATTCCTCTTTACAAGGGTTATGGTATAAAATCATAATAACAACATATATCACCATTCAATGCCATTGCAAAAAATGATTGTATCGAGTCCTCCATGGTCTATTTACTTCTTCAACTTCGTCGATGCTCCTCTGGATTAATTAAAGCCAGTTCAAACTTGTTGTATTAAAAATTGTATTTAGATTTTAATTGGAAAATCTATGTAACTACAATTGAATTTAATTTGGTTTCAATTGGGAAACCAAATGGCTTGGAGGGAAAGTTGGGGATTCCCAAATTGGAAACATGGAAAAGTTTGGGTGGAAGTTTAGTACCATACCATGGAGCTCTAAACTTTTGGTGGGCTTATATATGAGTTCACATCCCAAGCCCTTGTAGCAATAGTAGAGAGGAGGAATGGAGGACCACACACGTATGCGCGCGCGCTCCGCTCCGTCTTGGGCTCGGGCTCGGGCTCGGGAGAGTCAATTCGGATTTCGGATCTCGGGCTCGGGCTCAGGAGAGTCAATTCGGATCTCGATACTTTTGCTGCGGGTTTCATTTGGTAAGTCGATTAAATTAATCACACGATTAATTTAGTAAGTCGACTTAAATAGGAATTCAACTCTCCATTATGGACGTGATTCTGGTCATGATTTCGGGATCAGTAATGACGCGCCCGTTGAGGGGTGTTTTCGGAAATCGAGAGGCACCGCACTTGGGCACGCGACCATATATAAATATCCCTTCCCCTACGTCGTGTATTATACAATCTCGCAAGAATACCTTTCACACCGTCTTGGCTCTGCTTTTGGTTTTTCCTCTCGGCGGACGGACCTCTCTCTTTCTCTCGGCTGCAGTTCTCTGAGGTACTTTTGAGGACGATCTCGTCGGTGTGCACGGACGAAGATCGTGTGCCGTCGTATCCTAGGAGCGGATCGCCAGTACCCTACGCATCAGTATTGTGGGGATGATATCCTCTCTAAGGTCAGTCCATTTCATGGATGCTTCGGTGATTTCTAATCTAATATCTCTATTATTTTGTTTGCTGCAATATGTTTATTGCTTACCTTTCCTGGATCTCACCCGGTTTTATATTTCCATTTGTCTAATCAGTTCCTGCTTGCATGTTTGAAAAGCATCCCACTACCCTTGTTAATTCAATCAAATTAATGGTCAAATTAATCGATGTCGTTCGTTGCAGTCAAATAATGAGAGCAGATCAGGGTCGAGCGGCAATTTTTTTTACTTGGGCAAGCCCAAGGTCGAACTCAGGGAGGCAGCTGTCTCCTTAGGTAGATTTTTAGCGAAGTCCAAGGTTTGATTTTCAGGGAATAATTTTTTTGGTCTTTTTCGGTTTTTTATGCAAGACACATGCACAATCCAGCTAGTTTTTAAGTTAATTCAAATAAGTGATCAAATCAAGTCCAAAAATTATAAAACTTGACCAGATGATGAAATGCAATGAAATTAAGTTAACTATTTTTTTTAGAATTTCTGACACTAGATGAATTTACTGTGAATTTAAAATGAATGCAAGGTGATTTTCGTAATTTTAATTTTAATAAATACCAAACGTCAATATTTTTCAGAAACTAATTTATACTAGATAGGTCTATCTGAGAGACATCCATAACAACTTTTGATTCCTACAAATACTAAGTGAGGAATTAATTAAAAATGAATTACACAAATCACCAATTAATTTATTGTGATCTAAATATGCGTGCGAATGCGACGATTTTTTAGCCCTATGTAGAAATACTTAGACTCTACCTACACTAATTTTTTTTGCAATTTTTAGAGCAATGATTAAGATATTAATCCACTAATGACAGACAATGGGTAAAATATGCTATTTTCTCCAAAAATGAATTATATTAAATAAAGCATTGCTCATAAAAATTTGACAAGTATCAACAAAGATAAAGCATAAGATATTCTACAAGATGCAATTTTTGGAATTTGAAAATGAGTCTAAATGAATGTCTAAATGATGGTGTAAACACAGGGATGTAAATGCAATATAAAAATAAAATTGATTAAAGAAATATGCTGACAAGGACGTTTATGCAATTACTAGAACTAGCAGGGGCATGGGTGCAATTTTCTCAGGTTGCACGTGCGTCGCATGTGTTCTCCAGCTGGCTGGGGCTCGGGTCTGATTTGTTGGATAGGCAAGGGCCTCTAGCGTAAAGTCTCCATGAAGCTCTTGCTCCGCACGTGGTTTCTGACAGCGGGAGAGCATCTTGGCAATTGGCAAAATCTGCAAGGGTGTCCTCGCAATATACCTCAACCTCACATGTCATACACGTGAGATGGAGATGAGAATAGAGGGCATGCGGTCGGCGGAATCATGGACGAGGATCGTACTACGAGGGCAGCTAGAGGCTACAGTCGTCGATGTCGTTGCTGGCGGAGCACGGAGGGTTCCTGTCGAGGACTAGAGCTCGGCCAACACACGACCGAGCGGTGGCTTGGCGATGCAGGTCGAGGCGGATCTGGCTCGCAACTGCTAGAATCGGTGTCCTCTACTGCTATGGCCCTCGGCGACACACGCCCAGGGGCTTTTGCTGGTGGTGCTCATGTAGGCTGCATTGAGGATGGTGTGGATGACAAGGCTGTAGTCGGCGGAGTGTGCGTGCAGCTCCACGAGGTGGGAAGGGCTGGGACCTGAGGAGGAGGCGCGACGACGGCTGAGGAGCTTTGGCGTTGTTGCTAGAGCAACGGGTGGGCAGCTGCTGGCGGGGGTGCGTTGGAGGTCGTTGGTTGGAGGGCAGCATGGCAGCGTGAAGGACGGTCGGCGCGCGGAAGGTGGCGCGACTTGCTGAAGCTGCTCAGGAGGCGAGTGCTTAGCCGCTTTGGAAGCGCACGACCGTGGATGGTGGAAGGGCTGTGGGCTTGGCCGCAGCGTGCTCCTTCCGCTCGTCGACACACGACAGAGTGGAAGGAGGTGTGGTGGCAGGTCGATGCGATCGGTTGAGTCGGAGCTGAATGGCAAGGTCGAAGTTGTGGGGCAGCGAAGGAAGAAGGGAGCGGTGCACGGCCGTGGGCTGTTGGGGGCGTGGAACTGGGCGTGGCGGCGTCGCTTTGGGCTGCGGCGTGCTAGCAGAGGAGGAGCAAGTGGAAGAAGAAGAGGAAGGAGAGAAAACATGGGGTGAGAAGGGAAAAAATAGGGGATTTCACCGCATCCTCTGTTTTGCATGCATTTGTTTAGCGGACCTAAATGTTTGAGTAATCGATTGACGAAAGCTCGCCAAAAAATTCAAGAAAAATCACGGTTGCGTTCGCAATGTATGATTTATCCGTGAAAGTACAATTTGTTTGGTGATTCGGTGGTCAGAAGAAGATGAATCGAGGAGAGAGAGAGTGGGTGTAGAAGATGGTGATAGAGAAGAAGCAAGAAACAGGGGAGATGAGGAAGAAGATGGAAGAGGAAGGAAAGGAGGAAGAGGAGTTACATGGATGGGGATGGATCAAAATAGCCTGGGATGCTGGAGCTCGTGCTCCTGCGGGTCCTTGCTCGAGTCGTTCGGCGGGACGACGAGCTTGAGCAGCCTTCTTGTAGGAAGAGGATACAACAGAGAAGGAAGACACCCTCCTTTGGATCTCGCCTGGAGGTAAGGGGTTCGTCGCTCGACGGTGGAGATCCCCAGCTGTCACCTAAGGATTGCCGGAGCTCTCTCCTCACTTCGTTAGAATGGCAGATGATGGAAGTGGGTATGGTTGCTGGCTTTTTAAAGTGATGCGAGAAGGACGAGTGGCGCAGGTTGTGGGGCTTGTGGGCGAGGTGAGAGGAGCGGGAGAAGTGCGTGGAGTAGGGGTGGTCGCACCATGCGAAGACCGTCGGCGGTGCAAGGCGAAGGTGGCTGGAGTGGGTGAAGTGCGAGGGCGGAGCGGGAAGAGGGGATGGTGGTGCGCGTGACCGGGCTGTGGCTTGGTCACGTGCACCGCGCATGACAAGAGAGAGAGAGAGGAGGGTGACATGTGGTGCGTTGGGATGCGGCCACGTGGCGCTTCTTTATTTATTTATATTTTTTTGGAATAACAAAATGAGAAATGGGTGACACGTGGCAGCTCCAGGAGCTGCCACGTGTCGCTCCCAAAAAACCAAAACTAAATGCAAAGAAAAATCAAAAAAATATTAAAAAGGGTTGAATCAAAAAGTAGTTAACACGAAAATTGCTTGTCTCGATGAGATCTACAACTTTTGTGAAGGGTCGAAAATCAAAAGAAGTCATCTGTACAAAATGTATTTTTGGGTGGTACTTTACAGATATAAAATACCGCATTTTATCTTTTCTAATTTTTTGTCATTTTTAATTAAGAGAAAAATCAAAATAAAAATAGAGAAAATATAAAAAGAATATTTACAACTTAATCTATTTTTTTGGATTTTTAATAATTAAGAAAATAAAAGGATAAAATGAAGGGCAAAACGGTCAATATGTACAATAAACAAAAGGGGCCCAAAATCCAAGTTTTGCATACAAGCTCCGATTTTAATGAAATTGGTCTTGTTTCGAAGGTCTTTGAATGTATACTACTTTAAAAGTAAGTAGACCTAATTCGGAGGTTATATAAGAGAGATATGTGCATTCTAAGGTTCATGATTTCAAACTTGGATTGGGGTTTTATTGGTCAATTTTACAAGTTAGTATCTTTTTGATATTTTTCCTTTATTAGTGTTAGTAATATATACACTATAGAGTTTGTTTTATTGGATTCGGAGTTAGTATAAAATATATACAAATAGGGTATTTTTAACTGATATACAGGTTAATATTTACAAGTCAATCTGGCTTCTTATTTTATGCAAATATGAATGCTAAAATGCAGATTATTATGCTTGCATGAATGAATGCTAATTATGAAATATAAGTGGAAATATGCATCTAATTACTTAAGAACAAAGCTCTATTTTCAACTTTTAGAGTGATGAATCACAGATTCATCAACTCCCTATACTTAAACCTTGCTCGTCCCCGAGCAACTAAAATGAAATGCAAGAATGAAATGATTTTGAGTTCCATACCAAGGTCATGAACAAAAGTTGAAAATGGAGCTTGACTCTACCTTTGGATTAATTGTGTGGCGGAACCTCATTGGGACCAGAACTTAAGACCTAACAGACTTCAAGTTCCACAAGTCTTTTATTCAAGACTCCTCAATAGTCAGGTCAGAACAAATCCTCAAACGCAAATTTCTGATGACTATGATTCTTACTTATACTGTGTTAAGTGTGAAATATCTCTCCACATTAG
This sequence comes from Ottelia alismoides, assembly GCA_037367405.1. NCBI lineage: Eukaryota > Viridiplantae > Streptophyta > Magnoliopsida > Alismatales > Hydrocharitaceae > Ottelia > Ottelia alismoides. The sequence goes on along the minus strand of JAZKJV010004294.1, from coordinate 679,039 downwards.
AAATGGCTCAAAATCAGCCTCCTCTAACAAGGTAACTCAAATAACCCGGTCCAGTAACTCTTTCCTCGAGGAGCGGGGTATTCCCTTCTAAGTTGAAGTGCGACCAGCTCAAGAGGAGGGGGTAGAGAAAAGAATGGACGGTAGCCAGTGTAGCTACCTATCCCGGGATGACTGACCAGTATAGCCAAGTCATTCAGCTACATTTCTTTGCTAATATACATACTTCGACAGGTATTTTATTTTCACTTGGACCTGTCTGATTTTTTTGGAGTTTTTTGCATTTTCTCTCTTTTTTTTTCTTTTTTTTTCGTTTTTTTGAACTATATACAAGGTGCAGCATGTACATTAGGAGTTTTTCCTCTTGACCCAGTAGACTATCCTTCTTTTGAAGCATTATTGCAACCCGCAGCATCCCGTCCTTAGATGTCAACACCACCAGACTAGGTTGAGATGCACTACCCTCCCTAGAGGAGGACGGATGTTTCCACCCGTGTGCTACTCCAAGTTAAAGGATTCTACTTCCTCACCACCTCATCAACGAAGAGCTACGTGCATAGTGCTTGTCCAAGTTAGGTCATTATCTAAAAGAATCCTGCGTGTGCACAATATTCTACTTAGACTAATCAAGATGACATGTGAACATAGACTTGCGGACTCAAAGAATTAAGTCACTTGACCTAAGAAATCTTAACGCCAGTTCCTATAAGGTTCCTCTGAAATTAGGTGGATTAAGGTCAAATCAAGTCCATCCTCAACATCTACTCATAACTTGGTTTAGAACCCACTAGCTTTTCACCTTGCATATGCAAGATATGCAGATGAGATGCAGATGACATGCTATGAAAATGCAAGAATCTCTTTTCTTTTCAGATGCAGAGATGATATGCAAGAGTAAATAAGAAGCCTTTGAATTTTTCACATTTTTTGGTATACCTCCTATGTTACAACAATTTACAAGAGTATTATACAGATTATACAAGTGTATTTTACAAAACTTTTCTCCAAATTTTACCCAGCCCGTATATATTGCGAAATATATACAAAGATATGTGAAAGTACGAGCTATGGGTAAAGTATATATGTAATATATACACGCCCCCCTATACTTAGCGTGTGCTATGTCCTCATAGCACGAAAAGCGAGGAAAAAGACATAGCTCGTGCTAAGCGTAAGAGGGCCAAAGAGAATGAAAAATGTAAAGAAGTCATCCTGCCCCCCTATACTTAGGCTTTGGCAGCCTAAGTGTAGAAGAAGGTCAAAAATGGGGCGGACGAGGTTAAGAGGAGAAATGGTTGAATATACAATGCGGGCATCGGTCCCCCCTATACTTAGGCTCAGGTCAGCCTAAGTATAGGACTGGAGTGAGTATGAGGACCAATGTGATCTGGAGGATGTACAGAGACTCGACTTAAGTGGCTCATCCCCCCTATACTTAGGATCTGGTCATCCTAAGTATAGTCCAAGATGGTGATCAATGAAGCTGGGATGAGTTACTAGAGTCGCGGGGGAGAAATGACAGAATGTACAGGAATGATGGTATATTCAAGTGAGTTGGTTTGAATCTTTCAAGATGCTGCCGATGGCTAGAGCTCACTGTTGCAAGGTCTCCTGCGCGGATCGAGGTGTATCTGCTGAATCTGTCTCATGCATGAATACAATCTCTTCAACATGGACTAACTACTCATTGGATTCGATGAAGTGCTTCAACACTTGTCCATTCACTAGGAATGTCGGTACGTCATCTGCGAGATCTGAGATCTCGACACATCCACTATCGTGCACCGTACGGACGACAAATGGGCCTGTCCACTTGGACTTCAACTTACCTTGGAAGATCTTTAGCCTAGCATTAAACAACCATACCTTCTGTCCAGGAACAAAGGTCTTTGGTCTGATATATCTATCATGCCAACGCTTAACCTTGTCCTTGTACAGCAAACTGTTGTTATATGCGCGGTTTCTGACTTCCACAAGCTCATTCAGATCCATTTCTCTCTGCTTCTGCCCAAGGTGCGTGTTCCAATTGACCTTCTTGATTGCCCATTCTGATTTATGCACTAGTTCTGCGGGCAAATGGTATGGCTTTCTGAATACCATTTGGAATGGGGAGGTTCCTAACGATGTCTTGTAAGTTGTCCTATACGCCCATAGGACTTGATCCAAGATATGAGACCCGTCTTTCCTGTCTGGGCGGACAAGCTTTTGCAATATAGTTTTCACCTCCCGATTCGACACCTCAGCCATACCATTAGTCTGTGGGTGGTGAGGACTAGCGACACGATGTTCGATGCCGTAGTCCTTTAAGAGTTTCTTCACCTCTCGGTTTACAAAGTGGCTACCCCCATCTGATATCATCATTTTGGGGATCCCGTACCTAGAGATGATATGCTCTTTGATGAATTTACAGACAGTCCTGCTGTCTGCAGCTCGGGTCGGGATAGCCTCCACCCACCTGGATAGGTAGTCTATCGCAAGAAGGATGTAATCGAACCCATGGATAATAAGGGATGGGCCCATGAAATTGATGCCCCAGGCATCAAAGACATCACAAATGATGACAGGCTGCATCGGCATCTCATCCTTGGAACCAACGGTTCCTCCCATTCTCTGACATACTGGGCACGACTTCGCAAAGGTGATAGCATCGCGAAACAGAGTCGGACAGTAAAAGCCACACTGAAGTACCTTCCATGCGGTCCTCTTCCCGGAGTGGTGTCCTGCTGCCTCCAAGATGTGGCATAAAGAAAGGATACTCTGGTATTCCTCCTGAGGAATACACCGTCTCCAGACACAATCCAATCCTTCAAAGAAAAGGATCGAATCCTCCCAATGGTAGTGTCTAGCATCCGACTTCAGTCGGTCGATGTGGTTCTTGGGCCATCTTTCGGGAACCTTCTTGGAGACAAGATAGTTCACGATGTTGGCATACCATGGGAGTGAGTTGACAACAAAAATCAACTCATCAGGGAAGGAGTCTCGAATTGGTGAATCCTCGGAAGTATTGATATCTTCGAGATGAGAGAGATGATCGGCTACTACGTTCTTCTTTCCAGGTTTATCACGAATGTCCAAATCAAACTCCTGGATAAGCAAAATTCACCGAAGAAGACGCGCCGTCACGTCCTTATTCTCCATCAAGTAGCGTAGCATCGTGTGGTCAGTGAACACAATTACCTTGGATCCAATTAAGTGAGATCTGAACTTGTCCAAGGCAAACACTACCGCAAGCATCTCCTTTTCCGTAACTGTATAGTTACGTTGAGCGGTATCAAGCACTTTGCTTGCGCAGTGGATTGCAAATGGGATGCCATCCCTCCTCTGTCCTAACACAACCCCAAAAATAAAGTCTGATGCGTCCGTCATGATCTCAAAAGGTAGAGACCAATCTGGGGCTTGTAGGATAGGTGCGTCCATGATCATTCCTTGCAATAGCTTAAAGGCCTCAAGACATTTGTGATCCACAACAAACTCCATGTCTTTGCCTAAAAGTTCAGTTAGCAGTCGTGCAATCTTAGAAAAATCCTTAATGAATCTCCGATAGAATCCGGCATGCCCGAGGAACGACTGCAACTGCTTGACGTTGGTTGGTGGTTGGAGTCATCTGAACACATCCACCTTGGCAGGGTCAACCTCCATTCCTCTCTTGGAGATGACGTGCCCCAACACAATACCCTCCGTCACCATGAAGTGACTTTTCTCCCAGGAGAGCACCAGATTGACCTCACAACAGCATTTGAGGACTCGGTCCAGATTCCTAAGACAGGAATCGAATGAATCGCCGTGGACCAAGAAGTCGTCCATGAAGACTTCCTGGAATTCGTCAACCATTTCGGCGAATACAGCAATCACGCACCTTTGAAAAGTTCCTGGAGTATTGCATAACCCAAAGGGCATGCGCCTGAAAGCATAGGTACCAAAGGGGCATGTGAACGTGGTTTTTTCCTGGTCCTCCGGAGCTATGGCTACTTGATTGTAGCTCGAGAACCCATCTAAGAAACAGAAGAACTCTTTCCCCGCTAGTCTCTCTAGAATCTGATCAATGAACGGTAGGGGGAAATGATCCTTCTTCGACGCGGCATTCAGGCGTCTGTAATCCACACAGACGAGCCACAACGTGGGCACTCACGTCACGATCTCCTCTTTGTCCTCGTTGGTGGTCGTCTGAATTCCCGACTTTTTCGGGATCATATGGATCGGGGCCACCCATTTAGAGTCGGAGATGGGATAAATGAAACCCATGTTGCACCATTTCTCTATCTCCTTCTTCACTACCTCTCGTAAATTTGGATTCAAACGACGTTGGAATTCACGAGAGGGTTTGACTTCATTCTCCAAATAGATATGGTGCGAACATAGAGCAGGATTTATCCCGTGGAGATCGAAAATGCTCCAGCCTATTGCCTTGCGGTTTTTCTCCAAGATCTTTAGCAAGCGAGATTCCTGCTCCTCTGTCAATCGCAAACTGATGATGACCGGATATTTCTTCTCTTGACCCGTAAGGAAGGCGTATTTAAGTGTTGTGGGTAAAGGTTTGAGCTCAGGTATGGTGTGATCGTCCAGGAGATCTAGCTCAATCAAATCTTGTTCGGTGTTGGAAGTGGCTGGATCTTTCTCTATAATTGCTGCCACCAAGTTATTCGGCTCTGGAGTCGGATCGTCAAAGGTCTCCATGCAATCGGCAAAAGCCACGTCTGACTCATCATCCTCATCTTCCGATTGTCCTAAAGAGAGAAGGACTGACAGGCCCAACTGGGCCTCTAAGTCATCGAAGATGTAGGGAGATGCAGGTTCTGAGCTGTACTCGTCTCTGAGGACCTCACAAACTGACTCACGCACGGGATAATCTCTGGAGGGGAGGGATTCATCGGTGCTGGCTGGGTTCTGTCTCCATGACCCAACTGTGTCTACATGATCGCAGTCTGCTTCGGTTGAAGAGTACTCGATGCCGGATTTGGAATCCGGTCTCTGCCATCTGGTTCGCTTCATCTCAAGTTCCTCATCTCTGCCTAGAGTTTGGAACTGGATCTTCCTGATCTTGTAATCAAACAAGGCCCCCGCTGTCCTGAGGAAGGGCCTACCTAAGATAATCTGGGAATCTCTCCAATTACGAGGGGTTTCCATATCTAGGACAGTGAAGTCCACCATGTATTCTTGACCCTCGACTTTGATTACAACATTCCTCAATTCCCCTTGGGACCTCTTCGTTGATTTATCAACGAACTGCAAGAGGGATCTAGATTTCCTAAGAGGTCCGAGATTAAGCCGCTCATAGAGGGTTGTAGGCATTAAGTTATTTTTGAGGATCTGTTGTCTAGGAGAGTGCGTGAAAACGCAATGTCATCGACATGATTCACCACATAATGCGCACCCATGTCTCCTCGTTTCCTTGGAAACGGGTTCTTTATTGCACAAGTCGTGGCTACTGACAGAATGTGTCTCTCAACATGGCTTTTGGTCTTCCTGCTAACCCTAGTAGGTGTGCATCTCACCTTCAGGTACTTCTGAAATACAAGAGTCATTTCCACGTACTTGTCAAAGGGGATTGTGACCTTGATATGCTTGTTGCAAAACTCTGCCATCTTAGGGTCATCTTTTTGGATTTTTTTAGTTTTCTTCTTTCCACCCTTAAGAGCTCGAGGGAAAGGGATATATGACTCTAACTCAGGTTCTGAAACTGAAAAGTTTTCATTGAAAGTTGGAACGGAGTTATGTACATGACTCAGACTCTGAAACAGACTCAGACTCTGACTAAAAGAAAAATGCTTTGGCAAAACCGGTGATGCGTCTTCCACGACTTCTGGACGGTCCTCCTCAAATGGAGGTGTGGGCTCTTCGTCGATTTAGTAGACTCTATGCTGGTGCGGGTTTGTTGCTGCTTCAAGGACCCAGAAGTCCTCTTCTTCTACCGATGGTGGTGATGGCGGTGCTGCTCCTCTTCTTCCTCCAAGTTCTCCTCAGGTAGAGACTTGGCGGCTCCTTCCTTTGGTGCTCGTGCCCGATCAGGTATGATCACGGTCCTTCCGCTCCTGAGGGACATATGGTTCACATTATCATACAAAAGGATCTCATGTTCAGATAAAGACTTATCTGAATAGTATACCTGATCACGAGGTCGATTATGGCCTTGGGTTAAGCTGTTCGGGTTGGCCTGAACCTGGGCGAGAATTGGGGTCTTTGGCGCCATTTGTTGATCTTGGGTACGAGAGACACGATTTATATCGGTTCTCATATCCAAATAGGCATTCTGGATCTGTTGGACCCTATCAGACATGGTCTGGATCGCCAAGGTGAGGGACTCCAATTCGGTGGGCCAGGCTGGCTGATGCTGACTTGCGGATGAGGTTCTGTACTGGCCCTGCTGGCCATGTCGATACTGCTGTTACTGCTGGGACGGTGCCGGGCCCTTCTGGCCTGAGTAAATTGTGCGCTGCTACTGATGGTGCTGCTGAGGCTGATACCCTCGTTCAGGCCTGGACTGAACAAAGCACGGTGCGGGGACGGAGCTGGTTTCCTGATAAGCTGGGGAAGGTCGGTGAGGCTAACCATTCCCCATCCCCGACTGTCTGCCGACGGGGTCACGGTTGTACCACAGCCTGTTGATCTCGAACACCTACGGAGGCTCCTCGTATCCGGTTTCCACTTGTGGGAATGCATGCTGGTCCTGTTGGGTGTAAGTCTGATCCTCTACCCAGCCACTCTGAGGCCCCGGTGCCTGTTCTTGTACAAGATGGACTCGGTGTACAGGTGCAGGTGGTGCAGAAGGGACTTGTAGCTTCATCTTAGCTACCTTCTCAGTAAGTTCATCCACTTGCTTTGGCAAACGTGAGAGAGACTCAAGGTCAGTGACCCTCTTGTGGGTCTACTCTACCATGGTTAACTTGTCAGCTATCATCCCCATGCTGGTGATGAGGTCCTCTGTCAGATCCGCTACAGTCCTCCTAGTTGGATAGGAATGAGGGAGACAAGTGATAGGCCCTGGTGGCCTGCAACCTGTATGTTTCCGCCATCTGCTCTAGTATCTTTCATACAGCATTCTCGTTCTTGTTCAGATAGCTTCCTCCATAGGCGGTACTGACTAACCCCTGCATCTCCGGGGTCATGCCACAGAACAAGGTCTGGTCTAAGATCGCTTTAGAAATGCCATGGTAGGGACATTTCTGAATTAGGTCATTAAACCTATCCCAGGCTTCATGGAATGGTTCACTGGGTCCCTGGGAAAAACTAGCGATCTTTGTTCTCATTTGATTAGTCATACTGAGGGGGTAGAACTTCTTTAGGAATAGGTCCTTGAACTGCATCCAGGTTGTACATATCACCCCTAGGTTCTTTAGCCAATGTGTTGCCTTATCTCCTAAGGCAAATGGGGTGGCCTTCAGTCTAATGTAATCCTGCCCAATCCTTGGATGACTAAGGTTGTTGCAAACCGGCTCTAAGTCTCAGAGGAAGGCATATGGTTCTTCATGGGCATTTCCATTGAACTTCGGTAGCAGGCTAAGGAAGTGGGGCTTAAGCTCGAATGCTTCGGGGGGAACCGTTGGTGCCAACCAACTGTGCATCTCGTTCTCTGCTGGGTTGTAGGCATCAACCATCGGTCGGTCGATTCCTCCTGCTGCAATGATATGTCCCATTCTAGCTGTGAGATCTGCATTTTGTTGTTCGGCTGTGGCGAGGCGATTAAGGATCTGTCGCAATAGGTCCTCATCCGGTGGCTGCTTATGTGGCATCTTGTCCTCTAGTCCTGGGTATGAAACATTGTCTGTGTCAGAGGACAAATCAAGGAAGGGATTCTTACCGAGGCGATGGTCTTTCTCGGTAAGCTCAGAGGAGAGGAAAGGGTTGATTTGAGAGTAACCACCCTGGGTGTGAGGGAACCAGAACTCAAGAGGGTCATTAGTCCTGGGTGGTCCAAGTTGCGCTTGGGCCGTAAAGAGGAGTTTCGTGGGGGGCTCAAAGAGAGATTGGTAATTAAGGAGTCGATATCCCCCCAGTTACTCATCTTGATTTGGTGAGAAGAATAGGGAGTTCTAAGTGAAGATAGGATTTGACTCCTACCTGAAGCAAACAATTCAATCCAAGACCCTGGGTTCACACTCAACACAATGAAGGACCCGAAACCAAGTCCAATTAATCTAGTTAATTTTAAGTGTGATTTTTCAAGCAAGATAGCAAGTATTACGCGACCTATAGGGAAGTCGGCTCAGAGCCGGATGCGTCCTCCCTGTTTAACCTGTCGCCTAAGATACCGTTGGTCCTTCCTTTCTTCGCTCCTATCCCAAGTTGATGGATTCAAAGACCTGCCCCTATCTACCTGCAAGAAGGCGGAGGCTGACAAGTTTGGAACTTCACCCCGGGGGGTTACTGGCAACTTGTCGCGAAGTACCGCAATTTCGCCCCTATCTACCTGAGACAGGCGGATGCTACTTGGTACTAGTCAGTGAACCTTAATAAATTCAATTTGTAATATTTGCTAGGATTAGTCGGAACGCGATATGGAAGGAGGGGATTTGGGCTCTGCCTTAAGGTGTTCACACACACTTAAGTACCCTCACTCAGCCTGGAAACAAGGTCGGGGATTAGTCTCCCGCAAACAGTTTTTCCAATTTTATTATTTTTTTGGATCAATAATGTTAGCAGTCCCAGTTTTAAGTTAAGTTATCACTTGTTAGTCCAATCACACAGCACGCCTAACGTCCAGTCTCAATTTCCATTTAAATTAAGTTTGAAAAACAGAGGGGGAAATCGAGAAAAGCCGATGCACGAAAAACAATGATGCGTATGCTGAGTGAAGAATACTTACAGTGATCCATTCGCTTTATGCAGGATGCAAAACAGAATTGAAATCTTTTTTACACTAAATGCAAATGCAGACGACAAAATCCGCTCTTAGACAAGCAGCTCTATTAGCAAGTGAAGCACATATTATTTTGACTAGATCTGCGGTCTAATTGCGTCTTTTAAGTGTATTGTGTGGTCCTAAAAATTCATGAGCACAAGTAAATCCTAGAGTGGCTCGAGGAGCCGCTAGTGCAAGCCTAATCTAGAATTCAATCCACACAACACATGGGGACACGGTTCCACTATCTTTACACACGCGAGAACCCAAATGGGAACCGCTGGAAATGATGCGAAAAAATAAAGAAATAAAATAAAAATACTATTCTCTCAAATCACTCAAGGAATTAAAATGCAGGCTCCTCGAAGCGTCTTTGACTCCTCGCTCTCCTCGAACAGAAATAATTTGAGGTCAGATAGAGAACGACACAAAAAATACAAAAGTTAAAAGACAGAAAAAATTTACAAGAAAACCGGGGGTCAGACTACCCGGAGATAGACAATCAAGCACTCAGAATTACTGCAAATTAACCTAAGCCGTGCCTCCCTGACAACGGCGCCATTTTGAAAAGCGTCCCACTACCCTTGTTAATTCAATCAAATTAATGGTTAAATTAATCGATGTCATTCGTTACAGTCGGATAACGAGAGCAGATAAAAAACCACTTTCAATTAAAGCAAGTTAATCTCGAACGGTATTTTTTTTACTTGGGCAAGCCCAAGGTCGAACTCAGGAAGGCAGTTGTCTCCTTAGGTAGATTTTTAGCAATGTCCAAGGTTTGATTTTCAGGGAATAAATTTTTTGGTCTTTTTCGATTTTTTTAAGCAAGACACATGCACAATCTAGCCAGTTTACAAGTTAATTCAAATAAGTGATCAAATCAAGTCTAAAAATTATAAAACTTGACCAGATGATGAAATGCAATGAAGTTAAGGTACACTAATTTTTTTAGAATTTTCTGACACTTGATGAATTTACTGTTAATTTAAAATGAATGCAAGGTGATTTTCACAATTTTAATTTTAATAAATACCAAACGCCAATACTTTTCAGAAACTAATTTATCCTAGATAGATCTATCTGAGAGACATCCAGAACATCTTTTGATTCCTGCAAATACTAAGTGAGGAATTAATTAAAAATGGATTACACAAATCACCAATTAATTTATTGTGATCTAGATATGCGTGTGAATGCGATGATTTTTGGGCCCTATGTAGAAATACTTAGACTCTACCTACACTGATTTTTTTGCAATTTTTTGGCAACGATTAAGATATTAATCCATTAATGACAGACAATGGTCAAAATATGCTATTTTCTCCCAAAATGGATTATATTAAATAAAGCATTGCTCATAAAAATTTGAAAGTATCAACAAAGATAAAGTATAAGATATTCTACAAGATGCAATTTTTGGAATTTGAAAATGAGGCTAAATGAATGTCTAAATGATGGTGCAAACACATGGATGTAAATGCAATACAGAAATAAATTGATTAAAGAAATATGCTGACAATGATGTTTATGCAATTATCGGAACTGGCAGGGGCATGGGTGCAATTTTCTCAGGCTGCACGTGCGTCGCATGTGTTCTCCAACTGGCTGGGGCTCGGGTCTGATTTGTTGGATTGGCAAGGGCCTCTGGCGTAAAGTCTCCATGGAGCTCGTGCTCCTCACGTGGTTTCTGACAGCGGGAGAGCATCTTGGCAATTGGCACAATCTGTAGGGGTGTCCTCACAATATACCTCAACCTCACATGTCATATACGTGAGATGGAGATGAGAATAGAGGGCATGCGGTCGGCGGAATCCTGGACGAGGATCGTACTACGAGGGCAACTAGAGGCTACAGTCGTCGATGTCGTTTCTGGCGCTGCACGGAGGGTTCCTATCGTGAACTAGAGCTCGACCGACACACGATCGAGCGGTGGCTTGGCGATGCAGGTCAAGGCGGATCTGGCTCGCAACTGCTGGAATCGGTGTCCTCTACTACTGTGGCCCTAGGCGACACACGCCCAGGGGCTTTTGCTGGTGGTGCTCACGTAAGCTACATTGAGGATGGTGTGGATGACACGGTTGTAGTCGGCGGAGTGTGCGTACAGCTCCACGAGGTGGGAAGGGCTGGGCCCTGAGGAGGAGGCGCGACGACGGCTGATGAGCTTTGGCGTCGTTGCTTGAGCAACGCGTGGGCAGCTGGTGGCGGGGGTACGCCGGAGGTCGTTGGTTGGAGGGAAGCATGGCAGCGCGAAGGACGGTCGACGCGCGGAAGGTGGCGCGGCTTGCTGAAGCTCCTCAGTAGGAGGGTGCTTAGCCACTTTGGAAGCGCACTGCCGTAGATGGTGGAAGGGTTGTGGGCTTGGCCGAAGTGTGCTCCTTCCGCTCGTCGACACACGACAGAGCGGGAGGAGGTGTGGTGGCAGGTCAATGAGATCGGTTGAGTCGGAGCTGAATGGCAAGGTCGAAGCTGTGGGGCAGCAAAGGAAGAAGGGAGCGGTGTGCGACCGTGGGCTGCTGGGGGCGTGGACCTGGGCGTGGCGGCGTCGCTTTGGGTTGCGGCATGCTAGCAGAGGAGGAGCAAGTGGAAGAAGAAGAGGGAAGGAGAGATAACGTGGGGTGAGAAGGGCAAAAACATGAGATTTCACCACATCCCCTATTTTGCATGCATTTGTTTAGCGAGCCTAAATGTTTAATTAATCGATCGACGAAAGTTCGCCAAAAAATTCAATAAAAACCACGGTTACGTTCGCAACATGTGATTTATCAGTGAAAGTACGATTTGTTTGGTGATTCGGTGGTCGGAAGAAGATGAATTGAGGAGAGAGAGAGAGTGGGTGTAGAAGATAGTGATAGAGAAGAAGCAAGAAACAGGGGAGATGAGGAAGAAAATGGAAGAGGAAGGAAAGGAGGAAGAGGAGTTACCTGGATGGGGATGGATCGAAATCGCTTGGGATGCTGGAGCTCGTGCTCCTACGGGTCCTTGCTCAAGTCGTTCGGCGGGACGATGATCTTGAGCAGCCTTCTTGTGGGAAGAGGATGCAACAAAGAAGGAAGGCACCCTCCTTTGGATCTCGCCTGGAGGTGAGGGGTTCTTCGCTCGATGGTGGAGATCCGCAGCTGTCACCTAAGGGTTGCCGGAGCTCTCTCCTCACTTTGTTAGAATGGCGGATGATGGAAGTGGGCGTGGTTGCTGGCTTTTTAAAGTGATGTGAGGAGGACGAGTGGCGCATGTTGTGGGGCTTGTAGGCGAGGTGAGAGGAGCAGGAGAAGTGCGCGGAGTGAGGGTGGTCGCGCCATGCGAAGATCGTCGGTGGTGCAAGGTGAAGGTGGCTGGAGTGGGTGAAGTGCGCGGGCGAAGCGGGAAGAGGGGATGGCGGTGCACGTGAACGGGCTGTGGCTTGGTCATGTGCACCGCGCATGACAAGAGAGAGAGGAGGGCGCCATGTGGCGCGCTGGGATGCGGCCATGTGGCGCTACTTTATTTATTTATATATTTTTGGGAATTAAAAAAATGAGAAATGGGTGACACGTGGCAGCTCCAGGAGCTGCCACGTGTCGCTCCCAAAAAACCAATACTAAATGCAAAGAAAAATCGAAAAGAAATAACAAAAAGGGTTGAATCAAAAAGTGGTTAACACGAACGTTGCTCGTCTCAACGAGATCTACAACTTTCATGAAGGGCCAAAAATCAAAAGAAGTCATCTGTACAAAATGTATTTTTGGGTGGTACTTTATGTTTATAAAATACCACATTTTATCTTTTCTAATTTTTTCGTCATTTTTAATTAAGAGAAAAATCAAAATAAAAATAGAGAAAAATATAAAAAGAATACTTACAACTTAATTTAATTTTTTTGGATTTTAATAATTGAGAAAATAAAAGGATAAAATGAAGGGCAAAACGGTCAATATGTACAATATACAAAAGGGGCCCAAAACCCAAGTTTTGCATACAAGCTCCAATTTTAATGAAATTGGTCTTGTTTCGAAGGTCTTTGAATGTATATTACTTTAAAAGTGAGTAGACCTAATTCGGAGGTAGTTTGAGAGAGATATGTGCATTCTAAGGTTCATGGTTTCAAACTTGGATTGAGATTTTATTGGTCAATTTTACAAGTTAGTATTTTTTTGATATTTTTCCTTTATTAGTGTTAGTAATATATATACTATAGAGTTGGTTTTATTAGATTCAGAGTTAGTATAAAATATATACAAATAGGGTATTTTTAACTGATATACAGGTTAATATTTACAAGTGAATCTGGCTTCTTATTTTATGTAAATATGAATGCTAAAATGCAGATATTATGCTCGCATGAATGAATGCTAATTATGCAATATAAGTGGAAATATGCATCTAATTACTCGGGAACAAAGCTCTATTTTCAACTTTTAGAGTGATGAATCACACAGATTCATCAATGCTGTAATCGGATAATGGATTGGAAATGTATGGCGTTAATGATGTTAATTTGTAATACGTTTATTTCCGTTCATTTGGATCCGTGTAATTACTATATTTTATATGCGGTGGTAATCCTGTTTTGAACAATCTTAGAGAGGATATCCGGAACAAGTTTTCTAATAATGTCGGAAACGATGCTTAAATTGAGGGTAGATATGACAGGTATGCCTGAAAAATTCGGTGGTCAGAATTTCAAGCGTTGGCAACAACACATGAAGATCTGATTAACCGCAATAGGAATAATTACTATGCTTGAAACTGATTGTCCTATGGTGGAAATGGAAAACCCCACACCTGATAGCCAGAAGGCGCAATCCGTGTGGAAAGAACGCGATCGTATATGTCATGGTTGCATCCTGTTGGCTCTATCCAACACATTGTTTGACGTATATTATTCATCCACGTATACTGCGAAGGGGCTATGTGAAGATTTGGATCGGAAGTATAACACCAAAGACCTCGATATGAGAAATACACCGTGGCCAAGTTTTTGAAGTTTTCCATGGTCGAAGGCAAATCGGTTTCTGAACAGGCACACGAGTTTTTACTCATGCTCCATTGTTTAGAAGATGCTGAAATGAAACTTCCAGAGAAGTTTCAAGTCATGTGCATCATAGAAAAATTCCCCAAGTCTTGGGAAGACTTCGGTATGACTCTGAAACACAGAAAGGGGAAATTTTCTATGGATGACTTGATGGTGGCAATTGCCATAGAGGAGGAACACAGGAAACAAAAGCATGTGCTTCCTGTAGATATTCAGGCTAAGGTCAATCTCATGACCTCGAAGGGCAAACATAAGAAGGGAAAGGGGTTAATAACAATAAAATGAAACCAAAGGGCAAGATCCAGAAAAAGGTAAAGAATAAACCCTGCTGGCACTATAATCAGGATGGCCATTGGAAGAAGGATTGCCCGTCCTTAAAGGCTCAACCCAAGACTGCAGACGGGAGTCCGCAAGTGAATATGATCACTATGAGACTCAGGGCTAGCGAGGGGTATGTCTCTTTAAAACCTGAACTATACCATATCCATGATCCAAATGAGTGGCTCGTGGATACGGGAGCCAATGTCAATATTTGTTCTGACAGAACATTATTTCTTCTTGTTAGACCTACAGTGGTGGGACTGTGAAGACGGGGAACGATTCTGCAGCCAGGGTGTTAGGGTCGGGACAAGTCAACTTGAGGTTCTCCTCTGGACGTGTCTAGACGTTGCACAGGGTGCTGCATGTTCCAGACATCAAGAAGAATATATTATCTGGCTCTATCTTAGTTAGAAATGATTTTGAATTGAACTTTAAATGTAATAAAGTTGTCATTATGAGACATGACACTTTTTATGGAAAAGGCTATTAGGCAAATTTTGATTTGTTATTTAGAATTAGATGTGATTCGGTAAATATTAATGAAATGAATGTTTTTAAATTCTGAATGTTCTAAGTTTTAAATTCTAAATGTTCTACTTCTATATCCCATATTGTGAATAATCTAGAATCTTGTGATCTGTGGCATGATAGATTGAGACATGTGAACTTAAATTCAAATAAGATAATGATGAATTTAGAGTTGATCCCTAAACACAATATTGATAAAACTCAAAAATATGAAATATGTGCGCAAGATAAGACACCTAGGAAGTCTTTCAGTATGTCTCTAGAGATAATGAGATCTTAGATCTAGTGCACACAGATATCTGTGAGTTTAATGGTGTGTTGACCCCGAGACAATAAGAAATACTTTATCACCTTTATAGATGATGGCGGTAGATATTACTATGTATATCTAATGAAAACCAATGACGAAGCCTTAGAGAAATTTCTTATATTTAAGAATGAGGATGAGACACAAACATGAAAAGTGCTTAAACGCCTTAGGTCAGATAGATGAGGTGAATATACCTCTAACTTGTTTGATGAACAATGCAAATCATTTGGCATAGTTCATGAAGTTACGGCCCCATATTCACCGCAATCAAACGGGATAGCAGAACGGAAAAATGGAACCTTAACTGACATGATCAATACTCTTCTACAGAGTTCTGGACTTCCAACCTATATGTGGGGAAAAGCCTTGAATACAGCATGCCATATTCTGAATAGGGTTCCTCCAAGGCATATGTAAAACTGTCTATTTGAACTTGGGAGAAATAGGAAACCGAGATTAAGATATCTTAAAGTGTGGGGCTGTCTCGCTAAGGCTTTAGTCCCAAAACACAAGAGAAAGAAGCTTGGTCCTAGAACTGTTGATGCGGTCTTCTTAGGTTACTTCGAAAATTGCTATGCACATAGGTTCTTGGTAGTTCGGTCCGAGATACCGAACATAGATGTCAACACCATTGTTGAACTCCGTGATGCTACCTTCTTTAAGGAAGTCTTCCCTTTGAAGACTGGGATTCCTCAGAATCTAACCATTGAGGACGCCTCCACATCAGGATCTATTCCAGATCAAGTGGAAAGGGTAACGAATGTGGGGGTTGAGACTCAACCTGAACCCAATGACCTTTCAGAAGAGATTGAGCCAAGGAGGAGTAAAAGACCTTGGATAGCCAAGGATCTTGGTAGCGACTTTGTTGTCTACCAGATCGAGGGTGATCCACCAAGTTACAAGGAAGCCATGGCTTCATCTGAAGCAAAACAATGGAAGGAAGCCATCAAATCTGAGACGGATTCCATTATGGCTAATGGAACTTGGGAGTTGGTTGATTTACCCAAAGAGTGCTCTACCATTGGGTATTTAAGAGAATGCTTAGGCCTGATGAATTTATTGAAAAGTACAAAGCCAGATTAGTTGCCAAGGGCTTTAGGCAAAAGGAAGGTATTGATTATTTTGATACTTATTCCCCTGTAACTAGGATGACCACAATCCGGATGCTCATAGCATTGGCATCTGTATATGATCTCTTCATCCACCAGATGGGTGTGAAGACCGCCTTCTTGCATGGCGATCTTGAGGAAGATATCTATATGGATCAACCTAATGGACTTGTGACTCCTGGGAATGACGGAAAGGTTTGCAAGCTTGTTAAATCCCTTTACGGATTGAAACAAGCACCAAAGTAGTGGCATGAAAAGTTTGACAAAACTATTTTGTCATGTGGCTTTAAGGTTCATGAATCCGATAAGTGTGTCTATTCCAAGGTGAAAGGTGATGAGTGTATTATCTTGTGCATGTATGTTGATGACATATTGTTGTTTGGATCACATATGAGGATTATTAATGAGACTAAGGCATTCTTAAGTAGCAAGTTTGAGATAAAGGACATTGGTGTTGCTGATGTAATCTTGGGTCTCAAACTGACAAGGTCAGTTGATGGGATTGTAATTTCTCAATCTCACTATGTTGAGAAGGTACTTGAGAAATTTGGATATCAAGATTGCAAAGCTGTAAGCACTCCTTTTGATTCATCCAAAACGTTGTTCAAGAATAAAAGTGGAATACTTGCAGCTAAGCTAAGATATTCACAAGTGATAGGAAGTTTAATGTATCTTGCAAATTGCAAGAGACCTGATATTTCATTATTGGTTGCAAAGCTGAGTAGATACACTAGTTGTCCTGACCGTACTCATTGGGAAGCTCTGGATCGAGTACTGAAGTACTTGAAGGGAGCTGTTTCCCTTAGTTTGCATTATGGTAGACATCCATATGTACTAGACAGATATAGTGATGCAAGCTGGATAGGGAAAATAGAGGAGTCTGGGAGTAACGATGTTACTGGGTGTGTATTTACCCTTGGAGACGGTGCAGTCTCCTGGAAGTCTGTGAAGCAGACCATTCTAGCTCGATTCACCTTTGAGGTCGAGCTGTGTGCTTTGGACACCACTGGAATTGAGGCTGAATGGCTAAGGGAACTTCTGTCTAAAATTCCCATGGTAGGTCAGCCAGTTCCTGCGATCTCAGTACATTGTGATAATATGACCACAATTGCCAAGATCAAGAGTTCAAAGTTCAATAAGAAAACAAGAAGCACATACAAATCAGACTTAAGACGTTAAGAGATTTGGTGTCTCGAGGGGTGTTGGATGTAGATTTTGTTGGATCCAAAGACAACACGACAGATCCGTTGACTAAGGGACTTGATAGATCTTTAGTCCTAAAGTCTAGGCTTGGGATGGGAGTGGGACCTATTGGGAGTTCCTTTATAGTAGCAACCCAACCTATCTGAGTGGAGATCTCACAAAGTAGGTTCAATATGGTAATAACAAGCTGTTTGGAGAACTGGTTGGCACTCTTATCTTAATGTGTAAGCATGAGTGTTTTATCCCTGGAAGCCTGAGTGGCATTTAAGCTGCAAGTTTAGGAAGAACGTAGGCTCTGAATGGATTCAAGCATTTGGCAGGATGTTAGCAGTGTATCCTTGGAGAACGCCACCTATGTGAGTGTTACTGTGGGCTGCAGTTAAAGGAAGATGGCTTTTTCTGAATACACTCATGAAACGTGATAAGGGTGCATGGCCTTTAAGAGCACCAACCCTGAAGATTGTACCAAGAACAATGCTTTGTTGTTTCTACCGTACACTTTAACACCAAGGTCTGAAGTTCAAGATGTAGTTCACTTCGTTCCTATTAAAGTGAAAGTAGTAAACTCAAGTAGAGGTTCAAACCGGAAGGTACCTTTACTGAAAGCAAAGTATGGCAGCCGAAAGTTGTGTTTTAAATCTCTTTGAATCTCCTTTTCAAATTGGTGAATTCATGGATGATTGTAGTATTAAAAATCATATTTAGATTTTAATTGGAAAATCTATGTAACTACAATTGGAGTTAATTTGGTTTCAATTGGAAAACCAAATGGCTTGGAGGAAAAGTTGGGAATTTCTGAATTTGAAACATGGAAAAGTTTGGGTGGAAGTTTAAAACCATACCTTGGAGCTCAAACTTTTGGTGGGCTTATATATGAGTTCACACCCCAAGACCTTGTAGCAATAGTAGAGAGGAGGAATGGAGGACCACACACGCACGCATGCTCTGCTCCATCTCGGTTTCGGTCTCGGTCTCAAGCTCGGGCTCAGGCTCGGGTCTCGGGCTCGGGCTCGGACTCGGGAGAGTTAATTCGGATCTCGATACTTTTGCTGCGGGTTTCATTTGGTAAGTCGATTAAATTGATCATACGATTAATTTGGTAAGTCGACTTAAATGGGAATTCAACTCATCATTATGGACGTGATTCTGACCGTGATTTCGAGATCCGTAATGACGCGCCCGTTGAGGGGTGTTTTCGGAAATCGAGAGGCACTGCGCTTGGGCACGCGACCATCTATAAATATCCCTTCCCCCACGTCGTGTATTATACACTCTCGCAAGAATACCTTTCACGTCGTCTTGCCTCTGCTCCTGGTTCTTCCTCTCGGCAGACAAACCTCTCTCTTTCTCTCGGCTGCAGTTCTCTGAGGTACTTTCGAGGACGATCTCGTCGGTGTGTGAGGACGAAGATCGTGTGCCGTCGTATCTTGGGAACGGATCGTCAATACCCTCTACGCACCGGTATTGTGGGGGCGATATCCTCTCTAAGGACAGTCCATTTCATGGACGCTTCAGTGATTTCTAATCTAATCTCTCTATTATTTTGGTTGCCGCAATATGTTTATTGCTTTATCTTTCCTGGATCTCGACCGGTTTTATGTTTCCATTTGTTTAATCGGTTCCTTCTTGCATGTTGTAATCGGATAATGGATTGGAAATGTATGACGTTAATGATGTTAATCTGTAATACGTTTACTTCTGTTCATTTGGATCCATGTAATTACTATATTTTATATGCGGTGGTAATCTTGTTTTCAACAAAACCAACCAAAGTTTTGATGGTACTGTCCTCCAATCATGCATACTCCCCGCCATATGTAGGTATTGGGATCCCCCATCACCTGAAATGAAGGAGATCAAACTTCAATATAAATCGAGCATTCGAAATTTAGCCTAACAACGTGTAGAATTTATCTGGAGCAGTTTCTATATTCTGATTCTGTCCAATTTGATTTGATATGAACTACCTAAAACCTAAATATCATACAATGCTTTCCACAATGTTAAAGATCTAAAAAGCCATAGTTATTTCTAAGTTATTCTAAAACATTTCTAATTATATTTATACCACAAAGAATCAATTGATATCAGGAAATCATAAGGAACACTCAAAATGACGTCAAACTTAGATTATTACTCAATTTTGGCAAAATCAATTTCTTGGAATTCCATCTATAGAAAAAAAGCATAAATTTGATGCCCAACAACTGCTTTAGTGCTGAAAAAAATCTAAAAGATAGAGATTTGATTGATATCTGATGATGAGAGGTGGATGAGATATGCCAAAGAGAAATCCAGGGAGAGGTCAATGCTTATGGGCGGTGTCTCCTCGACCACACGATGGAAGGAAGCACACGCGGGTGAGAGAGGTAGTTGGGAGGGGAGCGAGGGCTACGATGAAGAGGCATGCACGGGGTCTGGATATGGCTTGCAAGAGAAGTTGGTGTCTCCTCGTCGCCGGAGTCGACCACCTTCACAGAGGAGAGGGGTGGCGGTGAGAAGCACATGATGGAGGGAGCGGGGGCAACGTAAACAATAGGGGCGACGAGGGTTGCAGGGCGCTGAGGGTGCGAGAGAAGGGGATTTGGGAGAGGACCGCATGGGATTGGCGCTGATTCGGGAAAGCCAATCCAACGGTATGTGAGGAGTCCGATCGGACGGTTGAGAGGCTAGTGCAGGGAATTGGCTGCACTACCCGGTGCAGGATTCCTTATATATATATATATATATATATATATATAGGGCTTATCCAAAGAGCCCTGTGCCCATTTTAGTTGAGGTGAGCACCAAGCGTGGATTCGCCACATGTATTTCCATTTGAATGGTTGCCTATTTCGAAAGAGCACGATTTTAGAAGGATTAATACGTTTGAGCCTTTTATATTTCCAATTATATCGAGTCCTTAAAAAAAGGAAGATGGTTTTAGAAAGATACATTCAAATCATTAATAACGTACCGAAGAAATAATCATTGTACATTTGATCAGTAATGTACATAATGTACTCAAGTAATTATATGTTCTGAGATCAGTAATACCGAAACAATTGTCAGTATTTTACACCTTTAATATTACATTGTACAGAGATCAGTAATTCATTCATGTTACTCAAGTAATACATATTCAGTTCTCAAGTAATTATTGTTGTGAGATCAGTAATTAAGTTTGTAAATTACTAGTGTCCATACAATAAGTACTGATTACAAATGTCCATTTTACTAAAGTCATTTTGATTGTTACTAATGTTATAGTTACTTAATACTTTGAGTCTTACTGAAGCACCTCTTATTTACTTATATAACCTTTTTAATTACTATAATGCATCGAATGTTATTGATAACAATACATAAATTACAGGTCACATGATTTTTTATACTTATTCCAACTTACTTATTCCATTATCCTCTTTTACCTACAATTTATTACATGTTACTGATGCTTCTATATGTCTTACTTGTTTTATTCTTTGTTTTGCATTACTATCGAAGTACACCTTCTTTGTTTATGTAGCCCATTTAATTACTTGTAATACGTCAAGTGTTACTGAAAGCCACACATAAATTACTTAATTATTGTTATACGATGAACATCCAAATTTCAATTGTTGTCTTATAGTCCATTTAGATGATGTTGTTTTGCTCTCGCTCGTCGGCATAACAACAACTTCTTCAAGACACCGAATTGTTGCATTGTTCTGCAAGAAATAATAAATTAATTGACCATTTAAAAATATTAAAATATAAAGAAATTGGAAAAGAATATAAACGTTTCAGGAAGATACTTGCTTCAGTACTATTTTATATCCTTGAATAGTAAGAATCGTAAAAAGAAAAGTAACTCAGTAATACACTCGCTTCAGTAAGAATCATTCAATGACAAGTAACTTGTAATGAATTGTTAGTAACATTTGTTATGTGACAAGTAACTTATAATGAATTATATTTATAACAGTAATTCAATGTGAAGCATAAGTAATTTGATGAGCTACTTAAGTAACTTACTGAATTGAGATCAGTAAGATAAACTTTGGAATTCATATAAGTAAGAATTCACAATTTCGAAAGTAAGTAGATTCATTTTTGCTCAAAAAATCAGCAACTTTTATTTCTATATCAGTAACTAATAGGAAAGGACAAGTAAATATTTAATTACTCAGGTAATTTGTAGAATTTTCATCAGTAATAATGACTATAAGGCAGTAACTCAGTAAATCTTCAAAGTAACACACGAAAAAGTAACAATTCGGTTAGCATTAGTAACATAAAATATCTTATAAATAAATTAAGTAAATACATCAGTAACTCAATATATCTTCAAAGTAACGTATTAAAAGTAACAATTATGTTAGCAATAGTAACATAAAATATCTTATAAGTAAATTAAGTAAATACATCAGTAACTCAATATATTTTCAAATTAACGCATGGAAAATAACAACTGTGTTTACTGTAACTTTTTATTATATGAAAATAAAATACATTCGATAAAAAATCAATTATTACTACAGATCATAGTATCAAAATGAATAAAAATTGATATTATGAACATCACTTTCTTATATTTTAATCATACTTCTCAAAAAAATATTGCTTACGATAAAAAATTTGAAACTTCATAAGCGATCAAATCACGAAACCATGAAACGATGAAATAGAACAAAAATATCATTAAAACAACGAAATTATGATAGAAATAAGCGATTAAATCATGAAACGAATCACATACCTCTCTTCTTGCGTTGAAACGAAAAAAGTACCTTGTGTTGGAATGAATTGATAGTTTTAGCAATCATATATGTGTGCCTTGCACTTTCAAAAAACGTAACACTATTTTAGAAAAGTTTTAATTTCTGATTTTGTTTTATTTCCATATAAAAATTAGTTCTTATTTTTTGGGATTGAATCTTGTAGATGAACGGCTACAATTGGGTGCTCAAAAAAAACCCAAATAGGTACATGGCTCTCTGGATAAATTCCCTATATATATATATATGGGTAAAATGGGGCTGCTCCCATGGGGGGAGCTAACTTAGCTCCCTCCACACCATTTCGCCTCCTCTTTTATTTTTTTTCGAAATTTCTTCCGTGGATTTTCATCAATATATCCTTATATTATGTCATTCAAATTTTACGTGAAACATAGACTCCTACGACCTCCATTCAGAAGGGACGTTTTTAGCAATTTTGTTACCTTTAAATAATGACTGTCTGAATGGAGGTCGTACGAGTCTCTGTTTCGCACGAAATTTTAATAGCATAATATAGGGATATAGTGATGAATAATCACAGAAGAAATTTTCAAAAAAAATGGACGAAATAGCGCGGGGGGAGTCAAGTTAGCTCCCCCCATGGGGGCAGACCCATTTTACCCATATATATGGGAAAAATGGGACTGCTCCCTAGGGGCAGCCAACATGGCTACCCCCACCTCATTTTTTTATATTTTTGGAAAAATATCACCATGTATATTCATCCCTATGTTCCTCTTATATGGTATTTAAATTTCGTCAGAAACAGAGACTCCTACGGCCTCCATTCGGACGTCATTTTTTTAACGGTCACATGATTTTTTAAATCGACTCTGTCTGAATGGAGGCTGTAGGAATCTCTGTTTTTTGACGAAATTCAATTGGCATATAGGAGGGATATAGGGATGAATATACATGACAATATTTTTCAAAAAAATAAAAAAAAATTGTCCAAAAATGTAGCGGGACAGCCATGTTGACTGCCCCCAGGGGGCAACCCCATCAACCCTTATATATATATGGGTTAAATGGGGCTGCCCCCTGAGGGGGGCTAACTTGGCTCCTTCGCACTATTTCACCCAGTTTTTTTTTTGAAAATTTCTTCCGTGAATATTCATCACTATATCCCTATATTATGATATTAAAATTTCATTCGAAACAGAGACTCGTACGGCCTCCATCGAGACAGTCATTTTTTAATGGTAACAGAATTGCTAAAAACGACCTTTCTGGATGGAGGCCGTAAAAGTCTCTGTTTCACGTGAAATTTGAATGACATAATATAGGAATTTATTGATGAAAATCCACGGAAGAAATTTTGGAAAAAAAATAAAAAAGGATGAAATGGCGTGATGGGAACCAAGTTAGCTCCCCCCATGGGGGCAGCCCCATTTTACGTAAAATGGGGCTGCCCCCATGGGGGAGCTAACTCCCCCCCCCCCGCGGCATTTCACCAGGTTTTTTATTTTTTTTGAAAAATTTCTTTCGTGGATTTTCATCAATATATCCTTATATTATGTCATTAAAATTTCGAATGAAACAGAGACGCTTACGACCTCCATCCAGACGGGGGTCGTTTTTAGCAATTTTGTTACCCTTAAAAAATGACTATCTGGATAGAGGCTGTAGGAATCTCTGTTTCACCCAAAAATTTAATGACATAATATAGGGAAATAATGATGTAATTCCACGGAAGCAATTTTCAAAAAAAATATCAAAAAATTGGGTGAAATGGGGTGGGGGAGCCAAGTTAGCTCCCCCTAGGGGACAGCCCCATTTAACCCTATATATATATATATATAATGGATTTAATGTGGCTGTCGCATGGGGGCAGCCAACATGGTTGCCCCGCCTCCATTTGAATTTCGTTAGAAACAGAGACTTTTATGGCCTCCATCGAGATAATGTCGATTTAACAAATCCTTTTACCGTTAAAAAATAATTGTCTGGATGGAGGCCGTAGGAGTCTCTGTTTCTGACGAATTTGAATGGCATATAGGATGGCTATAAAGATGAATATACATGGCGATAGTTTTTGAAAAAAAACAAAAAAAAAACGCCGAAAACGGCACGGGGACAGCCCCATTAACCTCATATATACATATATGGGTTAAATGAGGCTGCCCCCTGGGAGTAGCCAACTTGGCTACTCCCACCCCTATTTTCCCCTCATTTTTATTTCTTTGGAAAATAAAAATTTATAAATTCATCATTATAACCCTCTAACATTCTATTAAAATTTTGTTAGAAACAGAGGCTCCTACAGCCTCCATCCAAACAGTGTCGATTTAAAAAATCCTGCGACTGTTAAAAAAATGGCGTATGGATGGAGGGCCTAGGGCCCCATTTTACCCTACATATACATATACATATATATATATATATATATATATAAGGAAAGGGAGCCTACTTTATGAAGTAGGTAACCTTACCTACTTCACATTCTATTTTTGCAAATTTTTTTATTTTTTGAAAAATATCGCCGTGGATTTTCATAACTATATCCCTCTAATATGTCATTCAAATTTCGTCAGAAATAGAGACTCCTACGGCCTCCATCCAGAACAGGTAAAATACATCAAATCTGTGACTGTTAAAAATGATTGTCTGGATGGAGGCCGTAGGAGTCTCTGTTTCTGACGAAATTTGAATTGTATATTAGAGAGATATAATTATGAAAATCCATGGTGGTATTTTAAAAAAATAAAAAATTGAAAAAAAAATGAAATATGAAGTAGATATGTTACGTACTTCACAAAGTAGGCTCCCTTCCTCTCTCCTCTCTATATATATGGTTAATGGGGCTGCCCCCGTGCCGTTTTCCGGTGTTTTTTTATTTTTTTCTTCAAAAAATATCGCCATGTATATTCATCCCTATATCCCTCTTATATGCCATTCGAATTTCGTCAGAAATAGAGACTCCTACGGCCTCCATCCAGACAGCTATTTTTTAACGCTAACAAGATTTTTAAATCGACAACATCTAGATGGAGGTCGTGGGAGTCTCTGTTTCTGACAAAATTCGAATGTCATATAGGAGGGATATAGGGATGAATATACATGGTGATATTTTTCAAAAAAATAAAAAAACGACGAAATAAGGGGTGGGGCAGCCATGTTGGCTGCCCCCAGGGAGCAACCCCATTAAATCCTATATATATAGAAGAAACTTCAAATGAGGCGGAGTCTCACCATATATATGGTGAGCTACCTTCAATTTAGGTATCTTTCCAATATATTTTATAATTTCCTGTTTCATACATATAACAATAAATATTAACACAACATGTATAGTGAAATAAAATTATGAAAATATTATTATATTGGATGGAAATGTAAATTTAAATTTGGATGCTATATTTTACAAAATTCATTTTTGTACAATGTGCAGTTTATACTTTTACAAAACTATTACAGAGTTTTTACAAAATTCGCAGTGACCTTTACAATTTCAGAAAAGCTCCCATCTCATTTGAAAGGTCCCACATATATATATATAGGATTTTTATCCAGAGGGCACTGTGCCCATTTGAGATAAAATGGGCCCTTAATCTGCACCGTTAGATGAAATCATGCAATCCCATGATTATAGGAACCGCATTTGTAACCGCCTTTTTCGTAAATATGAAAATTAATTAGGTTCCTTAATTAGCAAAAGAGTCCTTTCTTCTCGCCCGAATTTCTATCGAGAAAAAAAAATCCCTTTTTCTCAATCGAGAGAGCATCGATCGTTTGTTAACACGCAATCTGGAACCCAAGGTATTTTGATTTGGATTTTTTATTTTTACATGTTTTTCGTTGCTAATATATATTTATATAGGTTTGTGCATGGATAATTCGCGAGTAGATTATGATCGTGATATATCAGATTCATCTATGAAAGACGACTTAGTCCATGGTTCAAAAAGTGAAGATTATTTATGTGAATTCGACGATGAAGGCAATCTTTTCGATCTGATTGATGTCAACAAGAACTCTGAAAGATTAGGTGTTTTTTTTTTATCTAATCATATGACTTTTTTTCACGTTTTTCATTGCATCATTGAAATTTCGAACATCTTAGCATCATCAAGATTATATAAGCTCTAGTATTATATAAGCATCTGTAAGTATATGTAAGATCTCAGCTGACACAAGTAATATTGGCAAGAATCAGTAAGCTCTTATGTAGCATATGTAAAGATCAGTAAGTTATATAATGACTCATGTAATATTTACAAAAGAATTAGTAAGTTGTATTGTAGCACATGTAAGTATCAGTAAGTTATATAATGACATAAGTAATATTTTCAAAATCAATAGTAATATTTGCAAAAGAATCAGTAAGCTCTTATGTAGCATATGTAAGTATCAGTAAGTTATATAATGACATAAGTAATATTGCCAGAATTAATAGCAAGATTTTAAGTAGCACCTGTAAGTACCTTGTAGTATATGTAAGTATCAGTAAGTTAAGACACGAGTAATATTTGCAAAAGAATCAGTAAGCTCTTATGTAGCATATGTAAGTATCAGTAAGTTATATAATGACTCATGTAATATTTGCAAAAGAATCAGTAAGCTCTAATTGTAGCACATGTAAGTATCAGTAAGTTATATAATGACACAAGTAATATTTTCAAAATCAATAGTAATATTTGCAAAAGAATCAGTAAGCTCTTATGTAGCATATGTAAGTATCAGTAAGTTATATATTGACACAAGTAATATTGCCAGAATTAATAGCAAGTTTTTAAGTAGCACCTGTAAGTACCTTGTAGTATATGTAAGTATCAGTAAGTTAAGACACGAGTAATATTTGCAAAAGAATCAGTAAGCTCTTATGTAGCATATGTAAGTATCAGTAAGTTATATAATGACTCATGTAATATTTGCAAAAGAATCAATAAGCTCTATTGTAGCACATGTAAGTATCAGTAAGTTATATAATGACACAAGTAATATTTTCAAAATCAATAGTAATATTTGCAAAAGAATCAGTAAGCTCTTATGTAACATATGTAAGTATCAGTAAGTTATATAATGACACAAGTAATATTGCCAGAATTAATAGTAAGTTTTTAAGTAGCACATGTAAATACCTTGTAGTATATGTAAGTAGCATCTTTAAGTATCAGAAATTATCAGTAGCAATATCAACAGTATGTTATTATGAAGCATCTGTAACTAACAAATCTAAGTATCATTTACTTAAAGCATCAGTAATTTCTTATGTGGCATATGTAAGTATCAGTAAGTTATTTACAGGCAAAAGTAATATTCTCAAAAGCAACAGTAAGTTCTTTTGTATCATTTGTAAGTATTAGTAACCTAGACCATGATGAATACCCATTCATCACTCTTTATTCTTATATTTTAGCTACAAAAACCTTATGCAAATGCATGTAGATATGTGTAAATAGGAATAATTAGCAAAAGCATGCATTGTGTAAAAACTTATAATTAGCATGTTTTTGTGCAAAAATAAAAGAATAAAGACTAAAAAGAAAAAGAGGGAAATATTTAGAATAAATATTGAGCAACCTAACCCAAGGGAGGGCTCAGCATGGGCCTGACCGCATAAAAGCCAAAGTAGAGGGAGATAGGGGCTCATGTGTAACTATTTGTACATAAATAAAATTATATTTTCCTCACCCAAAAATATGCTTGTACATATTTGTATATATTTAGAAAATATTAAAAACAAAATAAAAATTTGAAAATCAAAAAGTTCAAAAATGCCCTTTCACCTTGTACATAAACCATACTCCTATATTTATTCAACCTTATAAATAAATAAAATTATTTTCTAAACTTTTTGTAAATATCCTATATTATATATTGTAAATAAATAAAATGAAAAGAATCAAAACAAAAATCAAATAAAAATAACAAAATTTAAAACATAAAAATACATTGTATATACACCATGTATATAATTGTATATATCTATTTATTTCACCTATGTATCTAAATAATAAAAACCAAATAAAAATACCCTTTTATTCCTCATTTTATTCTATAAATAAATAAAATATAAAATAGGAATAAAATTGTACAAAAATAATAATTAAAAAAATCAAAAATAAAAAACCTACATATTGTACATATACCTATATATAGCTATATAGTGTAAATACCTTATTTTTATTTCCAAAAATTAATTAAAAATCACCAACAAACAGAAAAAAAAATAAAAATAGTTTGTATTTTGAGTTTTTACAAAATCGGGCCCTAGCTACCTTGAATTTAAGCTTTAAAATCCGGCCACGTGGCCCATCCTCATTGGGTCCTGGGGATGTTGACCGCCCGGTCAACTGGCCCCCCCAGGACCACCTCCCACGGGTTTGAGCGGCCAACCCAACTTCTCCATTTAATACCCGATCACCAACCCGCCAACCCCCGGGTCCGAATCGTCCTCCTTGCATCCGGCATCCTCGCCGGAGCCGCTCCCTTGGGATCCGCGCGCTCCTGAGCTTGCCCGGACCCCCTCTTTTCGGACCCCTAGCCATATAAATCGTGAGCTCAGCCGCCTTCCCGCGTCATCTTTGGCCATTTGCTTCGATTTCCAGTGAGCTCCAGAGAGAGAGAGAGGTGACAGCTCGACGACCTGTCGCAGCGAGGAAAGGAGGCGAAAGCCACTGATCCAGCGAGTCTTCACCGCCGTGCTCCGCCCAGAGCAGGAGCTCGAGCCTCGGGCCGAGACAACCCTTGAGGCCACGATCGGGAGCTTCCCCAGCTCCAGCCCAGTCTACTTCACCACCCAGGTAATCCCTTAGCTTCGCCCTTTCCTTCAATTTCCATTTTGCCCCAAATCGCACCTCCGCCGTTTTTCGTCGATTCCGACCATCTCGCGTACCCATTCGATCATCGGAATCCATATTCATCTTCGCCTTCCCTCCGCGCACCTTCTCCGCCCCTCCGTTCAACCCAGCTCGCACAGGAGCTGGGATTCGAATCCCCTCGCCGTCGCTTCGCCGGGGTTCGTCCGCACCGACGCACAGACCATCCCCAAGTCGCCTAACTGGGTCGAGGCATTTTGCCCTCGACCCGCGAAGCTTCTGAGCCATTTTGCAGGACCAGAGGAGGCTATCCGAGGCCTCCCGACATTCAGACAGGAGCTTCTCCTCCGCCGACCTCGCCGGAGCCCTCCAGGGCTCGACTGGGCCATCGGAGCCGACCATCAGCTGCGGAGCATCATCGCGGACCTTTTCCGATTTTCGGAGGCAGCAGGGGAGGAGACCAGCGCTCGCACGAGGCCGGCGAAGCTCGCCGGCCGACTGTTCTTCCAGCATCTTCCTCGACCGTTCGATCGTCCTCGACCTCCAGTTCGTATCCAGACCGTTCACTTGAGGAGAGCCAGACACCGTCAGATCTTGGAAAGGCGATCAGGACCGTCCGTTGCACGAGGGGTAGCCACCGAGCACCGCACCCGTTCGATCTACCACGTGGCGTACCCTCAGCCGTCCGATCGCTGCGAGGACCTCAGCGTTGGAGCGCCAGCCATTTCCAGCCGTCCATCCACACACGTGGCGCGCATCCATCGGGCGACTTAATAAAAGGGTAATTTACCCTTAGGCCCTTCCTTATCTTTTATTTCGTTTTAGTCCTGTAAATATTTTAGGCAGCTGTTTAATTTTAGGGTATTTTGCATGTTGGACCACGAGCTTTAGTTTATTTGCACTTATACCCCTGTCTGTGTGAGCCACGTGCTTCGTCACGTGTATTTGTGGGTTATTTGCATTATACACCCCTGTAGTTCTGGATGTTTATGAATGAATGAAATCTTTTTAGTAATTGCATTTATGCCCCTGTGAATGGTTTAATTTCGCATGTGCGTTTATTTTTGGGCAATTTGCAGCTGAGGTCCTCGGACTTTTGGTACGTGTTACCAATTAGTCCCTGGAACTTAGTTTTATTACATAGAGGTCCCTGAGTGCCCCAGGCACGCGCCGCGCGCGTGACTTGCTGGGTTAATTGCACCTGGACCCCCAGAACTTAGGGTATTTGCACTTTAGTCCTTGTGCACAGTGCCCTCTTGTGATTTTTGAATAAAATATCAAATCACCTCCAAATTCGATGAAAATTTAATACATGGCTCCTGCCATGTTGTAGGATTTTTGAGAATTTTTGAGGACATTTTTGAGTTTATTTGTTATTTTTAAAAATTCAAAAACCATCATTTTAGCCACTGTCTAGTTTTAAAAACCCCAAAAAAATATAAAAACCCCCTCAAAAATTCTATAAAAATTAGGTCCTGTGTATTTTGTGTTCCTTTATTTTCTAGCCAATTTTGGCTATTTTTCACTGATTAAAAACCATAAAAACTTAAAAACACCTAAAAACCCATACAAATTCTATTAAATAATCTAAAAACCCAAAAACAATAATTTTGGTACTCAAATTTTCCTTGTTTTACCTAGTTTAAAGGAAAAATACCTCCAGGCGCTTTTGATGTTCTTAGATATTTTATCTAGGGACTTTAGGCTTGGCTGGACAGTACCTTGTTTCTTTTCTACTGTTTGATTTTTAGAAAATAAAATATGCATTAGAAAATTATCAAAAATTCACCAAAAACATTAAAAAACATAAAAAACATAAAAATATTTTTGTTTGAATTTTTGCTTGATTTTTGACACATTAAATAATTAGCCAAAGTGTGCTTGCTTTTGTGTTTCTTTTGTTTTCTTCACATATTAAAAATCCAAAAAAATATAAAAATCATTAAAAAGCATTAAAAATATTTTGTCTTTATTTTATTTCATTTTCACTACTTCGTAGGCCTTTGGCCAACCCGTGCTTCTCGAGTTCGACCCTGGGTGCTATACCAGGTTAAACTCATAGCTGGACCGCTATCTTCGTGCTTGATTGATTTTATTTGTTTCGAGTGGTCTGATATTTTTCTTGATTAAGTTGACTTGATCGCTTGGGTCGCAACGACCAATTTAGCACCTATACCCTAGCCTTCAGGTCGCTTATCAGAATGGCGCCGTTGCCGGGGAGCACGGCTTAGTAGTCCTTTTTATTTTTCTTTTCGTTTTATTTTCGTGGCTTTTCGCGGCTTTTTGTTTATATTTTCTTTTTGTCTTCTTCTGTTTTATTTTTATTTTCTTTTGATTTTATTTTTGATTGATTTTGTGTGTTTATTTTATTTTGTATTTTTGCATATATACCCTTACCTTTATTTTCATTTCTTTTTCCTTATTATTTGATTATTTTTGCTGGTCTGACCACTCATCTCTTTTTCTTGCGAGGTCCCAAGGACCGCGGAGGCGACTTTCGAGGAGCCGGTGTAGCCGAGGAACTTGGAGGCGGCTTCCTTCTTTACGAAGCCGCAGGAGAGAGCGAGAGGGAGAGAGTTGAGTGGGTGAGGTTAGATTAGGTTCTTATTTCATTTATATTATTATTGTAATAATACAGGGACTTGGACTGCTTGGACACTCTTGGACTTTCCTACCGTAGCGGGTCTGTTTCGCCGAGCACCGGTGTGCTCGGGGGACCCTTTAGGACCTTCGCGGTTTTTCGCAGCTTTTTCGCGGTTTTATTTTTCTTTTATTTCTGTCTTTTCCGGTTTTTCGCGGTTTTTGATCGAGCCCCTAGACTTAGGATTTTCTGGTGAATGTGCCGTAATTAGTAGGATCCACACACCTAATTGCATATCTGTTCCCATAGATCGATAATTAGACCTACTTAAAAATCATTAATAAAAATAACCGATTCATTTGCCTCCGTAGCCTACGTGCCGCAGCCCGTCCTGTAAAGCGCTTACTCCTACCCCCGATTTGTCGGACAGAGGAGGGACGGGCCAAGACCGGACTCTTTGGCTTGGAGGTCGGTGACCGGTTAGACGGTTCTTCGCTAGACTTGCTCGCCTAGGACTCGGCTTTACCGCTGCATCATTTAGGTTAGTTTTATTTCTGTCTTTACTTTTATGCGCGGATCATATTGCATGTAGAGTGCTGGAGACAGGTACGCATTTCTGACTTTGCATGCATCATTGATTTATCGCGCATCGGCTTTTTCGTCTTCTCCCCCCTGTTTTGGACTTAATAATCAGGAGAACCAAAAAATTCGTTAGGCCTTTTGTTTGCTTTGAAAAAGATTAAAAAAGTGAAACCATAAAATTGGGACTGCTAAAATTATTGATCTTAAAAACCGCTCACCCTAAAAACTTTGTCTTGGGGAGAGCAACCCCCTCATTGTTTGGTTTGGATGCGCGAGAGAGTGACCCGCACCCTAGGTAGAGCCCCCCGTTGCTAGTCCCGACTGATTACCGACTATTCCGTGCGGGCCAGTCGGTTGGGTTAGCATCGGATATCCCAACAGGTCACGTAAGCGCTCTGATATTCTGTTTGTTCACCAAAATAAAATCGACAAGATAATTTGACCGAACTTTCACGGTCTTCAGCTCGCGTTGCGTTGGTGAACCGGGGGTGTTTTTTCTGATCGTAATTTTTCCAGATCTCATCCGCCTTACTCGCCAGATCAAGATGATGGGTAGACGGTCTCTTAGGCAGCCTCTGGCTGCACCGCTTTCGGGCGCGTCTACCTCCTCATCTAGGTTGGCTCGCGAGAGCTCAGACCCGCTCTCCGAGCCCGAGTACGACTCCACCCTGTTCCCCCTCGACCCCCTTTCTGATCTACCTGAGAGACACGAGCCCGAGGAGAGATTGATACATTTGACAGCACCTGAGTTGGGCTCGTTTGATTTTGCAGACGTCGACATGGCCGGAGCCGGCAGTTCAGACGATCACTCCCGTCAGCCAGAGCACTTCGTATTAGACCAGGGAGCGATCAACTCCACCCTGATCGCATCACTTGAGACAGTCCAGCAGCAGCTCTGCGATCAGGGGGCATTTATGATAGAGATGAGGCGAGAGTTGGAGAGGCTCAGAGCAGAGAGAGACCAGCAGAGCGAGCCCGAGGAGATACCGGATGCAGAGGCACGAGCCGCAGCAGCAGCCGCAGCCGCCGCCGCAGCGGCAACAGCCGCGGGAGGAGGAGGACCACCTAGACCGATGCGGGAGTTGCACAACCCCGGATCTACACTGATGCACCATTGGGTGGTGGTACCTGCTATCGTGGGGGACTTCAAGTTCCCCCCTGAACACCCTGCAGATGCTTCCTCGTTTTCACGGACTCGCCACTGAGGAGCCCCACCTTCACTTCCAGGAGTTCCTGATGATTTGCAGCACTGTCCACGATCGCCACGTGGACCAGGACCAGCACTGATGATAGCCTTCCCGTTTTCACTGGCAGATAGAGCAGCCACCTGGTTGAAGCATCTTGGGAGGTTTGTCTATACCTGGGAGCAGCTCCGCACCGAGTACTTGAACAAGTACTATCCACTCGGGCGGACGAATGCAGCGAGGGCCCTGATCAGCAACTTCTCCATGTTCCCCAACGAGCAGTTTCACGAGGCATGGGAGAGGTTCCGAGAGCTTCTGGACAGATGCCCGCATCACGACATCACGAAGCCAAACCTTGTGCAGAGCTTCTTTAGCGGGTTGAAACCAGAGCTACATGGCCTGGTGAATGCTTCTTGCGGCGGGTCCTACTTCGCCAAGGACCACGACCAGGTCTGGGCCATCTTCGAGGAGATGGCTGAGAACTATATGGTGATGTCTCAGACCAGGTTGTATACTCAGAAGACCCAGCCACATCAGCCAGGACCCGTGCAGTACCAGCGGATAGCACGGGTAGATGCAGGTCCATCCAGTTCGTCCGCAGCCGCAGCAGCACAGGCAGAGTCATCAGCTGCGGACATGGGCATTATCAGCAAGAAGCTGGACCGCATGGAGCTGATAGAGAAGAAGCAGTGCCAGAGTATCACGCAGATGGAGCAGATGGCACAGGTTCTGAGCGACATGAAGACACAACTCATGTGTCTCCAGAAGGCACAGACAGCTTCTCAGCCCCGTCTTCAGTCGCGAGGCGATGCCGGCGGCAGCAGCAGCTCGTCCCAGCGCTCCAGCACCCACGTGCAGCCTAGACAGGTCCATCTTGTACAGGCGGAGCCGTACCAGCAGCCGCAGCCCACCTACCAGTCCCCACCATCTCCAGAGATGCAGATGGTGGTCTACCAGCCGGACCAGCCTCTGGCAGTACTCCCTCCAGCCCCCTACGATGCCGAGCCGTTGATGGATGTCAACAGGATTTGGTACGACCGCCCCCAGCCTGGGATCCGACGAGACCATCTCGGATTCAGGTGGGGGAGTGGTGGTGCCCAGCCCCAGCAGCAGCCGTCAGGACAGGGAGGGCAGTACTCCCAGCAGAGAGACCAGCACCAGCCGCAGCAGCAGCCCCCAGCATATCAGCAGCACCAGCCATCATCCTTCGATCCTCGTCCCTATCAGCAGCAGGGACAGTCATGGAGACGTGAGCAGCAGGCTCACCCGGGATATCAGCAGCAGCACCCTCCATCCTACCCCTCTTACCCACCACAGCAGTTCCAACAGCCTCACCCACAGAAAGGCCACCCGTCGGGCTCCCACGAGAGCCCCGCTTTGGATGACATCGCCCGCCTCCTCACGGACCAGCAGGCCACATTCCGACAGGAGATGGACGAGTTCCGCCAGGAGATGCGGGACCTGGTGAGAGGGAAGGCCGCCATACCATCCCAGATAGAGCCGAATCCGAACAACCTCAAGAGGAAATCTGAGCAGGTAGTACATACTGAGTTTGCCACTCCTAGTGACCCATTTGATAATACATCTTCGGATCTATTTGATGCTGATTTTGTCACACTTAGGAGCGGTAGGACCCCAGTAGGCGGTGGCGCCTCATCTGAGCTTCACCACGAGGACATCACAGAGGCGCCACAGGAGGAGGAGAGCGGTACTGAGGCCGCTCCAGACGATGACGGTGGCACTGAGGCCACCAAGGATGCTGATCCCACCGGCGGTACTGAGGCCGCCGCTTCACCAGATCTAGGAGGTGGTGCTGATGCCACCCGTTCAGCCGAGCCAGCCCGCGGTACTGATGCCGCACGACGTCTACCAGCAGCAGCAGCAGAGCCAGCCCGTGGTGGTACTGAGGCCACCGGTGTTTGTACAGATAGATATGTTGTCTTTCCTTGCATTCCTGTATCTCAGAACTCTGTTGTGAATAAAGGAAAAGGTTTACTTTCTTCTGGTCCCACTGTGGTGCATGATGTATGTGTGGATCCGGTCCTTGAACCGCCTAGACCTTTTCCTAGTCCTTCATCTGAGAAGGACCCAGTGATCCCCTTCCCTAGAGCCCTTCAGATGGGGAAGGGGAAGAAAAAAGAAAATCCAAAAAAGAGAGAGCTTGAGGAGTTCAGCCAGAGCATGATCGATCGATTCCACATCCAGCTGACCCTCCAGGAGGCTTTGCAGCACATCCCCCTTCTCCAACGATCTTTGAGAGAGAGGACTACAGTCAGGAGGAGGAGGAGGAACCACACTTCCGAGATCCATGTGCTGACCAAAGCCACGTGTTTTGCGATCCAGAACCGACTGCCAACCAAGAGGCCAGATTCAGGGGCCCCGTATGTCATATGCCAGATCAGTGAGCAGAGGTTCGACCGTACTCTTCTAGATAGCGGATCGTCGATCAACCTTCTTCCGGCAGCCCTTCTCGACCGCTTCGAGTTGGGCACTCTTCGACAGAGCAGGACAGTCCTTCAGTTCGCTGATCGATCTGTCAAGAGGCCGAAGGGGTTATTACGAGACGTTATCGTCACGATTTAGGGCCTGAAATTCCCCGTGGACTTCGTAGTGTTGGACATGGAGATCCCTGAGTCAGTGGCCGATACCCCCATCATCCTTGGTCGTCCGTTCTTGGCCACAGCCAAGGCGATGACTGATCATGATAGCGGGAAGGTGTACTTTCGCGTCAAGGGCGAGAGTATACAAATAGAGACGGTCGAGGACTACAGAGCTAGATTCAGAGCCTGCTCAGATGCGAGTACAGATTCAGAGCAGCTGACAGACGCAGAGCCAGACATCCACCAGGACTGTGATTTTGTGATCACAGATGATGAGGCAGCTTGGGCAGATCTTGAGACACAGACCATCCTCTCACTTTCAGATACAGCTGATGCCGAGATGATAGCAGAGGAGAGTCTGGAGAGAACAGCCTTGGACCAGGATACCATAGAGGCAGCAGAGCCGGTCCTTGATCGCAGCACGATGTTTAGTGATGGTGGTGCTGAGGCCACCTTGTTTTCCGGTGGTACTGATGCCACAGCGGTTGATACAGATCCCTTGGATTCAGAGTCTGATTGGGCCGATTGTGATGATCAGATGCCAGACCTGATTCCACCTGAGCCTACAGATGAGGAGGAGGTAGATGCAGAGCAGAACATAGACAGTACAGTTGAGCCGCCTTCCCCCGATCCAGTTTGCGAGAGTACGCTTTCACTTTCCCAGGCAGATTTGGCCGACCTTGCAGCTTTCACTCAGTTTCTTCCGCAGCCAGATTTGCCGGCACCCAGCATTCCAGAGCTGAAGCCGCTCCCTACTTCGCTGAAGTATCGATTCCTTGCGGGCGAGCCAGAGATGTACCCAGTCATCATCTCCGCCGAGTTGACTGGAGAGCAGGAATCCCGTTTGATGGGGGTTCTTGAAAAGAACCGCAAGGCGATCGGATGGAGCGTAGCAGATCTCCATGGGATTAGTCCATCAGTGTGCTCCCACCATATCTATCTCGAGGATGGGGCAAAGCCATCGCGTGAGTTCCAGCGGCGTCTTAACCCCAACCTGAGAGAGGTTGTGATGAAGGAAATATCAAAGTGGTGGGGCGCAGGTTTTATTTATCCCATTTCCGACTCCAAGTGGGTCAGCCCCTTGCATGTGGTGCCCAAGAAGACGGGCATCACGACTGTGATCAGTGAGTCGGGAGAGGATATCGCTACACGAGTACCCACCTCTTGGAGGGTTTGTGTTGACTACAGGAGACTCAACCAAGCCACCAAGAAGGACCATTTCCCCCTGCCTTTTATTGATCAGATCATTGAGAGACTGGCAGGGAAGAGCCATTATTGCTTCTTGGATGGGTACTCGGGCTACAACCAAGTGGCCATCGCTCCTGAGGACCAGGAGAAGACCACCTTTACCTGTCCCTTCGGCACATATGCTTTTCGACGCATGCCATTTGGGCTATGCAACGCCCCTGCGACTTTTCAGAGGTGCATGCTGTCGATCTTCTCGAACATGGTAGGGGAGTGTTTGGAGGTCTTCATGGATGATTTCTCGATCTACGGCGACGGATTCGATTCTTGTCTTGACTGCCTAGATCGAGTACTCCAGCGATGTATTGAGTATCACTTGGTGCTATCTTGGGAGAAGAGTCACTTTATGGTGACTCAAGGGACGGTGCTTGGCCACATCATCTCCAACAGGGGCATGGAGGTTGATCCGGCCAAGGTTGATGTCATTAGGAAACTCGCACCGCCGTCCAATCTGAGGCAGCTACGGTCATTTCTGGGGCACGTTGGATTTTATAGGAGATTTATTCATGATTTCAGCAGGATCGCCCGACCGTTGACTGACCTTTTGACGAAAGACACCGAGTTCCTTGTCGATGACAAGTGTCTTTCGTCGTTTGCTACTCTCCAGCAGTGCGTTATTGAGGCTCCTGTCCTCCAGCCGCCTGATTGGTCTCTCCTATTTGAGATCATGACGGATGCCTCCGATTTTGCCGTAGGGGCAGTGCTGGGACAGAGGAGGGATGGAGTGCCATTTGCTATACACTACGCTAGCCGCACATTGGATTCCGCCCAGCGGAATTACACGGTCACAGAGAAGGAGATGCTAGCCGTAGTGTTTGCCCTGGATAAGTTCAGATCGTATATCATTGGATCTAGAGTGACTTTGTTTACAAATCACACCGCCATCAGGTACCTCATGGCAAAGAAGGATGCCAAGGCCAGACTGACTAGATGGATCCTTCTACTCCAGGAGTTCGACATTGAGATTAAGGATAAGCCTGGAGTCAAGAATGTGGTGGCGGATCATCTCTCCCGATTAGAGCAGCCTGAGGATTCTGAGCAGATTGATCCCATCAGAGATACCTTCCCAGATGAGGCGATCCTTGCTATCGCCTCACTCCCATGGTACGCCGATATTGTGAACTTTCTCGTTGCTGGGAAAGTCCCACAAGATTGGACCAGGCAGAGGCTTGAGACCTTCCTAGCGAAGGCCAAGTCTTACCATTGGGAGGATCCCATCCTTTACCACGAAGGAGGGGATAGCGTCTGGCGTCGGTGTATTCCTCAGGAGGAACACCATAGCGTCCTCACTTACTGCCACAAGCTTGAGGCAGGAGGACATCATTCTGGGAGGAGAACGGCACAAAAAGTGCTCCAATCCGGCTTGTGGTGGCCTACCCTCTTCAAGGACTCAGATGAGTTCGTGAAGAGGAGTACTGACTGTCAGAGGATGGGCACTTGTGGACAGCGTGATATGATGCTGATGCAGCCCATTCACTTCTGTGAGGTTTTTGACGCATGGGGCATCGATTTCATGGGTCCATTCCCTAAAAGTCAGGGATTTGAGTACATTCTGTTGGCCGTTGATTATGTGAGTCGTTGGGTGGAGGCTATCCCCGCCCGAGCCACTGATGCGAGGACAGTTTGCAGATTTTTGAGGAAGCATATCATCACGCGGTTCGGGGTTCCACGAGTTCTGATTTCTGATGGGGGATC
Source organism: Ottelia alismoides (assembly GCA_037367405.1). Classification (NCBI taxonomy): domain Eukaryota; kingdom Viridiplantae; phylum Streptophyta; class Magnoliopsida; order Alismatales; family Hydrocharitaceae; genus Ottelia; species Ottelia alismoides. The sequence continues at coordinate 640,334 of JAZKJV010004294.1, read as the reverse complement.
TCACTTCATCAACGACCAGGTGAAGGCACTTGCTAGCGAGTTCGGCATAGACCATCGTGTTGCTACACCTTACCATCCACAGACGAATGGTCTAGCCGAAGTGTCGAATAGGGAGATCAAGACTATTTTGCAGAAAGTCGTCCGCCCTGATCGAAAGGATTGGTCACAGCTTTTGGACTCGGTCTTGTGGGCATATAGGACGTCTTTCAAGACACCTTTGGGCACATCTCCCTTTCACCTCGTGTATGGCAAGCCATGCCATTTACCTGTTGAGCTGAGGCACAAGTCACTTTGGGCAGTTACAGACATTATCATGGATCCAGATGGTATGGGAGACCAGAGAAGGGCAGAACTAGCTGCCCTGGAGGAGCTTAGAGATGCAACTTTCTCAAGCAGCCTACATTATAAGGAGAAAGTCAAGGAGTGGCATGATTCTCATATCAGCCACAAACATTTTGAGATTGGACAAAGAGTATGGCTGTTTGATGCGAGGCTTAGATTATTTCCAGGGAAGCTACAGAGCAAATGGAAAGGACCTTATCTGGTGAGGAAGGTACACGACAACGGTAGCATCGACATATCTGAGTTGTCTTCTGAGAGTACCTTCCGAGTGAACGTCCAGCGGCTCAAGCCATTTCTAGATCATGAGCCACGGGTCGTCGATCTTGCCCCTATTCATTTTGCGTGAGATGTGGTCTTTGACTCACATCTAATGCATCTCACGCCTGAGTTTCACTGATCTTCCGTTGTATATAGATCCAGATGTCCATATCATCACATTCTTTAGTCCCACATCCCTTTTTCTATCTTGTGATTATGCTATACTTAGGGTGCACTTTACCCTAAGTATAGGGGGGATGTGAGACCTTTTGGGTATTTCTTTTGTTTCTATCTACCCCTGTTTTTGCTGCCTATACTTAGGGATATTTCACCCTAAGTATAGGGGGGGTAGACCCTGTACATTCTGCACTCAGGTTTTCCCTTAGTATACAGCCTACTATACTTAGGATTATTTGATCCTAAGTATAGGGGGACCTGAGTCCCTCTTGACTTTTCATTTCTCTTTTGTATAGCCTTTCTTTTCACTTCCCTATACATAGCACGAGTTATGTCTTCTTCATCGCTCTTGACTCTGAGGACATCGTTCGAGCTAAGTATAGGGGGGTGTGTATATATTTCATATATACCTTAGCCATAACTCGTACTTTGTGTGAGTGTGTTAATAAATAAAAATGGCTAAAAATCACAAAAATTAAAAATTTTTCATGTACATATCTTCTTTTATTTGCACATACATAGCTAGTGTACAAATTATTTTTGTAAAAATGATTTCAAAAATCTTTTGTGTAAAGCTTGTGTAAATATTTTTGTATCAAAATTATGTATATAGTACAAAATTTTTCCAAAATGTTTTGAAAATCAAAAGTTTGCAAAAATCTTGTGTAAATGTGTGTAAATATCTTTTTGCAAAACTTGCACTTCATGCATCATCCATCCATAATTTCAAAACATTTTTCAAAAATTTTGCATGATTGTAAAATGTGTGTAATAAGCATCTTTTTGTACATATGTATATAGTTTTTCTGGATGATAGTTGACATTTAAACTAGCCTGGAATCAAATTGAGAAATGGAGCTTGATTAAGATCTTAATCCACCTAATTCTAAGAGGAACCTTATAGGGCTTAGGTTTAAGGCTTTTCAGGTCCATGGTGACTTAATTCTTTGAGTCCACTAGGCTATGATCACATGTCATCTCAATGAGCCTAAGTAGAGCATTTAACAACAACACATGACTCATATAGGTTATGGCTTTACTTGGACACCAGCACTATGCACCGAGCTCTCTACAGATGAGGTGGTGAGGAGGCAGTCTTCCTTGACTTGGGGTAGCATATGAGGGTAGTACTTCTAGGCGGAACCTCTCTTCTTCTTATAGTGAAGGAAGTGCGTCTCAACTTGGTCTGGTTGCCATGAGGCCTAACGACGGGAGTTGTGGGTTGCAATAAAGCTTCAAAAGAGGGATAGTCTACTGGCTCAAGAGGAAAAACTCCTTGTATATATGCTGCACATGTATATGTTGTATAGATGCACTCGAAAAAAAAAATGTGTGCAAAAAGAAAAGAACTCCAAAAAAAAAGTGGTGGGTCTGAGAGAAAATGATAATCCCACCGGAGTATGTATATAAGTGCAATAAGCAAAGCTTGGTTTCATGATCCACCTGTTGTAGCTTGCAGCAGGGAGACTTGGCTACACTGGTCAAGCTCCCAAGGGTACTTGGCTACACTGGCCTTGACCCATTCTCTTCTTCCCCCTCTTCTTGAGCTGGTTGTACTTGAACTTAGAAGGGAATACCCCGCTCCTCGAGGAAAGAGTGGCCAGATTGAGGTCATAGAGTTACCTTGTTGGGGAGGGTTGTCAAGTTGCCATTTCAGAGGTGGAGAGCTTAGACTTCACATGCACAGGACAAGAAAAGATTCATGGTCTTCAGGGTTTGTGATTGATGACTTGTTCTGATCTGGAGCATTGAGGAGTCTTGGTTATAGATTAGTGGAACTTAGAGGCTGTTAGGTTTTAAGCTTAAGTCTAAATAAGGTTCCGACACATTAATAATCCAAAGATTTGATTGAGCTCCATACCTCAATTTAATAAAGGGCAGGTTTAATAATCAACCTTGATCCATGTACATCCTCTTTTTCTTTTTCTTTCTTTCTTTTTCACTTCTTTTTCAAATAAGTGTTTGCTAAGGGACTAGCAAAGTATAGTATAGGGGGGTGATGAATACCCATTCATCACTCTTTATTCTTATATTTTAGCTACAAAAACCTTATGCAAATGCATGTAGATATGTGTAAATAGGAATAATTAGCAAAAGCATGCATTGTGTAAAAACTTATAATTAGCATGTTTTTGTGCAAAAATAAAAGAATAAAGACTAAAAAGAAAAAGAGGGAAATATTTAGAATAAATATTGAGAAACCTAACCCAAGGGAGGGCTCAGCATGGGCCTGACCGCATAAAAGCCAAAGTAGAGGGAGATAGGGGCTCATGTGTAACTATTTGTACATAAATAAAATTATATTTTCCTCACCCAAAAATATGCTTGTACATATTTGTATATATTTAGAAAATATTAAAAACAAAATAAAAATTTGAAAATCAAAAAGTTCAAAAATGCCCTTTCACCTTGTACATAAACCATACTCCTATATTTATTCAACCTTATAAATAAATAAAATTATTTTCTAAACTTTTTGTAAATATCCTATATTATATGTTGTAAATAAATAAAATGAAAAGAATCAAAACAAAAATCAAATAAAAATAACAAAATTTAAAACATAAAAATACATTGTATATACACCATGTATATAATTGTATATATCTATTTATTTCACCTATGTATCTAAATAATAAAAACCAAATAAAAATACCCTTTTATTCCTCATTTTATTCTATAAATAAATAAAATATAAAATAGGAATAAAATTGTACAAAAATAATAATTAAAAAAATCAAAAATCAAAAACCTACTTATTGTACATATATCTATATATAGCTATATAGTGTAAATACCTTATTTTTATTTCCAAAAATTAATTAAAAATCACCAAAAAATAGAAAAAAAATAAAATAAAAATAGTTTGTGTTTTGAGTTTTTACAAAATCGGGCCCTAGCTACCTTGAATTTAAGCTTTAAAATCCGGCCACGTGGCCCATCCTCATTGGGTCCTGGGGATGTTGACCGCCCGGTCAACTGGCCCCCCCAGGACCACCTCCCACGGGTTTGAGCGGCCAACCCGACTTCTTCATTTAATACCCGCTCAACCCGATCACCAACCCGCCAACCCCCGGGTCCGAATCGTCCTCCTTGCATCCGACATCCTCGCCGGAGCCGCTCCCTTGGGATCCGCGCGCTCCTGAGCTTGCCCGGACCCCCTCTTTTCGGACCCCTAGCCATATAAATCGTGAGCTCAGCTGCCTTCCCGCGTCATCTTTGGCCATTTGCTTCGATTTCCAGTGAGCTCCAGAGAGAGAGAGAGGTGACAGCTCGAGTCTCGACCTGTCGCAGCGAGGAAAGGAGGCGAAAGCCACTAATCCAGCGAGTCTTCACCGCCGTGCTCCGCCTAGAGCAGGAGCTCGAGCCTCGGGCCGAGACAACCCTTGAGGCCACGACCGGGAGCTTCCCCAGCTCCAGCCCAGTCTACTTCACCACCCAGGTAATCCCTTAGCTTCGCCCTTTCCTTCAATTTCCATTTTGCCCCAAATCGCACCTCCGCCGTTTTTCGTCGATTCCGACCATCTCGCGCACCCATTCGATCATCGGAATCCATATTCATCTCCGCCTTCCCTCCGCGCACCTTCTCCGCCCCTCCGTTCAACCCAGCTCGCACAGGAGCTGGGATTCGAATCCCCTCGCCGTCGCTTCGCCGGGGTTCGTCCGCACCGACGCACAGACCATCCCCAAGTCGCCTAACTGGGTCGAGGCATTTTGCCCTCGACCCGCGAAGCTTCTGAGCCATTTTGCAGGACCAGAGGAGGCTATCCGAGGCCTCCCGACATTCAGACAGGAGCTTCTCCTCCGCCGACCTCGCCGGAGCCCTCCAGGGCTCGGCTGGGCCATCGGAGCCGACCATCAGCCGCGGAGCATCATCGCGGACCTTTTCCGATCTTCAGAGGCAGCAGGGGAGGAGACCAGCGCTCGCACGAGGCCGGCGAAGCTCGCCGGCCGACTCTCTTCCAGCATCTTCCCCGACCGTTCGATCGTCCTCGACCTCCAGTTCGTATCCAGACCGTTCACTTGAGGAGAGCCAGACACCGTCAGATCTTGGAGAGGCGATCAGGACTGTCCGTTGCACGAGGGGTAGCCACCGAGCACCGCACCCGTTCGATCTACCACGTGGCGTACCCTCAGCCGTCCGATCGCTGCGAGGACCTCAGCGTTGGAGCGCCAGCCATTTCCAGCCGTCCATCCACACACGTGGCGCGCATCCATCGGGCGACTTAATAAAGGGTAATTTACCCTTAGGCCCTTCCTTATCTTTTATTTCGTTTTAGTCCTGTAAATATTTTAGGCAGCTGTTTAGTTTTATGGTATTTTGCATGTTGGACCACGAGCTTTAGTTTATTTGCACTTATACCCCTGTCTGTGTGAGCCACGTGCTTCGTCATGTGTATTTGTGGGTTATTTGCATTATACACCCCTGTAGTTCTGGATGTTTAGGGTTTATGCCCCTGTTTAGGGTTTTAGTAATTGCATTTATGCCCCTGTGAATGGTTTAATTTTGCATGTGCGTTTATTTTTGGGCAATTTGCAGCTGAGGTCCTCGGACTTTTGGTACGTGTTACCAATTAGTCCCTGGAACTTAGTTTTATTACATAGAGGTCCCTGAGTGCCCCAGGCACGCGCCGCGCGCGTGACTTGCTGAGTTAATTGCACCTGGACCCCCAGAACTTAGGGTATTTGCACTTCAGTCCTTGTGCACAGTGCCCTCTTGTGATTTTTAAATAAAATATCAAATCACCTCCAAATTCGATGAAAATTTGACACAAGGCTCCTGCCATGTTGTAGGATTTTTGAGAATTTTTGAGGACATTTTTGAGTTTATTTGTTATTTTTAAAAATTCAAAAACCATCATTTTAGCCACTGTCTAGTTTTAAAAACCCCAAAAAAATATAAAAACCCCCTCAAAAATTCTATAAAAATTAGGTCCTGTGTATTTTGTGTTCCTTTATTTTCTAGCCAATTTTGGCTATTTTTCACTGATTAAAAACCATAAAAACTTTAAAACACCTAAAAACCCATAAAAATTCTATTAAATAATCTAAAAACCCAAAAACAATAATTTTGGTACTCAAAATTTCCTTGTTTTACCTAGTTTAAAGGAAAAATACCTCCAGGCCCTTTTGAGGTTCTTAGATATTTTATCTAGGGACTTTAGGCTTGGCTGGACAGTACCTTGTTTCTTTTCTACTGTTTGATTTTTAGAAAATAAAATACACATTAGAAAATTATCAAAAATTCACCAAAAACATTAACAAATATAAAAAATATAAAAATATTTTTGTTTGAATTTTTGCTTGATTTTTGACACATTAAATAATTAGCCAAAGTGTGCTTGCTTTTGTGTTTCTTTTGTTTTCTTCACATATTAAAAATCCAAAAAAATATAAAAATCATTAAAAAGCATTAAAAATATTTTGTCTTTATTTTATTTCATTTTCACTACTTCGTAGGCCTTTGGCCAACCCGTGCTCCTCGAGTTCGACCCTGGGTGCTATACCAGGTTAAACTCATAACTGGACCGCTATCTTCGTGCTTGATTGATTTTATTTGTTTCGAGTGGTCTGATATTTTTCTTGATTAAGTTGACTTGATCGCTTGGGTCGCAACGACCAATTTAGCACCTATACCCTAGCCTTCAGGTCGCTTATCAGACCACGTTATATGTAGGCCCAAGATCAGTAAGTTCAAGTATTATTAAATTAAAGCATCAGTAAGTTCTTATTTATTAGTACATATTTTTTACAAGTTTATTAACTTTGATGAAGTTATAGAGGTGTCTTCAATTTCTACTGATACTTTCTTTATTGTTTATTCTTTTAGTCAATGATGAATATGAAAGCTATAAAGATTTAAATGATGAAGATTCCCCTATATCACCCGTAGATTCTGCTATTATTCCTCGCGAGGGTCTTTCATTCTCAAACCTAAAGGATTTGAAATGTTCTATGAGAAATATACCACTGAACTTGGCTTTAATATTAGGAGGAGTAGCACCAAATATTGTTTTGATCAGAAAAACAAAGTTAAGAATCTTTCTTTCAAAAAATATGTTTGTTGGAAGGAAGGACAATATGTTCAAAATTCCAAAAAAAGAAGATATCATCAAGCCTGACATTGGTTGACGTAGAAGCTAATCTTGAGGGAATAGACATTGAGGGTAGAAGATGTGGAATAAGTCGTTAAGATTGTAAGGCAAAGTTGTGTGTGAAATTAAATCAGATATCAAAACAGTGGGATGTAGTCTCATTCGTTGAGGAACATAAACATAAACTTGTTTCTCCAAGTAAGAAGAAGTACTTAAGACCGAATAGGAGAATAACTAAGGCCACAAAGAATTTACTATCTTCTATGTCTCAAGTTAACATCCCTACACCCAAACAAATTGCATTTTTGGATAAACAAAGTGGATCTGATGAACGTATTGGTTCTATAGCTAGAGACATATACAATTTGAAGCGTGATCAGAAGAAAGAAATTGAAGGTCATGATTCTGTTATGTTGTTGGAACATCTTAAATATTGCAAAAGCATTACACCTGATTTTTTTTTGTGTACAAGCAAGACGAGCATTCGTGTTTAACTCATTGCATGTGGATAGATTCTTATTCTATGGAAGATTATAAATTGTTTGGAGATGTTGTTACATTTGATACTACATACGATACGAACAAGTATAAGCTCATTTTTGCTTCTTTTTGTGGGGTTAACAACCATAACAAGACTGTATTCTTCTGCAATGCATTCTTAATGAATGAGACAAAGGATTCTTTTGTATGGCTTTTTAAAAATTTTTTGATGGCTGTTAGTGTCGCTCCCAAGTCAATTATTACTGATCAATGCCCATCCATTAATGCTGCTATAAGAGAAGTTTTCCCCACCACCAAACATAGATATTGTGGTTGGCACGTTAAGCTAACATGAAGAAGAGGATTGGTTTAACCAAAAAAGCTGATATAGCAATTCCTTCTTTGAATAAGATTATTCGGGGTGTAAAAAGTGAAGAAGATTTTGAAGCTGAGCGGGACAGAATAGTTTCAGAATGTAATTTAGAAAAAAATAGATGGATTAATGTTATGTATCGTATCAGGAGAAAGTGGGTGCCTATTTACATGAGAAGATATTTTTTTGCTGAGATGAATACAACACAGAAGAGCGAGAGCATGAATTCTTTCCTGACTAACCATGTCAATCAACTGAATAGTTTATATGAGTTCATGACCAGATTTCAAACTGCAGTTGAAAGAATAAGAGAGCATGCTAATATGATGGACAATGACAATGAGAATAAAAGTCCCAAGTTGGCTACGCAGTGGAGCATTGAAAAATAATTTTCTGAGCATTTCACAAAGACTTTGTTTTACATGGTTAAGACAGAGCTTTTGTAAGGTATTGAACTAAATGTGATTCCATTTCCTTCAGTTGATGATGTTATACAATTCAGAGTATATCCTATTGGGAAGATTGAAGATTTTAACAGAGTTAGTTTTCATGCTTGTTACAATAAATTCAAATGTGATTGTATGAAAATGGAATCAATGGGCATTCCTTCTAGACACATTATTAGTGTTTTAAAACACACTGATGCGTTAGAGGTTCACTCCTCTCTTTTATTGAATAGATGAAAGAAAGATATCAAGAGAAATGGTTACTATCCGCTTTATAGGAAGAGAACAGTACAAGACGACAATAGTCAATTAAGGGTATTGGCAAATGAACTTATTAGCGAAGCTAATGGCAACAAAGAAGTATACGATTACATTAAGAATGTCCTTATAGATGCTTCTGAAGGAGTTAAAGCTATTAAGAGTAAAAGGATCATTGTTAATGTTGAAGATGTCCACGAGGTTAATGAAAAAAGTGATAAGTCAGTATTTGCTGTAAAAGATCCCAATTTAGCAAAATCAAAAGGGTCTGGAAAAAGTGGTAGACCAAAGGGCAGCACTAATAGATTGAAATCAATTAGTGAATAGAATTCGTCAAAGGGTAGACAATACAAATTATGCCATAAAGTCAACGCTGGACATGATTCAAGGAATTGCCCTTTAAAATATGCAAATAATGCTTGATGGTAAGATAAATTCTTTAATTGATATGATTCATATTGTATTTCCAGTATATTAACTTACTGATAATATTATCTATATTTTTTTCCATTACACAGGTGGATACATATTCAATGCAGCTGATATTCAAAAGGTTTGAAGTCGGTTGATATTCAAAGGAATGAGAAGACTGAAGCATATTCTGGCATACCCCATTTCAATTTATAGAAGAATTCCATTTTTTTTATTTTTCCCTTCTTGGTAATTTTTGTAAATTGTGTATTATTCATCAAGGCTGAAGTTGTGTGTTTTTTATCATTTTGTATTCAATTAGAATGATATTGTTATGGTTAATGTTATGTAATTTGTAAGTTCTTTTCAATTGTTCACTTTCCATTAGTAACTTAGAAGCATGTATCAGTAAGTTCTTGCTACTCAATCGTATCAGTAAGTATGAAAATGTATCCGTAAATTTGATGCATGAATCAGTAAGTTCTTGCTTCTCACATATATTAGTAAGTTTGGAACATGTATCAGTAACTTTGAAGCATGCATCAGTAAGTTTATTTTATTTATCAGTATCTATTTCCCACATTATCTTTGAAGAATGCATCAATAACTTTGAAGCTTAAAGTGGTAAGTTTGAAGAAGGCATCAGTAACTTTCATCATTATAAACCGTAAGTATCAATAACTTAAAGAATCAGTAATTTATTCTGTAGCATATGTAACTATCAGTAAGTTATAAAAATGACACAAGTAATATTCTCAAAATCAATAGTAAGTTATTATGTATCATCTTTAAGTATTAGTAACTTAAAGCATAATATATGTATCTATTGTAAGCATCTGTAAGTAATCGTTAATAGGATTTAGAAGATTATGTTAGCATTTGTATCCGTAAGATCTTAGCTGATTCAAGTAATAGTTGCAAAATCAACATTAAGTTCTTATGTAGTATATGTAAGTATCAGTAAGTTATATAATGACACAAGTAATATTCTCAAAAGCAACAGTAAGTTTTTATGTAGCATCTGTATGTATCAATAACTTAACGCATCTGTAAGTATCATGTAGTAGACGAAAGTAGCATATGTAAGTATCAGTAAGTATCAGTAGCAAAATCAACAGTATGTTATTACGTAGCATTACCTCTATAAACTGTAGGTATCATTAACTTAAAGCATCACTAAATTATTATGTAGCAATTGTAACTATCAGTAAGTTATTAAATGACACATGTAATATTCTCAAAATCATTAGTAAGTTCTAATGTAGCATCTGTAAGTATCAGTTACTTAACGCATTAGTAAGTATCATTTGTATATGAAAGTAGCATCTGTAAGTATCAGTAATTATCAGTAGCAAAATCAAATGTATGTTATTAAGGGGCATCTGTAAGTATAAACCGTAAGTATCAGTAACTTAAAGAAACAGTAATTTATTCTGTAGCACATGTAACTATCAGTAAGTTATAAAATGACATAAGTAATATTCTCATAAACAATCTCTGAACTTAACACAAGTATTAGTAACAATGCATGGTTTCTCTAGTATTTCTTTATACACCATAAACAATCTCTGAACTTAACACAAGTAAGTTCTTTCAGTCGTATAACAATCTCAACAATTAACAATCAACATCCATCAAAATTTTCTCATTCATAAAGATATCCATGTACAAAAGAAAGATGCTACTTTTAAATTTTGAACACTACATGTTACATATATACATCATCTCTAATTACATGTCTAAGATAATTCATTTCTTTCAATCTTTCTTCTCCCCACTTGTAAGTAGAATAGCGGCTATCTCGGCACGAAACTTGGGGATATCTTCGATTCGGAAGACTGGATCTTTTCCCTTGCAAATGAATTCCATATATTTCATAACATAAACTCCACAATCAATGGAATCACTTCGCTGCATTGGGATTCCTTTTGCTATCTCTACTGGCCACTTTTCAAGGTGTTCTCCAGTGAATAGCATGAAGTATTCTGCCATCCAATCAACCTATCAAAATTGTGAAAGAAATATGTTAGTAACAAAAAAACTCAAAAATAGATGTATCTCATAATTTTTTCCTATATTTACTCATTTTCTAACATCCAAGAGGTGTTTCTTCATCCCAGTAAGTGAATTGTAGGAAATGAATTTTTTGGCATCGAAATCAGCCACGAGAAGATGCCAATGATTGGAGGTGTGGATTACACAAAAAGCCTTCTTTACACTATCAAACATTGTTCTCGTGCGTGAGAACAAATTATTCAGAGGCTCATAATCTTCTTCATTTGCTTCTTTCACAGTCTTTGGGAATAATTGCTGAAATGAATAATAATTAGGCAATATAACATAACTTAAAAACAAAAAATAGTTAAGTACTATTACCATTTGAGCCGTATTTGCAAAAATATAAGGGCATTCCACGTCACTTTCTTGATATGATTTGTATAGCACATCCATGAACATGTCCAAAATGACATCAATGACCATTTTGTTATGTAGTAGGTCTTCAATGTATATTCCATTGCAAAAGTTATCTCATGGACCATGGTAAGTTGCTCCCATACTGCAATATAAATTAAGTTGTATCATTCAAAAAAGATCATCATAATTATTTATCCAATAAATGTATCTAATAAATTTAGTAAATCTCTTCTTACTTGGCGACAGGATCCTTCAAAAATTCGTGAATGGTTGCCCTCTCTGATTCTGAAATCGCATCATATCCAGCGTAATCGATGCGATTTAAATTGTAAACCTATAAATATATTTATATAACCTTATCATTAATTTATGTTATTGCATCATTGAAATTTCAAACATCTAAAGCATTAGCAAAATTATGTAAGCATTTGTATTATGTAAGCATCTGTAATTATCATTAAGATCTTAGATAACACTAGTAATATTTGCAAAATCAACAGTAAGCTCTTATGTAGCATATGTAAGTATCATTCAGCATGAAAATTACTCAAGTAATATTTCAAAGATCAACAGTAACTTCTTATGTGTCATCTTTAAGTATCAGTTACTTAAATCTTCATTAAGTATCATGTAGTATCACTCACTTAAAGCATCTGTAAGTTACTAGTTAGCATAATTGAAAGTTATTATGTAGAATCTTTAAATATCAGTAAATTAAACCAGCAGTAAGTCATTTTGTAGCAAATATAAGTATCAGTATTTTATTAAATGACACAAGTAATATTCTTATAACCAACTGTAAGTTATTTTAACGCATCTGTAAGTTCGAGTAACTAAAGCATATGTAAGTTCTTATTTATCATATGTAAGTATCTTTAAGTATCAGTAACTTAAAGCATCAGTAAGTTATTAGTTAGCATATGTAAGTATCAGTAACTTATTATCTGACAGAAGTAATATTCTCAAAATCAACGTTAAGTTATTTTAAAGCATATTTAAGTATAAGTAACATAAAGCATCAATAAGTTACTGACTGTCACTAGTAACATTCTATGAATCAACAGTAAGTTATTATAAAGCTTCTGTAAGTATTAGTAAATTAAAGCATCAGGAAGTACTTATTTAGAATATGTAAGTATCAGTAATATATTAATTGACACAAGTAATAATCTCTAAATCAAATGTAAGTTATTATTTAGCATCTGTAAGTTATTAAACTACCATCATTTGAATGATACAAAATCAATAAAATTTAAATGCAACAATATCTGTAAAGTATGATAGGTTGATTTCATACCTCCAAAACTTGATCTTTATTGTCTTCAATCTTTGGAATTTCATCTTCATCTTCTACATTCATCACTTCTTCAAAATTCTTTTTTTCAAGCTTCTTTTTTTCCTTACTATTTTCTCCTTAAGTGGAATGCTTTGTGTTTTTTCTTCTTCCTTTATTGCTCTTCTTGATTTGACCCTTTTTGACATGCTGCTGGGAGTGATAAGCTTCTTGCTTCTACCCCCCTTTGGAACATTTGGTTTATTTTTGTCACAATCTTCCGAATCTTCCTCAATTCCAAGATCAAAGGATGGTGACTCATTATTTTTTGTGATATTATTTTGTTTTTCTTGTTCACCAACCTTTGTTGTCTTCTCCTCTTGTTGCTTTACATTAATTGATTTTGCAAAAAATTCCTCAAACCATTGCTTTAGAATAGAGATTTCGAGCATCTGCTTCTCATTCTCCTTCAATATTGTATTCTCATAATGATCTTTCATTTTTTGTATTCTTCTAATGTGGGCAGTTGAGAAATGAAACTCTCCAAATCACTTATCTTCTTCTTGTGCTCTTCACATTTACAATCTGGTATATTTCAGTGTTGAGCAGTCTTTAAAAGTGATTTCATTGAACAATCATCAAGTTGTCGTGTTTATGATACAATGACACACAATGCATAAGCAGTTGAGATGAAACCCTCGGTTACGAAGGTTTCATAATCAAAAATGAATTCATTTGGGTCAATCTTGAATATCTCTTTTTCTTCAAAGTCTAGCTGGACAACAATCTAATGCAAGGAAATGTTTTTAACTATCAATCCAAATTCATATTAATAAAAAGCAACCTTTCAAGTAATATTCATAATGACAAGCAGTAACATTTTTAAATGTATTAGGCTTTCAGTAGTATTGCAATCAATATTCATATGAAACATGTATCAGTAAATTTCAAGCATGAATCAGTAAGTTATTACTTCTCACATGTATTAGTAAGTTTGGAACATGTATCAATAACTTTGAACCATGCATTAGTAAGTTTATTTTATTTATCAGTAACTATTTCCCATAGTATCTTTGAAGAATGCATCAGTAACCTTGAAGCTTGTATCAATAAGTTTGAAGAAGGCAACAGTAACTTTCATTATTTTATCAGTAACTTTAATGATTACACGTAAAATAACAATAGAGGTATGCATGTAAGTTTTGAACATGTATCAGTAACTTTGAATCATGCAGCAGTAAGTTTATTTATCAGTAACTAATTTCAATATAGCATATTTGAAGAATGCATCAGTAACTTCGAAGCTTGTATCTGTAAGTTTGAAGCAGTCATCAGTAACTATTATTATTTTATCAGTATCTTTATTGATAATCAACAACCTTTACAAGTAATATTATGATGACAAGCAGTAACATTGTTAAATATATCAGGTTGTCAGTAGTTAAAGTTTCCTATCTTTGAAATGTCATTCTATAATTAAAATTAAAATCACAAATGAAATTGCAATTAAATTTTGGGTACCTGATCTTCATCAAAGTTCATGAATTGTTCAATGGTAAGTTTGCATGGAGTTGACCATTTTCTAATTTTTGGCAATAGATTTTGGTTTAATGCAAGTGATGGGAATAAGTGCTCCAGAGCCCATGCTTGAAAAATTTTACATAGTTAATTATCTGCTAAATATTTATTAAAAGCATAATAGTAGATAGAGATGAAAAAAGCTTACATATAAAATGCTGCACATCCAGTTAAGTAGCCAACTATGCTTTTCCCATCAGATGATGAACGCTTTCTCATTTTTTCCACTATGTCTTCCAGACGTTGAATTATCATAGTCCCAATTGCATTAGACCAATTGAAGAAACGTGTATCTTCAATCGAATCTATGTAATTTAGTAGGACCTTTGGGAAGCAGAAGTTGGTTTCGGGGAATAGAAATGTACAAAACATTAATGATATCAGACATCTTATGTACATTCTATTTGAATGATCTTCTTCTTGGGTTCTTAAAGAATCAAGCATGTCGTAAATATTATGACGATTTAATAACATGCTTGATTGGCAAAATAGCTCTTCGAATGAACTTGGTCATTCAAATGAAAACCCCCTTAGATGTATACGGATGAAGGCAATCCCAAAATCAATCCTATGTCATTATCTGAGAATATGAGTTCTTTTTCTGTAAACTTGAAAATCCGATCCCCTTAATATCTTTGAACAATAAAGTCCAAGACTTGATAATTAATATCAAGTTTTGTAATCGATACTATTCTTGAGAAAGCGGATATATCAATCAACTCCTTATGCCTCCCAGTCAACTTGTTGTTACCAAGATATGTTACAAATTGTTTTATTTAACATCTGTATTGGACACAATATCTTGCTGCAATAATGATATTAAAATCAGTTAATATTTTGCAATTACAAAGAGTCTTTTCTTAACTTACAATCTTATTAGATATTAGCTTACATGGCAATGGTTCTATCTTTGCATTATCCTTTACAGTATCAAGAGTCAAACCCGATGCTCTTTCTACATAGCACAAATTTTTGTCAATAATAAATTCTGATATTCATTATTACCAATTTGGCTGTTAATATGCAAACTTACCAATAGAAACTTCAGTAGTCTTATCACCCTCAAAGCTTGTATCTGCATAAAGTTACTTCTTAATACATAATTCAATTAGAATATATATTTTTTATAATAAATAGCAAAATTACCACTTGCAGATTTCATTGTTCCTTTTTTTAAATTTTGTGGTGTTCGTCTCCTGTATGAAACATCAAACGGTTTTGCCTGATCCATATGCAAAAGTAGTAAATGAAATACTAAACACAATTACTGATATAATTTTGTTAGTGATTTCAACAGGAACAACAGCAATTTACTAATTAACTCAAGCAATATTTTGAAATATCTTCGGTATTTCTTTGTTAACCATCTCTAAGCTTCATTAGAATTAGGCAACGGTAAAATTTAAATGCAACCGCATTAGTAAAATATGATACATCATTGGAATGAATTAGTATACATATGTAATCACATTACATATCAACATATGTCAGATTGGATCATTGGTAGGTTCTTCGATAGCATCTTTAAGCATTCGTAATTTAAAGCAGCAGTATACATAACATCGTTCTCAATAAGTTCTATGCGTGCAGCTATTGGATTCATACGAAAGTGTTCAAAGTTAAAAGGATTGTTTTCGTAACCCTAATACGTCTAATTCCTCTAAACTCTTATAGGAATTGACTTACCATTACAATGGAAGATGTCGTGTTGTTAAATGATCACTAACCGTGTCTAACCGTGTTTATCCCTCTCCGCCCGCGTTGCAATCGTCAAGAAGTTCTTCGCTGCTCCGCCGCGAACCGATACTTTCGCTGAAAGTAAGTTTTTGGAATGTTAACCTAACGTGTGATATTTGATAAGGCGGTAAAAAGTATATTATTCTAAAAATACCTTTTAATATCACGATGGTAATATTATAAGTGGGATAAGTAACTTTGGTACGTACTACATGTAACTTTAAAATGATACTATAAATTTATTCATTATCCATTAGTAACTTAGAAGCATGTATCAGTAAGTTCTTGCTACTCACTGGTATCAGTAAGTATGAAACATGTATCAGTAAATTTGATGCATGAATCGGTAAGTTCTTGCTTATCAAATGTATTCGTAAGTTTGTAACATGTATCAGTAACATTGAAGCATGCATCAGTAAGTTTATTTTATTTATCAGTATTATTTCCTATATTATCTTTGAAGAATGCATCAGTAACTTTGAAGCTTCTATCAGTAAGTTCGAAGAAGACATCAGTAACTTTCATGATTTTATCAGTAACTTTAATTATTACACGTAAAATAACAATAGAGGCATGCTTGTAATTTTGGAACATGTATCAGTAACTTTGAATCATGCAGCAGTAAGTTTACTTTATTTATCAGTAACTATTTTCAATATAGCATCTTTGAAGAATGCATCAGTAACCTTCAAGCTTGTATCTGTAAATTTGATGTAGTCATTAGTAACTTTCATTATTTTATCAGTATCTTAAAAAATCACTTGTAAAATAACAATAGAGGTATGAATCAGTAAGTTACTTTAAATTATCAGTACTTTATTTTGATTTGCAAGTACATTTTTAAGTTCTCATTACTAAAAAAAAATAGTTGAATTTGTTTATAAGAAATTTAGTAGTAACTGTAACATATAATTAAACGATAAATCATTTAAAAAGCTTTCAAGAGAAAATCTATTTGTCCAAAATTCAACCCCCACATTTTTTCTTACTATCAGTATCGGTACAAGATTTTTAAATAACTTTGCATCAAAATTTAGTAATATATGAATCGGAATTTGTATACGTTAAAACTATCGAATTAAAAGTACGTTCAAAATGATCTTCAAAGACGATGATAAATAAAAACTTACTGATTCTCGATCTTGAAGCGCCTTCAAAATGATCTTCAAAGACGAATGAGAGTAGGGATTGGCTTTGTTTAATCGCCGTATGCGTAAGAAACCCTAATATTTTTTTGGTTATTAATCGATTACTGATTACGTCAAATAAAATAAATTAACACCCTTCTTTCTCGCGATAGCAGTTATGGTATGCAAAAAGTGCCATATTTAACATTATAATTGAAAATGTATTTTAACCTCACGATTAATATCGGACGGATGTAATTAGGGGCCTATTAAATCCTAAATGGGCAGAGTGTCCTCTAGATAAGCCCTATATATATATATATATATATATATATGAGTAAAATGCGGCTGCCCCCAGGGAGTAGCCAACTTGGCTACTCCCACCCCTATTTTCCCCTTATTTTTTTATTTTTTTGGAAAATAAAAATTTGTATATTCATCACTATATTCCTCTAACATTCTATTAAAATTTTGTCAGAAACAGAGACTCCTAGGCCCTCCATCCAGACGTCATTTTTTAACGGTCGCAGGATTTTTTAAATCGATCATGTTTGGATGGAGGCCGTAGGAGTCTCCGTTTCTGATGAAATTTTAATAGAATGTTAGAGGGATATAATTATGAATATATAAATTTTTATTTTCCAAAAAAAATAAAAATGAGGGGAAAATAGGGGTGGGAGTAGCCAAGTTGGCTACTCCCTGGGGGCAGCCCCATTTTACCCTATATGTGTGTGTGTGTGTGTGTGTGTGAGGTTAATGGGGCTGCCCCCTTGGGGCAGCCAACATGGCTGCCCCCGCGTCATTTGTGGCATTTTTTTATTTTTTTTTCAAAAAATAGCACCATGTATATTCATCCCTATATCCCTCATACATGTCATTCGAATTTCGTTAGAAACAGAGACTCCTACGGCCTCCATCTAAACGGTCATTTTTTAACGGTAACAGGATTTTTTAAATCGACACCATCTCGATGGAGGCCGTAAAAGTCTCTGTTTATGAAGAAATTCGAATGGTATATAGGAGAGATATAGGGATGAATATACATGATTTTATTTTTCAAAAAAATAAAAAAATATGCCGAAATAGGGGGCGGGGCAGCCATCCTGGGGGCAGCCCCATTAATCTATATATATATATATATATACACATATAGGGGTTGATGGGGCTGCCCCCTAGGGGCAGCCATGTGCCTCATTTTTCGTCAATTTTTTTTATTTTTTTGGAAAATATCGTCATGTATATTCATCCTATATCCTTCCTATATGTCATTCAAATTTCGTCAGAAACGGAGACTCGTACGACCTTCATCCAGATAGGGTCGATCTAAAAAATCATGCGACCGTTAAAAAAATGACAACTAGATGGAGGTTGTCGGAGTCTCTGTTTCTGACGAAATTCGAATGACATATAGGAGGGATATAGGGATGAATATATATGGTGATATTTTTCCAAAAAAATAAAAAAATTGTGAAAAATGGGGTGGGAGCAGCCATGTTGGCTGCCCCTAGGGGGCAGCCCCATTTTTTCCATATATATAGGATTTTTATCACTTGTGCCCCTCCGAGATCTCGCAATTTCAGTTATGCCCCTATCTTTTTGGTAATATCAGTTATGCCCCTCACTTCTTTCTCCGTTATCACTGGTGCTCTTCCGTTAGATTGACTGTCAAAAAATTAAAACAACCATGGTTTATTCAAGCCATGGTGTGGTTAAGAAGGGTATTATGGTCAGAATAAAATCAGAGGATCTGGGGCGGTTGGCGGCGCCGCTGGCGTGGAGGGCGGAGCGGTTCGGTTGCAGGTGGGGCTCCCGCGTGCGGAGGCGCAGGAGGAGGGCCACCAGCGGAGTTGGCATCGTGGAGGTGGATCGCGCACCCGCGCGGAGGACGTGTGGCACTGGGCTGCTTGATGCGGGCGGAGAACGGCCTAGGCCGGCGGTGCGCTGGAGTCGCGGGGGTGCGACAACTGAAGTCTGGAGCCCGCGGGCTTTGGAGGGCGGTGCGACGGAGGGGCGCCATCGGCGGAGGGGGAGAAGCTCGGGGCAGGGCGTGTAGGGGCACTGCCCAGGCTGGTACGATAGCTCGTACCTCCCCTTTGCCTCGCTGTACGACAACTCGTACCACACGGAGCTCGACGACGTGTTCCCGAACCTATACATCGCCATCCTCGATGCCTCCACTTCCGCCGGCGTCAGCCCCACTCCTCTTTCAATGGCGTCGATCACGTTGGCCATGGGTAGAACCAGAGGGCCCAAGGTGGTCATGTTGGCCTTGATGGCGTCTTCGGCCACGTCCATGAGCACCCTCTTGAGGGAAACCCTGGCTCTCCCCTTCTCATCCTCTTCCTAGTAGATGAAACGGTAGGCGCGATCATCCGCGCCGAGATGCATGCGCAGGACGCATAGGAGCTTGTACTTAGACCGCCGCCGGTCAGTGCACCGGTTCGAGAGGAGGACTTCGCGTCACGGGAGAGGCATGCAGGGGCAGAGGGGAAGACATCAGGGCGGAGGGGGAGGCGCCCAAGCTGGGTGGAGGTGTGGGGGCGGGCGGAGGAGGTGCAGGGGCGGAGGAGGGAGATGCGAGGGGGGCGGAGGGGGGAGATGATGGGGGCGGTGCTGCGGGGGGTCGGAGCAAGGGGCAGCGGGGGGAGGGGAGCAGGGGGAGGCACGTGGGAGGGGAGGGGGCGGTCCAAGGAGCACAGGGCAACGTGGGGCAGGGGGGAGTAGGGGGCGACGCAGGGGAGGGGAGCAGGGCGCGGGGGGGGGGAGGGGGAGCAGGGGGCGGTGCGGGGAGCACAGGGCGGCGTGGGGGAGGGGAGGGGGCAGCCCAGGGGAGCAGGGGGCGGCGCAAGGAGCACAGGGCGGCGCGGGGCAGGGGGAGGGGGAGGCCCAGGAGGAGGAAGAGGATGGGGGAAGAGGAGGAAGAAGAAAAGGATGAGGAAGATGGTCTCAAATGACCATTTAACTATTTTTTAAATTAATTCTGCTTATGTCCTTAAAATTAACGTCCGTTTGCACTGTGGATGGACGGTCACTAAATCGAGGGGCACAAGTGATAAATTAGCAAGAAGTGAGGGGCACAACTGATATTACCAAAAAGATAGGGGCATAACTGATATTGCGAGATCTCGGAGAGGCACAAGTGATATAAACCCATATATATATATATATATATACATATATATGGGTAAAATGGGGCTGCCCCCATGGGGGGAGCTAACTTGGCTCCCCCCACGCCATTCCGCCCGATTTTTTTCTTTTGCAAATTTCTTCCGTGGATTTTCATCAATATATACTTATATTATGTCATTCAAATTTCGCACGAAAAAAAGACTCCTACGACCTCCATCCGGAAGGGTCATTTTTAGCAATTCTGTTACCGTTAAAAATGCATGACTAGATGGAGGCCGTAGGAGTCTCTGTTTCGTACGAAATTTGAATGACATAATATAGGGATATAGTGATGAATATTCACGGAAGAAATTTTCAAAAAAAAAAAAAAGCAGACGAAATGCCGCGGGGGGAGCCAAGTTAGCTCCCCCCAGGGGCAGCCCCATTTAACCCTATATATATAGGATTTCTTTCAAATAGGACGCCGTCCTTCCATAGTTAAGGAAGGCCAGCCTCTTTTTTGTATAAAACATGATGACTTTGGTAGAATACATATACAGTTTTGTATTATAACGTGCAGTTTTAATGTTTGTATTATAATACATAGTTTTGTATGCGGCTTTGTATTTATAACGTGCACCTATAATACAAACTGTATACGTATTCTACTAAAGTGCTCGTTTTTATACAAAAAGGGGGCGGCCTTCCTGAACTCAAGAAGGACTGCGTCCTATTTGAAAGGCCCCATATATATATAAGAGATGTTTTACATATAACACAAATTTAGAAAATCCATACTCGTAATTAAAGTTGGTCGCCGCTAGTTCCTATATTTTGAAAAAAAGTTCATAATATCACCAATAACAGTGGAATTGATTAATATATGTGAGTAAAACAATATCCATCCTTTCATCTACCATTCGATTGTGCAACCTAGTCTTTACAATCTCATTGTTGAAAGTGCCTTTTTAACCTGTATTGCAAGTTGCAACTAGTAGAGTCAATTCCAATTTAGTCAATAAATGTACGAGTATATAAATAAAATCCATTTACATTTTTACCATTTTTATGCAAAGTTCCACTATGTATTTTCATCAATATAGAGGGATATATGGCATTTCAATTTCATCGGAAACATAGACTTCTATGCACTTCATCTAAAACATGTAATTTTAACGATCTTAGATTTTCTATAATCAACATGTTCTGGATGGATGGTATAGGAGTATTTATTTCTGATGAAATTGGAATGATATATTAGAGGGATATAGTGATGAAAATACATGGTAGATTTTTCTAAAAAATAAAAAAATTGGGGGAAAATGCTCGTAACAACCAATATGATTGTTACACAGAACAACCAACCCGTCCTCTCCCATTCTTTCTTTATTCTCTATGTGTGTGTGTGTGCGCGCGCACGCGCGCGTGCGTGCGTGTGTGTGGACCAATGGGCATGCCCCTAGGGGAGCTAACTTGATTTCCTCGCCCCATTTTCTTTTTTTTTTCATTTTTTTGAAAAATGAATCTGTAGAAATTCATCACTATATCCCTATATTATGTCATTCAAGTTTTGTGAGAAACAGAGACTCTTACGGCCCCCATCTAGACAATCATTTTTTAACAGTCATAGAATTATTGAAATCAACCCCATCTGGATAGAGGTTGTAGGAGTCTTTGTTTCACATGAAATTTGAATGACGTAATAAAGGGATACAGTAATGAATATCCACGGAAATATTTTACAAAAAAAATAATAAAATGAGAAAAATTAGTTAGGGGAGCGAAGTTAGCTCTCCCTAGGGAGCAACCCCATTTTCCATATATATATATATATATATATATATATATATATAATATATATATATAGGATTTCCTTCCAATAGGACGCAGAGGAAGGTCAACCTTTTTTTGTATAAAATACGATGAGTTTAGTAGAATACATATGCAATTTGTATTATAATGTGCAGTTTTAAAGTTTGTATTATAATGTGCAGATTTGTATGTGATTTTGTATTTATAATGTACAACTATAATACAAAATATATATGTATTCTACTAAAGTACTCGTGTTTTCTACAAAAAGAGGTTGATCTTCCTGAATTCAGAAAGGTATATATATTTATGGAAAAGGGAAGCTACACCGGGAGGTGCAGCCAACTAGCTACTGATCATTTCTCTTATTGGTTTTTTAGTTTTTTGAAGGAAAACTATGAGGATTTACTTAGTTCATTGAGTGGAATATATGTTTCAAATTTCATACAAAATAAACATTCCTAACATGCCCATCAAGATAGGGTCAATTTCAACAATTCTGATACCGTTAAAATATGATAGTTTTGTTGGAGATGATAGAAGTGTCGAATTTAGTTGAATTTCGGTATGATACCATGGTGATATATGGTGATTTAAATCCCCCATTGGTTCCATTTCAAAAATACAAAAACCAATGAAATAAAGCGCATCATTGATCTGCTCTTCCATGTTAGATTCCCTAGTCGTTCAGTGCGGTATTAATACGAAAACCAATTCACAACGTTAATAGTAATGGCTTTTATGATGTCTGAATGCCATAAATCATCATATGATGCTTCGTGGGCAAATAAAATTTACAAAAATCACATGTAGTTTACAAAAGAGAATATGTAATTAACAAAAATTGTAATTTGCAATATTGCACCCACAGATTAAGACATATTGAATCTTTAATAACACTCTATAGGATTTCTTGATGGTTTCATTAGTATGAAAATGATGGTTATGTATATTTATATTTTTGTCTACTAATTTAAATAATGATATTATAAGTTACATTACATTAATTGATTTACAATTTTATATGCATTTTACATATTCTTCTTCTAAAGAATAAATAATAAATTTCTAACTGAATTTTTATTTTGCAGGTCAACGGATAATTTTTACAATGAGAGCATGGATTTTACAAAAATCACATAAACATTACAACATATGATAAATTTTGGAGGACACATGATATTGGAAAAACTCATTGATTGGAAACCTAAAATAATTTTACACTAATAAAAGAATTTTATTTTACAAAAATCGCATGCACTTTACAAAAGATACCATAAAATTTACAAAAAAATAACGCACTTTACAAACATTGCTCTCACATAATATTTGACTAAAAAACTAGAAATCACATGTGTTTGGCAACCACGCATTTTACTAACAAGCATTGCATCTTACAAAAATCATATTTTAAAAACGAGACCATGGAATTTACAAAGAAAATATCGAAGTTTGCGAACATTACTCCCACAGAATGTTTGACTGAAAATAAAATTAGATACTAGCATTTTATTTTACCAAAATCATATGCAATTTACAAAAATACCACGAACTTTATAAAAAATGAGGTGCTTTGTAAACATTAATGTTGATTGAGAATAGAACTTAGCATGTATAATGATGTGTATTTATTATAATTTGAAAATTAAACAAATACACGGCATTTTTGATAACCCTTAAATTTATATACATATGGGTGTAACATATTTAATGTGTTTGCAATTTATCTCATCTAATATATTAAAAAATACATTTGTAACAAAAATCTCATCATTTTAGGAATGTTATCCACGTGTAAATAAATTAATTAACACATAGTCAAAAAAACCTATATTTTATGAAACACAACTACACAAAAATAGAAATTTTCATTGAATTTGAACTTTCACGAAATTGTAAAATATCTCATTATTTGCAAATTGACAACGGTTATTTCAAAGCGCGAGCTTCTATTCCATCATATTTTCTTGAAAGTTCAATGTACACTCCTCAATATATGCCTAAATATAGAATGTTCAATAATGTGTATTTCACTAAATTATCACTTTAATCCTCCCTCATTTTAGGAATGTTATTTGGCACAAAAACCACCTAGTGATTTCAATCACACTCATACACTCATCATCCAACGGCCTAAAATGATACCTTTCCATAATCAAAGAAAGGTGCCACCTCAATTGAATTGCTTCGTGTGTGTGTGTAGAGAGAGAGAGAGGGCTTATCCAATGAGCCATGTGCCCATTAGCGTGAGCACTCATTCTAGGCCATACACGTGTATTAGCCATAACTATATTTCTAATTATAGGCTATCACGCATTTAACAATGACTATATTTCCAATTATACAGTGTCCTTAAAAAAGGGATGACGGTTTTGGAAAGAAAAGATTCAAATAAATGATTCCGTGCGGATGATTAAGATCCAAACGACGGGATAGTACTAAATATACTCCGATCAAGTAAATGCTTCTTATGAGACATGTAATATCAAGATAATGATCAGTAATTTACATCTAAATAGCTACCTTATGCAGAATTTAGTAATGTGTATAATATGGTCAAGTAAATGTGTGTTGCAAGATCGGTAATAACATAACAAATGTTAGTAATACCATTGTATATGTAATGCGCATTGCATTCATTTCTGTAATATTTTTTCCTTTTTCATCAATGAATTATTCTATTTATTTCACTAATTCATTTTTCCTTATGTGCATGTATTTAATAACTTCTTTTTCAAAGTACTATTTCTATATTAATCGTATAGAAGACGAATATGTTAATGATTATATGTTACTTTCTTACTTGAGCAATGTCTGTGACTTACTGACTATTTATTTTATTATTACTGATCTCATAATAGCCATTACTTGAGAATTGTATAAATATTACTGAACATGTGATATAAGATATAGATATATACATTACTGAACACACAACAAAAATTTACTTGAGAACTGTATACATATTACTTGAGTACTATCTCTAAATTACTAAATTCTGTTCAAAGTAATAATACATATGGAAATTACTGACCATTTGTTATTTTTTTACTGACTTCACAACAAGCATTTACTTGACCAGTGTATACATATTACTAAAATCCGTACCATATAATAAAATGAATGTAAATTACTAACCATTGTTTGGATATTACCGATCTCGCAACAACTATTTACTTGACTATTGTATATATGTTACTAATTCCATTTGCAAATGTTACGTACAATATATAAGATGTAACTTATCGTTCTTACTAATAGGTTGATGATCTATAAGTTATTTACGTAATTTAACAAGTTACTTGTTATACACATCATGTTAATGATATTAGTACAAAATTGACTGATATTAAAACAAAAGTAACCTTAATTAAACTAAGATTAGGATTTTCTATTACCATGTAGCAACCTAAACAAAGAATGTCTGATTATATCTTAATGATATCATTTTCAAAAGATGGAACAACATAATCTCGTGTATAGTGGATGTAAACTTCTAAGCAATCATATTGTTTTTATGATTCAAATATAATTGAAAGTCATCCATCATCGCTCCTTCTCATATGATGTTCTCACGATCCAAATCCAGCCAAGAATCACCATTTGTCATTGCTTTTGAGATTTTATGATCCAAATCCAATGGCAAATCCAACACCGCGTTTGAAACTGAAATCGAAAATATAAAAACAAACATTAAACTGAGATCATAATATGAACCGACAATGACAACTCACGAATAAAAATAAGAGGAAACAAAAAATTTACAACGAATATTGATTAAAAAATTCAACAAAAATACATTCGAAGAACGAAGCTCCTACAATTTCAGAAGCTTGACCGTCGCGCGAGATCAACAAGAATCTTTTCGAAATGCCATATCAAACACAATACGAAAAAATAATGGACGTTAATTTTAGAAAGTCTGAAAATACCATTTTTAAATACACACCAAATATTGTGACGTGATCCTAAAATTTAGGGATTGATATTAGTAATCCAACGGCTGTGAGGATGGGCTCATTCCAACTCAAATGGGCATAGGGATCATTGGATAAATTCCTTATATATATATATATATATATATATTTATCGGGACTATGGCATGGCTTAGTATTACAAATCCTCCACTCTCATGTTCATACCATGTCGTATATCCATCAATGAAACCCTGCTTACACAGGAAATCCGAAGCAACGTGTTACGAAGCGTTCTTCATGAGATCACACCTTTTTCAGGGACAAATAATTTCCCCTTTTGTGTCAACAATCCTTAATCCCTGAGTATAAGAAAACTAAAGGAAATCTTCCATGCCATGTAGGATCTTGCTCACCGACCCATTAGAATCTCAATTATTGTACATCCAAGCACATGCATGCTCCATCGCTTGACCTACACCATGAGAAGAATTTGAGATATATTCATCTAGAAATAGCCAAACTCTCACATATAAGCCACATCCATCTCTTACAGTATCCAAATTTATCTCCCACATACCCACACTTACACTTACATACCTACATCCATTCATATAAATTTAAGAAGAGATAAGGAAAGAATATTTTAATTTATTTTTTGGCTTTCGCCTGTCCCCGATGATTTGATGCAGGCATGATGTTGATACTCCTTGCATATAAGATTTATCCTTTGATAGATTTTGGTAGCATAACCAGTACCTCTCCAATATACCTTATAAATTAATCTTTTAAAGTTAAATAACGCATCGAAAATGTATCAATTAAGCTATAAAGAGATCAATATGGTATATCAAAGAGGAATGTGGTTATATTGTCAAAATTTATCAATGAATGAATCTTATATGCAAGGAATATCAACATCGTACCTGTATCAAAATCACCAAGGACTCCCTTAGCTCGGGACCTCTGAACTAAGGAAAGTTAGTATGCACATCATAATATACAAAAACCTTAAATCATGTGTATACACGAGTTGTGTATATATGATTGGATAAGATATATGTATATTGTGATAATACATATTAACTGGGTCTTTGACTCATTTGACTGATTCAGTACCTAAGTAAAATTTACTTTGTGCCCCCAACCTGTGTCTATTATGTGTAACCTCCTCCTTTCATTCCGCTCTCTTATGAAAATTTTTGGATATCATTGATGCTCGGAATTGGTTAATTTATTAGCTTTCATTTGTAAAAGAAATCCTACATTCCCACATAGATACCCATACATGCCCATATACTCACACATGCTTAGAAACTCACACATATAGATATATTTATGCTACAGTGCCCACATTCATGACTATACATGCACTTACACATAGACACTCACATTCATGCTTACGTTGATGCCCACACGGATACCCATAAGAGTGATACCCTCATACTTAAATAACTAGTCGTATACCTCCACCCATTTTTAAACATGCACACAAACTTAAATACACTATTATAAACCCACATGCATACTCATATACATCATACACTTACATACATGCCCATACATCTCCTACATGCATGCTTATACGCTCACATACCTCCCACATGCTGACATGCCCACATATGTCATGCCTGCTTGCATCCTTACTTAACTCCCATGTTCATCCTAAGATAACCATATAAATGCTTTATTCACACTAATGTTCCCGTATACTTAGAGACACAACTATAAACATACTCGCATCCAACTTAGAGATCGAGTAGTTTGAATTTGTTTTGACTTTATGTCACATTTATTAGTTTATTTAATTATCTTGGAACATTTATAAGGTGTACTAGACAAGCGAGCAACACTGCTCGACTGTAATGACACCTTAATTAAGTTAGTTTCAATATAAGCCAATTATGTATCTTGTCGTAACCTATTCTACACAATCGTAGTACCTGCAAAACAAACATCAAGAGTCTAACGATATTGTGAGGGACATTTCCTAGCTTGTAAAGCTAAGACCCCGACAGTTGTAATTTTTTTAAAAATTATATAACACATGATGGGGACATCACTTCCCAAAATGTGTTGCACACACTACCTATTGTGCAGGACCACACTTAACCAAGTGCGGAGAACGTACCTATTTGAATGAGGTTTTGTGTGATTTTGTGCAATATCCTAAGTGCATTCTACATGTTGGGCCTATCTAACAAAGATATAACAAGCGTTTATTTTCTTATTTATTTGTGATCACATCGCAAAATGAATTGATGTTTAAAAATGATTTCAAATTAACACTATCAAGCATATGAGCTAAAAAAATATTATGTAAAATGTCATATATACACAGATATACACAAGCATGGCCACGCACGCACACATACTTATAGTCAAATAATAAAGTTTACACTACAATGCACATGCATACAAATGTTGAAGGCTAGAGTATAGGTCTTAGCACAACAGGAAGCACATAGATCACATCAAATACGATTTAGGGTAACTAGTCATACAAGTTGCAACGAGGAGCGGAATTTAAAAAAAATTAGATTAAATCACATGATATGATAACACTTCTCAAATCATTTCATCGAGATCACAGACGATTCAAAGGTTTGCCTCTTGAAGCATGATTGTGGTCGCTTGTATCTAAGGGTACGTTTGGTTGGTGGGTTATCCGGGGGAGGATAAACCGTTTTTGTGTTAGTGTGTTTGGTTGGTGGGTTAAGGGTTGGGAGGGTTTGTGTATGTGATTGTATTGAAATTTGAAAAAGTTGGTATTTATTATGATATGATTGTATTGAAATTTGAAAAAAGTAGGTAGTTGTTGTGATGTGATTGTATTGAAGTTTGAAATAATGAGTAGAAGTTGAGTATTTTATGATTTCTAGATGATATGATGGTATAATATATATTTTTTATGGGAAGGGAGGTGGGCCCCACTAGTGGGTTAGTAATGTGGGATTTGGGGGGCCCACCCAAATTGGGGGTAACCCTTAACCGAACGGGCTCTATATGAAGAAACCTTTGGTCTCAAGTTCGATCCAACAAAGGATGCATTTGTGGGTTCATGGATGAGACGCATAGATCCTGCAATCCGAGTTAATGATCTGAGCATGGAGTCTCCTGATTTCATCTCAAAAATCGGTAGCCTTCCTCACGAGCAAGATGCCCTGAAAAAGGCAGAGATCCACGAGCAGTCAATCCGGCATCACAACGATGTTGCAATGACTTTGAGGCTCTCTATGTCAATATAGTGGATGACCAAAATATTGAGAGAGGGAGAGAGAGATTTGTTGCTTGCTTTTTTTGTTTGAGAAAGAGGTATGTCTAGCCTTTATTTTATAATAAATTAGATGTTCGTGGATCTCAATCCATGTGCACACGTAATCAATGGCGTATATTAATTCGTGCTTTCAAATCAATGGTCATGATTTTGTTGCATAAATTTGCAACGACAAATAATTAATTTATATTAAATATACTAAATATTAATCAATATAATTTAATTTGAATTAAATCAATTAATGTTGAAATGATTAGAAAGAGGACAAGCCTCCTTCCTAACATAGAGTGGATGATCACATTGAATTATGACTCAATGGTGGTCGTCCATCCCATATAATAGGAAGGTGGATTCCTTTTTTCCAATTTTGTGAGATCTCATATCTCACTAAATATTCCACATGTGCAACAAATTTTGTTGCAAAATTATTCACCAAAATAATTCAAAATTATTATGTAATAATTTCAATCATGTCATTGACCATTATGAATCAAATTCAACCATCCAATACAAAATGTAAATTGCATTTACAATTAATTGTTCAATGTGAACCCAATTCACATCAACAATTAATTTGTAAATACTATTTACAATTAAATCTCTCCAACATATTATAAATCATATTTATAATATTTATTATTATTATGGATAGTGATATCCACATTAATCATATCCTTGATAATTAAATCAAATTTAATTATATTAGATGACTATTCTCATGTTTCCAAATAAAATGAATCATACTTATATTATTCATGATAATTAAATCATATTTAATCATTCGTTTCCTAATACTCGGATACATTGTGAACAATAGAATTATTTTTGAACTCTGTCAAGAATAATGTGTTTTCTCCACAGATACTTGGAGATAAGGACAGGGCGACTGTACATTCCATATACAGTGACTTGGATATTGAGATCATATCTCAAATCCATATCTCAGGAACTTCTCAAAGATGTTATTAAATCAAATTGTAAATCTAATCTTCTCATTGCATCCGAATCACATTCAGATCAATGTCCAACATTTGAACTAAGGTTGGAGTACTAATCTATTGAGAGGAGACACTAAAATCCAAACATGTTTCATCACTCCCTCGGAATGGAAGTATCATGGCTATACAACCGTTTATGATCACATCACCCTTCAGTTTTCCTAATACACGTATATCCTAAATACTGGAAGACCTAAAATAAACCTGAAGTTTTCGATCATATTTAGATTGTCTTCTTCAAGATTTTATCACTAATTTTCTCATTCGATCATTGGGAGTTGGTATCGATCATATGCTTTCCAAAAGCATATATCATACCTATAAATTCTTGTCATGCTTCCAAAGAAAGATAACCATGCATAGAATTTGATTAGTCCCAATACCTCTTGAGTGAGCTCATGTCTTCCGGTTCAGTAGTAGACCTGTATGATCCCTTTGAGAGATCGTATTACTCATATGCCCCTATTTGCACACCAGCTCGTCAGTGTATAGACCTTGATTAGGTCATCAACCTAATGGTTTTCTTAATGTACATACTTAGATATATAGTAATACATTTGTCTTCAGTCAGAGGATGTGTGCCTATATCGTGACATCATACGACATAAGTCTTTGTTATCTCGATCTCGTTTAGTCAACTCTTTGACCTAACTTATCTAACACCTCCGAATCACTATTTCTATGTTGAGGATATGTATCAAGAGGTCGGTCAGATATCAACCTTTATAGAGGACTATCATCTCCTTCTCATGCTGGAGATCCTTTCTTAACAATCATTTGATGGTGCTTGATGAGTCCTCAATCTAACTCTTTAGATATCATCCAAGCACCAGCTACTATGATTCAACTATCAAATCAATAGCTGCATGATTATTAAGATAGCCATGGTGCATACTCCTCATTGTACTAAGATACATTATAAGTGCATTCATTTAATCTCAGACAAGGAATGAAGTAAATCAATAACATTTTTTGATATATCAAAAGATTACAATAACATTTATCGTGGAAATGATTTGCTTCACGCTCGTATGACTAACAAATGCATTTCTAAATCAAATATTACAACCTGTCATAATCAATCACATTTAAAATTGATATTCAATCCATCATATTTCTTAGACATTTCAACATACCTACAATGCATATGAAAAATCACATAGAAATGAAATACAACCATTAATCAACATAAAAATTAATCTACTAGATGATAATAGTGAAAGAGAAAAAGTATATTGACCAGTGAGGAGGAGAGGCTTGTTGTTCGTTAACAGAAGTGAGGAGATGGTGGATGACCTCTCCTGAGAAGAGATGGTGGAAGATATGGGGTTGTAGGACACATGTCTAGCGGAGGAGAGGAGAAGAGGAGGAGGTTAGGGGGAAAGGGAGGAGGAGATGGCATCCGTGGGTGGTGGAGAGGTGTCGATGGTGGAGAGGTCAGGATTAGGGGGATAGGGCTTGAGGGGCACGATCTTGGAAATGAGGAAGAGAGGGAAATGAGGTTATATTCCGGTATACTTATCATACAATGTGGCTACATATGAGACCACAAGTAGTCACACGATGCTACTGAAGGATACGGGAAGAATCCTCAAGCGCATCAAGGAAGCGTGGTGATCGCATCGAATGCGATCGGGAGCGACTAGTCACACTAGTTGCTCGATGCAGCGGAAATTAAAATTTTTATGTGACGAAACCACATGATCCAAGAACACTTATCGGATCGTTTCGTCTAAACCACAAACAAGTAATAGGATTACCTCTTGAATCGTGGTTGCGATCGAGTCTCTAAACAAAGAGACCTCCTGTCTCAAGTCCGATCTGATGGAGGAGACGCTTGCGAGCGCGTGGATGATACGTGTGCTTCTCGCAATCCATGTTGATGGTCCAAGCCACGGATCTCCTGATCTCAACAAACGAGATACGACGTCTTCTTCACGAGCAAGGCATGCCGAAGTAAACGGAGATCCACGAGCGAACGGTTGGGCAGCATAACGACTACACTGCAGTGATGGAGGATCTCACTAGGGCATCCATGGTGGACGGCCACATGAGAGATAGAGAGAAAGAGAGAGAGAGAGAGAGAGAGAGAGAGAGCATTCATTGATCTTGAGTGTGTCAAGAAGAGCAAGAGGTTCCTCTTCTTATATAGGATTTTGGGAGTCCATGGATCCCAAAGACAACACACAATCAATGGATGAGATTGATTGTGTCCCTTTCAACGGCTAGGATTATTGTTGGTAAAACACAACAACAAGTGATTTAATTTGAATTAATTCATATTGATAAATCAACATAATTAATTCTAATTTAAATCACATTTGACTAGAGAAGAGATAATGAGAAGACTAAACCAATCCCCTAAAATAAGGGGACGACTACCATCATCTCATGAGATCTCAATATCTCATGAGATCTCATTATCTCATGAGATCTCATTATCTCATGACTATATCATGATCTCTTGTCGATAATATTTTCACAAAAAATAATTTCAAATTACCTTTTGGAAAATATCAATCAAGCCATTGAAAAAAATGTGAATCTCATTCACAACCCAAAACTTAAATGTAATTACATTTTCAATTAATCATTCAATGTGAATCCAATTCATATTAACAATTAATCAACAAATATAAAACACAATATGCTCTCTCTAATATATTATAAATCACATTTATAATATATATGATTAATATGGATAGTTTTATCCATATTATTCATATCCATGATAATAAAATCACATTTAATCATCTTGATCTCTTTTCTCATATGCCTAAATAACATGAATCACATTCACATTATTCATATCTTTAATAATTAAATCACATTTAATTATCTCATATAACTCTCCTTATAATATGAATCAAAATCATATTATCCATGATAATTAAATCACATTTAATTATCAATTTTCTCGATGCTTGGATACATATATCAACAATGAAATTATCCATGAACTCTTTCAAGGATAATGTGCTTTCTCCGTGGATACTTGGAGATAAGGACAGGGCGATTGTATTGTTCCACGTATTGTGACTTGGACATTGAGATCACATCTCAAATCCAGATCTCGGGCCTCCCATAGATGCTTGATTAAATCAAGACCGCAAATCTAATCTTCTCATTGCATCTGAATCACATTCAGATCAATGTCCAACATTTGGACCAAGATCAGATTACTTCTCTACTGAGAGGAGTCACTAAAATCCAGACCTGTTTCATCACTCCCTAGGAATGGAAGCGTCATGGTTATACAATCGTTTATGATCACATCACCCTCAGGTATTCCCAATACCTGTACATCTGCATACTGGAAGACTCAGAATAAACCTGAAGTATTAGATCAACTTTATACTGTCTACTTCAGGATTTTATCAGTAAGTTTCTCATTTGATAATTGGGAGTTGCTATCGATCATATACTTTCCAAAAGAATATATCATACGTAGGTCTTGATCATATACTTTTCAAAAGTATATATCAGACCTTACAAATTAAGTCAAGCTTCCAAAGCGAGACGACCTTGCGCACGAAATTTGATTCTTCCCAATATCTCATGAGTGAGCTCATGTCTTCCGGTTCAGTAGTGAACCTGTATGATCCCTTTGAGAGATCGTATTACTCATATGCCCTTGCATGCACACCAGCGCGTCGGTGTATAGACCTTGGTTAGGTCATCAACCTATTGGTCTTCCAAATGTACACACTTAGACATATAGTAACACATCTATCTCAGGTTAGAGGATTCGTGCATGTATCGTGACAGCATGCGATATAGGACTTTGGTTATCTTGATCTCGTTAAGTCAACTCTTTGACTTAACTAATCTAACACCTCCGAATCTCTATTCATATGCAGAGGACCTGCATCAAGAGGTCGGTCAGATATCAGCCTATGTGAGAAAGTATTGCCATCTCCTACTCAGGCTGGAGATCATCTCTTAATAATCATGTGACGGTGCTTGATGAGTCCTCAATATAACCCTTTAGATATTCATCCAAGCACCAGCTTCTATGATTCAATAGATGAATCAACAGCTGTATGATCATCAAGATGGCCATGTTACATAACCCTAATTGTACTAAGGGACTGATTATGCAAATTATTTATTCTTCATTTCAGATCAGGGAATGATATGTGCAATAACATTTATTGCATAATGGCTCACCGTGGGCTCGCATGTCCAACAATCTCCCACTAGCCCAAAGAGCTATTAATGGGCTAATCATTTAAACCTACACTCATGTGGCAATCATAGGCTATTTAGAAAATAGCTAGGTAAGCTGATCAGTCACTCTGTTCCCGTGAGACTACGCCAAGTTCTTTTACGGCACTTGCATATCCCCCGTAACAATGCTCACATTTAATGCGAATGTTGCATCTTATGCAACTAATACTCAATCTAGTCAAAGCAGTTATAGTGTCCTTGACACTATTGCTTAATAATTATTATAACCAGTATTTCCATAATCCTTATCAGAATACCCTTATTCCTGGAGATTACTATCTCTTAAGGTATCCATAGTTAAGGCCTTTTAGATCTCTATCTATATAAAGTCTTAAGTTTTTGAAGATAAGACTTTGAGATCACTATCTCAAAAATCTTGTCATCTGTGAAGATTTTGTTATTACTGCAATCAAGTGTTTTCTCTCCATAGTAGGATTAGAAACATTTTACTACTCCCACTGCATGGCAGATATCTGGCTTTTGTACATATCTAGCGTACACTCAGCTTCTCGTAACTGATGCACAAGTGCAAGTAGTTCTAGCATTCACTTCCTCAACTCTTTGAGGTGTTGTCCCTTTAGATAGGTCAATACCAAATCTTAAGGGAAGGAAGCCTTTCTTGGAATTTCCAAAAGTGAAATATGTCCAAGGTGTACTACAAATGTAATAGTCCCAATATCCTCTTCTCTTTGCTTCTGAACAACTTCAGAACTAAGATCTAAGAGGTATCCTTGAAATCATATTTCAAGATATGGAATAGTCAGTCTATAAAACACTTATTATCATCCTTATATCATTCCAAATGATTAGGATATTAATCTACATTTAGCACGATGAACACATTGGTACTCCCACTAAGCTTCACATGGTTCATCAAGATTCTATTTGAAATCATAACATTTATAATTTCATCAAATCTTATGTTCCAACTTTAAGAAGCTTATTTGAGTCCATAGATGGATTTCTTTAGCTCGCACATCTTGCTTTCCTCAACCATGAAGCCCCGGGGCTACTTCATGTGAATATCCTTAGAGAGATATTCGTGGAGGAATGCAATCTTGACTTCCATCTCGAAGATGTCAAAGCCAAGTTGTGTAGCTACAGTTAGTAATATTCTGATAGGTATAAGCATGGTTACTGAAGAGCAAGTCTCATCGCAAGCAATGTCTTCTCTTCCGGTGTGTAGCTCATGGCTACGAACTGAGCTTTGAAGGTCTCTACCTTCTCATCAGGTTCCCTCTTTCTCTTGAAGATCCATTTACACCTTAATGGGTATAACCCTTATAGGTGGATCCTCGAGGATCCATATACAACACTTGTATATGAAGTCCTTAGACCTTTATTGTTAACATCCATCTTTCTATGTCATGATCCTCGAGAACTTCATCACATGAAGCCCGATCATTGTCAGACTTAAATGACACATGGAATACATCCTCAACGTCATTTGAAGAGGTATTAATGTTTCATCTTTAATTATCCTTTTAGTTTCCTATTTTAGGAGCCTCATTATCATCTCAAGATTAAATGATTTCATTTACTTCATTTTCATCTTGATTATCAAGAGAATCGTCCTCTAAGAATCACATTCTTAGAGATGAGATCTTTTAAAAAACTCAGGGTTATAAAGTAGGTGTCCAATATCATCCTTTATTTTCCTAATGAAGTAGCACTCTCTAGTGCTCGATTACAGCTTACTTGCATGCAATCTTTTTAAGGATATATAATGTAGTCTCTACTACATATATACCAGGAAACTAAGAGGAAATTATGCTAAAATTCATCATTGATCAAATCATGTCACACATGATCAAATTGTATCTCCCTACAACTCTATTGAGTTTAGGTGTGTTAGGAGGATTGAGATAGAAATGATATTCATATCTTCATAAGGTATTCTTTGAATTTATCTAACAGGTACAAGCTACCTAGGTTAGATCAAATTCATTTCATCTTTCTTCAGACTTTGGTTCTAAACCAAAATTATGAAATCTTTGAACATTTCAAAGGTTTCTTAGGTGAAGAGAAGAAATTTCATATCATACATACTCATCAATAAATATCACATATCCATACTGTTTATTATGATATAGATGATCCACATACATCAATATGTATGAGATCTCGAATACCTCGACATCTAACACCATTCCTAGAGAAGGGTGCATTGGACATTTTACTTTGAATGCTTTATTCACAAGTATGTAAGATTTGAAATTTTAGACATTCTAAAGTTTCATATCTTACCAGTCCATTGATCTCATCAACAAACATATGTCCAAAACTTGATGCCAGATCATTGTCAAATGATCTTCATCCTCCTATTGATCTTTTAAGGTTCAACTTTCAGTATTAGAAATCTTAATGAACCATTCATTAATTTTCTAATTTTGTGGAGTCCAATAGATGTTAGATTACTATCTGAAATATATCCATCATAACTCTTTATGATAGGTTTATTCCAGAATTCATGTTTATTTCCAGCATTTAGAAATAAACTATGAGTGTATTCTTGTATCTAGGTCATAGAGACATTCTCTAAGACAAAGGGCTCTCCCACTGAAAATATGAGTCTATCAATCCAACAGATTGTTGCAACAATTGCATCAATATCCATGTGGATAACTATAAACCTTAAGATCAAATTTTCCAGTCTTCTAAAACATATGCAACAATTGCAAGTGTCATTAGAAGAATGAGACACAATTATTAGACTTTAATCTTATCATATAAGAAAGTCAATTTCAATGATTAAATGTAGATTATTCTGGTGCTCTATCCGAGTCCTTCTCTAAGGATTCCAGACAGACTTGATAGTCATACTATCAACACACTAACTTATTGCAGTATTGGCATTCATCCAACTCTTTGGATATCATATGGAAGTCACATAAGTATGTCAACTCTTTGACTTTCCTTCTTACTCGGGTCCGACCCATGCTTCCACTGTGCTCCCTTCATCTATAAACAACCATTGCTTAAGACTAGGGATCTCTTATGTTAAATTCAAAAGATGTAAGAGCATTTCAACATTTATACATGCTTCATTAAATTAATACAATATGAATATTATGAAGCTTCATGAATGATTAGAGTATATACAGTAGAATGATGACATTCATCGTATCTACATCCATCTAAACTCTTAAAACATTGATTCAGGTAGGTATTCAAATATTTTAAATACATCATCTCTTATAGAGCTACCATTCTGCATGATGTAGTGAACCATGTCATTCATGATAAATGTCAAGAGCACATATATATGCCAGAATATCTTATTTGATTTTATAAGGATTATTCGACAATTACGATCATCATCGGCATGTCACTTCCAAAGTACATTTGATGATATCAAGACTATAGAGACATACAAACCCTAGGGTTGTAGGTCTATTGTCTTTTTAATTGTCATTCCTCACTCTTATGAGGAAACTTGCACATTGCAACCACATACAGTATGTGTCCAACTGCAAATACAATATCTGGATCATGAGTCCAATCCATGATATTTTACTGGTTATTATTGAGTATAACATTAAGTGGGTTTAATGAAGGATTATCTGAAATAAGAAATTTGCATAAGTGTATATATATTTATATATATATACATATTTTACTTTGATTTAGGAGTTTTTATATCAAAGTTTGTCTTGCCTTGTCAACACTGAAAGTTCATTCCCTTAATCACTTTCAATGTAAGAGATATACTTACCATTATATCACAAGAAAGATCTGGGATCTCCTTCCTTATCTTTATTACATCCCAATAATATGAGAATCTGTAACTCGGTTAAAAAGAAGTGGGAACACATTTCACCTTGCAAGTCCAACTTGCATCTCCCAATTCGGTCTTTAACACCCGGGCCTACCACCCCTAAGGTGATGTTGACCCGTCATTAATTAAACTAATCGTCAACAGGCTTAATACTCGATATACACAATCCAATATCGCCCCAATAATATGAGGATCCGATATTGGGGTCACTACGTATACGGCCTTACTCTTTCGAGAAGCGAAGAGCCTGATCCAAATGGATTGTATGCAAGAGCTGTCACTTCGGACATGCGTCTCCTACATACAATATTTGGTGACGGAACCCTTCACCTTGACGGGAGACCATGGATGTCACTTATGTGATCCTCCATATCATATTCAAATTCTAATTAATCATTATGAATCATATTCATTATGATTAATTCTTCCAAGGGAAATAACACATCTGTTTATAATAGAGTGTCTTAATTTTAATTGGATTCCAATTAATCTAATCATATTAAATTAATGATCCAATTAATATCCAACAAACATTCTTAATTGTTACTTGAATTATGATATTATCTCAAATACGTATTATTTCGAATTTTAATAATTAGAAAAATACATCATGACATTGACTCAACCAATGAATGATTAGATTAGATCTAGATCACCAATTGGTTGCTTGATACACATTCCAACAAACATTATTTTCATAAAAACTCTAGTTTATCCTACAATAGTTGTAGGACAACTTTTACATGCAAAACCTTGTTGCTTGAATAGGATTGGGGATTTATTTAGCAAATCTCCTTATAATATTATCAAAATGGTTTTGATGAATATTATATGGTATAATTTCAGTTGAAAGACCGATGATCATCTCAAGTACAAAGTGATTAACTCGGCATTGTTTTTTCCCGAGGCGGATATGGTGTCTAGTCGGGGATCGCTGGGGTAGCGGGTCGCACCGGTTGCGGTTCGTCCCGATCGCAAATCTAATCTTCTCATTGCATCTGAATCACATTCAGATCAGTGTCCAACATTTGGACCAAGATCAGATTACTTCTCTACTGAGAGGAGTCACTAAAATTCAGACACGTTTCATCACTCCCTAGGAATGGAAGCGTCATGGTTATACAATCGTTTATGATCACATCACCCTCAGGTATTCCCAATACATGTACATCTTGCATACTGGAAGACTCAAAATAAACCTGAAGTATTAGATCAACTTTATACTGTCTACTTCAGGGTTTTATCAGTACGTTTCTCATTTGATCATTGGGAGTTGGTATCGATCAAATATTTTCCAAAAGCATATTCATACTTAGGTCTTGATCATATACTTTCCAAAAGTATATACCAAACCTTACAAATTCGGTCAAGCTTCCAAAGCGAGATGACCGTGCGCACAGAATTTGATTCTTCCCAATATCTCATGAGTGAGCTCATGTCTTCCGGTTCAGTAGTGAGCCTGTATGATCCCTTTAAGAGATCGTATTACTCATATGCCCTTGCATGCACACCATTGCGCCGGTGTATAGATCTTGGTTAGGTCATCAACCTATTGGTCTGCCAAATGTACACACTTAGACATATAGTAACACATCTGTCTCCGGTCAGAGGATGAGTGCATGTACCGTGACAGCATACGATATACGACTTTGGTTATCTCGATCTCGTTAAGTCAACTCTTTGACTTAACTAATCTGACACCTCCGAATCTCTATTCTTATGCAGAGGACATGCATCAAGAGGTCGGTCAGATATCAGCCTATGTGAGAAAGGATTGCCATCTCCTACTCAGGCTGGAGATCATCTCTTAACAATCATTTGACGATGCTTGATGAGTCCTCAATCTAATCCTTTAGATATTCATCCAAGCACCAGCCTCTATGATTCAATAGTTGAATCATCAGCTGTATAATCATCAAGATGGCCATGGTACATAACCCTAATTGTACTAAGAGACCTATTATGCAAATTATTTATTCTTCATTTCAGATCAGGGAATGATATGTGCAATAACATTTATTGCATAATGGCTCTCCGTGGGCTCGCATGTCCAACAGCTACAACTTTATTTCCCCCACTGGTAGTTGCATATGAAGTGCAAAAATGCTCGCTTATTTTTTTGGCTGCATATTTAGACATACGCCCACTATTGGTGATTTTGTGCTCGCATTTACCAATGTGACCACATTTCCACTATTAATGGTTGCACGTGTGTGCTATAAAAGCCCATATTTATTATAGTGAAATTTATATTGAGTATATAAATAATAAATATGTAGAAAATGCAAACTTGTGAAATGCTTTGTATCCAAATGAAGTAAAAATTAAAATATAGATACAATAAAAAATGGTCTCCAAAACTTTTTGTTGCCTAATGAATCACATTCTTAGATTTAAATTACCTTCTTGAGTTTGACATTGGACCTAAACCAAGCAAAGTTAAGAAACTGTATAGGTTTAATGTACTAATCTTATGATTGCTGCAACATATCTTTTTTTCCTAATCAGAAAGTTAGTGATCAAAATAGCATCATTGCTATGGTAGCACGATTGGGACCCAAGTTA
Organism: Ottelia alismoides; assembly: GCA_037367405.1. Taxonomy (NCBI): domain Eukaryota; kingdom Viridiplantae; phylum Streptophyta; class Magnoliopsida; order Alismatales; family Hydrocharitaceae; genus Ottelia; species Ottelia alismoides. The sequence continues at coordinate 599,682 of JAZKJV010004294.1, read as the reverse complement.
GACAACTTAGTGTCTAGGGTTTCCATCTTTTAGGTAGTTTAAACCATGAAATTTGCTTGTTCTATTTCTTGTAATCCATGAAATTGTGTAAAAGTTCTAAAATCTAGAAAAACAAAATCCAGGAAGTTCTTTATAAAAATTTTAAATTTTAGAAAGTGCATCTCACAAAAACATTGTTATATTGCATAATCATTCTTTAGGATAAGTTTGATTTTTGAAAGCTTGAAAAAAGTGAAAGGATTGAGCTTAATCTAGTCCTTAATCCCCTTAAATTCACAAGGACTTCTTGGGAACTATATTAAGACCTTTCAATCAACCAAGATAATTCTTTGGGTTCTGATATACTTGTTCAAGAAACATATTATGTATATAAATAGATTGCTTCTCATCAATCGTAAACTCTTTAACAATGAACTAGTTTGAACTTACGCTATATGCACTTATCTTGACCTAAACAAGGTGTCCTAAAGATCATTTTAGACCATTCCTGATACGTGTGCAACTCCTTCATCATGTAAAAAGACAATCGGGACATGGGTGATAAACTAACTGAGCGACTAAGGTAAAGGATCTAATCGGTCGTTGCGACCTCGATCACTCAGCTAGGTCAATCAAGAAAAATAGACCACAAATAAAATGAGAAATCAATCCAACACACGAAGCGGTCTTGCTATTAATTTAACCTGGTATAGCGACCGGGGTCGAACACAAGGAGCACGGGTTGGCCTTGCGACCTACGAAGTAGTCAAAAAGGAAATAAAATAAAAGAAGAAAATATTTTTTTGGTTGTTTTTATTTTTTTTATATTTTTTTGGATTTTTAGAGAATTAAGAAAATAATAAAAGCTAAGGAACTACACAGTTCAACAAATTATTAAATACACTAAAAATCAACCAAAAATTCAAACAAAAATATTTTTATGTGTTTTATAATTTTTAGTGTTTTTGATGAATTTTTGGGATTTTTCTAATATTTATTTAATTTCCTAAAAATCAAATAGTGACTGAAAATGTAGGTACTGTCCAGCCAAGCTAAAAGGACCTAGATAAAATATCTAAAGGCCCCAAATTAGCTGGGAGCAATTTTCCTGTGAAGAGAATAAAACAAGGAAAATTTAGGCACCTAGATTATTATTTTTGGATTTTTAATGTATTTGCTAGAATTTTTATAAGATTTTGATTGTTTTTCAATTTTTAGGGGTTTTCAATAATGAAAAATAGCCAAAATTGGCTAGAAAATCAAGCAAGCATAAACAAACAGTAGACAATTTTTTTGTAATTTTTAAATGAGTTTTAATATTTTTTTGGGGTTTTTAAAGTTAGACAGTGACAAAAATAGAGGTTTTTGAATTTTTAAAAATATCAAATCAACTCAGAAATGTCTCCAAAAATCCTCGAAACTTTTACACTATGGCAGGCGCCATGTATCCAATTTTCGTTGGATTTGGAGTAGTTTTGCTATTTTATTCAAAAATAAAGAGGGGGCACTGTGCACAGGGACCTACGTGCAAATACCCAAAGTTCTGGGGGGTCTGGTGCAATTAACCCAACATTGTCTGGGGCACTCAGGGACCCAAATGTAATAAAAGTAAGTTCCGAGGGCTATTTGGTAATAGGTACCAAAAGCCCAGGGACTTATCTGCAAAATACCCAAAAATATCCGCACATGCTCAATTATTCTACGCACAGGGGTATAAATGCAATATTTCAGAAACTTTCATTCAATTGATAACATTCAGAATTACAAGGGCATAAAATGCAAAACACCCAGACAATCACGTGTCGAAGCACGTGTCAGACCATACACAGGGGCATATCAGCAAATAGAAACAAGCACGGGGTCCTCTATGAAAATATCCCAAAAACTAAATAACTATCTAAACTATTTACAAAACTAAATGCAAAATAAAAGAAACAGGAGGGCCTAAGGGTAATTTACCCTTTATTAAGGCGGACCGCAGGATGGGCGCCACGTGGAGCTTCGAACGGTGGAGATCGGGGGGGCGCTCCAAAGCTGGGGTCCTCGATGCGATCAGACGACAGAGGGCTCGCCACGTGGGGGATCCAACGGTGACGGGCGTGGGTGGCTAATCCTCTCGTGCAACGGGCGGTCCAGATCACCGCTCCAAGATCTGACGGTGACTTCTCCTCTGGGAATGAACGACCCAGATGAAAACTGGAGGGCGACGATGATCGGACGGTCGGGGAAGATACCGGAAGAACAGTTGGCCGGCGAAGTTCGCCGGCCTCGTGTGTGCGCTGTGGACCTCCCCTGCTGCTCGTGAAGGTCGGAGAAGCTCCGCGATGACGTCCCGCAGCTGCTGGTGAACTCCGATGATCCAGCCGAGCCCTAGAGGGCTCCGGCGAGGTCGGCGGAGGAAGAGCTCCTGGTCCGAATGACCCAACCCCTCAGACGGGCTTGGAAGCACCTGCAAAGTAGACCAAGAGACTCACGGGTCGAGGGCAAACTGCCTCGACCCGGTTAGGCGGGGTGACGGTGAACGGAGGGTCGAAGTGGGCGAGCTCCAGCGAAGGGGGGACGGTGGAACTCGAATCCCAGCACCTGTGCGAGCTGGGTTGGATGGGTATGCGGAGAAGATGCGCGGGAGGAAGGCAGAGGCTATGGCGAGGCATGATGGTCGGATGGTGATCGGAATCGATCTGAATCGACGATGGACGGTGGAGCGACGATTTGGGGGAAACTACAAATTAAAGAAAAAGAAAGAACGACGGGGCTACCTGGGTGGACGGTGAGACTGGGGATGAGCTTGCGCAGATCTGGGTCGTCGCCTCGAGGAGCGTCTCCCTCCGAGGCTCGAGCTCCTGCTGGTGGCGGAGCAAGGCGGCGAAGCTTCACCGGATCAGTGGTCTGGCTCCCTCTCCTCGCTTCGACACCATGGGGGACAAGCTGTTACTCTCGCCTACGCAATGGAGCTCATGGGAGGTGGATTCGAGTGGCCAAAGATGAGCTTTGAGGTGGCGGAGCTGAGAATATATATGGTGGAGGGTCCGGGAAGAAGGGCGCATGTAGGGTGTTCTGGAGCGCGGATCCCGATGCGGTAGCTCCGGCGAGGGTCTCGGGTGTGTCATGAAGGAGTCGGACCTGGGGTTTAGGTTATAGGGTATCGGGTTTAGGCGCTAAAATGGGTAGAAGTCGGGTTGGGCGCCTAAATCCGTGGGAAGTGGTCCTGGGGGGGGGAGTTGACCGGGCGGTCAACAATCCCAGGACCAGTAGGAAGCGGCCACGTGGTAATGATTTGGAAATGAAATTAATCCTAGAAAATGGCCGAATTAAAGGGAAGTCAAAACATGAAATATTTTTATTTTATTTTTTTCTATTTTTTGTGATTTTTAATTAATTTTTCAAAATAAAAATAAGGTATGTACATAGTAAGGTGATATAGGTATATATACACTATATAGGATTTTGATTTTTGATTTTTAATTTCTTATTTTTGTACAATTTTATTCCTATTTTATATTTTATTTATTTTCATTATAAAATAAGGAATAAAAAGATATTTTTATTTTATTTTTATTATTTATATACATATGTGAAATAAATACATATATACATTCATATACATGGTATATTTACAGTATATTTTTTATGTTTTTAATTTTGTTATTTTTATTTGGTTTTTGTTTTAATTGTTTTTATTTTATTTGTTTACATTATATAAAGTAGAATATTTACAAAAATTTGTAAATTAATTTTGCTTATTTACAAAGTTAAATAAATAAGGAGGTTCTATGTACATGATGACTATATACAAGTGGTGTTTTTGTTTCCTTTTTAATTTTTTGTATTTTTATCTTGTTTTTATATTTATAAATATATACAAATATTTACAAACTAATTTGAGTCTATTTTTGTGAGGAAAATACTTTTATTTATTTACATAAATCTTTACACACCTGAGCCCCTATCTCCCTCTACTTTGGCTTTTATGCGGTCAGGCCCATGCTGAGCCCTCCCTTGGGTTAGGTTGCTCAATATTTATTCTAAATATTTCCCTCTTTTTCTTTTTAATCTTTATTCTTTTATGTTTGCACAAAAACATGCTAATTATTGATTTTTACACAATGCATGCTTTTGGTAATTATTTCTATTTACAACTATATACATGCATTTACAAAGGTTTTTGTAGCTAAAATATAAGAATAAAGAGTGATGAATGAGTATTCATCACCCCCCTATACTTAACTTTGCTAGTCCCTTAGCAAACACTTATTTGAAAAAGAAGTGAAAAAGGAATAAAGAAAAAGAAAAAGAGAATGTACAAAGATCAAGGCTGATTACTAAACTTGCCTTCATTAAATTAAGGTATGGAGCTCGATCAGATCTTTGGATTATTAATGTGTCGGAACCTTATTTGGACTTAAGTCTAAAACTCAACAGCCTCTAAGTTCCACTATTCTATAACCAAGATTGCTCAATGCTCCAGATCAGAACAAGTCATCAATCACAAACCCTGAAGACCATGAATCTTTTCTTGTCCTGTGAATGTGAGGTCTAAGCTCTCCACCTCAGAAATGGCAACTTGACAACCCTCCCCAACAAGGTAACTCTATGACCTCAATCTGTCCACTCTTTCCTCGAGGAGCGGGGTATTCCCTTCTAAGTTCAAGTTCAACCGGCTCAAGAAGAGGAGGAAGAAGAGAATGGGTCAAGGCCAGTGTAGCCAAGTACCCTTGGGAGCTTGACCAGTGTAGCCAAGTCTCCCTGCTGCAAGCTACATCAGGTGGATCATGATACTCAAGCTTTGCTTATTGCACTCTATATACATACTCCGGTGGGATTATCATTTTCTCTCAGACCCACCACTTTTTTGGAGTTATTTTCTTTTTGCATTTTTTTCAAGTGCATCTATACAACATATACATGTGCAGCATATATACAAGGAGTTTTTCCTCTTGAGCAAGTAGACTATCCCTCTTTTGAAGCTTTATTGCAACCCACAACTCCCGTCGTTAGACCTCATGGCAACCAGACCAAGTTGAGACGCACTTCCTTCACTATAAGAGAAGAGAGGTTCCGCCTAGAAGTACTACCCTCATATGCTACCCCAAGTCAAGGAAGACTGCCTCCCCACCATCTCATCCGTAGAGAGCTCGATGCATAGTGCTAGTGTCAAAGTAAAGCCATAATCTATATGAGTCATGTGTTGTTGTTAAATGCTCTACTTAGGCTCATTGAGATGGCATGTGATCATAACCTAGTGGACTCAAAGAATTAAGTCACCATGGACCTGAAAAGCCTTAAACCTAAGCCCTATAAGGTTCCTCTTAGAAGTTAGGTTGATTAAGATCTTAATCAAGCTCCATTTCTCAATTTGATTCCAGGCTAGTTTAAATGTCAACTATCATCTAGAAAAACTATATACATATGTACAAAAAGATGCTACTTACACAAATTTTTACAAACATGCAAAATTTTTGAAAAATGTTTTGAAATCATGAATGGATGATGCATGAAGTGCAAGTTTTGCAAAAAAAATATTTACACAAATTTACACAAGATTTTTGCAAACTTTTGATTTTCAAAACATTTTGGAAAAATTTTGTACTATATACATAATTTTGATAAGAAAATATTTACACAAGCTTTACACAAAAGATTTTTGAAATCATTTTTACAAAAATAGTTTGTACACTAGCTATTTATGTGCAAATAAAAGAAGTTTATGTACATGAAAAATTTTTAATTTTTGTGATTTTTAGGAATTTTAGCCATTTTATTTATTAACACACTCACACAAAGTACGAGTTATGGCTAAAGTATATATGAAATATATACACACCCCCCTATACTTAGCTCGAACGATGTCCTCAGAGTCAAGAGCGATGAAGAAGACATAACTCGTGCTAGGTATAGGGAAGTGAAAAGAAAGGTTATATACAAAGACGAATGAATGAAATAGAAAGGTCAAGAAGGTCTCGGGTCTTCCCCCTATACTTAGGATCAAGTAATCCTAAGTATAGCAGGTTGTATACTAAGGGAAAACCGAGTGGAGAATGTACAGGGTCTACCCCCCCATACTTAGGGTAAAATATCCCTAAGTATAGGCAGCAAAACAGGGGTAGATGATGACCGTCTAAATGACTAAGGTAAAGGTACAGAAATGGTCGTTGTGACCTCAATCACTCAGACTAGGTCGATCAAGAAAAATCGAACCACTAAACAAATCAAAAATCAATCAAGCACGAAGAAGCGGTCCTGCTATGTGTTTAACCTGGCATAGCACCCAGGGTCGAACTCAAGGAGCACGGATTGGCCGAAGGCCTACGAAGTAGTAAAAACAAATAAAATAAAAGAAGAAAATGTTTTTAGTGGTTTTTAATTATTTTTATATTTTTTTGTATTTTTAATATGTAAAGAAAATAATAAAAACAAAAACAATCACACTTTGACAAATTATTTAAGGCATCCAAATTCAACCAAAAATCAAAATAAAAATATTTTTATGTGTTTTATATTTTTTTATGTTTTTTAGTGTTTTTGGTGAATTTTTGACAATTTTCTGATGTGTATTTTATTTTCTAAAAATCAAACAGTGCTAAAAGCAAGGGGTACTGTCCAGCCAGGCCAAAAGTCACTAGATAAAATATCTAAGGGCCTCACAAGGGCCTGGAGGTAATTTTCCTGTAAGGTAGAGAAAACAAGGAAAATTTGGGTACCAAGTTTATTATTTTTGGGTTTTTAATTAATTTATTAGAATTTTTATGGGTTTTCGAGTGTTTTTAAGTTTTTAGGGTTTTTAAGCAATGAAAAATAGCCACAATTGGCTAGAAAATCAAGGAACACAAACTAAACAGTGGCTAATTTTTATAGAATTTTTAGAGGGGTTTTGTATTTTTTTGTGATTTGTCAATCTAGACAGTAGCAAAAATTAAGGTTTTTGAATTTTTAAAAATAGCAAATAAAATCAAAAATGTCCTCAAAAATTCACAAAAATCCTACACCATGGCAGGAGCCATGTGTCAAATTTTCATCGAATTTGGAGGTGATTTGATATTTTATTCAAAAATAACAAAAGGGTACTGTGTACAGGGACTGAAATGCAAATACCCAAAGTTCTGGGGGTCCAGGTGCAATTAACCCAGCAAAAGACGCGTCAAGCGCGTGCCTGGGGCACTCAGGGACCTATATGCAAGGAAAATAAGTCCCGAGGACCTATTGGTAACATGTACCAAAAGTCCAGGGGGCTCAGGTGCAAATAACCCAAAATAAAACGCACATGTGTAAAACAACCACGCACAGGGGTATAAATGCAATTAATTAAAACCTTTCATTCATTTCATAAAAATCCAGAACTACAAGGGCATAGGTTGCAAATACACCAACAAAACACGTGACGAAGCACGTGGCTCACAACAGGCAGGGGTATAAGTGCAAATATCTAAAGCTCAGGGTCCTCTATGCAATTAAACCTAAAACTAAACAATGTATTTAAATATTTACAGGACTAAAGCTAAATAAAACTAAGATAAGGGCCTAAGGGTAATTTACCCTTTATTAAGCGGGATCGTTGGATGCGCTCCACGTGGCTGATCGGAGGGCTGGAACTGGTGGGCGCTCCGGATCGTCCCGTCTCTGATCTGACGATGTCAGCTGCTCTAGGGGTGGACGGCCACGATCTGAACTGGAGCGAGACAGGGGCGATCGATGATGGCTGGAGGGTCTGGACGAACAGGCGGCCGGCAAACTTCGCCGGCCTCGTGAGGGCACCTCCGGCCTCCTCTGCTGCGCCTGAGTATCGAAGAAGCTCCGGCGTGAAGATGCGCAGCTGCTGATGGTCTCCGATGCCCCAGCCGAGCTCGGGGGAGCTCCGACGAGGGTGGCGGAGGTGAAGCTCCTGGTCTGAATGACGAGAGGCCTCAGATGGCCTCCTCTGGACCTGCAAAACCACTCAGGAGATTCATGGGTCGAGGGCAAAGTACCTCGACCCAGTTAGGCGTAGTGGGGATGGTCGGTGCGTTGGAGCGACGGGCTCCGGCGAAGGTGGAAGACGGTGGAGCCCGGTTCCCAGCTCCTGTGTGAGCTGGGTTGTGTGAGTGGGTGGAGAACGTGCAGCGGAGAGAGGCGAATGTGGCGGTCAGGTCCGATGGTCGGATGGTGGTCGGAACCGGGGTGTATCGAAGAGAAACGATGGCGAAACGATTTGGGGGAAAATGGAAATTGAACGGAAAGGCGGAGCTAAGGGACTACCTAGATGATCGATGAGACTGTGCTGGAGCTGGGGAAGCTCCCGGTCTTCGCCTCGAGGGACGTCTCTGCCCGAGGCTCGAAGCTCGCTCAGGCGGCGGAGCTACGGCGAGTGTATCGCCGGATCAGTGGTATCCTCCTCCTCGCCTCGCTGCAACAGGTGGAGACGCTCGCTGTCACTCGTGCGATCACTCTGGAGCTCACAGGGAATAAGGGGAATGACCAAAGATGGAGAATTAGGGTGGCGGAGCAGAGCTTAAGTATGCTGGCGGGTCCGGGAAGAAGGGCGCGGGTAGGGCGATGTAGCGCGCGGATCCCGAGGCGAAGGCTCCGGCGAGGTTCTCGGGTATGACGTGAGCAATCCGGAGCCGGGGTCTGGGTGATAGGCAATCGGGTAGAGCGGGGAAAAATCCGAGAAGTTGGGTCCGCCACTCAAACCCATGGGAAGTGGTCCTGGGGGGACCGTGCGGTCAACATCCCCAGGAGCCAATGCGGTTCGGCCACGTGGCTGAATCTTGAGATGACAAATACACATAGCTAGGGGCCGAATCTGCAAAAACTCAAAATATGAAATATTTTTATTTTATTTTTTCCTATTTTTTGGTGATTTTTAATTAATTTTTGGAAATTAAAATAAGGTATTTACATTATATGTACTATATATAGGTATATACACAATGTATGGGGTTTTGATTTTTGATTTTTATATATTATTTTTATACAATTTTATCCTTATTTTATATTTTATTTATTTATAGAATAAAATAAGGAATAAAAGGGTATTTTTATTTTATTTTTATTATTTATGTACATAGTTAAAATAAATAGATATGTACATCTATATACAAGGTATGTGTACAATGTATTTTTGTATTTTTCATTTTTCTATTTTTATTTTGTTTTGATTTCGATTCTTTTTATTTTATTTATTTACAATATATAACATAGAATATTTACAAAAAGTTTGGAAAATAACTTTATTTATTTACAAGGTTACATAAATGTAGAACCATGGTCTATGTACATAGTGAAAGGGTATTTTTGATCTTTTTGATTTTTAATCTTTCTTTTGTTTTTATATTGATAAATATATACAAATATTTACAAGCATATTTTTGGGTGAGGTAAAATATAGTTTTATTTACTTACACAAATATTTACACCTGAGCCCCTATCTCCCTCTACTTTGGCTTTTATGCGGTCAGGCCCATGCTGAGCCCTCCCTTAGGTTAGGTTGCTCAATATTTATTCTAAATATTTCCCTCTTTTTCTTTTTAATCTTTATTATTTTATTTCTGCACAAAAACATGCTAATTATAGGTTTTTACACAATGCATGCTTTTGGTAATTATTCCTATTTACACATATCTACATGCATTTGCAAAGGTTTTTGTAGCTAAAATATAAGAATAAAGAGTGATGAATGGGTATTCATCACCCCCCTATACTTAACTTTGCTAGTCTCTTAGCAAACACTTATTTGAAAAAGAAGTGAAAAAGAAAGAAAGAAAAAGAAAAAGAGGATGTACATGGATCAAGGTTGATTATTAAACTTGCCTTCATTAAATTGGGGTATGGAGCTCGATCAGATCTATGGATTATTAATGTGTCGGAACCTTATTTAGACTTAAGCTTAAAACCTAACAGCCTCTAAGTTCCACTAATCTATAACCAAGACTCCTCAATGCTCCAGATCAGAACAAGTCATCAATCACAAACCCTAAAGACCATGAATCTTTTCTTGTCCTGTGAATGTGAAGTCTAAGCTCTCCACCTCAGAAATGGTAACTTGACAACCCTCCCCAACAAGGTAACTCTATGACCTCAATCTGGCCACTCTTTCCTCGAGGAGCGGGGTATTCCCTTCTAAGTTCAAGTACAACCGGCTCAAGAAGAGGGGGAAGAAGAGAATGGGTCAAGGCCAGTGTAGCCAAGTACCCTTGGGAGCTTGACCAGTGTAGCCAAGTCTCCCTGCTGCAAGCTACAACAGGTGAATCATGAAACCAAGCTTTGCTTATTGCACTCTATATACATACTCCGGTGGGATTATCATTTTCTATCAGACCCACCACTTTTTTGGAGTTCTTTTCTTTTTGCACATTTTTTTTCAAGTGCATTTGTACAATATATACATGTGCAGCATATATACAATGAGTTTTTCCTCTTGAGCCAGTAGACTATCCCTCTTTTGAAGCTTTATTGCAACCCACAACTCTCGTCGTTAGACCTCATGGCAACCAGACCAAGTTGAGACGCACTTCCTTCACTAAAAGAAGAAGAGAGGTTCCGCCTAGAAGTACTACCCTCATATGCTACCCCAAGTCAAGGAAGACTGCCTCCTCACCACCTTATCCGTAGAGAGCTCGGTGCATAGTGCTGGTGTCCAAGTAAAGCCATAATCTATATGAGTCATGTGTTGTTGTTAAGTGCTCTACTTAGGCTCATTGAGATGACATGTGATCATAGCCTAGTGGACTCAAAGAATTAAGTCACCATGGACCTGAAATGCTTTAAACCTAAGTCCTATAAGGTTCCTCTTAGAAATTAGGTGGATTAAGATCTTAATCAAGCTCCATTTCTCAATTTGATTCCAGGCTAGTTTAAATGTCAACTATCATCCAGAGAAACTATATACATATGTACAAAAAGATGCTTATTTACACAAATTTTTCAACCATGCAAAATTTTTGAAAAATGTTTTGAAATCATGTATGGATGATGCATGAAGTGCAAGTTTTGCAAAAAGATATTTACACACATTTACACAAGATTTTTGCAAACTTTTTACACAAAAGATTTTTGAAATCATTTTTACAAAAATAATTTGTACACTAGCTATGTATGTGCAAATAAAAGAAGATTATGTACATGAAAATTTTTTTAATTTTTGTGGTTTTTAGCCATTTTATTTATTTAACACACTCACACAAAGTACGAGTTATGGCTAAAGTATATATGAAATATATACACACCCCCCTATACTTAGCTCGAACGATGTCCTCAGAGTCAAGAGCGATGGAGAAGACATAACTCGTGCTAGGTATAGGAAAGTGAAAAGAAAGGCTATACAAAAAGGAAATGAAAAGTCAAGAAGGACCCAGGTCTCCCCCCTATACTTAGGATCAAGTAATCCTAAGTATAGCAGGCTGTATACTAAGGGAAAACCTGAGTGCAGAATGTACAGGGTCTACCCCCCCTATACTTAGGGTGAAATATCCCTAAGTATAGGCAGCAAAAACATGGGTAAACAGAAACAAAAGAAATACTCAAAAGGTCTCACATCCCCCCTATACTTAGGGTAAAGTGCACCCTAAGTATAGCATAATCACAAGATGAAGGACGGGATGTGGGGCTAAAGAATGTAGTGATATGGACATCTGGATCTATATACAGCGGAAGATCAGTGAAACTAAGGTGTGAGATGCATTAGATGTGAGTCAAAGACCACATCTCACGCAAAATGAATAGGGGCAAGATCAACGACCCGCGGCTCATGATCTAGAAATGGTTTGAGCCGCTGGCCGTTCACTCGAAAGGTACTCTCAGAAGACAACTCGGATATATCTATGCTACCGTTGTCGTGTACCTTTCTAACCAGATAAGGTCCCTTCCATTTGCTCTGTAGCTTCCCTGGAAATAATCGTAGCCTCGCATCAAACAGCCATACTCTCTGTCCAATCTCAAAATGCTTGTGGCTGATATGAGAATCATGCCACTCCTTGACTTTCTCCTTATAATGTAGGCTGCTTGAGAAAGCTGCATCTCTAAGCTCCTCCAGGGCAGCTAGCTCTGCCCTCCTCTGGTCTCACATACCATCTGGATCCATCAAAATATATGTAACCTCCCAAAGTGACTTGTGCCTCACCTCAACAGGTAAATGGCATGGCTTGCCATATACGAGGCGAAAGGGAGATGTGCCCAAAGTTGTCTTGAAAGACGTCCTATATGCCCACAAGACCGAGTCCAAAAGCTGTGACCAATCCTTTCGGTCAGGGCGGACGACTTTCTGCAGAATAGTCTTGATCTCCCTATTCGACACTTCGGCTAGACCATTCGTTTGTGGATGGTAAGGTGTAGCAACACGATGGTCTATGCCGAACTCGCTAGCAAGTGCCTTCACCTGGTCGTTGATGAAGTGAGATCCCCCATCAGAAATCAGAACTCGTGGAACCCCGAACCGCGTGATGATGTGCTTCCTCAAAAATCTGCAAACAGTCCTCGCATTAGCGGCTCGGGCGGGGATAGCCTCCACCCAACGACTCACATAATCAACGGCCAACAGAATGTACTCAAATCCTTTACTCTTAGGGAATGGACCCATGAAATCGATGCCCCATGCGTCAAAAACCTCACAGAAGTGAATGGGTTGCATCGGCATCATATCACGCTGTCCACAAGTGCCCATCCTCTGACAGTCAGTACACCTCTTCACGAACTCATCAGAGTCCTTGAAGAGGGTAGGCCACCACAAGCCGGATTGGAGCACCTTCTGTGCCGTTCTCCTCCCAGAATGATGTCCTCCTGCCTCAAGCTTGTGGCAGTAAGTGAGGACGCTATGGTGTTCCTCCTGAGGAATACACCGACGCCAGACGCTATCCCCTCCTTCGTGGTAAAGGATGGGATCCTACCAATGGTAAGACTTGGCCTTCGCGAGGAAGGTCTCAAGCCTCTGGCGGGGCCAATCTTGTGGGACTTTCCCAGCAACGAGAAAGTTCACAATATCGGCGTACCATGGGAGTGAGGCGATAGCAAGGATCGCCTCATCTGGGAAGGTATCTCTAATAGGGTCAATCTGCTCAGAATCCTCAGGTTGCTCTAGTCGGGAGAGATGATCCGCCACCACATTCTTGACTCCAGGCTTATCCTTGATCTCAATGTCGAACTCCTGGAGTAGAAGGATCCATTAGTCAGTCTGGCCTTGGCATCCTTCTTTGCCATGAGGTACCTGATGGCGGTGTGATCTGTAAACAAAGTCACTCTAGATCCAATGATATATGATCTGAACTTATCTAGGGCGAACACTACGGCTAGCATCTCCTTCTCTGTGACCGTGAAATTCCGCTGGGCGGAATCCAATGTGCGTCTAGCATAGTGTATGGCAAATGTAACTCCATCCCTCCTCTGTCCCAGCACTGCCCCTACGGCAAAATCGGAGGCGTCCGTCATGATCTCGAATGGAAGAGACCAATCAGGTGGCTGGAGGACAGGAGCCTCAATAACACACTGTTGGAGAGTCGCGAACGACGAAAGACACTTGTCATCGACAAGGAACTCGGTGTCTTTCGTCAAGAGGTCAGTCAACGGTTGGGCAATCCTGCTTAAATCCTGAATAAATCTCCTATAAAATCCAACGTGCCCCAGGAATGACCGTAGCTGCCTCAGATTGGATGGCGGTGCGAGTTTCTAATGACATCAACCTTGGCCGGATCAACCTCCATGCCCCTGTTGGAGATGATGTGGCCAAGCACCGTCCCTTGAGTCACCATGAAGTGACTCTTCTCCCAAGATAGAACCAAATGATACTCAATACATCGCTGGAGTACTCGGTCTAGGCAGTCAAGACAGGAGTCGAATCCGTCGCCGTAGACCGAGAAATCGTCCATGAAGACCTCCAAACACTCCCCTACCATGTTCGAAAAGATCGACAGCATGCATCTCTGAAAAGTCGCAGGGGCATTGCATAGCCCAAATGGCATGCGTCGGAAAGCATATGTGCCGAAGGGACAGGTAAAGGTGGTCTTCTCCTGATCCTCAAGAGCGATGGCCACTTGGTTGTAGCCCGAGTACCCATCCAGGAAGCAATAATGGCTCTTCCCTGCCAGTCTCTCAATGATCTGGTCAATAAAAGGCAGGGGGAAATGGTCCTTCTTGGTGGCCTGGTTGAGTCTCTTGTAGTCAACGCAGACCCTCCAAGAGGTAGGTACCCGTGTAGCAATCTCCTCTCCCGACTCACTGATCACAGTCGTGATGCCTGTCTTCTTGGGCACCACATGCAAGGGGCTAACCCACTTGGAGTCGGAAATGGGATAAATAAAATCTGCACTCCACCATTTCGATATTTCCTTCATCACAACCTCTCTCAGGTTGGGGTTCAGTCGCCGCTGGAACTCACGCGACGGCTTCGCCCCCTCCTCGAGATAGATATGGTGGGAGCACACTGATGGACTAATCCCATGGAGATCTGCTACGCTCCATCCGATTGCCTTGCGGTTCTTTTCAAGAACCCCCATCAAACGGGATTCTTGCTCTCCAGTCAACTCGGCGGAGATGATGACTGGGTACATCTCTGGCTCGCCCGCAAGGAATCGATACTTCAGCGAAGAAGGGAGCGGCTTCAGCTCTGGAATGCTAGGTGCTGGTAAATCTGGCTGTGGAAGAAACTGAGTGAAAGCTGCTAAGTCTGCCAAATCTGCCTGGGAAAGTGAAAGCGTACTCTCGCAAACTGGATCAGGAGAAGGCTGCTCAACTGCATTATCTCTGCTCTGCTCGGTATCAACCTCCTCATCAACTGTAGGCTCAAATGGACTCAGGTCTGGCATCTGATCATAGCAATCGGCTCAATCAGACTCTGAATCCGAGGGATCTATATCAACCATGGTGGCGTCAGTACCACCGTAAAGCAAGGTGGCCTCAGCACCACCATCACTAAACATCGTGTCGCGATCAAGGACCGGCTCTGCTGCCTCTGTGGTATCCTGAACCAGGGCTGTGCTCTCCAGACTCTCCTCTGCTGTCATCTCGGCATCAGCTGTATCTGAATATGAGAGGATGGTCTGTGCTACCGGATCTGCCCAAGCTGCCTAATCGTCTGTGATCACAAAATCACAAACCTGGTGGATGTCTGGCTCTGCGTCTGTCAGTTGCTCTGAATCTGTACTCGCATCTGAGCGGGCTCTTTCTCTAGCTCTGTAGTCCTCGACCGTCTCTATTTGTATACTCTCGCCCTCGACGCAAAAGTACACCTTCCCGCTATCATGATCAGTCACCGCCTTGGCTGTGGACAAGAACGGACGACCAAGGATGATGGGGGTATCGGCCACTGACTCAGGGATCTCCATGTCCAACACTACGAAGTCCACGGGGAATTTCAGGCCCTGAATCGTGACGATAACGTCTCGTAATAACCCCTTCAGCCTCTTGACAGATCGATCAGCGAACTGAAGGACTGTCCTGCTCTGTCGAAGAGTGCCCAACTCGAAGCGGTCGAGAAGGGCTGCCGGAAGAAGGTTGATCGACGATCCGCTATCTAGTAGAGTACGGTCGAACCTCTGCTCACTAATCTGGCATCTGACATACGGGGCCCCTGAATCTGGCCTCTTGGCTGGCAGTCGGTTCTGGATCGCAAAACACGTGGCTTTCGTCAGCACATGTATCTCTGAAGTGTGGTTCCTCCTCCTCCTCCTGACTGTAGTCCTCTCTCTCAAAGATCGCTGGAGAAGGGGGATGTGCTGCAAAGCCTCCTGGAGGATCAGCTGGATGTGGAATCTGTCTATCATACTCTGGCTGAATTCCTCCTGCACTGTCTTTTTTGGATCTTTTTTCTTCCCCTTCCCCATCTGAAGGGCTCTAGGGAAGGGGATCACAGGGTCCTTCTCAGATGAAGGACTAGGAAAAGGCCTAGACGGTTCGATGACCGAATCCACACATACATCATGCACCACAGTGGGACCAGAAGAAACTAAACCTTTTCCTTTATTCACAACAGTATTCTGAGGTACATGAACTGAAGGAAAGACAACATCTCTATCACGACAAACACTGGTGGCCTCAGTACCACCGTGGGCTGGCTCTGCTGCTGCTGCTGCTGCTGGTAGACATCTCGCGGCATCAGTACCGCGGGCTGGCTCGGCTGAACTGGTGGCGTCAGTACCACCTCCTCGATCTGGTGAAGCGGCGGCCTCAGTACCGCCGGTGGGATCAGCATCCTTGGTGGCATCAGTGCCACCGTCATCATCTGGAGCGGCCTCAGTACCGCTCTCCTCCTCCTCATGTGGCGCCTCTGAAGTATCCTCGTGGTGAAGCTCAGATGAGGCGCCGCCGCCTGCTGGGGTCCTACCGCTTCTAAGTGTGACAAAAATCAGCATCAAATAGATCCGAAGATGTATCAACAAATGGGTCACTAGGAGTGGCAAACTCAGTGTGTACTACCTGCTCAGATTTCCTCTTGAGATTATTCGGATTCGGCTCGATCTGAGCTGGAATGGCGGCCTTCCCTCTCACCAAGTCCCGCATCTCCTGGCGGAACTCGTCCATCTCCCGTCTGAATGTGGCCTGCTGGTCCGTGAGGAGGCGGGCGATGTCATCCAAAGCGGAGCTCTCGTGGGAGCCCGACGGGTAGCCTCTCTGGAGGTGAGGCTGCTGGTACTGCTGCTGGTGGTAAGAGGGGTATGAGGAAGGGTGCTGCTGCTGAACTGGGTGAGCCTGCTGCTCACGTCTCCACGACTGTCCCTGCTGCTGATAGGGACGAGGACCGAAGGATGATGGCTGGTGCTGCTGATATGCTGGGGACTGCTGCTGCGGCTGGTGATCTCTCTGCTGGGAGTACTGCCCTCCCTGTCCTGACGGCTGCTGCTGGGGCTGGGCACCACCACTCCCCCACCTGAATCCGGGATGGTCTCGTCGGATCCCAGGCTGGGGGCGGTCATACCAAATCCCGTTGACATCCATCAACGGCTCGGCATCATAGGGGGCTGGCGGGAGTACTGCCAGAGGCTGGTCCGGCTGGTAAACCACCATCTGCATCTCTGGAGATGGTGGGGATTGGTAGGTGGGCTGCGACTGCTGGTACGGCTCCGCCTGTACAAGGTGAACCTGTCTAGGCTGCATAGGGGTGCTGGAGCGCTGGGACGAGCTACTGCTGCTGCCGGAGTCGCCTCGCGACTGAAGACGGGGCTAAGAAGCCGTCTATGCCTCCTGGAGACACATGAGCTGTGTCTTCATGTCACTCAGAACCTGTGCCATCTGTTCCATCTGCGTGATGCTCTGGCACTGCTTCTTCTCAATCAGCTCCATGCGGTCCAACTTCTCGCTGATAATGCCCATGTCCGCAGCTGTCGACTCTGCTTGTGCTGCTGCGGCTGCGGACGAACTGGATGGACCTGCATCTACCCGTGCTATCCGCTGGTACTGCACGGGTCCTGGCTGCTGTGGCTGGGTCTTCTGAGTATACAACCTGGTCTGGGACATCACCATGTAGTTTTCTGCCATCTCCTCGTAGATGGCCCAGACCTGGTCGTGGTCCTTGGCAAAGTAGGACCCGCCGCAAGAAGCGTTCACCAGACCCTGAAGCTCTGGCGTCAACCCGCTGAAAAAGCTCTGAACTAGGTTTGGCTTGGAGATGTCGTGGTGCGGGCATCGGTCTAGGAGCTCTCGAAACCTCTCCCATGCCTCGTGAAACTGCTCATTGGGGAACATGGAGAAGTTGCTGATCAGGGCCCTCGCTGCATTCGTCCGCCCGAGTGGATAGTACTTGTTCAAGTACTCGGTGCGGAGCTGCTCCTAGGTGTATACAAACCTCCCAAGATGCTTCAGCCAGGTGGCTGCTCTATCTGCCAGTGAAAACGGGAAGGCTATCATCCGGATCGTGTCCTGGTCCACATGGCGATCGTGGACAGTGCTGCAGATCATCAGGAACTCCTGGAGGTGGAGGTGGGGCTCCTCAGTGGCAAGTCCGTGGAAGCGGGGTTGCATCTGCAAGGTGTTTGGGGGAACTTGAAGTCCCCCACGATCGCCGGCACCACTACCCAGTGATGCATCAGAGTAGATCCGGGATTGTGTAAATCCCGCATCGGTCGTGGTGGTCCTCCTGCCGCAGCGCCTCCCGCTGCGGCGGCTGCGGCTGCTGCTGCGGCTGCGGCTGCTGCGGCTCGTGCCTCTGCATCAGGTATCTCCTCAGGCTCGCTCTGCTGGTCTCGCTCTGCTCTGAGCCTCTCCAACTCTCGCCTCATCTCTATCATGAATGCCCCCTGATCGCGTAACTGCTGCTGGACTGTCTCAAGTGATGCGATCAGGGTGGAGTTGATCGCTCCCTGGTCAAGTACAAAGTGCTCGGGCTGACGGGAGTGATCATCTGAACTACCAGCTCCGGCCATAGCAACGTCTGCAAAATCAAACGAGCCCAACTCAGGTGCTGTCAAATCAATCAGTCTCTCCTCGGGCTCGTGTCTCTCAGGTAGAACAGAAAGGGGGTCGAGGGGGAAATGGGTGGAGTCGTACTCGGGCTCGGAGAGCGAGTCTGAGCTCTCGCGAGCCAACCTAGATGATGAGGTGGACGTGCCTGAAAGCGGTGCAGCCAGAGGCTGCCTAAGAGACCATCTACCCATCATCTTGATCTGGCAAGTAAGGCGGATGAGATCTGGAGCAACTATGATCACAAACAAACCCCCGGTTCACCAACGCAACGCGAGCTGAAGACCGTGAAAGTTCGGTCAATTTATCTTGTCAATTTTATTTGGTGAACACACAAAATATCAGAGCGCTTACGTGACCTGTTAGGATATCCGATGCTAACCCCAACCGACTGGCCCGCACGGAAAAGTCGGTAATCAGTCGGGTCTAGCACCGGGGGCTCTACCTAGGGTGCGGGTCACTCTCTCGCGCATCCAAACCATACAATGAGGGGATTGCTCTCCCCAAGACAAAGTTTTTAGGGTGAGCGGATTTTAAGATCAATAGTATTATCCAGTCCCATTTTTATGGTTTCACTTTTTAATCTTTTTCAAATCAAACAAAAGGCCTAACGAATTTTTCGGTTCTCCTGGTTATTAAGTCCAAAACAGGGGGGAGAAGACGAAAAAGCCGATGCACGATAAATCAATAATGCATGCTGAGTAAGAAATGCGTACCTTGCCTCCAGCACTCTACATGCAATATGATCCGCGCATAAATGTAAAGACAGAAAGAAAACTATCTAAATGATGCAACGGGAAAGCCGAGTCTTAAACGAGCAATTTCTAGCGAAGAACCGTCTAACCGGTCACCGACCTCCAAGCCAAAGAGTCCGGTCTTGGCCCGTCCCTCCTCTGTCCGACAAATCGGGGGTAGGAGTAAGCGCTTTACAAGACGGGCTGCGGCACGTAGGCTACGAAGGCAAATGAGTCGGTTATTTTTATTAGTTATTTTTAAGTAGGTCCAATTAACGATCTATGGGAACAGATAAGTAGTTAGGTGTGTGGATCCTACTAATTACGGCACAATCACCAGAAATTCCTAAGTCTAGGGGCTCGAGCAAAAACCGCGTAAACACCGGAAAAGGCAGAAATAAAAGGAAAAGAAAGCCGCGTAAAAACCGCGAAAAACCGCTAAGGTCCTAAGGGTCCCCCAAGCACACCGGTGCTCGGCGAAACAGACCCGCTACGGCAAGTCCACAACTGTCCAAGTCCAAGTCATGTATTATTACAATAATAATAAAAATAAAATAAAAGACCTCGCCCACTCAACTCTCTCTCACTCTCTCCTGCGGCTCCGCAAAGAAAGGAGCCGCCTCCGAATTCCGCGGTTGCGCCGGCTTCTCGAGAGTAGCCGCCTCGGTCCTCGGACCCTCGCAAGAGACAACAAAGTGGTCAGAACCAATAATCAAATAATAATAAAGAAAAAGAAATGAAAATGAAAATAAAAGGGTATATATGCAAAAATGTAAAATAAAATAAGCACACAAAATAAAACAAAAACAAAAATAAAAGAAAAAGAAAATAAAGCAAATAAAAGTGAAAATAAAATATAGACAAAAAGCCGCGAAGAGCCGCGAGCTCTGGAAGAGCCGCAAAAAGCCGCGGAAAATCAAAAATGAAAATTAAAAAGAACTACTAAGCTGTGCTCCCCGGCAACGGCGCCATTCTGATGACCGTCTGAATGACTAAGGTAAAGGTACAGAAATGGTCGTTGTGACCTCAATCACTCAGACTAGGTCAATCAAGAAAAATCGAACCACTAAACAAATCAAAAATCAATCAAGCACGAAGAAGCGGTCCTGCTATGTGTTTAACCTGGCATAGCACCCAGGGTCGAACTCAAGGAGCACGGATTGGCCGAAGGCCTACGAAGTAGTAAAAACAAATAAAATAAAAGAGGAAAATGTTTTTAGTGGTTTTTAATTATTTTTATATTTTTTTGGATTTTTAATATGTAAAGAAAATAATAAAAACAAAAACAATCACACTTTGACAAATTATTTAAGGCATCCAAATTCAACCAAAAATCAAAATAAAAATATTTTTATTTGTTTTATATTTTTTTATGTTTTTTAGTGTTTTTGGTGAATTTTTGACAATTTTCTGATGTGTATTTTATTTTCTAAAAATCAAACAGTGCTAAAAGCAAGGGGTACTGTCCAGCCAGGCCAAAAGTCCCTAGATAAAATATCTAAGGGCCTCACAAGGGCCTGGAGGTAATTTTCCTGTAAGGTAGAGAAAACAAGGAAAATTTGGGTACCAAGTTTATTATTTTTGAGTTTTTAATTAATTTATTAGAATTTTTATGGGTTTTCGAGTGTTTTTAAGTTTTTAGGGTTTTTAAGAAATGACAAATAGCCAAAATTGGCTAGAAAATCAAGGAATACAAACTAAACAGTGGCTAATTTTTATAGAATTTTTAGAGGGGTTTTTGTATTTTTTTGTGATTTTTCAATCTAGACAATAGCAAAAATTAAGGTTTTTGAATTTTTAAAAATAGCAAATAAAATCGAAAATGTCCTCAAAAATTCACAAAAATCTTACACCATGGCAGGAGCCATGTATCAAATTTTCATCGAATTTGGAGGTGATTTGATATTTTATTCAAAAATAACAAAAGGGTATTGTGCATAGGGACTGAAATGCAAATGCCCAAAGTTCTGGAGGTCCAGGTGCAATTAACCCAGCAAAACACGTGCCAAGCACGTGTCTGGGGCACTCAGGGACTTATATGCAAGGAAAATAAGTCCCGAGGACCTATTGGTAACATGTACCAAAAGTCCAGGGGGCTCAGGTGCAAATAACCCAAAATAAAACGCACATGTGTAAAACAACCACGCACAGGTGTATAAATGCAAATAATTAATTAAAACCTTTCATTCATTTCATAACAATCCAGAACTACAAGGGCATAGGTTGCAAATACACCAACAAAACACGTGACGAAGCACGTGGCTCACAACAGGCAGGGGTATAAGTGCAAATATCTAAAGCTCAGGGTCCTCTATGCAATTAAACCTAAAACTAAACAACGTATTTAAATATTTACAGGACTAAAGCTAAATAAAACTAAGATAAGGGCCTAAGGGTAATTTACCCTTTATTAAGCGAGATCGTTGGATGCGCTCCACGTGGCTGATCGGAGGGCTGGAACTGGTGGGCGCTCCGGATCGTCCCGTCTCTGATCTGACGATGTCGGCTGCTCCAGGGGTGGACGGCCACGATCTGAACTGGAGCGAGACAGGGGCGATCGACGGTGGCTGGAGGGTCTGGACGAACAGGCGGCCGGCGAACTTCGCCGGCCTCGTGAGGGCACCTCCGGCCTCCTCTGCTGCGCCTGAGTATCGAAGAAGCTCCGGCGTGAAGATGCGCAGCTGCTGATGGTCTCCGATGCCCCAGCTCGATTTGGGGGAAAATGGAAATTGAACGGAAAGGTGGAGCTAAGGGACTACCTAGATGATCGATGAGACTGTGCTGGAGCTGGGGAAGCTCCCGGTCGTCGCCTCGAGGGACGTCTCTGCCCGAGGCTCGAAGCTCGCTCAGGTGGCGGAGCTACGGCGGGTGTATCGCCGGATCAGTGGTATCCTCCTCCTCGCCTCGCTGCAACAGGTGGAGACGCTCGTTGTCACTCGTGCGATCACTCTGGAGCTCACAGGGAATAAGGGGAATGACCAAAGATGGAGAATTAGGGTGGCGGAGCAGAGCTTAAGTATGCTGGCGGGTCCGGGAAGAAGGGCGCGGGTAGGGCGATGTAGCGCGCGGATCCCGAGGCGAAGGCTCCGGCGAGGTTCTCGGGTATGACGTGAGCAATCCGGAGCCGGGGTCTGGGTGATCGGCAATCGGGTTGAGCGGGGGAAAATCCGAGAAGTTGGGTCCGCCACTCAAACCCGTGGGAAGTGGTCCTGGGGGGGCCAGTTGACCGGGCAGTCAACATCCCCAAGAGCCAATGCGGTTCGGCCACGTGGCTGAATCTTGAGATGACAAATACACATAGCTAGGGGCCGAATCTGCAAAAACTCAAGATATGAAATATTTTTATTTTATTTTTTCCTATTTTTTGGTGATTTTTAATTAATTTTTGGAAATAAAAATAAGGTATTTACATTATATGTACTATATATAGGTATATACACAATGTATGGGGTTTTGATTTTTGATTTTTATATATTATTTTTATACAATTTTATCCTTATTTTATATTTTATTTATTTATAGAATAAAATAAGGAATAAAAGGGTATTTTTATTTTATTTTTATTATTTATGTACATAGTTAAAATAAATAGATATGTACATCTATATACAAGGTATGTGTACAATGTATTTTTGTATTTTTCATTTTTCTATTTTTATTTTGTTTTGATTTCGATTCTTTTTATTTTATTTATTTACAATATATAACATAGAATATTTACAAAAAGTTTGGAAAATAACTTTATTTATTTACAAGGTTACATAAATGTAGAAGCATGGTCTATGTACATGGTGAAAGGGTATTTTTAATCTTTTTGATTTTTAATCTTTCTTTTGTTTTTATATTGATAAATATATACAAATATTTACAAGCATATTTTTGGGTGAGGGAAAATATAGTTTTATTTACTTACACAAATATTTACACTTGAGCCCCTATCTCCCTCTACTTTGGCTTTTATGCGGTCAGGCCCATGTTGAGCCCTCCCTTGGGTTAGGTTGCTCAATATTTATTCTAAATATTTCCCTCTTTTTCTTTTTAATCTTTATTCTTTTATTTCTGCACAAAAACATGCTAATTATAGGTTTTTACACAATGCATGCTTTTGGTAATTATTCATATTTACACATATCTACATGCATTTGCAAAGGTTTTTATTGCTAAAATATAAGAACAAAGAGTGATGAATGGGTATTCATCACCCCCCTATACTTAACTTTGCTAGTCCCCCAGCAAACACTTATTTGAAAAAGAAGTGAAAAAGAAAGAAAGAAAAAGAAAAAGAGGATGTACATGGATCAAGGTTGATTATTAAACTTGCCTTCATTAAATTGGGGTATGGAGCTCGATCAGATCTTTGGATTATTAATGTGTCGGAACCTTATTTAGACTTAAGCTTAAAACCTAACAGCCTCTAAGTTCCACTAATCTATAACCAAGACTCCTCAATGCTCCAGATCAGAACAAGTCATCAATCACAAACCCTAAAGACCATGAATCTTTTCTTGTCCTGTGAATGTGAAGTCTAAGCTCTCCACCTCAGAAATGGTAACTTGACAACCCTCCCCAACAAGGTAACTCTATGACCTCAATCTGGCCACTCTTTCCTCGAGGAGCGGGGTATTCCCTTCTAAGTTCAAGTACACCCGGCTCAAGAAGAGGGGGAAGAAGAGAATGGGTCAAGGCCAGTGTAGCCAAGTACCCTTGGGAGCTTGACCAGTGTAGCCAAGTCTCCCTGCTGCAAGCTACAACAGGTGGATCATGAAACCAAGCTTTGCTTATTGCACTCTATATACATACTCCGGTGGGATTATCATTTTCTATCAGACCCACCACTTTTTTGGAGTTCTTTTCTTTTTGCACATTTTTTTTCAAGTGCATCTGTACAACATATACATGTGCAGCATATATACAATGAGTTTTTCCTCTTGAGCCAGTAGACTATCCCTCTTTTGAAGCTTTATTGCAACCCACAACTCCCGTCGTTAGACCTCATGGCAACCAGACCAAGTTGAGACGCACTTCCTTCACTAAAAGAAGAAGAGAGGTTCCGCCTAGAAGTACTACCCTCATATGCTACCCCAAGTCAAGGAAGACTGCCTCCTCACCACCTTATCCGTAGAGAGCTCGGTGCATAGTGTTGGTGTCCAAGTAAAGCCATAATCTATATGAGTCATGTGTTGTTGTTAAGTGCTCTACTTAGGCTCATTGAGATGACATGTGATCATAGCCTAGTGGACTCAAAGAATTAAGTCACCATGGACCTGAAAAGCTTTAAACCTAAGTCCTATAAGGTTCCTCTTAGAAATTAGGTGGATTAAGATCTTAATCAAGCTCCATTTCTCAATTTGATTCCAGGCTAGTTTAAATGTCAACTATCATCCAGAGAAACTATATACATATGTACAAAAAGATGCTTATTTACACAAATTTTTCAACCATGCAAAATTTTTGAAAAATGTTTTGAAATCATGTATGGATGATGCATGAAGTGCAAGTTTTGCAAAAAGATATTTACACACATTTAGACAAGATTTTTGCAAACTTTTTACACAAAAGATTTTTGAAATCATTTTTACAAAAATAATTTGTACACTAGCTATGTATGTGCAAATAAAAGAAGATTATGTACATGAAAATTTTTTTAATTTTTGTGGTTTTTAGCCATTTTATTTATTTAACACACTCACACAAAGTACGAGTTATGGCTAAAGTATATATGAAATATATACACACCCCCCTATACTTAGCTCGAACGATGTCCTCAGAGTCAAGAGCGATGGAGAAGACATAACTCGTGCTAGGTATAGGAAAGTGAAAAGAAAGGCTATACAAAAAGGAAATGAAAAGTCAAGAAGGACCCAGGTCTCCCCCCTATACTTAGGATCAAGCAATCCTAAGTATAGCAGGCTGTATACTAAGGGAAAACCTGAGTGCAGAATGTACAGGGTCTACCCCCCCTACACTTAGGGTGAAATATCCCTAAGTATAGGCAGCAAAAACAGGGGTAAACAGAAACAAAAGAAATACTCAAAAGGTCTCACATCCCCCCTATACTTAGGGTAAAGTGCACCCTAAGTATAGCATAATCACAAGATGAAGGACGGGATGTGGGACTAAAGAATGTAGTGATATGGACATATGGATCTATATACAACGGAAGATCAGTGAAACTAAGGCGTGGGATGCATTAGATGTGAGTCAAAGACCACATCTCACGCAAAATGAATAGGGGCAAGATCAACGACCCGCGGCTCATGATCTAGAAATGGTTTGAGCCGCTGGCCGTTCACTCGAAAGGTACTCTCAGAAGACAACTCGGATATATCTATGCTACCGTTGTCGTGTACCTTTCTAACCAGATAAGGTCCCTTCCATTTGCTCTGTAGCTTCCCTGGAAATAATCGTAGCCTCGCATCAAACAGCCATACTCTCTGTCCAATCTCAAAATGCTTGTGGCTGATATGAGAATCATGCCACTCCTTGACTTTCTCCTTATAATGTAGGCTGCTTGAGAAAGCTGCATCTCTAAGCTCCTCCAGGGCAGCTTGCTCTGCCCTCCTCTGGTCTCCCATACCATCTGGATCCATCAAAATATCTGTAACCGCCCAAAGTGACTTGTGCCTCAGCTCAACAGGTAAATGGCATGGCTTGCCATATACGAGGCGAAAGGGAGATGTGCCCAAAGGTGTCTTGAAAGACGTCCTATATGCCCACAAGACCGAGTCCAAAAGCTGTGACCAATCCTTTCGGTCAGGGCGGACGACTTTCTGCAAAATAGTCTTGATCTCCCTATTTGACACTTCGGCTAGACCATTCGTTTGTGGATGGTAAGGTGTAGCAACACGATGGTCTATGCCGAACTCGCTAGCAAGTGCCTTCACCTGGTCGTTGATGAAGTGAGATCCCCCATCAGAAATCAGAACTCGTGGAACCCCGAACCGCGTGATGATGTGCTTCCTCAAAAATCTGCAAACAGTCCTCGCATTAGCGGCTCGGGCGGGGATAGCCTCCACCCAACGACTCACATAATCAACGGCCAACAGAATGTACTCAAATCCCTGACTCTTAGGGAATGGACCCATGAAATCGATGCCCCATGCGTCAAAAACCTCACAGAAGTGAATGGGCTGCATCGGCATCATATCACGCTGTCCACAAGTGCCCATCCTCTGACAGTCAGTACACCTCTTCACGAACTCATCGGAGTCCTTGAAGAGGGTAAGCCACCACAAGCCGGATTGGAGCACCTTCTTTGCCGTTCTCCTCCCAGAATGATGTCCTCCTGCCTCAAGCTTGTGGCAGTAAGTGAGGACTCTATGGTGTTCCTCCTGAGGATTACACCGACGCCAGACGCTATCCCCTCCTTCGTGGTAAAGGATGGGATCCTCCCAATGGTAAGACTTGGCCTTCGCGAGGAAGGTCTCAAGCCTCTACCGGGGCCAATCTTGTGGGACTTTCCCAGCAACGAGAAAGTTCACAATATCGGCGTACCATGGGAGTGAGGCGATAGCAAGGATCGCCTCATCTGGGAAGGTATCTCTAATAGGGTCAATCTGCTCAGAATCCTCAGGCTGCTCTAGTCGGGAGAGATGATCCGCCACCACATTCTTGACTCCATGCTTATCCTTGATCTCAATGTCGAACTCCTGGAGTAGAAGGATCCATCTAGTCAGTCTGGCCTTGACATCCTTCTTTGCCATGAGGTACCTGATGGCGGTGTGATCTGTAAACAAAGTCACTCTAGATCCAATGATATACGATCTGAACTTATCTAGGGCGAACACTACGGCTAGCATCTCCTTCTCTGTGACCGTGTAATTCCGCTGGGCGGAATCCAATGTGCGGCTAGCATAGTGTATGGCAAATGTAACTCCATCCCTCCTCTGTCCCAGCACTGCCCCTACGGCAAAATCGGAGGCGTCCGTCATGATCTCGAATGGAAGAGACCAATCAGGTGGCTGGAGGACAGGAGCCTCAATAACACACTGCTGGAGAGTCGCGAACGACGAAAGACACTTGTCATCGACAAGGAACTCGGTGTCTTTCGTCAAGAGGTCAGTCAACGGTCGGGCAATCCTGCTGAAATCCTGAATAAATCTCCTATAAAATCCAACGTGCCCCAGGAATGACCGTAGCTGCCTCAGATTGGACGGCGGTGCGAGTTTCCTAATGCCATCAACCTTGGCCAGATCAACCTCCATGCCCCTGTTGGAGATGATGTGGCCAAGCACCGTCCCTTGAGTCACCATGAAGTGACTCTTCTCCCAAGATAGAACCAAATGATACTCAATACATCGCTGGAGTACTCGGTCTAGGCAGTCAAGACAGGAGTCGAATCCGTCGCCGTAGACCGAGAAATCGTCCATGAAGACCTCCAAACACTCCCCTACCATGTTCGAAAAGATCGACAGCATGCATCTCTGAAAAGTCGCAGGGGCATTGCATAGCCCAAATGGCATGCGTCGGAAAGCATATGTGCCGAAGGGACAGGTAAAGGTGGTCTTCTCCTGATCCTCAGGAGCGATGGCCACTTGGTTGTAGCCCGAGTACCCATCTAGGAAGCAATAATGGCTCTTCCCTGCCAGTCTCTCAATGATCTGGTCAATAAAAGGCAGGGGGAAATGGTCCTTCTTGGTGGCCTGGTTGAGTCTCCTGTAGTCAACGCGGACCCTCCAAGACGTAGGTACCCGTGTAGCAATCTCCTCTCCCGACTCACTGATCACAGTCGTGATGCCTGTCTTCTTGGGCACCACATGCAAGGGGCTAACCCACTTGGAGTCGGAAATGGGATAAATAAAATCTGCACTCCACCATTTCGATATTTCCTTCATCACAACCTCTCTCAGGTTGGGGTTCAGTCGCCGCTGGAACTCACGCGACGGCTTCGCCCCCTCCTCGAGATAGATATGGTGGGAGCACACTGATGGACTAATCCCATGGAGATCTGCTACGCTCCATCCGATTGCCTTGCGGTTCTTTTCAAGAACCCCCATCAAACGGGATTCTTGCTCTCCAGTCAACTCGGCGGAGATGATGACTGGGTACATCTCTGGCTCGCCCGCAAGGAATCGATACTTCAGCGAAGAAGGGAGCGGCTTCAGCTCTGGAATGCTAGGTGCTGGCAAATCTGGCTGTGGAAGAAACTGAGTGAAAGCTGCTAAGTCTGCCAAATCTGCTTGGGAAAGTGAAAGCGTACTCTCGCAAACTGGATCGGGAGAAGGCTGCTCAACTGCACTGTCTCTGCTCTGCTCGGTATCAACCTCCTCCTACTCTGTAGGCTCAAATGGACTCAGGTATGGCATCTGATCATAGCAATCGGCCCAATCAGACTCTGAATCCGAGGGATCTATATCAACCGTGGTGGCATCAGTACCACCGTAAAGCAAGGTGGCCTCAGCACCACCATCACTAAACATCGTGTCGCGATTAAGGACCGGCTCTGCTGCCTCCGTGGTATCCTGAACCAGGGCTGTGCTCTCCAGACTCTCCTCTGTTGTCATCTCGGCATCAGTTGTATCTGAATATGAGAGGATGGTCTGTGCTACCGGATCTGCCCAAGCTGCCTCATCGTCTGTGATCACAAAATCACAGTCCTGGTGGATTTCTGGCTCTGCGTCTGTCAGCTGCTCTGAATCTGTACTTGCATCTGAGCGGGCTCTTTCTCTAGCTCTGTAGTCCTCGACCGTCCCTATTTGTATACTCTCACCCTCGACGCGAAAGTACACCTTCCCGCTATCATGATCAGTCACCGCCTTGGCTGTGGCCAAGAACGGACGACCAAGGATGATGGGGGTATCGGCCACTGACTCAGGGATCTCCATGTCCAACACTACGAAGTCCACGGGGAATTTCAGACCCTGAATCGTGACGATAACGTCGTGTAATAACCCCTTCAGCCTCTTGACAGATCGATCAGCGAACTGAAGGACTGTCATGCTTTGTTGAAGAGTGCCCAACTCAAAGCGGTCGAGAAGGGCTGCCGGAAGAAGGTTGATCGACGATCCGCTATCTAGTAGAGTACAGTCGAACCTCTGCTCACTAATCTGGCATCTGACATAAGGGGCCCCTGAATCTGGCCTCTTGGCTGGCAGTCGGTTCTGGATCGCAAAACACGTGGCTTTCGTCAGCACATGTATCTCTGAAGTGTGGTTCCTCCTCCTCCTCCTGACTGTAGTCCTCTCTCTCAATGATCGTTGGAGAAGGGGGATGTGCTGCAAAGCCTCCTGGAGGGTCAGCTGGATGTGGAATCTTTCTATCATACTCTGGTTGAATTCCTCCTGCACTGTCTTTTTTGGATCTTTTTTCTTCCCCTTCCCCATCTGAAGGGCTCTAGGAAAGGGGATCACAGGGTCCTTCTCAGATGAAGGACTAGGAAAAGGCCTAGACGGTTCGATGACCGGATCCACACATACATCATGCACCACAGTGGGACCAGAAGAAACTAAACCTTTTCCTTTATTCACAACAGTATTCTGAGGTACATGAACTGAAGGAAAGACAACATCTCTATCACGACAAACACTGGTGGCCTCAGTACCACCGTGGGCTGGCTCTGCTGCTGCTGGTAGACGTCTCGCGGCATCAGTACCGCGGGCTAGCTCGGCTGAACTGGTGGCGTCAGTACCACCTCCTCGATCTGGTGAAGCGGCGGCCTCAGTACCGCCGGTGGGATCAGCATCCTTGGTGGCATCAGTGCCACCGTCATCATCTGGAGCGGCCTCAGTACCGCTCTCCTCCTCCTCATGTGGCGCCTCTGAAGTATCCTCGTGGTGAAGCTCAGATGAGGCGCCGCCGCCTGCTGGGGTCCTACCGCTCCTAAGTGTGACAAAATCAGCATCAAATAGATCCGAAGATGTATCAACAAATGGGTCACTAGGAGTGGCAAACTCAGTGTGTACTACCTGCTCAGATTTCCTCTTGAGGTTATTCGGATTCGGCTCGATCTGAGCTGGAATGGCGGCCTTCCCTCTCACCAAGTCCCGCATCTCCTGGCGGAACTCGTCCATCTCCCGTCTGAATGTGGCCTGCTGGTCCGTGAGGAGGCGGGCGATGTCATCCAAAGCAGAGCTCTCGTGGGAGCCCGACGGGTAGCCTCTCTGGAGGTGAGGCTGCCGGTACTGCTGCTGGTGGTAAGAGGGGTATGAGGAAGGGTGCTGCTGCTGAACTGGGTGAGCCTGCTGCTCACGTCTCCACGACTGTCCCTGTTGCTGATAGGGACGAGGACCGAAGGATGATGGCTGGTGCTGCTGATATGCTGGGGACTGCTGCTGCGGCTGGTGATCTCTCTGCTGGGAGTACTGCCCTCCCTGTCCTGACGGCTGCTGCTGGGGCTGGGCACCACCACTCCCCCACCTGAATCCGGGATGGTCTCGTCGGATCCCAGGCTGGGGGTGGTCATACCAAATCCCGTTGACATCCATCAACGGCTCGACATCATAGGGGGCTGGCGGGAGTACTGCCAGAGGCTGGTCCGGCTGCTAAACCACCATCTGCATCTCTGGAGATGGTGGGAACTGGTAGGTGGGCTGCGGCTGCTGGTACGGCTCCGCCTGTACAAGGTGAACCTGTCTAGGCTGCACAGGGGTGCTGGAGCGCTGGGACGAGCTGCTGCTGCTGCCGGAGTCGCCTCGCGACTGAAGACGGGGCTGAGAAGCCGTCTGTGCCTCCTGGAGACACATGAGCTGTGTCTTCATGTCGCTCGGAACCTGTGCCATCTGTTCCATCTACGTGATGCTCTGGCACTGCTTCTTCTCAATCATCTCCATGCGGTCCAACTTCTCGCTGATAATGCCCATGTCCGCAGCTGTCGACTCTGCTTGTGCTGCTGCGGCTGCGGACGAACTGGATGGACCTGCATCTACCCGTGCTATCCGCTGGTACTGCACGGGTCCTGGCTGCTGTGGCTGGGTCTTCTGAGTATACAATCTGGTCTGGGACATCACTATGTAGTTTTCTGCCATCTCCTCGTAGATGCCCCAGACCTGGTCGTGGTCCTTGGCAAAGTAGGACCCGCCGCAAGAAGCGTTCACCAGACCCTGAAGCTCTGGCGTCAACCCGCTAAAAAAGCTCTGAACTAGGTTCGGCTTGGAGATGTCGTGGTGCGGGCATCGGTCTAGGAGCTCTCGAAACCTCTCCCATGCCTCGTGAAACTGCTCGTTGGGGAACATGGAGAAGTTGCTGATCAGGGCCCTCGCTGCATTTGTCCGCCCAAGTGGATAGTACTTGTTCAAGTACTCGGTGCGGAGCTGCTCCCAGGTGTATACAAACCTCCCAAGATGCTTCAGCCAGGTGGCTGCTCTATCTGCCAGTGAAAACGGGAAGGCTATCATCCGGATCGTGTCCTGGTCCACATGGCGATCATGGACAGTGCTGCAGAGCATCTGGAACTCCTGGAGGTGGAGGTGGGGCTCCTCAGTGGCAAGTCCGTGGAAGCGGGGTAGCATCTGCAAGGTGTTCGGGGGGAACTTGAAGTCCCCCACGATCGCCGGCACCACTACCCAATGATGCATCAGAGTAGATCCGGGATTGTGTAAATCCCGCATCGGTCGTGGTGGTCCTCCTGCCGCAGCGCCTCCCGCTGCGGCAGCTGCGGCTGCTGCTGCGGCTGCGGCTGCTGCGGCTCGTGCCTCTGCATCAGGTATCTCCTCAGGCTCTCTCTGCTGGTCTCGCTCTGCTCTGAGCCTCTCCAACTCTCGCCTCATCTCTATCATGAATGCCCCCTGATCGCGTAACTGCTGCTGGACTGTCTCAAGTGATGCGATCAGGGTGGAGTTGATCGCTCCCTGGTCAAGTACAAAGTGCTCGGGCTGATGGGAGTGATCATTTGAACTACCAGCTCCGGCCATAGCGACGTCTGCAAAATCAAACGAGCCCAACTCAGGTGCTGTCAAATCAATCAGTCTCTCCTCGGGCTCGTGTCTCTCAGGTAGAACAGAAAGGGGGTCGAGGGGGAAATGGGTGGAGTCGTACTCGGGCTCGGAGAGCGGGTCTGAGCTCTCGCGAGCCAACCTAGATGATGAGGTGGACGTGCCTGAAAGCGGTGCAGCCAGAGGCTGCCTAAGAGACCATCTACCCATCATCTTGATCTGGCGAGTAAGGCGGATGAGATCTGGAGCAACTATGATCACAAACAAACCCCCGGTTCACCAACGCAACGCGAGCTGAAGACCGTGAAAGTTCGGTCAATTTATCTTGTCAATTTTATTTGGTGAACACACAAAATATCAGAGCGCTTACATGACCTGTTAGGATATCCGATGCTATCCCCAACCGACTGGCCCGCACGGAAAAGTCGGTAATCAGTCGGGTCTAGCACCGGGGGGCTCTACCTAGGGTGCGGGTCACTCTCTCACACATCCAAACCATACAATGAGGGGATTGCTCTCCCCAAGACAAAGTTTTTAGGGTGAGCGGATTTTAAGATCAATAGTATTAGCCAGTCCCAATTTTATGGTTTCACTTTTTAATCTTTTTCAAATCAAACAAAAGGCCTAACGAATTTTTCGGTTCTCCTGGTTATTAAGTCCAAAACAGGGGGGAGAAGACGAAAAATCCGATGCACGATAAATCAATAATGCATGCTGAGTAAGAAATGCGTACCTTGCCTCCAGCACTCTACATGCAATATGATCCGTGCATAAATGTAAAGACAGAAAGAAAACTATCTAAATGATGCAACGGGAAAGCCGAGTCCTAAACGAGCAATTTCTAGCGAAGAACCGTCTAACCGGTCACCGACCTCCAAGCCAAAGAGTCCGGTCTTGGCCCGTCCCTCCTCTGTCCGACAAATCGAGGGTAGGAGTAAGCGCTTTACAAGACGGGCTGCGGCACGTAGGCTACGAAGGCAAATGAGTCGGTTATTTTTATTAGTTATTTTTAAGTAGGTCCAATTAACGATCTATGGGAACAGATAAGCAGTTAGGTGTGTGGATCCTACTAATTACGGCACAATCACCAGAAATTCCTAAGGGTCCCCCGGTGCTCGGCGAAACAGACCCGCTACGGCAAGTCCACAACTGTCCAAGTCCAAGTCCTGTATTATTACAATAATAATAAAAATAAAATAAAAGACCTGGCCCACTCAACTCTCTCTCACTCTCTCCTGCGGCTCCGCAAAGAAAGGAGCCGCCTCCGAATTCCGCGGTTGCGCCGGCTTCTCGAGAGTAGCCGCCTCGGTCCTCAGACCCTTGCAAGAGACAACAAAGTGGTCAGAACCAATAATCAAATAATAATAAAGAAAAAGAAATGAAAATGAAAATAAAAGGGTATATATGCAAAAATGTAAAATAAAATAAGCACACAAAATAAAACAAAAACAAAAATAAAAGAAAAAGAAAATAAAGCAAATAAAAGTGAAAATAAAATATAGACAAAAAGCCGCGAAGAGCCGCGAGCTCTGGAAGAGCCGCGAAAAGCCGCGGAAAATCAAAAATGAAAATTAAAAAGAACTACTAAGCTGTGCTCCCCGGCAACGGCGCCATTCTGATGACCGTCTGAATGACTAAGGTAAAGGTACAGAAATGGTCGTTGTGACCTCAATCACTCAGACTAGGTCGATCAAGAAAAATCGAACCACTAAACAAATCAAAAATCAATCAAGCACGAAGAAGCGGTCCTGCTATGTGTTTAACCTGGCATAACACCCAGGGTCGAACTCAAGGAGCACGGATTGGCAGAAGGCCTACGAAGTAGTAAAAACAAATAAAATAAAAGAGGAAAATGTTTTTAGTGGTTTTTTATTATTTTTATATTTTTTTGGATTTTTAATATGTAAAGAAAATAATAAAAACAAAAACAATCACACTTTGACAAATTATTTAAGGCATCCAAATTCAACCAAAAATCAAAATAAAAATATTTTTATGTGTTTTATATTTTTTTATGTTTTTTAGTGTTTTTGGTGAATTTTTGACAATTTTCTGATGTGTATTTTATTTTCTAAAAATCGAACAGTGCTAAAAGCAAGGGGTACTGTCCAGCCAGGCCAAAAGTCCCTAGATAAAATATCTAAGAGCCTCACAAGAGCCTGGAGGTAATTTTCCTGTAAGGTAGAGAAAACAAGGAAAATTTGGGTACCAAGTTTATTATTTTTGGGTTTTTAAATTAATTTATTAGAATTTTTATGGGTTTTCGAGTGTTTTTAAGTTTTTAGGGTTTTTAAGCAATGAAAAATAGCCAAAATTGGCTAGAAAATCAAGGAACACAAACTAAACAGTGGCTAATTTTTATAGAATTTTTAGAGGGGTTTTTATATTTTTTTTTGTGATTTTTCAATCTAGACAGTAGCAAAAATTAAGGTTTTTGAATTTTTAAAAATAGCAAATAAAATAAAAAATGTCCTCCAAAATTCACAAAAATCTTACACCATGGCAGGAGCCATGTATCAAATTTTCATCGAATTTGGAGGTGATTTGATATTTTATTCAAAAATAACAAAAGGGTATTGTGCACAGGGACTGAAATGCAAATACCCAAAGTTCTGGGGGTCCAGGTGCAATTAACCCAGCAAAACACGTGCCAAGCGCGTGCCTGGGGCACTCAGGGACCTATATGCAAGGAAAATAAGTCCCGAGGACCTATTGGTAACATGTACCAAAAGTCCAGGGGGCTCAGGTGCAAATAACCCAAAATAAAACGCACGTGTAAAACAACCACGCACAGGGGTATAAATGCAATTAATTAAAACCTTTCATTCATTTCATAACAATCCAGAACTACAAGGGCATAGGTTGCAAATACACCAACAAAACACGTGACGAAGCACGTGGCTCACAACAGGCAGTAGTATAAGTGCAAATATCTAAAGCTCAGGGTCCTCTATGCAATTAAACCTAAAACTAAACAACGTATTTAAATATTTACAGGACTAAAGCTAAATAAAACTAAGATAAGGGCCTAAGGGTAATTTACCCTTTATTAAGCGGGATCGTTGGATGCGCTCCACGTGACTGATCGGAGGGCTGGAACTGGTGGGCGCTCCGGATCGTCCCGTCTCTGATCTGACGATGTCGGCTGCTCCAGGGGTGGACGGCCACGATCTGAACTGGAGCGAGACAGGGGCGATCGACGGTGGCTGGAGGGTCTGGATGAACAGGCGGCCGGCGAACTTCGCCGGCCTCGTGAGGGCACCTCCGGCCTCCTCTGCTGCGCCTGAGTATCGAAGAAGCTCCGGCGTGAAGATGTGCAGCTGCTGATGGTCTCCGATGCCCCAGCCGAGCTCAGGGGAGCTCCGACGAGGGTGGCGGAGGTGAAGCTCCTGGTCTGAATGACGAGAGGCCTCAGATGTCCTCCTCTGGACCTGCAAAACCACTCAGGAGATTCACGGGTCGAGGGCGAAGTACCTCGACCCAGTTAGGCGTAGTGGGGATGGTCGGTGCGTCGGAGCGACGGGCTCCGGCGAAGGTGGAAGACGGTGGAGCCCGGTTCCCAGCTCCTGTGCGAGCTGGGTTATGTGAGTGGGTGGAGAACGTGCAGCGGAGAGAGGCGAATGTGGCGGTCAGGTCCGATGGTCGTATGGTGGTCGGAACCGGGGTGAATCGAAGAGAAACGACGGCGAAACGATTTGGGGGAAAATGGAAATTGAACGGAAAGGCGGAGCTAAGGGACTACCTAGATGATCGATGAGACTGTGCTGGAGCTGGGGAAGCTCCCGGTCGTCGCCTCGAGGGACGTCTCTGCCCGAGGCTCGAAGCTCGCTCAGGCGGCGGAGCTACGGCGGGTGTATCGCCGGATCAGTGGTATCCTCCTCCTCGCCTCGCTGCAACAGGTGGAGACACTCGCTGTCACTCGTGCGATCACTCTGGAGCTCACAGGGAATAAGGGGAATGACCAAAGATGGAGAATTAGGGTGGCGGAGCAGAGCTTATGTATGTTGGCAGGTCCGGAAGAAGGGCGCGGGTAGGGCGATGTAGCGCACGGATCCCGAGGCGAAGGCTCCGGCGAGGTTCTCGGGTATGACGTGAGCAATCCGGAGCCGGGGTCTGGGTGATAGGCAATCGGGTTGAGCGGGGAAAAATCCGAGAAGTTGGGTCCGCCACTCAAACCCGTGGGAAGTGGTCCTGGGGGGGCCAGTTGACCGGGCGGTCAACATCCCCAGGAGCCAATGCGGTTCGGCCACGTGGCTGAATCTTGAGATGACAAATACACATAGCTAGGGGCCGAATCTGCAAAAACTCAAAATATGAAATATTTTTATTTTATTTTTTCCTATTTTTTTGGTGATTTTTAATTAATTTTTGGAAATAAAAATAAGGTATTTACATTATATGTACTATATATAGGTATATACACAATGTATGGGGTTTTGATTTTTGATTTTTATATATTATTTTTATACAATTTTATCCTTATTTTATATTTTATTTATTTATAGAATAAAATAAGGAATAAAAGGGTATTTTTATTTTATTTTTATTATTTATGTACATAGTTAAAATAAATAGATATGTACATCTATATACAAGGTATGTGTACAATGTATTTTTGTATTTTTCATTTTTCTATTTTTATTTTGTTTTGATTTCGATTCTTTTTATTTTATTTATTTACAATATATAACATAGAATATTTACAAAAAGTTTGGAAAATAACTTTATTTATTTACAAGGTTACATAAATGTAGAAGCATGGTCTATGTACATGGTGAAAGGGTATTTTTGATCTTTTTGATTTTTAATCTTTCTTTTGTTTTTATATTGATAAATATATACAAATATTTACAAGCATATTTTTGGGTGAGGGAAAATATAGTTCTATTTACTTACACAAATATTTACACCTGAGCCCCTATCTCCCTCTACTTTGGCTTTTATGCGGTCAGGCCCATGCTGAGCCCTCCCTTGGGTTAGGTTGCTCAATATTTATTCTAAATATTTCCCTCTTTTTCTTTTTAATCTTTATTCTTTTATTTCTGCACAAAAACATGCTAATTATAGGTTTTTACACAATGCATGCTTTTGGTAATTATTCCTATTTACACATATCTACATGCATTTGCAAAGGTTTTTGTAGCTAAAATATAAGAATAAAGAGTGATGAATGGGTATTCATCAGTAGACAGAAACAAAAGAAATACCCAAAGGTCTCACATCCCCCCTATACTTAGGGCAAAGTGCACCCTAAGTATAGCATAATCACAAGATGCAGAAAGGGATGTGGGACTAAAGAATGTAGTGATATAAACATCTGGATCTATACAAGGCGGAAGATCAGTGAAACTCGGGCGTGAGATGCATTAGATGTGAGTCAAAGACCACATCTCACGCAAAATGAATCGGGGCAAGATCAACGACCCACGGCTCATGATCTAGAAAATGGCTTGAGCCGCTGGCCGTTCACTCGAAAGGTACTCTTAGAAGACAACTCGGATACATCAATGCTACCGTTGTCGTGTACCTTTCTGACCAAGTAGGGTCCCTTCCACTTGCTCTGTAGCTTCCCTGGAAATAAACGAATCCTCGCATCAAACAGCCATACTCTCTGTCCAATCTCGAAATGCTTGTGGCTGATATGAGAATCATGCCACTCCTTCACTCTCTCCTTATACTGTAGGCTGTTTGAGAAAGTTGTATCTCTAAGCTCCTCCAGGGCTGCTAACTCTGCCCTCCTCTGGTCTCCTATACCATCTGGATCCATAAGAATATCTATAACTGCCCATAGTGACATGTGCCTCAACTCAACAGGTAAATGGCACGGCTTGCCATATACGAGGCGAAAGGGAGATGTGCCCAATGGTGTCTTGAAAGATGTCCTATATGCCCACGAGACCGAGTCCAAAAGCTGTGACCAATCCTTTCGGTCAGGGCGGACGACTTTCTGCAATATAGTCTTGATCTCCATATTCGACACCTCGGCTAGACCACTCGTCTGTGGATGGTAAGGTGTAGCAACACGATGGTTGATGAATCCACATTTCATCATCTTTATTCTATCATTTTGGCACCAAAAACCCTAGCAAATGCCTGTAAATAGCATTAAAATCATCATCTTAGCATCCATGCATGTGCATTCAGATAGTGTATAAAACACTGTAATTAAGGCCAAAATTATAGAATAAATAAAAAAAAGAAAAAGAATAAAATATTGTAAATATTTTATGACCCAAAACCCCCGAGACCTAGGCATCTTGATGAATAGGTCGACAAGGAATAAAGTAGGGGGAGATAAGGTCAGGAACACAGGAAAAATACTTATACATTTTATTCATTCTTTATTCTTTTTGGGACCTATTTTTGGTTCTACTTTTTATACATCAAATAAAGAAACTTTTTACATGAAAGTTGTAGATAAATTTATAAAGAAAAATACAAAATTGATTTCACAGAAAAAGAATGTACAGATAAAAAGTTATGGTCTGAATAAGAATCCAAAATCCCAACTTCCCAGACCTGTATCTCACAACTGACAACTCCAAATGCAGTGTACTCACCTTTAATTGTATATAGAATAAAATAATCTATTTAATGGTGGTGGTTTCGCATTTGGCGGAGCTACGGTTTGAAAGTTGAGTTTTGGACCCACATTGTATAAGTGTACTGATTAAAATATTCAATTTATTATTTATTCATTATTCTTATATTTTTATATTTTTATAATTTTGTAAATATTACTTATAATATATATGTGCATTAAAATTGAAATGAAATGCAAAGAAAAATAAAAATAAAAATACTTGTATAAAGACTACATAGGTATATTGCCTATATCTATACCTGTACAAAATACTCTTAGATTTTATTAAATATACAAAATACATCAATAAAATAAAATAAAAATATATTTATGTGTATAAAAGTATTTCATAATTTTATAAAATTATAAACAAAATTTAAAGAAATTAAAATACACAAAATAAAAATAAATACTAAAATACATAGGTATTATACCTATATAGGGTTAAAAAGGTAACTTGTAAAAATATAACTCATAAAAATAATTAAAAATCATAATAAAATACTACATAAAATAACGAATATTTTTTGTTTTATAATCATTATTTAATTCAATTTATTTCTATTTTTAAATGAATTAACAAAATAATATTTCAGGGTTTTTCCTGGTTGGTCCACGTGGACCAACCAGGAGGCGTCAACAGTTGACCCCAGTCAACTGGTCGCCCTACCCCCTGTAGCCCGTGTCAGGCTCGGTTTTTGAGCCATCTTTTTGGCTTTTTCCCAGCCAATTCTTTCATGTTTTCGTGTTGCATCCTTCTGCAACATTGTTCACCAACCATCTATCTAACTCGCCCGAGCTTAATCTTGGTCTTTGGACCCAAGATTTGCAAGATATTCATTGATCTTTGGACCCCTGTCACCTTAGGTCAAACCGCATAAAACCAACCCCCCAACTTTGAATTCAAACTGAGTCTCCTTGGTCCACCCCTCTCCGCCTCTCCCGAGCTCCGAGCACTGCTGGAGGTGACAGCTCCACCGCGCGCTCTTCAGCCAAGGCGAACGAGGTCGAGGGAGCCTCCACCACCTCCGCCAACAGCCGGCGTCGAGGTACCTTTCTTCCTCTGGCTCCGGCCATCGAGGACCTTCCCCCGCTCATTTCTTTGCACCATTTTATTCCTGTTAGCTTAAGGATCAAAAACCCCAAAAAGATTCGAAGTTCCATCAACCAAATCGCCCAATTAAGCACCTTGGCCGGAGCGCAACTCCGGCCGTGCATCCATCTATCGAGTCGCACCCCCTCCCGACCATCCAAGGGTCCAGGCAGTTTGCCCTGGACCCTTTGACCATTTTTGCAGGTCCAAATCGAAGTGGAAAGACCTGGAGGCGAGTTTTGGAGCTCGCCGGAGCAGACGAAGCCCACCAGCTCCGCCCGCTGCCTGAGAGCACCACGGTCACCGCCGTGGCTTTCTGACGCCACCAGGAGATAGAGGAGGACCAGAGGAAGCTCCAGCCTGATTTTGAGACCCAGACGACATCGGAGTCGGCCGGAGGAGCTCGAGGAACCTCGCCAAGCCGGAGCTCCGACGTGTTCTTCCAACCGCCTCCGCCACCGTTCGATCAGGGCGCTTCCTCCAGATCAAGCAGCAGCCGTTGGATGGCGGATCACCAGCACCGTCAGATCAAGGGCTGAGATCTAATCTCAGCCCTCCGCCCGCGAACCGTCATCGGCGCGCCAGGACCCGCCACGTGGATAAGTGGGATTCATCCCACCGTCCGATCTTCCGTCGTCGAGGGTATTTTGCAGTCAACCCCCGCCATTTTTTGAAATTTCTATTTAGTCCAAAAACGTTGTTGTGTAGTTTAAATATTTTGTAATATTTGCATAGAGACCCCCAAACTTTGTTTATTTGCACCCAGGTCCTTTGCCACGTCACCTCACATGACATGTACACGTGAGGTGTGGGCATTTTGCAGAGGGACCCTCCGTCATTTACGTATTTCATTTTAGTCCTAAAACTATCGCAGCACGTGTAAACTTTTTGGATATTTTGCAAGTAGGCCCCCAGGGTTTTGAGATATTACATTTTAGTCCTCGCCAGGCGCGTGCAAGTCACGCGCCCTGGTGGGAAAATTGCTAGCGTACCCAGGCGGCTTTTGTAATTGCATTTTGGTGCTAGAAATTAAATATTCAGTTCAATATTGTGTGGAAAATTGCGTGTATGCCCCTGGATGTTTTGTATATTTGCATATATGCCCCTGCTAGGCCTTGAAATTTTTGAATGCTTGTTGTATTTATTTGAATGATCATTTTAAGCCCAAAAATTCCACAAAAATAGGGTTAGGCTCCTGGACACGTGTACTTCCACGCCATCATTTTAGTTTTTGATTTTATTTCACTTTTATATTTATTAAAAATCAAAAACTTACTTTTTATGCACTGTCTAGCTTAGAAAATGCCAAAAAAATACTAAAACCTCTCCAAAAATTCCAAAAAAATTACCTAGTGTCTATTTTATCCTATTTTAGTGTCAGTCCAAAAATCATTAAAAATCTCAAAAGAAAAACACTAAAAATTTAAAAACAATAAAAAACTTCAAAAAATTATATAAAATAGTAGGAAACTCCAAAAATCAAAAACTCAGTTCCTGTTTGTTCCTTATTTTGTCCTTTTTATTTGAAAAATAGTGTGAAAATTTTTAGTTATTGGTTGCTATTTTTAAATCTCATTTTACTCACAGCCAGCACCTTTTGCACTGTTTTGCTTTATTTCAGTATTTAAAAATACCAAAAACACCTTGAAAAATCCCCAAAAATCACAAAAACAGTAGAAAACCATAAAAATATCAAAAATATTTTATTCCTGAATTTTTGGTTATTTTTGCACCATTTTATAAATATTTTACCTTGCCTTTATTATATTGTCTTTACTTTCCAATATTGAAAAAGAAAAAGAAAAAAATATAAAATATAAAATTATAAAAATCAGAAAATTAAAATCAAAATACATAATTAAAAATTAAATTAAAAATAAAAAAAATTAAAAATTAAAAAACCCACAAAAATTCCTTTGCTTGCTTGCTTAGTGTAGACACATCACACACACACACTTGAGCACATTTGCTTGAACTATCATGTTTGCTCCCTGTGTTCGAACTCTCTGCATACTTGACACTATACACCATTTGTGCAGAGTTAAAAATAAATTTTAACTCCACATTAGTTCTAATTTATTGGTCTTTAGTGTGGGTTAATTGTTGACTTTAGTCCGAATTTAGTGTGGTCACCACATCGACTGAGTTCACCCTTTGTGTTGAACTTAAGACCACCCTTTTTTTTGGCTAAATCAAATGGCGCCGTTGCCGGGGAGCAACAGTGATTAGTTCACATTTTGTTTGATTGTGTGATTGTTTACCATAGCATTATTTTCCATCTCTTACATTTTTGATATATCTTGTTGAGCTATCTGACCGTCTCTTTTCTTGTCTTCTTGCGAGGGACCGCGGAGCAAGGCAGATTGCTTAGGTGATTCGGAGCATCCTTGGGAAGCGGAGCCGGCCTTCTTAGGTCACGCCGGCGGGAGAGAGCAGGAGGAGTGAGGGAGAGTGATTAGATTAGCTTACATTTATTTTCGTGAGAGAGAGACTATTAATTTGTAATAATACAGGTACCCTTGGACTTGGACACTCAGACTATCGGGCCTAATTTCCGGGTGTTTGTTCACCCGGGGGCTCACCGCGGATTTTATCGAGTTTTTATCGCCGTCATTTTCCGGTTTTGTTTTCATTTTTCACTTTCTTTTGTGGATTGAGCTCTTAGTTCTAGGTCCTGCTTGATTCGATTAGAATAGGTCCAAACACCTAATTATCTTTGCATGCTCCTATAGATTCGCATTTGGACTTAGACTAATTAAACAGTTAGCTAGTAGCTTCCGATCCACGCGCCGCGAGCTCACACCCGAACAAGCGCTTTCTCCTAACTCAAATGTGTTGAGCAGAGGAGGGGTGAGCCTAGATCGGACATTTGGATTAGGAGTTAATAGTTAGCTTGTGGTTCTTCACGCTAGCAGTTGCCTGTTCTAGGACGATTTCCGCTTGCATATCGCCATATAGCTTAGGTTTAAAAATTCTGCTTTGCATCCCGCATGGAGAGAGCTGGGATTCGCTGTAAGTCCTCTTACTTTGCACGCATCATCTAGGCACAAAGGTGAGATTTCCACCTTGGTGTCGACTTGCACGGCTTTTCCGACTCTATTCTCCCTCTGTTTTTGGAACAAAGTAGGATAAAGGAAAAATACAAAAAACCGTTAGGCGCTTGTTTGAATCTACTCAAAAGAAGCGATAACACCAAAAAAATTAAAAAAGGGACTGCTAAAGAAAACTTGACCAAAATAAAATTGGTAATTGGATTCATTGCTTGGGGAGAGTAACACCCTCACTTGTCTTCAGGTTGCATGGGAAGGTTTCCTTCCAAGTGAGGTGAGCGCTTCGTAAGGATTAGAGCCCAAAACCCAACTTGTGGCTACCTTGTGTATCGCCTGGATTTCCGAAGTATTGGCGCTACTATCGTACGTAGTCGAGTAGGACTTGGTCGCCATTGGTGACTCGCTATTGTGTGAGCACCGACCTTGTCCGAAGTACCGAGTCTAGGCCACGCCTTCACGGGTGTGTCTGT
This sequence comes from Ottelia alismoides, assembly GCA_037367405.1. Classification (NCBI taxonomy): domain Eukaryota; kingdom Viridiplantae; phylum Streptophyta; class Magnoliopsida; order Alismatales; family Hydrocharitaceae; genus Ottelia; species Ottelia alismoides. The sequence goes on along the minus strand of JAZKJV010004294.1, from coordinate 556,547 downwards.
CTCACCGGCTGCGTCCGAGTAGGATCTTGCACGCTCACGGGTGATTCCGTTGCGAGCGAGGTCCGAAGTATCGGTTTCGCCTATCGGCTTCCTCCCTCTATTTCTTTGGCTGAGTAGGGATCCAGGAAGGGTTACAAGGACCTCAAAAAGCGCAAGTTACATGTTACACAGGAGGAGGACAAGTACGGGGACACTTTCCTGGCAGTACTCTCGCTCCTATAGGCGTAGCGTTCTAAGGACTCGTGAAAAGATAAATACCTGAAAACAAGCTAAAATTGACAAGATAAAAGCCGAACCTTCACGGCTTCACGAGTTGAGTTGGTGAATTCACCCTTGCTTTGTGTTTGATTTCTAGTTTTATTTAGGTCAAGATCAAAAACACCGCACAATTGTGCACAATTTTGTTGCATATCATCTTCTTCTTCTCTTGCATTATTCCCACTCTTCTCGAATAATCAAGATGATGGGACGGAGATCTCTTAGGCTGACCTTGTCGGCACCGCTATCTAGCACTCCTCCTTACTCATCTAGGAATGCCTCGGAGAGTCCGCTCTCCGAGCCCGAGTTCACATCCACCCTGTTCCCCCTCGACCACCCTTCCCATTCTCCTTCTCTCAGTCCAATTGTGTCAGAATTCAGTGCATCACAGAGTTCGGCTCATTCTACAGCACCTGAAATGGCCTCATTTGCTTTTTCAGAGAATCCAGCAATGGCAGACAGAGGCGAGCACCCAGATAACCACGATCACCCTCCATTCATAATTGATCAGGTGGCCATCAACAATTCCTTGCTAGCGTCCCTGGAAAATATGCAGAGACAGATCTGTGATCAGGGAACATTCATGGGTGATCTGATGAGAGAAATAGCGCAGATGAGAGAGAACAGACCTGGGGGCGGTGGCGGAGGTGGAGGAGGAGGACCTGATGTAGGAGGAGGCGATCCAGACGCTGAGCGACCGCCACAGACCATCATGAGGGAACTGCACAACCCAGTTTCGTCCCTCACTCACCGGTGGATCAGATTCCCGCCAATCCACGGAGACTTCGAGCTTCGGCACCACACGATTCAGTTGCTACCCAAGTTTCACGGGCTGCCGACCGAAGAGCCGCACCTCCACCTCCAGGAATTTGAAATGATATGTAGTACTATCCATGATCGGTTGATGACCGAGGACACCATTAAGATGATCGCCTTCCCGTTCTCATTGGTTGATAGAGCCGCATATTGGCTCAAACATCTTGGGCGATTCGTCGATACTTGGGCAGATCTCCGGACCGCATATTTGAAGAAATACTATCCTCTCGGCCGGACCAATGCAGCTAGAGCTATGATTAGCAATTTCGTCATGATCCCAAATGAACAGTTCCACGAAGCATGGGATCGATTCAGAGAGCTCATAGACCGGTGTCCACATCATGATATCTCCAAACCCAACCTGGTGCAGAGTTTCTTCTGTGGCCTGACACCGGAGCCGCAGGGGCTTGTGAACGCCTCTTGCGGTGGGTCCTATTTCTCCAAGGGAGAAAATGACGTCTGGGCCATCTACGAAGGCATGGCAGAGAAATCCACAGTGATGACTCAGGCCCGTGTCTATACACAGCAGAAGCCCCTGCAGGGAGCGGGATCATTTCAGAGGATCACCCGCATCGATGCCGGTCCCAGCACAACGTCGGTAGCCGCAGCCCAAGCCGAATCAGCAGCAGCCGACATGGGCATTATTAGCGAAAAGTTGGACCGCATGGAGATCCTCGAAAAGAAGCAGAACCAAGGTCTAGCCCAGATGGACCTTCTCACCAAAACCATGAGTGACCTGAAGACTCAAATTCTATGTATTCAGGAGGCACAAGCCCATTCCCAACAGCCTCCCAGGTCACAGGTTGCTTCCAGCAGCAGCAATTCCAACCAGGCCTCTACCTCATACCGCCAGGTGAACCATATCCAGGCGGAGCTGGTTCCATTGCTGCAGTACCAGCCAGAGCAACCACCATCTCAGGACACGCAGATGGTGGTCTATCAGCCGGAGCAGCCACTGGCAGTTCTTCCTCCACCCTCCTTTGAGCAGGAACCATTGATGGAAGTCAATGGGATTTGGTATGACCGATACCCTCAGCCCGCAATTCGTAGGGACCACCCCGGATTCCGTTGGGGCAATGGTGGATCCTCATCCCAGCAACATCCTCCTGCCCAAGGACAGCAGAACAACCAGCCGATACAGCAGCAACAGCCCCAGTATGCCCATCAGCAACAATACCAGAATGGTCCTCGTCCCTCCTATCAGGGACAGCAGTGGAGGCAGCGCCAGCCGCCTCAGCAGTCTTATCACCAGCCTTCCCCCCAGTATCAGCAACATCACCAGCAGCAGCAGCCCCATTTCCAGCAGGGACAGACATCCGGTTCTCAGGGTCCAGCCTATGAGAACCCAGCCCTCGATGATCTTGCCCGCTTGCTATCTGAACAGCGAGCATCTTTCAGGCAAGAAATGGATGAATTCCGGCAGGAGATGCGGGATATCATCAAAGGCAAAGCCGCCATACCCGCTCAGATCGAACCTAATCCTAATAACCTAAAAAGAAAATCTGAGCAGGTAGAGTTCACAAAGGATACCTCTCCTAGTGACGATTTGAATGATATGTCTTATTCTTTGAATGATGCTAATTTTGTGACTACTAGGAGCGGTAGGATGCCAGCCGGCGGCGCCTCTTCTGAGCGACAACCAGATGCTGAACCAGGAGCGCCAGAGGAGCAGACTAGCGGTGCTGATGCCGCACATGATGATGGTGAAGACGGTGGTGCTGATGCCACCAATGATGGAGAGCCAGATGACGGTGCTGATGCCGTCGTGATAACAGATGCAGACGGTGGTGCTGATGCCACCATTTTGGACGATGAACCAGAGCGCGGTGCTGATGCCGCAGAGACAGGTGCGAGTGGTGGTGCTGAGGCCACCACATCTACTTTTGTTGAGCCATCATCTGTGATGTTGCCACATTTTGTATCTAGAGACTGTGAGAACAAAAACAAAAACAAAAATATGAATAAAGGAAAGGTTTCTGTTCAAATTGCGGATCCATATGTGGTGAATGATGATTATTGTATGGATTCTCCATCTTCACAGGCACAGGGACCGATTCCTAGTCCTCCATCTGAGGAGGCCCCTACCATTCCCTTCCCTGAGGCACTCCGCCGGGCGAAGGGGAATAAAAAAGAAAATCCAAAAAAGAATCAGCAGGTAGAGTTCGGCAACGAAATGATTGACAGATTTCATATTCAGCTGACTCTACGGGAAGCATTTGAGCATATCCCCTTCTTCAAAAAGAACTTGAAAGAGACAACTACTGTTCGAAGGAAGAAGAGGCACAGAGATCAAATCCATATGCTCACTCACGACACTTGTTGCATCATCCAGAACAAGCTGCCAGCCAAGCGACCAGACGCAGGAGCTCCCTATGTCAGATGCGAGATTCAGGAGCAGCAGTTTGATCGTACTCTATTAGACAGCGGCTCTTCAATTAACCTCCTTCCGGCAGCCTTACTCAAGCAGTTCGAGTTTGGACCTCTTCTTCGAAGCAGAACCGTCCTTCAGTTTGCTGATAGGTCGATTAAGAGGCCGAAGGGGTTATTGAAAGACGTGGTCGTTACCATTCAGGGCCTGAAATTCCCCGTGGACTTCGTTGTGTTGGACATGGAGATCCCTGAGTCGGTAACTGATGCCCCCATCATTCTCGGACGTCCATTTTTGGCCACAGCCAAGGCGGTGACCGACCATGAAAGTGGGAAGGTATGCTTTCGCGTAGAGGGCAAAACCATACAAATAGAGACGATCGAAGAAATCAAAGCTAAAGAGTTAGAGTGCTCCGAGCAGTCCAGCGAAGCAGCGCAGATGACAGAGGAAGAGCTAGACATCCACCAGGTTTGTGATTTTGAGATGACTGATGATGAATCCAACTGGAAAGATCCCGTAGCACCGACCCTCGCCTTGCCTACAGATTCACTGTATCTCAAGCTCATGGCAGTCGAGAGCCGGGAGAGCACATCCCTGTATGAGGATATCTCTGAGGCTGACAGTGTTGTGATGAGTGGTGCTGAGGAATTTCAATCATTCTCATCTTCTTCTGATCCCTCGGATTCAGACATTGATTGGGATGACTTTGATGACTATTTACCTTGTCTGATTCCTACTGAGCCAACAACCATGACAGAGTGCGAGCCGGTGCAGTTTATAGTTGATTCAGAAGGCCGCCCTTCGTCAGAAATTCATGCAGGGCGAGAGTTCTCCCATGCAGACCTGGTAGCATTTACACAGACATATCAAAAGCCAGATCTGCGCCTCCCAGTTGCCCAGAACGGAAACCTCTGCCGCAGTCAATGACATATGATGAATCCACATTTCATCATCTTTATTCTATCATTTTGGCACCAAAAACCCTAGCAAATGCCTGTAAATAGCCTTAAATCAAGCATCTTAGCATTCATGCATGTGCATCTAAACAGTGTGTAAATTACTGTAATTAAGGCCAAAATTATAGAATAAATAAAGAAAAGAAAAAGAATAAAATATTGTAAATATTTTATGACCCAAAACCCCCGAGACCTAGGCATCTTGATGAATAGGTCGACAAGGAATAAAGTAGGGGGAGATAAGGTCAGAAACACAGAGAAAATACCTATATTTTTATTCATTCTTTTTGGGACCTATTTTTGGTTCCACCTTTTTACACATCAAATAAAGAAACTTTGTACATGAAAGTTGTAGATAATTTTATAAGAAAAATACAAAATTGATTTCACAGAAAAAGAATGTACAGACAAAAAGATATGGTCTGAATAAGAATCCAAAATCCCAACTTCCCAGACCTGTATCTCACAACTGACAACTCCAAATGCATCAAACTCACCTTTAATTGTATATAGAATAAAATAATCTACCCAATGGTGGTGGTTTCGCATTTGGCGGAGCTACGGTTTGAAAGTTGAGTTTTGGACCCCTATTGTATACTTGTACTGAATAAAATATTCAATTTATTCTTTATTCATTATTTATTCATTTTTATATTTTTATAATTTTGTAAATATTACTTATAATATATATATGCATTAAAATTGAAATAAAATGCAAAGAAAAATAAAAATAAAAATACTTGTATAAAGACTACATAGGTATACTGCATATACCTATACCTGTATAAAATACACTTGTATTTTATTAAATATACAAAATAAATCAGAAAAATAAAATAAAAATATATTTACTTGTATAAAAGTATGTTATAATTATATAAAATAATAAACAAAATAAAATAAATTAAAAATACCTAAAATGAAAATAAATATTAAAATACATAGGTATTATACCTATATAGGGTTAAAAAGGTAACTTGTAAAAATATAAGTCATAAAAATAAATAAAAATCAGAATTAGATACTACATAAAATTTTGAACATTTTTTATTTTATAACTTTTATTTAATTCGGCCATTTAATATTTTAAATTGATTTAATAAGACTTTTTTCCAGGGTTTTTCCTGGTTGGTCCACGTGGACCAACCAGGGGGCGGTCTCAGTTGACTCGGGTCAACTGCCTGCCCTCCACCCATGTGCGTCTGTCAGAATGCATTTGACCCCATTTTGGTCGATTTTTCCTGGTCGCATCTTGCACCAATCCATGATGGAATCTTGACAACTTTTTCTCCTCGATTATCAAGCTTGCTCGCCCTATGATCATCTCGATGAATGGATCAGTGTGTCGCCCGAGGTGTCTTGGTCTTTGGACCCCTGTCATCTCGGGTCAAACCACATATAACCAACTCCCCCTCTTCCATTTCGATTTGAGTCCCCTTGGTCCACCCTTCAGCGCCATCTCCGTGCTCCTGAGGTCCGTGGAGGTGACAGCTCTATCGCCAACCCTTCAGCCGAGGCGCGCGAAGTCGAGGGAAGCTCCATCACCTCCGCCAACCGCCGGCGTCGAGGTACTCCTTCTCCTCTGGCTCCGGCCATCGAGGGCATCCCCCTGCCTATTTCTTTCTTGCATTCACTTCCTGTTAGCTTTAGGATCAAAAACCCCAAAAAAATCTTAAGTTTCATCGCGTATTTCGCCAAACCAAGCATCCTCGCCGGAGCGCACCTCCGGCCACCGTCGACCACTCCCCCTCGCGCATAGTTTAGGTCCACCCAAGGTCCAGGCACTTTGCCCTGGACCTTCTAACTCTTTTTGCAGGGTCAAAGCGCATTGACTCGCGCCTGGGCGCGATTTTGAAGCTCGCCGGAGCTCAGCCGAGCTCTCCAGCTCCGCCGATCGTCTGCGGGCAGCACGACCATCCCCGTGCAATTTTGAAGCTCCCAGGAAGTAGAAGACGACCCCAGGAACCTCCAGCTCGATTTTGGAGCCCATCCATCGCCGGAGGAGCGAGATCGGAGTCGGGGAAGTTCGCCTCCGCCGGCCTTCTTCCCCGTTCTTCCTCCTCGCCTCTCCACCGTTCGATCGAGCCGCAGTTCCAGTTCGAGTGTCGACCGTCCGATCGTCCACGCCCGGCCACCGTTGGATCTCTCTTTGAGATCTAATCTCAGACGTCGACGCCAACCGTCATCGTGCGTTCTCATGCTGCCACGTGGATAAGTGGCCCGCTTCCCGCCGTTGGATCGTCCATCGCCGCCAGCCGTTGGATGCGCGCCACGCGTCACCTGCAGAGCGCCCGAGCGAGGGTATTTTGCATCCCAACCCTCGCGCTTTTTTTGTATTTAATATTTAGCATTTAAACTTTTGTCTGTAGTTTAAAAGTTCTGTAATATTTGCATAAAGACCCCTAGGTTTTATTTATTTGCACTTAGGTCCTTCGCCACGTCACCTCACGTGACCTGTACACGTGAGGGGGTGGGCATTTTGTTGTCTTTTAGTGTCAGTCCAAAAATCATTAAAAATTTCAAAAGAAAAACACTAAAAATTCACAAACACTCAAAAACTTCAAAAAAATATATAAAATAGTAGAAAAATCAAAAAAATATAAACTCAGCTTCTGTTTGTCCCTTATTTTATTCTCTTTATTAGAAAAATAGTGTGAAATATTTTTAGTACTGGTTGCTATTTTTAAATTACATTTTATTACCAGCCAGCCGTATTTCCACTGTTTTGCCTTATTTCAGTATTTAAAAATACCAAAAACACCTTGAAAAATCCCCAAAAATCACAAAAATAGTAGAAAACCTTAAAAATACCAAAAACATTTTATTTCTGAATTTTTGAATATTTTTGCACATTTTTATAAATCTTTTAGCTTGTCTTTTATTATATTGCCTTTACTTTCCAATATTGAAAAAAAATAAAAAATAAAAAAATATAAAATATAAAATATAAAAATCAGAAAATTAAAAATCAAATACAAAATTAAAAATTAAATAAAAATAAAAAAAATTAAAAATTAAAAACCCACAAAAATTCCTTTGCTTGCTTAGTGTAGACATATCATACACTCACACACACTTTAGCACTTGCTTGAATTACACTGCTTGCTCCCTGTGTTCGAACTCTCTGCATACTTGACACTATACACCATTTGTGCAGAGTTAAAAATAAATTTTAACTCCACATTGTTTCTAATTTGTTGATCTTAGTGTGGGTTAATTGTTGACTTTAGTCAGATTTAGTGTGGTCAACACACCGACTGAGTTCACGCTTTGTGCTGAACTTAAGACCACCTATTTTCGGCTAAATCAAATGGCGCCGTTGCCGGGGAGCAACAGCTTTAGTTCACATTTTTGTTTGATTGTGTGATTGTTTACCATAGCTTTATTTTCCATCTCTCACATTTTTGATATATATTATTGAGCTATCTGACCATCTCTTGTCTTGTCTTCTTGCGAGGGACCGCGGAGCGAGGCGGATCGCCTAGGCGACCTGACGCAACCTTGGGACGTGGAGCCGGCTATTCTTTAGCCAAGCCGGCAGGAGAGAGCAAGGAGTGAGAGAGAGAGTGCTTAGATTAGCTTGTCTTTTATTTTTGGTGAGAGAGTGATTTATTTAATTTGTAATAATACAGGTACACTTGGACTTGGACACTTAGACATTCGGGCCTAATTTCCGGGTGTTTGTTCACCCGGGGGCTCACCGCAGTTTTGACGAGTTTTCATCGCTGTCATTTTCCGGTTTTGTTTTCATTTTTCACTTTCTTTTGTGGATTGAGCTCTTAGTTCTAGGTCTGCTTGATTCGATTAGAATAGGTCCAAACACCTAATTATACTTGCATGCTCCTATAGATTCGTATTTGGACTTAGACTAATTAAAACAGTTAGTTAGTAGCTTCCAAATCCACGCGCCGCGAGCTCACACCCGAACAAGCGCTTTCTCCTACCCCAAATGTGTTGGGCAGAGGAGGGGTGAGCCTAGACCGGACACTCGGATTAGTAGTTACTAGTTAGCTTGTGGTTCTTCACGCTAGCAGTTGCCTGTTCTAGGACGATTTCCGCTTGCATTTCGCCATATAGATTAGGTTTAAAAATTCTGCTTTGCATCCCGCATGGAGAGAGCTGGGATTCGTTGTAAGTCTTCTAACTTTGCACGCATCATCTAGGCACAAAGGTGAGGTTTCCACCTTGGTGTCGACTTGCACGGCTTTTCCGACTCTATTCTCCCTCTGTTTTTGGAACAAAGTAGGATAAAGGAAAAAATACAAAAACCGTTAGGCGCTTGTTTGAATTGACTCAAAAGAAGCGATAACACCAAAAAAATTAAAAAAGGGACTGCTAAAGAAAACTTGACCAAAAATAAAATCGGTAATTGGATTCATTGCTTGGGGAGAGTAACACCCTCACTTGTTTTCAGGTTGCATGGGAAGGTCTCCTTCCAAGTGAGGTGAGCGTTTCGTAAGGATTAGAGCCCAAAACCCAACTTGTGGCTGCCTTGTGTATCGCCTGGATTTCCGAAGTATTGGCGCTACTATCGTACGTAGTCGAGTAGGACTTGGTCGCCATTGGTGACTCTCTATTGTGAGAGCACCGACCTTGTCCGAAGTACCGAGCCTAGGCCACGCCTTCACGGGTGTGTCTGTCTCACCGGCTGCGTCCGAGTAGGACCTTGTACGCTCACGGGTGATTCCGTTGCGAGCGAGGTCCGAAGTATCGGTTTCGCCTATCGGCTTCCTCTCTCTTTTCTTTGGCTGAGTAGGGATCCAGGAAGGGTTACAAGGACCTCAAAAAGCGCAAGTTACAGGTTACACAGGAGGAGGACAAGTACGGGGACACTTTCCTGGCAGTACTCTCTCTCCTATAGGCGTAGCGCTCTAAGGACTCGTGAAAAGATTAATACCTGAAAAACAAGCTAAAACTGACCAGATAAAAGCCGAACCTTCACGGCTTCACGAGTTGAGTTGGTGAACTTACCCTTGCTTTGTGTTTGATTGTTAGATTTATTAAGGTCAAGATCAAAAACACCGCACAATTGTGCACAATTTTGTTGCATTTCATCTTCTTTTTCTTGCATTTTCCCACTCTTTCCAAATAATCAAGATGATGGGACGGAGATCTCTTAGGCCGACCTTGTCGGCACCGCTATCCAGCACTCCTCCCTACTCATCTAGGAATGCCTCGGAGAGCCCGCTCTCCGAGCCTGAGTTCACATCCACCCTGTTCCCCCTCGACCACCCTTCCCATTCTCCTTCCCTCAGTCCAATTGTGTCAGAATTCAGTGCATCACAGAGTTCGGCTCATTCAACAGCACCTAAAATGGCCTCTTTTGCATTTTCAGAGAATCAAGCAATGGCAGACAGAGGCGAGCACCCAGATGACCACGATCACCCTCCATTCATAATTGATCAGGCGGCCATCAACAATTCCTTGCTAGCGTCCCTGGAAAATACGCAGAGACAGATCCGTGACCAGGGTGCATTCATGGGTGATCTCATGAGGGAAATAGCTCAGATGAGAGAGAACAGACCTGGAGGAGGCGGTGGCGGAGAAGGAGGAGGACCTGATGCAGGAGGCGACCCAGACGGTGAGCGACCGCCACAGACCATCATGAGGGAACTGCACAACCCAGCTTCATCCCTCACTCACCGGTGGATCAGACTCCCGCCAATCCACGGAGACTTCGAGCTTCGGCACCACACGATCCAGCTTCTTCCCAAGTTCCATGGGCTGCTGACCGAAGAGCCGCACCTCCATCTCCAAGAGTTCGAAATGATATGCAGCACTATCCACGATCGGTTGTTGACCGAGGACACTATCAAGATGATCGCCTTCCCGTTCTCATTGGTTGATCGAGCCGCATATTGGCTCAAGCATCTAGGGCGATTTGTCGACACTTGGGCAGATCTCCGGTCCGTATATTTGAAGAAATATTATCCTCTCGGCCGGACCAACGCAGCTCGAGCCATGATCAGCAATTTCGTCATGATCCCAAATGAACAGTTCCATGAAGCATGGGATCGATTCAGAGAGCTCATAGACCGGTGTCCACATCACGATATCTCCAAGCCCCACCTGGTGCAGAGTTTCTTCTGTGGGCTGACACCGGAGCTGCAGGGGCTTGTGAACGCCTCTTGCGGTGGGTCCTATTTCTCCAAGGGAGAAGACGACGTCTGGGCCATCTACGAAGGCATGGCAGAGAACTCTACAGTGATGACCCAGGCCAGAGTCTACACTCAGCAGAAGCCCCCGCAAGGAGCGGGAACATTTCAGAGGATCGCCCGCATCGATGCCGGTCCCAGCACAACGTCGGTAGCCGCAGCCCAAGCAGAATCAGCAGCAGCCGACATGGGCATCATCAGTGAAAAGTTGGTCCGCATGGAGATCCTCGAGAAGAAGCAGAACCAAGGTCTATCCCAGATGGACCTTCTCACCAAGACAATGAGTGACCTGAAAACTCAGATTCTCTGTATTCAGGAGGCACAGGCCCATTCACAACAGCCTCCCAGGTCACAGGTTGCTTCCAGCAGCAACAATCCCAACCAGGCCTCCACCTCATACCGCCAGGTGAACCATATCCAGGCGGAGCCGGTTCCATTGTTGCAGTACCATTCAGAGCAACCGCCATCTCAGGAGACGCAGATGGTGGTGTATCAGCAGGAGCAGCCACTGGCAGTTCTTCCTCCACCTTCCTTCAAGCAGGAACCGTTGATGGAAGTCAACGGGATTTGGTATGACCGCTACCCTCAGCCCGCAATTCGTAGGGATCATCCCGGATTCCGTTGGGGTAATGGTGGTTCCTCATCCCAACAGCATCCCCCTGCTCAAGGACAGGAGAGCAGCCAGCCACATCAGAACAACCAGCAGCCCCAGTATGCCCAGCCACAACAGTATCAGAGTGGTCCTCGTCCCGCCTATCAGGGACAGCAGTGGAGGCAGCGACAGCCGCCTCAGCATTCTTATGCCCAGCCTCCCCCCCAATTTCAGCAACAACACCAGCAGCAGCAGCCCCATTTCCAGCAGGGACAGACGTCCGGTTCTCAGGGTCCAGCCTATGAGAACCCAGCCCTTGATGATCTTGCCTGCTTGCTATCTGAACAGCGAGCATCTTTCAGGCAAGAAATGGATGAGTTCCGGCAGGAAATGCGGGACATCATCAAAGGCAAAGCCGCCATACCCGCTCAGATCGAACCTAATCCTAATAACTTAAAAAGAAAATCTGAGCAGGTAGAGTTCATAGAGGATGCCTCTCCTAGTGACAATTTGAATGACATGTCTTATTCCTATTATGATGCTGATTTTGTTACTACTAGGAGCGGTAGGATGCCAGCCGGCGGCGCCTCTTCTGAGCGACAGCCAGATGCAGAATCAGGAGCGCCAGAGGAGCAGAGGAGCGGTGCTGATGCCGCTACAGATGATGTTGAAGACGGTGGTGCTGATGCCACCAATGATGGAGTCCAGGACAACGGTGCTGATGCCGTTGTGATATCAGATGCAGACGGTGGTGCTGATGCCACCATTTTGGATGATGAACCAGAGCGCGGTGCTGATGCCGCGAAGACAGGTGCTAGTGGTGGTACTGAGGCCACCACATCCACTTTTGTTGAGCCATCTGTGATGTTGCCACATTTTGTATCTAGAGACTGTGGGAACAAAAACAAAAACAAAAATATGAATAAAGGAAAGGTTTCTGTTCAAATTGCGGATCCATATGTGATGAATGATGATGATTGTATGGATTCTCCGTCTTCACAGGCACAGGGACCGATTCCTAGTCCTCCATCTGAGGAGGCCCCTACAATCCCCTTCCCTGAGGCACTCCGCCGAGCGAAGGGGAATAAAAAAGAAAATCCAAAAAAGAATCAACAGGTAGAGTTCGGCAACGAAATGATTGACAGATTTCATATTCAGCTGACTCTACGAGAAGCATTTGAGCATATCCCCTTCTTCAAGAAGAATTTGAAAGAAACAACTACTGTCAGAAGGAAGAAGAGGCACCGAGATCAAATCCATATGCTCACTCATGACACTTGCTGCGCCATTCAGAAAACATTGCCAGCTAAGCGACCAGACGCAGGAGCTCCCTATGTCAGATGCGAGATTCAGGAGCAACAGTTTGATCGTACTCTATTAGACAGTGGCTCTTCAATTAACCTCCTTCTGGCAGCCTTACTCAAGCAGTTCGAGTTTGGCCCTCTTCTTCGAAGCAGAACCGTCCTTCAGTTTGCTGATAGGTCGATTAAGAGGCCGAAGGGGTTATTGAAAGACGTGGTCGTTACCATTCAGGGCCTGAAATTCCCCGTGGACTTCGTTGTGTTGGACATGGAGATCCCTGAGTCGGTAACTGATGCCCCCATCATCCTCGGGCGTCCATTCTTGGCCACAGCCAAGGCGGTGACTGACCATGATAGTGGGAAGGTATGCTTTCGCGTAGAGGGCGAAACCATACAAATAGAGACGATCGAAGAGATCAGAGCCATAGAGGCAGAATGCTCAGAGCAGTCCAGCGAAGCCGAGCAGATGATAGAGGAAGAGCTAGACATCCACCAGGTTTGTGATTTCGAGATGACTGATGATGAATCCAACTGGAAAGATCCCGTAGCACCGACCCTCGCCTTGCCGACAGATTCACTGTATCTCAAGCTCATGGCAGTCGAGAGCCGGGAGAGCACAACCCTGGATGAAGATATCTCTGAGGCTGACAGTGTTGTGATGAGTGGTGCTGAGGAATTTCAATCTTGCTCATCGTCTTCTGATCCCTCGGATTCAGACCTTGACTGGGATGACTTTGATGACTATTTACCTTGTCTGATTCCTACTGAGCCAACAACCATGACAGAGTGCGAGCCGGTGCAGTTTATCGTTGATTCAGAGGGCCGCCCTTCGTCAGAGATTCATGCAGTGCGAGAGTTCTCCCATGCAGACCTGGTCGCATTTACACAGACATATCAGAAGCCAGATCTGCCACCTCCCAGTTGTCCAGAACGGAAACCTCTGCCGCAGTCAATGAAGTACAGATTCTTTGCTGGAGAGCCAGAAATGCACCCAATCATTATCTCAGCAGATTTGACTGGAGAGCAAGAATCTCGTTTGATGGAGGTTCTTGAAAGAAACCGCAAGGCAATCGGTTGGAGTATAGCTGATCTCCAGGGGCTGAGCCCAAATCTTTGCTCTCACCACATCTATCTTGAAGATAACGCCAAGCCGTCACGTGAGTTCCAACGACGGCTGAACCTGAATCTTCGAGACGTAGTCATGAAAGAAATTTCCAAGTGGTGGAGCGCTGATTTTATCTATCCCATCTCCGACTCCAAATGGGTTAGTCCACTCCATGTGGTACCCAAGAAGACGGGTATCACTACAGTTGTCAATGAGTCTGGAGAGGAGATCGCTACCAGAGTACCAACTTCTTGGAGGGTCTGTGTAGACTACAGACGATTGAATGAGGCCACCAAGAAGGATCACTTCCCGCTACCATTCATTGATCAGATTATCGAGCGGTTAGCCGGGAAGAGTCATTATTGTTTTCTTGATGGGTACTCTGGATACAAACAAGTGGCCATTGCGCCCGAAGACCAGGAGAAAACGACATTCACCTGTCCGTTTGGGACTTATGCTTTCAGACGGATGCCCTTTGGTCTATGTAATGCTCCGGCGACATTCCAAAGGTGCATGTTGTCCATCTTCTCGGACATGGTGGGTGACTGTTTAGAGGTCTTCATGGATGACTTCTCGGTCTATGGCGACGGGTTCGACGCTTGTCTTGACTGCCTAGACCGCGTTCTGAAGCGCTGCATTGAGGTCAATCTTGTCTTATCCTGGGAGAAGAGTCATTTCATGATGACTCAGGGGACGGTCCTTGGTCATATCGTCTCCAACAGGGGCATGGAGGTCGATCCGGCTAAGGTGGATATCATCAGAAAACTCAATCCGCCGTCCAATTTGCGTCAGTTACGGTCTTTTCTGGGGCATGTCGGTTTCTACCGACGGTTCATTCAGGACTTCAGTCGAATTGCCCGACCGCTTACTGACTTGCTCACCAAAGACATCGAGTTTACTGTTAATGATAAGTGTCTTGAATCTTTTGAGACTCTCAAGAATATGGTTGTTTCAGCTCCTGTCCTTCAGCCACCCGATTGGTCTCTCCCATTCGAGATCATGACGGATGCTTCAGATTTTGCCGTTGGGGCTGTGCTTGGACAGAGGAGGGATGGTTTACCGTTTGCCATTCACTACGCCAGCCGGACTTTGGATGCCGCGCAGCGGAATTACACTGTAACTGAGAAAGAGATGCTGGCCGTAGTCTTTGCTCTTGATAAGTACAGATCATATATTCTCGGATCTAGAGTGACCATTTACACTGATCATACCGCCATCCGGTATTTAATGGCTAAGAAGGATGCCAAAGCACGTCTCACTAGATGGATCCTTCTACTCCAGGAATTTGATATTGAAATTAAGGATAAGCCTGGAGTCAAGAATGTGGTGGCGGATCATCTCTCCAGATTGGAGAATCTTGAGGAATCTGAGCCCAGCGCACCTATCACAGAGACATTTCCAGATGAGGCGATCTTGGCTGTCACCTCACTTCCATGGTATGCTGACTTTGTAAACTATCTTGTTGCCAAGACAGTCCCTCAGGGTTGGCCCAGGCAGAAACTTGAGACCTTCCTAGCTAAAGCCAAGTTTTACCATTGGGAGGATCCCGTCCTTTATCATGAAGGAGGGGATAGTATCTGGAGGAGGTGCATTCCTCAGGAAGAGCAGCATAGCGTCCTCACATACTGCCACAAGCTTGAGGCAGGAGGACATCATTCTGGAAAAAGGACAGCACAGAAGGTGCTTCAATCCGGCCTATGGTGGCCTACTCTCTTCAAGGATTCTGATGAGTTCGTGAAGAGATGTACTGATTGTCAGAAAATAGGAACCTGCGGACAGAGAGACATGATGCCCATGCAACCCATTCACTTCTGTGAGGTTTTTGATGCTTGGGGGATTGATTTCATGGGCCCATTTCCTAAGAGTCAGGGATTCGAGCATATTTTGCTCGCTGTGGATTATGTCAGCCGATGGGTTGAGGCCATCCCCGCCCGAGCCGCAGATGCTAAAACCGTTTGCAAATTTTTGAGGAAAAATATCATTTCACGGTTCGGGGTACCTAGAGTCTTGATTTCAGACGGGGGGTCTCACTTCATCAATGACAAAGTCAGGGCCCTTGCAGACGAGTTCGGCATTGACCATCGGGTTGCCACTCCTTATCACCCTCAGACTAATGGTCTTGCCGAAGTATCGAATAGGGAGATAAAGACTATCTTGCAGAAAGTTGTCCGCCCAGACCGAAAGGATTGGTCACAGCTTTTGGACTCGGTCTTGTGGGCTTATCGGACATCTTTTAAGAATCCATTGGGAACATCTCCCTTTCGTCTCGTCTATGGCAAGCCGTGCCATTTGCCAGTGGAAATCAAGCATAAATCTTTTTGGGCAGTTATTGAGTTGCTGCTAGATCCCGAGAGTATAGGAGAACAGAGAAGAGCAGAATTGGCAGCCCTGGAAGAACTTAGAGACACAACCTTTTCAAACAGCTTACAGTACAAAGAGAAAGTGAAGACATGGCACGATTCGCATATCAGCCATAAACAGTTTGAGCCAGATCAGAGAGTATGGTTGTTTGATTCAAGGCTAAAGTTATTTCCAGGGAAATTACAGAGCAAGTGGAAAGGACCGTATGTGGTCAGGAAGGTACATGACAATGGCAGCATCGACATATCCAAACCGTCATCTTCCTCTACCTTCCGCGTCAATGGTCAACGCCTGAAACTATATCTTGATCATGATCCGCCGACCATTGACGTTGCCCCCATTCTTCTGGTATGAGATGTGTCCTTTGACTCTCATCATCTACATCTCATACATGGTGATCAAATCTATCTTCCGCTGTACAGATCCATCTGTTTATATCACTTTGTTTTCTGTTGATTTATTTTCTTCTTTTCTTCTTTTCTTCTTTTCCTCTTTTATCGTCTTTATCTACCAAAAAGGTGCCGCCCTTGTAGACAGTTTTCCATACTTAGGACGTACTTTGTCCTAAGTATAGGGGGGTTGGCACCCCGAGTTTTTCTATCATCTCCATTGTCTCCTCTTCTTGTCTATACTTAGGGATATTTTACCCTAAGTATAGGGGGAGACAATCTGAGTATGATCTGTTCATTCCCACCCTTGACCCTCCCTGCGTTGTGTACAGTCTGCTATACTTAGGATTATTTGATCCTAAGTATAGGGGGGACGGTCAACTTCTCATTCGTTTGATTCATTTCTTTATTACTTAGACTTGTCTATACTTAGTACGAGTTATGTCTTCTCTTTTCTCTCCGATCTATGAGGACATAGCTCAAGCTAAGTATAGGGGGGGTCGTATATACTGCGCATATACTTTAGCCATAACTCGTACTTTCGTATTTTCTTAATAAATATGGCTACTAATTCTTTAAAATTCATTAAAATTCTTAATAAAAAGATGTGGTTATTCCTCAAATTCTTTTTGTATTTACTGATTAATAAATCAGGTGAAAATGTTTTTGCAAAATGTTTGAAAAATAGTTTGAAAATCTTTGTGAACATCTATTGAAAACTATTTTGAAAATATTTTGTTTCGTGTTTTCAACCTGTGTGAAATTGTGTGTTTTGTAAAAATTTATTTTCTTTGTGTGAAATAAAATGTTTGAAAAATGATTTGCAAATGGTTTGAAAAATGGTTGCAAAAATGATTTGAAAAACCTATATATACTGTTTTGAAAACCTTTGCAAAATGATTTTCAAATGTGTGTAAAATGTTTGTAAAAACTATTTTGGACTATAGTTTTCAAAAATTGTGTGCAAATTGTTTTCAAATAAGTTTGAGGAATATACACATCACACCAAAATCCACTATATATATAGGTATAAAATTGACCACTTACCCTGTAAATTCTTAAAATCCACTTCTTGTATATATAAGAAGCACTCCCGTGTACATATTTTCACCTAGTTTTTAGCCAAAAATTTTTGTTTTCAAAAATTCCCAAAAACATTTGCAAAATTAAAATCCAAAAACATTTGAAAAATCTTTTTGAAAAATACAAAAAAATGCATGCATCATCTTTTCAAAATCCATAAAAAGTTCAAAATCTTGAAAATTGCATCACAAAAATATTTTCTGCATTGCATTGCATAGCATTCGCATTTTTCGGATTGAGTCTGATAGTTGAACAAGTCTGAGTAAAATCCGAAGATTGGAGCTTGATTGGACCTTCAAATCTACCTAATAACAGGAACCTTATAGGAACCAGGTTTGAGGTACTTCAGGTCTAGTTGACTTAATTCTTTGAGGATCACGGGACTTAGTTCAATGGATTCTTGACTGCCTAAGTAGAGTATTTCGGAGCACACGCATGACTCTTGTTGATAATGACCTAACTTGGACACCTGCACCTTTCACATGGCTCAACTCAGTTGGAGTGGTGAGGGGATTGGATTTGCCGGTATGAGACGCACACAAGTGGAAACATTTGTCCTCCTCTAGGGAGGGAAGTGCACCCCAACCCGTCCAGTGATTAAGAAGTCTAAAGACAGGAGGCTGTGGGTTGCGATAAAGCTTCAAAAGAGGGATAGTCTACTGGTTCAAGAGGAAAAACTCCTTATGTAAATGCTGCTGTGAATAGTATTTCAAAAAAAAAATGTGTTCAGGCATGTACAAAAATAAAAAGCCTGCAAGTATGTACAAAGTCAATAAGCAAGCTTGAGTTCCAAAGTCATATCATGTGAGCCTGCAGCAGGATGACTTGACTACACTGGTCTTGCATCCAAGGATAGGTAGCTACACTGGCTACCGTCCATTCTTCTCTTCACCCCCTCCTCTTGAGCTGGTTGCCACTTGAACTTAGAAGGGAATACCCCGCTCCTCGAGGATGGAGTTGCTGGATTGGGGAATCACTGGGTTGTCATACTGGAGAAGTCAGTTTCTTTGTCATTCTAGTTGGGGAGAGCCACCATCACTTACACTGTACAAGTCAGATTCATAGTCGTAAGAGTTTGCGTATGAGTTGAGATATTTCTGACCTGGCTATTGAGGAGACTTGAGCAGCAGTTTTGGGATTCTCAGGGACTGTTGGACTTCAAACACGGTTCTCACTAAGGTTCCGCCTGCACTAAAATTCCAAAGGTCCGACTTAAGCTCCAAACTTTGATTTTGCAAAGGCAAGTTTGATCATCAAATTAAATCCAAGTTCTTCTTTTTCTTTTCTTTCTGCACTTATTGCATAAGTGTTTGCTAGGGACTAGCAAAAGTAAAGTATAGGGGGATGATGAATCCACATTTCATCATCTTTATTCTATCATTTTGGCACCAAAAACCCTAGCAAATGCCTGTAAATAGCCTTAAATCAAGCATCTTAGCATTCATGCATGTGCATCTAAACAGTGTGTAAATTACTGTAATTAAGGCCAAAATTATAGAATAAATAAAGAAAAGAAAAAGAATAAAATATTGTAAATATTTTATGACCCAAAACCCCCGAGACCTAGGCATCTTGATGAATAGGTCGACAAGGAATAAAGTAGGGGGAGATAAGGTCAGAAACACAGAGAAAATACCTATATTTTTATTCATTCTTTTTGGGACCTATTTTTGGTTCCACCTTTTTACACATCAAATAAAGAAACTTTGTACATGAAAGTTGTAGATAATTTTATAAAGAAAAATACAAAATTGATTTCACAGAAAAAGAATGTACAGACAAAAAGATATGGTCTGAATAAGAATCCAAAATCCCAACTTCCCAGACCTGTATCTCACAACTGACAACTCCAAATGCATCAAACTCACCTTTAATTGTATATAGAATAAAATAATCTACCCAATGGTGGTGGTTTCGCATTTGGCGGAGCTACGATTTGAAAGTTGAGTTTTGGACCCCTATTGTATACTTGTACTGAATAAAATATTCAATTTATTCTTTATTCATTATTTATTCATTTTTATATTTTTATAATTTTGTAAATATTACTTATAATATATATATATGCATTAAAATTGAAATAAAATGCAAAGAAAAATAAAAATAAAAATACTTGTATAAAGACTACATAGGTATACTGCATATACCTATACCTGTATAAAATACACTTGTATTTTATTAAATATACAAAATAAATCAGAAAAATAAAATAAAAATATATTTACTTGTATAAAAGTATGTTATAATTATATAAAATAATAAACAAAATAAAATAAATTAAAAATACCTAAAATGAAAATAAATATTAAAATACATAGGTATTATACCTATATAGGGTTAAAAAGGTAACTTGTAAAAATATAAGTCATAAAAATAAATAAAAATCAGAATTAGATACTACATAAAATTTTGAACATTTTTTATTTTATAACTTTTATTTAATTCGGCCATTTAATATTTTAAATTGATTTAATAAGACTTTTTCCAGGGTTTTTCCTGGTTGGTCCACGTGGACCAACCAGGGGGCGGTCTCAGTTGACTCGGGTCAACTGCCTGCCCTCCACCCATGTGCGTCTGTCAGAATGCATTTGACCCCATTTTGGTCGATTTTTCCTGGTCGCATCTTGCACCAATCCATGATGGAATCTTGACAACTTTTTCTCCTCGATTATCAAGCTTGCTCGCCCTATGATCATCTCGAGGAATGGATCAGTGTGTCGCCCGAGGTGTCTTGGTCTTTGGACCCCTGTCATCTCGAGTCAAACCACATATAACCAACTCCCCCTCTTCCATTTCGATTTGAGTCCCCTTGGTCCACCCTTCAGCGCCATCTCCGTGCTCCTGAGGTCCGTGGAGGTGACAGCTCTATCGCCAACCCTTCAGCCGAGGCGCGCGAAGTCGAGGGAAGCTCCATCACCTCCGCCAACCACCGGCGTCGAGGTACTCCTTCTCCTCTGGCTCCGGCCATCGAGGGCATCCCCCTGCCTATTTCTTTCTTGCATTCACTTCCTGTTAGCTTTAGGATCAAAAACCCCAAAAAAATCTTAAGTTTCATCGCGTATTTCGCCAAACCAAGCATCCTCGCCGGAGCGCACCTCCGGCCACCGTCGACCACTCCCCCTCGCGCATAGTTTAGGTCCACCCAAGGTCCAGGCACTTTGCCCTGGACCTTCTAACTCTTTTTGCAGGGTCAAAGCGCATTGACTCGCGCCTGGGCACGATTTTGAAGCTCGCCGGAGCTCAGCCGAGCTCTCCAGCTCCGCCGATCGTCTACGGGCAGCACGGCCATCCCCGTGCAATTTTGAAGCTCCCAGGAAGTAGAAGACGACCCCAGGAACCTCCAGCTCGATTTTGGAGCCCATCCATCGCCGGAGGAGCGAGATCGGAGTCGGGGAAGTTCGCCTCCGCCGGCCTTCTTCCCCGTTCTTCCTCCTCGCCTCTCCACCGTTCGATCGAGCCGCAGTTCCAGTTCGAGTGTCGACCGTCCGATCGTCCACGCCCGGCCACCGTTGGATCTCTCTTTGAGATCTAATCTCAGACGTCGACGCCAACCGTCATCGTGCGTTCTCATGCTGCCACGTGGATAAGTGGCCCGCTTCCCGCCGTTGGATCGTCCATCGCCGCCAACCGTTGGATGCGCGCCACGCTCACCTGCAGAGCGCCCGAGCGAGGGTATTTTGCATCCCAACCCTCGCGCTTTTTTTGTATTTAATATTTAGCATTTAAACTTTTGTCTGTAGTTTAAAAGTTCTGTAATATTTGCATAAAGACCCCTAGGTTTTATTTATTTGCACTTAGGTCCTTCGCCACGTCACCTCACGTGACCTGTACACGTGAGGGGGGTGGGCATTTTGCAAAGGGACCCTCGGTTGTTTACTTATTTCGTTTTAGTCCCAAAACTGTGGCGTTAAGTGTAAACTTTTTGGTTAATTTGCAAGTAGACCCCCAGGCTTTTGTGATATTGCACTCCAGTCCTTCCCAGGCGCGTGCAAGTCACGCGCCCTGGTGGGAAAATTTCGATTAGGCCCAGGCGGGTTTTGTAATTGTCTTTTGATGCCAAAAATTGAATATAAAGTGTATATTTTTGTGGAAAATTGCATGTTTGCCCCTGGATGTTTTGGATATTGCACATATACCCCTGCCAGGATTGTTTAAATGTTTGGATGCTTGTTGTATTTATTTGAAATATCATCTAAAGCCCAAAAATTCCACAAAAATAGACTTAAGCTCCTGGACACGTGTACTTTCACGCCACATATTTAGTTTTTGATTTTATTGTATTTTCATATTTATTAAAAATCAAAAAACATCTAATTTGTGCACTGTCTAGCTTAGAAAATACCAAAAAAACATCAAAACCCCTCAAAAAATTCCCAAAAATTTATCTAGTGTCTATTTTATTGTCTTTTAGTGTCAGTCCAAAAATCATTAAAAATTTCAAAAGAAAAACACTAAAAATTCAAAAACACTCAAAAACTTCAAAAAAATATATAAAATAGTAGAAAAATCAAAAAAATATAAACTCAGCTTCTGTTTGTCCCTTATTTTATTCTCTTTATTAGAAAAATAGTGTGAAATATTTTTAGTACTGGTTGCTATTTTTAAATTACATTTTATTACCGGCCAGCCCTATTTCCACTGTTTTGCCTTATTTCAGTGTTTAAAAATACCAAAAACACCTTGAAAAATCCCCAAAAATAACAAAAACAGTAGAAAACCTTAAAAAATACCAAAAACATTTTATTTCTGAATTTTTGAATATTTTTGCACATTTTTATAAATCTTTTAGCTTGTCTTTTATTATATTGCCTTTACTTTCCAATATTGAAAAAAATATAAAATATAAAAAAATATAAAATATAAAATATAAAAATCAGAAAATTAAAAATCAAATACAAAATTAAAAATTAAAATAAAAATAAAAATAAAAATTAAAAATTAAAAACCCACAAAAATTCCTTTGCTTGCTTAGTGTAGACACATCATACACTCACACACACTTTAGCACTTGCTTGAATTACACTGCTTGCTACCTGTGTTCGAACTCTCTGCATACTTGACACTATACACCATTTGTGCAGAGTTAAAAATAAATTTTAACTCCACATTGTTTCTAATTTGTTGATCTTAGTGTGGGTTAATTGTTGACTTTAGTCAGATTTAGTGTGGTCAACACACCGACTGAGTTCACGCTTTGTGCTGAACTTAAGACCACCTATTTTCGGCTAAATCAACATACAGATTCCTTGCAGGTGAGCCAGAAATGTACCCAGTCATTATCTCAGCAGATTTGACTGGAGAACAAGAATCTCGTCTGATGGAGGTTCTTGAAAGAAACCGCATGGCAATAGGATGGAATATATCCGATCTCCAGGGGCTGAGCCCAAATCTTTGCTCTCACCACATTTATCTTGAGGATAACGCTAAGCCGTCGCGTGAGTTTCAACGATGGCTGAATCCGAATCTTCGGGACGTCGTCATGAAAGAAATTTCCAAGTGGTGGAACGCCGATTTCATTTACCCCATCTCCGACTCCAAATGGGTAAGTCCGCTACATGTGGTACCCAAGAAAACGGGTATCACTACAGTTGTCAATGAGTCTGGAGAGGAGATCGCGACCAGAGTACCGACTTCTTGGAGGGTCTGTGTGGACTACAGACGATTGAATGAGGCCACCAAGAAGGATCACTTCCCGCTACCCTTCATTGATCAGATTATCGAGCGGTTAGCTGGGAAGAGTCATTATTGTTTTCTTGATGGGTACTATGGATACAATCAAGTGGCCATTGCGCCCGAAGACCAGGAGAAAACGACATTCACCTGTCCGTTTGGGACTTATGCTTTCAGACGGATGCCCTTTGGTCTATGTAACGCTCCGGCGACATTCCAAAGGTGCATGTTGTCCATCTTCTCGGACATGGTGGGTAACTGTTTAGAGGTCTTCATGGATGACTTCTCGGTCTATGGCGACGGGTTCGACGCTTGTCTTGACTGCCTAGACCGTGTGCTCAAATTGAGGTTAACCTTGTTTTATCCTGGGAGAAGAGTCATTTCATGATGACTCAGGGGACGGTCCTTGGTCATATCGTCTCCAACAGGGGCATGGAGGTCGATCCGGCTAAGGTGGATATCATCAGAAAACTCAATCCGCCGTCCAATCTGCGTCAGCTACGGTCTTTTCTAGGCATGTCGGTTTCTACCGACGGTTCATTCAGGACTTCAGTCGAATTGCCCGACCGCTCACTGACTTGCTCACCAAAGACACCAAGTTTATTGTTAATGATAAGTGTCTAGAATCATTTGAGACTCTCAAGAATATGGTTGTTTCTGCTCCTGTCCTTCAGCCACCCGATTGGTCTCTCCCATTCGAGATCATGACGGATGCTTCAGATTTTGCCGTTGGGGCTGTGCTCGGACAGAGGAGGGATGGATTACCTTTTGCCATTCACTACGCCAGCCGGACTTTGGATGCCGTGCAGCGGAATCACACTGTGACTGAGAAAGAGATGCTGGTCGTAGTCTTCGCTCTTGATAAGTATCGATCATATATTCTCAGATCTAGAGTGACCATTTATACGGATCATACCGCCATCCGGTACTTAATGGCTAAGAAGGATGCCAAAGCACGTCTCACCAGATGGATCCTTCTACTCCAGGAATTAGATATTGAGATTAAGGACAAGCCTGGAGTCAAGAATGTGGTGGCGGATCATCTCTCCAGATTGGAGAATCTTGAGGAATCTGAGCCCAGCGCACCTATCACTGAGACATTTCCAGATGAGGCGATCTTGGCTATCACCTCACTCCCGTGGTATGCTGACTTTGTAAACTATCTTGTTGCCAAGACAGTCCCTCAGGGTTGGCCCAGGCAGAAACTTGAGACCTTCCTAGCTAAGGCCAAGTTTTACCATTGGGAGGATCCCATCCTTTATCATGAAGGAGGGGATAGTATCTGGAGGAGGTGCATTCCTCAAGAAGAGCAGCATAGCGTCCTCACATACTGCCACAAGCTTGAGGCAGGAGGACATCATTCTGGAAAAAGAACAGCACAGAAGGTGCTTCAATCCGGCCTATGGTGGCCTACTCTCTTCAAGGATTCTGATGAGTTCGTGAAGAGATGTACTGACAGTCAGAAAATGGGAACCTGCGGACAGAGAGACATGATGCCCATGCAACCCATTCACTTCTGTGAGGTTTTTGATGCATGGGGGATTGATTTCATGGGCCCATTTCCTAAAAGTCAGGGATTCGAGCATATTTTGCTCGCTGTAGATTATGTCAGCCGATGGGTTGAGGCCATCCCCGCCCGAGCCGCAGATGCTAAAACCGTTTGCAAATTTTTGAGGAAAAATATCATTTCACGGTTCGGAGTACCTAGAGTCTTGATTTCAGACAAGGGGTCTCACTTCATCAATGACAAAGTCAGGGCCCTTGCAGACGAGTTCGGCATTGACCATCGGGTTGCCACTCCTTATCACCCTCAAACTAATGGTCTTGCCGAAGTATCGAATCGGGAGATAAAGACAATCTTGCAGAAAGTTGTCCGCCCAGACCAAAAGGATTGGTCACAGCTTTTGGACTCGGTCTTATGGGCTTATCGGACTTCTTTCAAGAATCCATTGGGAACATCTCCCTTTCGTCTCGTCTATGGCAAGCCGTGCCATTTGCCAGTGGAGATCAAGCATAAATCTTTTTGGGCAGTTACTGAGTTGCTTCTAGATCCCGAGAGTATAGGAGACCAGAGAAGAGCTGAATTGGCAGCCCTGGAAGAACTTAGAGATACAGCCTTTTCAAACAGCTTACAGTATAAAGAGAAAGTGAAGACATGGCACGATTCGCATATCAGCCATAAACAGTTTGAGCCAGATCAGAGAGTATGGTTGTTTGATTCCAGGCTGAAATTATTTCCAGGGAAGTTGCAGAGCAAGTGGAAAGGACCGTATGTGGTCAGGAAGGTACATGACAATGGCAGCATCGACATATCCGAACCGTCATCTTCCTCTACCTTCCACGTCAATGGTCAACGCCTGAAACTATATCTTGATCATGATCCACCAACCATTGACGTTGCCCCCATTCTTCTGGTATGAGATGTGTCCTTTGACTCTCATCATCTACATCTCATACATGGTGATCAATTCTATCTTCCGTTGTACAGATGAATCTATTTATATCACTCTGTTGTCTGTTGATTTATTTTCTTATTTTCTTCTTTTCTTCTTTTCTTTTTCTATCTTCTTCATCTACCGAAAAGGTGTCGCCCTTGTAGACAGCTTTCCATACTTAGGACGTACTTTGTCCTAAGTATAGGGGGGCGTGCACCCCGAGTTTTTCTATTCTTTTCGATCCTCTCCATTGTCTCCTCTTCTTGTCTATACTTAGGGATATCTTACCCTAAGTATAGGGGGAGACAATCTGAGTACGATCTGTTCATTCCCACCCTTGACCCTCCCTGCGTTGTGTACAGTCTGCTATACTTAGGATTATTTGATCCTAAGTATAGGGGGGATGGTCAACTTCTCATTCGTTTGATTCATTCATTTATTTCTTAGACTTGTCTATACTTAGTACGAGTTATGTCTTCTCTTTTCTCTCCGATCTATGAGGACATAGCTCAAGCTAAGTATAGGGGGTCGTATATACTACGTATATACGTTAGCCATAACTCGTACTTTCGTATTTTTCTAATAATATGGCTAAAAATTCTTTACAATTCATTAAAAATTCTTAATGAAAAGATGTGGTTATTCCTCAAATTCTTCTTGTAGTTACTGATTAATAAATCAGGTGAAAATGTTTTTTTCAAAATGTTTGAAAAATGGTTTGAAAATTTTTGTGAACATCTATTGAAAACTATTTTGAAAATATTTTGTTACATGTTTTCAACCTGTGTAAAAATGTGTGGTTTGTAAAATTTATTTTCTTTGTGTGAAATAAAATGTTTGAAAAATGATTTGCAAATGGTTTGAAAATGGTTGCAAAAATATTTGAAAAACCTATATATACTGTTTGAAAAGCCTTTGCAAAATGATTTTCAAATGTGTGTAAAATGTTTGTAAAAACTATTTTGGACTATAGTTTTCAAAAATTGTGTGTAAATTGTTTTCAAATAAGTTTGAGGAATATACACATCACACCAAAATTCACTATATACGTATATATATATGTATAAAATTGATCACTTACCTTGTAAATTCTTAAAACCCATTTCTTGTATGTATGAAGAAGCACTCCCGTGTACATATTTTAACCTAGTTTTCAGCCAAAACTTTTTATTTTCAAAAATTCCCAAAAAACATTTGCAAAATTAAAATCCAAAAACATTTGAAAAATATTTTTGAAAAATACAAAAAAATGCATCTACATATGCATCATCATCATATTTTCAAAAACCCATAAAAAGTTCAAAATCTTGAAAATTGCATCACAAAAATATTTTCTGCATTCTGCATTGCATTGCATAGCATGAGCATTTTTCGGATTGATTTTGATAGTTGAACAAGTTTAAATAAAATCCGGAGATTGGAGCTTGATTGGACCTTCAAATCTACCTAATAACAGGACCTTATAGGAACTGGGTTTGAGGTACTTCAGGTCTAGTTGACTTAATTCTTTGAGGATCACGGGACTTGGTTCAATGGATTCTTGACTGCCTAAGTAGAGTATTTCGGAGCACACGCACGACTCTTGTTGATAATGACCTATCTTGGACACCTGCACCTTTCACATGGCTCAACTCAGTTGGAGTGGTGAGGGGATTGGATTTGCCGGTATGAGACGCACACAAGTGGAAACATTTGTCCTCCTCTAGGGAGGGAAGTGCACCCCAACCCGTTCAGTGATTAGGAAGTCTAAAGACAGGAGGCTGTGGGTTGCGATAAAGCTTCAAAAGAGGGATAGTCTACTGGCTCAAGAGGAAAAACTCCTTATGTAAATGCTGCTGTGAATAGTATTTCAAAAAAAAAAAGTGTTCAGGCAGGTGCAAAAATAAAAAGCCTGCAAGTATGTACAAAGTCAATAAGCAAGCTTGAGTTCCAAAGTCATATCATGTGAGCCTGCAGCAGGATGACTTGACTACACTGGTCTTGCATCCAAGGATAGGTAGCTACACTGGCTACCGTCCGTTCTTCTCTTCACCCCTTCCTCTTGAGCTGGTTGCCACTTGAACTTAGAAGGGAATACCCCGCTCCTCGAGGATGGAGTCACTGGATTGGGGAATCATTGGGTTGTCGTACTGGAGAAGTCAGTTTCTTTGTCATTCTAGTTGGGGAGAGCCACCATCACTTACACTATACAAGTCAGATTCATAGTCGTAAGAGTTTGCGCATGAGTTGAAGTATTTCTGACCTGGCTATTGAGAAGACTTGGACATAGTTTTGGGATTCTCAGGGACTGTTGGACTTCAAACACGGTTCTCAATAAGGTTCCGCCCGCACTAAAATTCCAAAGGTCCGACTTAAGCTCCAAACTTTGATTTTGCGAAGGCAAGTTTGATCATTAAATTAAATCCAAGTTCTTCTTTTTCTTTTCTTTCTGTTTCTTTTTGCACTTATTGCATAAGTGTTTGCTAGGGACTAGCAAAGGTAAAGTATAGGGGGATGATGAATCCACATTTCATCATCTTTATTCTATCATTTTGGCACCAAAAACCCTAGCAAATGCCTGTAAATAGCATTAAAATCATCATCTTAGCATCCATGCATGTGCATTCAGATAGTGTATAAAACACTGTAATTAAGGCCAAAATTATAGAATAAATAAAGAAAAGAAAAAGAATAAAATATTGTAAATATTTTATGACCCAAAACCCCCGAGACCTAGGCATCTTGATGAATAGGTCGACAAGGAATAAAGTAGGGGGAGATAAGGTCAGGAACACAGGAAAAATACCTATACATTTTATTCATTCTTTATTCCTTTTGGGACCTATTTTTGGTTCTACTTTTTATACATCAAATAAAGAAACTTTGTACATGAAAGTTGTAGATAAATTTATAAAGAAAAATACAAAATTGATTTCACAGAAAAAGAATGTACAGATAAAAAGTTATGGTCTGAATAAGAATCCAAAATCCCAACTTCCCAGACCTGTATCTCACAACTGACAACTCCAAATGCAGTGTACTCACCTTTAATTGTATATAGAATAAAATAATCTATTTAATGGTGGTGGTTTCGCATTTGGCGGAGCTACGGTTTGAAAGTTGAGTTTTGGACCCACATTGTATAAGTGTACTGATTAAAATATTCAATTTATTATTTATTCATTATTCTTATATTTTTATATTTTTATAATTTTGTAAATATTACTTATAATATATATGTGCATTAAAATTGAAATGAAATGCAAAGAAAAATAAAAATAAAAATACTTGTATAAAGACTACATAGGTATATTGCCTATATCTATACCTGTACAAAATACTCTTAGATTTTATTAAATATACAAAATACATCAATAAAATAAAATAAAAATATATTTATGTGTATAAAAGTATTTCATAATTTTATAAAATTATAAACAAAATTTAAAGAAATTAAAATACACAAAATAAAAATAAATACTAAAATACATAGGTATTATACCTATATAGGGTTAAAAAGGGTAACTTGTAAAAATATAACTCATAAAAATAATTAAAAATCATAATAAAATACTACATAAAATAACGAATATTTTTTGTTTTATAATCATTATTTAATTCAACTTATTTCTATTTTTAAATGAATTAACAAAATAATATTTCAGGGTTTTTCCTGGTTGGTCCACGTGGACCAACCAGGAGGCGTCAACAGTTGACCCCAGTCAACTGGTCGCCCTACCCCCTGTAGCCCGTGTCAGGCTCGGTTTTTGAGCCATCTTTTTGGCTTTTTCCCAGCCAATTCTTTCATGTTTTCGTGTTGCATCCTTCTGCAACATTGTTCACCAACCATCTATCTAACTCGCCCGAGCTTAATCTTGGTCTTTGGACCCAAGATTTGCAAGATATTCATTGATCTTTGGACCCCTGTCACCTTAGGTCAAACCGCATAAAACCAACCCCCCAACTTTGAATTCAAACTGAGTCCCCTTGGTCCACCCCTCTCCGCCTCTCCCGAGCTCCGAGCACTGCTGGAGGTGACAGCTCCACCGCGCGCTCTTCAGCCAAGGCGAACGAGGTCGAGGGAGCCTCCACCACCTCCGCCAACAGCCGGCGTCGAGGTACCTTTCTTCCTCTGGCTCCGGCCATCGAGGACCTTCCCCCGCTCATTTCTTTGCACCATTTTATTCCTGTTAGCTTAAGGATCAAAAACCCCAAAAAGATTCGAAGTTCCATCAACCAAATCGCCCAATTAAGCACCTTGGCCGGAGCGCAACTCCGGTCGTGCATCCATCTATCGAGTCGCACCCCCTCCCGACCATCCAAGGGTCCAGGCAGTTTTCCCTGGACCCTTTGACCATTTTTGCAGGTCCAAACCGAAGTGGAAAGACCTGGAGGCGAGTTTTGGAGCTCGCCGGAGCAGACGAAGCCCACCAGCTCCGCCCGCTGCCTGAGAGCACCACGGTCACCGCCGTGGCTTTCTGACGCCACCAGGAGATAGAGGAGGACCAGAGGAAGCTCCAGCGCGATTTTGAGACCCAGACGACATCGGAGTCGGCCGGAGGAGCTCGAGGAACCTCGCCAAGCCGGAGCTCCAACGTGTTCTTCCAACCGCCTCCGCCACCGTTCGATCAGGGCGCTTCCTCCAGATCAAGCAGCAGTCGTTGGATGGCGGATCACCAGCACCGTCAGATCAAGGGCTGAGATCTAATCTCAGCCCTCCGCCCGCGAACCGTCATCGGCGCGCCAGGACCCACCACGTGGATAAGTGGGATTCATCCCACCGTCCGATCTTCCGCCGTCGAGGGTATTTTGCAGTCAACCCCCGCCATTTTTTGAAATTTCTATTCAGTCCAAAAATGTTGTTGTGTAGTTTAAATATTTTGTAATATTTGCATAGAGACCCCAAACTTTGTTTATTTGCACCCAGGTCCTTTGCCATGTCACCTCACGTGACCTGTACACGTGAGGTGTGGGCATTTTGCAAAGGGACCCTCGGTCATTTACGTATTTCATTTTAGTCCTAAAACTATCGCAGCACGTGTAAACTTTTTGGATATTTTGCAAGTAGGCCCCCAGGGTTTTGAGATATTACATTTTAGTCCTCGCCAGGCGCGTGCAAGTCACGCGCCCTGGTGGGAAAATTGCTAGCGTACCCAGGCGGCTTTTGTAATTGCATTTTGGTGCTAGAAATTAAATATTCAGTTCAATATTGTGTGGAAAATTGCGTGTATGCCCCTGGATGTTTTGTATATTTGC
The DNA here is from genome assembly GCA_037367405.1 of Ottelia alismoides. Lineage (NCBI taxonomy): Eukaryota > Viridiplantae > Streptophyta > Magnoliopsida > Alismatales > Hydrocharitaceae > Ottelia > Ottelia alismoides. The sequence goes on along the minus strand of JAZKJV010004294.1, from coordinate 525,823 downwards.
ATATATGCCCCTGCCAGGCCTTGAAATTTTTGAATGCTTGTTGTATTTATTTGAATGATCATTTTAAGCCCAAAAATTCCACAAAAATAGGGTTAGGCTCCTGGACACGTGTACTTCAACGCCATCATTTTAGTTTTTGATTTTATTTCACTTTTATATTTATTAAAAATCAAAAACTTACTTTTTATGTACTGTCTAGCTTAGAAAATGCCAAAAAAATATTAAAACCTCTCCAAAAATTCCAAAAACATTACCTAGTGTTTATTTTATCCTATTTTAGTGTCAGTCCAAAAATCATTAAAAATCTCAAAAGAAAAACACTAAAAATTTAAAAACATTCAAAAACTTCAAAAAATTATATAAAATAGTAGGAAAACTCCAAAAATCAAAAACTCAGTTCCTGTTTGTTCCTTATTTTGTCCTTTTTATTTGAAAAATGGTGTGAAAATTTTTAGTTACTGGTTGCTATTTTTAAATCTCATTTTACTCACAGCCAGCACCTTTTGCACTGTTTTGCTTTATTTCAGTATTTAAAAATACCAAAAACACCTTGAAAAATCCCCAAAAATCACAAAAACAGTAGAAAACCATAAAAATATCAAAAATATTTTATTCCTGAATTTTTGGTTATTTTTGCACCATTTTATAAATATTTTACCTTGCCTTTATTATATTGTCTTTACTTTCCAATATTGAAAAAGAAAAAGAAAAAAATATAAAATATAAAATTATAAAAATCAGAAAATTAAAATCAAAATACAGAATTAAAAATTAAATTAAAAATAAAAAAATTAAAAATTAAAAACCCACAAAAATTCCTTTGCTTGCTTGCTTAGTGTAGACACATCACACACACACTTGAGCACATTTGCTTGAACTATCCTGTTTGCTCCCTGTGTTCGAACTCTCTGCATACTTGACACTATACACCATTTGTGCAGAGTTAAAAATAAATTTTAACTCCACATTAGTTCTAATTTATTGGTCTTTAGTGTGGGTTAATTGTTGACTTTAGTCCGAATTTAGTGTGGTCACCACATCGACTGAGTTCACGCTTTGTGTTGAACTTAAGACCACCCTTTTTTTTGGCTAAATCAATGGTCTATACCGAACTCGCTAGCAAGGGCCTTCACCTGGTCATTGATGAAATGAGACCCCCCATCAGAAATCAGAACTCGTGGAACCCCGAACCGCGTGATGATGTGCTTCCTCAAAAATCTACAAACAGTCCTCGCATCAGCGGCTCGGGGGGGATAGCCTCAACCCAACGACTAACATAATCCACGGCCAACAGAATGTACTCAAATCCCTAACTCTTAGGGAATGGACCCATGAAATCGATGCCCCATGCGTCAAAAACCTCACAGAAGTGAATGGGCTGCATCGGCATCATATCACGTTGTCCACAAGTGCCCATCCTCTGACAGTCAGTACACCTCTTCACGAACTCATCAGAGTCCTTGAAGAGGGTAGGCCACCACAAGCCGGATTGGAGCACTTTCTGTACCGTTCTCCTCCCAGAATGATGTCCTCCTGCCTCAAGCTTGTGGCAGTAAGTGAGGACGCTATGGTGTTCCTCCTGAGGAATACACCGACGCCAGACGCTATCCCCTCCTTCGTGGTAAAGGATGGGATCCTCCCAGTGGTAGGATTTGGCCTTCGCAAGGAAGGTCTCAAGCCTCTGCTTGGGCCAATCTTGTGGGACTTTCCCAACAACGAGAAAGTTCACAATATCGGCATACCACGGGAGTGAGGCGATAGCGAGGATCGCCTCATCTGGGAAGGTCTCACCAATGGGATCTATCTGCTCAGACTCCTCAGGCTGCTCTATACGAGAGAGGTGATCCGCCACCACATTCTTGACTCCAGGCTTATCCTTGATCTCTATGTCGAACTCCTGGAGTAGAAGGATCCATCTAGTAAGTCTGGCCTTGGCATCCTTCTTTGCCATGAGGTACCTGATGGCGGTGTGATCTGTGTACAGGGTCACTCTAGATCCAATGATATAAGATCGAAACTTATCTAGGGCGAACACTACGGCTAGCATCTCCTTCTCTGTGACCGTATAATTCCGCTGGGCGGAATCCAATGTGCGGATAGCGTAGTGAATAGCAAATGAAACTCCATCCCTCCTCTGTCCCAGCACGGCCCCTACGGCAAAATCGGAGGCATCCGTCATGATCTCGAATGGGAGAGACCAATCAGGCGGTTGGAGAACAGGAGCCTCAATCACACACTGCTGGAGAGTCGCAAAGGACGAAAGACACTTGTCATCGACAAGGAACTCGGTGTCTTTCGTCAAGAGGTCAGTCAACGACCGGGCAATCCTGCTGAAATCATGAATAAATCTCCGATAAAAACCAGCGTGCCCCAGGAATGACCGTAGCTGCCTCAAATTGGATGGCGGTGCGAGTTTTCTAATGACATCAACCTTGGCCGGATCAACCTCCATGCCCCTATTGGAGATGATATGGCCAAGCACCGTCCCTTGAGTCACCATGAAGTGACTCTTCTCCCAAGATAGAACCAAATGGTACTCAATAGATCGCTGGAGTACTCGGTCTAGGCAGTCAAGACAGGAATCGAATCCATCGCCGTAGACCGAGAAATCGTCCATGAAGACCTCCAAACACTCCCCTACCATGTCCGAAAAGATCGACAGCATGCACCTCTGAAAAGTCGCAGGGGCATTGCATAGCCCAAATGGCATGCGTCGAAAGGCATATGTACCGAAGGGACAGGTAAAGGTGGTCTTCTCCTGATCCTCAGGAGCGATGGCCACCTGGTTGTAGCCCGAGTACCCATCCAGGAAGCAATAGTGGCTCTTCCCTGCCAGTCTCTCAATGATCTGGTCAATAAAAGGCAGGGGGAAATGGTCCTTCTTGGTGGCCTGGTTGAGTCTCCTGTAGTCAACACAGACCCTCCAAGAGGTGGGTACTCGTGTAGCAATCTCCTCTCCCGACTCACTGATCACAGTCGTGATGCCCGTCTTCTTGGGCACCACATGCAAGGGGCTGACTCACTTGGAGTCGGAAATGGGATAAATAAAATCTGCACTCCACCATTTTGATATTTCCTTCATGACGACCTCTCTCAGGTTGGGGTTCAGCTGCCGCTGGAACTCACGCAACGGCTTTGCCCCCTCCTCGAGATAAATATGGTGGGAGCACACTGATGGACTAATCCCATGGAGATATGCTACGCTCCATCTGATTTCCTTGCGGTTCTTTTCAAGAACTCCCATCAAACGGGATTCTTGTTCTCCAGTCAGATCGGCGGAGATGATGACTGGGTACATCTCAGGTTCGCCCGCAAGGAACTGATACTTCAGTGAAGTAGGGAGCGGCTTCAGCTCTGGACAGCTGGGTGCTGGCAAATCAGGCTTCGGAAGAAGATGTGTGAATGCTGCTAAATCTGCCAAATCTGACTGGGAGAAAGAATACGTGCTCTCGCAAACTGGATCTGGAGGAGGCTGCTCAACTGTGTTGTCTCTGATCTGCTCTGCCTCTACCTCCTCCTCATCTGTAGGCTCAGGTGGACTCAGGTCTGGCATCTGGTCATCACAATCTGCCCAATCAGACTCTGAATCCGAGGGATCTGCATCAAACAAGGTGGCATCAGTACCACCATCACACAAGGTGGCCTCACTACCACCATCACTAGAAACCGTGTCGCGGTCGAGAACCGACTCTGCTACCTCTGTAGTATCCTGGACCAGGGATGTGCTCTCCAAGCTCTCCTCTGCTGTCATCTCTGCATCAGTGGTGTCTGGAAATGAGAGGATGGCCTGTGCTGAAGGGTCTGCCCATGCTGCCTCATCATCTATGATCACAAAATCACAGTCCTGGTGGATGTCTAGCCCGGCGTCTGTCAGCTGCTCTGTATCTGTGCTGGTCTCTGAGCATGCTCTCTCTCTCTGGCTCTGTAGTCCTCGACCGTCTCTATTTGTACACTCTCGCCCTCGACGGGGAATTGCAGGCCCTGAATAGTGACGATAACGTCTCGCAACAACCCCTTCGGCCTCTTGACAGATCGATCAGCAAACTGAAGGACTGTCCTGCTCTGCCGAAGAGTGCCCAACTCGAAGCGGTCGAGAAGGGCTGCCGGAAGGAGGTTGATAGACGATCCGCTATCCAATAGAGTCCGGTCGAATCTCTGCTCACTAATCTGACATCTGACATACGGGGCTCCTGAATCTGGCCTCTTGGCTGGCAGACGGTTCTGGATCGCGAAGCACGTGGCTTTCGTCAGCACATGTATCTCTGAATGGTGGTTCCTCCTCCTCCTCCTGACTGTGGTCATATCTCTCAAAGATCGCTGAAGAAGGGGGATGTGCTGCAAGGCCTCCTGGAGAGTCAGCTGTATGTGAAATCTGTCGATCATGCTATGGCTGAACTCCTCCTGCTCTCTCTTTTTTGGGTCTTTTTCTCTTTTCTTCCCCTTCCCCATCTGAAGGGCTCTAGGGAAGGGGATCACAGGGTCCTTCTCAGATGAAGGACTAGGAATAGGTCTAGACGGCTCGACGGCCGGATCCGCACATACATCAATCACCACAGTGGGACCAGAAGAAACTAAACCTTTTCCTTTATTCACAACAGTGTTCTGAGATACATGAGAATGAGGAAAAACAACTGCTCTCTCTACATGATCACCGGTGGCCTCAGTACCACCACGGGCTGGCTCTCCTGGACGTCTCGTGGCCTCAGTACCGCATGCTGGCTCGGCTCTCCTGGTGGCGTCAGTACCACCTCCTCGAACTGGTGAAGCGGCGGCCTCAGTACCGCCGGTGGAATCAACATCCTTGGTGGCATCAGTACCACCATCATCATCGTGTGCGGCCTCAGTACCGCTCTCCTCCTCCTCATCTGGCGCTCTGGATGGATCCTCGTGTCATCGCTCAGACGAGGCGCCGCTTGCTGGTGCTCTACCGCTCCTAAGTGTAACAAAATCAGCATCAAATAGATCTGAAGACATATCATCAAATGGATCACTAGGAGTGGCATGCTCAATGAAAACTATTTGCTCAGACTTCCTCTTCAGGCTATTCGGATTCGGCTCTATCTGTGCAGGGATGGCGGCCTTCCCTCTCACAATGTCACGCATCTCCTGGCGGAACTCGTCCATCTCCCGTCTGAAGGTAGCCTGCTGATCCGTGAGGAGGCGGGCTATGTCATCCAAGGCGGGGCTCTCGTATGGTGAACCATGGGAGCCCGACGGGTAGCCTCTCTGGTGCTGAGGCTGCTGGAACTGGTGCTGCTGGTAAGAGGGGTAAGAAGGAGGGTGCTGCTGCTGGTGTGGCTGGTGAGCCTGCTGCTCACGTCTCCAAGACTGTCCCTGCTGCTGATAGGGACGAGGAACGAAGGACGACTGCTGGTGTGGCTGGTAGGCTGGGGGCTGCTGCTGCTGGTGATCCCTCTGCTGGCTATACTGCCCTCCCTGACCGGATGACTGTTGTTGGGGCTGGGTACCTCCACTCCCCCACCTGAATCCGGGATGGTCTCGTCGGATCCCAGGCTGAGGGCGGTCATACCAAATCCCGTTGACATCCATCAACGGCTCTGCATCGAACTGGGCTGGCGGGAGTACTGCCAGAGGCTGATCCAGCTGGTATACCACCATCTGCATGTCTGGAGATGGTGGGGACTGGTAAGAGGGCTGCTGTTGCTGGTACGGCTCCGCCTGTACAAGGTGAACCTGTCTAGGCTGCTGAAAGGAGCTGGAGCGCTGGGATGAGCTGCTGCTGCCGCCGGTATCGCCTCGTGACTGAAGACGGGGCTGGGAAGCCGTCTGTTCCTCCTGGAGACACATGAGCTGGGTCTTCATGTCGCTCAGAGTCTGTGCCATTTGCTCCATCTGCGTGATGCCCTGGCACTGCTTCTTCTCAATCAGCTCCATCCGATCCAACTTCTCGCTAATGATGCCCATATCCGCAGCGGACGACTCTGCCTGTGCTGCTGCAACTACGGATGAACTGGATGGAGCGGCGTCGACCCGTGCTATCCTCTGGTACTGCACGGGTCCTGGCTGCTGCTGGGGTCTCCCCTGAGTGTATAACCGGGTCTGGGACATCACCATATAGTTCTCGGCCATCTCCTCGTAGATGGCCCAGACCTGGTCGTGATCCTTGGCGAAATAGGACCCGCCACAAGAAGCATTCACCAAGCCCTGGAGCTCTGGTGTCAGCCCGCTGAAGAAGCTCTACACAAGGTTCGGCTTCGAGATATCATGGTGCGGGCATCGGTCAGTAAGCTCACGAAACCTCTCCCATGCCTCATGGAATTGCTCGTTGGGGAGCATGGAGAAGTTGCTGATCAGGGCCCTCGCTGCATTGGTCCGCCCGAGTGGATAGTACTTGTTCAAGTACTCGGTGCGGAGCTGTTCCCAGGTGTAAACGAACTTCCCCAAATGCTTCAGCCAGGTGGCTGCTCTGTCTGCTAGGGAGAAGGGGAAGGCCATCATCCGAATCGTATCCTGGTCCACATGGCGGTCGTGGACAGTGCTGCAAATCATCAAGAACTCCTGGAGGTGGAGATGGGGCTCTTCGGTGGCAAGCCCGTGAAAACGGGGGAGTAACTGCAGGGTGTTCGGGGGGAACTTAAAGTCCCCCACGATAGCCGGCACCACCACCCAATGATGCATCAGTGTAGATCCGGGGTTATGCAACTCCCGTATCGGTCTCGGTGGTCCTCCTGCCACGGCGGCTGCCGCTGCGGCGGCGGCGGCTGCGGCGGCTGCTGCGGCTGCTGCGGCTCGTGCCTCCGCATCTGGTCCGTCCTCAGGCTCGCTCTGATCTCTCTCTGCTTTAAGTCGCTCCAACTCTTTCCTCATCTCAATCATGAATGCTCCCTGATCCCTCAGATGCTGTTGGATTGTCTCTAATGAGGCGATCAAGGTGGAGTTGATCGCTCCCTGGTCCATCACGATGTGCTCTGCTCTGGAGCGAGCCTCTGAACTATTGGCCATGACGTCTGCAAAATCAAATGAGCCAAGCTCAGGTGCTGTCAAATCTGCTAATCTCTCCTCTGGCTCGTGTCTCTCGGAACTGAAAGAAAGGGGGTCGAGGGGGAACAGGGCGGAATCGTACTCGGGCTTGGAGAGCTGCTCTCGGCTCTCGCGGGCCAACCTAGATGATCGGGTAGACGTGCCCGAAAGCGGTGCAGCCAGAGGCTGCCTAAGAGAGCGTCTACCCATCATCTTGATCTGGCGAGTAATGCGGATGAGATCTGGAGAAAATATGATCAAAATGCAAACCCCTCTGTTCACCAACGCAACGCGAGCTGAAGACCGTAAAAGCTCGGTCAAATTATCTTGTCGATTTTATTAGGTGAACAATCAATCTATCAGAGCGCTTACGTGACCTGTTGGGATGCCCGATGCTACCCCAACCGACTGGCCCGCACGGAAGAGTCGGTAGTCAGCTGGAAATAGCACCGGAGGGCTCTATCTAGGGTGCGGGTCACTCTCTCGCGCAATCAAACCAAACAATGAGGGGGTTGCTCTCCCCAAGACAAATTTTTAGGTGAAGTGTCTTTTAGGGTCAATAGTTTTAACCAGTCCCAATTTTATGGTTTTTCTTTTTAATTTTTTTCAATAAAAACAAAGGCCTAACGAATTTTTCGGTTCTCCTGGTTATTTAATCCAAAACAGGGGGGAGAAGACGAAAAAGCCGATGCGCGATGAAATCAATGATGCATGCTGAGATAGAAATGCGTACCTTGCCTCCAGCACTCTACATGCAAGTGATCCACGCAGAAGTTAAAGACAGAAAATAAACTACCTAAATGATGCAGCGATGAAAACCGAGTCCTAGATGAGCAAGTCTACTCGCAGAACCGTCTAACCGATCACCGACCTCCAAGCCAAAGGGTCCGGTCTTGGCCTACCCCTCCTCTGCCCGACAAATCGGGGGTAGGAGAAAGCGCTTTACGGGGTAGGCTGCGGCACGTAGGCTACGAAGGAGATGAGTCAGTTATTTTTATTAATTGATTATTAGTAGGTCCAACTAAGCGCACTATAGGAACAGGCAGATACTTAGGTGTGGGGACCCTACTAATTACGGCACAAGCAAGCAGAAAATCCTAAGTCTAGGGGCTCGATGAAAAACCGCATAAACACCGGAAAAGGCAGCCAAAAAGAAAAAGAAAACAAAACCGCGAAAAAGCCGCGAAAACACCTAAGGGTCCCCCGAGCACACCGGTGCTCAGCGAAACAGACCCGCTAAGCCAATCAAGTCCAAGAGTCTCTGAGTACCTGTATTATTACAATAATAGTCAAATAAAAAAAATAAAACCTAACTAAACCTCTCCCACTCAACTCTTTCCCGCTCTCTCTTGCGGCTCCGTACAGAAGGGAGTCGCCTCCAAGTTCCTCGGTTGCGTCGGCTTCTCGAAATCGGCCGCCTCGGTCCTCGGGCCCTCGCAAGAAACAGAGACAAGTGGTCAGACCAAAATAATCAAATAATAATAAGGAAAAGAAATGAAAATAAGATGAGGGTATATATGCAAAAATGAAAAATAAAATAAACAAACAAAAATCAAACAAAAACAAAAATAAAAGAAAAGAAAATAAAACAAAATAAAACAAAAATAATATATAAACAAAAGCCGTGAAAAGCTGCGAGCTCTGAAAGAGCCGCGAAAAGCCGCGAAAACCAAAATAAAGCAAAAATAAAAACTACTAAGCCGTGCTCCCCGGCAACGGCGCCATTCTGATAAACCAACTGAGCGACTAGGGTAAAGGAGCTAATCGGTCGTTGCGACCTCGATCACTCAGCTAGGTCAATCAAGAAAAATAGACCAGAAATAAAATGAGAAATCAATCCAACACACGAAAGCGGTCTTGTTATTAATTTAACCTGGTATAGCGACCAGGGTCGAACACAAGGAGCACGGGTTGGCCTTGCGGCCTACGAAGTAGTCAAAAAGGAAATAAAATAATAGAAGAAAATATTTTTTTGGTGGTTTTTAATTATTTTATATTTTTTGGATTTTTAGTGAATTAAGAAAATAATAAAAGCTAAGGAACTACACACTTCAACAAATTATTAAATACACTAAAAATCAACCAAAAATTCAAACAAAAATATTTTTATGTGTTTTATAATTTTTAGTGTTTTTGGTGAATTTTTGGGATTTTTCTGATATTTATTTAATTTCCTAAAAATCAAACAGTGACTGAAAATGTAGGTACTGTCCAGCCGAGCTAAAAGGACCTAGATAAAATATCTAAAGGCCCCAAATTAGCTGGGAGGTAATTTTCTTGTGAAGAGAATAAGACAAGGAAAATTTAGGCACCTAGATTATTATTTTTGGATTTTTAATGTATTTGCTAGAATTTTTATAAGATTTTGATTGTTTTTCAATTTTTAGGGGTTTTCAGTAATGAAAAATAGCCAAAACTGGCTAGAAAATCAAGCAAGCATAAACAAACAGTAGACAATTTTTTTGTAATTTTTAAATGAGTTTTAATATTTTTTGGGGTTTTTAAAGTTAGACAGTGACAAAAATAGAGGTTTTTGAATTTTTAAAAATATCAAATCAACTCAGAAATGTGTCCAAAAATCCTCGAAAAGTTTACACTATGGCAGGAGCCATGTGTCCAATTTTCGTTGGATTTGGAGTAATTTTGCTATTTTATTCAAAATAAAGAGGGGCATTGTGCACAGAGACCTACGTGCAAATACCCGAAGTTCTGGGGGGTCTGGTGCAATTAACCCAGCAAAACACTTGCGTCGCGTGTGTCTGGGGTACTCAGGGACCCAAATGTAATAAAAGTAAGTTCCGAGGGCTATTTGGTAACAGGTACCAAAAGCCCAGGGACTTATCTGCAAAATACCCAAAAATATCCGCACATGCTCAATTATTCTACGCACAGGGGTATAAATGCAATATTTCGGGAACTTTCATTCAATTGATAGCATTCAGAATTACAAGGGCATAAAATGCAAAACACCCAGACAATCACGTGTCGAAGCACGTGTCAGACCATACACAGGGGCATATCAGCAAATAGAAACAAGCACGGGGTCCTCTATGCAAATATCCCAAAAACTAAATAACTATCTAAACTATTTACAAAACTAAATGCTAAATAAAAGAAACAGGAGGGCCTAAGGGTAATTTACCCTTTATTAAGGCGGACCGCAGGATGGGCGCCACGTGGAGCTTCGAACGGTGGAGATCGGGGGGCGCTCCAAAGCTGGGGTCCTCGATGCGATCAGACGGCAGAGGGCTCGCCACGTGGGGGATCCAATGGTGACGGGCATGGGTGGCTAATCCTCTCGTGCAACGGGCGGTCCAGATCACTGCTCCAAGATCTGACGGTGACTGCTCCTCCGGGAATGAACGGCCCAGATGAAAACTGGAGGGCGACGATGATCGGACGGTCGGGGAAGATACCGGAAGAACAGTTGGCCGGCGAAGTTCGTCGGCCTCGTGCATGCGCTGTGGACCTCCCCTGCTGCTCGTGAAGGTCGGAGAAGCTCCGCGATGACGTCCCGCAGCTGCTGGTGAACTCCGATGATCCAGCCGAGCCCTAGAGGGCTCCGGCGAGGTCGGCGGAGGAAGAGCTCCTGGTCCGAATGACCCAACCCCTCAGACGGGCTTGGAAGCACCTGCAAAGTAGACCAAGAGACTCACGGGTCGAGGGCAAACTGCCTCGACCTGGTTAGGCGGGGTGACGGTGAACGGAGGGTCGAAGTGGGCGAGCTCCGGCGAAGGGGGGACGGTGGAGCTCGAATCCCAACTCCTGTGCGAGCTGGGTTGGATGGGTATGCGGAGAAGATGCGCGGGAGGAAGGTGGAGGCTATGGCGAGGCCTGATGGTCGGATGGTGATCGGAATCGATCTGAATCGACGATGGACGGCGGAGCGGCGATTTGGGGGAAACTACAAATTAAAGAAAAAGAAAGAACGACGGGGCTACCTGGGTGGACGGTGAGACTGGGGATGAGCTTGCGCAGCTCTGGGTCGTCGCCTCGAGGAGCGTCTCCCTCCGAGGCTCGAGCTCCTGCTGGTGGCGGAGCAAGGCGGCGAAGCTTCGCCGGATCAGTGGTCTCGCTCCCTCTCCTCGCTTCGACACCACGGGGGACAAGCTGTCACTCTCGCCTAAGCAATGGAGCTCACGGGAGGTGGATTCGAGTGGCCAAAGATGAGCTTTGAGGTGGCGGAGCTGAGAATATATATGGTGGAGGGTCCGGGAAGAAGGGCGCGGGTAGGGTGTTCTGGAGCGCGGATCCCGATGCGGTAGCTCCGGCGAGGGTCTCGGGTGTGTCATGAAGGAGTTAGACCCGGGGTTTAGGTTATAGGGTATCGGGTTTAGGTGCTAAAATGGGTAGAAGTCGGGTCGGGCGCCTAAATCCGTGGGAAGTGGTCCTGGGGGGGGGTAGTTGACCGGGCGGTCAACAATCCCAGGACCAGTAGGAAGCGGCCACATGGTAATGATTTGGAAATGAAATTAATCCTAGAAAATGGCCGAATTAAAGGGAAGTCAAAACATGAAATATTTTTATTTTATTTTTTTCTATTTTTTGTGATTTCTAATTAATTTTTCGAAATAAAAATAAGGTATGTACATAGTAGGGTTATATAGGTATATATACACTATATAGGATTTTGATTTTTTATTTTTAATTTCTTATTTTTGTACAATTTTATTCCTATTTTATATTTTATTTATTTTCATTATAAAATAAGGAATAAAAAGATATTTTTATTTTATTTTTATTATTTATATACATATGTGAAATAAATACATATATACGTTCATATACATGGTATATTTACGATATATTTTTTATGTTTTTAATTTTGTTATTTTTATTTGGTTTTTGTTTTAATTGTTTTTATTTTATTTGTTTACATTATATAAAGTAGAATATTTACAAAAATTTGGAAATTAATTTTGCTTATTTACAAAGTTAAATAAATAAGGAGGTTCTATGTACATGATGACTATATACAAGTGGTGTTTTTGTTTCCTTTTTAATTTTTTTGTATTTTTTATCTTGTTTTTATATTTATAAATATATACAAATATTTACAAACCAATTTGAGTCTATTTTTGTGAGGAAAATACTATTATTTATTTACATAAATCTTTACACACCTGAGCCCCTATCTCCCTCTACTTTGGCTTTTATGCGGTCAGGCCCATGCTGAGCCCTCCATTGGGTTAGGTTGCTCAATATTTATTCTAAATATTTCCCTCTTTTTCTTTTTAATCTTTATTCTTTTATTTTTGCACAAAAACGTGCTAATTATTGATTTTTACACAATGCATGCTTTTGGTAATTATTTCTATTTATAATTATATACATGCATTTGCAAAGGTTTTTGTAGCTAAAATATAAGAATAAAGAGTGATGAATGAGTATTCATCAATGGGGACTGTAAATACTCATGCATCCCAACTTTGTCTAGTATGATAGACATCTGAAAATGAGATTTTGGGGATGAAATAAAGCATTCACAAGAGGAATGTCCTACTAGCATGCAACCATGCATACTTGATGATATAAAAAAGAGTTTATAACCATCATGATGTACATATTTTTCCCATCCGTCTTTCAGAGAACAACATGCCAAAAAATCAAAGGACAATAAAAGGAGTTTCTACCCATACCTAAAGATGTGGTGCACAATAACAATACGAAGCAAATTCGCTACAATCGTCCATACAAGTGCATGTAAAAGGAAATTTGGCTACATTGATCAAAATCGACTACTCAAGAAACATGTTTTTACTACTTGCGAACTTGAACTAATAAGAAAACATCTAAACTTCAAGATGAAAGATTTGCTAAATAAAGGAAATCTAGGTGTCTGTGACATGATTGTACAATGCATTCTCCTCCCTAAGTAGGAAGAGGTAATACACTTCATGCATAGTTCAAGTTATTCTCAATGTTACAAAAGAGTATGAAATAAAGAAGATGATCTGAGCTAATTGCTATGGTAAATCTAGATAAAGAATTGTTTAACTTAAGAGTTGTTGAGTCCTACCTTCTAAACCCAATGAAATTCTACCAAAAACCAGTTCAAAGAAATAATCGAGTTCTATGTGTTGACTTTGAACAATTTGTTTAATAGAAAAATTGATATAAGTTCATTCTTTTCTTTTTGTTTTTCTTTTTGACACTTATTCTCAAATAAATGTTTGCTAAGGAACTTGCAAAATTTAAGTATAGAAGGACTATAAATCTCATATACATTTCTTTTACTCTTTCATTTTAACTAACACCCACTAAAAGCACGTATAAATATGCTTTAATATCATTTTCTTACGCAAAATAACCAAAAAGATAAAAAATACAAAATCAACATTAAAAATAAAAGAAAACGAAGAAAAGAAAAGAAGAAGCAAAAGGATGTGTATATGTACAAATTGACAAAGAAGAATGAGAATAAATATAAATATTTGATATGCTTATGATCCTAACCCATAGATTGGTAGTTTGAGTTGGTCAACAAATTAATAAGGAGAGATAAGAAAAAGAAGAAAAAAACTAATAATACTATATTTAATAATTCGGAACACCTTTATATATTGTTTTAACTTCAAACAAACGTTCACAATTCATTTTGAATTAACTTTTACTAATTTATTTTCCAATGCATAGATAATAATGTGTTGGGGATAATGGACAATCAACCAGAAGTATCCCCTAATTCTGTCCTGCAGCAAAGATGACACAACAAGAATATGTGTTCCCCACACGAGAACTCAATGGTAACAATGACAAACACCACAAGCAACCAAAACAAACAATCACCACAAGAGACAAGGATTTTTACGTGGAAACCCTTACTCGATGTGAGTAAGGGGAAAAACCACGGGGCAAGACCGACAACCAATCCACTACGGTCAAATGGAGCCAAAGTTCTTCCCGGTTTTGTTGCCCACAAAATGGAGGTACAAGCCACACGCACAACGATAGTTCTTATATAAGAAACTAACTATCTATGGGTATACAAAATACCAAATGTGCTCAAATCTTAAGAAGATGAGATCGTTTTCCTATGGGCTCCCGGATGGAGTCCCAAAGTCGATGCTCGGCTCTCTTGAGGTCGTTCCCAACGACCTCCAACTGCACCTCCCTCTCTAGCTAGGCATGCTGCTGCACTTCCAATCTAAACCGTGGCTAGGTCGAGCTCCGAGCTGCTGCTCTTATGAGCTCCTGGCTGCTGTACCCTCTCCCACTCGGTCTCTCCCTCGCATGCATGAAGAAGGATGGGTTTCCCGTAGAAACCCTTGCTGCTGTTGTTTACTGGAATGGGAGGAAGGGGCGTCGTTCACTCTCTGGAATCAGGAACGAATGGGTTCCCTGGAATAGGGGAAAAAAAGGGGCAGCCAATTGGGGTCCAAATGATGGAGAAATATCAAGGAGCCCCCATCAAGTTAGGGCTGGAAATTGCAAATAGCCCAACATAATGTATATTCAAATATAAAACGTTGCCAAAAATAACCGAAATCAGGGGGGGAAAACTAAAACCCTAATTCCTATTATTGACAACTTTATAGATTGATATATATTTATAGAAACATCCAAGTCTCGCATTTAAATTTCAATACACATTATATACCAACGTATAAAATTTCTACATAAAATTTATGGTCAAAGATATGAGATTTGACTTTTAGGTCTGGTTATACATTCACTTTATTTATGTGTAAACTTCAAATAATTCTCTTGAATTTGTTTCAACCCATGTTACCTTAATTCTTTTTGTAACTAGTAAACCAAAATATAAAGAAATTCAATCTTTAAAATATCACAAAAATAAATTATACATACATTTCCTTAATTTATATAAGATTAAGCTTCAATCTTTAAAAATATACCAAAAGTATATTTTTGAAATTAAATTATGTTATTAAATAATAAAATATAAATATTTAACAAATTTATAAAATAAAAAATACAAATTATAGTTCTAATATAATATGAACACTACATTTAACGATATTTTAAGTTCTATGTTTCAGAAAAGTCCCTTATTTTAAAAATGGAATCTTCTACAAAAATGTAGTAAATTATGTATCTACATTTTTTTATTTATCATTTTCTAATTTATGTCATTTAGTATTTATTTCATATTGTAAAATTATTTTCTATTTATGGGACTCTTAAGGTCGTTGCATAGTCGTGTTTGAAGAGGACAAAGCACAGTTGATCAACACGTGTCCATGTCTAATCGAGTTATTTAATATTTGTTAATTGCTGCTACAACCCCAATACTTCACTGAATCACAATGTGCTCCCTTACCATATCACTTTTGTAGTAACACCATCGAAGTTCCAAAGATCTGCCATACAGGGATGCAAACGGTTATTGATGTATCCGTATCCGATCGTCACCGTATCTATTTTTTTTACAGATTTTGACATTTGTACGCATATCCGTTTTAAAATGGATAAGGATATGGATACTATTTTATATCCGCAAGCATTCGTATCCGTATCTGTATATCCTATTTCGTATATAAATATAGTCTTAGATTGAATTTTAACCCAATATAACATAATCCTATACCTTCTTTTATCATATTTGTATAATTTTTTAAAACAAACACATTTAGTAAATTATATCATGTGTTTTCCATTCAATTCGTATATATTTAAGTCAATTTTATAGAGTATTTCTAACACTACTCGTATGCGATTATTATCTATTTTACATCCGTATCCATTTTTTAAGGATATGGTAAGATAGTTTTAATATCCGTCAATATCCGTATCTGCATCCGTATTCATGTTGAAAAACGGATAAGATACGGTAATGCTTGTATCAGTATCTGTATCCGTCCGTTTGCATCTACCGCCGTACCATCTTGGTAATTTACAAAGTATCCTTGCCAGTTCCTGATTTTGCAAATAAGTGCCTCCGGACCTAATAGAACTACTTTTAAACGCTCTCTTTTGCATATAGGTCCATAGAGCTATGGGCATTTATTTATTATACCTTAATTATATAGTTTTTATTATTTAATATATTGTGGGGGAATATTATATATTTTATTTACAAGTAGTTTTTTGCAATTTAATTTTTGTAAAGTTTATATGAAACACTTTCTTTACAAACATATTTTTGTTGTACTTTCTTTGGACACTTTGATATTCTTTTGATTTCTTCAGATGCATTTCCCAGTTGTATTTTTTATTCATATTGATTCGTGTAGTTATTATTAGTTCCTATAAAAAAGATTAAATAGTGTACCACTGCAACTAGTAAAATAATTTAAAACCAAAATATTATTATTTGTACCATAAATAAATAAAATCTCAAAAACACATAAAAAATCAAATTCATTAAAATGCATAAAACTATCTACCATAAATTTAGTACCTAATACATTTTGTTTTTTTCAAAAATATGATAACTTATTATCTTTAGACAATAAAAAACTACATAAAAATATAAAACAACAAAAACAAGTATCAAACATGGCAAATCAATCAAGAAATTAAAAGTAATACAGTAGTTTTATCTTACCATATCTTATTAAACAAAACAAATTTCAAGTCAAACCATTATGTTTTTTAACACTAAAATTCACAGAGACCAAAATAGGACTTTCATATAAAGTATACATAATTTCAGGAAAAAAATATAAATAGCATTTCATTCAATATATTTTTTATATTATTAAAAATACCTAGGTACTTAGATATTATTAGGTTCTATTTTCTATATATATTAAATAACTTAACTTCTCAAAGTTACACAATAGTTTTTCCAAATTCTCAATTAAAAATCAAATTAAATTTTGAAAATTAAAATGAAATAAAAATTTAAAATAATTAAAAAAACATATATCAATATTTTACTTCATATTCGTAAAGCTTCATTGTATCTCATGACTTTGCGAAGCGTGTCCCTTGTCTTTGCATCCACCTCTTCATTTTTTATCATAGGTAGTTGATAGCTAGTTCTTTTATTCTTGTTAGTGCCTTCTCTATGGCTTTATTGCCTCCATCTTCACCATCCATCAGCCAAAGTTGATGCTTTGGCCGAACTTCTAGATCTCGCACTTCAGCATAGGCGCTGTGAATTTGAAGGTGTTGTGGTATCAGTTCCTTTTTCCTTTCTGAATGATAACTTGAGAAAATCATCAATCAAACAAGAGACAGAATTATTTCTTCATAGAAAACCATCTTCCAAGGTAGAAGGGAAAAGTATATTCAATTACACTATGCTGTGGACATTCATAGTATCAATCTGCAATAGCATGATCGACCTTTTCTTGGGGTTTTTTTGGGCTAAAAATGACCCCCTTAAACATGCTCAAGAATTCTCAGATTTCAAGGTATTTTCAAGTACTTCTCTTTACTGTATTAAACCCATTCAGTTGATGAGGTGGTTCAGTAGTCTCTTATTAAAAATATCATGAGATGGCACCTTACAAACTTCCATTTCCTTGAAGAAAAAAAGTTGTTATACATGAAATTTAAATTTTCATTTTTCGCTGAGATACTTTCGATTGTACAGGAACGAGCACATCGAAGTCGGAGAGAGTCCATTCAGCTATCTCTTCCTGCTCGCTGATGAATATTTCAGTTCCTACATCAAGAGAGGTCCAGATCCTTCTTGCTGGCGTGGTGCCTGGATCCTACATTTTCAAGGGAGAAAATGAATTTCATTAAGTCGCCATCGAATACATTGACAAAAATAACCTTATTTACAAAGTTCCGTTGAAAAGCGAAATTTTGAGGAACATTATGCTCGTATTTATCATTATAAAAAGAGCTTTAAATGCTGAGGAACATTAGGACCTTCTATAAAACTTTCATGGCTGCAGGTTAATTGAACTAAAAACAATGTGTTCTTCTCAACATTAGTTACAAACAAATGGGTTATATGTCCAAGTGTTGGAATTATCAGTGGCTCCTTACTAATGATTTGCCTTAGTTCTCCACTCTTCTGAGGAAGGCTTACATCCTCACCTGCATAAGAGCTATAAAAAATATGGCATAACCTATAGCACGGATATAAATTGTTACACAATATTGGGAGAATTTTTCTCATAAAATCAAATTATCAAGGAGTCCAAGATTTTGGTTAGATCAGGTAAACATACTTTCTTAGATCGCCTTCATCATTTGTAAATTCACATGGTCAGAGTCCCGCTCCTTATCTTGCGACAATTATATTAAATCATTCAAGGGATGAGGATTCACATGCATTGGAAGGCTTCTTCTGCTTGCAGTCCTTGGACAATACTAAAATGCTTAAGGAGAGAGGCTGCAATTACAGAAATTGGAAGACCTTCTGAAACCTAATAGTGTTGGGATCCATTAGGATTGGGAATTCTAAAATGGTATAGACTCTTAATCCTAATAACAATTGATTTGTGTTCTATAGAGTCTTTATGGGAGTATGATTAAGTTTTGTGCTTGGGTGATATGTAGACATGGATGGGTGCATTGCTTCCACATGGCAACAGGAGGAAACACTACAAGAGCTAGCAATAATATGAGAGACAGAGAATATTATGAAGAAAATGAGGTAACGAAAAGAGTTATACTTGCTATTTTTCATAGTGATTTTTTTCTCTGATAGTCGTGAGGCAGCTAACCATTATCATATCATGTTGTCTTATTTCCTTATATGCTTTAGTGGCAATGGCCAATTATGCATCCAATCCGGGTCTATCCCCAACAAATGATATCAGAGCGAGGATCAACATCGTCGAGAGGACACGATACAACTGATATCCGAGCCAGGTTTGATGTCGACAAGAGAACACGATGCGACATGTGTGCATTTCTCAGAAGTCGTAAAGAACTAGTGGTGGTTGTCGTTTAGAGAAATCAACGAGAGTTGTCAAAGAATTATGCTAGCAGTGGCCGGTAGGAGATCACGATAGAGAGGAGGAACAATGAAGGTACCCAGTAATGGCTAATGGGTGCGACACTTAGAGGCGGTGAGTTCATACACGAAAGTATTGCAGATGATGTGGACGCACCACTACAGACTCAAGACAATGTGGAGATAACGATGGAATTCAACTTAAGGAAGAGTTTGTTAGAGTTCGGAGACATTATAATTGGGAATCCTAAAAGGATTGGACTCTTAGTCCTAACAAAAAATGAGTTATATTTTATGTAGAGTCTTTATGGGAATAGGACTATGAGTTTGTACTTACCCTAGGTATAGAAGTGGGATGGGACACTACCTCCAAACCACAACAAAAGGAAACTGTAGAGATATTTCTATATTTACGTTTATTTTCTTTTATCCATCTTATGTAATTTACCCATAGGTCTTCTCTATATAAGAGAACCTAGGGCTCTCTGGAATAAACAATGAACTCTCTTCTTCCAACATGGTATCAGAGCCAACCTAAACCCTAGCCGCCCACCACCCTCTCTCGCTTCTCCCGTCGTCGACACCGCCCCCTTCTCTTTTCTCGCCGCCTCCGTCCCCTACCCCACACCTTTCTCTCTTCGCCCCCCCCCACCTCTCTCTAGCCGTCGCCATCCCCCCCACCTCTCTCTCGCCGCCGCCGTCCCCCCCCCCCACCTCTCTCTCGTCGTCGCATATGGATTTGAGTGCATAAGTCTACTTATGCACTCAAATCCGCGGATGTTTATGTAGACATTTGTTCCTCGGTCTACAAACTCTAGTTCTATATATCTGGCAAAAATGTCAGAAAACAAGGTCGACATGCCCTCCATAGTGCTTTCAAAGGTCCAACGCCCATTGTCAAGATGGATGGGACAAACTACGAGCTCTAGATGATGCTGTTCATGAGTCTCATGAAGTCAAATGGTAAGAAGCACATTCTTACCGAAGATGAGTCGACAGAGAAGACTGGGGTTTATACCTCATGGGAGGCCAATGATTCGTACACCAAAGTCTGGCTTTCCAGGTAAACTGACGATGGAGATTACTAATGATGTACTCCATCAGCCCACTGCTAAGGCGATGTGGGACATCCTTGCAGCGACATACTCGCAGGTGTGAAACGAGACAAAGATCCTTCAACTCCAGCATGACATATTTACAGTCAAGCAGAATGGTCGACCTCTGCATTCGTTGTATAAATCCTTGTGAGGGATGTTTGAGAAGCTCTACAATATCAATCCCCTTACTGCGACTCCCGAGCAACAGAAGACGTTTAGGAATGCTACCATGGTGGGGGTCTTACTAGCGGCACTTGACACTGAGTATGATGTTTCTCACTCGTAGATTCTTGCAGATGCTACTATTCCTCCAATGGAGGAAGTGTACCGCAGGCTTAGCAGAATTACAGTCTCATCTACTGCTACTACTCAGACTCCTTCGACGATGGCAGCCTCCAGAGGCAGAGGAGCCTCTTCTTTGTTCCGTGGCCATGAACCTCGTGGTAGAGGTGGTTGCATCCATTAGCCCTGCACATTTTGTCATCGCCCAGGTCATACAGAGGATACATGCTATTCTAAGCATGGTTTTCCAGCATTGACGCGTGTAGCTGAGAACGTTGCATCTCCATCGACATCTGCTTCAGACCAGAGGTGTGAAGAACTTGTTGTCATACTGCGAGATATCATGCCTCCTGCCTCAACATAATCTCCAAGAGGCAACTCGGACATAGCTGCTTCAACCTCTGCCAGTATGTCAGCCACCGCTAACACCTCAAGTAGTGCTTATGCCTTTACTTCTTGTCCTGGATCTGACATTTCAGAATGGATTATGGACTCCGACGCGACACATCATCTTTGTCAAGACAAAGATAAACTTACATCCTATAGGGAGGTTCCACCGGGGCGATCTGTTGTGATAGCATATGAGACCCATTCCCACATCATTGGACAGGGGGAAATCAGTTTGACACCCTCTATACATCTACAGAATGTCTTGCATACTCCAGATTTTTTGATGAATTTATTATCTACCACTCAGATTACGAAGGATTTGTACTGTCACGCTATTTTTGACCCATCGTCTCTTGTTTTTAGGACATTCTTACGGGCAGGGTGATTGGTTGTGACTGTGAGCAGGATGGTCTCTATCGTTTGGTCTGAACTCCTTATGTTGGCATCTCCTCTCAGTCAAGTAGACCAGTCTCTCCATTTACATGACATCTACACTTTGGCCATCTCCCTCTTCAGAAGATCTGTCATATCTTGTCGCAGATTTCACCGAGTTTTTCTTTTCAGTGTGAAGCGTGTTTGTTGGGAAAGCATTACAGATCTGCTTTACATAGTCGTCAATCTCAAGTAGTAGCTCCCCTTTTGAATTATTTCATGTTGACATTTGGGGTCCGAGTCGTATTCCTGATCACCAGGGACACAGGTTTTATCTAGTTATTGTTGATGACTTTTCTCGGTTGTCATAGGTATTCTTGTTGTAGAATAAATCTGAAGCAGGGGATGTGATCCAAAATCTTATAAATGAAGTGCAGAATGTTTTTTATTCTACTGTGAAATTTGTCCGTATGGATAATGCTTTGAAATTTTGTACTCATGCTCTTTCACATTTCTACTTGTCTCAAGGCATTATCCATCAAACAACTTGTGCTTACATGTCTCAACAAAATGGCGTTGTAGAGAGAAAGCATTGTCATCTTCTTGATATCACTCGGACTCTACTTATCCAAAGTTGTGCTTACATATCCTTTTGGGGTGATGCAGTCCTTATGGCATGTTATATGGTGAATCATATGCCATCCTCTGTCTTAGGTGAGAAAGTTCCTCTTTTCATTGTTTTCCTGGCAAGGAATTATTCTCACTTACTCCTCATGTCTTTGGCTCAGTTGCCTTCATTTACCAGTTGTCTCCGGGACTTGACAAGCTCTCACCTAGGGCTGTCAAGTGTGTGTTTGTTGGGTACTCTCGGACTCAGAAGGGTTACCGATGCTATGACCCTTTGAGAAGGAAATATTATGTCAATGTCGATGTTACCTTCTTTGAGTCTGTGATGTATTTCTCTCCTGCAAATGACAGGTTGGCTTCCTCTACATCTGATAATGAGATTTATGTGTCATCTCCTCCTCTGTGTATGTCTGTTCTCATACCAGTTCCTGTTGTTCCACCACCACCACCATCACCACCACTACCACCTCCACAACCACTTGTTTTATCTTTACCGAGATTTTATACTCGTCGGTCTGTCCCTGTTCATGGTACTCGTCAATCATCCAACACGCCTCAGGTTTGTACAAATAATATTACTAACAATGGACTTGAAAATGTGCAAGTGCAGAGATCTTTGCAAGAGAATAACATACCGGTGAGTATTGTTTCTGATGATCTGAATGTACCTATTGCCTTACGGAAGCAGAAGCGTACTTGTGCATTATATCCGCTTGCTTCATATATTTCATTCCATCGTCTCACAGGGGACTTTCAAAGGTTTGTTGTGGCCCTCTCTACCGTGGAAATACCATGGAATTATCAGGATGCCTTGAAGATGAGCTGCTGGCATTCAGCCATGGAGAATGAAATGGATACTTTGTAGTCGTGGGGTACATGGAGGTTGGTTTCTGCTCCTCCATGAGCTTTTATTGTCAGTTGTAAATGGGTGTTTACTATCAAATATCATGCATATGGTAGCCTTGATCGTTACAAGGCAAGGCTAATGGCGCGTGGGTTCACTCAAACATACGACGTGGATTATATGGACACATTTTCTCCAGTTGTGCGTCACTCGACTCTACGTGTCCTTTTAGTTGTTGTGGTACGTAATTGGCCCTTGTTTCAGCTTAATGTTAAGAGTGCTTTTTTGTATGGGGATCTGCAGGTATATGTAGCAGCCTCCGAGGTTTGCTGCTGAGGAGGAGAGTCAGATGGTGTGTAGACTTCACAAGGCAATATATGGCCGTAAACAAAGCCGGTGGGAGTGGTTTCAAAAGCTTTCTGACCTAATTCAAAAGCAAGTGTTCAAAAGATCAAATGCAGATCATTCTTTGTTTGTCCATAAGACTCCCAGAGGTACCGTCATTATCATTGTATGTTGATGATATACTTGTTACGGTAGATGATATGCAAGGGATAAAGATGGCAAAAGTATTTCTAGGCCATCAGTTTGTTACTAAAGATCTTGGCAACCTACGGTATTTTCTGGGGTTAGAATTTGCTAGGAATGCACAGGGTCTTGTGATGACCAAAAGGAAGTATATTACAGACATGCTTGTTGAGATAGGCATGATCGGGTGTCGACCCTCGACTACTCCCATGGATCCTAGCATGAAATTATATGATGATGATACAGATGAGGTTGATAGGAGGAGATATAAAGATATGGTGGGAAAGCTTCTCTATATTACTATCACTAGACCTGATATCGCTTTTGCAGTAAGTCGGGTGAGTTAGTTCATGGAACAACCCAAACAAGTACATATGGATGCCATATACATGATATTCAGATATCTAAATTCGTCTCCAGGTGCAGGACTACTATTCAGGAAAGAAACAAATATTTCTGTTTCTGCATGTGCTGATGCAGACTATGCAGGATGCTCTAGGGATCGGAAGTCTACTTCAGGTTTTGCAGTGTTTGTTGGCAGTTCTTTGATTTCTTGGAAGAGCAAGAAACAAACAGTGGTGGATAGATCTAGTGTTGAATCTGAGTATAGGGCCATGGCACAAGCAAGTACAGAGATGATGTGGGTTCGAGCTGTGTTAGAAGATTTGCATATAGATGTACCTTTACCCATGCAACAATGCGATAATCAAGCAACGCTATTCATTGTTTATAATCCTGCATTTCATGAAAGAACAAAGCATATTAAGGTAGACTGCCACTACACTAGAGATGATTCAAAAGGGCTTGATTTCTACTTCCCATGTCAGTTCAAGAGAGCAGACTACAGACATCTTTACCAAGCCATTGCTAAGAGGGCCATTCTAGAAGTGTTCTTCCAAGCTGAGCATGATTGACATATATGCTCCATCTTGAGGGGGAGTGTAGAGATATTTCTATATTCTATGTACCGTTTTCTGTTACGTTTAATTTCTTTTATTCATCTTATGTAATTTACCCATAGGCCTTCTCTATATAAGAGAGCCTAGGGTTCTCTGGAATAAACAATGAACTCTCTTCTTCCAACAGAAACAACACAAGAGAATGCAACAATGAGAGAGAGGGTTGGATTAAAAAAACAATGTGAGATAGGTAGAAGAAAAGGAAGAGAGCGGGGGAACGGAGAGAGTTGTACTAGTTATTCTTATAGTGGTTTTTCATTTATGGTGGTCTTTGAGAGGTAGTTGGCCATCATTATATCGTGTTATTTTATTATTCATGCAATTCTGTGATGGTGGTCAATTGCGCATATATTTCATACTCCAACAATACCTTGCCAAAACATATGAAACTAAGAGGATTTGGGGGCTTAACCATGATGAAGCCTAACCTTAAGTGTCTTGGATGATAGAAAGATATTGTAAACCAAAATTGCCTACTTTATAGGAGAAAGCCCCTAAATAACTGAGTATTTTTTCTTCATTAGCCATTTGGATGGTAGTTAATTCCAAGCTACATATAAAACTCGATATGTTGATATTTCTACAAAGTATATTCCCCTTTGTGACCTCTCATGGGATTCCAATTTAAATGGTAATGATGGTTGTCGCATTATATAGATGTTGTTACTAATGAACCCTAAGTCTGCATAAAGGTATTTCAATTGGTTTTACTAATGTTGTAAGTTCAGTGCCTATGTGCATTGTAAAAAGAGGTGCATCAACTGATTTCACTGCCATGTATTTTTAGTATTATTATTTACATTTACAAAAAAATATTCATAAAAAGTTTTAGATATCTATATGTTGATATGCTTTGAGTCCTAACCATCTATTCGGTTGAATCTAGTTGAAGAACCATTTTCTACACTCCCCACAAGAAGGGTAGGCGAAGCCCACTGCTATACTATACCCTACCAGCACGAGGATTTCGTTTCCCAATCAGCGAGTCAGTGGTGGAGAAGGTCCTGGGGTAACAGGTATGCCCCCTTCCCTTCCGAGGTTGAAAGGGCCATGCCCACATCTCGAAATGAATTCTTTAAAGTAATTATATTTATCTGTCTTTGGGATCCATTTAATTGAGGGTGTAGTACATAAACTTCCTATGTTTAGGTTTATATATCATATGTATTTTCCCCTTCGCCACAAAAAAGTGAGAATTATCGCCTCCCAAGGACGTAGCCCAGTTACAGGTGAACCTTGTAAATACGCGTGTACTTGGTTTACTTATTTCTTTGTGTTTGTTTACTTCCGTTACTCGCAAGAAATTGGGATCAGAGCATCGAATTCATCTGGATCACTAAGCAGATGATGTTGCATAATCTGAAAATCAAGAAATTCACATGAATGAATGGATTCAGTTTATGGCAAATCAAGATGTATGCCCTTCTCAAGTAGTAGGCCATCTTAGTGACGTTGGACTAGGGGAGGATGAAGACACTCGAGCTCTCTGAGCTAATGGCATAGGAAGATAAAGCACATTCAATTATTATGCTTTATTTGACAAACGAGATTATCACGGAGGTCATCGATAAGAAGATAGTTGCGAGCCCGTAGTTGAGGCTGGCATCTTTATACATGACGAAGTCTCTGACCAAGAAGTTGTTGGAGCAATGTCTATTTTCTCTCCACATATAAGAATGTACTTCTCTACGTCTAGGTCGCTTAAATACATTGTTGATGGATATAAGAAATTTAGATGTTAAGATAGAAGATAAGGATGTTGCCTTTATTCTATTAGTTTCGCTTCTACTGACACATGAAAATTTTGTCTAGTCATTTATTAGTGGAAGGGAAGAGACAACCCTAGAGGAAGTCTACGAGAGTTTGCAACTTTGCATATGCATGAATTTTGACGCACGGCTACTAGCAAGCTAGACTCCTAGGTTGTGGGATTGGTAACGACTCATGAGAACAGTCATAGTGATTCTAGGAATGCAATGAAAGGAAAGCAAAAGTTGAAGTTGAAGAATGTTCACAAACATAAGTTCATCTGTAATTAATGTAAGGAACCTGTACATTCGAAGAAATACTACCCAAAAAAGGAAGCAAAGGCCACAATTGTTGCAGTGGCTCAGGGAGTTGCATGTTCTAAAGATGACTTTGTCATCAACATCACATATGCAAGGTTAGTGAATGGCACATGCATGTTCTAAAGATGACTTTGTCATCAACATCACATATGCAAGGTTAATGAATGGCACATGTATACTTGATTCATGTTGTTCTTACCACATAATTCCTAATGAATATTTATTATGCATATATGAGAAAATAAATGGTGGAAACATCATCATTGGGAATGATGCACCGTGCAAAATTGCATGATCGATTGTGTGAAAATCAAGATGCGTGATGGAGTCGTGAGGATAGTGACAAAAGTTCATCATATTGCTATTCTGAGAAAGAAGATGATATTCCTTAGAGTTTTGGACTTTAAAGGATTTAGATATAGCGCTGAGGGTGAAGTTTTGTCGGTTGTCGAAGATAGGGTTATTACTATCAAGGGTAACAAGTATAAGACCCTATACATCATGCGTGGGTCTATAGTACCTAGTTCGGTTGAAGTGGCATCCCAAGCCATTAAATCAAAATAAGAGTTTGGCGGAGACACATGAGTCAGATAAGGATGAATATCCTCAATCAGAAAGATCTCATCGGGAATCTCAAAGGATCCAAGTTGTAATTCTGTAAGCATTGTGTGTTTCAGAAACAATAAAAGAAGCAATTCAAGAGATTACATAACGAAGGAGACTCTAGACTACATCCATGCTAATTGTCAAAGCGCTTCCCAGGTCCCATTTATTAGAGGTGCCAAGTATTTCATGTCTATAATTGATTATTATTGCAGGATGATTTAGATTTCATGATGAAGCACAAGAGCGAGGAATTTCATATTTTCAGATAATGGAAGATCTTAATGGAGAATTATACTTCTAAGAAGGTCAAGTGTCTGCATAATGATAATGGATTGGAGTTCTTTTCTTCCGAGTTTAATGAGTTCTACAAGGAGAAGGGTGTTACTAGAAACCCCATTGTCTTAGATATGCTACAACAAATTAGAGTTGCCAAATAAATGAACATGATGTTTCTGGAGAGATAGCAAGGCGTATGTTCTCAAATGCCGGTCTTGATTGAGCATTCTGGGCTTAAGCTATGAATATAACTTGTTACTTGGTGAATTGGAATCCTGCATCTGGTATCAACTGAAAGACACTCATTAAGGTATGGTACGATAACCGTATTGAATATCTATCTTTGGTCGTGTTGCATTTTACCATGTTAGTGAAGGAAAGTTAAAATTAAGGGCAAATAAATGAAGTTTCTAGGTTATGAAGTAGGAGTAAAGGGATATATAATCGAGTCCACGTATGAGCATAAAATAATTGCCAGTAGGAATGTTACTTTTGTGAGAATTATATACTCACTCAAGTGTCGAGACTGTTGTTGGGGACAAGTGATGATATCTACATACAGGTGGAGCTTGAATTATCACCAAGTACTGATCAAGCAGTCGATCACACCACTTCTGATCAGGTTGATGTTGAGCAAACTGAAGTTAAATAATCAGAGGATGCAACATAATGTTATTACCGATCGGCTCGTAGAGAGATACATCCACTTCAGAGATATGGTTGCATTTATATTACAGGTTGTTGAAGAGGCAGAGTCTCTAGAGCCATCTACTTACAAAGAGGTTGTAGTAGGTCATAATCCGGGTAGGTGATGTGGTCATTCACAATAATCAAACATGGGAGCTTGTCAAGTTGACAAAGAGGGGGGAAGTCGTTGGCTGTGAATGAGTCTTACAGAAATAGACAAGATTCTCATGCAGTGAAGGCATCAATGACAAGAGGCGTCTAGTTGCGAAGGGATACAATTAGAAGGAAGGCGTGAACTATAATGATGTATTCACTCTCGTTGTAGTACATCAATGTGATTACAGCTTTCTTGCATGGTGAATTTGAAGAAGACATTTCATTGAGTCAACTAGAGGGATTCACATTTCAGGAAAATGAAAAACATGTGTGCAGATTGAAGAAGTCCTTGTATGGGCATAAGCAGTCTCCTAGACATTTATACAAAAGATTTGACAATTTTATGATGGGTCTTGGGTTCAACAGGTACTCATATGATTGTTGTGTTTATTACAACAAGGTGGAGGATGGGTCCTTCATTTATATGTCGCTCTACATAGACAACATGTTGATTGATGCCAAGAAGAAAAATAATGTAGATGATATAAAGAAGCTCCTTAATTTAGAGTTTGACAAGAAGGACCTCGGTGCAGCGGAGAGGATTTTGGGGGGTGGAAATCATCAAGGATCATGCAGAAGGAAAACTTTTCTTATCTTAAAAGAACTATGTTGAGAGTTTTTAAGAGATTTGGGATTTCTACAGCCAAGCTCTTGAGTGCACCATTTGTTGTAAATATTCATCTTTCGATTTCTTTTGCACTTTAGTCGAATGTAGAGAAGGAGCATGTGCGATCCTTATACCAATAAAAATAGGAGTCTTATCTATGTAATGGTATGTACAAGACCATATATTGCTCATGCTATTATTGCGGTTACAAAATTCATGAGGAATCTATGGAAGGAGCATTGGTAGGCAATCAAGCGAATTTTTCATTAGTGGAAAGGAACATCTGACATTAAACTCATTTACAAAAGTGATTTAGAATGTTCGGTTGATGGATATTCAGATTCAAACTATGCTACAAATGCTGATGTGAGGCGATGAATGACGGGATATGTCTTTACTTTGAGGAGTTTTGTCATTAGGTGAAAGACTACCTTACAACCATCAGTTACTTTATCTACCACAAAGGCAAAGTATATGGCTTTCACAAAAGTTGCAAATGAAGACATCTGGCTGAAAGGTTTAGTTGAAGATCTCGATTTAAAACGGTATCATACTATCGTATATTGTGATAGTCCCAATGCAATATGCCTTGCTAAGGATCATGTGCAACACGAGAGGACCATGCATATTGGTGTCAAATATCATTTCATTCATTCTAAGAAGAGGATCAAGGTGAAGGAAATTGGCACATCAAATAATCTAGTTGATATGTCACAAAGGCAATTCCTAGTAGTAAGTTCAAACATTGTTTGGACTAGCTCAATATTGACAGTTGGCAGTAGCTTCAGGAAGAGGTAGCAATGGCAAAGCTTGATAGAACTTCGTAGAAGATTCGTTTCAAGGTGGAGATTGTTGATATGCCTTAAATCCTAACCATCTATTCTACTGAACTTAGTTGAAGAATCATTTTCTGGACCCCCCACAAGAAGAGCGGACGAACCCTACTGCCATATTATATACTGCCAACATAGGACCTCGCTGCTCGATTAGAAACTCTATATTCTTTTGCATGTGAAGTGAAAAAAATGAGGAAGATCTTTGTAATACCCATTTTTTAAAGAAAGTGTTGAAGAAGAAAAGGCAAACCTGGTAAAAGTAAAGCCTGCTGGAGAGTCCGCCAACATCAAGCTCCCATGTCCTCGGGTCCCCTATCCATCCTTCTCCTTGTTTTGATGGATACCCATAGCTTGCCCATATAGGATGCGGCAATATCTGGACTATCTCTTGCGCTTGGGGATTGCTATAAGGATCACATAGGCTGCAAGGACCTTCAAGGTGCCCTGCGTTTCCTGGAGCACAATAGTAATGGTAGGCTCCATAGGGGAAGTTGGCAGTGTCATTCCTATATATCTTCCTGTCATTTGGATCGATGTGGTATGGTGGGCAGTTCTGGAGGTTTTTGGGGCTGCACCACGAAGGGGTCTGCGGGTTGATGATCATCTCACTGTATCGGGTGACGTCGGTCAGGACGTCGCCATCGCACGGGCTGCCGTTGTTCTTCCAGCAGCTGCCCATGTCCATGAGGTAGAATTGACTCTTGGGTCCTCCCCCTTGTTTGATGTCCAGTGTCAGCCTCACCTTGAAGTTGGGCGACTCTGGGAGCTGCAAATGCAGATTAATTACTTGAATGTAACGCATCGCATAGGTTGTCAACTATTCGAGGAAAAAAAACAGATTTTTATGAATTGAAAGACCTTCAAGAGCAAATAAAAGTCAAGAGTTTCCTCAGGAAATATTAATTTGTGGGGATTGGATGCTAACTTTTTAGCAGCATTGATGGGCATTTATAAGACTAATAATGAGCTTCCTTCCAAAAGCAAATAGATAGATGAGCAATGAAAAGGACTCACAATCTTCATCATTCCTCTGGTCTCGTAATGGTAACCACCGGAGAGCCCTCTGGTCGCATCAGCCCTTAGGTAGAGCATCAACCACGGGTACCTCTTGCTCGTCCGCACCTTGTGCCCAAAGACCCAGCTGCCATTCCCGGCCGTCTTCTCCCACACCACCTCGAAGTAGGAGGAAGAAGACCCAGCAACCCCTCCGTCCAAGTCGTAACTCCCGTTGAACCACCCCTTCATCTGCCCCGTCGTCGGGTCGTACTTGGTCCTCTCAACGTACAGCAGCGGCTGGTTCATGCACCCTCGTCCGAAGCACGGGAAGTTCCCCGTCTGCGGGAAGGGAGCGACCCTCCGGCCGTTGAGCGGGCAGAGGGCGGAGGTGGTGTCGAAGTTGCCGTTCTTGAGCATGACCATCCAGAAGTGCCATGGGGTCGGGGTGTCGTCGACCTCGCAGAGGGTGCCCAGGTAGAGCTCCTTCTCCACGGCATACAGGTCCACGTCGCTCACGACCTTCCCTCCTGGGAATGGGGTTCCTACTCCGAGCTTGTTTGCAGATTCCGGCACCTTGTGATCAAGATCCTTCCCTGTTATTTTGGGCATGCAATTGAATCACATAAATATAAATATCATACAGCGGCTCTATATATATTCTTGACTTCCACTGCTGCACGTTCATTCCATGCATGGAAAATAAATCAGATAAATATAAATCACAAACAGAGCTCTATATTCTTGACTTCCAGGGGTGTTTCTTTTATTTATCCTACGAGTATGATTTATCACCCTTCACACTACCCTTTTTTTAAAAAAAACATCACGTATTACTCCTTAAAAATTGATAAAGAATAATATACATTGTCTATTAGTTCAGTACCAATATGTTATTTATCTGACAGGAAGACCTTATTGCCGTCATCTTTTCTATCTTAATGCCTCTTATTTAATTTATAGATTGGCACAATATATGCCCGCAGATGAAGGCTTCTTCTCCACATGTTATTTAGGGCTGGTGATGATGGTGAACTCGCAGCTATGTAGAGGAAGCCAACGGCTTCGCCGGAATCTTCCAGGAGCACAAGTACAACAAGTAAATTAAGAAGCTCCAGGAATGCAAGCACATCTCCGGCATGGACGGTGTCAATGACACCCCTCCCTCAAGGCCACCGACATCGGCATCATGGACTGGACCCATTAATCCTTGTTCACTAAGAGGTCGGAAGTCGGAGGAGACGATTGTGAATCGTGATGTTGTGGCTGATGTCTAAGTCCAGTATCATCCAGAGCTTGCCTATGGTGTATCCTGGACTTAAAGACATCGTGCAACCCATGCTATATTCGTATCTATAAATGAGGGGCATTTTCGTCTTTAAGATAGAAAATATGACGGTGGTGAGGTCTTCTTGTCAGATAAAGATCACATTGTTATCAAACTAATAGAGATCGTACCACATTGTTACTTTTCAAGTTCGAGTATAACATTGAAATTTATTGTATAGTTCAAAGACTTTTGTGTAATTTAGTCAGAAAAACTCTCAAAGAAATGAGAATCGAAAATAAACCAATTTATTCATTATTCCAAACTCCCTATTGGCCAAGATATCAAGAAGAAATAAGGAGGGACAAAGGGCAAATACAGAATCCCATGTTCTTGTTTGATTGATTTGAATGATAAGCGATAAATGTTGTAGACAAATGCATAATGGATGACGTACTCCCGAGAAATGAGATCTTCTCTCGCATCGAAATGGGTCTGTTCGGGTGTGGGAAAAGCACTGCTTAATCCAAAATAAAATTACTTTATTCTTAAATAAAATAATCACATCATGATTACATTATTTGCAGCATCTTTGTCTGTGGTATCTCACACTTCTCTTTCCCATAATAGATGTGGGTGTGAACTATGACGCGAATCTAACTTCTAATAGTTGGCATGAACGCATTGTTTATTTATTTTTTAATGAAAGTCTGAGTGCCTATCTAGCTGGAAGGGATTATCTTTCATATAATCATTTCATAAGAATACCATAACATCACATAATAAAGCTTTCCCTAACAAAAAGGAAAGAAACCCTGGAATATATAAAAGCATATCTTTGATTAGAACCCCAACCATCATTGTTCGTCTGTCAAAACTTTCAATCAAAGCAAGTTAGGAAGGAATCGTGATTGTCGGATGCTATAAAATTTTGTACAACAAAAGATTCCCGAGTAGTTTGTAACTTTCAAATGAAAGCCCATTGGAATCTCTTTTCCGATGAAGTGGCTGCAAGGCATTATCGTTTAGAAATGAGAGACAACCTTTGACTCCAGTGGAATCTCTCTCCGTTTAAGATGGTTCAACAAACCCACACTTGATCTCCCTGTCGTTGCTTAAGTGGCGAATATTGCACCCTTTTTTTCTCATGTTAAACCTATCACGTAGCTTGATCCATATCGTTTCTGTAGTGAACTAAGGGAAAACTCGGAAGGATAGAGGTGCAAAAATCCCTTATTTATTTGCCAGGATTTAAATACAGAAATAGCGGTCGCCACGCCTTTCCTTTGCAATCGTAGAATTGACATCCAGTTAATTAGATTGAAAAGAGCATCAGCATTGCCCTTTATAATGTATATCTTTTCATGAGAGAAAGGGTCCTGATCAGGACTAAAAATAGCATGAAAATCAGATTTAAACTACGTTTTCACTAGTAATCTATCCACCTAGATAGGAATGTTGAAACAGCTGAGGGCGCTTGATACGAGGATCGTCTGCTGTAGTATCCCCTGCTGTAATGCAAGGATACGTCACGATGGTGAATGGACAACCCAGATCGAGGGCCGACTATCTCTGAGACGACCCGGTCCCCGATCGCAAGGGTTCACGGTTATCGAGGGCGAGCGGCCCTATGCTGTTACAGCACTCTGCAGAGGATCGATCCTCTCTGGTAATCGAGCAGCATCCAAACATGACCTTATAGCTTTCGTCCTCTCAATATTTACAGTTGCATATGATATATAATCTCCCTCTCCTATCTTCGATTCATGTTTCTGCCACGGCATTAAGGGCAAGACTGTGGAGTGCATGAATGAAATCGTGCCTTCTGTATATTTGTAATTTACTGATATTATAGATATGTAGAACACTGCATTGCATTGCATATATATCTGGATAGAGAATGATAGGGAGGACCTGAGAGATCAAAGCAGTCTGCAGCTCTGGGGCTGCCCATGGACGGGGCTTCACTCCCCACCTCATTGCAGAAGTTCCAGCCTTCGAACGCCACTCTCAGGCCGTCGGTGGTCATTCCGGGGTCCCCGAGGGCGGAGATGTAGCGAGGTTGGGCGGCGCCGTTGTGTGGGAAGAGGAGGAGGAGGGGGAGGAGGAGGTAGTGGAGGTGGCGGTGTTGCGGCGATGGCATAATGTCCATTGTGTTGTTCTCAAGGCGGTGGGAGGGAGGAGCGATGCGGTACGAGATGGTGCACCCGTGATATAAGATTGTGTGCATTTATTTTTTATTCTTTGGCTATTACAGAGAGAGGACAGCCCTTTGTTTCCTTTCCTGTCAGGTTGTCTGTTGCTCGGTCCTGCTTTGATTCATTCGTCACCTCCTTTTTTGCACGACAGCCCCTGAAATATTTTGCAATTACATGATAACTCCTTTGATTTTTCACAAATGCGTAAGGATCAAAGAGTAATTGGAGCTTATGGAAAAGGTCTTTCCAAAATACAGATATTTCTTTGAAGGCACACGACGAAACTATTTGCCGAAAAAGGATCTAATCTGTAATATTTGGTGTTTGAATTAACCATTTTATTTTACGAAATAAGTACATGTTTGGTGCTCCATTAATTATGAAAAGATTTATTGCCAATATTATGCATTGCAACGGTACCTAGCAAGGTTTAAAATACCAGATTGGACCGACCGGTCGGACCGATTGGACCTTGAACCGGCTCCAACCCAATCGGTTCAGCCGGTTTTATGTAATTAATTTCAAAAAAAAGAAAATAAAAAATCGGGTCTAACCGGTCAGTCAAACCAGGTTGACCCGGGTGGTCGGACAGGGTTAACCCGGGCAGGCTGGGTCGATCCGGATTGACCCAGTTTGATGGTTTGGTAATTTTTAAAAAATAAAGGTTTAATAATAAATAATTGGATTTTCATCATTTGTGCCTTCTTAACTTCTGCAATATCAGTTATGTCCCTCTCTTTTTTAGAATATAAGTTGTGCCACTACTTTCTTAGAATAATTTTCTAGAAGCGACTATAAATAAATGATCACAACATTGTATTCATATATAATGCTAGAAAATATGACTAACATTTGTAGAGTTTTACTTGAATTAGGCAATCATGTTATTCTATTGAAAGATTTGACATTTTAAACGTTTATTTCATTGATATATAAATACATACTTACATATATGTATCTGGTTTTTTCGGTTCAAAAAACCTATTTGACCGGTCAGACCAATAAATTAAGCCCCGGTCCGATTTTTCCCAAGTCGATAGGAATGATGATGTCATGCTGACATCATCACACGTCCGATCATTTGAACCGACCGTCCGACTTGGTTGGACGAAATCAAAGACTAACCGGTTCAATGTCCGATTCGATTTTTAAAACATTGGTACCTAGAGTTCATATTAGTTTGTGTTAGTAATTTAAAATTTCCAGACGTTCGAGTATTGGGATATTTACATGCATGCCTCTGTATAATTCTATAATTATATCATAACCCCTTCATAATTCAGAAGTTACACCACAATCCATGAATAATCACTCCATCTTACGTCGTGTACGATGTGATTATTCGTACAATAACGCGAATACAGAGGAAAACAAGGAATTTATATCGAAAGGACAAGAGATTGCCATTAAAAAAGCAACACCAAATTACAAAGCCTCTTCTCATGTTTAAGATACTTATCTCC
Organism: Ottelia alismoides; assembly: GCA_037367405.1. NCBI lineage: Eukaryota > Viridiplantae > Streptophyta > Magnoliopsida > Alismatales > Hydrocharitaceae > Ottelia > Ottelia alismoides. Next base: position 490,758 of record JAZKJV010004294.1, on the reverse strand, counting down.
CCCTAACAACCACGTGGTGGGAATTGGCCTTTGTCCTCGTCGCCATGGATAGCAAAACCATTGCTGCAGCCGTCACACTTATGACTAATCCAACTGCTCGACACACCCACTGCAACTACGACAACTCCATCCTCCTAGGTCAACCAAAATAACCATAAGTAAAGGAATTTTCACACCACAAACCTTAAAAATTTTGTAATTAATCTTCTCAATCATGTATTCTTTGTAATTATCACATAAATCTCATAAACTTGCTCCGTCTTACGTTACAACCTCTACCGTCAATTGCAACTCTTGCTGAGTTAATATCTTGGGCCAGTCTTGAGATATTCGAACCAAGAAGATCTAACAACGGACTGGACAGAGACTGTGCAGATTAAGTAGTGTTACCAAGCAATCGACAAGAAGAAAATCACCTATCCATTGCGTAGCCGCCTTGTGTGGAAATCTCACTTGAGAGAGTCCTAAGTCACTCGGTAAGGTTGTCGTGCGAGTTTAAGAGTATGACTTGTCAACCCTAAGTTGGATTGATGGTCAGAGACTATCTATAATAAGGGTAGAAAGAGCACAAAAGATGACATTTATATGTCCCACATTCGGGCACGAGAAGGCAACAAAGTTCAATTCCAGAGTCTGATATTAGATTAGGACAGAGTGGAGCAGCCGTGACATTAAGTTCCCGTCAATTGGATCTCATTGGTGCCACCTAAACTAGATATTCAGCAGCGGAGGTGTGACGTTTGGAGTTGTCGTTCATGCACATGCCCCGCTAGAAACAAAAAGAAATAGGAACATAGTTCCGGAATCTAGGGATCATATTCTTCTCCAATTTGAGTTTTGCTTCATTCTCGAATTCATTCAAGGACGTATTCAAAGACATTTTGAATGTCGGGTTTGTGGATTCCGAACAGCTATAGTGATCGAACCTAATAAGATAGCAATTACGACCCATGAAGTGATAAGTACTCGAGCATGTACTTGTAAACCTCCTACTTGCCAATATCAAAGTTGGCTTGGCCTACCTCTACACTTGATATCTCATATAATCCATTGAGTTTGTTAATGGAACACGGTATAACATTCATATTGTCCTCCGACATAAACTGAATTGCAGTCGATGAGTGCTAAAGCGTAGGGTTTTTCATTTGTTTGATAGTCAAGACAACATATGAAGATGATTTTATGGGAAGGATGCAAAATGAAATATTTTGAAAAGAAAGTAAACGGTGATGTCTCCCCCGCTTAAGATATGTTATAGATAGATAGATTCATGTTTGTTTGATAGCAAAAAAATCTATTGTCAGAAAGGGGGAGTGTATTTTGAAGAAATCTTCTTACATCTCAACACATGTACTACTAACCATAGTTGCAAATTAGAATCTAAAGCATGAATAATTAGATGCAATGACAGCCTTTTTATATAAATAATTAGAAAAAAGATATCTCGATGAGTCAACTAGAGGGTTTGGCTATTTAATGTAAGGCCCTGTTTGGTTGGAGAATAAGCCCTGGAATAAGGGGCCAATTCTCCTCCTGACACGGTTCCCAGTGATACGACTATTCTCCATTATTCCATCTTATTTCACTCTTATTCCTATCTTTATCCCACATTACTTACCTTTATTTCACCTTATTCTCCTTATTCCTATTCTCCAGACAAACAAAGAATAGACCCTTATTCTCCTTATTCCCCATCCTTATTCCTGCTTATTCTCGAACCGAACGGGCCCTAAGGAAGATAATGTTCGCCAGCTTAAAAGTCCTTTAGGGTGGATATTCGGAATTTGGTTTGAAAGATCTTGATATGGCACTAAAGATTTCGGGGATGAAGATTTATAGGAACCATCAGCAAAATTACTTTTTTGTAACATATTAGTTATATTTAGAATGTACCATCAAGATTTAAGATGCGTGTAACGAAGCCCTTCAATGCTCCATTCACTATACAAGTGTCAGGGACCGTATGCAAGATACCTTTCTTATTATATACTAGTGGCTCAACCCACGCTAAGCTGTGGCACAACGATCTATTTATACTACATAAGACTACTATAGATAGTTGTAACGATACTGCCAAATTATATTTAAATTTCACATATATTTGGACCAATATTAATGAATTATCAAAACTAAATTTTACGAAATAATTAATGTTTTTGTACTGAAAATGACTGCAACGGATAACAAACAAAGTGACAACATTATTATGATTGCAATCATATCATATACTATATTGTTTCAAATTGAAAAAGTTCTAATTTATAGTACATATATATAATCTAGAGAAAAATGATCCTACTCCATGAAGTAGGTAACTTACCAACTCCACTTTTATTTTTTTTAATTTTTTTATTTTTTTTAAAAATGCTTCCATGGATTTTCATAACTATATCCCTCTCGTCAGAAACAGAGACTCCTACGGCCTTCATCCATACAATCATTTTTTAATGGTCAGAGATTTGCTGTATTTTACCTGTTCTGGATGGAGACCGTAGGAGTCTCTGTTTCTGACGAAATTTGAATGACATAATAGAGAAATATAGTTATGAAAATCCATGGAAGGATTTTCCAAAAAAAATAAAAAAAATGGAGAAAATGAAAATGAAGTAGGTAAGTTACCTACTCCATGGAGTATGATCACTTTCCTCTATAATCTATAATGTATATATATGAGGTTGGGGAACTTGCACCATGACGCATGTAATTTTACATGCACGGCGCCACAAACGCTCATTTTTTTAAATGAAACTTTATGGAAGATACTCAGTATTATTACTGGAATATGTATTCAAATTTTGTATAAAACAGACATTCTTAACATGCCCATCTGGACAACTCAATTTCAGCAATTCTGATACCCTTAAAATTTAACAATCTTGATGGAGAGGTTAGAAGTCTTTAATTAAGTTAAATTTTTGATGATATCATGGTTATATATGATGATCTAAATCCCACATGATTTTATTTCAAAAAAAAACAGAAAACAAGACTTTATGACACCGGTGCATGTAAAGTTACATGCACCTTGGTGCAAGCTCCCCAATCTCTCTCTCTCTCTCTCTCTCTCTCTCTCTCTCTATATATATATATATATATATATATGAGGAGTGATCCTATGAGAGCCAAAACCTATGAGAGCATGAGAGAATACATTCTGGACCACTAGTTTCAATCAGGAGAGAGAAGACAGAATCTAGTGGTCCAGAATGCATGCTCACATTTTTTTGCTCTCACAGGATCACTCATATATATATATATATATATAGAGAGAGAGAGAGAGAGAGAGAGAAAGGGCGCCTACACCTGAGGGATTTTTTCATTATTTTTTGATTATGTTGAAATGAAACCTTGAAGGAATTAGATCACTATATATCACCATGGTGTCATTCAAATTCAATTTAATTCGAGACTCCTATCATCTCCATCAAGACTACCAAATTTTAACGGTCTCATAATTGCTGAAATTGATCCATTCTAGATGAACGTGTTAGGAATGTTTGTTTTGCATAAAACTTGAAATACATATTTCCTTCAATATATTAAACAAATGCCCCTAAGGTTTCCTTCAAAAAATCTCAAAAAAACATGAAAAAACGTTCGGGTGTAGATAGTTACCTACACTCCTGACATAGTCATATCATACCTTCATACCCCAGTTGAACCTACATCCACCTCTCCATTCCCACTCTCCCTATCCTCTCTTCCCTCACTCTCCATCTCTTGCATGGCCACCTTCTCCTTCTCAACTTCACCCCAACTTGATCGTTTTGCCGCACCGCTTCCTGTCCCCGTCATCCTCAACAACATATCAAAAATCAGTTAACACAGCTGAGATTATCTTCAACTAATTCCAGCATACCTCCAATATATCTAAAGACACAGCTCTTAGATTTCTCGACTTGACCAGTTTAAGTATTTTTATCAACTCAAGAGCAGAAGAGGTACAATGACGCAAATAATTCCTATCAACTCAAGAGCAGAAGAGGCATAGCATGTGAAAAATATCTAACATGATATGAAAGATGGGATTAACTTAACTTTAACTATCATTCCCAGATGTTACAGCTTAGAATGCATCGCCCTACTACTCACAAAAGCGTAGCACCATATATGTACATCAGTTTTCAAGAATCAGGAACATAATAACCTTGACTAAAATTTTCAGTTCCATATGTCAAAAATGAACAATGTATGGCTTCAGTGGCTTGATTCCAACATACTTCTCATATACACCTCCCCATGTAGATCTCTATATAAAAAATTACTGTTTACCTCAAGCTGATGAAGAAGCCAATCCTTTTTGTGATGCAACTAAAAGTGGAGTCGGCATAGTGGTGAGACAAGTAATAGGCAAGGTATCGAAGTAGTCAGTGTCGTAGTCTTTAGTGTAACCATTGGCCACAACGAGCAATCTATTACTCTACCCCTCCATCACAATGAGTCTTGATAGTGAAGACATATACTGCTAACAGCAGTTGTATCAGTGGAAGCATTGACCAGAGTCCATGTAGCTACTTGTCTCAAAGTATCATGGAAGGCTTCCTGAAAAGTATATGGGATAGCAATGGCGGGATAGTAGTAAATTGTCTAGCCATGATGATAGATGTTCAGGTATGACTTGCTTTGCAATGGGACACTAAGTGCATGCCCTTCTTCCTTTTCCATTGAACCATCAAAAAATTAAAGAATAAACACAGCATTTGCATCACAGGAAATGTCATTAATCTCAGAAGTATTATCAGTATCAAAGTATGCATCACCACTTGTAATCTAATTTACCTTAAAGGTTATCACATGGGATGGATCAAAAGCATGATGTATATCTCGCATTGTATAGACGCAAACGCCCCCCATCAGACCCAAACATCTAAATTTGAAAGTTTAAGATAAAAAAATATAGAACGAAATCAAAGAAACTAGCATCAAAAAATACAATGTGGAGCCAACGAGAGCGGTCAAAGCATTGACAACCAATATGTATTTTGTGATAACCTATAAAAATACACTTGATGGCCATTGGTGCTACTTTTCTTGACAATCAAGATCAAGGTTGTGGGCAGCAACAACCCAAGACACGTGTGGGGACTAAAAGAAAGTCTCTGTCAAGAAAAAAGAATGAATTTTGGAGCGTGTACTTATATGACAGAAGAATTCATGCGGTTAATAAGGTAGAATGCACTCATGATCACATATCCCTTGTAGGTCACGAGAGCATTGCTATGCACAAAAAGTGTCCGAGCAAGAAAATTGTATTTATGGGTTTCCTCTCAACTATTCCATTTTAGTGAGAAGGATACGGACAAGATGTTTGGTGGATGATCCCAAGGCCCTAAAGAATGTTGAGCAAAGACAGTATAAAATTCAAAAGCATTCAGAGCAAATTATTTTACTAGAAGTGGAAATTTGATTTAAAAACTCATCAACAAAAATTTCGCAAAATATGTCCTATCTCAAACAGCTTTAAGCATAAGAATCCAATAAATATGAGAAAAATCATCAACAATAAAAACGATGTCTGTTATGGTTGAAAACATATTTAGGACCCTAAATATGTAATACAAAAGTTCACAAGGACGACTGAAACTAAGGAAATCATGCATGTGGAAGGAGTCATAATGATGTTTTCTAAGTTGGCTTGCATCGAAATCGTGATTGAGAAGACACGTTTAGATGAACCTGCTTGAGTTTCTGGAAGAGACGACCGAAAAAATGTACTATAGAAAACTGGATGCAGTAACAAAAGTGGTGGTAAGATGTCCAAAATAGAGGACTGCATCAGACAATAGACACCCTCTCATCATTGATACATCCAATCACCTAACCCAGAAACAAATAAAAACTAGGTCAAAAAGAGTCCGGCAGTTCAAGTCTTATGACTGCCATAAAATAAAGGACTCGTTGAAAACTGAGATGGAGTGAGAGTTGTAACTCCCCCATAGCAATGATAGGTGGCGGGTGTCCATCAGCGAGGCTAATTGTTCGTCGAGTACAAACTGTCCAGAATCTGGTAAAAATGTTGTATATCCTCGTCATCCAAGGAACTTGAAATGACAGCAATCCATAGAAGATGACGTTGAACCAAAAGAAGCCTAAGTCAGTAGATTGATTCGAGTAACCAAGACAACATACTCTAGGCAAGAGGCATAAGAATCCTAGTTGGATTTCTCAATGATAGCATGATGTGCATAAGTCACGAGCATGCTTTTCTCACCAAGGTTCGAAATATCGATATCAATATCGTTTCAATCAATCTCAAGAAGGATATGTCGTGATATATCAACAATATTCTTGGAAATCTCGAAAATGTCAGAAAAGGTGATTTTCTTGCAAATTAAGATCACCCTATTTCTTAAAACAGTAAATAACATACACATATACTTTTTTATGAAAGAACGAGATGTATTTAACATCTCAATGCACATTATATCACACATTTCGCTGATATATTTAAAACAGTAACTAACATACACATATACTCTTATATGAAAGAATGAGATGTATTTAACATCTCAATGCACATTATATCACATTTCGCTGATATATTGGAAGGTGTTACATAAAATAGTATTCATGTATTCTTATTTTCTTATTTCCTTTTTATTTAATTTTTCCTTTTGGCTATTTGCCCTCTAGGGTTTCTCCTCTATATAAAGCAGCCCTATGGATATAGAATAAACATCTCATTCATTTCTTTCTGAATGGTATCAGAGCGATGTTCTAGACTAGAGCCTCGGTACCCTCGAAACCCTAACCCCACACATCGACCCTCTTCTATGTCACCTCAGGTAGCGTGTCACCTCCCTTCGACACCGCCACCCCCCTTCTGTGTTGCCTCAAGCAACATGCCTCCCCTTATGGGTTGCCTGACCCATTTCGTGTTGCCTCAAATTGTGCGCAGTGCCGCCCAACAACACTTTCAGCAACATCGCATGCCATCGGTATTCCCCTAGGACTGTTGTGCAAGGTGCAATAGTGCCTAGGGAACCATGTCAAGCCCCAATTGTTCCCCCGCATCCCGTAAAGTCCCATAGGTCCCGTCTTGATGCTCTTTCTCCCTAATCTTGGCCCAAGTTGGATTTGGTTAACTAAATCCAATGTGTCTCCTCTAAAGCATTGCCATAGATGATGGGAAGAATTGTGCTCTGAGTCTGCACACACATGTTTCCATGTGATTGTTGTCATGATCGCATCCCTTCCTGTCTTCTTTGGTCATCATGACATAGAACAAGATCGACATATCCTCCTCTAGGGTCTTCAAAGGTTCCACGCCCATCAACAAGATGGATAGGATCAACTATAAACTCTGGCCTATGCATTTCATAAGTATCATGGAAAGCAACAACAATGAATATATTCCGACGCAACTGGAGACTGCGAATAACACTGGGATGAATGCTTCATGGAAACAAGATAACGCATCAGTGTGTGTTTGGCTCTTCGATACCCTTACCATAGAGATGTCCGATAATACTCTTTATTTGCCTACTACCAAGGCAATGTGAGACATTCTCACTGCCATATATTCTCAAGCAAGGAATGAGACGAAGATCCTTCAGCTTCAGTATGACATCTTCACAGCGAAGCAGGGTGGTTGTCCTCTCCATGTATTCTACTCCTTTGAGAGGCAAGTTTGAGAAGATCCACTACTTCATGCCTCTGAATGTGAGTACCGAGCAGCAGATGATGTAGAGGAATGCCGCAATGGTGGATGTATTTCTTACGGCTCTTGATTCACAGTATGATATCCCACATAGGTTCCATGCATTCTACTCCTAACAGAGAAGCATGTTTGAGATGATTTATCGCTTCATGCCTCTTGTTAGAGACGGTTTTATGTTTCATCTTATTTAATTGTAACCCCCGAGGTTCTCTATAGAATTTTCCGTTTATGAGTGCTCCAGGATTTCGGTCTATATAAGAACCCCTAGACCTCTTGAATAAAGTAATTTCATTGTGTTCTCGCGTCTTTCTCCACACGGTATCAAAGTAGCGATCCTAGACCGGTGTTTTGACCTAGATCCTGTTGCCACCACCAGCCCCCGCTTCTACGCAGCCCGTGCGCATATCCTCCTACTACATCACCTAGGGTCCCGCATAGGGCTCTGAGGCTGCTTTAGGCCTCTGCCAAGCCTGAAGGAGGAACATACGGTTCTTCTCTAGCCACTGCCAGCCGTCGTGATGTCATCGCTCCTCATACAACCCCTCCAGACCATAGTGACAGTCGTTGAGCCACCGTGGCTTAGCTGCTCGGCCATCTAGGCAGTCGCAGCCCCTGCAACCCCATCGCACGAGAACCCAGCACCACCACGACTTCATCCAAGCCCCACAGGCGAGTGTACACCTTCCTTTGGCGTTGTTAGGCTCTTCTTGGACCATTGGGTTGCATCGACGACCCTGTCGAAACAGAGTTGTGATGTTACAGCCACAACACACACTACGGAAGCCTAACAAGGGGATGAAACGGTGACCTAGGTCACCCTTATATTTGATTAAAGCAATTGACCTTCTTCTAGATCACTTTTTCTTGACATGTACGACAATGATGACGTCTATCGAGACCAAATCCATGTACTCGGCTTCTTCTATGATGGTATAAGGCATTTCTATCAAATTAAAGGACATAGAAAAATATGTGCTCTGGTCTCGATCCTTCAAGGAGTTTGTCGATGGTAAACGCAAGAATCATATTCTTACCAAGGATCCCCTCAAGGAGACGAGCAAATACTACGACACTCTGTATGCTAACAATTGCCAGGTTATCACTTAAATGACCAACAACGTCGATCCAAACAATACGGTAAATCTTCTCTATAAGTATTCTACAAAGGCGATGTGGGAGAATCTGTACCGAACCTACTCCCAGAATATAACCAAATCTCAACTCTCTGATTTATACACGGATCTAGTCAGCCAGTCAAGGAAATTCGACTCTTGTCGAGTACTACATGTTGCTAACTAGCCTTTTTGAGGAGCTCCTGCTTTTCCAGCAAGCATGTTGTGATCAACAGGTGGGAGAGCATAATAAATGGTAAATCCACCGATTCCTCTTTGTATTGCATCCACGATACAAGCATGTGAAGGACCAGTTTCTGACGGCTAACACCATGCCATTGATATAGACCATCTTTGGTCATCTGCAAGATCTTGAGATACATGCTGAACATCCTTCCACCATACCATATGCAAAGACTACGACTCACTATGCATCGTCAGGGAAAAAAGGGCAACAGAACTTCCAAGGAGGACAAGGTCGTGACTTTGGCTGTGGTCGTGGCCGCAAGTTAGAAAATGGACGTGACTTTGGTCATCCTCGTGGTTGTGATTCTACCACTTCCTAATATACAGTGTGCATACATTATGGGCGTTAGAATCACCCGTCTGAGTGTTGCTGGGTAAGCTTGGCATCTAGCCTAATGCCAACAGTGATTATGAGATAGTCTCGTATAAGCCATCTTATGACACAACAGAGGACACACCCGATCAGGTGGAACACATGCACCCTTTATAGCTTCCGAAACTCCTGTCTGAGGAAGCTCCTGCAGAATTCCAGCCCCTCCGCCGGTGATAGTACTACTTTTGCTCCCATTGCTAGTATGGCTACAACCTCAAGTATAGTAGCCAACTATGTTTCTGCTTCCATATTTGTTTGGATTATTGACTCAGGGGCATCTACACATTTGACAGGAGAAGATAGTATGCTTACCTTTTTCGCAATCCTCTACTTTTGTGAAGACAGTTCGGGTTGCTAATGGGATCCATTCTCCTGTCATAGTTGTCGTCACTGTAGAGTTTTCCTCCAAGCTCCGACTGATGGGAGTTCATTGTGCTTCTGCCTTTCCTCTTAGTCTATTATGTGTGCAAAAGCTATGTACTGAGCTTAACTGTATGGTTATTTTTTATGAGCTTGTTGTTATTTTCAGGACATCTGGTCAAGGCAAATTGTTAGTAAGGGGCATGTGAAAAATGACCTCTATTATCTTGACATTCCACCTGACTCCAGTTTTATTGGCGCTACGTCTATCTCCGATGATCCTCTTCTCTGGAATCTTCATCTTGGACACCATTCTGTCAAGGTTGCCTCCATGATGTTCCCTAAACTTTCTACGATGTATCCTTTGAGTGGGAGGCATGCCACCTCGGGAAACAGCATCGAACGTCCTTCCTAGCACGTGCCAAGCCTCGTTGTGAAGTTCCTTTTTCTCTTGTCCATCGTTACAGATGGAGAACCTCTTCGATTCATTCTCTGAGTGGACATAAATATTTTGTTGTTTTTGTTGATGATTATAGTCAATCCTCTTAGGTCTATTTGTTACAGAAACGTTTTGAGATCAATAAAATCATCAAGAATTTCTTTCAATATATCAAAAGTGTTTTCTCCCCTGGTGTTCAAATATTTCGCTCTGATAATGCTTTGGAATTCACACAACATGATTTGATGACTTTTTTCATCCCAGGGAACTATCCACCAAACATCATGTCTGTATACCTCTCAGCAAATGGGGTAGCGGAACGGAAACTTCGACATCTTTTTGATATTGCTCGATCCCTTTTCACTTAAATGAAGGTTCCATAAACCTAATGAGGTGATGCCGTTCTTATTGTTGTCCATTTTATCAACAGGATCCCATCTTCGACCCTATAAGGGTCCACTCCTTTTGCGTTACTCTATCTCAATGAGCTGACCTTCCCACTACTTTTGAGAATCTTTGGGTGTATATATCTTTCATCCACAATTTTCATACTCCTGACAAACTGTCACCTCGAGTGATCAAATGTGTATTCCTTGGTTATTCTCGCACCTAAAAGGATTACATGCAATATGACCATGTTGTATACCTCTCAGCAAATGGGGTAGCGGAACGAAAACTTCGACATCTTTTTGATATTGCTCGATCTCTTCTCACTTAAATGAAGGTTCCATAAACCTACTGAGGTGATGCCGTTCTTATTGCTGTCCATTTTATCAACAGGATCCCATCTTCGACCCTATAAGGGTCTACTCCTTTTGCGTTACTCTATCTCAATGAGTCGACCTTCCCACTACCTCTGAGAATCTTTGGGTGTATATATCTTTCATCCATAATTTTCATACTGCTAATAAATTGTCACCTCAAGTGATCCAATGTGTCTTCCTTGGTTATTCTCGCACCTAGAAGGATTACATGCAATATGACCATGTTGGGCATTGTTGTTATATTTTTGCGGATGTTACCTTCTTTGAACAAACTAGTTTCTTTACACATTCTGTCGCGGGTATTCCATTGGAACTATCTCCCCCACCAATTGTGTATACGCGCAAGCATACATTTGTGCATGCTCCTGTGCCTTTACATATTCCTTTGTTGCAGGATGGCATGCCATCTTCAAGTGCCTCCACCACTACTGTCCCGGATGCTCCTCAAGAGCTTCATGTCGCTCTCTGCAAAACTAAGAGGTAATGTACCTTACATCCCGTGTCTCATTTCACTTCTAATGTCGCTTATCATGCTATGACAGGAGATGTGCATATGCACTCATGACTTTCTATCCCCAGAGATCATCACAGTGCTTTACAGGATTATGGCTGGCGACAGACAATGAATGAGGAAATGGATGCTCTCACATCTAGGGGAATGTTGGACCGTGTACAATGTCCCATGGGAATTTGACATGTGCCTTGCAGATGGGTCTTCACAACCAAATAGTCACCTAACGGGTCCATTGACAGACTTGTAGAGATAGATATTATTATGCTATGTACCTGTTTGTTATTTCTTTATTTTCTCTGGACTACTTTGTACTTTATCCTTAAGGTCTCTCCCTATATAAGAGAGCCTAGGGTTTCTCTGAATAATTAATCACTGTTTTCTACCAACATGGTATCAGAGCCCAAGCCCTAGGGCTCTCCACCCGTCGCCCACCCCCACCCGCCGCCCAAGCCTCCCACCCCCTCGGCCGCCCAACCCCTCGGCCCTCTCCTCTCGGGTCTGATGCAGCGTGGGACCCAAATATAGGGCCAAATATTTATCTATTTTTAATTGTCAATTTTATTTACGTTTTTAAGTTGTCGTAATTGTCTAATTAAATAATTGAGATCGTCTGTGATCTCAACGTTTATTCGTAAATTTAATTTTGGTCAATTAATTAGTTAGAGTCCAATTAGGGTAATTAGAGGTCAATTTGAATTTTAAATTTGTCAGGGTCAAATTAGGATAAGTTTGTTGTCCAATTTAAATTGATTTCTATTTTTGTAACCCCATCTCTCCTATATAAAGAGATGGTAGTCCAATGTATTAGTCAGTCAAGTATTAAGCAAATTTTGAGATTTTATCTCTCTCCTTTCCCCTCTCCCTCTCTCTCCACGCGATCTCCGCGGTTCTCCTCCTTCAACCCCTCGTTACCGACGAGATTTCTTCTTCTCAACCCCTCTCTTTTCTTCTACCAAAAATCCGCCAAAAAAATTATTTTTCGTCTACGCCGATTTCGATCCGCATCAATTGGTATCAGAGCATGGCCTACAGATCGTCCTCACGATCTGACGATCCGTATCGACATGTGCACCGACACGCGCCGACACACCATCGTTCATCCGAACGAACACGACGAACCATCGCCACCATTGATGCCTGCTACAAGGAGACGGGGCACATGATACGTGATTTGCAAACCAACGTCCAATCCATGTTTCGAGATCTAATGGCCAACTTTGAGGCCTTCCGTGACGCCCAATCAAAGCCGTCAACCGTCGAAGCCGCTGCCGCAAATTTTGATGAAGAAAACTCCGCAGTTGAGGAAGATTCGGTTGCTGTCTGGGTCGCTTTAGGAGGAAAAAACGACGAAAAGGCTGTTGTACAAATATTTTCATATTCGCAAGAAATCCCAAAGTCGGTCTGCGCCCCGCCTGCGGTCTTCTCACGGACCCCCGTGGCAGCCCCAACCTCTCCAGCGCCCCCCTAGCCCCGACGGACCCCCACGCGGACCCCCCTTCGCTCCCGGCAGCACCACCAGCCCCCTCACCCTCTCCCATCACCACCCCCGCGGACCCCCTTCGCTCCCGGCAGCACCACCAGCCCCCTCACCCTCTCCCATCGCCGCCCTCGCTTCCAGCCAGCCCCGCCATCATCCCGCGCCCTCCCTTCCCATCCCGCAACCCCGCAATCCCCACTCCCGCATCTCGGCCCCTTTCCCACCGCACAACCGCCGCCCCCACCTCTACTATTGCCGCCCCCACCGGCAGCCCCATTCCCCCCTCCCCCTGCCTCACGCGACTCCCCCACCCGCGCCCTTCTTCCCCGAGCCCTAACGCCTCCTCTTTCCACCCCAGCGCCGCCACTCCCCGCGCCCTCTCCAACCCCTCGCTCTCCAAGTCTCCGCTGCCCCGCACCTCAGCGCCCACCTCGTCGCGCTCCTCTTCCCCCGACTGGCGCCGCGCCCACCTCGCCGCGCTCGAATGACGCCGCCCGCCATCTCCCAGAGCTACTCTACGTCGCGCGCCACGATCGCGCGCCTCTGCGCACCCCGCCTAGCCGCGAGCTGCAGCCAGCCCTCTCCACGCCGCCGCTCACGCGGTGCCAGCGCCGGCTCGTTCCCGCCGCCAGCTACTGGAGGTTCCACGCCGCCGCCCCTGCGCCTAAAAAGAAGCCCCGAACCCTAAGGGCGAGAGGGAAGAGAACCGAATCCCTGGAATTGAGGGATTGGAAAATTAATTGGAAAAATTGCAAAAGAAAATTCCATGAATTCCTTATTTGCAGAAAGGCCAAAAGTGATAACAAGGTAAGGAATATTGAAGGGGTACGAAAATTGCGCCCATGCCCCCGGCGGCGGAAATATTTAAAGAAGAAGGTTGTAAGTATGATATTATGGGACCTTCCTTATCCAAATAGGACTATGACCTTTGATTTCCCCTATTTAAGAACCCTATGGCTTCATTCCTTGGACACATCTCCTCTTCTCCTCTCATTGTGCCATTGCTTCACTATGGATTCTAAGGGCCATATTATTCATGCCACATCAATTTTTCAATAATCACAATAAGGAGGCAAAATTCCAAGAGACGCTGTCGTTTGCGCCACACATGTTCTTCCACGACGAAAGTCGCGCCCGCATATGGAGTCCGCCATTCGCCCCACACCAGTTCTTCCAGAAGATGGCAGACCATGCAGATTCGACCTCCAAGCCTACATCAAGCAATTCGTAGGGAGACGAATTTTTTAAAAGCGGCGGAGAGTTGATGCAGTGTGGGACCCAAATATAGGGTCAAATATTTATCTATTTTTAATTGTCAATTTTATTTATGTTTTTAAGTTGTCGTAATTGTCTAATTAAATAATTGAGATCGCATGTGATCTCAACGTTTATTCGTAGATTCAATTTTGGTCAATTAATTAGTTAGAGTCCAATTAGGGTAATTAGAGGTCAATTTGAATTTTAAATTTGTCAGGGTCAAATTAGGATAAGTTTGTTGTCCAATTTAAATTGATTTCTATTTTTGTAACCCCATCTCCCCTATATAAAGAGATGGTAGTCCAATGTATTAGTCAGTCAAGTATTAAGAAAATTTTGAGATTTTATCTCTCTCCTTTCCCCTCTCCCTCTCTCTCCACGCGATCTCAGCGGTTCTCCTCCTTCAACCCCTCGTTACCGACGAGATTTATTCTTCTCAACCCCTCTCTTTTCTTCTACCAAAAATCCGCCAAAAAAATTATTTTTCGTCTACGCCGATTTCGATCCGCATCATGGTCTCTCTCCGTGATCGCCTCTCCGCCGCCCACAGCCCCTCTCGGCGCTCCTCAGCCCTAGCAGCCACAGCCGCCGGCCTCCACTCGTCGGCCCCCAGCCCTAACGGCACCTTAGTTGCCACCGCCAGCCCCAACTTGCCGCCGCCGGTCCGTAGGGGTGCCGCCCAGTTCGTAGGGGGTCGCAGCCCTCACCTCCAGACCATGCCCTAGTCGACCATGCCTAAGTCTCTTTCTCCGGATCTATGGATTTGAGTGCGTAACGTCTACATATGCACTCGAATCCTATGCGGTTTGTGTAGACATCAGTCACTTTGTCTACAAACCCTAGTTCTTCTCCAGGGGCGATATGTCAGAATCGAAGGTTGACATGCCCTACATAGGCGCATTCAAAGGTCCTGCGCCAATAGCCAAGATGGACGGGTCGAATTATGAGCTCCGGGCGATGCAGTTCATGAGCCTCATGAAGTCGAATGGTAAGAAGCACATTCTTACCGAGGATGAGCCAGTAAAGAAGACAGGGATGTATGCCTCGTGGGAGGCTGATGACTCGTATGCAAAGGTCTGGTTGTCAAGTACATTGTCGATGGAGATTGCCAACGATGTTCTCTATTAGCCCACTGCCAAGGCGATGTGGGATATCCTAGCTGCTACATATTCGCAGGTGCGAAATGAGACCAAGATGTTACAGCTTCAGCATGATATATTCACGATGAAGCAGAACGGCAGACCTCTTCACTCCCTATACACATCCCTGAGGGAGATGTTTGAGAAGTTATACAGTACTATCCCACTCACAGCGACTCCTGAACAGCAGAAGACATTTCGGAATGCCACCATGGTGGGCGTTCTACTTACGGCCCTTGATCCTGAATATGACGCCGCCCGTTCTCAGATCTTAGCCGATGCAATTATTCCTTCAGTGGAGGATATTTACAGGAGGCTCAGTCGCATTACAGATTCTTCCAGTTCTTCTACTCCACCCCCATCGGTGATGGCAGTTTCGCGTGGGAGAGGTGGTCCGTCTTCTGGACGTGGACGTGGACGTGGACCCCAGGGCAGGGGTGGTCGCTTTAGTCAGCCATGTTCAACTGTCACCGCACAGGACACTCCGAGGAGACATGCTATTCTAAGCATGGGTTCCCAACATCGGCACGTGTAGCAGAGCACTCTCAGCCCCAGTTGGCATCTACTGCAGACAACCGTTTTGAGGAACTTGTGGCACGTCTCCGCGATATTATGCCACAATCATCTGACGATTCTTCTGGTGGACCTTCAGATGTTGCAGCTACAGCCTCCGCCAGTTCATCTGCTGCTGCTAGTACCTCAGGTAGATCTACTGCATTTACACCGTCTCATGATATCTCTGATTGGATTATAGATTCGGGTGCCACACATCATCTCTGTCGAGACCGAGATAGACTTGAGGCCTACAGGGACATTCCTCATGGCCGCTCAGTGTAGATCGCAGATGGTACTCATTCCCCTCTTATTGGACAGGGGGAGGTCTTCCTTTCCTCTACTATGCATCTACAGAATGTCCTACATGCTCCTGAGTTCTCGATGAATCTGTTATCTATTAGTCAGATTACGAAGGATTTGCATTGGCGTGCTATATTTGACCCGTCTTCTCTTATTTTTCTGGACATACTAACGGGCAGGGTGATTGGTTGTGTCTCTGAGCAAAATGGTCTATATCGGCTGGTTCGGAATTCTTATGCTGGTGTCTCCTCTCATTCTACCGGACCAGTTTCTCCGTACATCTGGCATCTCCGTTTTGGTCACCTCCCGCTCCAGAAAATGCGCCATCTTCTACCTCAGATCTCTCCCAGTTCTTTTTTCGTTGTGAAGCATGTCAGTTGGGAAAGCATCATCGGTCGAGCTTTCTTAGTCGTCAGAGTCGGAGCAGTAGCTCCCCGTTCGAGTTGTTTCATATAAATATATGGGGTCCAAGTCATGTACCCGATCATCAGGGGCACAGATTTTATCTAGTGGTAGTGGATGATTTCTCTCGTGTATTTTGGGTATTTCTTTTAAAGAATAAATCTGAAGCAGGAGATGTGATCAAGAATTTGATTAATGAAGTGCAAAATGTGTTCTCTTCTACTGTCAAATATATTCGAACTGATAATGCCCTAGAATTTTGCACATGGTCCCTCTCTCAATTTCTTTCATCAAAGGGCATTATTCACCAAACCACTTGTGCGTACACATCTCAGCAGAATGGTGTGGCGGAAAGAAAGCATCGCCATCTCCTTGACATTACTCGAACCCTACTGATTCAAAGTTGTGTCCCTATTTCTTTCTGGGGGGATTCTGTTCTTACCGCATGCTATTTGGTCAATCGTATGCCATCTTCTGTTCTTGGTGAGAAAATACCTCTCTCTATCATTTTTCCTGACAAGGAATTATTCTCACTTACTCCACGTGTCTTTGGTACTGTGGCATTTGTTCATCTTCTGACTCCTGGACTTGACAAACTCTCACCTAGAGCTGTCAAGTGTGTCTTTGTCGGTTATTCTCGGACTCAGAAGGGCTATCGGTGTTATGATCCTATAAACAAGAAATACTTTGTTAGTGCTGATGTCACATTCTTTGAGGCTGTTATGTATTTTTCTCCTGCAGGTGACAGACTGGTACCATCCACTACTAATGATGATGTCTATGTCCCTCCACCTCCTACTTGGAGTTCACCTGAGTCTACTCTTGTTCCTGTTCTACATCATCGTCACCACCACCACCTCCACCTCTTCCACGACCTCCCATTCCACCTCTACCAAAATTCTATACGCGTCGGTCAGGTCCTGCTCAGGCTACACGTCAGCCACCCATCACGACTCAGGTATGTTCAGATGGCATTACTACTGACGGGTCAGATATGGTACATGTGCAGAATTCTTCATTGCAGGAGGAACTACACCATCCAGTACAACAGAGGATGATCTTGATATCCCTATTACTATCCGGAAACAAAAGCGGATGTGTGCCTCTTATCCCTTTGCTTCACAGGTGTCTTTTCACCGTCTCACTGGAGATTTTCATAGATTTGTTGCAGCGTTGTCTTTCGTGGATATACCACGGACCAACCAGGACGCTATGAAGATTGATTGCTGGAGATTTGCTATGGAAAATGAGATGCGTGCATTGCAGTCTCGTGGCACATGGTATTTGGTTATTGCTCCTCCTGATGCATCTATTGTGAGCTGTAAGTGGGTCTTCACAGTTAAATATCATGCAGATGGCAGTCTAGATCGGTACAAAGCACGTTTGGTCGCGCGTGGTTTTACACAAACCTATGGCGTGGACTATATGGACACTTTTTCTCCAGTGGCTCGACATTCTACCCTTCGCATTCTCTTATCTGTGGCTGTGGTCCGTGACTGGAGTATATCTCAACTGGATGTCAAGAATGCCTTCTTGTATGGAGATCTGCAGGAGGAAGTCTACATGCAACAGCCACCAGGGTTTACTGCTGAGGGGGAGAAGCATATGGTCTGTAGACTTCACAAGGCAATTTATGGCCTCAAACAGAGTCCAAGAGCGTGGTTCCAGAAGCTTTCCAATCTTATTGAACAACAGGGATTCAAGAGGTCAAATGCAGACCACTCATTGTTTGTTCAGAAGTCATCGGCAGGTACGGTTGTTATCATGGTCTATGTTGATGATATTCTGGTTACAGGAGATGATATTCAGGGTATATAAAGGGCGAAGGCATTCCTAGGCCGTCAGTTCGTTACGAAGGATCTTGGAACCCTAAGATATTTTCTGGAGTTGGAATTTGCCAGGAATGCACAGGGTTTGGTGATGACCCAACGGAAGTACATTACAGACTTCTTGATTGAAACAGGCATGGCTGGATGCAAACCATCAAGTATTTCCATGGATCCAAGCATAAACTTGTATGATGATGACACTGCTGAAGTGGATAAAAGGAGATATAGAGAAATGGTGGGTAAGCTCTTTTATATTACTATAACTCGACCTGATATTGCCTTTGCAGTAAGCAGGGTGAGTCAATTTATGGAGCAGCCAAGACAAGTTCATATGGATGCTATACACATGATACTAAGGTATCTGAAGTCTTCTCCAGGTTCAGGGTTGCTGTTTCGGAAGGGCACAGATTTGTCTATCTCAGCATGTGCAGACGCCGATTATGCATGATGCCCTAAGGATCGAAAATCAACCTCAGGATTCGCAGTGTTTGTTGGAAGCTCTCTGGTTTCTTGGAAAAGCAAGAAACAAACTGTTGTGGCAAGGTCCAGTGTTGAATCCGAATATAGGGCCGTGGCGCAAGCCAGCACGGAGATGATGTGGGTCGGTCTATACTAGAGGATCTACATGTAGCCGTACCTCTACCCATGCAGCTTCAGTGTGACAACCAGGCAGCCTTGTTCATTGCCAACAATCCAGCTTTTCATGAAAGAACCAAGCATATAGAAGTTGACTGCCATTACACTAGAGACGTGATCTAGATAGGATTGATATCTACAACTCACGTGAGCTCAAGGGATCAGAATGCGGATGTATTCACCAAGCCGTTGCTCAGAGGACCTTTTCAGAGATGTTCATCCAAGCTGAGCATGATAGACATCTATGTTCCACCTTGAGGGGGAGTGTAGAGATAGATATTATTATGCTATGTACCAGTTTGTTATTTCTTTATTTTCTCTGGACTACTTTGTACTTTACCCTTAAGGTCTCTCCCTATATAAGAGAGCCTAGGGTTTCTCTGAATAATTAATCAATGTTTTCTACCAATGAAAGCACGACTTGGTGCTAAAGGTTTTATACAACCATATGGGGTTAACTACTTCAAGACCTTCTCCCCAGTAGTACGGATGGGCTCTATTCGCATTATTCTTTCCATGACGGCAAACAAGAGATGGTGTATCTTTCAGCTCGATGTGAAGAATTCCTTCTTGTATGGCGATCTTGAGGAAGAGGTTTACATGATGCAGCCTCCTGGTTACAAAGTCGATGGTTGTTTGTGAGTCAACTTCGCAAGGCAGTCTATGGCATAAAGTAGAGTCCTAGTGCATGGTTTGACAAACTCACTACTGAAATCAATGCTCTTGGTTTTCAAAGAACAACATTTGATGAATATGTTTTTGTCAGAAGACGGCCCACTGGTATTGTCATATTTGTTGTTTATGTTGATGATATGGTTGTCACATGTAATGATGATGAAGGCATACTAGAGACCAAGGCTTTCCTTTAGAAGGTCTTCGTCATGAAGGACCATGGTCAATTTCATTACTTCCTTAGCATAGAAGTGATACGCACTACAGAGGGACTTCACCCCTCACAGAGGACGTATTGCTTGGACATCATGACTGAGGCTAGATTACTTGGATATAAGCCTCCTGGTATCCCAACAGACCTGAGAAAGCACTCCACTTCAACTGATCCAGTTTTTGAAGATACTACATGGTACAGAAGTCTAATGGGCAAACTCCTTTACCTTACTGTCACTAAGCCGAATATATCCTATGTTGTGAGTAGAGTCAGGCAATATATGGAGCAACCACATTACAGTCATTGGCAGGATGTTCTTCAGATCCTGTACTACTTGAAGGAGTCACCAGGACGAGAACTCTTCTATGGGGACAATGGCCACACGGATGTAGAAGCATATGCTGATGCAGATTATGTTAGTCCACATGAGGATCGTCACTCCACTACAGGGTATGCTATGATGGTTGGAGAAAAACTTGTCACTTGGAGAAGCAAGAAGCGGACTTTAGCAACAAATCCGGTACATACATTGCAATGAACCATGTGTTTCATGAGCGGACCAAGCATATAGAGATTAGATGTCACTTTGTTCGTGATGTCGTACGACGAGGGAGGATTGCTACTCAACACATCCCAACCGATCTTCAGCTTGCAGATGCATTCACGAAGGCTCTACCAAAGAATAGCCTCTCGTGGATAATCTCCAAGTTGGGCATGACCGATAGATATACTCCAACTTGAGGGGGAGTGCTAGAGGCGGTTTTATGTTTCATCTTATTTAATTGTAACCCCTCGGGGTTCTTTATGTAACTTCTCGTTTATGAATGATCTAGGGTTTCGGCCTATATAAGAGCCCCTAAAACTCTTGAATAATGTAATTTCATTGTGTCCTTTCATCTTTCTCTACACTTATGAATGTGAGTACTGAAAAGCAGATGGTGTACAGGAATGCCACAATGGTGGGTGTATTTCTTTCGGCTCTTAATCCCCAGTACAATGTCCCATATAGGCAGCTTCTCACAGGTGCCTCTATACCTCCCATGAAGGAGGCTTACAGCAGATTGAGCACGGGCATGATGCCCCTTACAACCATGATTTTAAAAAACATGCCTCAAGGCACCGAGGTGTACACCTCGAGGCAATTTTTCAGCCCAGGTGAGGTGTGCGTCTCGAGGCACTGAGGCAGTCCTCGAGGTGGCGGGACGCTCTCGAGGCACCGCCTCAGGCTGCACAGCTTTGACACCTAATTTTGTTATATTTTATACATTAATAATTATGATATCAAGTATAATATTAATTATTAACAATTTAATTTGTTATATACATATATATTGTATATCTAATAAATTATGTATTAGTCATATATATATATATGTCCTTGGACGATGGTGATCGATTCACTTATAAAAATTCATTTCGATGCAAGAGTGTTGCCCCTTGCAAGGGAGAAGCACGCATGCACCCCCCAACGCCCCCCCCAAAGCTCGCTGATCGGGCAACGAGAACCCCATACTGGTAGGGTGTGGTGCAACAAAGGGGTGCATACAACGGTTCTTCAACTGAGTTCAGCAAATCGGATGTTAGGATTCAAAGCATATCAATATATGTTAATAATATAATATATAATAAAACATAATTATATTGTATGTTGTGTATGTTAATAACATAAATATTTTGCTTCACCCATGCACATATAGGGAGACGTTCTATATCGACAAGAATTTCACCCAGCCAACATTAATTGAGTTCATAATAAGCTTTGCATTGTATATGGATGACAATACGAGTTAGGATTCAAAGCAAATCATGCGACGAATATTATATATTCTCGTGTTCATAACGAATATGAGGAATATATTAGGGAATATCTAAATATATGATTTTATAAATATATATAGTTATGCTGATTAGTGTTTTGACCTCATATGACGTTGCAACCTCTATTAGTACCTCAAGTACAGCTTAGGCACTTACCACTTGTCATAGGATGGATATTTCAAAATAGATCATGGATTCTAGAGCATCTCATCATTTCTGCAGTGACAGAGAACAGTTCATATCCTACAGTTCTATCCGCTCTGATAGATCTATAGTCATCGCCACAAGACAGGTAGAGATTCAGTTGACACCTTCCATGTGTTTGCAGAGTGTACTACATGCATCCGACTTTTTTAAAAAATTTTGTATCTATCAGTCTAATTACCAAGGATCTCAATTGTCGTACCATTTTTTACACATCTTCTCTTAAGGATATACTCATGGATAAGGTGATTGGATATGGTCGTGAACAAAGAGGTCTTTACATATTAGTCCAGTCTCCTTATGCAAGCAAATCTATTCCTACTAGACCAGTCCTTCTATACATGTGGCACATTTGGTTCGGTCATCTTTTTCTACAAAAGTTGCGTAGAGTACTCTCACATATTCCTCCTGCAGCACCACAAATATAATACAACATAGGATGTGTGACTATATGTGACAGCATACGACATAGGTTTTAGTTATCTCGAACTCGTTAAGCCAACTCTTTGACCTAACTCATCCAACACCTCTGAGTATCTATTCCTATGCAAAAACATGCATCAAGAAGTCAGCCAGATGTCAGCCTTTGGAGTAAGGATTGGCATCTCCTTCTCAGTCTGGAGATCCCTTCTTGATAATCACTTAACGATGTGGTTGAGTCCTGAATCTAAATCTTTAGATATTCAATCCAAGACCAACCTCTATGATCTAACCTTTGGATCAACAATTATATGATATCAAGATAGCCATGGTACATAACCTTAATTGTAGTAAAGGACATATTATGCAAATTAGTTATTCTTGGCTTAAGATTACAAAATGATTTGCAATAACCTTCATAATGGCACATGTCCAACAGTGGTCAAGGGCTCCAGAATTCAATTGGGCACAAGCCCAACAAGTTGTTTGGATCGGTAATGCCTGATAATGGATCGGGTTAGATCCCGACACGTTACGGATGATATCAGAGCAAATTTCCTCTAATATTGGTAAGGGCTACCCAATACCCATTACCCAAGAGGTGGAGCCATACATACCATAGAGTTATGAGGAAAGGGCTACCCAAGAGGTGAAGGCGCCACTACTACTGAGAACAGGTCATTGATCATTATGTAATGAGGACGTTGTGAATATAAGTGAGGGTAAATGTAGTACCCTAAATATTGTACCACAACTAGTAATCACAAAGTGTGGCAGTATCTTATAAGTAGTGGGGGTGGGAGCTACTTCCAGACAACTTGGGCTTAAGTATTTTGGGAAGTAGTTAGGGGATCCAGTTGGGAAGAATCTTAATAAGTTGTTTGTGTTAGTAATCCACGATAACAGATCGAGTCTAGGACCCCAGATGTTACACCTTTTTTGTCCACTTTTCAATGTGAGGCTTGCCAGCTTGGGAAGCATCATCAAACCAATTTTCACAGTCATCAGAGTCGTAGCAGTAATTCTTTATTTGAGTTGTTGCATATTAATATTTGGGATCTCAGTCGTGTTCCTGATCACCAGGAGCATGCTTTTATCTTATTGTTGATGATCATTTTTCCAAAATTTCTTGGATTTTTCTATCGAAAAATAAGTCTGAGGATGGTTTTATTATGCAAACTTTCATCACTGAAAAAAAATCTGCTACTATTAAGCATGTTCACTCTAACAATGCTTTGGAGTTTTCTACTGCTTAGCTCTCTCAATTCGTCAAGTCTCTTGAGATTCTCCATCAGACCTCATGTGCCTACACTTCTCAGCAGAAAGGTGTTGTTGAGCACAAACATCGTCATCTCCTCGATGTTACTAGGACTCTCCTTATACATAGTCATGCTCCCCCACTCTTACTGGGGATATGACGTCCTCACTGCTTTCTACCTAATCAACTGTATGGCGTCCTCCGTGTTAGCAGAATAGGTTCCTTTTTCAACTGTGTTTCTCAAAAAAGACCTTTTCTCTCTAGCAACTTATGTCTTTCGTTCTTCTTCTCCCTCTGTTCCTACCATACTTCAAGTCGCTCAGATTTTGCCTCAATCCTACATTCGCAAGTCGACTCCTAGACTCCATGTTCATATGTCTTCCCATCATCCAGCATGCTCTAGGTAAATCATGAACATTTGGCTTCCACTGATGGTGTTATCGATGTTTCTGTACAGCATGAGAATTTACACTTCTCAGGAGAAAGGTGTTGCTGAGCACAAACATCATCTCCTCGATGTTACCAGGACTCTCCTTATATAGAGTCATGCTCCCCACTCTTACTGGGAATATGTCGTCCTTACTGATTGCTACCTAATCAACTGTATGGCATCCTCCATATTAGGAGAATATGATCCTTTTTAGATTGTGTTTCTCAAAAAGGACCTTTTCTCTCTAACAACTTTTGTCTTTGGTTCTCTTTCTCCCTCGGTTCCTACCACATTTCAAGTGGCTCAGATCTTGCCTCATTACTGTTGTCGGATCTTGTGTTTCCCTATTTATCTTTTCTTATGCATGTCTTATGCAATTTACCCATAGGTCTCTCCTCTATATAAGAGAGCCTAGGGTTCCAAGGAATAAACAACTCTTTCATTTTTTCCAACATGGTATCAGAGCGGTAGTCCTAGGCCGGAGTTCTTGTACCATAACCCTAACCCTAATCCCCTACCATCAAGCCCTCTCGCGGTAACCCCCCTTCCTCTCGTGGTGACGCCCCCCTCCTCACGGCGGCGGCCCCTCCCCCTTCCTCGCAGCGGCCCCTCTCCTTGTGACGGCCCTTCTCGCCGCCTCCCCATCCCGCGGCCCCCTTCTCGCGGCGACCCAATGTGGTGATGGATTTGGTCGCTTGAGACTACGCATGCGATCAAATCCCTTTATGTTTGTGTACATAATTTTTCTATTGGTCTACAAACCCCGGTTTTTTTTTCAACCGCCATTATGTCAGAGAGTAAGGTCGATGTTCCTGCTACTAGCGCTTTCAGAGGTCCAGCGCCGATTGTCAAAATGAAGGGACGAACTACGAGCTCTGGCTATGCAGTTCATGAGCTTCGTGAAATCCACGGGTAAGAAACATATTCTTACCGAAGAGGAGCCGGTTGAGAAAACAGGGATCAATGCCTCATGGGAGGTAGATGATGCATAAGCCAAGGTATGGTTGTCTGTTCCATTGGCGATTGAGATTGCCAATGATGTGTTACATCAGCCCACCGCCAAGGCGATGTAGGATATCCTCGCCGCAACCTATTCTCATGTGAGGAATGAGACCAAGATACTGCAGCTACAACATGATATATTCACCATCAAGCAGAATGGACGACCCATCCATTCTCTATACACGTCCAAGCGTGGGATGTTTGAGAAGTTGCACAGTTTCATGCCCCTCACATCTACTCCTGAGCAGCAGAAGACATATAAGAATGCCACTATGGTTGGTGTCTTCCTTGCAGCACTAGACCATGAATATGAGGCGGCTCGTTCACAGATTCTAGTAGATGCAACTATTTCTCCTATGGAAGAAGCTTTCAGAAAACTCAGTAGGATCATTGTTCCATCCATGGTTTTAAAAAACGTAAGGCGGATCGAGGCGGTTTTCCCTTGACGAGGCGAGGCGTAAGTCTCGAGGCGGTCGAGGCGTAAGCCTCGATTTATATAGGAAAATATACATAAAATATAATTAAACAGTAATTATATATATTTATAAAATCACAAATTTAGATATGCCCAACATATTTACCATATATGCTATGAGCATGAGAATATATAATATTCTTTGCATGATTTACTTTGAATCATAATTTGTATTATCATCCATATAAAATGCAAAGCTTATTATGACCTCCGCTAATGTTGGTGGGTGAAGTTCTTGTCGATATGTAACACTTCCCTTTATGTATATGGGTGAAGCAAATTTATGTGACTAACATATATTATTAACATACACGATATATAATATGTCTATGTTGTTTTATATGTGTTATATGATTAGCATATATATCAATATGTCTTGAATTCTAACCATCCGATTTGCTAAACTCAATTGAAGAATCATTGTATGCCCCCCTGTTGCACCATACCCTACCATCCGATTTGCTAAACTCAATTGAAGAATCATTATATAATGTTAACGATTTTTTTATAGGATAACGCATATTTTTAAATACAGAATAAAGAGATATATGGCTATATAACAAATCAAGTTGTTAACAATTATTATTATACTTAAAATAGCATAAACATTAATATAAAAATATAAAATATAGGGTACCAAACCTGTGCAGCCCGAGGTAGCGCCTCAAAACCGCCTCAGCGCCTCGACGCCTCGAGGACCGCCTCAGCGCCTCGAGGCGCACGCCTCATATGGGCAGCTTGAGGCGGACGCCTCGAGGCGGTTTTCTTGGAAAACCGCCTCGAGGCGTATGCCTCAGCGCCTCGAGGCGCGTTTTTTAAAACCATGGTTACATCTACTACATCAACTCAGACTTCTTCTGCGATGGCAACCTCCCGTAGTAGAGGAGGCTCTACTCAGTTCCGTGGATGTGGACCTCGTGGTAGAGGAGGTCGTATTCGGCAGCAAAGCACTTATTGTCATCACACTTGTCACACGGAGGATACATGCTACTCCAAGCATGGTTTTCCTACATAGGCTCATGTAGTAGAGCAAGCAGATTCTCGTGCTATTGCTTCTTCAGATCAGAGGTATGATGACCTTGTTGCTCGACCAAGAGCCATTATGCCTTCAGGGAGTTCCCTTGGGCCTTGACTCCTCGCCTACTGCAGGAAGCCATTCAGATGTTGCAGCTTCTGCCTCCTCCAGTATCTCAGGTAGCACCTATGCCCTCACTACTTATCAGGGTTCCGATCTTACTGAATGGATTATGGACTCTGGGGTGACACATCACATATGTGGCGATCGAGATCAACTTACAGTATACAGACAGGTACCTTCAGGGAGAATTGTTGTCATAGCAGATGGGACTCATTCCCCGATTACAGGACAAAGGGACATTAGTTTGACACTGATAATGCATTTACAAAATGTGTTGCATGCACCTGACTTTTCTATGAATTTACTATATATTAGCCAAATTACGAAGGACTTACATTGTTGGGCTATTTTTGATCCATCGTCTCTTGTTTTTCAAGATACTCATGGGCAAGGTGATTGGTAGTGGTCGTGAGCAGGGCGGCCTATATAGACTGGTCACAACACCCTATGCTAGCCTATCGTCTCAGTCTCCTGGATCAATCTCTCCTTTCACATGGCACCTACACTTTGATCATCTTCCGCTTCAGAAGATGTGTCATGTCTTGCCTCAGATCTCTCCTCGTTCTTCTTTCTAGTGTGAGGCATGTCAGTTGGGAAAGCATCACTGATTTGTTTTTCCTAGTCGTCAAAGCCAGAGCAGCCGCTCCCTTTTTGAGTTGTTTCATATTGATATTTGGGGTCCAAGTCGTGTTCCCGATCACCAGGGACACGGGTTTTTGCGGTTGATTATTTCTCTCGTCTGTCATGGGTGTTTCTTTTGAAGAATAAATCTGAAGCAGGGGGTGTTATCAAAAATTTTATAAATGAAGTGCAGAATATTTTCTCTTTGTCTGTGAAATTTGTGAGAACTGATAATGCTTTGGAATTATGTACTCGTACAACAACAACAACAAAGCCTTTTCCCACAATTAAATAGGGTCGGCTACATGGATTCTTCGCCTCCATTCAGATCTATCTTGGGTCAATCCCGGGCTTATATCCACAAAACAAAGATCCCTTCGTATGGTCTCTTTCCAACACTTCTTGGGTCGTCCCCACCCTCTCTTAGCCGGCTCAACATCCCAACACTCGCATCTCCTAACTAGTGCATCAGCTGATCTTCTTTGCAAATGACCAAACCATCTTAAGCGGTTTTCTCGCATCTTATCCTCGATCGGAGCAACACCAACTTTCTTTCTGATTGCATCATTCTGAATCCGATCTTTACGTGTGTGTCCACACATCCATCTTAGCATTTTCATTTCTGCTACAGCCATTCTCTGCACATGTCTATGGTTTTCAGGCCAACATTCAGATCCATAGTGCATAGCAGGTCTCACGGCTGCTTTGTAAAACTTTCCTTTAATTTTTAAAGGAATTTTCTTATCACAGAGAACAGCAGAGGCTCCTCTTCACTTTAGCCAACCTGCATTTATTCTATTAGTAACATCTCCATCAATTTCCCCATCATGTTGCAAAATAGATCCCATATATCTAAAAGAATCTCTCTTCTGAATATTATCATTACCAATCTTCACCTCAATTCCTTCACCATTACTTCCATCAAAGGTACAATCCATATATTCTGTCTTAGCCCTACTTATACGAAATCCTTTACTCTCCAACTCATGTCTCCAGACCTCGAGCTTCTCATTTACTCCATCTCTAGTCTCGTCAATCAACACAATATCATCAGCAAATAACATACACCAAGGTAACTCATCCTGAAATTGACTTGTCAACTCGTCCATAATCAAAGTAAAAAGAAA
The DNA here is from genome assembly GCA_037367405.1 of Ottelia alismoides. Taxonomy (NCBI): domain Eukaryota; kingdom Viridiplantae; phylum Streptophyta; class Magnoliopsida; order Alismatales; family Hydrocharitaceae; genus Ottelia; species Ottelia alismoides. The sequence goes on along the minus strand of JAZKJV010004294.1, from coordinate 462,316 downwards.
TGGACTCAAAGTTGAACCTTGATGTAAACCAATGTTGATGTCAAAATAGCCAGTCTTCCCAGACGGTGTCCTTACACAAGATAAAGTCCTATCATACATGTCCTTTATGAGGTTAATGTATAGGACAGACACTTGTCTCTTCTCCAAAACTCCCCACAATATCTCTCGTGGGACAGAATCATAAGCCTTCTCCAAATCAATAAAGATCATATAGAGGTTCTTCCTTTTAGCTCTATAAATCTCCATTGTTCTCGTCAACAAATGGATGGCTTCAATAGTTGAGCGACCTGGCATGAATCCGAATTGGTTTTCTTTGACATTGGAAACTTGCCTCAACCTTCTCTCGATCACACGTTCCCAAATTTTCAGAGTGTGACTCATCAGCTTGATACCTCTATAATTTGAACAATTTTGAATGTCTCCTTTATTTTTATAAAGAAGCACCACGATACTCCTCCTCTTCAGGCATTTTCTTGCTTCTTCAAATAACATTGAATAGATTCGTAAGCTAAGTCAAACCACGCTCACCTAAAACTTTCCATACTTCTACAGGGATGTCATCCGGTCCTACACCTTTCCCAGGTCTCATAACCTTCAAAGCCTCCTCTACTTCCTTTGTTTGAATCCGTCTATAGCTTGCACGATTCAAGTAACTTTCACTACTAGCAAGATCACCCAAAGTGATCTCTCTATTTCCTTCCCCAATAAAAAGTTTATGGAAGTACTACTCCCATATAGTCTCTATATCCTTCTGAGTAACAAGCACGTGACCTTCCTCGTCCTTAATGCATCTCACTTGAGAAAGTTCTTTGGTCTTTCTTTCTCTTGTTTTGGCCAACCTGAATATATCCTTCTGGCCCTCCTTAGAGTCGAGATTTTTATACAAAACTTCATAAGCTTTCGACTTAGCTTCGCTCACAGCCTTCTTTGCTTCCTTCTTTGCTATTTTGTAGTTTGTGACATTTTCCTCTGTTCTATCCTTAGACATAGCTTTAAATCATGTTCTTTTAATTTTTAGCTTCACTTGCACCCCTTCACTCCATCACCAAGCCTCCTTTTAACCTAGGGCTCCTCCCTTTGACTCGCCTAGCATCTCTTTGGCTACCTTTCGGATACAAGATGCTACTGCCTCCCACATCTCGTTTGCACTTCCACTACAATCCCAAGATAAATCTTCTAAAACCTTCTCCCTTAAGCTCGATTGCTTCAGTGGAAGATTCCACCATCTAGTTCTAGTGATCTTAGGAACCCTCCTTTTCTTTAACAGCCCTTTTATTTGTACATCCAAGACTAACAAGCGATGTTGGGTTGTCAAACTCTCTCCTGGGATTACTTTGTAGTCTTTACAACACAACTGATCTCTTCTCCTCAACGCAAAGTAATCTATCTGTGTTCTCGTTGGCCCACTCTTCTAAGTAATTAAATGCTCCTCCCTCTTCTTGAAGAGGGTGTTTGCTATGAAAAGATCATATGCCATTACACAATCCAGGATGACTTTTCCCTCTTCATTTCTATCCCAAAACTATGTCTACCATGAACACTAGCATACCCTGAAGCATCTTTTCATACATGTCCATTAAGATCTCCACCTATGCAAATCATCTCTCTTTGTGGGATTCCTTGTAAAATCTTATCTAGATCCTCCCAAAAAGCTTGTTTAGTCCTTTCATCTAAACCAATTTGTGGTGCATAAACTGAGATTATATTCAGAATTTCTTCTTCAAGCACCAATTTTAGCAAAATAATCAGATCCCCGAATCTTTGCACCTCAACCACATAATCCTTCAAATCCTTATGAACAACCACTCCAACACCGTTTCTACCCTTATCTTTACCTGAATACCAAAGTTTAAAACATGTCTTCTCGATCTCCCTTGCTTTCTCTCCCATAGACTGAAATTTCGGTTTCGACGGGTCCCGGGTCTCGAAACTACTCTATATATCGATTTCCAGGGATATCGCCGAAATATCGCGAGATATCGACGATATCTCGGCTCGTCTCGATATCTCGGCGATATCTCGGCTCGTCTCGATATTTCGGCAGACATATGGAATCTTTCAATAAAAATTTCACAGAAATGTCGAGATATGCCGAAATTTCGGCCGAGACATCCCCATTTCGCCCGACTTCGTGCAGACCCAGCTTCTTCCTCTTCCAAGGTCTTCTTCCTTTGAGGTAAGCCAAATTAGGATAAATCTTCTTCAAATTCATTAATTTTTTTAGGGATTTCACTGTTAGGATGTTGATATAGCTTGCCATGGTGTTTAATTTGAGAGATTTCCCCAAAAATAGGTATAAATTTGGAGAAGAAAATTGGGGCTTTTGTGATTTTTTTTCACAATAGTGCTAGCTATGATCATTGTATCGCAGATCTGAAGTTAACATGAAGTAAAACATAGTTGGAGAACATTTTGTTGGATCTATGTTAGAGGAAATTGGGGCTTTTGAGGTTTAATGTGGAACGATACTGAGTTGAGGTATTATATATTCGGATCTTGAGTTTTGGAAGTAGAAATCATCATCAGGATTTTTTTTGGATTAATAAATTTAAAAATATAGAAAATCTGAAAATCATTTGTATTTAGGTTTTTGTTCATATTTTGTGTCACTTAGGTACTCTTTCTTGAAAATGGTCCCCTAATTTGTAGGTGTAAGATCCTAATGTATAGATTTAAGGTCGTTTTTCTTTAAATCGGAAAAGTAGGTGTTAGAAAAATTAAATATATAATAATTCCGAAATTAAAAATATAAAATAATTTGCATATTCAATTATTCATAAGCAGTTGCATTGTATGCCAACTTAATGTTTGTTCTTGATTTTCCTCGTAGATTTCGACGTTCATATTCACCATGGCACATTCTGGCACATTTTGGTTCCGGTTCCGGTTCTTAATTTGCATATTCATCATGGCACATTCTGGTTCCGGTTCTGGATCTGACAGCTCTGATGATCAGAGGGGCGAATTCAGTGGGGACATTGGCTGGAGGTATGCATCCGCTCCTGATGGAAATAAGGCGAAGCCGCAATGCAATTTCTGTGGGAAGAAGTTGGGAGGAGGCGGGATCACAAGGATGAAGCAACATCTTGTTGGCAACAACAAGAATGTTGCCAAGTGCACGCGTTGTCCCAAAGATGTGAGGGACAAGGTCAAGGCAAGCTTGGACGGAAAGAAGGAAAAGGAGACGGAGAGAGTAAGAAGGGAAGAAGAAATGAAGGAGTTCATGTTCGAGAAAGAATTCAACGTCATTTCTGATTCAGACGACGATGATTTTGTGTGCCCCGCCGACATTCAGACTGCAGCAGAGAGGAGGGCATACATAAGGGCTACACAAGAATCATTGAGGAGCGAGTTCGAGAGGAGAGAACTCGGTGGCGCACGGGGCGGCTTCTATGGTGCAGGTGAGAGTGGGAGTGGTTCTGGAGGCGCACCAGTACCACCACCCACCAAGAAACACAAGGGAGAGGGAATTGAGCCCTTCTTGATGAGGAGTGGATCCATGCAATACAAGGCAAGCAAGGATCCGAGGCAGAAAACGGTGAAGGGAATGTTCACCGATGCACGAGAAAGGGTGAGAAAAGCCATCAGCAAGCTCTTCTTTGGGGAGAGCATTCCTGCCAACATTGCAGTGGGCCATTCTTGCAGCATGCCATTGATGAGATCGCTGCAGCAGGAACGGGAGTGAAGGCTCCTACATCCTACGAGATCATGAACAAATATCTGGAGATGGAGAAAGAGGAGATGAATGAGTACATCGCCGAATTGAGGAGGAGATGGCCAAAGTACGGGGTGACATTGATGTGCGATGGGTGGACGAGCTACACAAGGAAGCAGAACATCAACTTCCTTGTTTACTGCGGTGGGAAGACAATCTTCTTGAAATCTGTTGATACATCTGAGCATGTGAAGGACCACAGGTACCTTCTGAAGTTGATGAAGGATGTTATAAAGGAGGTTGGGAAAGAGCACATTGTGCAAATTGTGACAGATAACGGCAGCAACTTCAAGAAGGCTGGTGAAACAATTATGAAGTCCAGCAGCTACGGAATTTTTTGGACACCGTGTGCTGCGCATTACATTGATTTGATCCTTAAGGATTTCAGCAAGAGGAAGCTCGTCTCAAGGGTGGTGGAGAAAGCACGAATGATCACCACATTCATCTACAACCACAGCAAAGTGTTGGCACTGATGAGGCAGATGTGCAATGGGGAGTTGGTGAGGCCTGGCATCACACGCTTTGCAACCAATTTTATAGCGTTGCAAAGCCTCAAGCAACATAAGACGGGTTTGAAAACCATGTGTTGCCAGGGTGAGTGGTTCGAGAGGACTGAAGGAGGACAGAAGGTGGAGATATTGATCAATGATATCTCCTTTTGGGATGACGTGACTCGGGTCACGAGGATCATGGATCCAGTTGTTTGTGCATTGCGGATCGTGGATGGCGACAAGAAGCCCACCATGGGAGTCATCTACGAGGCAATGCGCTGCATGAGAGAGAAGGTCAGAGAAGTGGTTGGGAAGGGATCGAAAGCATGGTTGGACATCATAGACGAGCGATGGTCCAAGATGCTCTCACATCCTCTTCACAAGGCCGGTATGTATTATGTACAAATGGTTTTTTTTTCAATTATTTAAGTTTCTATAGTTGGACATCATAAATGAGCTTGTTCGTGACTTTCTGTGCAGCTTATTACTTCAATCCTAAGTACCAGTACAAGAATGGACTTGGTACAAACGGTGACCTTCTAACAGCCGTACAGATTGTGGTGGAGAAGCTCGTCAAGGACGAGAAGTTACAGATCATGTGCATGAACGAGGTAATATCATCAATTTCTACCTAAATTTGGAGTCACAAGAAATTTTGTATCTACGACTTAAACCTATTTGTGTACTGTGTAGGTTAAGTATTTCCGAGATGCGTCAGGTTCCTTCGGTCGGATTACTGCGGTCAACGGACGTGGTAATACTCTTCCTGGTAGGGACGAAGGCAAATAAAATCATTACTTGTGTGTTCATTTATTCCTATTTTTGATTTCTCTCTTTTTCTTTTTTTTTGCAGCCAAATGGTAGTTGTTATACAGGATGGAAGCTCCCAACCTTCGAAGTGTGGCAGTGAAAGTGTTGTCTCAAACCACATCTGCTGGCGGTTGTGAGAGGAACTGGAGCACGTTCAATTTAATCCATTCCAAGAGACGGAACAGGTTGGGAGAAAAGATGCTCAATGACCTTGTCTTCGTGCATTACAACTTGAGGCTGAAATTGAAGCATGCAAGGGAGGGACATGACAAAGATGACTACACGGACACTATTGATCTTGCATACATTTTCAAGATGCACGATGACGATGCTGATGAGGACGTTCTCCAGAGGTGGATGGATTCCAATGGTGCCCCAGTTCTCGATCAGCCAGGTGGAAGACCAAATGAGAACATAAGCCAGCAAATGGGAGCAGACGTTGGTGACTTTTTGGCAAGATCCGGGCGGATTACAGACCCTATTGGAGGGTTGGAGGGCGAGATTGATGCGGTTGTTGATGAAATTCTCTCGAGTAGCTCCAAATCCAAGTCAAAGTCAAAGGATGACAGTGGAGATAATGATGATGACGATGTTGGTCGTGGTGGACCTGGTGGTAGTGGGGAGTCAAACTCAGGTGGGTCAGGAGGGAGTGGTCGTGGACCACAACATACCAAACTTGAGGAAGGCCTAGAAGCAGGACGTGAATATATGGAGAGAAAGCGGAACACACACGGACAATTTGTTCCAAGTCCGAGTCCAGGGCCTACGGATTACGAGTACGGTCGAGGCCATCGTCCAACCGACAGCTACATGGAAGATTTGACATCATCTGTAGGTTCTTTGAGCTTCATGGACATTGACAGCCCATATCGCGGAGGAGCACAAAGTCCTTTAAGCGGATATGGATCGTCGCACGATGAGAGATCTTTTGGCGTCTTCCCGGAATACTTGCAAGCTCCTCCTCCAGGACCTCCTCCTCCTCAGTACGCACCTCCATCATATTCATATGGTTACAGTGGGTATGGGGGATACAGTAGCGGAGACAACTACCAAGGTAGCCAACCTGAGCAGAGCCAGGGCAGTTTCTTTGGGGGTGATAGCTACGGTTTCTTCCCTGAGTACACGCCAGTTCCTCCTCCTCCTCAGCAGAGATCTTCTCCTACTCCGTCGTCGTCGACCCGAGGATCTCAGGGCAGCAGTTCGCAGCCTCGTCGTGCCACTCGTGATACCGGATCCAGTGCTGCTTATCCTCGACTCAGGATGCTCATAGGCATCGATGACCACCAATACAGGCAGTATGTCATGGATTACAAGGCCATGTACTCGTACATGACATGGGAGAACTACTGCGAGTTCATTGAATCTGTGATGCGTTATGAGAGACAACAAGGAAGGGGGGGCATTCAGATCCACCACGGAACTCTTGGTTCTGAACAAAACATGTCACCACGTACTATATTTTAATCTTTAATCTTTTATTGCATGGATCAGAAATATGCATGTTCTTAATATTTTTCACTTGTTGTAACTTGTATTGTATTTGTAAGACTAGACTATTACTCTTTTTATTATGTATTAACAATGTTACAACCATGGTTTTAACTTTTAAATATCGTGATATTATCGATATGTTCACGGTATCGAAAAATTCGAAACTCATATATAAACTGTCTTATGAGATATCGGTCGAGATACGTTGATATATAGAGGGGTGGAGATCCTCAATTGCAATGATATGGATAAAATATGGGTCATTTCGACCCCATATCGATCGAGACATGTTGCTTGGGTTCCAACAATATCACCACCGATATGGCCGATATGACCGATATCCGATATGACTGATATGTCTATATAAAGGGTATAGATGACCAATATGTGTGAAATAATTGTGTATTTGTATGTTATTTATTGTTATAATAACTTGGAATATCGAAATTTTCAATAAAATTGGGAAAATCGGATTTTTGAGCCTTTTCCAACTTTTCCACCGAAATCGTCGAAATTTCCCGAAATTTCGACGAAATTTCGGTATTACATGTGACCGAAACGAGATCGAAATCGAGATTTCGAACCTTGTTCTCTCCAACCCATTTAGTCTCTTGAAGACATAGTATATGAATCTTCCTTCTTTCCATCGTATCCACTATCTCCATCAATTTTCCAGTCAAAGTGCCAATATTCCAACTACCAATCCGCAACTTCCATTGCAATCTCTTTTGAACTAACTTCTTTACTCGCATGCGTCCATTATGTGAGAACCCTTGTAAATTTTGGACTGCATCCGGGCGGTGATGCAGCGGAACTAGCTTAATTACCCGCATGCGTTCCTCATGCGAGAACCCTTGCAAATTTTGAACTACATCCAGGTTGCGATGTAGCGGCCCTTGCCAATTTTTCACTGCATTCGGACGATGCAACGCGTCGCAAGTAGGGAACGCCCCAACGAATTCTGTACTCATGCTCTATCAAAATTCCTTTCACCCCGAGGTATTATTCATCAAACATCGCGTGCCTATACTTCTCAACAGAATGGTGTTGCAGAGAGAAAGCATCATCACTTACTCGATGTCACCCGTACTCTTCTGATTCAGAGTCGTGCCCCACATTCTTTCCGAGGTGATGATCTTACGGCATGTTATCTTGTGAACCGCATGCCCTCCACAGTTATGGGTGAGAAAATTTCTCTCTCTTGCATTTCCAGAGAAATAATTATTCTCACTTACTCCTCGTGTGTTTGGTTATTTGCAAAGAAGATCAGTGGATGCACCAGTTAGGAGATGCGAGTGTTGGGATGTTGAGACGGCTAAGAGAGGGCGAGGACAGGCCAAGAAGTGTTGGAAAGAGACTATACGAATGGATCTTAGTTTTTCGGATATAAGCCCGGGATTGACCCAAGATAGATCTGAATGGAGCCGAAGAATCCATGTAGCTGACCCTACTTAATTGTGGGAAAAGGCTTTTTTGTTGTTGTTGTTGTTGTACTCCTCGTGTGTTTGGTTCGGTTGCTTTTGTCCACCAGTTATCTCCAGGTACTGGCAAGCCCTCTCCTAAAGCAGTCAAGTGTGTATTTATTGGGTACTCCAGGACACAGAAGGGATATCGTTGCTATGATCATGTGAACATGAAATATTATATGAGTGTCGATGTTACATTTTGAGTCGATTACGTACTTTTCTCCTACATATGGTAGGTTATCTTCATCAGCCTCCGATGATGAGGTTTACATGCCACCGCCTCCTATGAGCTCGCCACCAGTCCAGCCCGTGCTAGTTACCCAACTCAACCACCGCCACCTACTCCACCTACGTCACCTTCTCCTCTACCTCTGTTGGTGTCTATTGTTCCACCATTCACACATTTCTATAGTCGACGGTCGTCTTATGCTCATGGTCAATGCCCGTCATCCAGCACGCCTAAGGTATGTACTGATTACAAGGATTCTAACGATGGTTCTGGAGGTGTGTCTGAGTAGGCATCTATGCAGGAGAATATTACTACATCTGAGGAGTTACCTGCTGACATGGATGTTCCAATTGCTATTAGAAAGCAGAAGCGTACATGTGCCTCATATCCACTAGCTTCCCAAGTTTCCTTTGATCGCTTAGCAGGGGATTTCAAGAAGTTTGTTGCTACTCTATCTGTCGTGGCTATACCACGGAATTATCAGGAGGCATTAAAAGATAGCCAGTGGCGTCTAGCTATGGAAGAGGAGATGGCTACCCTACAGTCTCGTGGTACTTGGAGCCTGATTACTACTCCCACTGGGGCATCAGTTGTCAGTTGCAAATGGGTGTTTTCAGTGAAACACAATGCATATGGTAGCATTAACTACAAGGAGAGATTGGTTGCACGGGGCTTTACTTAGATGTATGGCGTAGATTATATGGACACTTTTCACATGTTGCTCGTCATTCTACTCTACGGATTCTTCTCTCTGTTGCAGTGGTTCATGATTGACCTTTATTTCAACTTGATGTTAAGAATGCCTTCTTGTATGGTGATCTTCAGGAAGAAGTCTACATGCAGCAGCCTTCGGCATTTGTTGTTGAGGGGGAGTGCCAGCGGTTTGTAGAGTTCACAAGGCAATTTATGGCCTGAAGTAGAGTCCGAGGGCATGGTTTCAAAAGCTCTCCGGTTTATTTGAGAAACATGGATCAGAAGGTCAAATGATGATCATTCACTGTTTGTTCAGAAAACAACTACATGTGTTGTCATTATTATGGTCTACGTTGATGACATACTTGTCACAGGAGATGATGTGCAGGGGATAAAAAGAGCAAAGGAGTTTCGGGGACGCCAATTTGTCACCAAGGATCTTGGAACTCTAAGGTACTTCTTGGGATTAGATTTTGCCATGAACCAGCAGGGTCTTGAGATGACCCAGAGGAAGTACGTCATAGATATGCTTGTTGAGACAGGAATGATTGGGTGTAGACCTGCCACTACTCCTATGGATCCCAGTATGAAACTATATGATGAGGCTACAGATGAAGTAGACAAGAGAAGGTATAGAGAATTGGTGGAAAAGCTTCTCTATGCCACAATCAGTAGACCTGATATCTCCTTTGCAGTGAATCGGGTGAGTCAGTTCATGGAGCAACCCCGACAGGTACATAGGGATGCGGTTCATATGATACTGAGATACATAAAGTCATCTCCAGGTGCAAGATTGTTATTCAGAAAAGGGGCAGATCTCATCATCTCAGCATGTGCAGATGCAGACTATGCAGGGTGTCCTAAGGACAGAAAGTCCACTACAAGTTTTGTTGTATTTGTTGGCAGTTCTCATGTATCTTGGAAGAGTAAGAAGTAATCTGTGGTTACCAGGTCAAGTGATGAATCTGAATATGGGGCTATGGCACAAGTAAGCACATAAATGATGTGGGTTCAAGCTGTTCTTATGGATTTACATATAGAGGTTCCTCTTCCTATGCAACTATAGTGTGATAACCAGGTTGCACTATTCATTGCTAACAATCATGTGTTTCATGAAAGAACTAAACTTATTGAGGTGGACTGCTACTATACGCGGGACATGATCCAGAAAGATTTTCTCACTACCTCTCATGTCAGCTCAGGAGGTCAAACTGAAGACATTTTTACCAAGGCCCTGCTTAGAGGATCTTTCTAGTAGTGTTCATCCAAGCTAAGCATGATTGACATCTATGCTCCATCTTGAGGGGAGTGTAGAGATATATTTATGTCTAGTATATTGTTTCTCTATTTATGTTTTCTTATGCATGTCTTATGTAATTTACCCATAGGTCTCTCCTCGATATAAGAGAGCCTAGGGTTCCAAGGAATAAACTCTTTCATTTTTTCCAACAACTGCATTCGCAAGTCGACTCCTAAACCTCATGCTCATGTGTCTTCCACATCATCCAGCACGCTCTAGGAATCAGTAACATTTGGTTTCCACGGATGTTGCTATTGATGTTTTTGTGCAGCAGGAAACTTTACAATGAGAGAGTGCGGCTCCTCAGGACATTGTGGTAAAGGAGGCGTATCGTTTAAAGGATTTTGACCAGCCCATTACACTTTGAAAGCGAAGGCGTACATGTGCTACGTATCTCTTAGACCATGTTTCGTTGGGGCATCTAGTGAGGGGATGAGGTGGACAAGATGAGATAAATGGAATTCATTGGAAAACTTCTCTATGTGACTATCACAAGCCAGGTATCTCCTTTGCGGTGAGGTATCTCCTTTGCGGTGATCGAAGTTGACCAATTTATGAAGTAGTCATGTCAGGCCCTCATGGATGCAGTCTCCATGGTTCTAAGGTATCTGAAGTCTTCTCCATGTACAAAATTGCTATTCAGTTGTGGATATCTCTTGCCATCATAGCCTATGCAGATAATGACTATACAGGATGTCTAAAAGATGGGAAGTCCATATTTGCAGTGTCCATTGGGAGCTCATTGGATGTCTCATGGAAAAGCACGAAGTAAATTGTTGTTGCCAGGTCAAGTGATGAATCCAAATACAAAGCCATAAATCTAGGAAGCACTGAGATAATGTAGGTTAGGTATGTTATGATTGACCTAGCTATTGATGTATATCTTCCCATGCAACTACTATGTGACAATCAAACTGCATTATTCATTGCCAACAATCCAGTTTTCCATGAGACCAAACTCATCGAGGCGGATCGCCACTACAATAGAGATATGATACGGAAGGACTTAATCTATACTTCCCATGTTATCTAGGGGAACATACAACAAACATTCTCACCAAGGCCCTAATTAGAGGCCATTCCATAAGTGTTCCTTCAAGTTGAGCATGATAGAGATCTATGCTCCACCTTGAGGGTAAGTGTTCTAAGATATAGTATCGATGTATTTCTTATTTTTCTTATTTTTTTATATAATTTATCTATTAGTTATTTGTCCTCTAGGGTTTCTTCTCTATATAAAGGAACCCTATGGCTACAGAATAAACATCTCATTCATTTCTTTCCATAGAATGGACATAAGAAATCTATACATTACAAATTATAAACATAAAAGAAGTATATTTAGCACCTAAACTTTATATAAGCTATATACATCACATACTATGTACAAACAAAAGGATATATCATAATTCAAACAAACAAGCAAATGGGTATAATAACATATAGATAAAGAAAACATCATTCCTAATAACCATAAATTTTGTTACATCTCCGTCGCTAAAGTGGGGTGAAGCCCTCGACCCCTGTTGGAGTATTCATTGTATGCGTCATCTATGAGGAAGATGGGTAAATGGATCTCTCCAGGATCCATTTACCCCATCCATATGTTTGGTCCCACATCTACCAGTGGTGGGACTTGGACGCTCTGTGGAGGCTATATAAGGAGCCCCAGACCTCCTGTAACAATTGAGAAAAGTGCAATGAACACATACGTCCTCTGAGGCATTTTCCCGTGGTTTCATCCTGCTCCTTAGGGAGTAGGGTTCCACGTAAAATCTTTGTCTTCCATGTTTTATGTTTTTGTTCTTTATTCTCTGATTCCGTTTCCGCGTTCTCTATTTTCTAACATGGTATCAGAGCGGGTCGATTCTCGAGGAGTTTACGTTCATCTTTTGTTCGAGATCCGATTTTGATGTTTTATTTGTGAAGATTATATGTTCATGATTGAGATCTGTTCGGAGTTTTGAAAAAAAACCCTAATTGCTGCTTTCAAAAATCTGAAGAAACTTGAGATTCTTGGCCACGCATCAGGCCAACGTGCTCCAAGAAAACATCAAGGCATGCCAACATCATAGGCGGCGCCCCGCACTTCTTGCAGATCTTCCAGGAACCCCGATGATTCTCTAGGGGTGGAGGTTCCCTTGAGGCTCCCCTACAACGATCCAGCCAGCGACCTCGCCCTGGTGGTGCTCTTCTGCCCGCGCCAAGCATATCTTCCTGTGGCATGAATCAGGGGCCGTGAGTCCTGCCATCCTCTCCAGTCACGCAAGGAGGAGGCGCTATCTTTCAACCCTAATATCCCCTGGCGTCGACAGCAGGCTACCCTGACGTCGTGCAGCCCAGGCGCCCTATCGGAGCGCTGCGATTTCTCCCCTTGCCGCACGCAGGACCTCTAGTTACGCCACGCACGGCGCGTAGACCGCACGCAGGCGGCGACCCAGATGCATCGCCCCACCCTTTGGCGCATCCGTGTGCACAACGGCGTCGTTTCAAGCCGCATCTCAACGACCATCGTGCATGCGATGCGAAGCCTGCGCTCCAAGCGGCAGCGCCTCTTCAAGGTGGAGATCGTATCTACGGGTTGGCCCTCTTCGCGTGAAGCCTAGGCCTCCAGCCACCACCCCACATCACAGGCGGCGGGCTCCCTCACATCAGCGGCTCGCCGCTTCTCCTCCTCGCGTGAGCTCGTGACTTCCAGGCGGCGTGCCCTTGCCGTACCCATCCCATCGGGGGCGGCGCAGGAAGAAAAAGGGGGCTCCCATGGGAACCCTAGTGCTCATGCGTCGGTTATAAAAAAAACATTTTTTTGGAAGGGAGAAAGGGCCCAGTTTGCCGAAGGGTATAAAAAAAAGAGTCTGGTTTGCTTATAAAAAAAGAGGGGGAGCGGTTCTTTTGAGCCTTTGGGCCCGTGCGGTTTTCTTTTCAGACACGCACGAGTATGCGGTCTTCTTTTCAGATGTGCATGTGTTTGCCATCTTTTGTTGTGGTCCCCATCCTTCTTCCTGTTTCGTCAGAGTTTTCATGTGTGCTATAGGGACTCCAGAGTAGAGGACCATTCCCTATGCCAGGTGGGCAAGGGTTTTCATGTGGTATTTTATGTATTCCATAGTAGTGTACCATTCTCTGTGCCAGATGGGAGAGGCCCAGTTCTCCGACGAGGAGACTTTTTTTTTTAGGCTCGACGAGGAGACTTTTTTCAGACTCCATTCTTCAGCGACCATGGACTCCGACGAGGATTGCACTTCCACAATCTTTTCAGTTCGGCCCTTGAGATGGAGCAGTTGTCCACATATTGTGGCGGGCCAGAGTACTCCGACGAGGAGACTCATTTCCAGTTGCAGTGACTCTGACAGGCGCAGTTCAGAGCACATGCTCTCCGACGAGGAGATTCAATAGACTCACACTCCAGCCCGTTCGTCCTCCTTACCTGCACGGCATGAGAAGCAACGTCCTCGACAGCAGCAGTTGTGCACATTGAGTTGATATTGTCTGTAGTGTCATGTATTGTGAGTTGAGTTTCTTTTTGTTTGTCCAAGCTGAGCATTGCATGCTCCAGCTTGAGGGGGAGTGTTGGAATATTCGTTGTATGCGTCATCTATGATGGAGATGGGTAAATGGATCTCTCCAGGATCCATTTATCCCATCCATATGTTTAGTCCCACATCTACCAATGGTGGGACTTAAAGGCTCTGTGGAGGCAGGCTATATAAGGAGCCCCAGACCTCCTATAACCATTGAGAAAAGTGCAATGAACACATACGCCCTCTGAGGCATTCTCTCGTGGTTTCATCTTGCTCCTTAGGGAGTAGGGTTCCACGTAAAATCTGTCTTTCATGTTTTATCTTTTTGTTCTTTATTCTCTGATTCCACTTCCACATTCTCTATTTTCTAACAACCCCGAAGGAAAAAAATAAATTCTAGTGTCTTGTTAATATTGTGAGCAGCTAAATAAACAAACGGTATCAAGTCACATAAAAAATGGCGAAGCCTTCTCCTACTGTAAGTAGGGTCGGTTACATTGATTTTTGCTTAAATCCATGTTGAAAGCAACAACAACAAAGCCTTTTCCCACAATTAAGTAGGGTCGGCTACATGGATTATTCACCTCCATTCAGATCTATCTTGGGTCAATCTCGGGCTTATATCCAAAAAACTAAGATCCCTTCGTATAGTCTCTTTCCAACACTTCTTGGGCCGTCCTCGCCCTCTTTTAGCCAGCTCAACATCCCAGCACTTGCATCTCCTAACCGGTGCATCCGCTGATCTTCTTCGTAAATGACCAAACCATCTTAAGCGATTTTCTCGCATCTTATCCTCGATCGGAGCTACACCAACTTTCTTTCTGATGGCATCATTCCGAATCCGATCTTTACGTGTGTGTGTCCGCACATCTACCTTAGCATTTTCATTTCTGCTACAGCCATTCTCTGCCTATGTCTATGGTTCACATGCCAACATTCAGATCCATAAAGCATAGCAGGTCTCAGTGATGTAAAAGTCGTCCGACTGGCCCGACTATTAGGTCCGACTAGTCTAGTCAGTGGGGTGGCCGACCGAGTACCGACTAATTCCGACTAGACACACTAGTCAACCAATTTTTGCTTGGAGATACCATATTTTTTTGTTTTTCGTAAGCAAACTTATTATAATATGCTTAATGTTTTATTTCAATTCAATTACTTATTTTATTTTATTATGATAATATAAAAATATATAAAATCTATGTAAATACATGTACTAAAATGAATTATATGTTTAAAATAATCATAAAATTCAAAGCCGATTAAAGTCCGGCTAAATCCGATTAGTCACCCGACTACCGATTAATCCTTAGTCCGTAGCTCGACCTACCGAGTACCGATTACCGACTTTTGCAACCTTGGCAGGTCTCATGGCTGCTTTGTAAAACTTTCCTTTAATTTTTAAAGGAATTTTCTTATCACAGAGAACAGCAGAGGCCATGTTGAAAGATTCAACTTTTTTTATGATGGTTGTCGACTAACTAACGCCACTGCCACAATGGGGGATTTGAACCCCGATCTTTTGGATGGTAGGCACATTGCACTACCACCAGACCATTTAAGTGGGTACAAAAAGAAATTATGGAGATGCGAGGTATCAAGCCACATGGGTGATACAAATGATATGCATAGATATCCCTGAAATTTCGATGACATCGATCGATATCTAAGAAAATTTATACTGAAATCCATCAATTTTGAGTGGTACGGCTCGATATATCGATATCTCGCTGATATCTCACGATATATTGGTCGATGCCTAGAAAAAGATGTGCATACAAATATCAATACCTGCATCTCGTTGTTACCAATATATAGGTGATATATCATCAACATATGAAGATATCTTGAAGACGGTTTCCCACAATCGTCTTCAACATGACATGGCTTGCCACAATACATGCATTGTCTGGTAGAACTACATCAACTAGTTATAGATCCCCATCCTCGTGAGCCATGCCTATGGCCATGATCATGTAGATTCTGTATGGTAGAGGCAATATCTAGAGTATGAAGAGTAGCCATAGAGATAGATGTTCACTGAGCTTGTGGTAATCCTCCTCTTAAAGGATATGGAATAATGGAAGCATCAACATTTGGATACGTACAGCCTAGTATACAGGAGCAAGACCTATAAGGAAATGACCAACCACAATATGTGCACCGAATGCAATCCAGGAGGTACACCTACATACATGAGCATAGCAATGTAGTCTCGCAAGAGCTCCCTTCATCGTGGAACGGTACTCTGGTAGTGAATGCCCATTTTGTTTAAGGGCAATATGAATATGGAGTTGCAAAATCTTCAATGTATTCCTAGCAAATGAATATATAATCCATAGAATCCTACATCACTTTGGCTATGGGACGGTGAAGTACTTCATTGACGACTCGAGGAACAAGGGTGGATCAAATCCACAACTTTACAATTGCACTATCACTCTGCTTATCCTTTTTCTCATGGTTCTTCTCTTTCAAGATATGATCTTTATCATGTGCACCTATAAATGATATGTGCCCAAATTTTATCCCATCAAACTTGATGATTGGCAGAAAAACGGGTTTCTTGTTGACACCAGAACATGTCATATCCGACGACATCATTGGAATAAAGAAGAAATAAAAAAAGTGTTAAGCGTGTCACCATGTGAATGTCATGATCAATAACATTGTCGGATGACATTAATGTTGCCACAAATGGGCATTGAACACTGTTGAGATATTACTTATCTTTCTTTTTGTTTTCACATTATCTATTTCTTTTGTCTTATTTTTGTAATTTGCCCAACATATTTTTCTCCTATATAAGAGAATCCTAAGGCCTCTCCATAATGCAATGCATTCTTTTGTTTCTACACGGTATCAGAGCGACGATCCTAGACCGGAGTTCATGTATCCCACCTAAGGCCTAACCCTACCTGCTGGCCCTTCTTCTCTTCTCGCACGCCACCACGCCATCACCGGCCTCCTTCCTCTCCTCCCCGGTCGTTGCGTGCCCCCCCTCCCTCACCGCCGACCGCCTCCAGGCCCAGCCCAGTGTCGTCGGGCCCAGCAGCCCCCGTGCACGGGTTCCAGGCCACTGCCAGCCCTTCCTGAGTGCTGCTAAGGGGATGCTGCAAATCCTTGCAGCATCCCGTGCGCCTCCTCGCACCTCCGCACTTCTCTGTGCACCTTTGCAATTCGAATTACAATTTGAAATGGTCTGATTTTGATCGGAAAACATGATTTCATACTTATAAAATACTTTTCCAAACCCGAGCGCACAACAAAGATTGACGAGGATGGTTGTATGAGTTTACACGTACAACCAAGCTGTTATTGTACGTTGACAAAATGCGGATTGCTACTAAGCAGAAGAGTACCATAGATGATCTGAAGAAACTCTTTAGTTCAGAGTTTGACATGAAAGACCTTGTTGCAGTGAAGAAGATATTAGGGATAGAGATCATTACAGATCGTGTAGAAGGGAAACGTTTCTTATCTCAGAAGGACTACACTGAGAAAGTTCTAATCAGATTTGGGATATCTACAGCCATGTCTCTATGTACTCGATCCGTTGTGAACATTCATCTCTCATTTTCTTCCACACCTCAGTCAGACGTAGAGAAGGAACACATGTTATGTGTTCCATGTGCCAGCACAGTTGGGAGTCCTATGTATGCAATGATATGCACAAGACCTAATATCGCTCATACTGTGAGCGTCGTTAGTAGATTCGTGGACAACCCAGGGAAGAAGCATTGGCAGGAAGTCAAGTAGATTTTCCGCTACATGGGAGGAACAACAGACATTGGCCTCGTCCTACAGAAGTGATTCAGAGTGTTTGGTTCGGGGTATTCAGATTCAGACTACGCTGCAGATGTTGATGGGAGGAGATCAATGACAAGCTACGTCTTCACTTTAGGAGATTCGATCATCAGTTGGAAGGCTAGTTTACAACCATCAGTTACTTTGTCTACTACAAAAGCAGAGTACATGGCCTTAACAAAGGCTATAAACGAAGGCATCTGGCTGAAGGGCTTAGTTGGAGATCTCGTTCTACAAAAATATCAGGCTATAGTATATTGTGCCAGTCTCAGCACGATATGCTTAGCCAAGGATCATGTGCATCATGAGAGAATCAAGCACATAGATGTTAGATATCACTTCACTCGTTCTGAGAAGAGAATCAAGGTGAAGAAGGTCGACACAACAAATAATCTAGCCAATATGTTCACAAAAGCAGTTCCATGGAATAAGTTCAAACATTTTTTGGATTTACTCAATGTCGATAGTTGGTAGTAACCTCAAAAGGGGACTAGCGGTGGCATGGTGAAGCTCGGTAAAGCTTCTCTGAAGATAAATTTCAAGGTGGATATTGTTCATAATTCCCCGAATCCTACAATCTGAATTTCAAGCAATGTTTTCTTTGCTACCTAAGGATTCAATTTCGGTGGAGTCTAGCAGTGGTTAATTCTGCTAATGGAGAATTCAACTCATGGTGGAGTATAGTAGCGGTTAATTTTGCTATATGAGAATTCAACCCCGATGGAGTCTAGTAGTGGTTAACTCTATAAGTGAAAAATTCAACTCATGGTGGAGTATAATAGTGGTCAATTCCGCTATCGAGAATCAATTCTGGTGGAGTCTAGCGGTAGTTAATTCTGCTATATGAGAGATTAATTCAAGGTGGAGATTGTTGATATGACTAGAATCCTAATCATTTATTAGATTGGATCATGTATGTGTTTGATCTCCGTCCTGCCTTCTGATTAGCTGAGAGCTATTGGGTTGGATTACTAAGATGCATGATCTGCCTCCTAAATCTTGATTGGCTGAGAACTGTTGGCTGGATTGCAGAATACAATTGATATTCTTCTGTTGCAGTTTAAAAAGGGGCCTTGAGGCCACCACATATTCTATTCTTATCCTCATACTCATCACATCTTTGTATATTCTCAGTATCCTCTGTACTCTCTCTTCTTTCTCCACATAGTGAAAATCGATCGCCGTCATCCAAGTACGTAGCCCAATTACCAATGAACCTTGTCAATCCATGTGTTTGCATTTTGCTTGATTGGTCATGTATATGAGTGTTTTCTTCCGCGATTAACAACATGGACAAACCAAGCAAAGTGTATTGAGAGGCATCGATGATGTTTTTGAAATACTTGAAATATGCTCTAGGGAAAGGTTTATTGTTCACATTTTGAAAAGCATCTGATGTTATGGCATACTCTAATGCAGATTATGTAGGGTGTCAAAATGATATAAAGTCTACTACTGGTTATTGCACATATCTTGGTGGTAACCTAGTCAATGTAAGCAATAGTTGCTAGATCCAGTGCAGAATAAGACTACATGGCAATGGCCCAAGCCACCACTGAACTAATGTAGATAAAGTCAGTTCTGAAGGATTTGCGTTTACCAAATCCGAGTCATATGGTAAAGTGCTATGACAATTGTCAATTATATTACAATGTTCATTGCGAACAATCCTACTTTCCATGATCGTACCACACACGTGGAGGTAGACTACAATTATACAAGAGATATGATTCAACGAGGAAACATCAAGACTTAGTATGTTACATTAGAAGGATAAACAGTTAATATTTTCATCAAGCCACCAGCTCGGACTCTATTCACAAAGTGTATCTCCAAGTTGAGCATGATGGAAATCTATGCTCTAGCTTGAGAAATATTGAAGTAATTTTAGTTATACGAATATTTGTTCATTGTCTGAGGATCTATTTGTAATTATTTCAGTAACCCTATCATCTCTTCTATGTAAGGGAGAGGTATTGAATGAGAAAATTAAGTTCCCTTTTACTATTCTTGTTAATTCATCAGAAACCATCAAGAGATTATGGACAATTAATCTCATGATCAACTGCAATAAGAGGAAACAGCCAAATAGGGCATACTGAGACGACTAGATATACATAGTTGTTTTCAAATGGCTTCCATACTTGGAATTGGAAAGAAGGGGTAAGCAATTCAGAGTTCACTTCCAGAAGAACTTCTTAAACCTTTTTTTGAGAAAGAAATTCTTAAACTTAAACTTACAATGTGATTCACTTTGTCCCAATTCCCAGAAAATTCATTTGAAATTCGGGCACAAATCAGGCGAAACCGTTCTAAACAATTAATTATACATTAATAACATCTAATATACAAGTGGGACCGCTACATCACACTCCCCATCATTGTTCAACTTTATTTTGTTAAAGACGGAATATGAGCACCCATATAAAGAGAAACGCAGGAACATATAAAGAATTAACAAGGTGGGAATTATGGCCACCAGGCGCAGAGGGTAACTTAGATTAAAAGAATGACATCAAGAAAATGGAACAGCAAAAATAAAAACCTTTCAATGCTTTGAATTAATAACTCAATAAAAAAGAGGCTAACGAGGAACATGAGATGGAATCCTTTCGTCCGGAACCACATCCTTCTCCCGGAGCGACAACGTCTCGAAGGTGCTCCTCATGGAACGGTTCCTCCGCATCTGCTGCGATGGATTCTCCTTATCATAGTAATCATGGCTTAGATTCAGAGTTCTTGCCCTACGAATGCCGACGCCATTTCTCACAGCACTGCCACTGCCTCGATATCGTATGATCTCTTCGTTAGGGGCCTTCATAAGGTCCATAAGATTCCGCCTTGTTGCACTGGCCTCCGAGAACACTCTCCTGGCATTCCTTGAGCTCCGGATGGACACCACAGGAGGAGGATAGGCATCCAAAGTGCTAGAAGGCATATCGTCCTCCTGTGCTGCCTCCGTCAACTCCCTTGGGCAGCTCCCTCCACTCTCCTCACCTGAGCTCTCATCGCACTCCAACACATCTTCATCGAGACGTTTCTTCGAGTGCGCCCTCCTCTCTGTGTCCACCGCCGAGCAAGGATTCCCGACATACAACCCATTCCAGCCACTGGAGCTCACACTCTTCCTGAGCACCTCCAGCCTCTCTACCACATCCTCCATGGACGGCCTCTTATCCCTGCTCGACCTCACGCAGCTCGCGGCCAGCATGGCCAGCTGCCTCCTCGCTACGGGGTCCCTCGGGGGCGGGATCCTCGGGTCGAACAGCGCCGAGATCCTCCCTCGCCTCATCAGCGGGACCGCCCACTCGACAATCGACGGCGGGGAGTGCGTGACGTCGATGGCCTTCCTCCCGCTCATGATCTCGAGGAGCAGGATCCCGAAGCTGAAGACGTCGGTCTTGGTGCTGAGCTTCTCCGGGGTGACGTAGCCCGGGTCGAGGTAGCCGAGGGTCCCCGCGGGAGGGGTGAGAAAGGGGGCGGAGCCTGCGAAGACGGCCAGTCCGAAGTCGCCGAGGCGGGCGTTGAGGCGGGAGTCGAGGAGGACGTTGGCGGACTTGACGTCGCGGTGGATGACGGGGGGGCGGTGGGAGTGGAGGAATCGGAGAGCCCTGGCCGCGTGGAGGGCGAGACGGAGGCGGAGGGACCAGGAAGGGGGGCGGAGGCGGGAATGGAGGAGGTCGAAGAGGGTGCCATTTGGCATGTACTCGATGACGAGGAGGCGGTGGGGGAGGGGGTCCGGGGTGAAGCCGACGAGGTGGACGAGATGGTCGGGGGAAGAGGAGGGGAGCAGGCGGGAGAGGACGTGGATCTCGTTGTCCACCTCGGAGGGGGAGCGAGAGGGGCGCTTGACTGCGAGGAGGAGCCCCGAGGGGAGGGACGCGAGGAAGACGGAGCCGTGGCTGCCGCGCCCGAGGAGGGAGGACTCGGCGAAGTTGGAGGTGGCGGACTCCAGCTGCCGGTGGCTGAAGTGGAGGATCTTCCGCCGGTGGTGGTGGTGCTGCTGCTGCTCGGAGGTGGAGATGGAGGACTGCGCCTTGCAGGAGAGGTAACCCATTCTCGCAGGCAGGTCGGATAGATGGAGTGGAGGTGACGGTGAAGAGAGGGGGTGGGTGGAGGGGCACGGGTGACGCCAGGGACCGCATTCAAAGTGGGGGTCGTTTTTTCCTTCTTGGAGTTATGGGGTTTGTCTCCTTTTCCCTTTTCTCGGAAGCCAAGTACGTTTTCTTTCCGCTCCGCTAATTGCTCATCATGATCGTCATGTTTGTCTCGGTCTGATCTCGTGTCATCTTGGAGAAAATTGTACCCCTCTCTCTGAACAGAGCTAGTTTTGTATATTTTCTAAATAACTAAGTTCTAACTTAATCCCAAATAATAAATAGTCATCTGACTGAATGCGGTATTTAAATCTAGTATTGCAATGAGTGCTCGCATCATAGCAATGTCAATGAGGTGAGCATTCTCTTTTAAATATAAAAAATGATTAGATTTGGTTGTTCTCAAAAACATATCAAGCATACTATCCTATGTAGACGACACATCAACTACCACATATGATTTAGGATTGCTTGTTGGATGGATAATGCATTAGATGTTGAATTTCTTTGTATATGATGTGACATAATTGTCAAACCTCGGATTGGATTTAATTATACTCATGATAAGTCAACTTAAAATAAGCCACGGATTTGTCATGTCTTAGCTCATTATTTATGGCAGGTCTTCAAAGGCATGACATGTATTAGCTTATTCTGATGTCAGGTCTTCGAGGACATGCCATATTGTTTTGACGGCATGTCAGTAGGGACCTGCTATGAGTAGGGATGTTAATTGAAATGAATCATTCGAATTCGATTAAGATCCGTTCGATAAAAATTCAGAAAAAGTTTGATTCGAAATCAAATGAACTGAATTAGAATTTAACTTGGAGATTCGATTCTAAAATGAATCGAATACGAATTTACCTGAATTCGTTCGATGATAATTCGATTTGATTCGATATTTTATATCCATACATATATGTATATATATGTATAAATATATTTATATATAGATAGTACATACATATGCATGCATATAATACGTACATATTTGCATACATGTAATATACAACCACTCTTGATTGATTAGGGTCTTTTCTGAATATCATTGTGCAAGTAACTATAGAATAATTACATCAAGAGATTGACATGCATCTATTAAAATTCATTTGTAAGTAAATAGATGTAGAAAAGAGTATATGAATATGTATTAAAAAGCTACTATATTTCATTTACATTGAAAGATTTCGCATTTGCATTAATTATATCACTAAGCATAACATGTGCAAGCAACTAAAGATACGCTCAAACCAACTTACTATATTTATTAAGTGGTTAATTTTAAACTTATAATCATATCTAGGCTCCATTAATATGATTTATCATGTTCACCCTTCACCATTATGATTTCCATACTCTCACAATCTCGCATTATACCGACGTCACTTGTCAATGTGTGACGTGTATATGCAACATTAGGCCCTCTAATGAGATCCAATCTCTTTCCTTTCCTCTTTATAACTAAGTTAAGTCGATTGACTGCAAAATATTATGAGTTAGAAATGTGGGTCCTTGCGTCAATTATACAAAACTTCTAAGTTCCTGTCTTTACTTATATTTTAACCTAGTGACAATAGCTTAGACATGACTTACTTTATATAAGTATAATAATCAATTTTAACATGTTATTCATAAATTTCGAGGTATTAAGAGGATACAAAGAACCCTAAGGCATACCCAATTTAATATGTATATATATGTATGTATAATCATATTAGTTAAAGACCAAATATTAAATATAAAAAAGAGTAAAAATTAGTAGTCATAAAATCTAATAGAAAAGATCAAATGTTGATTGTTATTCTAAATCCTCACCCACATATTTATTTTCATGTTCCCACATTCCTTACATTGCTTTTTCCATTCCCCCTTTCATTATCTACCAAAGATCCTAAATACCCATGGTAGATTATGATGGCATTTCTCCTAGCATGTGAAAATGATGATTTTTGCTACTTCATGTTCCTCCTTAACATTTGTCGTGATTCGAAATTTGTATAGATATATCTCCTTCACTTTTTTGTTGTTTTGATTCGTGGCATGGCAATTCATGATGATTATCATTGTCAAGGAGATATTTATCATCACATGAGTAACATACAAGTTCTTCTAAGCATAATGTAAGTTGTTCCTTTGTACATCAAAAATTCATATATTTCATTTTCATGGCTCAATTTTTTGATATTGAAGATCCTCATGCTTAGTGAAGCAATTTTATCTTGCTACATTATTTTTTACTGTTCCCATTATTGCAAATAATAATATTAATTTGTATCAACTTTCAATATAAGTTTGATCTTGTCTTGCTTTAATATGCCATGATAATTATAATGTGTCCACTTTTTCGTCAATGATATTATATATTTTTGATATACTCGTATAATTATATTATATTTATACTTTTCTTCATCATAGAAAAAGAGTATATTTAGATTGTAAAAGACATAATAATTATAAAAGTTAGGTATTTTTATCCATTATATTCTATTGGCTTGATATTTTCCTTGATTTTATAGTTTTTTTCAACTTATCTTGGTAATATACTTTTCAAATTAGATTTATACAATAAAATATTTATATTTTATTATTCGTCATATAATATTATTTATATAAGCTCTAAAACATCCATTAACATTTCAAATTCAAAAAAATGAATTGAATTTGAATATTCGAAACTCTAAATGAATTGAATCTGAATTTAAGTTAGTAAATTCGTTTGAAATTTGATTCAAGCTCGGATTCAAATTTTTTATAATGAATTGAATCAGAATCCTCGTGAATTCGAAGGTATTCGATTCGATTAGCACCCCTAGTTATGAGTTCCTTTATTTTGATTGCAACTATTTATTCCATTTGGATGGTAGGTCTCCCTCCATGCATCAGTCATTGTATATCATAATGCATCCCCCTACCCCGCGCTTGCCACCACTATCATCACACCACCACCTTCTCCATCATCCCCATCGTCGCATCACCATCACACCGCTATCATGCAACCACACCTCATCACCACTACCGCACGCGTTGTCGCTGCCACCACCATCTACACTGTCAACGTTGCCATTGGCACTATTGTGAGCTTCGTGTGCCGCTTGCAACTGCATGCACCGCCCACTCCGTTCGTCATGCCACAATATATGCCACATCACAACACCAATGTGTTGTCGCATCCACGACACTCGTGCGCTCCACTTGATGTAGCTAGCACATGGAAATGGGAGGGGGAGTTGTCTTCTTCCTCCTTATATAGATATTTTTAAAAAAAATGAATTCTCGAAATGTGTGGGTGGCAAATGTCACGTTGAATGGTAGGTGAGTGATGGCAATATGATCGTGGCCACATGAGATCTATGTCAGATTTGGGTAGAGTTTTGGACATGTTTCAAGTGTGGTTACCATCACCATTTAAAAATTAGAGATACCAATTATAGTTTGGAATCCAATTCGAAAATTCAAATTTTGAACTGGTGATGAATAGCCATTCATTCTCCTTTGTTCTTCCATTTTAGCTTTAAAATCCCTAGTAAAATACCTGTAAATACCACTAACTTGCATGAATTAACATCTAACATTAATCTGTAATTAGTACGTAAATACATGTATTAAAAACTCAAAATAAAAGAATAAAGAAAAGAAAAGAAAAATAAAGGAAGTATCAAATATATTGATGACCTTGAACTCCAAGATCAAGTCAAATATTGACTAGGTCGACCAGGAATAAAGTAGGGGGAGATAGGATAAGATATTGTACAAAAATATAAAGAAATCATAATTCTTTTAAGTGCAATATATTATACAAATAGCTCAACCTACTACTATTTTATTTATCATTATACGCACCTCAAACAATAAAGTGTTCAACATAAAACTTATACATAATAATGTGTAGAAAATAAGAAAAATAATAGCCTCACATTTTTAATCACCTTATATTTTTGAATTATTGTATGTATATACTTATAGCATATAATATAAATACAAATTAAAATTAAAATCATTTAAAAACACCAAAAAGATTTAAACATCATAATATAAAGATACAATGTACTTATAATGTACATATTCTTAATTATTTATGCTTATAAATAAAATCATAAAAAGTCTATAAAAATATGTAAAATATGCATTTAATAATAGTGTAAATATATAAAATATGTAAACATGATATTATTTATAAAAACAAATACAAAATATAAATAGAAGTGTACAATATACAGATGTATATATATAAATAATGAATTATAACAAATAAGGTTATAAAAATAAATAAAAACCATCATAAAATAGTTTATAAAATAAGAAACATTTTTCATGTTTTATGTTCTTTAAATGAAATCATTTACTATTTTATTTTTAATTTCCTTTCATTTTTATTGTCATTTTGTGGTCTTATGTGGACCAATCACATGTGATGTAGTGTTGACCCTCAGTCAACACCCCCCTCGCACAGCCCCCAGCTGCCCATGATCGACTTCCTCTTTTCATCGATTTTTTATGACAAAATCCACACCACGATTTGCCTCAATTCCGTCATCAATTTTGTGCACAACACCATCCTCTATCTCGCTATGCACATAGACTCCATCAACCCTCTTCGTGTTGCACACAATACAAAATCCCATAAACATCCCCTCTCTTCTATAAAATTCCTCTTTTTTCTTCCATTCAATTTTTGATCCATCTTCAACCCCCGTAACCCCAAGATCTCATCACTAGAGAGGACCCTAGTGATAGGAGGTGCCCCCCTGAGAATTCTATGTCGAGGAGAAGGGTGAAAAAGACCAGTTCTACCATTGCTGGAGACCTTCTGAGGAGAGGTCTATGAAGGTTAGGGTTTAGAACTTAGCGCATCATGGAAGCATGTAGGTCACATCACACATGACCTAGGACAACTAGTCATACTAGTTGCATCGGGATGTGGAATTAAAAATTTTAAATAGATGAAACCACATGATTCGAGAACACTTCTCAAATTATTTCATCAACAACACAAACAAGTACAAGGATGACCTCTTGAAGCATATTTGTGATCATGTCTCTAAACGAAGAGATCTCTTGTCTCAAGTCTGATCCAATAAAGGTCGCACTTGCAAGAGCGTAGATGAGATGTGTGCTTACCACAATTCAAGTTGATGATCCAAGCGAGGAGTCTCCTAATTTTGTATCACGAAATCCGATGCCTTCTTCATGAGCAAGAAGCACTGAAGATAGAGGAGATCCACGAGCAGTCGATTTGGAAACACAACGGCGTCGCGACGACTGCGAGTCTCTCTATGTCAACATTGTGGACAACCACATTATTGAGACATAAAGTGGGTGTGTATGAGAAATATGGATAGAGAGAGAGATTTATTGTTGAAATTCATGTAGTGTAAAAAGAAAGGCTAGGGCTTACTCTTTTTATACTATTTTGGATGTTCGTGGATCACAATCCATGTGCACACAAATCCAATGGATGAGATTGTTTTGTGCTTTCAATTCAGTGGTCATGATTTTATTGCAGAAATTTGCAACAATAAATAATCAATTTAAAATAAATTAATTTTGTTGTAAATAATTTACAACACATTTAATTTAATTCGATTTAATCTCATATGTAATTAAAGGAAAGAGGATAAGCCTCCTTCCCTTAGTAGAGTGGACTACCATACATGGAGTAGGACTCAATGATCGTCCACCCTACAAAAGGGGAAGGTGACTATCTTTTTCCTAATTGGTGAGATGTCATATCTCTCAAAAATTCCACATGTGCAACAAACATCCATTGCATAATTATTCACAAAAATAATTCCAAATTATTTTGTGATAATTTCAATCATGCCATTGATAATCGTATTCACACATCCAAAATAAAATATAAACTGCATTTACAATAAATCGTCTGATGTGAATCCAATTCACATCAACATTCAATTCGTAAATACTAATTACAAATAAATCTCTCTATCATATTATAAATCATATTTATAATATTTATGATTTATTATGGATTGTGATATCCACATAAATCATATCCTTGATAAAATCGAATTAAAATTGAAAAAAAAATAAAAAATAAAAAATAAAAAAATAAAAAAATAAAAAAGATAATTAAATCATATTTAATTATCTTAGATGACTATTCTCATGTGTCTAAATAAAATGAATCATATCCATATTATTCATAATAATTAAATCATATTTAATTATCACTTTTTCTCAATGCTCAGATACATTATCAACAATAGAATTCTTGGATCCTTTTTAATAATAATGTGCTTTCTCGAGGGATACTTGGAGATAAGGACATGACATTTGTAGATTCCATGTATAGTGACTTGGATATTGAGATCATATCTCAAATCCAGATCTCGGGGACCTCTCAGATATGTTTGATTGTCGTAAATCTAATCTACTCATTGCATTTGGATCATATTCAGATCAATGTCCAACACTTATACTAAGATCATATTACTTCTCTATTGAGAGGAGTTACTAAAATCCAAACTTGTTTCATCACTCCCTCAGAATAGAAGTGTCACATTTATACAATCGTTTATGATCACATCACCCTCGAGTAATCATAATACCCATACATCTTGCATTCTAGATGACCTAGAATAAACCTGAAGTTTTAGATTATATTTGAATTGTCTCCTCCAGGGTTTTATCATTAAGTTTCTCATTTGATCATCGAGAGTTGGTATCAAGCATATATTTTCTAAAAAGCATATATCATACCCCGATATCGATCATATACTTTCCAAAAGCATATATCACACCTACAAATTCAGTCAAGCTTTCAAAGCAAGACGATTGTTCACAGAATTTGATCCCAATCTCATGAGTGAGCTCATGTCTTTCGGTTTAGTAATGAACGTGTATGATTCCTTTGAGAGATCATATTACTCATATGCTCTTGTATGCACACCAGCTCGTCGGCGTATAGACCTTGAATAGGTCATCAACCTATCGGTCTACCAAATGTACATACTCAGACATATAGTAACATACCTATCTCCGGTCAGAGGATGTGTGCCTATATCGTGACAGTATACACCATAGGCCTTAGTTATCTCGATCTCGCTAAGTCAATGGTTTGACCTAAGTTACCTAACACCTCTGAATCTTTATTCTTATACAGAGGACATGCATTAAGAGGTCGGTCAGATATCAAACTTTAGAGAAGAATTGTCATATTCTTCCCAGGCTGGAGATCCTCTCTTAACAATCATTTAATGATCCTTGATGATTCCTCAATCTAACTCTTTAGATATTATCTAAGCACCAACCTAAGTTGAATCAACAAATGTATGATTATTAAGATGACCATGGTACATAACCCTAACTGTACCGAGGGACCTATTATGCAAATTAGTTGTTCTTCATTTCAGATCAAGGGGTGAATTGCAATAACATTTATTACATAATGGCTCGTCGTGGGCTCACATGTCCAATAGTCTACTCCCATGTCTTAGACCATGTCAGAGCTGTTAAAATTAGTCTTTTAAATTCGCATTTTGTTCCTTAGCATAGATCTAGCTAAGTTCTGTTTGATTTCATTCCATTTTGTGTACTTACCAAAAATCGTAGTTTGTTGGAGCACTAGGCTCTGATCCTCTATTTCACTATGAAACCTCACTTGTACTGCCTCATCGATCACCCCACTACCTTCCCTTTTCATTTATCCATCTTCTCGACCAATTAATCTACCTCGATCTTGCAAGTATTAAATCCATAGGTCTCCTCCAACATCGTTTGTAGGATATCAATCGTCCCTTCATTCCCTTTATTGCAGAAGCTTCTTTTTGGGCCGAGGAGCATCTCCCTCGAGCCCTCTTTCTTCTTGTGCAAGTCCCAAAACCCAAGGAGATGATATGGGGTGGATCGAGACTCATTTAAAGTCCTTTGGTCAACTGAACCGAAGAAGACCTCCAGGCCTCCTCCAGTGAGGCCCAGACATCTTTAAAGCCTCCAGGAGCTGCAGATGGTTGCCAGGAACCTTTTGCACCTCTCCCGAGTGAGAGGTGGCTCGAGAGAGGAGCATGACTCAATCGAGCTTAGGGAAGAACGAAGTTCTTCTATGTTATTCCAAGTACTATAGGTGTTGTGGGATGAAGAATAAGGGTCTAGATCTAATCTAGGTTGCTGATTAAATGCCAAGTAGTACGCGCCTCTAGCTGTTGAATGCACGCATGTGAAGAACCTAGGATTGTTGGATAAAACACGTCCCCATGTGCCAGGTCACGTGCCCACTGTTATATTTGCACTAACCCCCTCTAGTTTTTTATTATTTATTTTCACTTTTGTAATTTATAAAATCAGTGTTATTTTAAGATATTTTACATATTTGGACCTTTGACTTGTTATATTTGCATGTATGCCCCTACTAGATGCAAAAATATTTTAAATATTGGGTATTGTACTTAGTTTGCCCCTGGATTTGTTTTTATGTTATTAAATACATGCTAAGTTTCTAAATATAACATATAGGTCCATGCATTGTTGTGTATTTTATTTTCTTTTATTTTACTTATATTAAATATTTCTTTTATGATAAACTTGTAGGAAAATTATGTGGTATGCCTGGAACCTTGCTTGATCACATATAATTTTCATTATGCATTTAAACTTACTTTTATATTTATAAAAATATAAAAACATGCATATTTTCCCTCCTTAGCATTTATAGATCTATAAAAATTAAAATGTAACTTTAAAATGCAAAAAAATATATATTAGTTAGCTTATACTATATTCTACCTCATATCCAAAAATCAAAATACAAAATAGAAACCTTAACAATAATAAAACACTAAAAATCATATAAAATTTCAAAAATATCTCTTTATACTTCTAAATTTTATTTATTATATATAGTATATATGAAAATAGTTTAGAGTTAATTTTAGACTTATAAATATTTTAAAACCCTAAATAAGTTCACTGATTTATTATATTCATTATTTTGTATATTCTATTACTTTAAAATCCATAAAAATAGAAAAATAGTCTAAAAATTATAAAAAATAGAGAAAATATCAAAATTAAAAAATATTTTATTTTCTATATGTTAACTTTAATTTAACTTATATAAAAATCTAAAAAAAGCTATATTATATATTACTTATATATAAATATAATATTTATATTGTTATCAATTTTATTGTTTATTTTATTTTAAAAATAAAAAATGAATTAAAAATTGTAAACTTTAATATAAAATATAAAATAAAATTATAAAATATAAAACAATTAAAAACATAAAAAATTTAATATAATTAAAATCCCATATTAAAATAAGAAAAAGATTAAAAATCTAAAAAATATTTTAAATTAGCAATAATTATTGATAATTTTAGTTACCATGTTTCATTTCCCAATGCTTGATACTCTACCATACTTACGCCTATACATATTTACGTAGAGTTATAATAAATTTTGACTCACACACACACACTTTATTTTAAGACACATTCTGGTTGGTTGTTGTTTGAAGAGACACTTGGCCACGACAACGATTGTTGATCTCATTGGATTAGCAGGCTGGTGTAAAATCTCAAAATCAAATGACATCATTTTTGGGAAAGTAATGGTTAGGGCAAATTGTATATAGTTATTTATCTTGTTTTATTTCATTTTCTGCTTCTTGTGTTTCTTTGATATTTTGGCTTAATTATTCCAATCACCTCTCTTGTTTGATTTTGTTGCGAATGCCTGCAAAGCAAGGGCAGATTTTATAGGAGACCCGAGACACTTGAGCATGGTGGAGGCCTACTCTTTCAGATCGAGTAGATAGGAGAGAGAAATAAAAGAAGATCGAGAGACGAGAAGAGCAATAGTGTACTTAGTATAGATTTCTATTTTATGAGAGAGTGATTTAAATAAATAATTTGTTATAATTAAGACACTCTCATG
The DNA here is from genome assembly GCA_037367405.1 of Ottelia alismoides. Taxonomy (NCBI): domain Eukaryota; kingdom Viridiplantae; phylum Streptophyta; class Magnoliopsida; order Alismatales; family Hydrocharitaceae; genus Ottelia; species Ottelia alismoides. The sequence continues at coordinate 430,796 of JAZKJV010004294.1, read as the reverse complement.
ACACTTAGATTCTTCGAGTCTATTTTACCAACTATTTGTTCACTTGGAGATCCATCGGATTAGGTTTCCCCTATACTGAGGTGAACAATCAGAGAGACTTGGTTTCCCTATACTTTAACTGAATAGGAGCCCAAGTATTTTATGGAGATAAGGATGGGGAGATGAGACCCTAAGTTAGGGTTAAATGAATCTTCTTAGATTAATACGAATATATGGAGATTGAATGAATAAGGATTTACGGGAGGGTTGGGCAAAATGTCCACATTAGGCCCAACCAATCAAGCAATACCCCTTGAGTTCACCAACTCGTGCATGAAGGACAACAAATATCAGTCATTTTAATCTTGTATGTTTTATTGGTGATCATCTAAAATAAAAGTCCATTTACGCAAGAATTGATGTGGGTTTTGGGTAATATCCTAAGGACGTGTTCTCTCCTCTCAACATGCATAAACCATCTTGCATACAATGTCGGGGTTTGCTCTCCTGAAATACAAGTGTTATTTTTATCCCATTTATTAATTAACTTGCATTATCAATACCATTTTTAGCTGAAGTTGTCATTGAAATTAATGTGAGCAAGTAATCAAGCAATCATCGTCTACCGCCCGGTCTTGATTTCATTTAATCATAAGTTATAAACCAAGGACGAGAATCAAGAAAAGTCGATGTAATGAAAACATGATGCATGCTCGAGAAAGAGATACTTATAGTGCTTCCCAGCTATCTCCATGTGTTATGCAAGACTGAATTTAAATCTAACATTACATGTATGCAAGTTGAGAAAATCTGCATCCTAAACATGCTTCTATTAGTGGGATAGAAATCAATTTATTTGGCTAAGTGAAGCGATGCTAATGGTGTGTCTCAAGAATCTACGGAGATGAAGTGAATATCCTAGATGCTTATCAGTGTGTCCCACCTACGATCAAGCACAACAAATATGAAAATGAATAATGCTCGGAGAGCCGTGTGCCTAACCCTAGATCAGACACTCAAGTGGAGTCCCACCTGAGTTAGGGATAAAACAAATTCCATACACTACATAAAGTTCGTGTCCTTTTACATTCGCGAGCCCTCGAATGAGGACTACTATAAAGGAAATTATTACAACAATATACACAAATAAATGAAATAATGATAATGATTCATTCTTGAGTTCTTCATGGTTTTTTGTGGCTCCTCGTAGCAGGAGCTCTCGACTCCTCGCCTCTATGTCTCTCGAACATCCTCAGTCTTCGCAGGACCTGCCACAAAAGATGAGCATTAGATATATATCAAAATAATGAAATAAATAAAAGAATGCAATGATGAAACGATCACACAAGGTGACTTGGATATCAAAATATTCAACTTAATTAAACATTAAAATCTAATAAATTTAAAAGATAAGTCATGTCCTCGACAGTGGCACCATCTGATGATCGTGTATTTGACTCTCTTAATAATGGTCCATTGTAATACAGCTAGATACATAGTCATAAGAACCAAAATGTCTCTGTGAGGAGGACTCAGTTTTAATTTATAAACATGGGAAGTCCAAGGTCGAAATCAGGGACACAAGCTACCTTAATGATTAATCAAAGATTAATATCTAGATTAGGTGATTAATTTATCTAACTAGGTCAACAATGCATACAAAGGCACAAAATATAATTGAAGGACAAGACATATACCACAAAATGCATTTTTTAAATTGATTTTTATGCAAGTTAACTTAAAGACATAATGTAATAAAATATGATGCCATGCAAATAGATATATACATGAACAAATACGCTCCTAAGTATATCATTTGATTGAGCAAAACATAGGTGATTAATTTCATGATCATTTCATGCATCAAATTCAGGAAAGTGGCATTTAAATGAATAATGAAAAGACACATCATATATCAAATTTATCATGTTGTTCTAGTATCAAATTAGAGAATTAAAGATGCCAGTAGATAGATAATTACATACATTAAAACGAAATTAAAATAACTAGATTCGGAGTTCACATGCTCTATATATAAGTATTAGAGTCTAGGGGCATAATTACAAAAAAATAAAATATATACGATATGTGACAAGGTTGCGATGCAATTTCTCCTAGGCACGCATGCCTTGCACGCGCCTATTTGAACCTATCTGCAATATGGGAGGATGCGTGGGATTTTGATTCAATTTCCCAGTACCCGCACATGCAAAGCATGCACACTAAGGCTAGGAGTGAGGCACGGAGTCGGTTACAAGTTCGAGTCCACATTGAAGACCCCGACGCTTCAAGAGGTGACTCGGTCCCACTGAGGAAGGTGGGTCATGGTGGAGGCTGGAAACTCATCAGGGCCATCCATTCACAGGGATCAATTGGTGCCTATATTGCAAGAACTCCTCATCCTCCGCATTCATACAACAATGATGGTAATGCTCTGGTGATCCCACCCCATCTCTTCCTTGCTCCGCCTCTTCAACTTAAGTACGGGAAAACATCGCACGAGGTTATCAAAACTATTGGAAAGATGGTGGAGGCACGGTGATGCTCGGATCATGGGGACGACAGGGGCTCTCCGGAGACCATGCTCTAAAATGGAGCATGTTGTGAAGCTCCTACCATTGACGAATGGACCTGCAAAAGAGGGTAAGGGGCATATCTGAAGCATACGAGTGAGTTGTGTGCGTAGGTGGAGTGGAATGGGGGCCTGAAGGGGCATTGAAGGGGCGTCCTGATGGGTCCTCTACATTGAAGACAGAGGAAAGGAGTCGACGCGATGAGGGTTCTGGAGGAAGAAAGAGGGTGATCGGAGGAGATGGTGAAAATGAGGGATGTTTAGCGCATGTGGACGTGCAAACAATTGGGGGTGAAAGTGACGGGATGTGCCTAATTAATTAAGAGAAAACAAGGACAAATGAACAAGAAGATCACCTGGGAGATTGAAGAAGGTCACAAGCGGAGGAGGGTGGCTTGGGTTGAGCCCCAGAAGGATCTCCGATCATCATTGGATTGCCCCAACATTGGGGAATAACTCAAAAGCCTAGCTAGGGCTGTGGCATGACCTATAGATCATGGGTCGTATTGGGGCTGAGAGGTCATCGTCACATCATCAATCTGACCTCCCCCTATCATGGAGATGTGGAGAGATGCTTAGCTTAAGCCTACGTGAAGGTGGACCTGAGGAGCGATGGGCGAAGAAGGTGGATTTGAAGAAGTCGGGGGGGGGGGGGGGTCCAGATTGTGTCCGATGAGATTTTAACCGCCTCCCCATCATGCTAAACAGGGGGAACGTGGAGGTGGAGCTGCACACATGAAAGAGGGAGGATAGGGCTACGTCATTGGGAGGTTAGCGAGGGATGAGGTGTACGGGGAATGTGGGGGGGGGGATGGAGAAGATCGGGTGGTTGATGGAGTGATCGTGGGAGAGATGGGTGTGCTAGAGGTTGACGATAGTCCTTATCCATTGGATCACATGATCCAATGGCCAAGGGAAGGACACCAAGGAAGGGCCTTGATCTATATGAAGATTAGATCATAGGGCGGAGAATGCAACGGGTAGCAGAGGCTCTGGTCAGATCCATGAGGATCTGATAAGCGATTGGGAAGTGAGCGCACGTGGAGAAGAAAGAGCGGGCCACGTAGGCAGTCTAGAGGGCGCCACTTGGCCCAATAGAAAATTTTGAAAAGAAAGAAAACAAAGGAAAATGAAAATAAAATGGTTATAGGCCGAATTAAAAAGGTGTTTAACATGAAATTGTAGATCTCGAGGATATCTACAAGTTTCTCGTTGAACAAAAAGGCAGACTAGGTCATATGTATAGACTAATATTTTTGTAAGTATTTTTAAAGATTAAAAATACTTTTTCAATTTCCTTTATAATTTTTTATTTTTTATTTTATGTTTAATGTGAAAAAAATATATAAAATATTTATCCAATTTTTATGGAATCGTTAATGATTAAGAAACACATAAAATAAAGCACAATTATAATATTATTTTTATCCATTAATTAGGGTTGGTTATAAATAGAGGTTTGTTTGTTATTGTTAGAAAATTAATGTTACAATTTATTGAATAGTCTAAGTTAGAGAGATAATAAAGAAAGAATGTGATGGTAAATCATGGATTTATAAACATGACACTTGTTAGGTAGTACTCTCTCTCCTATAGTGTTAACGCTAGCTAATTTGAAAAGATTTCTTGAAAACAGAAAATGACCAAGATAAATTGCCAAACTTTCATGGCTTCATGCATTGTGTTAGTGAATCCATCCTTGTTTTGAGTTTTGATCGATTCTATCTAGGCCAAAGATAAAAAAAAATCATGCACTTGCGCCATTTTTCTTCACTTTTCTTCATTTTGCTCGTTGTGAGCCTTCATTTTTCCTTTCACTATATTCCTTGTTTATTTTTATGCTCTTTATTCCCCATCTTCTTTTTTATACTCAAGATGGCGGATTATGGATGATTCTGTATAGACTTCATGAACATCCACGTCAATTCCCTAATTATAACATCTTCAATAATTCGAGGTGATTCCAGAGAGACCAGTTCAGATGTTGTGAACTACTCTTGAGACTTCCCGTTTCATCCTTCTTCACCTAGAATCTGGAATGACTCTCTTCCCGAATCCTCTTCCTTTAGAATGGAGATAGATTAATCTTCATTCACATCTCCTATACTAATAAAGTTTGGGATCGATCTTGAACATTTCTCATCATCTGGTTCTTATTTTCAGTATGATCGGGGTGTCCTTCCACTTGTAGCTGAAGAACCCAATCTGGATTTCTCGTCAGACTCGGAGACAGATATAACTCCTCATAAAGGGAATGTGCAACAGGTAGAGTAGAATGACATCAATGCACAGATGCTCGCCTCCGTACAAGTGATTCAACAATGATTGATCACACAGGTCGAAGCTCAAGATGCCTTTTAGGAGATGCTCATGAAGATGAGGAGAGACAGAGAACAGAGAGGAGGAGGACGAGAACACCTGGCAGAGGAACCCCATGGAGGGGAGGAAGAGATAATACAGGCACCAAATCCCACACTCAAAAAGACATACAACCCTGACATTGGCCAGATGACAGAGTAGATCCAGATACCACTGATCCACAGACACTTCGAGATGAAGCCACATCTCTTATCCCTTCTTTTAACCTTTCACGGGAATACCGATGAAGAATTGTATATCCACCTATAACATTTTGGCCGCATTTGCAGAACCACTCATTACCCCAACATTCCATTGGGGGTTGTCAAGATGATCGCTTTCTCATTCAGCCTTCAGGACAAGGCTTTAACATGGATCAATTATATAGGGAATATGGTAATGGTCTGGGAGGAGTTGAAGTCAGCTTTTCTACATAAATATTATCCCAATGTTCATCTGAACCAGATCCATGCCCGCATCACAAACTTCTCCCAATCACCCCACAAATCTATTCACGAAGCGTGGGAGAAGTTCAAGGACCTTTGGAGAAATGCCCCCACCATGACATACTGAAGATCAGCTTTGTCCAACACTTCTTTGGGGGCTTGACTCAAGAGAGTCAGAGGCTAATTGATGTCTCATATGGTGGATCCCATCTTCATAAGGATGAAGGTATTGTCTGGTGATATTTGAGGAAATGATCGAAGGAGAGGATGCATTGTCTTCATCCCGAGCTTAGCAGAAAACCTCGCAGATCCTCTATAAGACTGTGAATATGGTGACATACCTTGAAGGGGACACATGTGAGAGTTCCAACCTCAACATTATCATGAACCACATGTTTAAGGTTGATACTATCGAGAAGCGATCATAGGATCTCGAGAAACTTGCTGTGATCGAATAGAGAACAAAGAATCTGGATAAGCTCGACTAGATTACAAAGAAGATGGAGATATTAGTGAGTCGATCAACTCATGTCAGTCTGCGAGCCTACCAGTCGAGACGCTTGCCATAGAACCACAACAAAAACAATAGATTTTAGGGCAACCATCATTTGCCTAACACGTGTACTATGTCCATGCACCCAACCAAGCACCACCATAACAACCGTAACAAACGTAGATGGTTGTCTACCATCAGGAGCTCCAGTCCTCTTTTGTCGTGACATTCTTCCCACCTCCACCCTAAATTCAAGAGGTTAACTCCATATTAAATAATGAACTGCAATTGACCCATCCTGATAGACATCGGCATGGTCAATCATCTGCTATCAGGCCGTACCACCAACCACACAGTGGGAGACTGGTCCAACATCAGCCTTAGAAACACTGGTCTCCACCACAAATCATACTTATAGACAAAGTGACCAACAATCGCTATATCACCAGTAGCGATAATATCACTATCAACCTGCTTCTCAGTATAACAATCATTATCCCCTTCCCCCTAATACCAGCAGTTCCCTCCTCATCATTATTCTCGGAGTTAATAGTCGCAACCTCTGCATCATTATCAGTCTCATCGTGTTCATCGCGTCGAACCGAGTGTGGTTGCGCCAGTGAATCCCACACTTGACTATTTAGCTCAGCTTGTGAAGAGATTGACGAAGATGAGCTAAAAGTTGGATGACATGACTGTCGCAAAGACTATTATTCCCGTACAGGTTTGAAGCCAACCCTAACAATTTCCATTGGAAGGATTAGATAGCGTGTCATGCATACTCCCTCATAGAGTCAGATACGAGTAATTCATTTATGTTATCTAATGCTATGACTCTCTCTTGAGTGGTAGGACTTTATAACCACCTGCAACCATGAAGGAAATAAATAAAGGATCACCATCATCGTCTGAAGCAGCTGATCTTGCATCAAGTGGGGATGAAGAAGAAGAAAGAGAGAGAGAGAGAGGAGCCGCACCAGAGAAAAAATACCAAGAAAATGAAGGAAATGCAAAAGATACCAAAAATATAATAACAGCCAAGGCTGAGCTGTGCAAGCCAAGGAGAAGCCAACACCTGTAGCAGCTCCTGTGCAAGCCGATGAAGCCGTTGTTTCTATTTTTAATTTTCCACATGTTTTGGGTGATTGTATCTATTAGCCATGTGAATCTGACTCTCATCCAGATTCTGATCTCATATTCAAGCCAAGGATGTAAAAGCAAGCCTATCCACATATACAGGCGGCCCGGGGCGAACCATTCCTACGATAAATGTTATTGTAATATTTGATATATCAATAAAGGTTATTGGTTTATTTCACTTCTTGTTTGAGATTAAATGAATGAATGCACTTATACGATCCCTTAGTACAATTAGGATTATGTACCATGACCATCTTAATAATCATACATCTATTTATTTAATGGTTGAATCATAGAGTCGGATGCTTGTATGATATCTAAAGAGTTAGAGTGAGGACTCATCGAGCACCGTCAAATGATTGTAAAGTTATGATCTCTAGCCTGAGAAGGAGATGAAAATCCTTCTCTAAAGGCTAATAAATGATCGACCTCTTGATGTAGGTCAACTGCATAGGAATAGAGATTCGGAGGTGTCAGATAAGTTAGGTCAAAGAGTTGAATTAACGAGATCAAGATAACCAAGACCTATGTCGTATGCTGTCACGATAAAGGCACACATCTTCTGACTGGAGACAGATATATTGTTATATGTCTAAGTATGTACATTAAGAATACCAATAGGTTGATGACCAAATCTAGGTATGTACACTGGAAAGCTGGTGTGCATATTAGGCATATGACACGACCTCTCAAAGGGATCATACATGTTCACTATTGAACGGGAAGACATGAACTCACTCATGAGGTATTGGGACCGATCAAATTCCATGCATGATCGTCTTGCTTTGGAAGCATGATAAGAGTTTGTAGGTATGATATGATTTTTGAAAGCATATGATCGATACCAACTCCCAATGACCAAATGAGAAACTTAATGATAAAACCTTGAAGAAAATAGTTTAAGTATGAACTAAAATTCCAGGTTTATTCTACATCTTGAAGTATGCAGGATATACAAGTAATAGGAATACTCGAGGATGATGTGATCGTAAACAACTGTATAATCATGACACTTCCATTCCGAGAGAGTGATGAAATATATGTGGATTTTAGTGACTCCTCGCAATAGATCAGTAATCCAATCTTAGTACAAATGTTCGACATTGATCTGAATGCGATTCAGATGCAATAAGAAGATTAGATTCACAGTTTGATTTAATCAAACATCTTTGAGAGGTCTCCGAGATCTAGATTTGAGATATGATCTCAATCCAAGTCAGTATACATGGAATCTACAATCGCCCTGTCCTTATCTCCAAGTATCCACAGAGAAAACACATTATTCTTGAAAGAGTTCAAGAATAATTCCATTGTTGAAATTATATCTGAGCATTGGTAAATTTATGAGTAAATGTTATTTAATTATCATGAATAATATGAATATGATTCATATTATTCGGACACATGAGAACATTCATCCACGATAATTAAATATGATTTAATTATCAATGATATGATTAATGTAGATATCGCTATCCACAATGATCATGAATATTATTAATATGATTTATAATATGATGGATATTTAATTGTAAATAGTATTTATGAATTGAATGTTAATATGAATTGGATTCACATTGAACAATTAATTGTAAATACAATTTATATTTTATATTGGATGTATGGATATAATTCATAATTATCAATGACATGATTGAAATTGTCACAAAATAAATTTGAATTATTTTGGTGAATAATTTTACAGCAAAAGGTGTTGCACATATGGAATATTTGGAGCAATATGAGATCTCTCAATTAAGGAAGAAGAGAGCCACCTTCCTCTGGTCGTCCACTTTATTGAGGGAAGGAGGCTTGTCCTCTTTCCTTTAATTTCACATGAGATTGATGTAAATTAAATTAAATGTGTTGAAAATTATTTGCAAAACATGTAATTTATTTTAAATTTATTATTTATCATTGCAAATTTATGTGATAAAATAATGGTCATTGATTGAAAGCACAAAATATTCTAGATCATTAATTATTGTATACATATGGATTGAGATCCATGGACATCCAATATGTTATAAAAGAAAGGAAAGTTATTGCTCTTTCTTTACAACAACTATGCAAGAGCGATACTTCTCTCTCTATTATCATACACGCCCCATCTCTCTCAATATTGTGGTCATCCACCATATTGACCTAGAGAGCCTTACAGTCATCGTGATGTCATTGTGCTGCCGGATCGACTGCTCGTGGATCTCCACCTTCTTTGGTGCATCTTTCTCATGAGGAAGGCCATCGATTTCGTGCGACGAAATCAGGAGACTTGCTTTGATCTTCAACTTGGATTGAGGAAAGCACACATCTCATCCACATTCCCGCAAGTGCATCCTTCATCAGGTCAGACTTGAGACAAAAGGTCTTTTTGCTTGGTGACATACACGATCGCAAACATGCTTAAGAGGTAATCCTATTAGTTGTTTTTGATCTTTATGAAATGATATGAGAAATGTTCTCATATCATGAGGTTTCATCTATTCAAATTATTTAAATTTTGCTACTTCGAGCAACTAGTATGACTAGTCGCTTTTGATCACATGTGATGCGATCTTCGCGCTTCCGTGATGCGCTGAGGCCTAAACCTCGGTATTTAGTATCCCTTGTATTTATCCATTTGTGAAAGTTGGTTCTCATGTATATAAGAATGTTGATTTTGGTGATTTAAATATTCTATTTCCATATGCAATGAAAAATATCAAAAAATTAGAAAATTAAAAATAATATTGTCTGATCCAGGAATTGCGGAAATATTACAGAATATCTTTCTAGAAATGACATTAATGAAAGCCTTGGAATACATTCCTAGTGTAAAAAAGGGTTGAAAGAGGCATGTACATCAAAGAGTTGGCCCCGTAATAATAGACACAACGTAGTCGAAAAGCATATTCTAACAGTGGCTACTATAAATGCGATCAACAATCTCCCATCAAACAAAAAGGATTTGGGAGCACCTTTAATCAGTTGTAAAATCTTTAACCAAGTTTTCAATTGTACTCTTCTTGATAGCATCTCTTCTATCAATCTCATGCCCACATCTCTACTCAGTGAATTCGGGCTAGGTCCACCCAAAGCAACTAAAATGATCCTTCAATTTGTTGATCGATCCATTAAGCGACCTAGGGGTGTGTTAGAAGATGTTATTGTAACAGTCCATGGCATGCAATTCCCAGCAGACTTCATTGTCCTAAACATGGAATCTGCCACATCGTTACTCCTGACACCTAACATACTTGGTCGGTCGTTCCTTTGAACAACTGAGGCGGTAGTTGACTATGCGCCTTGAAAGAATACCTTTTGTTCCTACCGTGACAAGATTACCATGGACATGATCACTGAACCGAAATACACGGATCAAACATCTGATAGATGGAAGCCATAACCGAATGTCGAAGACTGTGATATTGTTAAGGACATCAAGTATTGAGATTTATCATTGAATGACATTTTGACACAAGAATCCCTCTTCTAGGAGGAAGATCTGGAAAGCACAATCAATTTTATTCCTATACTGACATGGAGATACTTGCAGATGAGCTGATCCTATTTTTTGGATGAAAATTCACCCCAAAGCAAACAAGAGGAAGTAATTGCATGCATGTTCGATATTTTATTGTCTAAGCCAAGAGTGACAAAGGTGAACAACACTTTATTGTCAGCAGATCATGCACTTACCACCAACACAGTTTCAGAAGCTACTAACAAGCCAACTCAGACTCCATCAGAATTGAAGCCGCTTTAGACAAATCTTATGTATGCCTTCCTTATGGGAGAGCCCGAACAATATCCGTCAATTCTTTAATCATGGATTAATAATCTCGCTTTCTACAATTTCTAGAGAAAAACCATAAGGCTCTTGGTTGGAATGTTTCAAATCTCCAACATATAAATCTGGCCATGTATTCATACCACATTTATTTCTACGAGTTTTAGCGCAGGCTAAATCCTAATCTCTGGGATGTTGTCATCAAAGAAATTAAGAGGTGGTATGAGGCCAACTTTATTTACCCCATCTCTGACTCTAAATGGGTGCGGCCATTGCATGTAGTTTTGAATAAATTCAGAATTACTATGGTTACTCACGTCCAATGAGAGGATATTTCGATCTGAGTGCATATATCACAACAAGTTTGTGTAGAATACCGGTGCATGAACAAACTCAACTACTAAGAAGGATCACTTTTCCCTGTCATTTATTGATCAAGTTCTTGAAAGATTAGCAGAGAAAAAGTTCTTTTGCTTCTTGGATGGGTTCTCTAGGTACAATGAAGTGGTGGTTGCCCCTGAAGATCAAGAGAATACCACATTCACTTGTCCATTTGACACTTATGCCTTTAAGTGAATGCCCTTTGATTTGTGTAACGCATTCGCTACATTCCAAATGATTATGTTGGCTGTTTTTGCCGGCATGGTGGGTAGTTTTCAGGAGGTTTTATGGGATTATGTTGGTTATTTTTGTCAGCATGGTGGGTAGTTTTCTGGAGGTTTTTATGAATGATTTCTCAATCTATGGTGATAGTTTTGATGCTGATCTCTTGTATCTAGACCGAATGTTGTAGAGATACAAAGTGAATTTAATTCTATCATGGGAGAAGAGTCACTTCATGTTGATCGAAGGGATTCTGTTGCACCATGTCATCTCCAAATGAGGTATGGAGGCCGACTCAGTAAAGGTGGATGCAACTGCTAAACTTCAGCCTCCAAATACAGTGAAACACGTGATGACTTTTCTCGAGCATGTCGGGTTATACAGAAGATTCATTCATGACTTCATCAGTATTGCCCGACCTCTCGCAGAGTTGCTAGACAAGGAGTCATATTTCATTGTTGATGACAAAGTCTTCCAAGACTTCAATCAGGTGAAGGATTTGGTCACTTAGGCACCTGTCCTACAACCACTTGATGGTCTCTCCATTTGAGATCATGACGGATGCGTCAGGTTTTGCTATGGGGCTATGTTAGGACATCGAAGGGATAGATTACCTTATGTTATTCATTATACCAGCAGGACCTTATACGTGTCCCAAAAGAACTATACAACAAAAGAGAAATACTTGTTTGTAGTGATTTCATCCTCGAGAAGTTTCGTTCACATCTTTGTGGTTCTAAAGTAATAATTTATACTAACCACTCTGGTATCATGTATCTGCAATAAAAGAAGGATGCCAAATCATGTCTGCTCTATCGGATCCTTCTGCTCTAGGAATATTATTTGGAGATAAGAGATAAATATGGAGTCAAGAATGTGGTAGCAGATCATTTATCCATAATTGAATGTAAAGAGACTCTGCTGAGTAGTGTGCCGATCGCAGAAACCTTTCCCGATGAATCTATTTTATGTGTTGCATCGCTTACCTGGTATACTGATATTATGAACTATCACATCTCCGAGAAAGTTCCACAAGATTGTACGTGAATAAAGAAGGACATATTTTTGTCTGATATTTATTTCTACCAGTGGGAAGATCCATACCTTTTTAATGAGGGTGCAGATTGAATTTGGAGTCGGTGCATTTATCAGGAGGAGTACACTAGTTTCCTCGAGCACTGTCATAAGCTCAAATCAAGAGGACACAATTATAAAAGCAGGACAACATCGAAATTATTGTAGTATAACCTATAATGACCTACACTATTCAAGGATGCTACAACTTATGTGAAAGGTTGCATTGACTATTGAAAATTGAGAGGTGCCATTGATTTCAAAGATTCAATGCCACTCATATTCATCCAAATATCTAATATATTTGATGCTTGGGGTATTGACTTTATGGGTCCATTTCCTAACCGTCAGTGATATGAATACATCATGCTTATCGTTGATTATTGAGTTGTTGGGTGGATGCTATTCCAACCCAATCCACATATAGTCGTACGATTTGTCGCTTCCTCAAGCACAACATTATCTTGAAGTTTGGAATTCCCAAGATTTTAGTTTTATATGGGGTAGCCATTTCATTTAACAAATAAGTAAATAAACTTGTGAAGGAGTATGTCATTGATCATTGTGTCGCATCTCCTCACCACCCACAATCGAATGGCGTAACTGAGTTATCAAATAGGGGGATCAAGACTATTCTGCAGAAACTTGTACATCCGGATAGGAAGAACTGGTGTCAACTCCTTGATTCCGCCCTATGGGCTTAACGAACGGCTTACAAAATTCCATTGGGCATCTCTCCTTATCGCCTTGTATAAGGAAATTCATGCCATCTAGTGGTGGAATTAATTCATAAATATCTTTGGAAGTGAACATTTGTACCTTGGACTAACAAGAAAGTGGTCAGAATCGAAAGATCAATCTAATTAGACTCGTGGAATTCAGAGACTATGCATATGATAACAACCTAATGTATAAGGAGAAAATCAAATGATGGCACGACAAGCATATTAAATGATAGACTTTCGAGCATGGTCAGAAAGTGTGATTATTCAATGCAAAGTTGAAAATATTCTTGGGCAAATTAAAAAGTAAATGGACTGGGTTGTTGATAAATCCAGATTTATCAACATAATTTAATATATTTATCTATCTTACTTAAGTAAATCAACAAGATTCAATAACTATTAATACTAATTATTCATTATTGTATTGTAAATAACTACCCAAATTCTGATTTATTAACTATTCCTATTATTGTGTATTATTTTATGTATTTCTTTATCCTTTAAAAATCCTATAAAAATTAGAATAATATTGTATATGAATAATCTAACATAAAATAAAATAAAAATACAAAAAATTAAAGAAAAATAAAAGAAAAATGTTTTAAATTGTTTTAAATTGTATTTAATTTTTATTTATGTATAGATGACCTCTGATCTCTTTGACTTCAACATGAAACTTTTAGATCTCATCGAGATCTACAACTTTTTTGTTTTGAGTTTTTACTAATTCATTTTCCTTTTATTTCTTTTTGATTTATTTCATATTTAATTATTTCTCTCAATTTCTATTGGGCCAAGTGGCGCCTCCATGTCTGCCCACATGGCCGGCCCTCATTGCGTCAATCGCCTATCACCAGGATCGTTGGATCTTGATCCAACGGTCCACAATGCGTCGTCAACCTCCTAACTCCCTTCTTCAAATGATGCAACCCTTCATCGATCGCCACCTTCTGTGAATTCTTCCAACCTCTACCTACAACCATTTCACCAACTTTGACCACTCTCCGCTTCATCATTCCTTCCTTATCCATGCACGCTCCTTAAGTTTCCCTCACTCTCTCTATCTTAGCTGGTGGTGGTGGTTGAAACCGCCACCTTTCTTCGCCAACCACCAAACTGCCACCACCTCAAAACACCTTCTCCTCCTCCATCAACCACTATCCGCCACCCTGGGCAAAGCCTCCTAGCCTCCTTCCATCCATCTGTAACAGAGATCGACTGCGAAGAAGAACGATGATGGAGAACGATTGCCGACAAGATCCATGTTGCATCTGACGTGCTACAACTTCTAGCGAGGTTTGCTTGAGTTTCAAGCTTCACCAAGCTTGTTAAGCGAAGATCCAAGAAGCAGACTAGCTTCTTATCAGCCAAGATTCAACCTGTCTTTCTTCTCCTTCCTTCTGAAGATTCTCAGGTAAATTCTTTATCTTTTCTTCTTTCAACTATTTGCCTTTTATTCCATATTCAATCTCTCATAGATTCATCAATATGAAACCACACCAACCATCACTTATCATCCACGATCCACACGTACTATCCCATTAGATCTCTTTGCTTCTGCATCTTTCATACTACTCCGATCCATATCCTTCGTCTTCACAAAGAAGGAGCACATGAGGCTTGCTCTTTCATGTCCTAAAAGCCCCCATATCGCCTCATGTTCGCGTCAATTTGTTCGCATGTGTTTCGTATTTTTGTTGTACTAATGCTGCAGGGCAAGTGAGTTCATTAGTCGGAGATCGTGGTGAAGCTCCGATCTTCATCCTCATCTGCAGAAGTGTGTCATCGTCAAAGCTATTTGACGGCATTCATGTCTTCCTCAACTTCACTCTGACTTCGCGGCAACTTCAGAAAGGTCATTCGACCTTAAGCGACAAAAGAGGAGCAAAGAGAAGGAAGATCGACATCACTGGAGCCCAATCCAAGGTCCGCTACCTACGAAGAAGAGGAAGAACATTCGAGGAGAAACAACCATTAGATCCCCATTATTGGGCGAGATATGGAGGCCTTTAGAGCGCTACATTGCTATTCCAAAGCACTAGTTCGACCCTGAGGTTCGTGAGACGAACCTACATCCGAACCAGATCCAAAGCACAAGTGATTGCCATGTGGACTGACCCTCTACATCCGAACCTACTCGAGTCACGTGCATCGTGCATGGGAGGCGGAAAAATTACAGCGTCGACCCTCTGATTTCTCTTATTTGCAGATAAGCCCTTCTACCGTTTGTGTAAATTACAATTTAGACTCTGTGGTTTATTTTAATTGTAAATTGGTCTAAATTTGTCCTGATTGTAATGAAAACTTATTTTTTTATTACAAAAATGCCTCTGGACTTAACTCTGAATATCTTTTTATATATAAATCCAAATGAAGTGATTTTGGTCTCGTTTGAAAGCTATCTTGATGCTCTTTCTCTTGGCATGATTTATTACAAGTTTTGATTTAAAAATCACATTCAATTCATTCCGTTTCTTACATGCTTAAATTGACTTACAAATGAAAATGAAAAAGGTTTTTTGTGAGGATTTGAACTCAACATTCATACTGAATCCTTGTGACCTTATTTTAGTTGTTAGTATCAATATCATTAGGTCAATAATCGAGTTAGTTATTTGTTTAACAACCAAGCATCTGATTGAAATATTAGGATTAATTATTTTGAATGCTTTGGAGACAAAGAGCACTATTTTCCTGATTCATGCCTTAATTATCATTAAATGAATTCAGGGAGTTTATGTCATTAATGCAAGTTTTCTGTTGTGCCTTTATTTATTGTTATTGTAAAATTTATCTGTTTATGCATCATTGTTTTCATTAAATCTAAATTGCATAAAATGATTTAAAAATCTATCTCATTTGTGTTTTGTGCATCCGCTCACTACGATCTTCCTATAGATTTCTATATTAGATATTTGGCACTTAAATTTATTCACCTAATTGCTCGTGTCCCTGTGTTCGACCATGGACTTCCCAGTTATATAAATTTAAACCGAAAATCTCATCACTGAGATTCTTCTCGATTCTGCACGATTCGCTAATTGCCTGTGCTACAACGAACCTGATTTATCATATGCATTTAGCAAGTTTTCAGACAGTGCCATTGTTGGGGAAGTGGCATGTTTTGTGATTAATTTTCAGGTCAAAATATTTATTTAGTGATTTCTAGGTTAATTATTTTGAGCCTGTTTTTTTTTTGAAATATTTATTTTGTTCATTTTGTGATATGTCATTATTTCATAATTGACTATTGTTATTGTCTTACTTATTATCTAATCACTTATTTTTTATGGTAGGCTCGTGGAGCCAACGACTTTAGGAAGATCACGGGAGTGAGGATCTTGGAGTTTCTTGTTGGAGAGTCCTCAAAGCAAGATATTAGACGGAACTAATTTAGTTATTTAAGTCCATTTTATCATGTTGTAATTAATTTGTAACTTAATTGCCTATTTACCATGATTCTCGATTGAGATCTCACGTGTGTAATAAAGGCTTGTTAACTTTATTCTTCTTTGTGGAGGTTGTGTCGAGAGTGACTCTCGACTTAAGTGATGTTTTAGATCAAAGCACTACACAAAATTAGACATATCATAGGTCATTTTTGCTTGATATAATTTATAATCTAGGACACACCACGATTTCATAAGATTCACAATTGCAAAAATCTTAGGAGATTCATAGATGCACTACTTAGTCAAAATAAATTGATTTCTTTATTGCTAATAGAACTTCTACTTAGGTGCAGTATTTTCGACTTGCATCATATAGGTAGATTTTTAAATTTAGTCTATGCATCCACATAGAGAGTGCTGAGAAGCGTTGTAAGTATCTCTAATCGACTGCATCAATAATTGATTTTCGATTGCATTTTATTTTTTACTTTCTCCCTCAATTTTTATCAACTTTAGGGAAAATGAAGAGGGATTGTATGTTAGGCGATGCTTGTGGTCACATAATTCAAAGAGATAACCTAATCTCTTAAAATCATGACTGAATTATTGCAAGTTGACCTAATTTAATTTGGAATAAAAGCAACCTTGTATTACATGCAGTAAAACCCTCATTGATTGCAGGTACTTACCTCCAGACAGAGTGGCTGAGGACGTAGCCCCTAAGGAATAGAGCCAAAAATCCTTAGACTTGTGCCCTAAGCGCATGGACTCACTTTTAGGGTCCTGTTATTATTGCAAGCACTTGCTTCCGACCCTTAGAAGAAGTAGTCTTGTTTCGTTGGTGTGTTTCACCGGCTTGAACTTGAACTACCTTAATAGACTGCGCATGTGAGAATGCATAAGATTGTTTTGAATCACTAAACTAAAATTGTCAAGATAATAAGGCAATCATCCCCGACCTTCAGTGTTGAGTTGGTCAATCAATTCAAAGGGATTTGTATTAATTACTTTGTGTGAGTAACTCCGTACATTCACGTGCATTGTAGTACTAGGATCTTCTGGTATCAAGCATGCTCAATTTTTGTATCTCTTGAAATTCAAAGATGTATATATGGCCGGATATTTGCTCGTATTTTACAAGCTTGTCTTCACTGGTCCAACCCCTTCATCTTCTTCTTCTGTAACTGGACTATCCCAGTTTAGAAATAACCCTTGTTTCGAACCGATGTATCATGATTCCTTCCTTGGGGGTGGTTACATCCCAAACAATCATTTTTCTTCTTTACTCATCGAGGAAGATCATTGCCTTAGTGAGGTTGATTTGATTTCGTTATCTTCATGTAGATCTCACTCCAATCCTAAGTTTGATGAAGGTGACAAAAATACATTAGAGATGCCTCCTAATAAACAGAATGGGGAGGAGGAAGAACGAGAGGACCCAATGCATGAAGTGTTTGCTAGGATAGTAGAATCCGAACAGAACCAAACACTTATGAGAGCACAACTTGGCTAGTTACAATTGAATAGAGATGCACCTATGGAAGCGTCATTCAATCCTGAGCAATTTCAGATGGTTAATTGGTTGAGCCCAATTGAGCCAGAAGTAGAGTATGAGTTGAAGCCATAGTTTCTTAGCATGTTGCCTCATTTTCATGGAATGCACATGAGGAGCCATACACATTCCTTAGGACTTTGAGTTAGTATGTACTAATCTTAGGCATCCTAGGGTTAGCCTAGACTACATTAGGCTTAAAGCCCTTCCTTTTGCCTTACATGATAAGGCTAATTATTGGATGAAGAACCGGGGGGTAGTTATAACTACCTTTGTGCAGTTCAATGACCTCTTTCTGAAGAAGTTCTATCCTTTGAGTAGAAATAACTTAATGTGCTCATGCATCATGAGTTTCTCCCAACTTCCCAATGAAGCCTTCTGTGATACACGGGAGAGATATCGGATATCTCTTACAAATTTGTCCTTCTCACGGCTTAGAGCCTACCATCCAGGTTCAGCCTGTTTATTGCGGTCTACACCTTGAGGTGCAGGGTTGGGTGATTGCTACTTGTGGAGGCAACTATATTTCACGCAGAGCAGACACCGTCTCGAAGGTATTCGAGCAGATGGTCGAGACGAGTAGAGAACAGACCGCGAACAGAGCTTAGTTAGAGACCCCCATTCCATTGTTATCCAACAGGGAAGTGAAGGCTACAGTGGGTCCTTTTGACATGGGCATTATAGCAGACAAACTTACATTAGTTGAGAGGATCGATAGGCAGATGGATGAGTTGGACATCAACTTTTCAAGACTGCCTAAACAGATGGTAGAGCTTTCTGAGAGGGTATCCAAGATTAGGGTACCTACCGTGACTCAATCTGCGGCTGCAGTATACCATGTTCACCATATTCAGGATCATCAGATGTCAGGGCCATCCTAGCAATGGGTTGACGACCAGCCTCTAGCCCATTCTTACTAGCAACAACCACCTTCTGTCGATACAGTTTCTGAGGTGCCTTCCCATGTGTGGGAGGTAAATGATGTGTGGTACACCAATGACCCTGCCAAGAAGGGTAGTTCTGGGGACTGTTTCTCCTACCAGCATCCCCATACCTTCTGCAACACATCATTTACTCCTACACCTCTTCCAGCAACGCAGGACTCTAGAGCCATTCCTTACCAGGCATCGAAGCATCAACAATAGTACGTCCGTCAGCATACGTACTAGTCGAGCCAGCATGGCCTGCATGTCAAGCATCACACCCAACAACAACAATCCCATGCCATCAGGGCCAATCTTCACGTTCTTCTTTGCCTTCTTCTTCACATCAACAACATTCATCTTCATGTCCCATTTATTTTTAGAGGCAGATTCTTAAGGACTTGCGTTCCTATAGGAATGAGGTACATGATTTGAAGGTTGATCTCAACCATCTTTCCCGTTTGCATGATGAGCGCACTGCACCTACTAGATCCATTCCCGCCTAGGTTCAGGCTAATCCCGATAGCCTGAACAAGACTCAACAACATCATAGTTTCATCAGGTATACTACTCATATTCTCACAAATTTGAGAATGATATCTTTCCGTTTGATTGTGTTAATCATATGTCTCTTAGGAGCAGACGAACCGCAGTCGTACCTCATCTTGCAAGGGATACATAGATGACCGACTCTGAGGCTCAACCTGAGGAGACTTCTAAGGATGATGAAGCCAGGCATCTTCACAGAGAGAATCACCATAGTGCAGAGACTTCCAAGAGAAGAATGATGAGTACGAGAGTAGCACAACATGCATCAGATTCAGAGTCCACGGAGGACCTTGCACCTTTGGATGAGGAGAATGCACATTCAGTAGGCATATCCTAACCTGTAGTAGATGATTTAGTTGTTATTCCAAATGTAAAAGATTCGATTATGAAAAATGCAGTTTCTATAGATAATAAAGTGCATGTTTCTGTTTATGATTGTGAGTCTTCACATTCTTTATCTTTCCCTTTCCCTCGTAATCTTACGGGGGGAGAGTGCATCATCAATAAGATTCAAAAATATGATCCTAAAATAACATGATTTTGTAGATATACCATTATGGTTAAGTACCATTTGATAAGTATGTGTCCAGTTATCCTACTTTTTAGAAATATTTGAAGGTGAGATGCACACCTAGCAGAGTTAGAAGGAAGAAACCAAACAGTTATGTCAAGGCACATGTTCTCTCGGTTTCCACTACATTTTATCTCAAGAACCAACATTTAAAAGAAGAAGAAAGATTTAGGTGCACATTATGTGGTAAGCCATATCGAGGACATAGCGTTTGCACGCACTCTCCTAGATAATGGCTCTTCGATCAACTTGTTACCTTATGTCTTATATGAGAAAATGAAGTTGGTACCTTTACGTAGATCTAGAGATTTACTTCAGTTTACAGATAAGTCAATGACAAAGGTTAAGGGTGATATTAAGTATGTCATTATCTCGATTGAGGGACAAGACTACATAGTGTACTTCACTGTCCTTGACATGGACATCCCCAATAGAATCACAGATTATCCTTAGACGGACTTTTCTTAGAACCACTGGAGCTTCATTCGATTATCAGACACAGGTGATGAAGTTTTGTACTCCAGATGGATAAGTGGAACTATAGATGAAGCAGACGAAATGGCAGTGGCCTGATTCAGAGTCTAACACATATTTCTCTTCATTTTCAGAGGCAAACCGCGATGTAGTTAGCACAATTGGGATTTGGAGTCAGAATCTGACAGTATAGAGCAAGACCCTCTCATCTGGAATGGACATTTTATATAGTGCAGTTGTTGATACAATGCCTGTGTTCTTGAGTTCTACATCACCCTATTCCCTTGGTGATTTAGAAGTCCCTTTGGACTTATCAGTTCCTTCTCCTTTGGAACAATCAAGGGAATTAGATGACGAGTCAGACATAGCTTTGGCTGAACTACCGTGTTTCTTTGGCGATCCGAGTTCTTATTCTTCAATTCAGTCGGTGGACAATATTACAGAGGATTTATCTCCACTATGCTGCACAAATCCAGATTCAATGGAAGTTCAACCATATGTTCTTGATGATTCCTCTTTACCAGAGTTGAAGCCTCTACCTATTACACTTGAGTATTCCTTTCTTGCAGGATCAAAGAACAAGTTTCCTGTCATTATTAGCTCTAGGTTGATTATAGAGAAGGAGAATATTTTGTTAGAATTGTTCGAAAAGTATCACAAGGCTATGAGATGGAAGGTGTCGAATCTCGTGGATATATAATTCCCTCACTCTGTTCACACTATATTTGTGTTGAGGATAATGCTAAACCTTCCCATGAGTTCCATAGGAGACTTAATCCAAATCTACAGGAAGTGGTTAAGAAAGAGATGGAGAAGTGGTAAGGAGAGGGTTTTATCTACCCAATCTCTGACTCCAAATGGGCATCCCCTTTACATGTTGTCCCGAAGAAGTCAGGAATTCAGATGATTACCAATGAGGAGGGAGTTGAGATTGCGACACGAGTACCCACATCGTGGCACGTCTGTGTCGATTACATATGCCTGAATGCCTCGACCAAGAAAGATCACTTTCCCCTACCTTTTATTGATCATATTTTGGAGAGATTAGTGGGAAAAGAGTTCTTCTGTTTTCTTGATGGGTACTCTGGTTACAATCAAGTAGCCATTACCCCTAAGGACCAGGAAGAGACCACTTTTACATGTCCTTTCGGTACGCAGGAATTCAGGCATACGCCTTTTGGTCTTTGCAATGCCCCAAGTACTTTTAAGCGATGCATGATTGTCGTGTTTGCTGACATGGTTGGGGATGTCCTGTAGGTCTTCATGGATGACTTCTTGGTCAATGGTGATTCATTCGATTGTTATTTAACACACTTGGACCGAGTCCTTCAGAGGTGTAGAGAGGTGAATCTGGTACTCTCCTGGGAAAAAAGTCATTTTACGGTTAATGAGGGTATCGTGTTGGGGCACATCATCTCCAAGAAGGGAATGGAGGTTGACCTACCAAGGTGAATGTGATCAAAAACTTGATCCACCAACCAACATCAAGTCAGTGAGGTCATTTCTGGGGTACGTTGTATTTTATAGATAATTTATTCAAGATTTTTCTAAGATTGCCCGACCCTTGACTGAGCTCTTAGGAAAGTACACTGAGTTCTTTGTAAATTACAAGTGTCTTGAGGCCTTTGAGTTCCTTATGAAGAAGATATGTGACTCACCGATTTTGCAGGCTCCTGATTAGTCTCTTCCCTTTGAGATCATGACTGATGCTTCAGATTTTGCTATAAAAGCAGTATTGTGGCAGCGACGATATCGGATTCCGTTCACTATTCACTACGTAAGAAAAGTTTTGGACCCATCATCGAGAAATTACACTGTGATCGAAAAAGAGATGCTTGCTGTAGTCTGGGCTTAAGAGAAGTTTAGGTTTGTGATTCTTAACACTAAAGTGATGGTGTATACCGATCATTCAGCTATTATATATCTCATGGAAAAGAAGGACGAGAAGGCCTGTCTTCTTAGGTGGATATTGTTACTCCTGGAGTTTGATTTAGAAATTAAGGATAAAGCTGGAGTCAAGAATGTAGTGTCTGATCATCTTTCGAGGATTGAGATAAATGATTCTCCTGATTCTGAGCCTATTAGAGAAACCTTTCCAGATGAGCCGATTTGTCTTGTTGACTCACTCCCATGGTATCCCAATATGGTGAACTACCTTGTCTCCAAGCAAGTTCCCCATGGTTATACTAGGAGTAGTATAGACCGACTTAAGACGGATTCAAAGAAATACCATTGGGAGGATCCGTTCCTTTTCTTCGAGGGACCGGATTGTGTCTGGAGGAGGTGTATTCCTCAGGAGGAATACTAGAGTGTCCTCACGTATTGTCATTTACTTGAGACTGGAGGACACTGTTCAGGAAAGAGAACTGCTCACAAGGTGTTACAATGTGGGTTTTTTTGGCCGACCTTGTTTAAAGATGCCATTGATTTTGTATGATCGTGTCCTGTTTGCCAGAGGATAGGAGGGACTGTTGGTTCTAGAGATGAGATGCCCATGCAACCTATGATTTTTTGTGATGTTTTTGACGCTTGGGGCATAGATTTCATGGGTCCCTTCCCTAATAGACAAGATTTTGAGTACATCTTGTTAACGGTGGATTATTTATCGAGATGGGTGGAGGCTATTCAAGCCCGAGCCGTAGACAATAGGACCGTCTGCAAGTTCGTAAAGGATCATATTATTTTACGATTAGGGGCTCCTAGAGTTTTATATCTGATGGGGGTAGTCATTTTGTGAATAGATCGATGAAATCTTTAGCAAAGGACTATGGATTTGAGCATAGAGTAACTAGTCCTTACCACCCATAATTGAACGTCATGGCAGATGTCTCAAATAGGGAGATGAAGAGCATTTTTCATAAGCTAGTCCATCCTGATAGAAAGAACTGATCTTAGTTGTTAGACCAAGTTCTGTGGGCTTCTAAGACGACCAATAAGATACCTCTTGGCACTTAACCTTTTAGGATGATACACGATAAGCCATGCCATTTTCCCATTGAATTAGTTCACAAATCTGAATGTGCAATAAAGAAAATCAATTGGAGTTGTCACTTAGGGAAGTTATTTAGAGACCTTGATCCAAACGAGTTAGTAGAAATCTCAATCAGAGCATATGGCAACAACTTGATCTATAAGGACAAAGTTAAGAAGTGGCATGAGGCGCATATTAAATGCAAGAACTTTGTCCCGAGACAAAAGGTATGGTTGTTTAATGCAAAGTTAAATATTTTCACGAAAAACTTAAATCAAAGTGGATGGGTTCTTTCATGGTAAAGGAAGTGTATGGAAGCAATAGTGTAGAAATTTTAGAGCTTTCAAAGAATGCACCTTCCTTTGAGGTTAACATACAGTTACTTAAGGATTTTGTGGACTCTTAGGAAAGATTAACTTCCGTTGAGATGATTGACTTCATACCTAGTGATTCAATTTCAGATTTCTCAGAAAAGGCATGATCATCATTATAGATTCACATCACAAGATTCAACATCAGCAGATTCTTATTCTTTCTGACTTCATTCTTATATATTTCCTTTGACTTTGATTCTTTTTCCTACCTACACTTAGGCTATTCTTAGCCTACGTATAAGGGAAACTCCCTCTTACTCATATTCATATACACTTCTGTTCATTCTTTGGTCTCCTTTATGTTTATTTCTTGTTCTCTACTTAGGTTTTTATAAACCTAAGTACGGGGGGGGGGGATCCACTTGTATTTTTTTTGTTAATTAATTATTCATTTATTTCTCATTCCTACACTTGTTTTATTCTGGTCATCAGTTCTTATATGTTCTTTTATACTTAGTTGAGCTATGGCGTCATATCACTTTGTGTTACGAGGACATAACAAAAGCTAAGTATAGGTGGTCTAATGTGTATATTACATATATACTTCAGCCATAGCTCATATTTTTAAAACTTTTTAAACTATTGGGCTACGAGTATCGTATTACATTCTTGGAACTGATGTTGCAAAAACGTTTTCAAAATTCTGTTTAAAAGCTAAGGGTGTGCGGATCTTAACTTAACTGTTGTAAATATTTTCTAACTAATAATTAATTCTGTTATGTCTCTCCAGCATCCTTCATTGCTTCATGTTCTCGAGAGGTTGTGAAGGTTTACTCTCGATCTCGCTAAGTTAATGGTTTGACCTAACTTACCTAACACCTTTGAATCTTTATTCTTATACAGAGGACATGCATTAAGAGGTCGGTCAGATATCAAACTTTAGAGAAGAATTGCCATCTTCTTCTCAGGCTGGAGATCCTCTCTTAACAATCATTTGATGGTCCTTGATGAGTCCTCAATCTAACTCTTTATATATCATCTAAGCACCAACCTAAGTTGAATCAACAAATGTATGATTATTAAGATGACCATGGTACATAACCCTAACTGTACCGAGGGACCTATTATGCAAATTACTTGTTCTTCATTTCAGATCAAGGGGTGAATTGCAATAACGTTTATTGCATAATGGCTCGTCGTGGGCTCACATGTCCAACAGTCTACTCCCATGTCTTAGACCATGTCAGAGCTGTTAAAATTAGTCTTTTAAATTCGTATTTTGTTCCTTAGCATAGATCTAGCTTAGTTCTGTTTGATTTCATTCCATTTTGTGTACTTACCAAGAATCATAGTTTGTTGGAGCACTAGGCTCTGGTCCTCTATTTCACTATGAAACCTCACTTGTTCCGCCTCATCGATCACCACACTACCTTCCCTTTTCATTTATCCATCTTCTCGACCAATTAATCTGCCTCGATCTTGCAAGTATTAAATCCATAGGTCTCCTCCAACATCGTTCGTAGGATATCAATCGTCCCTTCATTCCCTTTGTTGCAGAAGCTTCTTTTTGGGCCGAGGAGCATCTCCCTCGAGCCCTCTTTCTTCTTGTGCAAGTCCCAAAACCCAAGGAGATGATATGGGGTGGATCGAGACTCATTTAAAGTACTTTGGTCAACTGAACCGAAGAAGACCTCCATGCCTCCTCTAGTGAGGCCCAGACATCTTTAAAGCCTCCCGGAGCTGCATATGGTTGCCAGGAACCTTTTGCACCTCTCCCGAGCGAGAGGTGGCCCGAGAGAGGAGCATGACTCAATCGTGCTTAGGGAAGAACGAAGTTCTTCTATGTTATTCCAAGTACTATAGGTGTTGTGGGATGAAGAATAAGGGTCTAGATCTAATCTAGGTTGCTGATTAAATGCCAAGTAGTACGCGCCTCTAGCTATTGAATGCACGCATGTGAAGAACCTAGGATTGTTGGATAAAACACGTCCCCATGTGCTAGGTCACGTGCCCACTGATATATTTGCACTTACCCCCTCTAGTTTTTTATTATTTATTTTCACTTTTGTAATTTATAAAATAAGTGTAATATTTTAAGATATTTTGCATATTTGGACCTGGGACTTGTTATATTTGCATGTATGCCCCTACTAGATGCAAAAATATTTTAAATATAGGGTATTGTACTTAGTTTGCCCTTGGATTTGTTTTTATGTTATTAAATACATGCTAAGTTTCTAAATATAACATATAGGTCTATGCATTGTTGTGTATTTTATTTTCTTTTATTTTACTTATATTAAATATTTCTTTTATGATAAAATTGTAGGAAAATTATGTGGTATGCATGGAACCTTGCTTGATCGCATATAATTTTCATTATGCATTTAAACTTACTTTTATATTTATAAAAATATAAAAACGTGCATATTTTCCCTGCTTAGCATTTATAAATCTATAAAAATTAAAATGTAACTTTAAAATGCAAAAAAATATATATTAGTTAGCTTATACTATATTCTACCTCATATCCAAAAATCAAAATACAAAATAGAAACCTTAACAATAATAAAACACTAAAAATCATAAAAAATTTCAAAAATATCTCTTTATACTTCTAAAATTTATTTATTATATATAGTATATATGAAAAATAGTTTAGAGTTAATTTTAGACTTATAAATATTTTAAAACCCTAAATAAGTTCACCGATTTATTATATTCATTATTTTGTATATTCTATTACTTTAAAATCCATAAAAATAGAAAAATAGACTAAAATTATCAAAAATAGAGAAAATATCAAAAATAAAAATATATTTTATTTTCTATATGTTAACTTTAATTTAACTTATATAAAAATCTAAAAAAAGCTATATTATATATTACTTATATATAAATATAATATTTATATTATTATCAATTTTATTATTTATTTTATTTTAAAATTAAAAAATGAATTAAAAAATTAAAAATTTTAATATAAAATATAAAATTAAAATTATAAAATATAAGATATAAAACAATTAAAAACATAAAAAAATTTAATATAATTAGAATCCCATATTAAAATAAGAAAAAGATTAAAAATCTAAAAAATATTTTAAATTAGCAATAATTATTGATAATTTTAGTTACCATGTTTCATTTCCCAATGCTTGATACTCTACCATACTTACGCCTATACATATTTACGTAGAGTTATAATAAATTTTGACTCACACACTTTATTTTAAGACACATTCTGGTTGGTTGTTGTTCGAAGAGACACATGGCCACGACAATGATTGTTGATCTCGTTGGATTAGCAGGCTGGTGTAAAATCTCAAAATCAAATGACATCATTTTTGGGAAAGTAATGGTTAGGGTAGATTGTATATAGTTATTTATCTTATTTTATTTCATTTTCTGCTTCTTGTGTTTCTTTGATATTTTGGCTTAATTATTCTAATCACCTTTCTTGTTTGATTTTGTTGCGGATGCCTGCAAAGCAAGGGCAGATTTTATAGGAGACCCGAGACCCTTGAGCATGGTAAAGGCCTACTCTTTCAGATCGAGTTGATAGGAGAGAGAAATAAAAGAAGATCGAGAGACGAGAAGAGCAATAGTGTAGCTTAGTATAGATTTCTATTTTATGAGAGAGTGATTTAAATAAATAATTTGTTATAATTAAGACACTCTCATGACACTTAGATTCTTCGAGTCTATTTTACCAACTATTTGTTCACTTGGAGATCCATCGGATTAGGTTTCCCCTATACTGAGGTGAACAATCAGAGAGACTTGGTTTCCCTATACTTTAACTGAATAGGAGCCCAAGTATTTTATGGAGATAAGGATGGGGAGCTGAGACCCTAAGTTAGGGTTAAATGAATCTTCTAAGATTAATATGAATATATGGAGATGGAATGAATAAGGATTTACGGGAGGGTTGGGCAAAATGTACACATTAGGCCCAACCAATCAAGCAATACCCCTTGAGTTCACCAACTCGTGCATGAAGGCCAACAAATATTGGTCATTTTAATCTTGTATGTTTTATTGGTGATCATCCAAAATAAAAGTCCATTTACGCAAGAATTGATGTGGGTTTTGGGTAATATCCTAAGGACGTGTTCTCTCCTCTCAACATGCATAAACCATCCTGCATACAATGTCGGGGTTTGCTCTCCTGAAATACAAGTGTTATTTTACCCCATTTATTAATTAACTTGCATTATCAATACCATTTTTAGCTTAGGTTGTCATTGAAATTAATGTGAGCAAGTAATCAAGCAATCATCGTCTACCGCCCAGTCCTGATTTCATTTAATCATAAGTTATAAACCTAGGATGAGAATCAAGAAAAGTCGATGTAATGAAAACATGATGCATGCTCGAGAAAGAGATACTTATAGTGCTTCCTAGCTATCTCCATGTATTATGCAAGACTGAATTTAAATCTAACATTACATGTATGCAAGTTGAGAAAATCTGCATCCTAAACATGCTTCTATTAGTGGGATAGAAATCAATTTATTTGGCTAAGTGAAGCGATGCTAATGGTGTGTCTCAAGAATCTATGGAGATGAACTGAATATCCTAGATGCTTATCAGTGTGTCCCACCTACGATCAAGCACAACAAATATGAAAATGAATAATGCTTGGAGAGCCGCGTGCCTAACCCTAGATCAGACACTCAAGTGGAGTCCCACCTGACTTAGGGGTAAAACAAATTCCATACACTACATAAAGTTCGTGTCCTTTTACATTCGCGAGCCCTCAAATGAGGACTACTATAAAGGAAATTATTACAACAATATACACAAATAAATGAAATAATGATAATGATTCATTCTTGATTTCTTCATGGTTTTTTGTGGCTCCTCGTAGCAGGAGCTCTCGACTCCTCGTCTCTATGTCTCTCGAACATCCTCAGTCTTTGCAGGACCTGCCACAAAAGATGAGCATTAGATATATATATCAAAATAATGAAATAAACAAAAGAATGCAGTGATGAAACAATCACACAAGGTGACTTGGATATCAAAATATTCAACTTAATTAAACATTAAAATCTAATAAATTTAAAAGATAAGTCATGTCCTCGACAGTGGCACCATCTGATGATCGTGTATTTGACTCTCTTAATAATGGTCCATTGTAATACAACTAGATACATAGTCATAAGAATCAAAATGTCTCTGTGAGGAGGACTCAGTTTTAATTTATAAACATGGGAAGTCCAAGATCGAAATTAGGGACACAAGCTACCTTAATGATTAATCAAAGATTAATATCTAGATTAGGTGATTAATTTATCTAACTAGGTCAACAATGCATACAAAGGCACAAAATATAATTGAAGGACAAGATATATACCACAGAATGCATTTTTTAAATTGATTTTTATGCAAGTTAACTTAAAGACATAATGTAATAAAATATGATGCAATGCAAATAGATATATACATGAACAAATATGCTCCTAAGTATATCATTTGATTGAGCAAAACATAGGTGATTAATTTCATGATCATTTGATGCATCAAATTCAGGCAAGTGGCATTTAAATGAATAATTAAAAGACACATCATATATCAAATTTATCATGTTGTTCTAGTATCAAATTAGAGAATTAAAGATGCCAGTAGATAGATAATTACACACATTAAAACGAAATTAAAATAACTAGATTCGGAGTTCATATGCTCTATATATAAGTATTAGAGTCTAGGGGCATAATTACAAAAAAATAAAATATATACGAAATGTGACAAGGTTGCGATGCAATTTCTCCTAGGCACGCATGCCTTGCACGCGCCTATTTGAACCTATCTGCAATATGGGAGGATGCGTGGGATTTTGATGCAATTTCCCAGTACCCACACATGCAAAGCAAGAACACTAAGGCTAGGAGTGAGGCACGGAATCGGTTACAAGTTCGAGTCCACATTGAAGACCCCGACGCTTCAAGAGGTGACTCGGTCCCACTGAGGAAGGTGGGTCATGGTGGAGGCTGGAAACTCATCAGGGCCATCCATTCACAGGGATCAATTGGTGCCTATATTGCAAGAACTCCTCATCCTCCGCATTCACACAACGATGATGGTAATGCTCTAGTGATCCCACCCCATCTCTTCCTTGCTCTGCCTCTTCATCTTAAGTACGGGAAAACATCGCACGAGGTTATCAAAACTATTGGAAAGATGGTGGAGGCACGGCGATGCTCAGATCATGGGGACGACAGGGGCTCGTCGGAGACCATGCTCTAAAACGGAGCATGTTGTGAAGCTTCTACCATTGACGAATGGACCTGCAAAAGAGGGTAAGGGGCATATCTGAAGCGTACGAGTGAGGTGTGTGCGTAGGTGGAGTGGAATGGGGGCCTGAAGGGGGCATTGAATGGGGGACCCGATGGGTCCTATACATTGAAGACGGAGGAAAGGAGTCGACGCGATGAGGGTTCTGGAGGGAGAAAGAGGGTGATCGGAGGAGATGGTGAAAATGAGGGATGTTTAGCGTATGTGGACATGCAAACAATTGGGGGTGAAAGTGTCGGGATGTGCCTAATTAATTAAGAGAAAACAAGTACAAATGAACGAGAAGATTACCTGGGAGATTGAAGAAGGTCACAAGCGGACGAGGGTGGCTTGTTTGAGCCCCAGAAGGATCTCCGATCATCATTGGATTGCCCCAACATTAGGGAATAACTCAAAAGCCTAGCTAGGGCTGTGGCATGACCTATAGATCATGGGTTGTATTGGGGCTGAGAGGTCATCATCACATAATCAATCTGACCTCCCCCTATCATGGAGAGGTGGAGAGATGCTTAGCTTAAGCCTACGTGAAGGTGGAACGGAGGAGCGATGGGCGAAGAAGGAGGATTTGAAGAAGTCGGGGGGGGGGGTCCAGATTGTGTCCGATGAGGTTTCAACCGCCTCCCCATCATGCTAAAGAGGGGGAACGTGGAGGTGGAGCTACACACATGAAAGAGGGAGGATAGGGCTACGTCATTGGGAGGTTAGCGAGGGATGAGGTGTATAGGGAATGTGTGGGGGGAAATGGAGAAGATCGGGTGGTTGATGGAGTGATTGTGGGAGAGATGGGTGTGCTAGAGGTTGACGATGGTCCTTATCCATTGGATCACATGATCCAATGGCCAAGGAAAGGACACCAAGGAAGGGCCTTGATCTATCTGAAGATTAGATCATAGGGCGGAGAATGCAGCGGGTAGGAGAGGCTCTGGTCAGATCCATGAGGATCTGATGAGCGATTGGGAAGTGAGCGCACGTGGAGAAGAAAGAGCAGGCCACGTAGGCAGTCTAGAGGGCGCCACTTGGCCCAATAGAAAATTTTGAAAAGAAAGAAAACAAAGGAAAATGAAAATAAAATGATTATAGGCCGAATTAAAAAGGTGTTTAGCATGAAATTGTAGATCTCGAAGATATCTACATGTTTCTCATTGAACAAAAAGGCAGACTAGGTCATATGTATAGACTAATATTTTTGTAAGTATTTTTAAAGATTAAAAATACTTTTTCAATTTCCTTTATAATTTTTTATTTTTTATTTTATGTTTAATGTGAAAAAAAAATATAAAATATTTATCCAATTTTTATGGAATCATTAATGATTAAGAAACACATAAAATAAAGCACAATTATAATATTATTTTTATCCATTAATTAGGGTTGGTTATAAATAGAGGTTTGTTTGTTATTGTTAGAAAATTAATGTTACAATTTATTGAATAGTCTAAGTTAGAGAGATAATAATGAAAGAATGTGATGGTAAATCATGGATTTATAAACACGACACTTGTCAGGTAGTACTCACTCTCCTATAGTGTTAACGCTAGCTAATTTGAAAAGATTTCTTGAAAACAAAAAATGACCAAGATAAATTGCCAAACTTTCATGGCTTCATGCATTGTGTTAGTGAATCCATCCTTGTTTTGAGTTTTGAACGATTCTATCTTGGCCAAAGATAAAAAAATCATGCACTTGCGCCATTTTTCTTCACTTCTCTTCATTTTGCTCATTGTGAGCCTTCATTTTTCCTTTCACTATATTCCTTGTTTATTTTTATGCTCTTTATTCCCCATCTTCTTTTTTATTCTCAAGATGGCGGATTATGGATGATTTTGTTTAGACTTCATGAACACCCACGTCAATTCCCTAATTATAACATCTTCAATAATTCGAGGTGATTCCAGAGAGACCGATTCAGATGTTGTGAACTACTCTTGAGACTTCTTGTTTCATCCTTCTTCACCTAGAATCTGGAATGACTCTCTTCCCGAATCCTCTTCCTTTAGAATGGAGATAGATTAATCTTCATTCACATTTCCTATACTAATAAAGTTTGGGATCGATCTTGAACATTTCTCATCATCTGGTTCTTATTTTCAGTATGATCGGGGTGTCCTTCCACTTGTAGCTGAAGAACCCAATCTGGATTTCTCATCAGACTCGGAGACAGATATGGCTCCTCATAAAGGGAATGTGCAACAAGTAGAGTAGAATGACATCAATGCACAGATGCTCGCCTCCATACAAGTGATTCAACGATGATTGATCGCACAGGCTGAAGCTCAAGTTGCCTTTTAGGAGATGCTCATGAAGATGAGGAGAGACAGAGAACAGAGAGGAGGAGGACGAGAACACCTGGCAGAGGAACCCCATGGAGGGGAGGAAGAGATAATACATGCACCAAATCCCACACTCAAAAAGACATACAACCCTGACATTGGCCAGATGACAGAGTAGATCCAGATACCACTGATCCACAGACACTTCAAGATTAAGCCACATATCTTATCCCTTCTTTTAACCTTTCACGAGAATACCGATGAAGAACTGTATATCCACCTGTAACAGTTTGGCCGCATTTGCAGAACCACTCATTACCCCAACATTCCATTGGGGGTTGTCAAGATGATCGCTTTCTCATTCATCCTTCAAGACAAGGATTTAACATGGATCAATTATATAGGGAATATGGTAATGGTCTGGGAGGAGTCGAAGTCCGATTTTCTACATAAATATTATCCCAATGTTCATCTGAACCAGATTCATGCCCACATCACAAACTTCTCCCAATCACCCCACAAATCTATTCACGAAACATGGGAGAAGTTCAAGGACCTTTGGAGAAATGCCCCCACCATGACATACTGAAGATCAGCTTTGTCCAACACTTCTTTGGGGGGTTGACTCAAGAGAGTCAGAGACTAATTGATGTCTCATATGGTGGATCCCATCTTCATAAGGATGAAGTATTGTCTGGTGATATTTGAGGAAATGATCGAAGGAGAGGATGCATTGTCTTCATCCCGAGCTTAGCAGAAAACCTCGCAGATCCTCTATAAGACTGTGAATATGGTGACATACCTTGAAGAGGACACATGTGAGAGTTCCAACCTCAACATTATCATGAACCACATGTCTAAGGTTGATACTATCGAGAAGCGATCATAGGATCTCGAGAAACTTGCTGTGATTGAATAGAGAACAAAGAATCTGGATAAGCTCGACTAGATTACAAAGAAGATGGAGATATTAGTGAGTCGATCAACTCATGTCAGTCTGCGAGCCTACTAGTCGAGACGCTTGCCAACATCAGCCTTAGCAACACCGGTCTCCACCACAAATCATACTTAGAGACAAAGTGACCAGCAATCGCTATATCACCAGTAGCGATAATATCACTATCAACCTGCTTCTCAGTATAACAATCATTATCCCCTTCCCCCTAATACCAGCAGTTCCCTCCTCATTATTATTCTCGGAGTTAATAGTCGCAACCTCTGCATCATTATCAGTCTCATCGTGTTCATCGCGTCGAACCGAGTGTGGTTGCGCCAGTGAATCCCACACTTGACTATTTAGCTCAGCTTGTGAAGAGATTGACAAAGATGAGCTAAAAGTTGGATGACCTGACTGTCGCAAAGACTATTATTCCCGTACAGGTTTGAAGCCAACCCTAACAATTTCCATTGGAAGGATTAGATAGCGTCTCATGCATACTCCCTCATAGAGTCAGGTACGAGTAATTCATTTATGTTATCTAATGTTATGACTCTCTCTTGAGTGGTAGGACTTTATAACCATCTGCAACCAAGAAGGAAATAAATAAAGGATCACAATCACCGTCTGAAGCAGCTGATCTTGCATTAAGTGGGGATGAAGAAGAAGAAGAAGAGAGAAAGAGAGGAGCCGCACCAGAGAAAAAATACCAATAAAATGAAGGAAATGCAAAAGATACTAAAATTATAATAACAACCAAGGCTGAGTTGTGCAATCCAAGGAGAAGCCAACACCTGTAGCAGCTCCTGTGCAAGCTGATGAAGCCGATGTTTCTATTTTTAATTTTCCACATGTTTTGGGTGATTGTATCTATTAGCCATGTGAATCTGACTCTCATCCAGATTCTGAGCTCATATTCAAGCCAAGGATGTAAAAGCTAGCCTATCCACATATGTAGGCGGCCCGGGGCGAACCATTCCTACAATAAATGTTATTGTAATATTTGATATATCAATAAAGGTTATTGGTTTATTTCACTTCTTGTTTGAGATTATATGAATGAATGCACTTATACGATCCCTTAGTACAATTAGGATTATGTACCATGATCATCTTAATAATTATACATCTATTTATTTAATGGTTGAATCATAGAGTCGGGTGCTTGTATGATATCTAAAGAGTTAGAGTGAGGACTCATCGAGCACCACCAAATGATTGTAAAGTTATGATCTCCAGCCTGAGAAGGAGATGAAAATCCTTCTCTAAAGGCTAATATATGATCGACCTCTTGATGTAGGTCAACTGCATAGGAATAGAGATTCAGAGGTGTCAGATAAGTTAGGTCGAAGAGTTGACTTAACGAGATCAAGATAACCAAGACCTATGTCGTATGTTGTCACGATAAAGGCACGCATCTTCTGACTGGAGACATATATATTGCTATATGTCTAAGTATGTACATTAAGAATACCAATAGGTTGATGACCAAATCTAGGTATGTACACTGGAAAGCTGGTGTGCATATTAGGCATATGACACGATCTCTCATCAATCTCCATGCATGGTCGTCTTGCTTTGGAAGCATGATAAGAGTTTGTAGGTATGATATGATTTTTGAAAGCATATGATCGATACCAACTCCCAATGACCAAATGAGAAATTTAATGATAAAACCTTGAAGAAAATAGTTTAAGTATGAACTAAAATTCCAGGTTTATTCTACATCTTGAAGTATGCGGGATATACAAGTATTAGGAATACTCGAGGATGATGTGATCGTAAACGATTGTATAATAATGACATTTCCATTCCGAGAGAGTGATGAAACATATGTGGATTTTAGTGACTCCTCTCAATAGATCAGTAATCCAATCTTAGTCCAAATGTTCGACATTGATCTGAATGCGATTCAGATGCAATAAGAAGATTAGATTCACAGTTTGATTTAATCAAACATCTTTGAGAGGTCTCGAAGATCTAGATTTGAGATATGATCTCAATCCAAGGAAGTATACATGGAATGTACAATAGCCCTGTCCTTATCTCCAAGTATCCGCAAAGAAAATACATTATTCTTGAAAGAGTTCAAGAATAATTCCATTGTTGAAATTATATCTGAGCATTGGTAAATTTATGAGTAAATGTTCTTTAATTATCATGAATAATATGAATATGATTCATATTATTCGGACACATGAGAACATTCATCCAAGATAATTAAATATGATTTAATTATCAATGATATGATTAATGTAGATATCACTATCCACAATGATCATGAATATTATTAATATGATTTATAATATGATGGATATTTAATTGTAAATAGTATTTATGAATTGAGTGTTAATATGAATTGGATTCACATTGAACAATTAATTGTAAATACAATTTATATTTTATATTGGATGTATGGATATAATTCATAATTATCAATGACATGATTGAAATTGTCACAAAATAAATTTGAATTATTTTGGTGAATAATTTTACAGCAAAAGGTGATGCACATATGGAATATTTGGAGCAATATGAGATCTCTCAATTAAGGAAGAAGAGAGCCACCTTCCTCTGGTCGTCCACTTTATTGAGGGAAGGAGGCTTGTCCTCTTTCCTTTAATTTCACATGAGATTGATTTAAATTAAATTAAATGTGTTGAAAATTATTGGCAAAACATGTAATTTATTTTAAATTTATTATTTATCATTGCAAATTTATGTGATAAAATAATGGTCATTGATTGAAAGCACAAAATATTCTAGATCATTAATTATTGTATACATATGGATTGAGATCCATGGACATCCAATATGTTATAAAAGAAAGGAAAGTTATTGCTCTTTCTTTACAACAACTATGCAAGAGCGATACTTCTCTCTCTATTATCATACACGCCCCATCTCTCTCAATATTGTGGTCATCCACCATATTGACCTAGAGAGCCTTACAGTCATCGTGATGTCATTGTGCTGCCGGATCGACTGCTCGTGGATCTCCACCTTCTTTGGTGCATCTTTCTCATGAGGAAGGCCATCTCATCCACATTCCCGCAAGTGCATCCTTCATCAGGTCAGACTTGAGACAAAAGGTCTTTTTGCTTGGTGACATACACGATCGCAAACATGCTTAAGAGGTAATCCTATTAGTTGTTTTTGATCTTTATGAAATGATATGAGAAATGTTCTCATATCATGAGGTTTCATCTATTCAAATTATTTAAATTTTGCTACTTCGAGCAACTAGTATGACTAGTCGCTTTTGATCACATGTGATGCGATCTTCGCGCTTCCGTGATGCGCTGAGGCCTAAACCTCGGTATTTAGTATCCCTTGCATTTATCCATTTGTGAAAGTTGGTTCTCATGTATACAAGAATGTTGATTTTGGTGATTTAAATATTCTATTCCATATGCAATGAAAAATATCAAAAAAATTAGAAAATTAAAAATAATATTGTCTGATCCAGGAATTGCAGAAATATTACAGAATATCTTTCTAGAAATGACATTAATGAAAGCCTTGGAATCCATTCCTAGTGTAAAAAAGGGTTGAAAGAGGCATGTACATCAAAGAGTTGGCCCTGTAAGAATAGACACAACGTAGTTGAAAAGCATATTCTAACAGTGGCTACTATAAATGCGATCAACAATCTCCCATCAAACAAAAAGGATTTGGGAGCACCTTTAATCAGCTGTAAAATCTTTAACCAAGTTTTCAATTGTACTCTTCTTGATAGTGTCTCTTCTATCAATCTCATGCCCACATCTCTACTCAGGGAATTCGGGCTAGGTCCACCCGAAGCAACTAAAATGATCCTTCAATTTGTTGATCGATCCATTAAGCGACCTAGGGGTGTGTTAGAAGATGTTATTGTAATAGTCCATGTCATGCAATTCTCAGCAGACTTCATTGTCCTAAACATGGAATCTGCCACATCGTTACTCCTAACGCCTAACATACTTGGTCGGTCGTTCCTTTGAACAACTGAGGCGGTAGTTGACTATGCGCCTTGAAAGAATACCTTTTGTTCCTACCGTGACAAGATTACCATGGACATGATCACTGAACTGAAATCCACGGATCAAACACCTGATAGAAGGAAGCCATAACCGAATGTCGAAGACTGTGATATTGTTAAGGACATCAAATATTGAGATTTATCATTGAATGACATTTTGACACAAGAATCCCTCTTCTAGGAGGAAGATCTGGAAAGCACAATCAATTTTTATTCCTATACTGACATGGAGATACTTGCAGATGAGCTGATCCTATTTTTTGGATGAAAATTCACCCCAAAGCGAACAAGAGGAAGTAATTGCATGCATGTTCGATATTTTATTGTCTAAGCCAAGAGTGACAAAGGTGAACAACACTTTATTGTCAGCAGATCATGCACTTACCACCAACATAGTTTCAGAAGCTACTAACAAGCCAACTCAGACTCCATCAGAATTGAAGCCGCTTTAGACAAATCTTATGTATGCCTTCCTTATGGGAGAGCCCGAACAATATCCGTCAATTCTTTAATCATGGATTAATAATCCCGCTTTCTACAATTTCTAGAGAAAAACCATAAGGCTCTTGGTTGGAATGTTTCAATCTCCAACATATAAATCTGGCCATGTATTCATACCACATTTAATCCTACGAGTTTTAGCGCAGGCTAAATCCTAGTCTCTGGGATGTTGTCATCAAAGAAATTAAGAGGTGGTATGAGGCCAACTTTATTTACCCCATCTCTGACTCTAAATGGGTGAGACCATTGCATGTAGTTTTGAATAAATTCAGAATTACTATGGTTACTAACGTCCAATGAGAGGATATTTCGATCTGAGTGCATATATCACAGCAAGTTTGTGTAGATTACCGGTGCATGAACGAACTCAACTACTAAGAAGGATCACTTTTCCCTGTCATTTATTGATCAAGTTCTTGAAAGATTAGCAGAGAAAGAGTTCTTTTGCTTCTTGGATGGGTACTCTAGGTACAATGAAGTGGTGGTCGCACCTGAAGATCAAGGGAATACCACATTCACTTGTCTATTTGACACTTATGCCTTTAAGTGAATGTCCTTTGATTTGTGTAACACATTCGCTACATTCCAAATGATTATCTTGGTTGTTTTTGCCGGCATGGTGGGTAGTTTTCAGGAGGTTTTATGGGATTATGTTGGTTATTTTTGTCAGCATGGTGGGTAGTTTTCTGGAGGTTTTTATGGATGATTTCTCGATCTATGGTGATAGTTTTGATGCTGATCTCTTATATCTAGACCGAATGCTGTAGAGATACAAAGTGAATTTAATTCTATCGTGGGAGAAGAGTCACTTCATGTTGATCGAGGGGATTCTGTTGCACCATGTCATCTCCAAATGAGGTATGGAGGCCGACTCAGTAAAGGTGGATGCAACTGCTAAACTTCAGCCACCAAATACAGTGAAACACGTGATGACTTTTCTCGAGCATGTTGGGTTATACAGAAGATTCATTTATGACTTCATCAGTATTGCCCGAACTCTCGCAGAGTTGCTAGACAAGGAGACATATTTCATTGTTGATGACAAAGTCCTCCAAGACTTCAATCAGGTGAAGGATTTGGTCACTTAGGCACCTGTCCTACAACCACTCGATGGTCTCTCCCATTTGAGATCATGACGGATGCGTCAGGTTTTGCTATGGGGCTATGTTAGGACATCGAAGGGATAGATTACCTTATGTTATTCATTATACCAGCAGAACCTTATACGTGTCCCAAAAGAACTATACAACAAAAGAGAAATACTTGTTGGTAGTGATTTCATCCTCGAGAAGTTTCGTTCACATCTTCGTGGTTCTAAAGCAATAATTTATACTAACCACTCTGGTATCAGGTATCTGCAATAAAAGAAGGATGCCAAATCATGTCTGCTCTATCAGATCCTTCTGCTCTAGGAATATTATTTGGAGATAAGAGATAAATATGGAGTCAAGAATGTGGTAGCAGATCATTTATCCATAATTGAATGTAAAGAGACTCCGCTGAGTAGTGTGCCGATCATAGAAACCTTTCCCGATGAATCTATTTTATGTGTTGCATCGCTTACCTGGTATACTGATATTATGAACTATCACATCTCTGAGAAAGTTCCACAAGATTGTACGTGAATAGAGGACATATTTTTGTCTGATATTTATTTCTACTAGTGGGAAGATCCATACCTTTTTAAGGAAGGTGCAGATTGAATTTGGAGTCGGTGCATTTATCAGGAGGAGTACACTAGTTTCCTCGAGCACTGTCATAAGTGATGAATCTGTGATTCATCACTTCAAAAGTCAAAAATAGAGCCTTGTTCCCGAGAAAATAGAGGCATATTTCCCCTTATATCGCATAAATAGCATTCATGCATATATTCATAACTCATGCAGTTTAGCAGCTCATTTGCAATTAAATAAGAAGCCAAAAATCCCTTGTAAAATACTATTCACCAAAATAACCTCTTCTCTATAATCTATACTACTTAGTTAATAATATAGGGAAGAATGCCAAAAATCACCCTTGTAAAATAGCTAATAAAGCCTGAGAACCCCTGTACACTAGAATGCACATAAAGTCCTCATGCAAACTCCGATTTAGGTCTACTTACTCTTAGAATACTACACATTAAAAGACCTTTAAAATGAGACTAATTTCTTTGAATTTGGAGCTTGTATGAGAAAGTTGGGTTTTTGGGCCACTTTGTATACTACATATGTATATTTATGTATCCTTCTATTTATGTATCATATTTGACCTCATCTCCGTCTTTGGTCAACATGAAACTTGTAGATCTCATCGAGATCTACAACTTTCATGTTTTGAGTTTCTCCAAATTCGGTCCCCTCTTCTCTCTACACGAGCATCTTATTCCAGCCACTCACAACAGGCCACGTGGCGCCCTCTGGTTGCGCCACGCGGCCCGCCTCCCATCGCCTCATCCGCCTGCGTCCTCAGCCGTTGGATCTCGCTTCAGATCCAATGACCCAGCCTTTTCCACACACGCCCCTTGCCTGGACCATCCGATCATCTCCTACATTGATCTACGCCGCTCGTTCGCGCCTTCACCAGAGCCCTCCACGTGGCAGCATCTACGCCGCTTGATCAGACCCTTGATCTCTCAATCGCAGCCGCCCTTCTCCCAGCGAATCGCGGCCCTCTGATCAAATCCATCTCCTCATCTAAACCGTCCGCTCACGCCTTCGCCAGTGCCCACCACGTGGCGCGCTCTCGGCCCATCATCAGCGCGCCTCGATCTCATCCTACCCGCCCACCACGCTCTGATCACCACCGTTGGATCCCAAGATCCAACGGTAGAGACCTCGTCTCCTACCTCCAGGCGCCCCTCTCTCCCACGTCCCTTGCCTTGCGGGAGGGGCGCCCCCTTCCTATTCTTGGATGCACGTCAGCCACCCTCTCCCACCGCTGACACCCCCACGACGTCACCCACTCGTCCCTCTTCCTCGCCGTCTACCTCACGCTCCACCACTCCCACCAGAGTCGCCCCACGTCGACCACCAACCTCGCCTCGTCGCCAGCCAACCCACCACCTTCACCTTATAAATACATCACCGCCGACAACGTTCACCCCCATCCGCCACTCCAGAGAGGTTCTTCGAGCTCAGATCGATCCATTGGTGACAGCAATTGGGTGTGTCTTCGAGCGAAGACAAGTTTCTTCTCCGGCGAGATCCATGGCAAGCTCTGCCGTGTCGCAGCCTCCCTCCGCGAAGCTGCGCGAGCTCGGGACCCTACCGATCCCTCGAGCGAAGACCTGGAGCTCAAATCTGAGCTCCATTCCCCAGGTAGCCCCCTCCATCATCTTCTGATCTTCTCCTTAATTCTTCCTTTGATTTCTCCTAATTTATTCGCCGTCCACCGTTGTTTTCTCGCTCCACCTTCATTCCTCCGAGCTCCGCGACAGAGCTCCGATCTTCGCACACCCTTCCGTTCCCTCAAACACCGCATCTCGACTTTCCTCGACTCCAGCTCCGCCACCTCGGCAGAGCTCGCTCGCCGGACCACTCACACTCCGCCTTAGGCCTCACCGTTCACCCTACATACCTCCACGCGCACACACGTGCTTCGGCTATACTCCTAACCCCTTGCAGGTCCTCACTTCTTCACTGGCCGGAGCTTCGCCGGAGCCCCCTTCGAGCTTCTTCGCCATTGAGCTTCAGCGCATCTC
This sequence comes from Ottelia alismoides, assembly GCA_037367405.1. Classification (NCBI taxonomy): domain Eukaryota; kingdom Viridiplantae; phylum Streptophyta; class Magnoliopsida; order Alismatales; family Hydrocharitaceae; genus Ottelia; species Ottelia alismoides. Next base: position 389,177 of record JAZKJV010004294.1, on the reverse strand, counting down.
CACTGCTCCTGAGCCCACCGGAGGCTCCGACGTACGCTCCGCATCTTCCGAGCTACTCGAGAGCATACGAAGAGCTTCATCGACGCCTAGCGACCGAGGCGGAGCAGAGCCAGCTACGCCGGAGCCCCGCCTTCTCCTCCGCAGGTGGCGGAGGACCGTTGGAGACGACGTACAGCCACCGTTCGATCATCTTGATCGAACGGTCCGAATCACGCCACGTCACCCACGACCGGAGCAGCAGAGAGCCATTAGATTCGTCACGATCCAACGGCTATAGATCAGCCACGTCACCACTTCATCGCGCTCCAGGTGCCGTTGGATCAATCTAGATCCAACGGTCACTAATCGTCCACGTCGCTATCAGTAGGAGCAATCCACAACCGTTGGATCAATCAAAGATCTAACGGACGCAGACACACTACGTCGACATATACCGAGCCTCGGCCCCAAGCCTAGGCTCGGACGACCTGAGGCTAATCCGAGCCGCAGTCCGGACCTCCAGAGAGCCCGAACCTCGCTCCGAGCCTAGGCCGCCCACGTGAGGAGCACGTGCGGCCTGGGTAAATTGCACAGACGCCCCTGGAGCTTTCCACAATTGCAAATAGGTCCCTGTGAAGCAGACCCCACGTGAGGAGCACGTGCCCTGTGGAGAATTTGCACAAGAGTCCCCCGCATTATAGGTAATTGCATTTTAGTCCCTGTCTGCATATTTGTTTATTGTAATTTTAATTTCCTGTACTGCATTTACACCCTTGTGTTTGCACGTATCCCTAGATTGCATTTTTCATCATTTTGAAATTCTAAAAATTGCATTTTGTTAAGAATTTTGTCCTCTGTCTATTGGTACATGTGTCTTATTTTTGTAAGCTCATTTGATTTATTAATGAATTAATTGGTGAACTATTGACATATTTTGCCCAGTGACACCTTTTGATTTTTAGTTAATTCTCTGTGCTTCCAAAATTAGTCAAAAATTCACAGTAGCTAAAGGACATCATTTTTAACATACCATAAAAATTTCATAACATTTGCACGCATATCGAGGCCTAAATAAATTGTTAAATGTTTTTCTTAGATTAATTTTAATTAATTCATTTCACAGTGAAATTAAGTTCTGTTAATTTTCCTAGGTCCCTTATCATTAGAGCCACCTAGGATAATTTTAGTTCTTGGAAAAATTGTGGTTTGATTTTTATTAAAAATTAAATACTGAAAATCACTCTGTCTGTTCATTAAATACACAGTAAATTCATTTAGTGTCGAAAAATTCCAAAAAAATTAGTGTAGGTCATTTTCATCATCATTAACCATCGGGCCAATTTTCATAATTTTTGGACTTCATTTGAGTGATTAATTAAATTGGAATGTTAAATTGGCCTGCATTGTCTACATAAGTCTGCATAAAAAAATTTAAAAGACCAAAAAAATTACTCCTCGAAAATCACACTTGGATCCTTGCTTAAATTCACCTAAGGAGACAGATGCCTCCCTGAGATCGACCTTGGACTCCACCAAGAGAAAAAAAATTGCCGCTTAAAATTAACTTCACATTAATCGATAAGTGGTTTTTGATTAACCCCTCGTATCCGACTACAACGAATTACTTTAATTAATTTGGACATTAATTTGACCGAATTAACATAGGGTGCGGGAGCGTTATCAAAATGGCGCCGTTGCCGGGGAGGCACGGCTTAGGTTAATTTGTAGCACATTTTTGAGTGTTTGATTTTCATTCCCCGGGTAGTCTGACCCCCGGTTTTCTTGTAATTATTTTCTCTCATTTATTTTTGCATTATTTTATTTTTGTGTCACTCTCTGACCTCCATTTAATTTTTGTGCGAGGATCGCGAGGAGTCGGCGACGCTTCGAGGACTTAGCATTTAAATTTTTGAGTGAAAGAGAGGCATTGTATTTTCTATTATTTTATTTCTTTTGCATCATTTCCAGCGGTTCCCGTTTGGGATCTCGCGCGTGTAAAGATAGTGGAACTGTGTCCCGTGTGTTGTGTGGGTGATTGTAACTTAGCTTGCACTAGCGGCTCCTCGAGCCACTCTAGGTATTGTTTGTGCTCGTAATCAATAGGACCACACATCACACATAAAAGACGCACCTAGACCGCAGGACTTAGTCAAAATTAAACTGTTCTTCATGCTAATAGAACTGCCTGTCTAGGAGCGGCTTTTCATCGATTGCATTTGCATGTAGAGTAAAGTTTTCAATTCTGTTTTGCATCCTGCATAAAAAAAGCGAAGGGATCACTGTAAGTATTCTCTACTCAGCATCCGCATCATCGATTTTCCGTGCATCGGCTTTTCTCGATTTCCCCCTCCTATTTTCTCACTTAAATTAAACAGGAAATTGGGACTGTCCGATAGGCGTGCTTTGTGGTGGACTAATTAAAGTGATATCTTAACTTTAAAATCGGGACTGCTAACAGTATTGACCAAAAAAAGAATAAAATTTGAAAATTGTTTGCGGGAGATTAATCCCCGACCTTGTTTTCAGGCTAAGTGAGGGTACCTGAGTGTGTGTGAACACCCTAAGGTAGAGCCCAAATCCCCGTCTTCCATATCACGTTCTAACTGATCCTAGCAAATATCACAAGCCGAATAATTTCAGATTCTTTGACTAGTACCAAGTAGCCTCCGCCTGTCTCAGGTAGATAGGGGCGAAATTGCGGTACTTTGTGACAAGCTGCCAGTAACCCCCCGGGGTGAAGTTCCGGCCTTGTCAGCCTCCGCCTGCTTGCAGGTAGATAGGGGCGTGGTCACTGAATCCATCGGCTTGGGATAGGAGCGAAGAAAGGAAGGAGCGGCGGTATCTTAGACGACAGGATAAACAGGGAAGACGCATCCGGCTCTGAGCCGACTTCCCTCTAGGCCGCGTAAATCCTTGCTATTTTTGCTTGAATATCACACTTAAAAACTACAAGATAAATTAGACTCAACTTTGAGTCCTTCACTGTGTTGAGTGTGAACCCAGGGTCTTGGATTGTTCTAGTTGCTTGCTTCAGGTAGGAGTAAAATCCTATCTTCTTCCTGCTTCATCAAGATGAGTGATTGGGGAGATCTCGACGCACTATTAACTGATCTCTCTATGAATCCCCCAAGTAACTCGTCTTTCTCGGTCCGAGCGCACCTTGGACCACCCAGGACTCATGACCCTCTTGAGTCATGGTTCCCCCATGCTCAGGGTGGTTACTCTCAAACCAACCCTTTTATCTCCTCCGAGATTACCGAGGAAGACCATTGCCTCGGTAATCCCTTCCTTGATTTGCCCTCTAACACCGATCTTATTTTCCAATCCCCAGAACTAGAGGGCGAAATGCCGCCAAGGATGCCGCCAGATGAGGACCAGATGCGACAAATTCTTAGATGCCTCGCCGAAGCCGAATAGAAAAATGCAGATCTTACGGCGCGGATGGGACAGATCATAGTAGCTGAAGGGATCGACCGACCAATGATCGATACTTACAACCCGGTGGAGAACGAGATCCAAAACTGGTTAGCACCTGCAGTTCCCGGCCAGGCATTCGAGCTGAAGCCCCACTTCCTCAGTCTGCTCCCGAAGTTCAACGGAAACCTCAGCGAAGAACCATACACCTTCCTCCGTGACTTCGAATTAGTGTGCAACAATCTTAGCCATCCCAATGTTGGCCAAGATTATATCCGGCTGAAGGCTACCCCATTTGCCTTAGGAGATAAGGCTGCTCATTGGCTGAAAAACTTAGGGGTGGTATGTACTACCTGGATGCAGTTCAAGGACCTTTTCTTGAAGAAGTTCTACCCTCTCAGTAGAACTAATCAGATGAGAACAAAGATCGCCAGCTTCGCTCAAGGACCCAGCGAACCGTTCCATGAGGCTTGGGACAGGTTCAATGACTTAGTACAGAATTGCCCATGCCACAGCATTTCTAAGGCAATCTTAGTCCAGACCTTGTTCTGTGGTCTAACCCCGGAGATGCAGGGGTTAGTCAGCGCCGCCTGTGGAGGAAGCTATCTGAACAAGAACGAGCACGCTGTATGGAAGATCCTAGAACAGACGACAGAAACCGGCAGGTCACAGGCCACAAGGGCCTATCAGTTGTCTCCCTCAATCTTATCCAATGAGACAACTAGAAGGACTGTTGCAGATCTGACTGAGGACCTCATCCCCAGCATGGGGATGATAGCCAACAAGCTTACCATGGTCGAGCAGATCCACAAGAGAATCGCGGAGATGGAGTCTCTTTCGAGCCTTCCCAAGAAAGTGGATGAACTCTCTGAAAAGGTAGCTAAGATCAAGCTACCCACCCCTTCTGCACCACCTGTACCTGTACACCGAGTCCATCTTGTACAGGAACAGGCACCGGGGTCTCAGAGCAGCTGGGATCAGACTTATGCCCAGCCGAACCATCATGCACCCCCACCAGTGGAAACGAAATACGAGGAGCCTCCGCCTGTATACGAGATCAACGGGCTGTGGTATAGCCGTGACCCGCTAGTCTGGCAAATCGAAATGGGGAAGGATCAGGCACACCGCCCAACCCCAGTCTACCAAGAGACCAGGCCCGTCACAGTCCCGCGATATCAGTCCAGGCCAGAACAGGGGTACCAGCCGCAACAGCGCACCTACCAACAGGGGCCAGCACCGTCCCATCAAAAGCAGTATCGGCGCGGCCAGCAGGGCCAGTACAGGACCACATCCACTCAGCAGCCAGCCCAGCCCACCGAATTGGAGTCCCTCACCTTGGCGATCCAGACCCTGTCTGATAGGGTCCAACAAATGCAGAATGACTACCTGGACATGAGAACCGACATCAATCGGGTCTCTCGTGCCCAGGACCAACAAATGGCGCCAAGGACCCCAATTCCCGCACAGGTTCAGGCCAACCCGAACAGCATACACCAGGGCCAGAACCGACCTCGAGATCAGGTATATTATTCAGATAATTATTTATCTGAACATGAGATCCTTTCGTACGATAATGTCAATCATATGTCCCTCAGGAGCGGAAGGACCGTGACCATACCTGATCGGGCACGAGCACAGAAGGAAGGAGCCTCCGAGAATCTACCTGAGGAGAATTCGGAGGAAGAAGAGGAGGAGCATCACCACCACCACCGCCAACGGAAGAAGAGGACATCTGAGTCCTCGAAGCAGCATCCTCGCATCCACCTAGAGTCAGACGACACCGATGAGCCCGCACCTCCATCTGAGGAGGATCGTCCAGAAGAAGCGGAAGAAGCATCACCGGTCTCGCCCCGGCATTTTCTTTTTGGTCAGAGTCCAAGTCCGAGTCTGTATCAGAGTCAGAGTCAGAGTCGTGTTAAGAACTCAGTTCCAGCAGTTAATGAGAAAATTTCAGTTCCAGAACCTGAGTTGGAGTCAATAATTCCTTTCCCCCGAGCTCTCAAGGGTGGAAAGAAGAAAATCAAAAAAATCCAAAAAGATGACCCTGAGATGGCTGAATTTTGCAATAAACACATCAAGGTCACAATCCCTCTTGACAAGTTCGTGGAAATGACCCCTGCATTCCAAAAATACCTTAAGGTGAGATGCACACCTACTAGGGTTAGCAGGAAGACCAAAAGCCGTGTTGAGAAACACGTTTTATCAGTAGCCATGACTTGTGCAATAAAGAACTCGTTTCCTCGGAAACGAAGAGACATGGGTGCACACTATGTAGTGAGTCATGTTGATGACATCGCGTTTGCACGCACTCTCCTGGAAAATGGTTCCTCGATCAACTTAATGCCCACAGCCATCTATGAGCGGCTTAATCTCGGACCTCTTAGGAAATCTAGAGCTATTCTACAGTTTGCTGACAAATCCACTAAGAGGTCCCAAGCAGAGTTAAGGAACATTGTGATCAAAGTCGAGGGGCAAGAATACATGGTGGACTTCACTGTCCTGGATATGGAAACCCCTCGTAATTGGAGAGATTCCCAGATCATTTTAGGTAGGCCCTTCCTCAGAACAGCGGGGGCCTTATTCGATTATAAGAATGGGAAGATTCAGTTCCAAACTCCAGGCGGAGATGAGGAATTTGAGATGAAGCAGACGAGATGGCAAAGACCGGACTCCGAATCCAGCACCGAGTACTCTTCTACCGGAACAGACTATGAGCATGTAGACGTAGTTGGGCCATGGAGACAGAACCCAGCCAGCATCGATGTGTCCATCTCCTTTGAAGATGATCCAGTGCATGAGTCAGTTTGCGAGATCCTCAGGAACGAGTACAGCTCTGAACCTGCATCGCCCTACATCTTCGATGACGTAGAGGCCCAGTTGGGCCTGTCAGTCCTTACATCCTTAGGAAAATCGGAAGATGAGGATGACAAGTCGGACGAGGCGTTTGCCGATTGTATCGAAACTTTTGACGATCCGACTCCAGAGCCGCGCTTGGTGGCAACTATTACAGAATTTGATCCAGCCACTTCCAACACCGAACCAGATCAGATTGAGCCAGACTTCTTAGACGATCACACTATTCCTGAGCTCAAACCTCTACCCACAACCCTGAAATATGCCTTCCTTGCGGGCCAAGACTAGAAATTTCCGGTCATTATCAGTTCGCAATTGACCGAGGAGCAGGAATCTCGCTTGCTAGAGATCCTAGAGAAGAACTGCAAGGCAATAGGCTGGAGCATTTCCGATCTCCACGGAATAAATCCCGCTCTGTGTTCGCACCATATTTACTTGGAGAAAGAAGCCAAACCCTCTCGTGAATTCCAACGCCGGTTGAATCCAAATTTACGAGAGGTTGTGAAAAAAAAGATAGAAAAATGGTGCGACGCGGGTTTCATTTACCCAATCTCCGACTCGAAGTGGGTGGCCCCAATCCATGTTGTCCCGAAAAAGTCGGGAATTCAGACGACCACCAACGAGGACGGAGAGGAGATCGTGACTAGAGTACCTACGTTGTGGCACGTCTGTGTGGATTACAGACACCTGAATGCCGCGACGAAGAAGGATCATTTCCCCCTACCGTTCATTGATCAGATCCTAGAAAGATTAGCGGGGAAAGAATTCTTCTGCTTCCTTGATGGGTTCTCGGGCTACAATCAAGTAGCCATAGCTCCGGAGGACCAGGAAAAGACCACGTTTACATGCCCCTTCGGTACCTATGCTTTCAAGCGCATGCCTTTTGGGCTATGCAATGCTCCAGGTACTTTTCAAAGGTGCATGATTGCTGTATTCGCCGAAATGGTCGGCGAATTCCTGGAAGTCTTCATGGATGACTTCTCGGTCCACGGCGATTCTTTTGATTCCTGTCTTAGGAATCTGGACCGAGTCCTCAAAAGATGTTGTGAGGTCAATCTGGTGCTCTCCTGGGAGAAAAGTCACTTCATGGTGACGGAGGGCATAGTGTTGGGGCATGTCATCTCCAAGAGAGGAATGGAGGTTGACCCTGCCAAGGTGGACGTGATCAGACGACTCCAGCCACCAACCAACGTAAGGCAGTTGCGGTCGTTCCTCGGGCATGTCGGATTTTATCGAAGATTTATCAAGGATTTTTCCAAGATTGCCCGACCGCTAACTGAGCTTTTAGGCAAAGACACGGAGTTTATTGTAGATCACAAATGTCTTGAGGCCTTTAAGCTGTTACAAGGAATGATCATGGACGCACCCATCTTACAAGCCCCAGATTGGTCTCTACCTTTTGAGATCATGACGGACGCCTCAGATTATGCTGTTGGGGCTGTATTGGGACAAAGAAGAGATGGCGTCCCGTTCGCAATTCACTACGCAAGCAAGGTGCTTGATTCTGCTCAGCGTAACTATACAGTTACAGAAAAGGAAATGCTTGCGGTAGTGTTTGCCTTGGACAAATTCAGATCTCACTTAATCGGATCCAAGGTAATTGTGTTCACAGACCACACGGCACTACGATACTTGATGGCGAAGAAGGACGCAAAGGCGCGTCTTCTTCGTTGGATTTTACTTATCCAGGAGTTTGATTTGGATATCCGTGACAAACCTGGAAAGAAGAACGTAGTAGCCGATCATCTTTCTCGTCTCGAAGATCTTAATACTTCCGAGGTTTCCCCAATTCGAGACTCCTTCCCTGACGAGTCGATTTTTGTTATCGACTCACTCCCATGGTACGCCAATATCGTGAATTATCTTGTCTCCAAGAAAGTTCCCGAAGATTGGCCCAAGAGCCAAATCAACTGACTAAAGTCGGACGCTAGACACTACCATTGGGAGGATCCGATCCTTTTCTTTGAAGGACCGGATTGTGTCTGGAGACGTTGTATTCCTCAGGAGGAATACCAGAGTGTCCTTTCTTTATGCCATAGCTTAGAGGCAGGAGGACACCACTCCGGGAAGAGGACCGCATGGAAGGTACTTCAGTGTGGCTTCTACTGGCCGACTCTGTTTCGCGATGCCACCGCCTTCGCGAAGTCGTGCCCAGTTTGCCAGAGAATGGGAGGAACCGTTGGTTCCAAGGATGAGATGCCAATGCAGCCGGTCATCATTTGTGATGTCTTTGACGCCTGGGGCATCGATTTCATGGGCCCATTCCCTGTCAGCCACGGGTTCGAATACATCCTTCTTGCGGTAGACTATCTATCCAGATGGGTGGAGGCTATCCCGACCCGAGCTGCAGACAGCAGGACTGTCTGTAAATTCATCAGAGAAAACATAATCTCTAGGTTCGGGATCCCCAAAATGATGATATCAGACGGGGGTAGCCACTTTGTGAATCGGGAGGTGAAGAAACTCCTGAAGGACTACGGCATCGAACACCGTGTCGCGAGTCCTTACCACCCACAAACCAATGGTATGACTGAGGTGTCGAATAGGGAGGTGAAAACCATATTGCAAAATCTTGTCCGCCCGGACAGGAAGGACTGGTCTCAGATCTTGGATCAAGTCCTCTAGGCGTATAGGACGGCTTACAAGACACCGTTAGGCACCTCCCCATTCCGAATGGTATTCGGAAAGCCGTGCCATTTGCCCGCAGAGTTAGTGCACAAATCAGAATGGGCAATAAAGAAGGTCAACTGGAACACACACCTGGGTCAGAAACAGAGAGACATGGATCTGAATGAGCTTGTGGAAGTCAGAAACCGAGCATACGACAACAGTCTGGTGTACAAGGACAAGGTGAAGCGTTGGCACGATAGATATATCAGACGAAGGACCTTTGTTCCGGGACAGAAGGTATGGTTGTTCAATGCTATGCTGAAGATTTTCCAAGGCAAATTAAAGTCTAAGTGGACGGGACCATTCGTTGTCCGAACGGTGCATGATAGTGGATGTGTCGAGATCTCGGATCTCGCAGATGACGCACCGACATTCCTAGTAAATGGGCAGCTGTTGAAGCACTTCGTTGAATCCAATGAACAGTTAGTCCATGTGGAGGAGATTGTATTCATGCCCGAGACAGATACAGCAGATACACCTCAAGCCGCGTATGAAACCTTGCAGCAATGAACTCCAGCCATCAGCAGCATCTTCGAAAGATTCAGACCGACTCATCTGTATATATCGTTCTTCCTGTATATCCTATCCTTTAACCCCACGATTCTAGTAACCCATCCCATCCCCACATCATCGAACCATTATCTTGGACTACACTTAGGATGACCAGATCCTAAGTATAGGGGGAGGGGTCACCCGAGTCGATTCACTGTACATCCTCCAGATCACATTGGTCCTCATACTCATTTCCTACCGATACTTAGGCTGACCTGAGCCTAAGTATAGGGGGGACCGATGCCCGCATTGATACTCATCCACTTCCCATCTTTCCCTCGTCCGCCCCATTTCTGATCTTCTTCTACACTTAGGCTGCCAAAGCCTAAGTATAGGGGGGCGAGACGACTTCTATACTTTCTGTTCCTTTTGACTCTCCTACACTTAGCACGAGCTATGTCTTTTTCCTCGCTCTTCGTGCTCTGAGGACATAGCACACGCTAAGTATAGGGGGGCGTGTATATATTACATATATACTTTACCCATATCTCGTACTTTCGCGTATTTTTGTATATATTTTACAATAATTACGGGTGGGTAAAAATCGAAAAAAAAATAATATGATGAAAATGAAAAATATAAAAACAGGCTTCTTATTTACTCTTGCATATCATCTCTGCATATGAAAAGAAAAATAAAAAGAGTCTTGCATTTCCATAGCATGACATCTCATCTCATCTCATCTGCATACTTTGCATATGCAAAGTGAAAAGCTAGTGGGTTCTGAACCAAGTTATGAGTAGATATTGAGGATGGACTTGATTTGACCTTAATCCACATAATTTCAGAGGAACCTTATAGGAACTGGAGTTAAGATTTCTCAGGTCAAGTGACTTAATTCTTTGAGTCCGCATGTCTATGTTCACATGTCATCTTGATTAGTCTAAGTAGAATATCTCGTGCATACGCAGAATTCTTTTAGATAATGACCTACTTGGACAAGCACTATGCACGTAGCTCTTCATTGATGAGGTGGTGAGGAGGTAGAATCCTTTAGCTTGGAGTAGCACACGGGTGGAAACATCCGTCCTCCTCTAGGGAGGGTAGTGCATCTCAACCTAGTCTGGTGGTGTTAACATCTAAGGACAGGATGCTGTGGGTTGCAATAATGCTTCAAAAGAGGGATAGTCTACTGACTCAAGAGGGAAAACTCCTGATGTACATGCTGCTATTTGAAAAAAAAATGCAAAAACTCCAAAAAAATCAGACAGGTCCAAGAAAAAAAATAAAATACCTGTCGGAGTATGTATACTAGTAAAGAAATGCAGCTGGATGACTTGGCTACACTGGTCAGGCATCCCGGGATAGGTAGTTACACTGGCTACCGTTCATTCTCTTCTCCACCCCCTCCTCTTGAGTTGGTCGCACTTGAACTTAGAAGGGAATACCCCGCTCCTCGAGGAAAGAGTTACTGGATCGGGTTATTGAGTTACCTTGTTAGAGGAGGCTGATTCTGAGCCATTTCTGATGTGGAGAGCTATTTTACACTTACACAGTACAAGTAAGAATCATAGTCATTAGAAATATGCGTTTGAGCATTTGTTCTGACCAGACTATTGAGGCGTCTTGAATAGAAGACTAGTGGAACTTGAAGTCTGTTAGGTCTTAAGTGCAGGTCCAAATAAGGTTCCGCCACACAATTAATCCAAAGGTTGAGTCAGGCTCCATTTTTCAACTTTTGTTCATGACCTTGGTTTGGAACCCAAAATCATTTCACTCTTGCATTTCATTTAGTTGCTCGGGGACGAGCAAGGTTTAAGTATAGGGGGTTGATGAATCTGTGATTCATCACTTCAAAAGTCAAAAATAGAGCCTTGTTCCCGAGAAAATAGAGGCATATTTCCCCTTATATCATTCATAACTCATACAGTTCAGCAGCTCATTTGCATTTAAATAAGAAGCCAAAAATCCCTTGTAAAATACCTATTCACCAAAATAACCTCTTCTCTATAATCTATACTACTTAGTTAATAATATAGGGAAGAATGCCAAAAATCACCCTTGTAAAATAGCTAATAAAGCCTGAGAACCCCTGTACACTAGAATGCACATAAAGTCCTCATGCAAACTCCGATTTAGGTCTACTTACTCTTAGAATACTACACATTAAAAGACCTTTAAAATGAGACTAATTTCTTTGAATTTGGAGCTTGTATGAGAAAGTTGGGTTTTTGGGTCACTTTGTATACTACATATGTATATTTATGTATCCTTCTATTTATGTATCATATTTGACCTCATCTCCGTCTTTGGTCAACATGAAACTTGTAGATCTCATCGAGATCTACAACTTTCATGTTTTGAGTTTCTCCAAATTCGGTCCCCTCTTCTCTCTACACGTGCATCTTATTCCAGCCACTCACAGCAGGCCACGTGGCGCCCTCTGGTTGCGCCACGCGGCCCGCCTCCCATCGCCTCATCCGCCTACGTCCTCAGCCGTTGGATCTCGCTTCAGATCCAACGGCCCAACCTTTTCCACACACGCCCCTTGCCTGGACCATCCGATCATCTCCTGCATTGATCTACGCCGCTCGTTCGCGCCTTCACCAGAGCCCTCCACGTGGCAGCATCTACGCCGCTTGATCAGACCCTTGATCTCTCAATCGCAACCGCCCTTCTCCCAGCGAATCGCGGCCCTCTGATCAAATCCATCTCCTCATCTAAACCGTCCGCTCACGCCTTCGCCAGTGCCCACCACGTGACGCGCTCTCGGCCCATCATCAACGCGCCTCGATCTCATCCTACCCGCCCACCACGCTCTGATCACCACCGTTGGATCCCAAGATCCAACGGTAGAGACCTCGTCTCCTACCTCCAGGCGCCCCTCTCTCCCACGTCCCTTGCCTTGCGGGAGGGGCGCCCCCTTCCTATTCTTGGATGCACGTCAGCCACCCTCTCCCACCGCTGACACCCCCACGATGTCACCCACTCGTCCCTCATCCTCGCCGTCTACCTCACGCTCCACCACTCCCACCAGAGTCGCCCCACGTCGACCACCAACCTTGCCTCGTCGCCAGCTAACCCACCACCTTCACCTTATAAATACGTCACCACCGGCAACGTTCACCCCCATCCACCACTCCAGAGAGGTTCTTCGAGCTCAGATCGATCCATTGGTGACAGCAATTGGGTGTGTCTTCGAGCGAAGACAAGTTTCTTCTCCGGCGAGATCCACGGCAAGCTCTGCCGTGTCGCAGCCTCCCTCCGCGAAGCTGCGTGAGCTCGGGACCCTACCGATCCCTCGAGCGAAGACCTGGAGCTCAAATCTGAGCTCCATTCCCCAGGTAGCCCCCTCCATCATCTTCTGATCTTCTCCTTAATTCTTCCTTTGATTTCTCCTAATTTATTCGCCGTCCACCATTGTTTTCTCGCTCCACCTTCATTCCTCCGAGCTCCGCGACAGAGCTCCGATCTTCGCACACCCTTCCGTTCCCTCAAACACCGCATCTCGACTTTCCTCGACTCCAGCTCCGCCACCTCGGCGGAGCTCGCTCGCCGGACCACTCACACTCCGCCTTAGGCCTCGCCGTTCACCCTACATACCTCCACGCGCACACACGTGCTTCGGCTATACCCCTAACCCCTTGCAGGTCCTCACTTCTTCACTGGCCGGAGCTTCGCCGGAGCCCCCTTCGAGCTTCTTCGCCATTGAGCTTCAGCGCATCTCCACCGCTCCTGAGCCCACCGGAGGCTCCGACGTACGCTCCGCATCTTCCGAGCTACTCGAGAGCATACGAAGAGCTTCATCGACGCCTAGCGACCGAGGCGGAGCAGAGCCAGCTACGCCGGAGCCCCGCCTTCTCCTCCGTAGGTGGCGGAGGACCGTTGGAGACGACGTACAGCCACCGTTCGATCATCTTGATCGAACGGTCCGAATCACGCCACGTCACCCACGACCGGAGCAGCAGAGAGCCATTAGATTTGTCACGATCCAGCGGCTATAGATCAGCCACGTCACCACTTCATCGCGCTCCAGGTGCTGTTGGATCAATCTAGATCCAACGGTCACTAATCGCCCACGTCGCTATCAGCAGGAGCAATCCACAACTGTTGGATCAATCAAAGATCTAACGGACGCAGACACGCCACGTCGACATATACCGAGCCTCGGCCCCAAGCCTAGGCTCGGACGACCCGAGGCTAATCCGAGCCGCAGTCCGGACCTCCATAGAGCCCGAACCTCGCTCCGAGCCTAGGCCGCCCACGTGAGGAGCACGTGCGGCCTGGGTAAATTGCACAGATGCCCCCGGAGCTTTCCACAATCGCAAATAGGTCCCTGTGAAGCAGACCCCACGTGAGGAGCACGTGCCCTGTGGAGAATTTGCACAAGAGTCCCCCGCATTATAGGTAATTGCATTTTAGTCCCTGTCTGCATATTTGCTTATTGTAATTTTAATTTCCTGTACTGCATTTACACCCCTGTGTTTGCACGTATCCCTAGATTGCATTTTTCATCATTTTGAAATTCTAAAAATTGCATTTTGTTAAGAATTTTGTCCTCTGTCTATTGGTACACGTGTCTTATTTTTGTAAGCTCATTTGATTTATTAATGAATTAATTGGTGAACTGTTGACATATTTTGCCCAGTGACACCTTTTGATTTTTAGATAATTCTCTGTGCTTCCAAAATTAGTCAAAAATTCAAAGTAGCTAAAGGACATCATTTTTAATATACCATAAAAATTTCATAACATTTGCACGCATATCGAGGCCTAAATAAATTGCTAAGTGATTTTCTTAGATTAATTTTAATTAATTCATTTCACAGTGAAATTAAGTTCTGTTAATTTTCCTAGGTCCCTTATCATTAGAGCCACCTAGGATAATTTTAGTTCTTGGAAAAATTGTGGTTTCATATTTATTAAAAATTAAATACTGAAAATCACTCTGTCTGTTCATTAAATACATAGTAAATTCATTTAGTGTCGAAAAATTCCAAAAAAATTAGTGTAGGTCATTTTCATCACCTTTAACCATGGGGCCAATTTTCATAATTTTTAGACTTCATTTGAGTGATTAATTAAATTAGAATGTTAAATTGGCCTGCATTGTCTACATAAGTCTGCATAAAAAAATTTAAAAGACCAAAAAAATTACTCCTCGAAAATCACACTTGGATCCTTGCTTAAATTCACCTAAGGAGACAGATGCCTCCCTGAGATCGACCTTGGACTCCACCAAGAAAAAAAAATTGCCGCTTAAAATTAACTTCACATTAATCGATAAGTGGTTTTTGATTAACCCCTCGTATCTGACTACAACGAATTACTTTAATTAATTTGGACATTAATTTGACCGAATTAACATAGGGTGCGGGAGCGTTATCAAAATGGCGCCGTTGCCGGGGAGGCACGGCTTAGGTTAATTTGTAGCACATTTTTGAGTGTTTGATTTTCATTCCCCGGGTAGTCTGACCCCCGGTTTTCTTGTAATTATTTTCTCTCATTTATTTTTGCATTATTTTATTTTTGTGTCACTCTCTGACCTCCATTTAATTTTTGTGCGAGGACCGCGAGGAGTCGGCGACGCTTCGAGGACTTAGCATTTAAATTTTTGAGTGAAAGAGAGGCATTGTATTTTCTATTACTTTATTTCTTTTGCATCATTTCCAGCGGTTCCCGTTTGGGATCTCGCGCGTGTAAAGATAGTGGAACTGTGTCCCGTGTGCTGTGTGGGTGATTGTAACTTAGCTTGCACTAGCGGCTCCTCGAGCCACTCTAGGTATTGTTTGTGCTCGTAATCAATAGGACCACACATCACACATAAAAGACGCACCTAGACCGCAGGACTTAGTCAAAATTAAACTGTTCTTCACGCTAATAGAACTGCCTGTCTAGGAGCGGCTTTTCATCGATTGCATTTGCATGTAGAGTAAAGTTTTCAATTCTGTTTTGCATCCTGCATAAAAAAAGCGAAGGGATCACTGTAAGTATTCTCTACTCAGCATCCGCATCATCGATTTTCCGTGCATCGGCTTTTCTCGATTTCCCCCTCCTATTTTCTCACTTAAATTAAACAGGAAATTGGGACTGTCCGATAGGCGTGCTTTGTGGTGGACTAATTAAAGTGATAACTTAACTTTAAAATCGGGACTGCTAACAGTATTGACCAAAAAAAGAATAAAATTTGAAAATTGTTTGCGGGAGATTAATCCTCGACCTTGTTTTCAGGCTGAGTGAGGGTACCTGAGTGTGTGTGAACACCCTAAGGTAGAGCCCAAATCCCCGTCTTCCATATCACGTTCTAACTGATCCTAGTAAATATCACAAGCCGAATAATTTCAGATTCTTTGACTAGTACCAAGTAGCCTCCGCCTGTCTCAGGTAGATAGGGGCGAAATTGCGGTACTTTGCGACAAGCTGCCAGTAACCCCCCGGGGTGAAGTTCCGGCCTTGTCAGCCTCCGCCTGCTTGCAGGTAGATAGGGGCGTGGTCACTGAATCCATCGGCTTGGGATAGGAGCGAAGAAAGGAAGGAGCGGCGGTATCTTAGACGACATGATAAACAGGGAAGACGCATCCGGCTCTGAGCCGACTTCCCTCTAGGCCGCGTAAATCCTTGCTATTTTTGCTTGAATATCACACTTAAAAACTACAAGATAAATTAGACTCAACTTTGAGTCCTTCACTGTGTTGAGTGTGAACCCAGGGTCTTGGATTGTTCTAGTTGCTTGCTTCAGGTAGGAGTAAAATCCTATCTTCTTCCCGCTTCATCAAGATGAGTGATTGGGGAGATCTCGACGCACTATTAACTGATCTCTCTATGAATCCCCCAAGTAACTCGTCTTTCTCGGTCCGAGCGCACCTTGGACCAGCCAGGACTCATGACCCTCTTGAGTCCTGGTTCCCCCATGCTCAGGGTGGTTACTCTCAAACCAACCCTTTTATCTCCTCCGAGATTACCGAGGAAGACCATTGCCTCGGTAATCCCTTCCTTGATTTGCCCTCTAACACCGATCTTATTTTCCAATCCCCAGAACTAGAGGGCGAAATGCCGCTAAGGATGCCGCCAGATGAGGACCAGATGCGACAAATTCTTAGACGCCTCGCCGAAGCCGAACAGAAAAATGCAGATCTTACGGCGCGGATGGGACAGATCATAGTAGCTGAAGGGATCGACCGACCAATGGTCGATACTTACAACCCGGCGGAGAACGAGATCCAAAACTGGTTAGCACCTGCAGTTCCCGACCAGGCATTCGAGCTGAAGCCCCACTTCCTCAGTCTGCTCCCGAAGTTCAACGGAAACCTCAGCGAAGAACCATACACCTTCCTCCGTGACTTCGAATTAATGTGCAACAATCTTAGCCATCCCAATGTTGTCCAAGATTATATCCGGCTGAAGGCTACCCCGTTTGCCTTAGGAGATAAGGCTGCTCATTGGCTGAAAAACTTAGGGGTGGTATGTACTACCTGGATGCAGTTCAAGGACCTTTTCTTGAAGAAGTTCTACCCTCTCAGTAGAACTAATCAGATGAGAACAAAGATGCCAGCTTCGCTCAAGGACCCAGCGAACCGTTCCATGAGGCTTGGGACAGGTTCAATGACTTAGTACAGAAATGCCCATGCCACGGCATTTCTAAGGAAATCTTAGTCCCGACCTTGTTCTGTGGTCTAACCCCGGAGATGCAGGGGTTAGTCAGCGTCGCCTGTGGAGGAAGCTATCTGAACAAGAACGAGCACGCTGTATGGAAGATCCTAGAACAAATGGCAGAAACCGGCAGGTCACAGGCCACAAGGGCCTATCAGTTGTCTCCCTCAATCTTATCCAATGAGACAACTAGAAGGACTGTTGCAGATCTGACTAAGGACCTCATCCCCAGCATGAGGATGATAGCCGACAAGCTTACCATGGTCGAGCAGATCCACAAGAGAATCGCGGAGATGGAGTCTCTTTCGAGCCTTCCCAAGAAAGTGGATGAACTCTCTGAAAAGGTAGCTAAGATCAAGCTACCCACCCCTTCTGCACCACCTGTACCTGTACACCGAGTCCATCTTGTACAGGAACAGGCACCGGGGTCTCAGAGCAGCTGGGATCAGACTTATGACCAGCCGAACCATCATGCACCCCCACCAGTGGAAACGGAATACGAGGAGCCTCCGCCTGTATACGAGATCAACGGGCTGTGGTATAGCCGTGACCCGCTAGTCCGGCAAATCGAAATGGGGAAGGATCAGGCACACCGCCCAACCCCAGTCTACCAAGAGACCAGGCCCGTCACAGTCCCGCGATACCAGTCCAGGCCAGAACAGGGGTACCAGCCGCAGCAGCGCACCTACCAACAGGGGCCAGCACCGTCCCATCAGCAGCAGTATCGGCACGACCAGCAGGGCCAGTACAGGACCGCATCCACTCAGCAGCCAGCCCAGCCCACCGAATTGGAGTCCCTCACCTTGGCGATCCAGACCCTGTCTGATAGGGTCCAACAAATGCAGAATGACTACCTGGACATGAGAACCGACATCAATCGGGTCTCTCGTGCCCAGGACCAACAAATGGCGCCAAGGACCCCAATTCCCGCACAGGTTCAGGCCAACCCGAACAACGTACACCAGGGCCAGAACCGACCTCGAGATCAGGTATATTATTCAGATAATTATTTATCTGAACATGAGATCCTTTCGTACGATAATGTCAATCATATGTCCCTCAGGAGCGGAAGGACCGTGACCATACCTGATCGGGCACGAGCACAGAAGGAAGGAGCCTCCGAGATCTACCTGAGGAGAATTCGGAGGAAGAAGAGGAGGAGCATCACCACCACCACCGCCAGCGGAAGAAGAGGACATCTGAGTCCTCGAAGCAGCATCCTCGCATCCACCTAGAGTCAGACGAAACTGATGAGCCCGCACCTCTATCTGAGGAGGATCGTCCAGAAGAAGCGGAAGAAGCATCACCGGTCTCGCCCCAGCATTTTCTTTTTGGTCAGAGTCCAAGTCCGAGTCTGTATCAGAGTCAGAGTCAGAGTCGTGTTAAGAACTCAGTTCCAGCAGTTAATGAGAAAATTTCAGTTCCAGAACCTGAGTTGGAGTCAATAATTCCTTTCCCCCGAGCTCTCAAGGGTGGAAAGAAGAAAATCAAAAAAATCCAAAAAGATGACCCTGAGATGGCTGAATTTTGCAATAAACACATCAAGGTCACAATCCCTTTTGACAAGTTCGTGGAAATGACCCCTACATTCCAAAAATACCTTATGGTGAGATGCACACCTACTAGGGTTAGCAGGAAGACCAAAAGCCGTGTTGAGAAACACGTTTTATCAGTAGCCATGACTTGTGCAATAAAGAACTCATTTCCTCGGAAACGAAGAGACATGGGTGCACACTATGTAGTGAGTCATGTTGATGACATCGCGTTTGCACACACTCTCCTGGACAATGGTTCCTCGATCAACTTAATGCCCACAGCCCTCTATGAGCGGCTTAATCTCGGACCTCTTAGGAAATCTAGAGCTATTCTACAGTTTGCTGACAAATCCACTAAGAGGTGCCAAGGAGAGTTAAGGAACATTGTGATCAAAGTCGAGGGCAAGAATACATGGTGGACTTCACTATCCTGGATATGGAAACCCCTCGTAATTGGAGAGATTCCCAGATCATTTTAGGTAGGCCCTTCCTCAGAACAGCGGGGGCCTTATTCGATTATAAGAATGGGAAGATTCAGTTCCAAACTCCAGGCGGAGATGAGGAATTTGAGATGAAGCAGACGAGATGGCAAAGACCGGACTCCGAATCCAGCATCGAGTACTCTTCTACCGGAACAGACTATGAGCATGTAGACGTAGTTGGGCCATGGAGACAGAACCCAGCCAGCATCGATGTGTCCATCTCCTTTGAAGATGATCCAGTGCATGAGTCAGTCTGCGAGATCCTCAGGAACGAGTACAGCTCTGAACCTGCATCGCCCTACATCTTCGATGACGTAGAGGCCCAGTTGGGCCTATCAGTCCTTACATCCTTAGGAAAATCGGAAGATGAGGATGACGAGTCAGACGAGGCGTTTGCCGATTGTATGGAAACTTTTGACGATCCGACTCCAGAGCCGCGCTTGGTGGCAACTATTACAGAATTTGATCCAGCCACTTCCAACACCGAACCAGATCAGATTGAGCCAGACTTCTTAGACGATCACACTATTCCTGAGCTCAAACCTCTACCCACAACCCTGAAATATGCCTTCCTTGCGGGCCAAGACAAGAAATTTCCGGTCATTATCAGTTCGCAATTGACCGAGGAGCAGGAATCTCGCTTGCTAGAGATCCTGGAGAAGAACCGCAAGGCAATAGGCTGGAGCATTTCCGATCTCCACGGAATAAATCCCGCTCTGTGTTCGCACCATATTTACTTGGAGAAAGAAGCCAAACCCTCTCGTGAATTCCAACGCCGGTTGAATCCAAATTTACGAGAGGTTGTGAAAAAAGAGATAGAAAAATGGTGCGACGCGGGTTTCATTTACCCAATCTCCGACTCGAAGTGGGTGGCCCCAATCCATGTTGTCCCGAAAAAGTCGGGAATTCAGACGACCACCAACGAGGACGGAGAGGAGATCGTGACTAGAGTACCTACGTCGTGGCGCGTCTGTGTGGATTACAGACGCCTGAATGCCGCGACGAAGAAGGATCATTTCCCCCTACCGTTCATTGATAAGATCCTAGAAAGATTAGCGGGGAAAGAATTCTTCTGCTTCCTTGATGGGTTCTCGGGCTACAATCAAGTAGCCATAGCTCCGGAGGACCAGGAAAAGACCACGTTTACATGCCCCTTCGGTACCTATGCTTTCAGGCGCATGCCTTTTGGGCTATGCAATGCTCCAGGTATTTTTCAAAGGTGCATGATTGCTGTATTCGCCGAAATGGTCGGCGAATTCCTGGAAGTCTTCATGGACGACTTCTCGGTCCACGGCGATTCTTTTGATTCCTGTCTTAGGAATCTGGACCGAGTCCTCAAAAGATGTTGTGAGGTCAATCTGGTGCTCTCCTGGGAGAAAAGTCACTTCATGGTGACGGAGGGCATAGTGTTGGGGCATGTCATCTCCAAGAGAGGAATGGAGGTTGACCCTGCCAAGGTTGACGTGATCAGACGACTCCAGCCACCAACCAACGTAAGGCAGTTGCGGTCGTTCCTCGGGCATGTCGGATTTTATCGAAGATTTATCAAGGATTTTTCCAAGATTGCCCGAATGCTAACTGAGCTTTTAGGCAAAGACACGGAGTTTATTGTAGATCACAAATGTCTTGAGGCCTTTAAGCTGTTACAAGGAATGATCATGGACGCACCCATCTTACAAGCCCCAGATTGGTCTCTACCTTTTGAGATCATGACGGACGCCTCAGATTATGCTGTTGGGGCTGTATTGGGACAAAGAAGAGATGGCGTCTGATGAATACCCATTCATCACTCTTTATTCTTATATTTTAGCTACAAAAACCTATGCAAATGCATGTAGATATGTGTAAATAGGAAAAGTTAGCAAAAGCATGCATGTTTGTAAAAATAGATAATTAGCATGTTTTTGTGCAAAAATAAAAGAATAAAGATGAAAAAGAAAAAGAGGGAAATATTTAGAATAAATATTGAGCAACCTAACCCAAGGGAGGGCTCAGCATGGGCCTGACCGCATAAAAGCCAAGTAGAGGGAGATAGGGGCTCACATATGTATATATTTGTAAATAAATAAATAATATTTTCCTCATCCAAAAATATGTTGTAAATACTTGTATATATTTTGTACATATTTATAGCCTATTAAAAACAAAATAAAAAGTTAAAAATCAAAATCCTAAAAACAACCTTTCACCATGTACATAAACCCCTATCTTATATTTATTTCACCTTGTAAATAAATTTCTTTATTTCCAAAACTTTTTGTAAATATTCCTTTTTATGTTTTGTAAATAAAATAAATAAAAAGAATTAAAACAAAAATCAAATAAAAATTACAAAATTAAAAATACAAAAACATCTTGTATATATACCATGTATATATCATGTATATAACTAACTAATTAACCCATGTATATAAATAATAAAAATAAAATAAAAATAGCCTTTTATTCCTCATTTTATCCTATAAATAAATAAAATATAAAATAGGAATAAAAATGTATAAAAATAAATAATTAAAAATCAAAAATAAAAAATCAATATAGTGTATATATACCTATGTATAGCTATAATATGTAAATACATTATTTTAATTTCCAAAAATTAATTAAAAATCACAAAAAAATAGAAAAAATTAAAACAAAAATATTTTGTGTTTTAAGTTTTTGAAAATTCGGCCATTTAAAGGCCCAAAAAAATAAAATAAAAATTTCAGCCTTGGTGGGCTCTGATTGGTCCACGGGGGATTGTTGACCCCCGGTCAACACCTCCCCCAGGACCACCAGAGCCGCGGATCTGCTTTTGGACCCGATTTCTTGATTTTATCCCCACCAGATCCGACCTCCGAATCCGCTAACCCCGGGCTCTAATCCGAGCCTGATCTTCCCTGATCCACGCCCGGGGTGGGTTCTTGGGATCCACGCTCCAAGCTTCTCGCCCGACTCCGATTTAGCCGGACCCCTAGCACTATATATCCCGAGCTCCGCCGCACTCCACTGTCATCTTTGGCTCCCCATTCTTTCTCCAGTGACCTCCATCGCAACCAGCAAGGTGACAGCTTGCATTTGCCGGTGTCGCAGAGAGGAGGAGGTGCTCGGACCATCGATCCGGCTGCCTCGCGCCGCCGTGCTCCGACGTTCAACCGGAACTCGAGCCTCGGGCGTTGACGACCCTTGAGGCAAGGACCAGGAGCTAGCTAAGCTCCAGCATAGTCTCCAGCTTCACCCAGGTAACCCTCGTTCCTTCTTGTTTAGTCTAATTTTAAGTTACCCCCAAATCGACTCCTTGCTGTGTTCCTCTGATTCCGACCATCACGCACACTATCTCGATCATCGGAGCACACGACCATCTTCGCCGTTCCCCCACGCACGTTCTTCGCCCACTCGTTCAACCCAACTCGCCCCGGAGCTGGGAGTCGAGCTCCACCACCTGTCGCTCGCCGGAGCTCATTCACCCCGCCGCACCGTTCACCCTCACGAAGCTTCTTGGGGTCGAGGCACTTTGCCCTCGACCCGCGAAGCTTTTGGTTTGCTTTGCAGGTCCAACGGGAGGCATCTGAGCCTCTCTTACATTCCAGCCAGGAGCTTCGCACCGCCAGCCTCGCCGGAGCCCCTCTAGGGCTCGGCCGGGCCATCGAAGTCCACCACCAGCTGCGGAGCTTCACCGCGGACCCGTTCCGATCATCAGGAGCAGCTGAGGAGGAGTACAGCTCACACACGAGGCCGGCGAAGTTCGCCGGCGTCGTGTTCTTCCACCATCCTCCAGAACCGTCCGATGACGCCTCCGCTCCAGTTTTGATCTCAGCCGTCCATCTTCCGAGGAGCAGCAACCGTCGATCACTCCGAGGAGCTCATCTGGACCGTTCGCAGCAGAGGAGAGAGGTACCTGAACCCAGAACCGCCCGATCTCCCACGTGTCCTCGCCTCCACCGTCGATCGAGCCCCCGAGCTGAAGAAGAGACGCGCCCCCCATCCAGAGCCGACCGATCTTCCACGTGGCGCGCATCTGGCCGTCGACGAATAAAGGGGTAATTTACTTAGGGCCCCCTCTTAGTTTGTCTTTTTCGTCTTAGTCCTGTAAATATTTTTAGAACTTTATTTTCGTAGGGTAAATTGCATTGTGGACCTCGTGTTTGTTTAGATTTGCATGTATGCCCCTGTTTGTATGAGACCACGTGCGTCGTCACGTGTAGTTTAGGGTTATTTGCATTTCTTTCCCTGTAGTTCTGGGCTGTTATGTAATGAATAGAAACTTTTTGGTAATTGCTTTTATACCCCTGTGAGCCTGTTATTCATGCATGTGCGGATTTTAGTGGGATATTTGCAACCATACCCTTGGACTTTCTGGTACCAGTTACCAAAAGGTCCAAGAAGTAGGTTTTTATTACAAGTAGGCCCCTGAGTGCCCCAGCCATGCGTCACGCGCATGACTTGCTGGGTATTTTGCACCTGGGCCCCCAGATTCTCGGGTATTTGCACTTACGTCCCTGTGCACAGTGCCCCCTTGTTATTTTTGAATAAAATATCAAATCACCTCCAAATTCAATGAGATTTTGACACATGGCTTCTGCCATGATGTAGAAATTTTAGGGATTTTTGAGGACATTTCTGATTTCATTTAGTATTTTTAAAAATTCAAAAACCTATTTTTTTAGCTACTGTCTAGATATAAAAATACCAAAAAAATATAAAAACACCCCCAAAAATTATAAAAAAATTAGATACTGTTGTTTGCTTGTTGTTTGATTTTCTAGCCAATTTTGGCTATTTTTCATCACTTAAAACCCTAAAAATTGCAAAACCCTCAAAAACTCATAAAAATTATAATAATTAATTTAAAAATCCAAAAACAATAATTAAGGTGCCTAAATTTTCCTTATTCTTTCTAGATCACAGGAAAATTACCTCCAGGGCTTAGTGAGACTCTTAGATATTTTATTTTTGAGTTTCAAGCCTTGCTGGACAGTACCTCTCCTGTTTAGCACTGTTTGATTTTTAGAAAATAATTTACCCATTAGAAAAATCTCAAAAATTCACCAAAAACACTTAAAAACTAAAAAAACATAAAAACAATTTTTCCTTAATTTTTGCATTATTTTTGGTGTGTTTAATAAATCGTTGAAGTTGCCTAGATTTTACTTTCTTTTATTTTCTTTATAATTTGAAAATCCAAAAAAATATAAAAATTCATAAAAACCTCTAAAAAAACATTTTCTTTTATTTTTATTTCATTTTCACTACTTCGTAGGCCCTAGGCCAATCCGTGCTCCTTGTGTTCGACCCTGGGAGCTATACCAGGTTAATCACATAGCTAGGACCGCTTGCTTGCCTTGTTTGATCTTTGATTGATTTTGCGGTTCGATTTTCTTGATTGAGTGACCCCGAGTGTTAGAGGTCGCAATGACCTATTCAGTACCTTTACCTCGTTCGCTCGGGTGTCGCCCTCATCAGAATGGCGCCGTTGCCGGGGAGCACGGCTTAGTAGTTACTTTTGACTTTCTTTTCATTTTTGTTTTCGCGGCTTTTCGTGGCTCTTCGGAGCTCGCGGCTTTTCGCGGCTTTTGTTCATAGTTCCTTTTTGATTTATTTTGTTTTATTTTGATTTTCTTTTCTTTTTATTTCTGTTTTATTTTGTGTGAGTATTTTGTTTCCATTTTTGCACATATACCCTTGTTCTTATTTTCATTTATTATTTGACTATTTTATTGGTCTGACCACTCTTCCTGTTTTCTTGCGAGGGCCCGAGGAACGCGGAGGCGACTTTCGAGGAGACGGTGCAGCCGCGACATTCGGAGGCGGCTTTTCTTTCTCTACGAAGCCGCAGGAGAGAGCGAGAGGAGAGAGTTGAGTGGAGTGAGGCAGTAGGATAGAATTTTATTCATTTATTATTAATTGTAATAATACAGGACTCTGAGACTGTTTAGACACTTAGACTGTAGCGGGTCTGTTTCGCCGAGCACCGGCGTGCTCGGGGGACCCATTAGGACCCCTCGGTTTTTCGCGGCTTTTTACGCGGTTTTCTTTTTATTTCTTACTGTCATTTTCCGGATTTTTCGCGGTTTTTGCTCGAGCCCCTAGACATAGGATTTTTGTTGGTTGTGACGTAAGATTTTTAAGGCCCAACACTTAATAGAATATCTGTTCCTATAGAACGTAATTGGACCTTACTAAAATTCACTAAAAAAGTCAGTTTAATTGGATTTGAGACCACGTGCCGTTAGGAGTCACATACAGCGCTGGCAGGACCCGTTGTGGCGGGCACCGAGTGACTCCCAAGATCGGACTCCGGACTCGATTCGGTTAACTAACTATTGTTCTTCACGATCAATAGAAGTTGCTTGTCTTAGGACTCGGCTTTTTACCGTTGCATCATATAGCTTAGTTTACTTTTCTGTCTTTATTTTATGCGCGGATCACTTTGCATGTAGAGAGCTGGAGGCAGGTACGCATTTCTGACTCTGCATGCATCATTGATTTTTCGTGCATCGGCTTTTTCGTCTTCTCCCCCTGATTTTGGACTTAATAACCAGGAGAAACCGAAAAATTCGTTAGGCGTTTTTGTTTGCATTGAAAAATACCTAAAAAAGTGTAACCATAAAATTGGGACTGCTAAGACTATTGACCTTAAAACACGCTCACCCTAAAAATTCTGTCTTGGGGAGAGCAACCCCCTCATTGTTTGGTTTGCTTGAGCGAGAGAGTGACCCGCACACTAGGATAGAGCCACGCCTGAACTTCCGTTAGACTACTAGTCTTAGAGTTAGTCGTTCTCCAGTGAGGATCTCTCCGGTACCCGGTAAAGCGGGCCGTGACATCCTTAACAGAGCAGGTTGATCGGGTAGCCGGTAAACGGTCCGCAACTTGTACTGGCTGGGAAAGATCTAGCTTTAGGATTGGGCCAGTCTCTTGGGAGCATCGGGTTCCCAACATGTCACGTAATCGCTCTGATATCTTGAGTGTTCACCAAAATAAAATCGACAAGATAATTTGACCGAACTTTCACGGTCTTCAGCTCGCGTTGCGTTGGTGAACCGGGGGTTTGTTTTTCGATCATAGTTTTTCCAGATCTCATCCGCCCTACTCGCCAGATCGAGATGATGGGTAGACGATCTCTTAGGCAGCCTTTGGCTGCACCGCTTTCGGGCGCGTCTACCTCATCATCTAGGTTGGCTCGCGAGAGCTCAGACCCGCTCTCCGAGCCCGAGTACGATTCCACCCTGTTCCCCCTCGACCCCCTTTCTGACCGACCTGAGAGATATGAGCCCGAGGAGAGACTGATTCATTTGACGATACCTGAGTTGGGCTCATTTGGTTTTGCAGACGTTGAGATGGCCGGCGTAGGCAGTTCTGACGATCACTCCCGTCCCGAGCACTTTGTACTGGACCAGGGAGCGATCAACTCCACCCTGATCGCACAGTTAGAGACAGTCCAGCAGCAGCTCCGCGATCAGGGAGCTTTTATGATAGAGATGAGGCGTGAGATGGAGAGGCTCAGAGCAGAGAGAGATGCACAGAGCGAGCCCGAGGACCCCGATGAGGCACAGGCACGAGCCGCAGCAGCAGCAGCAGCAGCAGCCGCGGCCGCCGCCGCAGCGGCAGCAGCCGCAGGAGGAGCAGGACCACCTAGACCGATGCGGGAGTTGCACAACCCCGGATCTACCTTGATGCACCATTGGGTTGTGGTTCCAGCCATCGTGGGGGACTTCAAGTTCCCCCCGAACACCTTGCAGATGCTCCTGCGGTTCCATGGACTGGCTACAGAGGAGCCCCATCTCCACCTACAGGAGTTTCTAATGATTTGCAGTACTGTCCACGACAGACATGTGGACCAGGATACCATACGGATGATTGCCTTCCCCTTCTCACTGGCAGATAGAGCAGCCACCTGGCTGAAACATTTGGGGAGATTCGTGTACACATGGGAGCAGCTCCGCACCGAGTACTTGAACAAGTACTATCCACTCGGGCGGACGAATGCAGCGAGGGCCCTGATCAGCAACTTCTCCATGTTCCCCAACGAGCAGTTCCATGAGGCTTGGGAGAGGTTCAGAGAGCTTTTAGACAGATGCCCACACCACGATATCACGAAGCCGAACCTAGTTCAGAGCTTCTTCAGTGGGCTGTCACCAGAGCTACAGGGCCTGGTGAACGCTTCTTGTGGCGGGTCCTACTTCGCCAAGGACCATGACCAGGTCTGGGCTATTTTTGAGGAGATGGCAGAAAACTACATGGTCATGTCCCAGACCCGGCTCTACACTCAGAAGACCCAGCCACATCAGCCAGGACCCGTGCAGTACCAGAGGATAGCACGGGTAGATGCAGGTCCTTCCAGTTCGTCCGCAGCAGCCACAGCAGCAGCACAGTTAGAGTCGTTAGCTGCGGACATGGGCATCATCAGCGAGAAGCTGGACCGCATGGAGCTGATAGAGAAGAAGCAGTGCCAGAGCATAGCACAGATGGATCAGATGGCACAGGTCTTGAGCGACCTGAAGACACAGCTCATGTGTCTCCAGGAGACACAGACGGCTTCTCAGCCCCGTCTTCAGTCGCGAGGCGACGCCGGCAGCAGCAGCAGCTCGTCCCAGCGCTCCAACACCCCAGTGCAGCCTAGACAGGTTCACCTTGTACAGGCGGAGCCGTACCAGCAGCCGCAGCCTACCTTGCAGTCACCACCATCTCCCGAGATGCAGATGGTGGTCTACCAGCCGGATCAGCCGTTGGCAGTACTACCCCCAGCCCCCTTTGATGCAGAGCTGTTGATGGATGTCAACGGGATCTGGTACGACCGTCCCCAGCCTGGGATCCGACGTGATCATCCCGGATTCAGGTGGGGGAGCGGTGGTGCCCAGCCCCAGCAGCAGCCGTCAGCACAGGGAGGGCAGTACTCCCAGCCGAGAGACCATCACCAGCAGCCGCAGCAGCAGCACCCAGTCTACCAGCAGCAGTCGTCTTACGGTCCTCGTCCCTATCAGCAGGGACAGTCTTGGAGGCGTGAGCAGCAGGCTCACCCGGGATACCAGCACCAGCAGCAGCCTCCTTCCTACCCCTCTCACCCGCAGCAGTACCAGCAGCCTCACCCACAGCGAGGCTACCCGTCGGGCTCCCACGAGAGCCCTGCCTTGGATGATATCGCCCGCCTCCTCACGGATCAGCAGGCGACCTTTCGACGGGAGATGGACGAGTTTCGCCAGGAGATGCGGGACTTGGTGAGAGGGAAGGCCGCCATACCTGCACAGATAGAGCCGAATCCGAACAACCTCAAGCGGAAGTCTGAGCAGGTAGTACATACTGAGTTAGCCACTCCTAGCGATCCATTTGATGATACTTCTTCAGATCTGTTTGATGTTGATTTTGCCACGCTTAGGAGCGGTAGGACCCCAGCAGGCGGCGGCGTCTCAGCTGAGCTTCACCCCGAGGCGCCCCAGGAGGAGGAGGAGAGCGGTACCGAGGCCGCTCCAGTCGATGACGGTGGTACTGAGGCCACCAAGGATGCTGATCCCACCGGCGGTACTGAGGCCGCCACTTCACCAGATTCAGGAGGTGGTACTGATGCCACCCCAGCAGCAGCCGAGCAAGTTAGCGGTACTGATGCCGCGAGACGTCTTCCAGCAGCAGCAGCAGAGCAGCCCACTCGTGGTGGTACTGAGGCCACCGGTGTTTGTAGAGAGAGATCTGATGTTGTTTTTCCTCATGGTCATGTATCCCAGGATTCTGTGATGAATAAAGGAAAAGGTTTACATTCTTTTGGTCCCACTGTGGTGCATGATGTATGTGTGGATCCGGTCCTTGAACCGCGTAGATCTTTTCCTGGTCCTTCATCTGAGAAGGACCCAGTGATCCCCTTCCCTAGAGCACTTCAGATGGGGAAGGGGAAGAAAAAAAATGACCCAAAAAAGAGAGAGCTTGAGGAGTTCAGCCAGAGCATGATAGATCGGTTTCACATTCAGCTGACCCTCCAGGAGGCTTTGCAGCACATCCCCCTTCTCCAGAGATCTTTGAGAGAAAGGACTACAGTCAGGAGGAGGAGGAACCACACTTCAGAGATACATGTGCTGACCAAAGCCACGTGCTTCGCGATCCAGAACCGACTGCCAGCCAAGAGGCCAGATGCAGGGGCCCCGTATGTCAGATGCCAGATTAGCGAGCAGTGGTTCGACCGTACTCTTTTAGATAGCGGATCGTCGATCAACCTACTTCCGGCAGCCCTTCTCGACCGCTTCGAGTTGGGCACTCTTCGACAGAGCAGGACAGTCCTTCAGTTCGCTGATAGATCTGTCAAGAGGCCGAAGGGGTTGCTACGAGACGTTATCGTCACGATTCAGGGTCTGCAATTCCCCGTGGACTTCGTAGTGTTGGACATGGAGATCCCTGAGTCAGTGACCGATACCCCCATCATCCTTGGTCGTCCGTTCTTGGCCACAGCCAAGGCGATGACTGATCATGATAGCGGGAAGGTGTACTTTCGCGTCCAGGGCGAGAGTATACAAATAGAGACGGTCGAGGACTATAGAGCCAGATTCAGATCCCGCTCAGATGCGAGTACCGATTCAGAGCAGCTGACAGACGCAGAGCCAGACATCCACCAGGACTGTGATTTTGTGATCACAGATGATGAGGCAGCTTGGGCAGACCTTGAGGCAGAGACTACCCTCTCACTGTCAGACACAGCTGAGGCAGAGATGATAGCAGAGGAGAGTCTGGAGAGCACAGACCTGGTTCAGGATACCATTGCGGCAGCAGAGCCGGTCCTTGATCGCAGCACGATGATTTGTGACGGTGGTACTGATGCCACCGTTTCTGATGCAGATCCCTCGGATTCAGAGACTGATTGGGCCGATTGCTATGATCAGATGCCAGACTCGAGTCCAGTTGAGCCTATTGAGGAGGAGGAGGTAGATGCAGAGCAGAGCAGAGACAGTGCAGTTGAGCCGCCTTCTCCCGACCCAGTTTGCGAGAGTACACTTTCACTTTCCTAGGCAGATTTGGCAGACCTTGCAGCTTTCACACAGTTCCTTCCACAGCCAGATTTGCCGGCACCCAGCATTCCAGAGCTGAAGCCGCTCCCTACTTCGCTGAAGTATCGATTCCTTGCGGGCGATCCGGAGATGTACCCAGTCATCATCTCCGCCGAGTTGACTGGAGAGCAGGAATCCCGTCTGATGGGGGTTCTTGAAAAGAACCGCAAGGCGATCGGATGGAGCGTAGCAGATCTCCATGGGACTTATCCATCAGTGTGCTCCCACCACATCTATCTCGAGGATGGGGCGAAGCCGTCGCGTGAGTTCCAGCGGCGTCTAAACCCCAACTTGAGAGAGGTTGTCATGAAGGAAATATCGAAGTGGTGGGGTGCAGGTTTTATTTATCCCATTTCCGACTCCAAGTGGGCCAGCCCCTTGCATGTGGTGCCCAAGAAGACGGGCATCACGACTGTGATCAGTGAGTCGGGGGAGGAGATTGCTACACGGGTACCCACCTCTTGGAGGGTTTGTGTTGACTACAGGAGACTCAACCAAGCCACCAAGAAGGACCATTTCCCCCTGCCTTTTATTGACCAGATCATTGAGAGACTGGCAGGGAAGAGCCATTATTGCGTCCTGGATGGGTACTCGGGCTACAACCAAGTGGCCATCGCTCCTGAGGATCAGGAGAAGACCACCTTTACCTGTCCCTTCGGCACATACGCTTTTCGACGCATGCCATTCGGGCTATGCAACGCCCCTGCGACTTTTCAGAGGTGCATGCTGTCGATATTTTCGGACATGGTAGGGGATTGCTTAGAGGTCTTCATGGACGATTTCTCGGTCTACGGTGACGGATTCGACTCCTGTCTTGACTGCCTAGACCGGGTACTCCAGCGATGTATTGAGTACAACTTGGTGCTATCTTGGGAGAAGAGTCACTTCATGGTGACTCAAGGGACGGTGCTTGGCCACATCATCTCCAACAGGGGCATGGAGGTTGATCCGGCCAAGGTCGATGTCATTAAAAAAACTCACACCGCCGTCCAATCTGAGGCAGTTACGGTCATTTCTGGGGCACGTTGGATTTTACAGGAGATTCATTCAGGATTTCAGCAGGATTGCCCGGCCGTTGACTGACCTCTTGACGAAAGACACCGAGTTCCTTGTCGAGGACAAGTGTCTTTCGTCGTTTGCTACTCTCCAGCAGTGCGTGATTGAGGCTCCTGTCCTCCAGCCACCTGATTGGTCTCTCCCATTCGAGATCATGACGGATGCCTCCGATTTTGCCGTAGGGGCCGTGCTGGGACAGAGGAGGGATGGAGTACCATTTGCTATACACTATGCTAGCCGCACATTGGATTCCGCCCAGCAGAATTATACGGTCACAGAGAAGGAGATGCTAGCAGTAGTGTTTGCCCTGGATAAGTTCAGATCATATATCATTGGATCCAGAGTGACTTTGTTTACAGATCACACCGCCATCAGGTACCTCATGGCAAAGAAGGATGCCAAGGCCAGACTGACTAGATGGATCCTTCTACTCCAGGAGTTCGACATTGAGATCAAGGATAAGCCTGGAGTCAAGAATGTGGTGGCGGATCACCTCTCCCGATTAGAGCAGCCTGAGGGGACTGAGCAGATTGATCCTATCCGAGATACCTTCCCAGATGAGGCGATCCTTGCTATCGCCTCACTTCCATGGTACGCCGATATTGTGAACTTTCTCGTTGCTGGGAAAGTCCCACAAGATTGGCCCAGGCAGAGGCTTGAGACCTTCCTCGCGAAGGCCAAGTCTTACCATTGGGAGGATCCCATCCTTTACCACGAGGGAGGGGATAGCGTCTGGCGTCGGTGTATTCCTCAGGAGGAACACCATAGCGTCCTCACTTACTGCCACAAGCTTGAGGCAGGAGGACATCATTCTGGGAGGAGAACGGCACAGAAAGTGCTCCAATCCGGTTTGTGGTGGCCTACCCTCTTCAAGGACTCAGATGAGTTCGTGAAGAGATGTACTGACTGTCAGAGGATGGGCACTTGTGGACAGCGTGATATGATGCCGATGCAGCCCATTCACTTCTGTGAGGTTTTTGACGCATGGGGCATCGATTTCATGGGTCCATTCCCTAAGAGTCAGGGATTTGAGTACATTCTGTTGGCCGTAGATTATGTGAGTCATTGGGTGGAGGCTATCCCCGCCCGAGCCGCTGATGCAAGGACAGTTTGCAGATTTTTGAGGAAGCATATCATCACGCGGTTCGGGGTTCCACGAGTTCTTATTTCTGATGGGGGATCTCACTTCATCAACGACCAGGTGAAGGCACTTGCTAGCGAGTTCGGCATAGATCATCGTGTTGCTACACCGTATCATCCACAGACGAATGGTCTAGCCGAAGTGTCGAATAGGGAGATCAAGACGATTCTGCAGAAAGTCGTCCGCCCTGACCGAAAGAACTGGTCACAGCTTTTGGACTCGGTCTTGTGGGCATATAGGACGTCTTTCAAGACACCTTTGGGTACATCTCCCTTTCGCCTCGTATATGGCAAGCCTTGTCACCTACCTGTTGAGCTGAGGCACAAGTCACTCTGGGCAGTTACAGACATTCTCATGGATCCAGATGATATAGGAGACCAGAGGAGGGCAGAGCTAGCTGCCCTGGAAGAGCTTAGAGATGCAGCTTTCACAAGCAGCCTACATTACAAGGAGAAAGTCAAGGAGTGGCATGATTCACATATCAGCCACAAACATTTTGAGATTGGACAGAGAGTATGGCTGTTTGATGCGAGGCTTAGATTATTTCCAGGGAAGCTACAGAGCAAATGGAAAGGACCTTATCTGGTTCGGAAGGTACACGACAACGGTAGCATCGACATATCCGAGTTGTCTTCTGAGAGTACCTTCCGAGTGAACGGCCAGCGGCTCAAGCCATTTCTAGATCATGAGCCGCGGGTCGTTGATCTTGCCCCTATTCATTTTGCGTGAGATGTGGTCTTTTGACTCACATCTAATGTATCTCACGCCTGAGCTTTACTGACCCTCCGCTGTACATAGATCCAGATGTCTATATCATCACTTTCTTTAGTCCCACATCCCTTTCCTCATCTTTTGATTATGCTATACTTAGGGTGCACTTTACCCTAAGTATAGGGGGGATGTGAGACCTTTCGGGTTTTCCTTTTGTTTCTGTCTACCCTTATTTTTGCTGCCTATACTTAGGGGCATTTCACCCTAAGTATAGGGGGGGTAGACCCTGTACATTCTCCACTCGGTTTTCCCTTCATGTACAGCCTGCTATACTTAGGATTATTTAATCCTAAGTATAGGGGGAAGACCCGAGAACCTTTTGACCTTTCATTCTCCTTTTGTATAGCCTTCCTTTTCACTTCCCTATACATAGCACGAGTTATGTCTTCTTCATCGCTCTTGACTCTGAGGACATCGTTCGAGCTAAGTATAGGGGGGTGTGTATATATTTCATATATACTTTAGCCATAACTCGTACTTTGTGTGAGTGTGTTAATAAATAAAAATGGCTAAAAACCACAAAAATTAAAAATTTTCATGTACATAATCTTCTTTTATTTTGCACATACATAGCTAGTGTACAAATTATTTTTGTAAAAATGATTTCCAAAAATCTTTTGTGTAAAGCTTGTGTAAATATTTTTGTATCAAAATTATGTATATAGTACAAAATTTTTCCAAAATGTTTTGAAAATCAAAAGTTTGCAAAAATCTTGTGTAAATGTGTGTAAATACCTTTTTGCAAAACTTGCACTTCATGCATCATCATTCATGATTTCAAAACATTTTTCAAAAATTTTGCATGATTGTAAAATATTGTGTAAATATGCATCTTTTTGTACATATGTATATAGTTTTCCTTGGATGATAGTTGACACTTAAACTAGCCTGGAATCAAATTGAGAAATGGAGCTTGATTAAGATCTTAATCCACCTAATTTCTAAGAGGAACCTTATAGGGCTTAGGTTTAAGGCTTTTCAGGTCCATGGTGACTTAATTCTTTGAGTCCACTAGGCTATGATCACATGTCATCTCAATGAGCCTAAGTAGAGCACTTAACAACAACACATGACTCATATAGATTATGGCTTTACTTGGACAACCGCACTATGCACCGAGCTCTCTACGGATGAGGTGGTGAGGAGGCAGTCTTCCTTGGCTTGGGGTAGCATATGAGGGTATTACTTCTAGGCGGAACCTCTCTTCTTCATTTAGTGAAGGAAGTGCGTCTCAACTTGGTCTGGTTGCCATGAAGTCTAACGACGGGAGTTGTGGGTTGCAATAAAGCTTCAAAAGAGGGATAGTCTACTGGCTCAAGAGGAAAAACTCCTTGTATATATGCTGCACATGTACATGTTGTATAGATGCACTCGAAAAAAAAATGCAAAAAAGAAAAGAACTCCAAAAAAGTGGTGGGTCTGAGAGAAAATGATAATCCCACCGGAGTATGTATATAAGTGCAATAAGCAAAGCTTGGTTTCATGATCCACCTGTTGTAGCTTGCAGCAGGGAGACTTGGCTACACTGGTCAAGCTCCCAAGGGTACTTGGCTACACTGGCCTTGACCCATTCTCTTCTTCCCCCTCTTCTTGAGCCGGTTGTACTTGAACTTAGAAGGGAATACCCCGCTCCTCGAGGAAAGAGTGGCCAGATTGAGGTCATAGAGTTACCTTGTTGGGGAGGGTTGTCAAGTTGCCATTTCTGAGGTGGAGAGCTTAGACCTCACTTTCACAGGACAAGAAAAGATTCATGGTCTTCAGGGTTTGTGATTGATGACTTGTTCTGATCTGGAGCATTGAGGAGTCTTGGTTATAGAATAGTGGAACTTGGAGGCTGTTAGGTTTTAAGCTTAAGTCTAAATAAGGTTCCGACACATCAATAATCCAAAGATCTGATTAAGCTCCATACCTCAATTTAATGAAGGCAAGTTTAATAATCAACCTTGATCCATGTACATTCTCTTTTTCTTTTTCTTTTTCTTTCTTTTGCACTTCTTTTTCAAATAAGTGTTTGCTAAGGGACTAGCAAAGTATAGTATAGGGGGGTGATGAATACCCATTCATCACTCTTTATTCTTATATTTTAGCTACAAAAACCTATGCAAATGCATGTAGATATGTGTAAATAGGAAAAGTTAGCAAAAGCATGCATGTTTGTAAAAATAGATAATTAGCATGTTTTTGTGCAAAAATAAAAGAATAAAGATGAAAAAGAAAAAGAGGGAAATATTTAGAATAAATATTGAGCAACCTAACCCAAGGGAGGGCTCAGCATGGGCCTGACCGCATAAAAGCCAAGTAGAGGGAGATAGGGGCTCACATATGTATATATTTGTAAATAAATAAATAATATTTTCCTCATCCAAAAATATGTTGTAAATACTTGTATATATTTTGTACATATTTATAGCCTATTAAAAACAAAATAAAAAGTTAAAAATCAAAATCCTAAAAACAACCTTTCACCATGTACATAAACCCCTATCTTATATTTATTTCACCTTGTAAATAAATTTCTTTATTTCCAAAACTTTTTGTAAATATTCCTTTTTTATGTTTTGTAAATAAAATAAATAAAAAGAATTAAAACAAAAATCAAATAAAAATTACAAAATTAAAAATACAAAAACATCTTGTATATATACCATGTATATATCATGTATATAACTAACTAATTAACCCATGTATATAAATAATAAAAATAAAATAAAAATAGCCTTTTATTCCTCATTTTATCCTATAAATAAATAAAATATAAAATAGGAATAAAAATGTATAAAAATAAATAATTAAAAATCAAAAATCAAAAATCAATATAGTGTATATATACCTATGTATAGCTATAATATGTAAATACCTTATTTTAATTTCCAAAAATTAATTAAAAATCACAAAAAAATAGAAAAAATTAAAACAAAAATATTTTGTGTTTTAAGTTTTTGAAAATTCGGCCATTTAAAGGCCCAAAAAAATAAAATAAAAATTTCAGCCTTGGCGGGCTCTGATTGGTCCACGGGGGATTGTTGACCCCCGGTCAACACCTCCCCCAGGACCACCAGAGCCGCGGATCTGCTTTTGGACCCGATTTCTTGATTTTATCCCCACCAGATCCGACCTCCGAATCCGCTAACCCCGGGCTCTAATCCGAGCCTGATCTTCCCTGATCCACGCCCGGGGTGGGTTCTTGGGATCCGCGCTCCAAGCTTCTCGCCCGACTCCGATTTAGCCGGACCCCTAGCACTATATATCCCGAGCTCCGCCGCACTCCACTGTCATCTTTGGCTCCCCATTCTTTCTCCAGTGACCTCCATCGCAACCAGCAAGGTGACAGCTTGCATTTGCCGGTGTCGCAGAGAGGAGGAGGTGCTCGGACCATCGATCCGGCTGCCTCGCGCCGCCGTGCTCCGACGTTCAACCGGAGCTCGAGCCTCGGGCGTTGATGACCCTTGAGGCAAGGACCAGGAGCTAGCTAAGCTCCAGCATAGTCTCCAGCTTCACCCAGGTAACCCTCGTTCCTTCTTGTTTAGTCTAATTTTAAGTTACCCCCAAATCGACTCCTTGCTGTGTTCCTCTGATTCCGACCATCACGCACACTATCTCGATCATCGGAGCACACGACCATCTTCGCCGTTCCCCCACGCACGTTCTTCGCCCACTCGTTCAACCCAACTCGCCCCGGAGCTGGGAGTCGAGCTCCACCACCTGTCGCTCGCCGGAGCTCATTCACCCCGCCGCACCGTTCACCCTCACGAAGCTTCTTGGGGTCGAGGCACTTTGCCCTCGACCCGCGAAGCTTTTGGTTTGCTTTGCAGGTCCAACGGGAGGCATCTGAGCCTCTCTTACATTCCAGCCAGGAGCTTCGCACCGCCAGCCTCGCCGGAGCCCCTCTAGGGCTCGGCCGGGCCATCGAAGTCCACCACCAGCTGCGGAGCTTCACCGCGGACCCGTTCCGATCATCAGGAGCAGCTGAGGAGGAGTACAGCTCACGCACGAGGCCGGCGAAGTTCGCCGGCGTCGTGTTCTTCCACCATCCTCCAGAACCGTCCGATGACGCCTCCGCTCCAGTTTTGATCTCAGCCGTCCATCTTCCGAGGAGCAGCAACCGTCGATCACTCCGAGGAGCTCATCTGGACCGTTCGCAGCAGAGGAGAGAGGTACCTGAACCTAGAACCGCCCGATCTCCCACGTGTCCTCGCCTCCACCGTCGATCGAGCCCCCGAGCTGAAGAAGAGACGCGCCCCCCATCCAGAGCCGACCGATCTTCCATGTGGCGCGCATCTGGCCGTCGACGAATAAAGGGGTAATTTACTTAGGGCCCCCTCTTAGTTTGTCTTTTTCGTCTTAGTCCTGTAAATATTTTTAGAACTTTATTTTCGTAGGGTAAATTGCATTGTGGACCTCGTGTTTGTTTAGATTTGCATGTATGCCCCTGTTTGTATGAGACCACGTGCGTCGTCACGTGTAGTTTAGGGTTATTTGCATTTCTTTCCCTGTAGTTCTGGGCTGTTATGTAATGAATAGAAACTTTTTGGTAATTGCTTTTATACCCCTGTGAGCCTGTTATTCACGCATGTGCGGATTTTAGTGGGATATTTGCAACCATACCCTTGGACTTTCTGGTACCAGTTACCAAAAGGTCCAAGAAGTAGGTTTTTATTACAAATAGGCCCCTGAGTGCCCCAGCCACGCGTCACGCGCATGACTTGCTGGGTATTTTGCACCTGGGCCCCCAGATTCTCGGGTATTTGCACTTACGTCCCTGTGCACAGTGCCCCCTTGTTATTTTTGAATAAAATATCAAATCACCTCCAAATCCAATGAGATTTTGACACATGGCTTCTGCCATGATGTAGAAATTTTAGGGATTTTTGAGGACATTTCTGATTTCATTTAGTATTTTTAAAAATTCAAAAACCTATTTTTTTAGCTACTGTCTAGATATAAAAATACCTAAAAAATATAAAAACACCCCCAAAAATTATAAAAAAATTAGATACTGTTGTTTGCTTGTTGTTTGATTTTCTAGCCAATTTTGGCTATTTTTCATCACTTAAAAACCCTAAAAATTGCAAAACCCTCAAAAACTCATAAAAATTATAATAATTAATTTAAAAATCCAAAAACAATAATTAAGGTGCCTAAATTTTCCTTATTCTTTCTAGATCACAGGAAAATTACCTCCAGG
The DNA here is from genome assembly GCA_037367405.1 of Ottelia alismoides. Taxonomy (NCBI): domain Eukaryota; kingdom Viridiplantae; phylum Streptophyta; class Magnoliopsida; order Alismatales; family Hydrocharitaceae; genus Ottelia; species Ottelia alismoides. The sequence continues at coordinate 350,940 of JAZKJV010004294.1, read as the reverse complement.
GCTTAGTGAGACTCTTAGATATTTTATTTTTGAGTTTTAAGCCTTGCTGGACAGTACCTCTCCTGTTTAGCACTGTTTGATTTTTAGAAAATAATTTACCCATTAGAAAAATCTCAAAAATTCACCAAAAACACTTAAAAACTAAAAAAACATAAAAACAATTTTTCCTTAATTTTTGCATTATTTTTGGTGTGTTTAATAAATCGTTGAAGTTGCCTAGATTTTACTTTCTTTTATTTTCTTTATAATTTGAAAATCCAAAAAAATATAAAAATTCATAAAAACCTCTAAAAAACATTTTCTTTTATTTTTATTTCATTTTCACTACTTCGTAGGCCCTAGGCCAATCCGTGCTCCTTGTGTTCGACCCTGGGAGCTATACCAGGTTAATCACATAGCTAGGACCGCTTGCTTGCCTTGTTTGATCTTTGATTGATTTTGCGGTTCGATTTTCTTGATTGAGTGACCCCGAGTGTTAGAGGTCGCAACGACCTATTCAGTACCTTTACCTCGTTCGCTCGGGTGTCGCCCTCATCAGCGTCCCGTTCGCAATTCACTACGCAAGCAAGGTGCTTGATTCTGCTCAGCGTAACTATACAGTTATAGAAAAGGAAATGCTTGCGGTAGTGTTTGCCTTGGACAAATTCAGATCTCACTTAATCGGATCCAAGGTAACTGTGTTCACAGACCACACGGCACTACGATACTTGATGGTGAAGAAGGACGCAACGGCACGTCTTCTTCGTTGGATTTTACTTATCCAGGAGTTTGATTTGGATATCCGTGACAAACCTGGAAAGAAGAACGTAGTAGCCGATCATCTTTCTCGTCTCGAAGATCTTAATACTTCCGAGGTTTCCCCAATTCGAGACTCCTTCCCTGACGAGTCGATTTTTGTTATCGACTCACTCCCATGGTACGCCAATATCGTGAATTATCTTGTCTCCAAGAAAGTTCCCGAAGATTGGCCCAAGAGCCAAATCGACTGACTAAAGTCGGACGCTAGACACTACCATTGGGAGGATCCGATCCTTTTCTTTGAAGGACCGGATTGTGTCTGGAGACGTTGTATTCCTTAGGAGGAATACCGGAGTGTCCTTTCTTTATGCCATAGCTTAGAGGCAGGAGGACACCACTCCGGGAAGAGGACCGCATGGAAGGTACTTCAGTGTGGCTTCTACTGGCCGACTCTGTTTCGCGATGCCACCGCCTTCGCGAAGTCGTGCCCAGTTTGCCAGAGAATGGGAGGAACCGTTGGTTCCAAGGATGAGATGCCAATGCAGCCGGTCATCATTTGTGATGTCTTTGACGCCTGGGGCATCGATTTCATGGGCCCATTCCCTGTCAGCCACGGGTTCGAATACATCCTTCTTGCGGTAGACTATCTATCCAGATGGGTGGAGGCTATCCCGACCCGAGCCGCAGACAGCAGGACTGTCTGTAAATTCATCAGAGAAAACATAATCTCTAGGTTCGGGATCCCCAAAATGATGATATCAGACGGGGGTAGCCACTTTGTGAATCGGGAGGTGAAGAAACTCCTGAAGGACTACGGCATCGAACACCGTGTCGCGAGTCCTTACCACCCACAAACCAATGATATGGCTGAGGTGTCGAATAGGGAGGTGAAAACCATATTGCAAAAGCTTGTCCGCCCGGACAGGAAGGACTGGTCTCAGATCTTGGATCAAGTCCTCTGGGCGTATAGGACGACTTACAAGACACCGTTAGGATTCTCCCCATTCCGAATGGTATTCGGAAAGCCGTGCCATTTGCCCGCAGAGTTAGTGCACAAATCAGAATGGGCAATAAAGAAGGTCAACTGGAACACACACCTGGGTCAGAAATAGAGAGACATGGATCTGAATGAGCTTGTGGAAGTCAGAAACCGAGCATACGACAACAGTCTGGTGTACAAGGACAAGGTGAAGCGTTGGCACGATAGATATATCAGACGAAAGACCTTTGTTCCGGGACAGAAGGTATGGTTGTTCAATGCTAGGCTGAAGATTTTCCAAGGCAAATTAAAGTCTAAGTGGACGGGACCATTCGTTGTCCGAACGGTGCATGATAGTGGATGTGTCGAGATCTCGGATCTCGCAGATGACGCACCGACATTCCTAGTAAATGGGCAGCTGTTGAAGCACTTCGTTGAATCCAATGAACAGTTAGTCCATGTGGAGGAGATTGTATTCATGCGCGAGACAGATACAACAGATACACCTCAAGCCGCGTATGAAACCTTGCAGCAATGAACTCCAGCCATCAGCAGCATCTTCGAAAGATTCAGACCGACTCATCTGTATATATCGTTCTTCCTGTATATCCTATCCTTTAACCCCACGATTCTAGTAACCCATCCCATCCCCACATCATCGAACCATTATCTTGGACTATACTTAGGATGACCAGATCCTAAGTATAGGGGGAGGGGTCACCCGAGTCGATTCACTGTACATCCTCCAGATCACATTGGTCCTCATACTCATTTCCTACCGATACTTAGGCTGACCTGAGCCTAAGTATAGGGGGGACCGATGCCCGCATTGATACTCATCCACTTCCCATCTTTCCCTCGTCCGCCCCATTTCTGATCTTCTTCTACACTTAGGCTGCCAAAGCCTAAGTATAGGGGGGCGAGACGACTTCTATACTTTCTGTTCCTTTTGACTCTCCTACGCTTAGCACGAGCTATGTCTTTTTCCTCGCTCTTCGTGCTCTGAGGACATAACACACGCTAAGTATAGGGGGGCGTGTATATATTACATATATACTTTACCCATATCTCGTACTTTCGCGTATTTTTGTATATATTTTACAATAATTACGGGTGGGTAAAAATCGAAAAAAAAATAATATGATGAAAATGAAAAATATAAAAATAGGCTTCTTATTTACTCTTGCATATCATCTCTGCATATGAAAAGAAAAATAAAAAGAGTCTTGCATTTCCATAGCATGACATCTCATCTCATCTCATCTGCATACTTTGCATATGCAAAGTGAAAAGCTAGTGGGTTCTGAACCAAGTTATGAGTAGATATTGAGGATGGACTTGATTTGACCTTAATCCACATAATTTCAGAGGAACCTTATAGGAACTGGAGTTAAGATTTCTCAGGTCAAGTGACTTAATTCTTTGAGTCCGCATGTCTATGTTCACATGTCATCTTGATTAGTCTAAGTAGAATATCTCGTGCATACGCAGAATTCTTTTAGATAATGACCTACTTGGACAAGCACTATGCACGTAGCTCTTCATTGATGAGGTGGTGAGGAGGTAGAATCCTTTAGCTTGGAGTAGCACACGGGTGGAAACATCCGTCCTCCTCTAGGGAGGGTAGTGCATCTCAACCTAGTCTGGTGGTGTTAACATCTAAGGACAGGATGCTGTGGGTTGCAATAATGCTTCAAAAGAGGGATGGTCTACTGACTCAAGAGGAAAAACTCCTGATGTACATGCTGCTATTTGAAAAAAAAATGCAAAAACTCCAAAAAAATCAGACAGGTCCAAGAAAAAAATAAAATACCTGTCGGAGTATGTATACTAGTAAAGAAATGCAGCTGGATGACTTGGCTACACTGGTCAGGCATCCCGGGATAGGTAGTTACACTGGCTACCGTTCATTCTCTTCTCCACCCCCTCCTCTTGAGTTGGTCGCACTTGAACTTAGAAGGGAAGACCCCGCTCCTCGAGGAAAGAGTTACTGGATCGGGTTATTGAGTTACCTTGTTAGAGGAGGCTGATTCTGAGCCATTTCTGATGTGGAGAGCTATTTTACACTTACACAGTACAAGTAAGAATCATAGTCATTAGAAATATGCGTTTGAGCATTTGTTCTGACCAGACTATTGAGGCGTCTTGAATAGAAGACTAGTGGAACTTGAAGTCTGTTAGGTCTTAAGTGCAGGTCCAAATAAGGTTCCGCCACACAATTAATCCAAAGGTTGAGTCAGGCTCCATTTTTCAACTTTTGTTCATGACCTTGGTTTGGAACCCAAAATCATTTCACTCTTGCATTTCATTTAGTTGCTCGGGGACGAGCAAGGTTTAAGTATAGGGGGTTGATGAATCCGTGATTCATCACTTCAAAAGTCAAAAATAGAGCCTTGTTCCCGAGAAAATAGAGGCATATTTCCCCTTATATCATTCATAACTCATGCAGTTTAGCAGCTCATTTGCATTTAAATAAGAAGCCAAAAATCCCTTGTAAAATACCTATTCACCAAAATAACCTCTTCTCTATAATCTATACTACTTAGTTAATAATATAGGGAAGAATGCCAAAAATCACCCTTGTAAAATAGCTAATAAAGCCTGAGAACCTCTGTACACTAGAATGCACATAAAGTCCTCATGCAAACTCCGATTTAGGTCTACTTACTCTTAGAATACTACACATTAAAAGACCTTTAAAATGAGACTAATTTCTTTGAATTTGGAGCTTGTATGAGAAAGTTGGGTTTTTGGGCCACTTTGTATACTACATATGTATATTTATGTATCCTTCTATTTATGTATCATATTTGACCTCATCTCCGTCTTTGGTCAACATGAAACTTGTAGATCTCATCGAGATCTACAACTTTCATGTTTTGAGTTTCTCAAATTCGGCCCCCTCTTCTCTCTACACGTGCATCTTATTCCAGCCACTCACAGCAGGCCACGTGGCGCCCTCTGGTTGCACCACGCGGCCCGCCTCCCATCGCCTCATCCGCCTACGTCCTCAGCCGTTGGATCTCGCTTCAGATCCAACGGCCCAACCTTTTCCACACACGCCCCTTGCCTGGACCATCCGATCATCTCCTGCATTCATCTACGCCGCTCGTTCGCGCCTTCACCAGAGCCCTCCACGTGGCAGCATCTACGCCGCTTGATCAGACCCTTGATCTCTCAATCGCAGCCGCCCTTCTCCCAGCGAATCGCGGCCCTCTGATCAAATCCATCTCCTCATCTAAACCGTCCGCTCACGCCTTCGCCAGTGCCCACCACGTGACGCGCTCTCGGCCCATCATCAGCGTGCCTCGATCTCATCCTACCCGCCCACCACGCTCTGATCACCACCGTTGGATCCCAAGATCCAACGGTAGAGACCTCGTCTCCTACCTCCAGGCGCCCCTCTCTCCCACGTCCCTTGCCTTGCGGGAGGGGCGCCCCCTTCCTATTCTTGGATGCACGTCAGCCACCCTCTCCCACCGCTGACTCCCCCACAACGTCACCCACTCGTCCCTCATCCTCGCCGTCTACCTCACGCTCCACCACTCCCACCAGAGTCGCCCCACGTCGACCACCAACCTCGCCTCGTCGCCAGCCAACCCACCACCTTCACCTTATAAATACGTCACCACCGGCAACGTTCACCCCCATCCGCCACTCCAGAGAGGTTCTTCGAGCTCAGATCGATCCATTGGTGACAGCAATTGGGTGTGTCTTCGAGCGAAGACAAGTTTCTTCTCCGGCGAGATCCACGGCAAGCTCTGCCGTGTCGCAGCCTCCCTCCGCGAAGCTGCGCGAGCTCGGGACCCTACCGATCCCTCGAGCGAAGACCTGGAGCTCAAATCTGAGCTCCATTCCCCAGGTAGCCCCCTCCATCATCTTCTGATCTTCTCCTTAATTCTTCCTTTGATTTCTCCTAATTTATTCGCCGTCCACCGTTGTTTTCTCGCTCCACCTTCATTCCTCCGAGCTCCGCGACAGAGCTCCGATCTTCGCACACCCTTCCGTTCCCTCAAACACCGCATCTCGACTTTCCTCGACTCCTGCTCCGCCACCTCGGCGGAGCTCGCTCGCCGGACCACTCACACTCCGCCTTAGGCCTCGCCGTTTACCCTACATACCTCCACGCGCACACACGTGCTTCGGCTATACCCCTAACCCCTTGCAGGTCCTCACTTCTTCACTTGCCGGAGCTTCGCCGGAGCCCCCTTCGAGCTTCTTCGCCATTGAGCTTCAGCGCATCTCCACCGCTCCTGAGCCCACCGGAGGCTCCGACGTACGCTCCGCATCTTCCGAGCTACTCGAGAGCATACGAAGAGCTTCATCGACGCCTAGCGACCGAGGCGGAGCAGAGCCAGCTACGCCGGAGCCCCGCCTTCTCCTCCGCAGGTGGCGGAGGACCGTTGGAGACGACGTACAGCCACCGTTCGATCATCTTGATCGAACGGTCCGAATCACGCCACGTCACCCACGACCGGAGCAGCAGAGAGCCATTAGTCAGCCACGCCACCACTTCATCGCGCTCCAGGTGCCGTTGGATCAATCTAGATCCAACGGTCACTAATCGCCCACGTCGCTATCAGCAGGAGCAATCCACAACCGTTGGATCAATCAAAGATCTAACGGACGCAGACACGCCACGTCGACATATACCGAGCCTCGGCCCCAAGCCTAGGCTCGGACGACCCGAGGCTAATCCGAGCCGCAGTACGGACCTCCAGAGAGCCCGAACCTCGCTCCGAGCCTAGGCCGCCCACGTGAGGAGCACGTGCGGCCTGGGTAAATTGCACAGACGCCCCTGGAGCTTTCCACAATTGCAAATAGGTCCCTGTGAAGCAGACCCCACGTGAGGAGCACGTGCCCTGTGGAGAATTTGCACAAGAGTCCCCCGCATTATAGGTAATTGCATTTTAGTCCCTGTCTGCATATTTGTTTATTGTAATTTTAATTTCCTGTACTGCATTTACACCCCTGTGTTTGCACGTATCCCTAGATTGCATTTTTCATCATTTTGAAATTCTAAAAATTGCATTTTGTTAAGAATTTTGTCCTCTGTCTATTGGTACACGTGTCTTATTTTTGTAAGCTCATTTGATTTATTAATGAATTAATTGGTGAACTGTTGACATATTTTGCCCAGTGACACCTTTTGATTTTTAGTTAATTCTCTGTGCTTCCAAAATTAGTCAAAAATTCACAGTAGCTAAAGGACATCATTTTTAACATACCATAAAAATTTCATAACATTTGCACGCATATCGAGGCCTAAATAAATTGTTAAGTGATTTTCTTAGATTAATTTTAATTAATTCATTTCATAGTGAAATTAAGTTCTGTTAATTTTCCTAGGTCCCTTATCATTAGAGCCACCTAGGATAATTTTAGTTCTTGGAAAAATTGTGGTTTGATATTTATTAAAAATTAAATACTGAAAATCACTCTGTCTGTTCATTAAATACATAGTAAATTCATTTAGTGTCGAAAAATTCCAAAAAAATTAGTGTAGGTCATTTTCATCACATTTAACCGTGGGGCCAATTTTCATAATTTTTAGACTTCATTTGAGTGATTAATTAAATTAGAATGTTAAATTGGCCTGCATTGTCTACATAAGTCTGCATAAAAAAATTTAAAAGACCAAAAAAATTACTCCTCGAAAATCACACTTGGATCCTTGCTTAAATTCACCTAAGGAGACAGATGCCTCCCTGAGATCGACCTTGGACTCCACCAAGAAAAAAAAATTGCCGCTTAAAATTAACTTCACATTAATCGATAAGTGGTTTTTGATTAACCCCTCGTATCTGACTACAACGAATTACTTTAATTAATTTGGACATTAATTTGACCGAATTAACATAGGGTGCGGGAGCGTTATCAAAATGGCGCCGTTGCCGGGGAGGCACGGCTTAGGTTAATTTGTAGCACATTTTTGAGTGTTTGATTTTCATTCCCCGGGTAGTCTGACCCCCGGTTTTCTTGTAATTATTTTCTCTCATTTATTTTTGCATTATTTTATTTTTGTGTCACTCTCTGACCTCCATTTAATTTTTGTGCGAGGACCGCGAGGAGTCGGCGACGCTTCGAGGACTTAGCATTTAAATTTTTGAGTGAAAGAGAGGCATTGTATTTTCTATTATTTTATTTCTTTTGCATCATTTCCAGCGGTTCCCGTTTGGGATCTCGCGCGTGTAAAGATAGTGGAACTGTGTCCCGTGTGCTGTGTGGGTGATTGTAACTTAGCTTGCACTAGCGGCTCCTCGAGCCACTCTAGGTATTGTTTGTGCTCGTAATCAATAGGACCACACATCACACATAAAAGACGCACCTAGACCGCAGGACTTAGTCAAAATTAAACTGTTCTTCACGCTAATAGAACTGCCTGTCTAGGAGCGGCTTTTCATCGATTGCATTTGCATGTAGAGTAAAGTTTTCAATTCTGTTTTGCATCCTGCATAAAAAAAGCGAAGGGATCACTGTAAGTATTCTCTACTCAGCATCCGCATCATCGATTTTCCGTGCATAGGCTTTTCTCGATTTCCCCCTCCTATTTTCTCACTTAAATTAAACAGGAAATTAGGACTGTCCGATAGGCGTGCTTTGTGGTGGACTAATTAAAGTGATAACTTAACTTTAAAATCGGGACTGCTAACAGTATTGACCAAAAAAAGAATAAAATTTGAAAATTGTTTGCGGGAGATTAATCCCCGACCTTGTTTTCAGGCTTAGTGAGGGTACCTGAGTGTGTGTGAACACCCTAAGGTAGAGCCCAAATCCCTGTCTTCCATATCACGTTCTAACTGATCCTAGCAAATATCACAAGCCGAATAATTTCAGATTCTTTGACTAGTACCAAGTAGCCTCCGCCTGTCTCAGGTAGATAGGGGCGAAATTGCGGTACTTTGCGACAAGCTGCCAGTAACCCCCCGGGGTGAAGTTCCGGCCTTGTCAGCCTCCGCCTGCTTGCAGGTAGATAGGGGCGTGGTCACTGAATCCATCGACTTGGGATAGGAGCGAAGAAAGGAAGGAGCGGCGGTATCTTAGACGACATGATAAACAGGGAAGACGCATCCGGCTCTGAGCCGACTTCCCTCTAGGCCGCGTAAATCCTTGCTATTTTTGCTTGAATATCACACTTAAAAACTACAAGATAAATTAGACTCAACTTTGAGTCCTTCACTGTGTTGAGTGTGAACCCAGGGTCTTGGATTGTTCTAGTTGCTTGCTTCAGGTAGGAGTAAAATCCTATCTTCTTCCCGCTTCATCAAGATGAGTGATTGGGGAGATCTCGACGCACTATTAACTGATCTCTCTATGAATCCCCCAAGTAACTCGTCTTTCTCGGTCCGAGCGCACCTTGGACCACCCAGGACTCATGACCCTCTTGAGTCCTGGTTCCCCCATGCTCAGGGTGGTTACTCTCAAACCAACCCTTTTATCTCCTCCGAGATTACCGAGGAAGACCATTGCCTCGGTAATCCCTTCTTTGATTTGCCCTCTAACACCGATCTTATTTTCCAATCCCCAGAACTAGAGGGCGAAATGCCGCTAAGGATGCCGCCAGATGAGGACCAGATGCGACAAATTCTTAGACGCCTCGCCGAAGCCGAACAGAAAAATGCAGATCTTACGGCGCGGATGGGACAGATCATAGTAGCTGAAGGGATCGACCGACCAATGGTCGATACTTACAACCCGGCGGAGAACGAGATCCAAAACTGGTTAGCACCTGCAGTTCCCGACCAGGCATTCGAGCTGAAGCCCCACTTCCTCAGTCTGCTCCCGAAGTTCAACGGAAACCTCAGCGAAGAACCATACACCTTCCTCCGTGACTTCGAATTAATGTGCAACAATCTTAGCCATCCCAATGTTGGCCAAGAATATATCCGGTTGAAGGCTACCCCGTTTGCCTTAGGAGATAAGGCTGCTCATTGGCTGAAAAACTTAGGGGTGGTATGTACTACCTGGATGCAGTTCAAGGACCTTTTCTTGAAGAAGTTCTACCCTCTCAGTAGAACTAATCAGATGAGAACAAAGATCGCCAGCTTCGCTCAAGGACCCAGCGAACCGTTCCATGAGGCTTGGGACAGGTTCAATGACTTAGTACAGAAATGCCCATGCCACGGCATTTCTAAGGAAATCTTAGTCCCGACCTTGTTCTGTGGTCTAACCCCGGAGATGCAGGGGTTAGTCAGCGTCGCCTGTGGAGGAAGCTATCTGAACAAGAACGAGCACGCTATATGGAAGATCCTAGAACATATGGCAGAAACCGGCAGGTCACAGGCCACAAGGGCCTATCAGTTGTCTCCCTCAATCTTACCCAATGAGACAACTAGAAGGACTGTTGCAGATCTGACTGAGGACCTCATCCCCAGCATGGGGATGATAGCCGACAAGCTTACCATGGTCGAGCAGATCCACAAGAGAATCGCGGAGATGGAGTCTCTTTCGAGCCTTCCACAGAAAGTGGATGAACTCTCTGAAAAGGTAGCTAAGATCAAGCTACCCACCCCTTCTGCACCACCTGTACCTGTACACCGAGTCCATCTTGTACAGGAACAGGCACCGGGGTCTCAGAGCAGCTGGGATCAGACTTATGACCAGCCGAACCATCATGCACCCCCACCAGTGGAAACGGAATACGAGGAGCCTCCGCCTGTATACGAGATCAACGGGCTGTGGTATAGCCGTGACCCGCTAGTCCGGCAAATCAAAATGGGGAAGGATCAGGCACACCGCCCAACCCCAGTCTACCAAGAGACCAGGCCCGTCACAGTCCCGCGATACCAGTCCAGGCCAGAACAGGGGTACCAGCCACAGCAGCGCACCTACCAACAGGGGCCAGCACCGTCCCATCAGCAGCAGTATCAGCACGGCCAGCAGGGCCAGTACAGGACCGCATCCACTCAGCAGCCAGCCCAGTCCACCGAATTGGAGTCCCTCACCTTGGCGATCCAGACCCTGTCTGATAGGGTCCAACAAATGCAGAATGACTACCTGGACATGAGAACCGACATCAATCGGGTCTCTCGTGCCCAGGACCAACAAATGGCGCCAAGGACCCCAATTCCCGCACAGGTTCAGGCCAACCCGAACAACGTACACCAGGGCCAGAACCGACCTCGAGATCAGGTATATTATTCAGATAATTATTTATCTGAACATGAGATCCTTTCGTACGATAATGTCAATCATATGTCCCTCAGGAGCGGAAGGACCGTGACCATACCTGATCGGGCACGAGCACAGAAGGAAGGAGCCTCCGAGAATCTACCTGAGGAGAATTCGGAGGAAGAAGAGGAGGAGCATCACCACCACCACCGCCAGCGGAAGAGGAGGACATCTGAGTCCTCGAAGCAGCATCCTCGCATCCACCTAGAGTCAGACGACACCGATGAGCCCGCACCTCCATCTGAGGAGGATCGTCCAGAAGAAGCGGAAGAATCATCACCGGTCTCGCCCCAGCATTTTCTTTTTGGTCAGAGTCCAAGTCCGAGTCTGTATCAGAGTCAGAGTCAGAGTCGTGTTAAGAACTCAGTTCCAGCAGTTAATGAGAAAATTTCAGTTCCAGAACCTGAGTTGGAGTCAATAATTCCTTTCCCCCGAGCTCTCAAGGGTGGAAAGAAGAAAATCAAAAAAATCCAAAAAGATGACCCTGAGATGGCTGAATTTTGCAATAAACACATCAAGGTCACAATCCCTTTTGACAAGTTCGTGGAAATGACCCCTGCATTCCAAAAATACCTTATGGTGAGATGTACACCTACTAGGGTTAGCAGGAAGACCAAAAGCCGTGTTGAGAAACACGTTTTATCAGTAGCCATGACTTGTGCAATAAAGAACTCGTTTCCTCGGAAACGAAGAGACATGGGTGCACACTATGTAGTGAGTCATGTTGATGACATCGCGTTTGCACGCACTCTCCTGGACAATGGTTCCTCGATCAACTTAATGCCCACAGCCCTCTATGAGCGGCTTAATCTCGGACCTCTTAGGAAATCTAGAGCTATTCTACAGTTTGCTGACAAATCCACTAAGAGGTCCCAAGGAGAGTTAAGGAACATTGTCATCAAAGTCGAGGGCAAGAATACATGGTGGACTTCACTATCCTGGATATGGAAACCCCTCGTAATTGGAGAGATTCCCAGATCATTTTAGGTAGGCCCTTCCTCAGAACAGCGGGGGCCTTATTCGATTATAAGAATGGGAAGATTCAGTTCCAAACTCCAGGCGGAGATGAGGAATTTGAGATGAAGCAGACGAGATGGCAAAGACTGGACTCCGAATCCAGCACCGAGTACTCTTCTACCGGAACAGACTATGAGCATGTAGATGTAGTTGGGCCATGGAGACAGAACCCAGCCAGCATCGATGTGTCCATCTCCTTTGAAGATGATCCAGTGCATGAGTCAGTCTGCGAGATCCTCAGGAACGAGTACAGCTCTGAACCTGCATCGCCCTACATCTTCGATGACGTAGAGGCCCAGTTGGGCCTGTCAGTCCTTACATCCTTAGGAAAATCGGAAGATGAGGATGACGAGTCGGACGAGGCGTTTGCTGATTGTATGGAAACTTTTGACGATCCGACTCCAGAGCCGCGCTTGGTGGCAACTATTACAGAATTTGATCCAGCCACTTCCAACACCAAACCAGATCAGATTGAGCCAGACTTCTTAGACGATCACACTATTCCTGAGCTCAAACCTCTACCCACAACCCTGAAATATGCCTTCCTTGCGGGCCAAGACAAGAAATTTCCGGTCATTATCAGTTCACAATTGACCGAGGAGCAGGAATCTCGCTTGCTAGAGATCCTGGAGAAGAACCGCAAGGCAATAGGCTGGAGCATTTCCGATCTCCACGGAATAAATCCCGCTCTATGTTCGCACCATATTTACTTGGAGAAAGAAGCCAAACCCTCTCGTGAATTCCAACGCCGGTTGAATCCAAATTTACGAGAGGTTGTGAAAAAAGAGATAGAAAAATGGTGCGACGCGGGTTTCATTTACCCAATCTCCGACTCGAAGTGGGTGGCCCCAATCCATGTTGTCCCGAAAAAGTCGGGAATTCAAACGACCACCAACGAGGACGGAGAGGAGATCGTGACTAGAGTACCTACGTCGTGGCGCGTCTGTGTGGATTACAGACGCCTGAATGCCGCGACGAAGAAGGATCATTTCCCCCTACAGTTCATTGATCAGATCCTAGAAAGATTAGCGGGGAAAGAATTCTTCTGCTTCCTTGATGGGTTCTCGGGCTACAATCAAGTAGCCATAGCTCCGGAGGACCAGGAAAAGACCACGTTTACATGCCCCTTCGGTACCTATGCTTTCAGGCGCATGCCTTTTGGGCTATGCAATGCTCCAGGTACTTTTCAAAGGTGCATGATTGCTGTATTCGCCGAAATGGTCGGCGAATTCCTGGAAGTCTTCATGAATGACTTCTCGGTCCACGGCGATTCTTTTGATTCCTGTCTTAGGAATCTGGACCGAGTCCTCAAAAGATGTTGTGAGGTCAATCTGGTGCTCTCCTGGGAGAAAAGTCACTTCATGGTGACGGAGGGCATAGTGTTGGGGCATGTCATCTCCAAGAGAGGAATGGAGGTTGACCCTGCCAAGGTTGACGTGATCAGACGACTCCAGCCACCAACCAACGTAAGGCAGTTGCGGTCGTTCCTCGGGCATGTCGGATTTTATCGAAGATTTATCAAGGATTTTTCCAAGATTGCCCGACCGCTAACTGAGCTTTTAGGCAAAGACACGGAGTTTATTGTAGATCACAAATGTCTTGAGGCCTTTAAGCTGTTACAAGGAATGATCATGGACGCACCCATCTTACAAGCCCCAGATTGGTCTCTACCTTTTGAGATCATGACGGACGCCTCAGATTATGCTGTTGGGGCTGTATTAGGACAAAGAAGAGATGGCGTCCCGTTCGCAATTCACTACGCAAGCAAGGTGCTTGATTCTGCTCAGCGTAACTATACAATTATAGAAAAGGAAATGCTTGCGGTAGTGTTTGCCTTGGACAAATTCAGATCTCACTTAATCGGATCCAAGGTAACTGTGTTCACAGACCACACGGCACTACGATACTTGATGGCGAAGAAGGACGCAAAGGCACGTCTTCTTCGTTGGATTTTACTTATCCAGGAGTTTGATTTGGATATCCGTGACAAACCTGGAAAGAAGAACGTAGTAGCCGATCATCTTTCTCGTCTCAAAGATCTTAATACTTCCGAGGTTTCCCCAATTCGAGACTCCTTCCCTGACGAGTCGATTTTTGTTATCGACTCACTCCCATGGTACGCCAATATCGTGAATTATCTTGTCTCCAAGAAAGTTCCCGAAGATTGGCCCAAGAGCCAAATCGACTGACTAAAGTCGGACGCTAGACACTACCATTGGGAGGATCTGATCCTTTTCTTTGAAGGACCGGATTGTGTCTGGAGACGTTGTATTCCTCAGGAGGAATACCAGAGTGTCCTTTCTTTATGCCATAGCTTAGAGGCAGGAGGACACCACTCCGGGAAGAGGACCGCATGGAAGGTACTTCAGTGTGGCTTCTACTGGCCGACTCTGTTTCGCGATGCCACCGCCTTCGCGAAGTCGTGCCCAGTTTGCCAGAGAATGGGAGGAACCGTTGGTTCCAAGGATGAGATGCCAATGCAGCCGGTCATCATTTGTGATGTCTTTGACGCCTGGGGCATCGATTTCATGGGCCCATTCCCTGTCAGCCACGGGTTCGAATACATCCTTCTTGCGGTAGACTATCTATCCAGATGGGTGGAGGCTATCCCGACCCGAGCCGCAGACAGCAGGACTGTCTGTAAATTCATCAGAGAAAACATAATCTCTAGGTTCGGGATCCCCAAAATGATGATATCAGACGGGGGTAGCCACTTTGTGAATCGGGAGGTGAAGAAACTCCTGAAGGACTACGGCATCGAACACCGTGTCGCGAGTCCTTACCACCCACAAACCAATGGTATGGCTGAGGTGTCGAATAGGGAGGTGAAAACCATATTGCAAAAGCTTGTCCGCCCGGACAGGAAGGACTGGTCTCAGATCTTGGATCAAGTCCTCTGGGCGTATAGGACGGCTTACAAGACACCGTTAGGCACCTCCCCATTCCGAATGGTATTCGGAAAGCCGTGCCATTTGCCCGCAGAGTTAGTGCACAAATCAGAATGGGCAATAAAGAAGGTCAACTGGAACACACACCTGGGTCAGAAACAGAGAGACATGGATCTGAATGAGCTTGTGGAAGTCAGAAACCGAGCATACGACAACAGTCTGGTGTACAAGGACAAGGTGAAGCGTTGGCACGATAGATATATCAGACGAAAGACCTTTGTTCTGGGACAGAAGGTATGGCTGTTCAATGCTAGGCTGAAGATTTTCCAAGGCAAATTAAAGTCTAAGTGGACGGGACCATTCGTTGTCCGAACGGTGCATGATAGTGGATGTGTCGAGATCTCGGATCTCGCAGATGACGCACCGACATTCCTAGTAAATGGGCAGCTGTTGAAGCACTTCGTTGAATCCAATGAACAGTTAGTCCATGTGGAGGAGATTGTATTCATGCGCGAGACAGATACAGCAGATACACCTCAAGCCGCGTATGAAACCTTACAGCAATGAACTCCAGCCATCAGCAGCATCTTCGAAAGATTCAGACCGACTCATCTGTATATATCGTTCTTCCTGTATATCCTATCCTTTAACCCCACGATTCTAGTAACCCATCCCATCCCCACATCATCGAACCATTATCTTGGATTATACTTAGGATGACCAGATCCTAAGTATAGGGGGGGGGTCACCCGAGTCGATTCACTGTACATCCTCCAGATCACATTGGTCCTCATACTCATTTCCTACCGATACTTAGGCTGACCTGAGCCTAAGTATAGGGGGGGACCGATGCCCGCATTGATACTCATCCACTTCCCATCTTTCCCTCGTCCGCCCCATTTCTGATCTTCTTCTACACTTAGGCTGCCAAAGCCTAAGTATAGGGGGGCGAGACGACTTCTATACTTTCTGTTCCTTTTGACTCTCCTACGCTTAGCACGAGCTATGTCTTTTCCTCGCTCTTCGTGCTCTGAGGACATAGCACACGCTAAGTATAGGGGGGCGTGTATATATTACGTATATACTTTACCCATATCTCGTACTTTCGCGTATTTTTGTATATATTTTACAATAATTACGGGTGGGTAAAAATCGAAAAAAATAATATGATGAAAATGAAAAATATAAAAATAGGCTTCTTATTTACTCTTGCATATCATCTCTGCATATGAAAAGAAAAATAAAAAGAGTCTTGCATTTCCATAGCATGACATCTCATCTCATCTCATCTGCATACTTTGCATATGCAAAGTGAAAAGCTAGTGGGTTCTGAACCAAGTTATGAGTAGATATTGAGGATGGACTTGATTTGACCTTAATCCACATAATTTCAGAGGAACCTTATAGGAACTGGAGTTAAGATTTCTCAGGTCAAGTGACTTAATTCTTTGAGTCCGCATGTCTATGTTCACATGTCATCTTGATTAGTCTAAGTAGAATATCTCGTGCATACGCAGAATTCTTTTAGATAATGACCTACTTGGACAAGCACTATGCACGTAGCTCTTCATTGATGAGGTGGTGAGGAGGTAGAATCCTTTAGCTTGGAGTAGCACACGGGTGGAAACATCCGTCCTCCTCTAGGGAGGGTAGTGCATCTCAACCTAGTCTGGTGGTGTTGACATCTAAGGACAGGATGCTGTGGGTTGCAATAATGCTTCAAAAGAGGGATAGTCTACTGACTCAAGAGGAAAAACTCCTGATGTACATGCTGCTATTTGACAAAAAAAAATGCAAAAACTCCAAAAAAATCAGACAGGTCCAAGAAAAAAATAAAATACCTGTCGGAGTATGTATACTAGTAAAGAAATGCAGCTGGATGACTTGGCTACACTGGTCAGGCATCCCGGGATAGGTAGTTACACTGGCTACCATCCATTCTCTTCTCCACCCCCTCCTCTTGAGTTGGTCGCACTTGAACTTAGAAGGGAATACCCCGCTCCTCTAGGAAAGAGTTACTGGATCGGGTTATTGAGTTACCTTGTTAGAGGAGGCTGATTCTGAGCCATTTCTGATGTGGAGAGCTATTTTACACTTACACAGTACAAGTAAGAATCATAGTCATCAGAAATATGCGTTTGAGCATTTGTTCTGACCAGACTATTGAGGCGTCTTGAATAGAAGACTAGTGGAACTTGAAGTCTGTTAGGTCTTAAGTGCAGGTCCAAATAAGGTTCCGCCACACAATTAATCCAAAGGTTGAGTCAGGCTCCATTTTTCAACTTTTGTTCATGACCTTGGTTTGGAACCCAAAATCATTTCACTCTTGCATTTCATTTAGTTGCTCGGGGACGAGCAAGGTTTAAGTATAGGGGGTTGATGAATCTGTGATTCATCACTTCAAAAGTCAAAAATAGAGCCTTGTTCCCGAGAAAATAGAGGCATATTTCCCCTTATATCATTCATAACTCATGCAGTTTAGCAGCTCATTTGCATTTAAATAAGAAGCCAAAAATCCCTTGTAAAATACCTATTCACCAAAATAACCTCTTCTCTATAATCTATACTACTTAGTTAATAATATAGGGAAGAATGCCAAAAATCACCCTTGTAAAATAGCTAATAAAGCCTGAGAACCCCTGTACACTAGAATGCACATAAAGTCCTCATGCAAACTCCGATTTAGGTCTACTTACTCTTAGAATACTACACATTAAAAGACCTTTAAAATGAGACTAATTTCTTTGAATTTGGAGCTTGTATGAGAAAGTTGGGTTTTTGGGCCACTTTGTATACTACATATGTATATTTATGTATCCTTCTATTTATGTATCATATTTGACCTCATCTCCGTCTTTGGTCAACATGAAACTTGTAGATCTCATCGAGATCTACAACTTTCATGTTTTGAGTTTCTCCAAATTCGGTCCCCTCTTCTCTCTACACGTGCATCTTATTCCAGCCACTCACAGCAGGCCACGTGGCGCCCTCTGGTTGCGCCACGTGGCCCGCCTCCCATCGCCTCATCCGCCTGCGTCCTCAGCCGTTGGATCTCGCTTCAGATCCAACGGCCCAACCTTTTCCACACACGCCCCTTGCCTGGACCATCCGATCATCTACTGCATTGATCTACGCCGCTCGTTCGCGCCTTCACCAGAGCCCTCCACGTGGCAGCATCTACGCCGCTTGATCAGACCCTCGATCTCTCAATCGCAGCCGCCCTTCTCCCAACGAATCGCGACCGTCTGATCAAATCCATCTCCTCCTCTAAACCGTCCGCTCACGCCTTCGCCAGTGCCCACCACGTGACGCGCTCTCGGCCCATCATCAGCGCCCTCGATCTCATCCTACCCGCCCACCATGCTCTGATCACCACCGTTGGATCCCAAGATCCAACGGTAGAGACCTCGTCTCCTACCTCCAGGCGCCCCTCTCTCCCACGTCCCTTGCCTTGCGGGAGGGGCGCCCCCTTCCTATTCTTGGATGCACGTCAGCCACCCTCTCCCACCGCTGACACCCCCACAACGTCACCCACTCGTCCCTCATCCTCGCCGTCTACCTCACGCTCCACCACTCCCACCAGAGTCGCCCCACGTCGACCACCAACCTCGCCTCGTCGCCAGCCAACCCACCACCTTCACCTTATAAATACGTCACCACCGGCAACGTTCACCCCCATCCGCCACTCCAGAGAGGTTCTTCGAGCTCAGATCGATCCATTGGTGACAGCAATTGGGTGTGTCTTCGAGCGAAGACAAGTTTCTTCTCTGGCGAGATCCACGGCAAGCTCTGCCGTGTCGCAACCTCCCTCCGCGAAGCTGCGCGAGCTCGGGACCCTACCGATCCCTCGAGCGAAGACCTGGAGCTCAAATCTGAGCTCCATTCCCCAGGTAGCCCCCTCCATCATCTTCTGATCTTCTCCTTAATTCTTCCTTTGATTTCTCCTAATTTATTCGCCGTCCACCGTTGTTTTCTCGCTCCACCTTCATTCCTCCGAGCTCCGCGACAGAGCTCCGATCTTCGCACACCCTTCCGTTCCCTCAAACACCGCATCTCGACTTTCCTCGACTCCAGCTCCGCCACCTCGGCGGAGCTCGCTCGCCGGACCACTCACACTCCGCCTTAGGCCTCGCCGTTCACCCTACATACCTCCACGCGCACACACGTGCTTCGGCTATACCCCTAACCCCTTGCAGGTCCTCACTTCTTCACTGGCCGGAGCATCGCCGGAGCCCCCTTCGAGCTTCTTCGCCATTGAGCTTCAGCGCATCTCCACCGCTCCTGAGCCCAACGGAGGCTCCGACGTACGCTCCGCATCTTCCGAGCTACTCGAGAGCATACGAAGAGCTTCATCGACGCCTAGCGACCGAGGCGGAGCAGAGCCAGCTATGCCGGAGCCCCGCCTTCTCCTCCGCAGGTGGCGGAGGACCGTTGGAGACGACGTACAGCCACCGTTCGATCATCTTGATCGAACGGTCCGAATCACGCCACGTCACCCACGACTGGAGCAGCAGAGAGCCATTAGATTCGTCACGATCCAGCGGCTATAGATCAGCCACGTCACCACTTCATCGCGCTCCAGGTGCCGTTGGATCAATCTAGATCCAACGGTCACTAATCGCCCACGTCGCTATCAGCAGGAGCAATCCACAACCGTTGGATCAATCAAAGATCTAACGGACGCAGACACACCACGTCGATATATACCGAGCCTCGGCCCCAAGCCTAGGCTCGGACGACCCGAGGCTAATCCGAGCCGCAGTCCGGACCTCCAGAGAGCCCGAACCTCGCTCCGAGCCTAGGCCGCCCACGTGAGGAGCACGTGCGGCCTGGGTAAATTGCACAGACACCCCTGGAGCTTTCCACAATTGCAAATAGGTCCCTGTGAAGCAGACCCCACGTGAGGAGCACGTGCCCTGTGGAGAATTTGCACAAGAGTCCCCCGCATTATAGGTAATTGCATTTTAGTCCCTGTCTGCATATTTGTTTATTGTAATTTTAATTTCCTGTACTGCATTTACACCCCTGTGTTTGCACGTATCCCTAGATTGCATTTTTCATCATTTTGAAATTCTAAAAATTGCATTTTGTTAAGAATTTTGTCTTGTCTATTGGTACACGTGTCTTATTTTTGTAAGCTCATTTGATTTATTAATGAATTAATTGGTGAACTGTTGACATATTTTGCCCAGTGACACCTTTTGATTTTTAGTTAATTCTCTGTGCTTCCAAAATTAGTCAAAAATTCACAGTAGCTAAAGGACATTATTTTTAACATACCATAAAAATTTCATAACATTTACACGCATATCGAGGCCTAAATAAATTGTTAAGTGATTTTCTTAGATTAATTTTAATTAATTCATTTCACAGTGAAATTAAGTTCTGTTAATTTTCCTAGGTCCCTTATCATTAGAGCCACCTAGGATAATTTTAGTTCTTGGAAAAATTGTGGTTTGATATTTATTAAAAATTAAATACTGAAAATCACTCTGTCTGTTCATTAAATACACAGTAAATTCATTTAGTTTCGAAAAATTCCAAAAAAATTAGTGTAGGTCATTTTCATCACCATTAACCATCGGGCCAATTTTCATAATTTTTGGACTTCATTTGAGTGATTAATTAAATTGGAATGTTAAATTGGCCTGCATTGTCTACATAAGTCTGCATAAAAAATTTAAAAGACCAAAAAAATTACTCCTCGAAAATCACACTTGGATCCTTGCTTAAATTCACCTAAGGAGACAGATGCCTCCCTGAGATCGACCTTGGACTCCACCAAGAAAATAAAATTGCCGCTTAAAATTAACTTCACATTAATCGATAAGTGGTTTTTGATTAACCCCTCGTATCCGACTACAACGGATTACTTTAATTAATTTGGACATTAATTTGACCGAATTAACATAGGGTGCGGGAGCGTTATCAATAGGCTCGAATCAAGAGGACACAATTATAAAAGCAGAACAACATCGAAATTATTGCAGTATAACCTATAGTGACCTACACTATTCAAGGATGCTACAACTTATGTGAAAGGTTGCATTGGCTATTAAAAATTGAGAGGTGCCATTGATTTCAAAGATTCAATGCCACTCAAATTCATCCAAATATCTAATATATTTGATGCTTGGGGTATTGACTTTATGGGTCAATTTCCTAACGGTCAGGGATATGAATACATCATGCTTGTCGTTGATTATTGAGTTGTTGGGTGGATGCTATTCCAACCCAATCCACATATAGTCGTACGATTTGTCGCTTTCTCAAGCACAACATTATCTTGAAGTTTGGAATTCCCAAGATTTTAGTTTTATATGGGGTAGCCATTTCATTTAACAAATAAGTAAATAAACTCGTGAAGGAGTATGACATTGATCATTGTGTCGCATCTCCTCACCACCCACAATCGAATGGCTTAACTGAGTTATCAAATAGGGGGATCAAGACTATTCTGTAGAAACTTGTACATCCGGATAGGAAGAACTGGTGTCAACTCCTTGATTCTGTCCTATAGGCTTAACGAACGGATTACAAAATTCCATTGGGCATCTCTCCTTATCGCCTTGTATAAGGAAATTCATTCCATCTAGTGGTGGAATTATCTCATAAATATATTTGGAAGTGAACATTTGTACCTTGGACTAACAAGAAAGTGGTCAGTCGAAAGATCAATCTAATTAGACTCCTGGAATTCAGAGACTATGCATATGATAACAACCTAATGTATAAGGAGAAAATCAAATGATGGCACGACAAGCATATCAAATGATAGACTTTCGAGCCTGGTCAGAAGGTGTGATTATTCAATGCAAAGTTGAAAATATTCTTGGGCAAATTAAAGAGTAAATGGACTGGGCTGTTGATAAATCCAGATTTATCAACATAATTTAATATATTTATCTATCTTGCTTAAGTAAATCAACAAGATTCAATAACTATTAATACTAATTATTCATTATTGTATTGTAAATAACTACCCAAATTCTGATTTATTAACTATTCCTATTATTGTGTATTATTTTATGTATTTCTTTATCCATTAAAAATCCTATAAAAATTAGAATAATATTGTATATGAATAATCTAACATAAAATAAAATAAAAATACAAAAAATTAAAGAAAAATAAAAGAAAAATGTTTTACATTGTTTTAAATTGTATTTAATTTTTATTTATGTATAGTACCTCTGATCTCTTTGACTTCAACATGAAACTTGTAGATCTCATCGAGATCTACAACTTTTTTGTTTTGAGTTTTTACTAATTCATTTTCCTTTTATTTCTTTTTGATTTATTTCATATTTAATTATTTCTCTCAATTTCTATTGGGCCAAGTGGCGCCTCCACGTCTGCCCACATGGCCGGCCCTCATTGCGCCGATCGTCTATCACCAGGATCGTTGGATCTTGATCCAACGGTCCACAATGCATCGTCAACCTCCTAACTCCCTTCTTCAAACGACGCAACCCTTCCTCGATCACCACCTTCTATGAATTCTTCCAACCTCTACCTACAACCATTTCACCAACTTCGACCACTCTCCGCTTCACCATTCCTTCCTTATCCACGCACGCTCCTTAACTTTCCCTCACTCTCTCTATCTTAGCTGGTGGTAGTGGTTGAAACCACCACCTTTCTTCGCCAACCACCAAACTGCCACCACCTCAAAACACCTTCTCCTCCTCCATCAACCACTATCTGCCACCCTAGGCAAAGCCTCCTAGCCTCCTTCCATCCATCTGTAACAGAGATCGACTGTGAAGAAGAACGATGATGGAGAACGATTGCCGACAAGATCCATGTTGCATCTGACGTGCTACAACTTCTAGCGAGGTTTGCTTGAGTTTCAAGCTTCACCAAGCTTGTTAAGCGAAGATCCAAGAAGCAGACTAGCTTCTTATCAGCCAAGATTCAACCTGACTTTCTTCTCCTTCCTTCTGAAGATTCTCAGGTAAATTCTTTATCTTTTCTTCTTTCAACTGTTTGCCTTTTATTACATATTCAATCTCTCATAGATTCATCAATATGAAACCACACCAACCATCACTTATCATCCATGATCCACACGTACTATCCCATTAGATCTCTTTGCTTCTGCATCTTTCATACTACTCCGATCCATATCCTTCGTCTTCACAAAGAAGGAGCACATGGGGCTTGATCTTTCATGTCCTAAAAGCCCCCCATATCGCCTCACGTTCGCGTCAATTTGTTCGCATGTGTTTCGTATTTTTGTTGTACTAATGCTGCAGGGCAAGTGAGTTCATTAGTCGGAGATCGTGGTGAAGCTCCAATCTTCATCCTCATCTGCAGAAGTGTGTCATCATCAAAGCTATTTGACGGCATTCATGTCTTCCTCAACTTCACTCTGACTTCGCGATAACTTCAGAAAGGTCATTCGACCTTAAGCGACAAAAGAGGAGCAAAGAGAAGGAAGATCGACATTACTGGAGCCCAATCCAAGGTCCGCTACCTACGGAGGAGAGGAAGAACAAGCGAGGAGAAACAACCATTAGATCCCCATTATTGTGCGAGATATGGAGGCCTTTAGAGCGCTACATTGCTATTCCAAAGCACTAGTTCGACCCTGAGGTTCGTGAGACGAACCTACATCCGAACCAGATCCAAAGCACAAGTGATTGCCATGTGGACTGACCCTCTACATCCAAACCTACTCGAGTCACGTGCATCGTGCATGGGAGGCAGAAAAATTACAGCACCGACCCTCTGATTTCTCTTATTTGCAGATAAGCCCTTCTACCTTTTGTGTAAATTACAATTTAAACTCTGTGGTTTATTTTGATTGTAAATTGGTCTAAATTTGTCCTGATTGTAATGAAAACTTATATTTTTATTACAAAGATGTCCCTGGACTTAACTTTGAATATCTTTTTACATATAAATCCAAATGAAGTGTTTTTGGTCTCGTTTGAAAGCTATCTTGATGCTCTTTCTCTTGGCATGATTTATTACAAGTTTTGATTTAAAAATCACATTCAATTCATTCAGTTTCTTACATGCTTAAATTGACTTACAAATGAAAATGAAAAGGTTTTTTTGTGAGGATTTGAACTCAACATTCATACTGAATCCTTGTGACCTTATTTTAGTCGTATCTATATCATTAGGTCAATAATCGAGTTAGTTATTTTTTTAACAACCAAGCATCTGATTGAAATATTAGGATTAATTATTTTGAATGCTTTGGAGACAAAGAGCACTATTTTCCTGATTCATGCCTTAATTATCATTAAATCAATTCAGGGAGTTTCTGTCATTAATGCAAGTTTTCTGTTGTGCCTTTATTTATTGTTATTGTAAAATTTATCTGTTTATGCATCATTGTTTTCATTAAATCTAAATTGCATAAAATGATTTAAAAATCTGTCTCATTTGTGTTTTGTGCATCCGCTCACTATGATCTTCCTATAGATTTCTATATTAGATATTTGGCATTTAAATTTATTCACCTAATTGCTCGTGTCACTGTGTTTGACCTTGGACTTCCCAGTTATATAAATTTAAACCGAAAATCTCATCACTGAGATTCTTCTCGATTCTGCATGATTCGCTAATTGCCCGTGCTACAACGAACCTGATTTATCATATGCATTTAGCAAGTTTTCAGACGGTGCCATTGTTGGGGATGCGACATGTTTTGTGATTAATTTTTAGGTCAAAATATTTATTTAATGATTTCTAGGTTAATTATTTTGAGCCTGTTTTTTTTAAATATTTATTTTCTTCATTTTGTGATATGTCATTATTTCATAATTGACTATTATTATTGTCTTAAGAATTATCTAATCACTTATTTTTTATGGTAGGCTCGTGGAGCCAACGACTTTAGGAAGATCACAGGAGTGAGGAGCTTGGAGTTTCTTGTTGGAGAGTCCTCGAAGCAAGATATTAGACAGAACTAATTTAGTTATTTAAGTCCATTTTATCATGTTGTAATTAATTTGTAACTTAATTGCCTATTTACCATGATTCTCGATTGAGATCTCACGTGTGTAATAAAGGATTGTTAACTTTATTCTTCTTTGTGGAGGTTGTGTCGAGAGTGACTCTCGACTTAAGTGATGTTTTGGATCAAAGCACTACACAAAATAAGACATATCACAGGTCATTTTTGCTTGATATAATTTATAATCTAGGACACACCACGATTTCATAAGATTCACAATTGCAAAAATCTTTGGAGATTCATAGATGCACTACTTAGTCAAAATAAATTGATTTCTTTATTGCTAATAGAACTTCTACTTAGGTGCGGTATTTTCGACTTGCATCATATAGGTAGATTTTTAAATTTAGTCTATACATCCACATAGAGAGTGCTGAGAAGCGTTGTAAGTATCTCTAATCGACTGCATGAATAATTGATTTTCGATTGCATTTTATTTTTTACTTTCTCCCTCAGTTTTTATCAACTTTAGGGAAAATGAAGAGGGATTGTATGTTAGGCGATGCTTGTGGTCACATAATTCAAAGAGATAACCTAATCTCTTAAAATCATGACTGAATTATTGCAAGTTGACCTAATATAATTTGGAATAAAAGTAACCTTGTATTATAGGCAGTAAAACCCTCATTGATTGTAGGTATTTACCTCCAGACAGAGTGGCTGAGGACGTAGCCCCTAAGGAATAGAGCCAAAAATCCTTGGACTTGTGCCCTAAGCGCTTGGACTCACTTTTAGGGTCCTGTTATTATTGCAAGCACTTGCTTCCGACCCTTAGAAGAAGTAGTCTTGTTTTCGTTGGTGTGTTTCGCTGGCTTGAACTTGAACTACCTTAAGAGACTGCGCATGTGAGAATGCATAAGATTGTTTTGAATCACTAAACTAAAATTGTCAAGATAATAAGGCAATCATCCCCGACCTTTAGTGTTGAGTTGGTAAATCAATTCAAAGGGGTTTGTATTAATTACTTTGTTTGAGTAACTCCGTACATTCACATGCATAGTAGTACTAGGATCTTCTGGTATCAAGCATGCTCAATTTTCGTATCTCTTGAAATTTGAAGATGGATAATTGGTCGGATATTTGCTCGTATTTTGCAAGCTTGTCTTCACTAGTCCAACCCCTTCATCTTCTTCTTCTGCAACTGGACTATCCCGGTTTAGAAATAACCCTTGTTTCGAACCGATGTATCATGATCCTTCCTTGGGGGTGGTTACATCCCAAACAATCATTTTTCTTCTTTACTCATCGAGGAAGATCATTGCCTTAGTGAGGTTAATTTGATTTCGTTATCTTCATGTAGATCTCACTCCAATCCTAAGTTTGATGAAGGTGACAAAAATACAATAGAGATGCCTCCTAATAAACAGAATGGGAGGAGGAAGAACGAGAGGACCCAATGCATGAAGTGTTTGCTAGGCTAGTAAAATCTGAACAGAACCAAACACTTATGAGAGCACAACTTGGCTAGTTACAATTGAGGAGAGATGCACCTATGAAAGAATCATACAATCCTGAGCAATTTCAGATGGTTAATTGGTTGAGCCCAACCGAGCCAGAAGTAGAGTATGCGTTGAAGCCATAGTTTCTTAGCATGTTGCCTCATTTTCATGGAATGCACATGAGGAGCCATATGCATTCCTTAGGGACTTTGAGTTAGTTTGTACTAATCTTAGGCATCCTAGGGTTAGCCTAGACTACATTAGGCTTAAACCCCTTCCTTTTGCCTTACATGATAAGGCTAATTATTGGATGAAGAACTCGGGGGTAGTTATAACTACCTTTGTGCAGTTCAATGACCTCTTTCTGAAGAAGTTGTACCCTTTGAGTAGAAATAACTTAATGTGCTCATGCATCATGAGTTTCTCCCAACTTCCCATTGAAGCCTTCTATGATACATGGGAGAGATATCGAATATCTCTTACAAATTTGTCCTTCTCACGGCTTAGAGCCTACCATCCAGGTTCAGCCTGTTTATTACGGTCTACACCTTGAGGTGCAGGGTTGGGTGATTGCTACTTGTGGAGGCAGCTATATTTCACACAGAGCAGACACCGTCTGGAAGGTGTTCGAGCAGATGGTCGAGACGAGTAGAGCACAGACCGCGAACAGAGCTTAGTTAGAGACCCTCATTCCATTGTTATCCAACAGGGGAGTGAAGGCTACAGTGGGTCCTTTTGACATGGGCATTATAGCAGACAAACTTACATTAGTTGAGAGGATCGATAGGCAGATGGATGAGTTGGACATCAACTTTTCAAGACTGCCTAAACAGATGGTAGAGCTTTCTGAGAGGGTATCTAAGATTAGGGTACCTACCGTGACTCAATCTGCAGCTGCAGTATACCATGTTCACCATATTCAGGATCATCAGATGTCAGGGCCATCCTAGCAATGGGTAGACGACCAGCCTCTAGCCCATTCTTACTAGCAACAACCACCTTCTGTCGATACAGTTTCTGAGGTGCCTTCCCATGTGTGGGAGGTAAATGGTGTGTGGTACACTAATGACCCTGCCAAGAAGGGTAGTTCTGGGGACTGTTTCTCCTACCAGCATCCCCATACCTTCTACAACACATCATTTACTCCTACACCTCTTCCAGCACCGCAGGACTCTAGAGCCATTCCTTACCAGGCATCGAAGCATCAACAATAGTACGTCCGTCAGCATACGTACTAGTCGAGCCAGCATGGCCAGCATGTCAAGCATCACACCCAACAACAACAATCCCATGCCATCAGGGCCAATCTTCACGTTCTTCTTTGCCTTATTCTTCACATCAACAACATTCATCTTCATGTCCCATTTATTTTTAGAGGCAGATTCTTAAGGACTTGCGTTCCTATAGGAATGAGGTACATGATTTGAAGGTTGATCTCAACCATCTTTCCCGTTTGCATGATGAGCGCACTGCACCTACTAGATCCATTCCCGCCTAGGTTCAGGCTAATCCCGATAGCCTGAACAAGACTCAACAACATCATAGTTTCATCAGGTATACTACTCAGATTCTCACAAATCTGAGAATGATATCTTTCCATTTGATTGTGTTAATCATATGTCTCTCAGGAGCAGACGAACCGTAGTCGTACCTCATCTTTCAAGGGATACATAGATGACCGACTCTGAGGCTCAACCTGAGGAGACTTCTAAGGATGATGAAGCCAGGCATCTTCACAGAGAGAATCACCATAGTGCAGAGACTTCCAAGATAAGAATGAGGAGTACGAGAGTAGCACAACATGCATCAGATTCAGAGTCTACGGAGGACCTTGCACCTTTGATTGAGGAGAATGCACATTCAGTAGGCATTTCCCAACCTGTAGTAGATGATTTAGTTGTTATTCCAAATGTAGAAGATTCGATTGTGAAAAATGCAGTTTCTATAGATAATAAAGTGCATGTTTCTGTTTATGA
The DNA here is from genome assembly GCA_037367405.1 of Ottelia alismoides. Classification (NCBI taxonomy): domain Eukaryota; kingdom Viridiplantae; phylum Streptophyta; class Magnoliopsida; order Alismatales; family Hydrocharitaceae; genus Ottelia; species Ottelia alismoides. The sequence continues at coordinate 322,759 of JAZKJV010004294.1, read as the reverse complement.
TTGTGAGTCTTCACATTCTTTATCTATCCCTTTCCCTCGTAATCTTACGGGGGAGAGTGCATCATCAATAAGATTCAAAAATATGATCATAAAATAACACGATTTTGTAGATATACCATTATGGTTAAGTACCATTTGATAAGTATGTGGCCAGTTATCCTACTTTTCAGAAATATTTGAAGGTGAGATGCACACCTAGCAGAGTTAGAAGGAAGAAACCAAACAGTTATGTCAAGGCACATGTTCTCTCGGTTTCCACTACATTTTGTCTCAAGAACCAACATTCAAAAGAAGAAGAAAGATTTAGGCGCACATTATTTGGTAAGTCATATCGAGGACATAGCGTTTGCACGCACTCTCCTAGATAATGGCTCTTCGATCAACTTGTTACCTTATGTCTTATATGAGAAAATGAAGTTGGTACCATTACGTAGATCTAGAGCTTTACTTCAGTTTACAGATAAGTCAATGACAAAGTCTAAGGGTGATATTAAGTATGTCATTATCTCGATTGAGGGACAAGACTACAGAGTGTACTTCACTGTCCTTGACATGAACATCCCCAATAGAATCACAGATTATCCTTAGACGGCCTTTTCTTAGAACCACTGGAGCTTCATTCGATTATCAGACACGGGTGATGAAGTTCTGTTCTCCAGATGGATAAGTGGAACTATAGATGAAGCAGACGAAATGGCAGTGGCCTGATTCAGAGTCTAACACATATTTCTCTTCATTTTCAGAGGCAAACCGCGATGTAGTTAGCACAATTGGGATTTGGAGTCAGAATCCGACAGTATAGAGCAAGACCCTCTAATCTGGAATGGACATTTTATATAGTGCAGTTGTTGATACAATGCTTGAGTTCTTGAGTTCTACATCACCCTATTCCCTTGGTGATTTAGAAGTCCCTTTGGACTTATCAGTTCCTTCTCCTTTGGAACAATCAAGGGAATTAGATGATGAGTCAAACATAGCTTTGGCTGTACTACCGTGTTTCTTTGGTGATCCGAGTTCTTATTCTTCAATTCAGTCGGTGGACAATATTACAGAGGATTTATCTCCACTATGCTGCACAAATCCAGATTCAGTGGAAGTTCAACCAGATGTTCTTGATGATTCCTCTTTACCAGAGTTGAAGCCTCTACCTCTTACACTTGAGTATTCCTTTCTTGCAGGATCAAAGAACAAGTTTCCTGTCATTATTAGCTCTAGGTTGATTATAGAGAAGGAGAATATTTTGTTAGAAGTGTTCGAAAAGTATCACAAGGCTATGATATGGAAGGTGTCGAATCTCATGGATATAAATCCCTCACTCTGTTCACACTATATTTGTGTTGAGGATAATGCTAAACCTTCCCATGAGTTCCATAGGAGACTTAATCCAAATCTACGGGAAGTGGTTAAGAAAGAGATAGAGAAGTGGTAAGGAGAGGGTTTTATCTACCCAATCTCTGACTCCAAATGGGCATCCCCTTTACATGTTGTCCCGAAGAAGTCAGGAATTCAGCTGATCACCAATGAGGAGGGAGTTGAGATTGTGACACGAGTACCCACGTCGTGGCACGTCTGTGTCGATTACATATGCCTGAATGCCTCGACCAAGAAACATCACTTTCCCCTACCTTTTATTGATCAGATTTTGGAGAGATTAGTGAGAAAAGAGTTCTTCTGTTTTCTTGATGGGTACTCTGGTTACAATCAAGTAGCCATCACCCCTAAGGACCAGGAAGCTACCACTTTTACATGTCCTTTCGATACGTAGGAATTCAGGCGTACGCCTTTTGGTCTATGCAATGCCCCAAGTACTTTTAAGCGATGCATGATTGTCGTGTTTGCTGAGATGGTTGGGGATGTCCTGGAGGTCTTCATGGATGACTTCTTGGTCAATGGTGATTCATTCGATTGTTATTTAACACATTTGAACCGAGTCCTTCAGAGGTGTAGAGAGGTGAATCTGGTACTCTCCTGGGAAAAAGTCATTTTACGGTTAAGGAGGGTATCGTGTTGGGGCACATCATCTCCAAGAAGGGATTGGAGGTTGACCTACCAAGGTGGATGTGATCAAAAACTTGATCCACCAACCAACATCAAGTCAGTGAGGTCATTTCTGGGGTACATTGTATTTTATAGATAATTTATTCAAGATTTTTCTAAGATTGCTCGACCCTTGACTGAGCTCTTAGGAAAGTACACTGAGTTCTTTGTAGATTACAAGTGTCTTGAGGCCTTTGAGTTCCTTATGAAGAAGATCTGTGACTCACCGATTTTGCAGGCTCCTGATTAGTCTCTTCCCTTTGAGATCATGACTGATGCTTCGAATTTTGCTATAAAAGCAGTATTGGGGCAGCGACGATATCGGATTCCGTCCACTATTCACTACGTAAGAAAAGTTTTGGACCCAGCATCGAGAAATTACACTGTGATCGAAAAAGAGATGCTTGCTGTAGTCTGGGCTTAAGAGAAGTTTAGGTTTGTGATTCTTAACACTAAAGTGATGGTGTATACCGATCATTCGGCTATTAGATATCTCATGGAAAAGAAGGACGAGAAGGCCTGTCTTCTTAGGTGGATATTGTTACTCCTGGAGTTTGATTTAGAAATTAAGGATAAAGCTGGAGTCAAGAATGTAGTGTCTGATCATCTTTCGAGGATTGAGATAAATGATTCTCCTGATTCTGAGCCTATTAGAGAAACCTTTCCAGATGAGCCGATTTGTCTTGTTGACTCACTCCCATGGTATCCCAATATGGTGAACTACTTTGTCTCCAAGCAAGTTCCCCATGGTTAGACTAGGAGTAGTATAGACCGACTTAAGACGGATTCAAAGAAATACCATTGGGAGGATCCGTTCCTTTTCTTCGAGGGGACCAGATTGTGTCTGGAGGAGGTGTATTCCTCAGGAGGAATACTAGAGTGTCCTCACGTATTGTCATTTACTTGAGGCTGGAGGACACTATTCAGGAAAGAGAGCCGCTCACAAGGTGTTACAATGTGGGTTTTTTTGGCCGACCTTGTTTAAAGATGCCATTGATTTTGTATGATCGTGTCCTGTTTGCCAGAGGATAGGAGGGACTGTTGGTTCTAGAGATGAGATGCCCATGCAACCTGTGATTTTTTGTCATGTTTTTGACGCTTGGGTCATAGATTTCATGGGTCCCTTCCCTAATAGACAAGATTTTGAGTACATCTTGTTAACGGTGGATTATTTATCGAGATGAGTGGAGGCTATTCCAGCCCGAGCCATAGACAATATGACCGTCTGCAAGTTCGTAAAGGATCATATTATTTTACGATTAGGGGCTCCTAGAGTTTTATATCTGATGGGGGTAGTCATTTTGTGAATAGACCGATGAAATCTTTAGCAAAGGACTATGGATTTGAGCATAGAGTAACTAGTCCTTACCACCCATAATTGAACGTCATGGCAGATGTCTCAAATATGGAGATGAAGAGCATTCTTCATAAGCTAGTCCATCCTGATAGAAAGAACTGATCTTAGTTGTTAGACCAAGTTTTGTGGGCTTCTAAGACGACCAATAAGATACCTCTTGGCACTTAACCTTTTAGGATGATACATGACAAGCCATGCCATTTGCCCATTGAATTAGTTCACAAATCTGAATGTACAATAAAGAAAATCAATTGGAGTTGTCACTTAGGGAAGTTATTTAGAGACCTTGATCCAAACGAGTTAGTAGAAATCTCCATCAGAGCATATGGCAACAACTTGATCTATAAGGACAAAGTTAAGAAGTGGCATGAGGCGCATATTAAATGCAAGAACTTTGTCCCGAGACAAAAGGTATGGTTATTTAATGCAAAGTTAAATATTTTCATGAAAAACTTAAATCAAAGTGGATGGGTTCTTTCATGATAAAGGCAGTGCATGGAAGTAATAGTGTAGAGATTTTAGAGCTTTCAAAGAATGCACCTTCCTTTGAGGTTAAAAGACAATTACTTAAGGATTTTGTGGACTCTAAGGAAAGATTAACTTCTGTTGAGATGATTGACTTCATACCTAGTGATTCAATTTCAGATTTCTGACAACCGTCCCCGCACCCTTAGTTAATTCGAGCAAATTAATTGTCCAAATTATTTAGATGTCGTTCGTTGCAGTCGGATACGAGGGGATAATCAAAAACCACTTAAATCAGATTTGAGTCAATTTCAAGCGGTGATTGTTTTTTACTTGGTGAAGTCCAAGGTCGAACTCAGGGAGGCATCTGTCTCCTTAGGTGGATTTTAGCAAATTTCAAGTGTTGGATTTTCAAGAAGTCTTTTTTTTGTTCTTTTTTTTAATTTCTATGCAAGACACATGCAAAATTAGGCCAACGTACAAGTTAAATCAGAAATATGAGTAAATTAATTCCAAAAATTATGAAACTTGGCCAGATTATGAAATGGGATGAACTTAAGCTACCTTAATTTTTTTAGAATTTTCTGATGCACGGATAATAAAATATGCAGACTTTAGTGAAAATGACTAAACCAATTTTAATAATTACCAAACAATGATATTTCTCAGAAACGAAATTAATACAAATAGATCTAATTAAGAGCTATCCAAATCAATTTGAATTTCTTTAAAATACTTCACGATTGATTAACTAAAAATCGATTAAGGTTTTCACTAAATAATTTTTCTATGACAAACTTCACGTGAAAATGTTGTGAATTTTGAATATGTTGTAGCATAAACTTAGATCTACCAACTACGATTTTTTGGAGATTTTTCGATAAGCAGACAATGCGTAATAAATTAAACAATCAAAATGGGCAAAATATTGCAATTTTCCACCAAATTAATTTCAATAAATACTCTGCAAATCAGAAAAATACAAATAAATGATAAGATGATAGAACAAGAAGTATACTACACAATGCAACTTTCAGAATTAAAAATTGATGACAAAATGAAGACAAAATAAATATGCAAATGCAGGGGTATGAATGCAATACAGGGAAAAAAATATGAACTGAAATGGAGAACATGGACTTGCATGCAATAAGAAGAAACTTGAAATTTTTTTAAGAACTTGCAAAGGGGTGCAAGTGTCCCCTTTTCAAATTCCCCTTTTGTTTATTGTGCGATAGAGCTCCTCTGTTTTTGCATGCAAAACAGAGGATGGAGATGGAGGAGGACCTTCTTCACACGCACGAACGGGAGATGGAGGGGGCGGCTGGGGTCCTTCTTGAGTGGTCACGGCGCACGGGGCGGCGCGAGGAGGTGGCGGCGACGGCCACCCACGCGAGGGAGACACATGCGTCCAGGTGACGTGGAGGAGGCAGGCACCCGCGCTCGGTCGCGCGAGGCACTGGAGCTGGCAGCCCGCGCGGCCGCGAGGGGGGCGGCCGGCCGGGCGTCGGTCGTTGGAGGGCGGTGGCAGTTGGAGCTGGGCGTGGCCATGGTAGCCGCGCGGAGGTGCACGCTGGGGCGTGGAGCTGGTGGCGGTGCGGCGGCCACCCACGCGAGGGAGACACGTGCGTCCAGGTGACGTGGAGGCAGGCAGGCACCCGCGCTCGGTCGCGCGAGGCACTAGAGCTGGCAGCCCGCACGACCGCGAGGGGGGTGGCTGGAGTGGCCACGTGGGGAGGCGGAGGCCGCAGGTGCGCGCGACGGCTGGTGGCCAGAGGACGGAGGGCTCGTGCACGCCGCACGGCCGAGGGGCGTGAGGAGCACAGCGGGCGGAGGGCAGCTGGGCGCTTCTTCAAACCGTGCGCGTAGCTGGTGGAGCGAGTGGCGCGTGGAGGACGGCTGCAAGGGGCGGCCGCACTTGGACAGCTGGGCTGCGGGGTCGCGGTGGAGGCGAGCAAGGCGCAGCCAGGGGCACTGCAGGCACGACCGAGGCGGCTGCGTCGAGGGGACTAAGGCTTGGGGTTCAGCCCGTCCAAGGCTCTGGCGAATGGAGCTCGTTGGCCGACACACGACCAAGGGTCGTCGGAGCAGAACCGGCAGCGTGGCGATGGCGGAGGTGGCGTAACCGAAGATGAGCAACGTGGAGGGTGGAGGGGAGGAAGAAGAAGCAGGGGAGATTCACCACCTCCCCTGTCTCTCATGCATTTGTTTAAGTGGGCGTAAATAATCGATTAATCGGTTGATCAAAATTCGCCGAAAAATTCAAGAAAAATCACCGTAGCGTTCGCAACGTGTGATTTATCCGTTGATGTGCGATTGATTTTGCGAATTGATGCGCGGATGTGAGTGAATCAAGAAGAGAGAGAATGGGTGTTTAATGGGGAAGAAGAAGAGAATGTTACCTGGAGGGATGGACGGATGCCTGTGAAGGAGCTCGATGATGAGCTCCTGTCTTCGCTCGATGCAGCGGCGATGCAGAGCTCGAGCAACTCGAGAAGGAGCTGCGGCAAGGGAAGATCCCTTGGATCTCGCCTGAAGCGCAAAGGTCGTCGTCGACTCAAGCTCCACACACGGAGCTGTCACCAAGAGGGAGGAGCGAGCTGGGCCTATACTTCTCTAGAATGGCGGATGGGTATGAATGGAGGGGTAGAGGAGATTATAAAGAGGAGAAGGTGGAGGTTGGAGAGGGCATGGAGATAGTGGGAGAGATGGAAGAAGGAGTGGGGAAGATGGGATGGAATGGGAGGTGTCGATGAGGCCTCTCCCTTAAGTTAAGGGAGAGTGGGGAGGAATGGGTAGAGAAGAGAGAGAGGATGCCACTTGGCACTCTAGAATGCGGCCATGTGGCTTTTATTTAATTAGTAACCAAAAACCAAGGGATTGACATGTGGCGGCTTCCGGAGCCACCACGTGTCGCTCTCAGAAAAATCCAAAGCTAAATAGAAAGAAAAATAAAAAAGACATAATAAAAGGGTTTAAATCAAAAAGTGGTCAACATGAAAATTACTCATCTAGACAAGATCTACAACTTTCGTGATGGTCCGAAAAACAAACGAGATCATCTGTACAAACTGTATTTTTGGGCGGTATCTTATAGGTATAAAATACCGCATTTTTCTTTTGTAATTTTTTTGTCATTTTTAATTAAGAGAAAAATTAAAATAAAAATAGAGAAATATGAGAAGAATATTTACAACTTAATCTATTTTTTTTAGATTTTTAATAATGAAGAAAATAAAATGATAAAATACAGGGGGTAAAATGGTCATTTTGTACAATGTACAAAAGGGGCCCAAAACCCAAGTTTTGCATACGAGCTCCGATTTTAATGAAATTGGTCTTGTTTCGAAGGTCTTGGAATGTATATTACTTTAAAAGTGAGTAGACCTAATTCGGAAGCTGTATGAGAGAGACATGCACATTTTAAGGTCTAAGGTCTCCAATTGGGTTTGGGGTTTTATTGGGTAATTTTACAAGTTGGTATTTTTTAGATATTTTTTCTTTATTAGTGTTAGTCATATATACACTATAGAGTTGGTTTTAGTGGCTTTGTAGTTAGTATAAAATATATACAAATAAGGTATTTTATCTAATATACAGGTGGATATTTACAAGGGGAATTGGCTTCTTATTTAATGCAAATAAGAATGCTAAAATGCAGATATTATACTTGCATGCATGAATGTTATTTATGCAATATAAGTGGAAATATGCAGCCAGTTACTCGAGAACAAAGCTCTATTTTCAACTTTTAGAGTGATGAATCACAGATTCATCAACCCCCTATACTTAAACCTTGCTCGTCCCCGAGCAACTAAATGAAATGCAAGAGTGAAATGATTTTGGGTTCCATACCAAGGTCATGAACAAAAGTTGAAAATGGAGATTGACTCGACCTTTGGATTAATTGTGTGGCGGAACCTTATTGGGACCTGAACTTAAGACCTAACAGACTTCAAGTTCCACAAGTCTTCTATTCAAGACGCCTCAACAGTCAGGTCAGAACAAATCCTCAGACGTAAATTTCTGATGACTATGATTCTTACTTGTACTGTGTAAGTGAAATGTAACTCTCCACATCAGAAATGGCTCGGAACCAACCTCCTCTAACAAGGTAACTCAATAACCCGGTCCAGTAACTCTTTCCTCGAGGAGCGGGGTATTCCCTTCTAAGTTCAAGTGCGACCAACTCAAGAGGAGGGGGTAGAGAAAAGAATGGACGGTAGCCAGTGTAGCTACCTATCCCGGGATGCCTGACCGGTGTAGCCAAGTCATCCAGCTGCATTTTCTTTGCTAATATACATACTCCGACATGTATTATTTTTTTCACTTGGACCTGTCTGATTTTTTTGGAGTTCTAGCATTTTTTCTTTTTTTTCTTTCTCTTTTTTTTGGAACTATATACAAGGTGCAACCTGTACATCAGGAGTTTTTCCTCTTGAGCCAGTAGACTATCCCTCTTTTGAAGCATTATTGCAACCCACAGCATCCCGTCCTTAGATGTCAACACCACCAGACTAGGTTGAGATGCACTACCCTCCCTAGAGGAGGACGGATGTTTCCACCCGTGCGCTACTCCAAGCTAAAGGATTCTACCTCCTCACCACCTCATCAATGAAGAGCTACGTGCATTGTGCTTGTCCAAGTTAGGTCATTATCTAAAAGAATCCTGCGTATGCACGAGATATTCTACTTAGACTAATCAAGATGACATGTGAACATAGACTTGCGGACTTAAAGAATTAAGTCACTTGACCTGATTCTTATTCTTATATATTTCCTTTGACTTTGATTCTTTTTCCTACCTACACTTAGGCTATTCTTAGCCTACGTATAAGGGAAACTCCCTCTTACTCATTCTTTATTCATATACACTTCTGTTCATTCTTTGGTCTCCTTTATGTTTATTTCTTGTTCTCTACTTAGGTTTTTATAAACCTAAGTATGGGGGGGATCCACTTGTATTTTTTCTGTTAATTAATTATTCATTTCTTTCTCATTCCTACACTTGTTTTATTCTGGTCATCAGTTCTTATATGTTCTTTTATACTTAGTTGAGCTATGGCGTCATATCACTTTGTGTTATGAGGACATAACAAAAGCTAAGTATAGGGGGTCTACCGTGTATATTACATATATACTTCAGCCGTAGCTCATATTTTTAAAACTTTTTAAACTATTGGGGCTATGGGTATCGTATTAAATTCTTGGAACTGATGTTGCAAAAACGTTTTCAAAATTCTTTTCAAAAGCTAAGGGTGTGCGGGTCTTAACTTAACTCTTGTAAATATTTCTAACTAATAATTAATTCTGTTATGTCTCTCCAGCATCCTTCATTGCTTCATGTTCTCGAGAGGTTGTGAAGGTTTACTAAACCGTCTGGTTCTTAGTCTATATAAGGTTTTCTTGATTTAGAGTTTTTCAAAGTTCAACATGGAGGAAAGTCTTGATTTTAACTCGATATTTTGGAAGATCAAGTCAATTAAGAGTTCACTAAAAGGAGTGATGTCGATCAAGGAAGATGATTTATTGATAAAGGAATTAGATATGGATGTACCAATACCTTTTCTTGAGGATATTGAGTTCTTGAATTGTCATCCTTCTTGTAAGTTGGGTCATCCTTGTGTGTCTAGTTTTTCTCTTTTAAGGAAAACCTAGAAGTCTATTGCAGGATTCAAGGGTTTGATTTGTCTTCCCTTGATTTTGAAAATCTTTGAGGCTTCCCACATAGATATGGACAACACTTTTGAGGAAGAATGGCATCATTCTAGAAGATTCCGATTTCAAGTCGATGAGGATCTTTCCTATTCAGATTCTAAAGTGTTCTCTGTGAGGAAGAAACAAATAAAGCATAAGGCAACCTGTGATTTCAAACTTCGAAGATTCATTCTTGATTTTTAAGGAGCTGATGTTTGTAGTGTAGTGTTGGGTATCCTAGTGTTGTTCTTTGTGTTGTCACATTGTTGTTCTGTCAAGGGTACCTATTATTTTGTTCTTATCTCAATAAAACTGATATTATCTTTAATTCCTTTGTGAATAACTAACTTATTAACTTATTAGTTGGTGTTTATTTCTAATACTTTCACTATACACTCAAGGCTTGAGAAGATCTTTAACACTTGGTTTAATGAGTTCTTGAACTTAAAGTTATCTTGTCTTAATCATTAGGGTCTTGGACTTAAAAATTCAACCTTCTCTAGTTAGAGGATATGTGTGCTATATTGCATACTTAATCTCCCTTAAAAGAATTTGACTATCACATCACATGCACGGCTACATTCATGATTGAGATGAGTCGAGGTATCACTTGAGGGACTGGGATTTGAAGCTTGAGTTTGGACTTGATTTCTATGATGCTCGAGGATGGGATAAGATTAATGATGGCTTCACGAAACCTGAGTGTCAGCAACTTAGCCAGTATGGTACATGTCTTCATACTATCTCTTGACTTTGACCTAAAGTGCTAGGGTACAAAATTATATTAATAAGTAATCAGTGTGCACCAATCCTTGGTAAAAGTAGTGGAGCTAGCCAAAAGAAGGGAAATTCCCTCACAAAAATTGAAAACAATGACGAAAATAACGAGAAGCTCACATTATAAAGTTACATCATATTAGCTTACAATTAAGGCGAGTGCTCCCAACCTTTTAAGTGTCCATTTGGACCAAATCATTAGGCTTTTATAACTCGGGCTAGTACCTCAAAAAGGGCTACGCATCGTTAGTGATACAAGTCTGGGTACAAGTATATTAGATACTTAAAGAATATGTACCCCGGTGTACTCCTAGGAAAACAAGTGCAGACGACTCAAATTTCTCTTTGACGGACACACTGATTAGCAAAATAAAAGTGAAAATTGTGTTTAATATTGACACTTGAGAGAACCCTATTCCAATGAGAGGAAGAGAAAATAATTACACATCCTATATCCTCCATAATATGTCCTTCCATCTTCGCCTTTAAAGTTTTACGAACTAAAAGTATGGTGGATTGAGAAAAGACTAGATTTATTCCCTAGATTTGAGGGTCGGGTCCTTACGAGAGCTTCCAAAATTGGAACTTTTAGTGAAATCTTGATTCTACTCTTGTAGATGCAGTCAACACTAAGTCATATTTCTTATCTATATGTACATTGAGAGTCTGACAATTAGAGGAGTTTAATTCTTTTTGATTAATACTTGGATTAACTTAAAGTTTTAGGAGTTCTAAAGCCTATTGTTCTAGGTCAATTCGAGCCTTGTATACTCACTTGCACAAATCATGGATCTCACTAATTAAGCTAACTCTATAACTAATTCTTTATTTATTAGCTCGAGGACGAGCTTAACATAAGTATAGGGGGTGATAAATCCCACATTTATCAACATAATTTAATATATTTATCTCCCTTGCTTAAGTAAATCGACAAGATTCAATAACTATTAGCACTAATTACTCATTATTGTGTTGTAAATAAATAACCCTAATTCTACTTTATTAACTAATCCTATTATTGTGTATTATTTTATGTATTTATTTATCCATTAAAAATCCAATAAAATTAGAATAATACTGTATTTAAATAATCTAACATAAAATAAAATAAAAATACAAAAAAATTAATAAAATAAAAATAAAAGAAAAATGTTTTACATTGTTTTAAATTATATTTAATTTTTATTTATGTATAGATGAGATCTGATCTCTTTGACTTCTACATGAAAGTTGTAATCTCATCAAGATCTACAACTTTTATGTTTTGAGTTTTTACTAATTCGTTTTCTTTTTATTTCTTTTCATTTATTTCGTATTTAATTATTTCTCTCAATTTCTATTGGGCCACGTAGCGCCTCCACGGCTGCCCACGTGGCCGGCCCTCATTGCACCGATCGCCTATCACCAAAGCCATTGGATCTTAACCCAACGATCCAAATTGCATCGTCAACCTCCTAACTCCCTTCTTCGAACTACTCAACCTTTCGTCGATTACCACCTTCTCCGAATTCTTCCAACCTCTACCTACAAACATTTTACCAACTTCCACCACTCCCCGCTTCACTATTCCTTCCTTATCCATGCTTGATCCTTAGCTTCCCCTCACTCTCTCTATCTTAGCCAGTAGTGGTGGTTGAAACCACCACCTTTCTTCAATAACCACCAAACTGCCACGACGTCAAAACAGCTTCTCCTCCTCCATCAACCGCTATCTGCCACTCTAGGAGAAGCCTCCTAGCCTCCTTCAGTCCATCTGTGATACATATCAACTGAGAAGAAGAGAGATGATGAAGAATGATTGCCGGTGAGATCCAAAAGCCCCCCATATCGCCTCACATTCACGCCAATTTGTTCGCATGTGTTTCGTATTTTAATTATACTATCGATGCAGACAAGTGAGTTCATTGGTCGGAGATCGTGGTGAAGCTTTGATCTTCATCTTCATCTGCAGAAGTGAGTCATCTCTAAAGCTATTTGATGACCTTCACATCTTCCTCAATTTCACTCTGACTTCGCGACAGCTTCAGGAGCGACAACAGAGGAGCAAAGTGGAGGAAGAGCGACATAGTTGGAGACCTGTCCTAGCACACACCGCCTGTGAAGGAGAGGAAGAACACGCGAGGAGCAACAACCGTTAGATCCTCGTTATTGGGTGAGATCTGGCGACCTTTAGAGCGCCGTGTTGCTCTTCCAACGCACCGGTTCGACCCTGAGGTTTGTGAGACGAACCTACATCCAAACCAGATCCAAATCACTAGCGATTGCCACGTGCCCTCTACATCCAAACCTACTCGAGTCATGTGCATCGTGCATGGGAGGCGGAAAAATTGCAGTACCGACCCTCTGTTTTCTCTTATTTGTAGATAAGCCTTTTTGCCTTTTGTGTAAATTATAGTTTAGCCCTTACGTTTATTTTTATTGCAAATAGGTCCGAATTGGTCCTGATTTGTATTAAAAACTTGCATTTTTATTGCAAAAATGCCCCTGGATTAAACTCTTAATATCTTTTTTCATATAAATAGAATTGAAGTGATTTTGGTCTTGTTTGAAAGCTATCTTGATGCTTTTTGTCTTCGAGTGATTTATTGCAATTTTTTTGATTTAAAAGAACAACTTCAATTTGTTCCTTTTCTTACGTGCTTAAATTGACTTATAAATGAAAATGAAAAAGTTTTTTTTGTGAGGATTTGAACTCAACATTCATACTGAATCATAGTGGCCTTATTTTAGTTGTTAGTATCATTGTCATTAAGTCAATAATCGATTTAGTTATTTGTTAAATAACCATGCATCTGGTTAAAATCTTAGGATTCATTATTTTGAATGCTTTGGAAACATAGATCATCATTTGTTTGATTCATGCTTTAATTATCGTTGAATCTATTCAGGGAGTTTCTGTGATTAATGCAAGTTTTTTGTTGTGCATTTCTTTATTGTTATTATGCAAATTATCTATTTATGCATCATTTTTTTTTCATTAAATCTAAATTGCAATAAAATGATTTAAAAATCTGTCTCATTTGTGTTTTGTGCATTTGCTCACTATGATCATCCTATAGATTGCTATATTAGATATTTGACACTCAAATTTATTCACCTAATTGCTCGTATCCTATGTTTAATCATGGACTTCCCAGGTATATAAATTTAAACCAACAATCTTGTCACTGAGATTCTTCTCGGTTCTGCATGATTCTCTAATTGCCCGTGCTACAACGAGCTTGATTTATAACATGCATTTAGCGAGTTTTCAGTCGTTTCTAGTGAAGACTGTGTGTGACAATGGTAGCATTGTCATATCTGAGTTATCATTTGACGCACAACTGTTTGTAGTCAATGAATAGTTGTTGAAGCCATATTTAGAGAATTATAAATTCCTATTCATTGTTGATTCAATAGATGTGGCATTTGAAGAAGATCTCCCAGTATCGACGGAAGGTTCAGACAATGTGCTGACCAAACATATTTTTTTTCTTGATTGTTCTTTTTCATTCTTTTTCAAATTCTTTCATTCTCCCATTTTGTTCATTCATCCCTTTCGTAAGTGTTATACTTTGGATGACTAGATCCATAGTATATGGGGGGTCAATACATTGTTTTCTTTTATAGTTCCCTCACTTGTCTTCTAACTTGTTGGTATTATGTTCTATACTTAAGGATATTTATCCTAAGTATAGGGTTAGACAAGACAATCTGTTGATTTCATAAATCCTAATCCTCAATCATCCCTGCTTAGTGTATAGTGTTCTATACTGAGGATTATTTGATCCTAAGTATAGGGGGGACGATCGACTTCTTTTTCTGTTATTTAGTCGTTGTAGTGTAGATTTCTTCTATACTTAGCACGAGTTATGTCTTTCTTTATTTCTCCTTGGTCACTATGAGGACATAGTTTGACATAAGTATGGGGGGGGGGGGTTTGTATATATGGTATATATACGTTAGCCATAATTCATACTTTCTTGCATTTTCAATGGCTATAATATACTTTGGGTAATGGCATACAATAAGAAGATTGAAAAACTCTTGTAAATATGTGTAAAAGTTTTTGAAAAAATTCTAAAAATCGGTTTGAAAATGATTTGCGAATTATTTTCAAAAATGGTTGTAAAATGTTTGAAAAATCTTTTGAAAACCTTTGAAAAATCTTTGTAAAATGTTTTCAAACCTTCAAAAAAGATTCTTTTGTAAATGTTTATAAAAAGAATATAAAAATTGTTCGTAAAAATGTTTGTTAAATTGATTATAAAATTCTTTGCAAAAAAAAGTTTTCAAAAATATTTGTAAAATGTTTGCAAAAATGTTTTCAAATATTTTTAAAATCTTATACATAATATAATTGCAATTTATACAAATAAGTTTCTTGTGTAAATAAAACCATGTATAAAACTTATATGTATTTGCATAAATTCCTTTGTCAATATGTACATTGTCCTTGCGAGTACTTATTAATATATTTAATTCACTAATCCCTTTAAAAATACCTAAAAATTGAAAAAAAAACTTTTAAAACGTACAAAAATTTTCAAAATATTTCTAAAATTTCCTAAAAAGTTCAAAAACCATAAAATGCATTTCACAAAAATATCTTTGCATTTGCATTCGTATTTTTCAAAATGATTTTGAGAATTGAACTAATCTGGAATAAAACATGAAGATTGGAGCTAGGTTATGACCTTAATCCACTTAGTTTCACAAGAACTTGAATTAAAACTTTTCATGTTATAGTGACTTAGTTCTTTGAGTCCACTAGACCGTGTTCACATGTCATCTTGACTAGTCTAAGTAGAATATTTCTTGACACATGCACGATCCTTGTTGATAGTGACCTAACTTAGATAAGCACTATACACTTAGCTCAACTTAGATGAGGTGATGAGGGGTAGAATTCTTTAGCTTGAGAAGCACACTTGTGGAAACATATGCCGCCCCAACAGAAGGTCAGTGCACCCCAACCCGATCTAGTGGCATGGGCGTCTAATGATAGGATATTGTGGGTTGCAGTAAAGCTTCAAAAGAAGGATAGTCTACTAGCTCAAGAATAAAAAACTCCTTATGCAAATTCTATTATATATATTTCAAAAAATGCATAAATAAAAACTCCAAAAAAGTTAGACGGGCAAAAAGTCAATGAGAAATTATTCCCGTCAGAGTCGTGTATCAATAGGCAATGTATTATGCTTCAAAGTCAAAGTTACAAGGTTTCCTGCAAGTGGAGACTTGGCCACACTGGCCAAGCTCCGAAGGACATATGGCTACACTGGTCACAATCCATTCTTCTCTCTCTACCCCCTCTTCTTGAGCTAGTTGCACTTGAACTTAGAAGAAAATACCCCGCTCCTCGAGGAAAGAGTATCTATATTGAGGAATTAGGTTACATTGCTGAGGAAGATTGCTTCTTTACCACTTAAAATGTAGAGAGCTACATTTCACATACACTGTACAAGTAAGACACATAATTATAAGAGTTTGCCTATGAAAAGGCTTATTCTGAAATCACTATTGAGGTGAACTGAAAAGAGGCTTGTGGAACTTGAGGGCAGCTAAGTTTTAAATCATATTCCCAATAAGGTTCCAACAAACTAACAATCCAAAGATCTTGCCGAGCTCTAAACTTTGATTTATGAAGATAAGTTTAAAAATCATAATCTTTCTAAGTTCTTTATTTTTTCTTTCATAACTAATTCTCCTAATAAGTGTTTGTTAGGGATTAGCAAGCTAAGTATAGGGGGTGATGAATAGCCATTCATTTACCTTTATTCTTCCATTTTGGTTTTGGCTTTCCCTAGTAAAGTACATGTAAATACCACTAACTTGAATGAATACAACATCTAACATTAATATGTAATTAGTATGTAGATACCTGTATTTAAAATCCAAAATAAAAGAAAAAAGAAAAGAAAAGAAAAATAAAGGAAGTATCAAAGATGCTGACTGACCCCGAACCCTGAGATCAAGTTAAATATTTACTAGGTCAACCAGGAATAAAGTAGGGGTAGATAGGGTGAGGTATTGTACAAAAATACAAAGATGCCTTAATTCTTTTAAGTACAATATATTGTACAAATAGCTCAAAATTCTACTATTTTATTTATCATTATATAAACCTCAAACAATAAATTATTCAACACCAAACTTATACATAATAATGTTTAGAAAATAAGAAAATAATAGTTAAGAAAAATCATGCACAATGCACTTGGTATACTCAGTTGAAAAGGTCGTAAATAGAACTTCATTGATCAATATCTTCTCCATATGAACTCAAAATGAGCTAAACTCACCTCCATTGTATTTAAAATTAAATTATCCATCAAATGAAGTAGTTTCATTTAAAGTGGAACTAAGATGCAAAAGCCATCTTTTGGGGGTACTATTGTAGTTGAACATCTGCTGTATATAAAGCCAATTACTTTATTCTTCACATTTTTAATCACCTTATATTTTTTGAATTGTTGCATATATATTATTTAACATATAATATAAATACAAATACAAATTAAAAGCATTTAAAAACACTAAAATGATTTAATAAAACATAATATGCAAATACAATATACCTACAATGCACATATACCTAATTATTTATGCATACAAATAAAATAATAAAAATTCTATAAAAATGTAAGTATGCATTTAATAATGTTGTAAATTTATAAAATAAGTAAATATGATATTATTTATAAAAATATAAAATATAAATATACAATATACATGTGTATATATACATATATGATGTAAAATATTGAACTATAATAAATAAGTTGTAAAAATAAATAAAAATAACCATAAAATAGTTTATAAAATAAGAAAATTTTAATGTTCTAATTTTTTAAATAAAATAATTTACTATTTTATTCAATTTTCTTTCATTTTTATTTCCATTCTAATGTATTGTTGTTCTACGTGGATTAATCACGTGCGTTGGAGTGTTGACCCTCGATCAACACCCCCCTCGCACAACCCCCAAGCTTCCCAGGACTGTCAGAACAGATGTCCTACTCTCTTCATTGATTTTTTACGCTAAATCGATGCCTCGATTCCTTCATCTTTTTTGTGCAAAACACCATTCTCCATCTTGCTATGCACATAGACTCCACCAACCCCTATTGTATTGTGTACATTTTATATGAAATCCCAAAGTCACCCCTCCTATCTTTTATAAAATTCCTCCTTCTTCTTTCATTCAATTTTTGATTTATCTTAAACCATGGTAACCCCAAGATCTCATCACTGAAGAAGACCCTCGTGACATGAGGTGTCCCCCGAGAGTTCTATGATGAGGAAAAGGGCGGAGGAGATTGGTTCCACCATTGCCGAAGACCTTATCAGGCAAGGTCTTCTCCTAGGTCCTATACCAGGTCAGAGCTGTTAAAATTAGGTTTTTAAATTCACATTTTTCCTAGCGTAGGTCTAGCCTTAGTTAAGTTTGATTTCATTCCATTTCATGTACTTTTTAAAAATCGTAGTTTGCTGGAGCACTAAGATCAGACCCTCTATTTCACCGTGAAAGCTCACTTTTCCTGCCTTGTCGATCACTTCATTACCTTCCCCTTTCATTTCTCCATCTTTTCGACCATTTAACCCCTTTGATCTTGTAAAGATTGGGTCCACATGTCTTCTCCAATGCCGTTCACCGGATATCAATCATCCCTTCTTTCCCTTTGCTATAGAATCTTCTTTTTGGGTTGAGGAGCATCACCCTAGAGCCCTCCTTCTTCCTGTGCAGGTCCCATAACCTAGTGAGATGACTTGGGTTGGATTCGAGACTCTTTTGAAGTCCCTAGGTCAACCGAACAGAAGAAGACTTCCAGGCCTCTTCCACGAGGCTTGTACATCTTTGAAGCCTCCAAGAGCTATGGAAGGGTGCCAGGAACCTTATGTAGCATTCCCAAGTGAGAGAGGTGGCCTGAGCGAGGAGCATGACTCGATCGAGCTCAGGGAAGAATATATTTCTTTCTTGTTCTTCCAAGTACTCCAGTTGCCGTCATATGGAGAATATGGGTCTAGATCTAATCTAGGCCGCTGATTAAATGTGAAGTGGTACATGCCTTCGGCTGTTTAATATGCATAAGTGAAGCGCCCATGAGCGTTGGATCAGACGTGCCCCCACGTGTCAGGTCATGCGTCTGTTGGTATATGTGCACCCTACCCCTCTAGGTTTTTATTACTTCTTTTTGATTTTTAAATTTATAAAATCAATGTAATATTTTAGGATATTTTGCACATTTGGATACACGACTTGTTATATTTGCATGTATGCCCCTTTCAGACATTGAAATATTTCTAATATTGGCATTTTGCGTAATTACCCATGGATTTATTTTTTATGTTATTAAATGCATGCTAAGTTTCTAAATATTATAGATAGGTACCTATACTGTTGTGTATTTTTCTTGTATTTTACTCATATTAAATATTTCTTTTAAGCAAAAAAATGTAGGAAAAGTATGTTGTGTGCCTGTAATCTTGCTTGATTACATATAATTTTTATTAGGCATTTAAACTTATTTTCCTAGTTATAAAAATACAAAAACACATATTTTCCCTGCTTAGCATTTTAAAATCCATAAATTTAACTCATAAAAGTCTGAAAAATATTAGATAGATTATACTATATTCTACTACATATCCAAAAATCACAAAAAACAAAACAAAAACCTTAAAAATCACAAAACCCTAAAAACCTTATACAATTTTGTAAAAATTCTATAACATTTCAAAAATATATATGTCTATTTATGAATTTTCTTTATTATAAATATTATATATTAAAAATAGTTAAGGGTTAATTTTGGACTAATAAATATTTTTAAAACACTAAACAAGTTCGCAAATTTATTATATATTTACTATTATATATATTTTTATTTTAAAATCAATAAGTTAAGAAATAGTCTAAAAAAATCTAAAAAATAGAGAAAAATATCAAAAATATAAACACCTTTTATTTTCTGTATTTTTGACTTTTCTTTAACTTATATGAAAAATCTAAAAAAGTTATATTATATATTACTTATATATAAATATAATATCTATATTATTATCATATATATTACTACTTATTTTATTTTAAAAATAAAAAAGAATATAAAAATTTACAAAATTAAAGACAAATAAAATAATTAAAAATAAAAATAAAATAATTAAAAATCATAAAAATATAAATTATTAAAATCCTACCGAAAAATAAGAAAAAGTAAAAACCTAAAATATTATTATTAATTAGAAATAATTAGTGATAATTTTATCTACCATGTTTCATTTTCCTTTGTTTGACACTCTACCATACACATGCCTGTACATTTTTATGTAGATTATAATAATTTTGACTCACTTGTAATTTATTTTAATACACATTGTGGGTTGATTTTTGTTCGAAGAGACACTTGGCCACCACAACGATTGCTGATCTTATTGGATCAACATGCCAGTGCAAAAGCTCTTAATCAAGTGGTTTTGTCTCCAAGAGCAAATATTGAAACTCAATGGAATATTTTACTATTATATATATACAACAATCCAGTGAATGGGATGTTAGACATGTGAGCCCTAGGAGAACCAATTCACTTGTAATTTATTTTAAGACACATTGTGGGTTGATTTTTGTTCGAAGAGACACTTGGCCACCAGAACGATTGCTGATCTTGTTGGATCAGCAGGCCGGTGCAAAAGCTCTTAATCAAGTGGTTTTGTCTCCAAGAGAAAATATTGAAACTCAATGGAATATTTTACAGTTATATATACAACAATCCAGTGAATGGGATGTTAGACATGTGAGCCCTAGGAGAACCAATTCTACAGTAAATGTTATTGTAATCAAGTATCGATAAAAGTTTTTCAATTTTCACTGCCTTTCTGAGATCACAATTTCGACACTTATTAATGTGTCAGTTAATACAAATAAGGTTATGTACCTTTGCCATCTTGATATCATATTGATCCAAAGGTTAGATCATAAAGGCTGGTTCAGAGTTGAATATCTAAAGGGTTAGATTGAGGACTCAACTACCGTAAAGTGATTTTCAAGAACCGATCTCCTTCTACGAAAGAGAAGGCCATTCTTACTTTAAAGGATGACATCCAATCGACATCTCGATGTAGCTCCTCTATATTGGAATGGAGCTTCAAAGGTGTTGGATGAGTTAAATCGAAGAGTTGACTTAATGAGATCAAGATAACTAAGACTTATGTTGTATACTGTCACGATATAGGCACACATCATCTGATCGGAGATAGATGTGTTTCTATATATCTTGTTATATATATTTTACAAACCATTAGGTTGATGACCTATTTAAGGTCTATACACCGGCACACTGGTATACAACTATGGACATTTGAGTAAATCACTTAAAGGGATCATAGAGATTCACTACTGAACCAGAAGACATGAGCTCACTCATGAGATATTGTGACAAATCAAATTCCATAGATGCTCGTTTTGTTTTGGGAATAAGATAGGATTTGAAGGTATACTATGTTTTTGGGAAGCATATGATCAATACCAACTCCCAATGATCGAATGAGAAACTTGCTGATAAAACCTTGAAGTAGATAGTTAAAAGAGATTTGAACTTTGGGTTTAATCATAGTTTTCCAGTATGCATGATATAGTGGTATTAAGAATACTCGAGGGTGTTGTGATCTTAATCGGTTGTTGATGAATCCTCAACTCGAAAATCATTAATTCATAAATAATACGATGTTAAATACTATACAAAATACTATATTTGTGACAAAATAAAATAATAAAGAAAAGAAAAGAAAAAGTAAGAAGTGTCAAAGATACTGAGTGAACCTAGCCCTCGAGACCCAGTCATCATGATGACTTGGTCAACAAGGAATAAAGTAAGGGGATATAGGGCAGCTAATTGTACAGAGAATACACTCAAAAACCCTGATTTGATTTGATAATAATCGGCCTTTGGGATCTCTTTTATTTCATAATTTTTACACCTCAAATCAATAAAATTTGAACATCAATATTTTATATAAAAACACAAGGAAAAATATGAAATTAATTTCACTAAAAAATAATGCACAGTGTGCCCGGAATACACAGAAAAAAACACAAAGAAAACTTTACAGACCTATATCTTCTCCATGCTATATCAAAATTGACCAAAATCACCTTTAATTTTATATAACTTTTAATAATCTATTTAATGAAGGTGATTTCATCCAATTTGGAGTTAAGATGCAAAAGTTAGGTTTTGGGCCCCCATTGTGCAAGTTTTCTATATATTATATTTATTCTTTATATTTTCAGATTCCTTTGTTTTTATAAAACTATAAATATTTTTATAAACATATTTCCATAATTAAAATGAAATAAAACCATTAAAATAAAGTTTAAATAAATCAATTACCTTTATACACAAATGAAATATAAGTATGTATACCTATAAACAATATATACACAATTAAGTTTACAAATAAATTCATAAAAATGTAAAAAAATACCTAAACATGTAATTAACTAATTTAGTATATATAATACTTGTAAATATTAACAAAATAAACAAAACAAATAAAAATAAAACACACAAATACATGTATATTTACCTATAATTATACATGTAAGATGTAACTTATAATAAATCACCATAAAAAATAAATAAAAATATGCATAAAATACTACATAAAATTATAAACATTATTTATTTTATAATCTCAAATTAATTAATTTTTTTACTATTTTTCATTGAATTTATAAATAATTTCAAATTCCTTTTTTATGGTTGGTCCACGTGGACCAATGATAAGCGTCCCGCACCCTTAGTTAATTCGAGCAAATTAATGTCCAAATTAAATTTAATGTCGTTCGTTGTAGTCGGATACGAGGGCTAATCAAAAACCACTTAAATAAGGTTTGAGCCAATTTCAAGCGGTGATTTTTTTTACTTGGTGGAAGTCCAAGGTCGAACTCAGGGAGGCATCTGTCTCCTTAGGTGAATTTTAGCACAGATCAAGTGTGTGATTATCGAGGAAAAAATTTTTTTTGTTCTTTTTAATTTCAATGCAGACTCGTGCAAAAATGCAGGACAATATAAAGTTCACTTCAATTAGGATATCAAATGAAGTCCAAAAATTCAAAAATTTGGCCAGATGATTAGTTATGATGAAAATGAGTTACCCTAATTTTTTTGGATTTTTTAGACACTAAATGGATTTACTGGGAATTAAACATGTAGACAGGGTGATTTTCACTATTTAATTGTTAAATAACAAATCGCAATTTCTTCAAGAGATAAAATTATCCTAGATAGCACTACTGATAAGGGATCTAGGAAAATTGACAGATCAAAATTTCAATGTGAAATGAATTTATTAAAATTAAAATATGAAAATCACTCAACAATTTATTTAGGCCTCGATATGTGTGCAAATGGCATGAAAGTTTTATGGCATGTTAAGAATACTGTCCTTAAACTACTGTGAATTTTTGAGAATTTTTGGAACCACAGAGAATTAACTACAAATTAAAAGGTGTCACTGGGCAAAATATTTCAAAAATATACCAATTAATTCATTAATAATTCTACTAAAATTACAAAAATGTGACACGTGGACCAATAGACAGAGGACAAGTTTCTCAACAAAATGCAATTTTTAGATTTAAAAAAATGATGTAAAATGCAACCTAGGGATGCGTGCAAACACAAAGGTGTAAATGCAATACATGAAAATAAAAATACATAAAGCAATTATGCGGATAGGGACTGAAATGCAATTACCTATTATGTTGGGGACTCAAGTGCAATTTCTCCAACTGGCACGTGCTCCTCACGTGGGCTCAGCTTCACAGGGACCTTTTTGCAATATTGGAAAGCTTCAGGGGTCTCTGTGTAAATTTCCCAAGCCGCACGTGCTCCTCACGTGGGCGGCCTAGGCTCGGATGGCTGCGGAGGCTCGGAGCTAGGCTCGGACGACCCGAACCTAGGCTCGGAGAAGAGGTTCGGGCCGAGGCTGCGTGGCAAGCTGTGGACCGTTCGATCAACGTGATCGAACGGATGGCGATGTGGACGCGTGGCGTGACCTCAGGCCTTTGGATCGATGCTGATCCAACGGCTACTGGGCTCGGTGGAGACGGCGACGTGGATGGAGATCCATCGCTAGATCTGGTGAGAGATCGACGGTTGAAAGCTGCTGCGGAGGGAAGACGCGTGGCGCTTGATGAATATGTGATTCATCACTTCAAAAGTCAAAAATAGAGCCTTGTTCCCGAGAAAATAGAGGCATATTTTCCCTTATATTGCATAAATAGCATTCATGCATATATTCATAACTCATGCAGTTTAGCAGCTCATTTGCATTTAAATAAGAAGCCAAAAATCCCTTGTAAAATACCTATTCACCAAAATAACCTCTTCTCTATAATCTATACTACCTAGTTAATAATATAGGGAAGAATGCCAAAAATCACCCTTATAAAATAGCCAATAAAGCCTGAGAACCCCTGTACACTAGAATGCACATAAAGTCCTCATGCAAACTCCGATTTAGGTCTACTTACTCTTAGAATACTACACATTAAAAGACCTTTAAAATGAGACTAATTTCATTGAATTTGGAGCTTGTATGAGAAAGTTGGGTTTCTTGGCCACTTTGTATACTACATATGTATATTTAAGTATCCTTGTATTTATGTATCATATTTGACCTCATCTCCGTCTTTGGTCAACATGAAACTTGTAGATCTCATCGAGATCTACAACTTTCATGTTTTGAGTTTTTCCAAATTCGGTCCCCTCTTCTCTCTACACGTGCATCTTATTCCAGCCACTCACAGCAGGCCACGTGGCGCCCTCTGGTTGCGCCACGCGGCCCGCCTCCCATCGCCTCGTCCGCCTGCGTCCTCAGCCATTGGATCTCGCTTCAGATCCAACGGCCCAGCCTTTTCCACGCACGCCCCTTGCCTGGACCATCCGATCATCTCCTGCATTGATCTACGCCGCTCGTTCGCGCCTCCACCAGAGCCCTCCACGTGGCAGCATCTACGCCGCTTGATCAGACCCTTGATCTCTCAATCGCAGCCGCCCTTCTCCCAGCGAATCGCGGCCCTCTGATCAAATCCATCTCCTCATCTAAACCGTCCGCTCGCGCCTTCACCAGTGCCTACCACGTGGCGCGCTCTCGGCCCATCATCAGCGCGCCTCGATCTCATCCTACCCGCCCACCACGCTCTGATCACCACCGTTGGATCCCAAGATCCAACGGTAGAGACCTCGTCTCCTACCTCCAGGCGCCCCTCTCTCCCACGTCCCTTGCCTTGCGGGAGGGGCGCCCCCTTCCTATTCTTGGATGCACGTCAGCCACCCTCTCCCACCGATGACACCCCCACGACGTCACCCACTCGTCCCTCATCCTCGCCGTCTACCTCACGCTCCACCACTCCCACCAGAGTCGCCCCACGTCAACCACCAACCTCGCCTCGTCATCAGCCAACCCACCACCTTCACCTTATAAATACGTCACCACCGGCAACGTTCACCCCCATCCGCCACTCCAGAGAGCTTCCCTGAGCTCCGACCTACCAGTTGGTGACAGCAATTAGGTGAATCGTTGAGCGAAGAAGGGGATTCGACTCCGGCGAGATCCACGGCCGCCACCGCCGTGCTGCAGCCTCCATCTGCGAGCTTAGCGAGCTCAGGCCACCTACCGACCTTCGAGCGACGACCTGGAGCTCAAACCAGAGCTCCATTTCCCAGGTAGACTCCTCCATTCGTCCTCCGATCTTTCTCTTGATTTTCTTGATTTTCTCCGATTTTATTCGACTCCACCGGCCACCTTCTCGCTTCCAATCCACCTCGACGAGTGATGAATCCACAATTCATCATCTCAATATCTTGATCTTAGCAAAATCCACAAGTAAATTCCCTAATAAATATCCATAAAATCCATAAATTAACAAAATGACTCTTTAAATAAAACACACTAATTATTGTATATAAGATTGTACAAAATAAATTAACATAAAAAGCCGCAAAAATAAAGGAGTTGTATACCTGTAAATAACCCAAAACTTCATGTATTTTTAATAATTTCATTTCAACTCCTTTTTGGCTAATTCTTTCTCTAACTTGTTCATAATAATGTACATAAAAATACAAAAATACAAAATAAATTATATCTCAAATAAATGCTCCTAGATCCCAATGGGAAAAAGCTGTAAAGACCAACTTCCAAGCTAAATTCCCGCTCCGTATGAACTCCAAATTCACCAAACTCACTTTTAAAGTTCAAGATAGAAAATTATCTATCCATCGAAAGTGGTTTCATCAAAATCGGAGCTCGTTTGCAAAAGTTGGGTTTTGGGACCTAGATGTACATTGTATACCTTGTATATATTCATTCTTTCTTTAATTTTTATTGTATCTTTCATAATTGCTAAAAATACAAAAATATCATGATTGTGTTGTATTTCAATTATATTATTTTATAGTATTTTTCCATTGTAAATATCTCTTATTAAAAAGACAAAAAAAATATAAATTAGAAAAGTAAACAAAAATTGTACATGTTGTATGTATTTATTTGTAAATTCACTACTATTTTTTTCCCTTTTTATTTTTGTTGTATTTAAAGTAGCATACTTTATATCATTATTTATGTATTTATTTTTTCCCATTCTCTACAATAACTTCTCTACCACCAACTTCTATTCAACTCCATCATTTTTAATAACTCCCATTCCACTCCATATTCTTCCACCAACCTCCCATTCAACTCCACCAATAATACAACTTCCCATTCAACACCACCACCATTCTAACCTCTCTTTCTCTTCTCTTTATATTCATTTGTACATCCTCATTTTTTCGCATCCACCATTCTTATAGAATAAGGAGAGAGCTTGGAGTGTTTTGTTGGTGACAGCGGCGAAGCATCATCCTCAAGCGACGACCTCCTTCAGGTGAGATCCGCGGAGCTCCGCTTCGCGTCACGAGTTCCCCGTCGAGCTCGCGTAGCTTCTCCGATTTTCATTTCGCCAATCGGATCGAGGCGATGACAGGAGTCCAGCGTAGCTGCTCCGCCAAACCGGCGAAGACCAGGTAAGTATTCCTCATCATCCTCTTGTTTTCTTATCTTATCTAATATTTTATTTCTTTGTTGTTTTATCACACCATTTGTTTTTTTTCCATTTGTTTAGTCTATCATCATCACCACCACCCACCCACCTCATCATTTTTTTCCCATCATGTTCATTCCTTGTTTTAAACAAAATTAAAAAAATAAAAAATTTTAAACAAAAAAAGTCCTTTTATTACAACACCATCATCATAGCATTTTTTATCATTTTATTTCATCTCCATCTTCATCTTCATAACCATCATCATCATATTTTTTTTCCATATGTTTGTTTTTATTTCCTGTCTAAAGAAATTTAAAAAAAAAATAAAAAATTTTAAACAACAAAAAAGATCCTTTTTTGTTATTACAGCAGTAAAAAAACAAAACAAAAAAAAATCAAAAAAAAAATAAAAAAAATAAACAGGAGGACTGCAGCCGCCCGCCACTGCCCCCTGTCTTCCTCCACCGCCGCCCGCAGCCATCGGCGCCGCCCAGCCCCTCCTCCTTCCCGCAACCAGCGGCGCGGCCGCCGACACCACCCCGCAGGCGCGGCCGCCATCCACCCGCGTTGGGTTCTTCTCCCCACCTGGGAACGAAGGTGAAGAAGAGGTTCTTTTCCTTACTTTTCTTATTTGTAAAAATTACATCTTTTATTTCTCATGTTTTTGTAATTACAAATAGGTCCCTGTATATATTTGCTTTGTAAATAATGTTTTCTGTGTTGCACAAAGACCCCTGTGTTCGATTAGCAATTTGGACTTCAATCTGGCATCTTTTTATTCAATGAAAAATACCATTGTGCTGAGCAACTAATTCTCCACATTGTGGGTATTTATTTATATTTTTGTGACTCGTGGGTAATTAATTATAATTGTTTAACTGAAATTTTACATAGTTTACCCATTCTGTGCCATTAAATTAATATCTCACAAACAGTTGCACTAAAATTTCCACAAAAATTATATGTGATGCCTTGATATGTGATAAACGTTCTGTCCAAATTTCATCTACAATGGAGATGTCTTGTGCCCAAAATAAATTATAGAGTGTTTCTAGTATTTGATTTTTAATTAAATCCACAGACATCCTTTTCACGAAATTTCAAGTCTCCTGGATTTCTCATCTAAATATCTACTTGAGATAAATCACACTCTGATTAATTTGATAACGTGGATTAATTAGGAATTAATTACTCACTGTCACTCTGTTTTCACTAAAAAATACATAAAAAATTCATATTTTGTCAAAAAATTCCAAAAATATTACTGTAGCTTCCTTGCATCATGTTTTAGTTACAGTAATTTTTTCATAATTGTTGCTTTCTGTTTGTATGATAAATTGAGAAAAAATCCATAAAAAGTGTGCATTTTTCTTTATTGCATTTTAAACCTAAAAAATACAAAAAAATGTATTTTGTGTTCTCCACTGGATTAGGACTTTAGAAAAAATATAATTTGGCTAATTTGGATTAATTTGATATTAAAAATTAGATTGGCCTTGTTGTATGTTTTCTTAGTGTCTTGATTCACCCGCATTTGCATTTGCTTATCTTTTTGCATTAAAAAAATCTAAAAAAATACGCATTGGAAATCTAGACCTAAGTTTGCGAATTAACCCCCAAGTTGTTCCTTTGCCTCCCTGAGTTCGACCACGGACTTGCCCGGGATATAAATTAAGCCGAGACACTCTTCACGGAGATCTTCTCTCGGTTCTGACCGAATCGCTAAGTACACGTATTACAACGTAGCCGAATTAAATCTAGTATCTAGCGACTCGTCAGATGGCGCCGTTGCCGGGGAGGCAAACGGCTTAGGGATTAGTTTAAAAATTTGGATTTAGATTTTCTCTACTCGGGTAGTCTGACACCCGAGCCACTTGTATTTATTCCTTTTTTTTGCAATTATTTCTCTTTATATTTTTGTATATATCTTGTTGTTTATCTCTCTAATATAAATCTCATTTTCCTTGAGAGGGCCCGGTGGACTTGGAGTGCATCGAAGGTCGACGGACGCGACGCACGCCGACTGCTGAGGAGCAAGAAAATCAATTTATCTTCGAGAGAATTTTTAAATTTTTGTAATTATTCAGTTGTAATAACTTAGGTAATTCGCTCTTTCCAGCGGCTCTTGTTTGAGAGCTCGCGTTTGTATCCGAACTGGACTTTGGACCCGCTCGTGGTCGTGTGGTTGATTGACGTAGAATAGGACTTGCACTCACGGCTCTTAGAGCATTTTATTAGAATATCTTTATTGCTTGTACTCGTAATTTTTAGGACCACACATCACATTTAACGAGACGCACTTAGACCGCTGGACTATTAGTCAAATTTAACTTGTTCATCACTCGCTA
Source organism: Ottelia alismoides (assembly GCA_037367405.1). NCBI lineage: Eukaryota > Viridiplantae > Streptophyta > Magnoliopsida > Alismatales > Hydrocharitaceae > Ottelia > Ottelia alismoides. Next base: position 294,000 of record JAZKJV010004294.1, on the reverse strand, counting down.
ATAGAACTGCTTGTCTAGGAACGGTTTCTCGTTTGCATTCATATAGTATAAAATTTCAATTCTGCCTTGCATCCCGTATGTAGAGCGCGAGGATCACTGTAAGTCTTCTGAACTGGGCATGCATCATTGATTTCATCATTTGCATCGGTTTTTCTCGACTCCCTCCCCTTGGTTTTTGAAATTTAGGTCAAAAGGAAATCAGGATTGATCGTTAGGCGTGCTTTATTTGGTGGACTAATCAAGTGATAACCAAACATAAAATCGGGACTGCTAATCAGAGTTGATCAAAAAAAATTGACTAAAACTAACACTTGTTTTGGGAGAGTAAAACCCTCATTGTATGCTTGGCTAATTGTGATTGTTGAGAGGTGAGGACGCATCCCTAGGATAGTGCCCAAAACCTACTTTTAAGCCTTGCGTAATTGGATTGATATCTTGATTTATCACCTAATTAAAACTGAAAAGATAAACGGTCGGACTTTTGCGACCATCACTGTGTTGAGTAGGTGAACTCAGGGTTTGCTCTTGTGTTTGTTTGTCTTGTGTGTTATTCGGTGCACTTGCACGCTTTCCTCCTCGATCCGCTTCATTCTCCCATTTTCCCTCGAAGATGTCAGAATATTGGTCATCATATCCACGTCATTCTTCTTCGACCATATTTCGATCATCTCCACCCTCTCATTCCTCTTCATACCCACACCCCAACCGCGAAGTCAGAACTCCGACTGACTTCAGCACTTCTTCGTCCTTCTCACCTACCCCACATTCTGACACCCATGACCCACAACCACCTTGGATTGATTCACTATATTCTCGTCCGCTTGCTAGAATCAAGGAACAAATCAAAGAGCAAGCGACTGCTGAGATGAATGATTGGCATAATCAGTTGACCCCACATACCTCACTTTCACCTCGAGTTGGGATAGAACAACAATTGCCATACACACATCCCGACTTAACCTTAGGGTACAACATGGTAAACCAGACAAACCGAATGGAGAGGCCTGCACCGTACGATCTTCCTGACTTGATTGACCTGAGTGATAGAGACCACATTGACCAACCTTCATATCACCCATTCGGAGAGCTGACATATACAGGGGATTGGATTCATGCGGCTGATTTACAGAACCCCTGTCTACTAACTCCGCCTGATGAGGCTCCGTCCAACAACTGCCATACATATGGACCATACTCAACCCAGTATAGCACACTCGAGTCAAGATGTGTTGAGTATAAGATTCCAAGTTCTCAGCAGTATCCTCCAATTGTGCCGACTTCTCTCATGAGGTGTCATGAGAACTTATTGGAGGATGGCATCTGTAGACCGATCAAGAGTCCAGGTAGGAATGTGGATCGTGGATTTCGCGGATTGAATCTTGAAAACCTGGAAGACACTGGATTGACCACACGTCATGTACAGCTGGAGTCCCTTCTACCTCCCTCTTCTACTAACCACTTTCTCTCCAAACCAGAGTCTGTACATCCTCCTAGTCCTCCTTCACCTACCAAAAAGACCAAAAAAATTGAAAACTTAGAAAATACCATAAAAATTGAAAAAGGAAAAGATCTAAAAAAATTGGATCCTGCGGTTAGGGAAGCATTGGATAGAAAGTTGATTTTTGAGCTTCCATTAATAATGGCCATTGAGCACTTTCCCGACCTTAAAAGATTCGTGAGAAGTAAATTGATGCCTAAAAGGTCGGGCAATAAGAGAACAAGGACTGAGATACATATAGTGTCTATGGCCACATCTTTGATGATAGGGAGAAAAACCAAGAGCCGCAGAGTAAAGCGGTTACCTAGATTTGATTGTGAAATCAAAGATACCACATTCACCCATGCAAGAATCGATGATGACTTACCGATCAATATCCTCCCGACCTCCGTGTTTGCCAAGCTCAAACTCGGATCTGCCAAGAAGTCAAGAGATATCATTCAGTTGGCAGATCGGACCATTAAACGGTCGAGAGGAACCATTTCAGTCATCGTCACTTTTCAAGGTGCTCTACTGGAGATAGACTTCATGATCATTGACATTGAGCACCGAGGAGAGTTCACCCAGTCTCCGATCATTCTTGGGAAGCCGTTCTTAGCCTTGGCTAAGGCAACTATAGATTGTGAGACTCGGGAGATAGATTTCTCTGCATTGGGAGCAATCCGACCTCACCCGATCTTTGAGGACACACGATATTCCAAGGTAACCCGTAAAGTTGCAGACAGTCGCGACCTTCGAGAGACAGTTGAGTCCCATCTCTCTACTACACCTGAGATATCGACTGTCCAGACAACCATTGGTTTAGACACTTCCTACAAACACACACCGCCTACTGCTTGCACCACCACCACGACAGCTTCTAGAGAGGACTCAAGACCAGAAGCTATCAGTGAGTCGGACATGACCTTTGTGGATTGCCTTGATCATTTCGATGATCCGACACAAGAACCCAACAATGTCAAGCCAACTGAGAACACTGTGCCTTATCAGAGACGTGTGCTGACCTTGCAGGAGTATTACAATGCATATGGTGACTCATCTGATGATGAACCTCTGGTCAGAACCTCACACACACCACATCCAGGACATACATCAAAGGAGACAACTGGGACCAAATTGACCAATCTTGATAAATCGGTTGCTCCATCCTCTAGTCGGTCATCTAGTAAGAAGAAGACGAGTGTTGATTCCTTGAGGTGTTCCCCCGAACTCCTTAAGACGTATCGATCTCCTCTTCCTCTTGATGCTTCAGGTTCTAGAAAACCGACTAAGAAGGTTACCTTCGATGTTTCAGAGAAGGAACTTTCTAAGGAGTCCTCATCAGGTCCGGATGAGGTGATCTATATGAGTGAGCTCAGTTCGGCTGTTCTGAAGCCATACTTGAGCAAGCAGCCGTGTGTCGACCCCCGTTGGATGTTCCCCACACCTCACTATTATTCTTCAGAGGACGATTCTGACAGCGACACATGTGTATACTACCCACCCCATCGCTCCCGCAAGAAGGTCCGTAACAAACCTTCTTGATCCTTGTATATTCTCCCTCCTCCTTGTACATATTTTCCTTCCTTTATTCACCTCCCTCCCTCATGATTCGCATCACTCGTCCCAGTTCCGTATCGTTTTCATTTTGTGGCTATACTTAGGATGACCAGATCCTAAGTATAGGGGGGTGAGTGACCCGATTTGCTCCTTCTCTTCTTTTTATTTTCTTTTTGTATATTCTTTCCCATTCTCATCGGTCTTCCATTCTTGTGTTCTTTCCAATACTTAGGCTGACCAAAGCCTAAGTATAGGGGGGACCGATGCCCGCCATGTGTATTTACTCATCATTTCTCCTCTTGACCTCGTCCGCCCCATTTTTTCTCTTCTTCTACACTTAGGCTGTCCAGAGCCTAAGTATAGGGGGGGCGGATCGACTTCTATACTTTTTATTATTTTAGCTTTCCTACGCTTAGTACGAGCTATGTCTTTTTGTCACCTAGTACCATGAGGACATAGCACAAGCTAAGTATAGGGGGGCGTGTATATATTACACATATACTTTACCCATACCTCGTACTTTCACGTATTTTTGTATAATATATACAATAATTATGGGGTGGGTTAAAAAAACAAAAAAAAAATCAAAAAAAAGTCTTTTCTTATTTACCTATATTTTTTACCAAAAAAAACTCTTAAAAAAATGAAAAAAAAGCAAAACTTTTTCTAACAAAAAAAACTTCTTTGCCTTTGTTTGTAAAAAAAACTTTTTGAAAGAAAAAAAACTTTTTCTAAAACTTAAAAAAAAAACAAAACAACAAAAAAACATTCATAAAAAAAAACTAACTAATAAGTTGGTTTAATCCCTGACACAATTCACTTTCACACAAGACTAGTGATGTTCAAGAATACTTGGTTTATGAGGTCTTGAGATTTTGAGTTAACCAGCCTTAGTCATTAGGGTCCTTGACTTTATTCACATTTCCCTAGTTTGAAAGATGTGTGTGCTATATTGCATGCTTAGTCTCTACCTTAAGAATATGATCATCACCTCACATACACGACTGCAGTTATGATGAGATGAGTTGAAATTTCACTTGAGGAACTGGGATGAGGGATTTGAGTTTGGACTTGATTTAATGATGCTTGAGGATGGGATAAAATCAATGAAGGCTTCATGAAACCTGAGTGTCAGCATCTTTAGCCAGGATGAGAACATGGTTCTTGTACTATCTCTTGACATTTACCTATGTGCCAGGGTGTGATAAAATAAAAAAATGTTGATCAGTGTGCGCCAACTCTTGGTAAAAGCAGTGGAGCTAGCAAAAAATACTACCAAGCAATGAAATGTCAAAGAAAAGCTCTCATTCCACAAAGTCAATTATCAAAAGAGCTTCCACCAAAGGCGAGCGCTCCCAACCATTTCAAAGTGTCCACTTGGACCACCGCTATTAGGACCAGGAGTCGGGCTTGCACCAAAAAAGGGCTCTGCATCGTAAATGCTACAAGTCTGGGTGTAGAAGGTACGATAGGTACTCAAAAAAGGCACACCCCGGTGTACTCCCAGGAAAACAAGTGCAGACGGCTTCAACTTCTCTTGACGGACGCACTGATCAACACCAAAAAAATTGCGTTGCGTAATAAGGCACTTGAGAGGATCCTTGTTCCAATGAGAGGGAGAGAAGAAATGACACAATCCTATGCCCTCCATCAACTGGCCTGCCATATACACTTCCAAGTCTGACAACTAAAGAGACGGTGGATTGGATGCAAGAAATGATTCATTCCCTAGTATTGAGGATCAGGATCTTAGGAGAGTCCCTTGGACTGGAACCTTGGGTGACGTTGTGACTCTACTCTTGTAACTGCGGTCAACACTTAATGTCATATCCCTTATATATATGTATACAAAGAGAGTCTGATGATTAGGGAAATTGGGTACCTTTTGACTAGAGCTTGGTTCAACTTAGAATTTTAGGATCTCTAAAACCGAGAGTTCTTAAATGGATCAAGTCTTGTATTCACATGCACAGTCAGGGGGTTAACCAAACTTATTCATTCTTTATTTGCTCGAGGACTAGCAAAGTTTAAGTATAGGGGGGTGATGAATCCACAATTCATCATCTCAATATCTTGATCTTAGCAAAATCCACAAGTAAATTCCCTAATAAATATCCATAAAATCCATAAATTAACAAAATGACTCTTGTAAATAAAACACACTAATTATTGTATATAAGATTGTACAAAATAAATTAACATAAAAAGCCGCAAAAATAAAGGAGTTTTATACCTGTAAATAACCCAAAACTTCATGTATTTTTAATAATTTCATTTCAACTCCTTTTTGGCTAATTCTTTCTCTAACTTGTTCATAATAATGTACATAAAAATACAAAAATATAAAATAAATTATATCTCAAATAAATGCTCCTAGATCCCAATGGGAAAAAGCCGTAAAGACCAACTTCCAAGCTAAATTCCCGCTCCGTATGAACTCCAAATTCACCAAACTCACTTTTAAAGTTCAAGTTAGAAAATTATCTATCCATCGAAAGTGGTTTCATTAAAATCGGAGCTCGTTTGCAAAAGTTGGGTTTTGGGACCTAGATGTACATTGTATACCTTGTATATATTCATTCTTTCTTTAATTTTTATTGTATCTTTCATAATTGCTAAAAATACAAAAATATCATGATTGTGTTGTATTTTAATTATATTATTTTATAGTATTTTTCCATTGTAAATATCTCTTATTAAAAAGACAAAAAAAATACAAATTAGAAAAGTAAACAAAAATTGTACATGTATGTATTTATTTGTAAATTCACTACTATTTTTTTCCCTCTTTATTTTTGTTGTATTTAAAGTAGCATACTTTATATCATTATTTATGTATTTATTTTTTCCCATTCTCTACAATAACTTCTCTACCACCAACTTCTATTCAACTCCATCATTTTTAATAACTCCCATTCCACTCCATATTCTTCCACCAACCTCCCATTCAACTCCATCAATAATACAACTTCCCATTCAACACCACCACCATTCTAACCTCTCTTTCTCTTCTCTTTATATTCATTTGTACATCCTCATTTTTTCGCATCCACCATTCTTATAGAATAAGGAGAGAGCTTGGAGTGTTTTGTTGGTGACAGCGACGAAGCATCGTCCTCAAGCGACGACCTCCTTCAGGTGAGATCCGCGGAGCTCCGCTTCGCGTCACGAGTTCCCCGTCGAGCTCGCGTAGCTTCTCCGATTTTCATTTCGCCAATCGGATCGAGGCGACGACAGGAGTCCAGCGTAGCTGCTCCGCCAAACCGGCGAAGACCAGGTAAGTATTCCTCATCATCCTCTTGTTTTCTTATCTTATCTAATATTTTATTTCTTTGTTATTTTATCACACCATTTGTTTTTTTCCCATTTGTTTAGTCTATCATCATCACCACCACCCACCCACCTCATCATTTTTTTCCCATCATCTTCATTCCTTGTTTTAAACAAAATTAAAAAAATAAAAAATTTTAAACAAAAAAAAGTCCTTTTATTACAACACCATCATCATAGCATTTTTTTTTCATTTATTTCATCTCCATCTTCATCTTCATAACCATCATCATCATATTTTTTTCCATATGTTTGTGTTTTATTTCCTGTCTAAAGAAATTTTTAAAAAAAAATAAAAAATTTAAACAACAAAAAGATCCTTTTTTGTTATTACAGCAGTAAAAAAACAAAACAAAAAAAAGCAAAAAAAAATAAAAATAAAAAAAATAAACAGGAGGACTGCAGCCGCCCGCCACCGCCCCCCTGTCTTCCTCCACCGCCGCCCGCAGCCATCGGCGCCGCCCAGCCCCTCCTCCTTCCCGCAACCAGCGGGCGCGGCCGCCGACACCACCCCGCAGGCGCGGCCGCCATCCACCCGCGTTGGGTTCTTCTCCCCACCTGGGAACGAAGGTGAAGAAGAGGTTCTTTTCCTTACTTTTCTTATTTGTAAAAATTACATCTTTTATTTCTCATGTTTTTGTAATTACAAATAGGTCCCTGTATATATTTGCTTTGTAATAATGTTTTCTGTGTTGCACAAAGACCCTGTGTTCGATTAGCAATTTGACTTCAATCTGGCATCTTTTTATTCAATGAAAATTACCATTGTGCTGAGCAACTAATTCTCTACATTGTGGGTATTTATTTATATTTTTGTGACTCGTGGGTAATTAATTATAATTGTTTAACTGAAATTTTACATAGTTTACCCATTCTGTGCCATTAAATTAATATCTCACAGACGATTGCTCTAAAAATTCCACAAAAATTATATGTGATGCCTTGATATGTGATAAACGTTCTGTCCAAATTTCATCTACAATGGAGATGTCTTGTGCCCAAAATAAATTATAGAGTATTTCTAGTATTTGATTTTTAATTAAATCCACAGACATCCTTTTCACGAAATTTCAAGTCTCCTGGATTTCTCATCTAAATATCTACTTGAGATAAATCACACTCTGATTAATTTGATAACGTGGATTAATTAGGAATTAATTACTCACTGTCACTCTGTTTTCACTAAAAAATACATAAAAAATTCATATTTTGTCAAAAATTCCAAAAATATTACTGTAGCTTCCTTGCATCATGTTTTAGTTACAGTAATTTTTTCATAATTGTTGCTTTCTGTTTGTATGATAAATTGAGAAAAAATCCATAAAAAGTGTGCATTTTTCTTTATTGCATTTTAAACCTAAAAATACAAAAAATGTATTTTGTGTTCTCCACTGGATTAGGACTTTAGAAAAAAATATAATTTGGCTAATTTGGATTAATTTGATATTAAAAATTAATTTGGCCTTGTTGTATGTTTTCTTAGTGTCTTGATTCACCCGCATTTGCATTTGCTTCTCTTTTTGCATTAAAAAAATCTAAAAAAATACGCATTGGAAATCTAGACCTAAGTTTGCGAATTAACCCCCAAGTTGTTCCTTTGCCTCCCTGAGTTCGACCCCGGACTTGCCCGGGATATAAATTAAGCCGAGACACTCTTCACGGAGATCTTCTCTCGGTTCTAATCGAATCGCTAAGTACACGTATTACAACGTAGCCGAATTAAATCTAGTATCTAGCGACTCGTCAACGAGCTTCGCGTCGAAGCTCCCATCCTCACTGTCCTATCTCCACCCTCCGACGACGCCTCTCGCACGATTCCGACCATCAGCTCCGCCACTTGGCCGGAGCTCATCTCCAGCGCACCTCCTTCACACCGTAGGCCTCGCCAACCATCTACATCTCTCCACGAGCACTCGCACGCCTTGGCTATCTCTTCTAACCCCCTGCAGGTACTTAGCTTCTCACTGAACGGAAGCTCGCCGGAGACGCCATCGAGATTCATCGACATAGGCACTGGGGCACTCTCCGACGCTCCGGAGACCACCATCATCTCCGCCTCCACGCTGCGAAGCTTCAGGGCTATCTCCGACAAGTCGGAGAGCTTCAGCACCTCGAGGAAGGACGGGCGGAGCTACAGCCCGATCGCCGGAGCCCCGCCTTCTCCTTCGCAGGCGGCGGAGGATCGTCGGGAAGGACGAGCAGCTGCCATTCGATCACCCGATCGAACGGTCCTCACATCGCCACGCGTTCCCTCACCGCGACCGTTCCCAACCGTCGATCGCCCCCCCAGATCTGAACGGTCCTCACATCGCCACGCGTCTTCATCACCCCCCTTTGGATCTATCTTGATCCAAAGGACCTCAGGCCGCCACGTCGACGAGGACCGAGCCTCGGCCCCAAGCCTAGGCTCGGACGACCCGAGGCTAATCCGAGCAGCAGTCCGGACCTCCAGAGAGCCCGAACCTAGCTCCGAGCCACGACAGCCCTCCGAGCCTAGGCCGCCCATGTGAGGAGCACGTGCGGCCTGGGTAAATTGCACAGAGGCCCCTGGATCTTTCCAAAATTGCAAAGAGGTCCCTGTGAAGCAGACCCCGCGTGAGGAGCACGTGCACCGTGGAGAATTTGCACAAGAGTCCCACACATTATAGGTAATTGCATTTTAGTCCCTGTCTGCATATTTGTTTATTGAAATTTTAATTTCCTGTATTGCATTTGCACCCCTGTGTTTGCACGCATCCCTAGGTTACATTTTACATCATTTTGAAATTCTAAAAATTGCATTTTTTTTGAAATTTTGTCCTCTGTCTATTGGTACATGTGTTTTATTTTTGTAAGCTCATTTGAATTATTAATGAATTGATTGGTGAATTGTTGACATATTTTGCCCAGTGACACCTTTTGATTTTTAATTAATTCTCTGTGCCTTCAAAAATTATCAAAAATTCACAGTAGCTTAAAGACATCATTTTTAACATACCATAAAAATTTCATAGCATTTGCATGCTTATCGAGGCTAAATAAATTGTTAAGTGATTTTCTTAGATTAATTTTAATTAATTCATTTCACAGTGAAATTAAGTTCTGTTAATTTTCCTAGGTCCCTTATCATTAGAGCCACCTAGGATAATTTTAGTTCTTAAAAAAATTGTGGTTTGATATTTATTAAAAACTAAATACTGAAAATCACTCTGCTTGTTCATTTAATTCACAGTAAATTCATTTAGTGTCGAAAAATTCCAAAAAAATTAGTGGAGGTTATTTTCATCATAATTAACCATCTGGCCAATTTTCATGATTTTTGGACTTCATTTGATACCATAATTAAATTGAACATTAAATTGGCCTGCATTGTTTGCATAAGTCTGCACAAAAATTAAAAAGACCAAAAAAAAATTACTCCTCGAAAATCAACACTTGAACAATTGCTTAAATTCATCTAAGGAGACAAATGCCTCCCTGAGATTGACCTTGGACTTCCACCAAGTAAAAAAAGTTGCCGCTTAAAATTAACTTCACATTAATCGTTAAGTGGTTTTTGATTAACCCCTCGTATCCGACTACAACGAATCACTTTAATTAATTTGGACATTAATTTGACCGAATTAACATAGGGTGCGGGAGCGATATCATCGCTCTAGGCGCCGTTGGATCTAAGTGAATCCAACGACTCCTGCGAAGCCCGGTGAAGAGGCGACGTGGCTCGCTGAGGGCCGTTCGATCAACGTGATCGAACAGATGCTGTACGTCTGCTCCGACGATCCTCCGCCGCCTGCGGAGGAGATGGCGGGGCTCCGGCGAAGATGCCTTAGCTCCGCCCGTCCTTCCTCGTGTCGATGACGCTCTCCGACTTGTTGGAGATATCCCAGAAGACTCGTGGCGATGCGGCGGAGATGCTGGTGGTCTCAGGAGCGGCAGAGGGCGGTCTGACGTCGATGGCGATGAAGCTCGAAGTCGTCTCCGGCGAGCTTCCGTTCAATGAGCAGAGGGGCACCTGCAAGTGTTAGAGATAGAGCCGGAGCTCGTGCGTACGCTTGTGGAGAAGTGAAGGTAGTCGGCGAGGCCTAAGGAGTGATGGAGATGGGTTGGCGATGGTGCTCCGGCGAAGTGGCAGAGCTGGAGCTGATGGAGGATGAAGTGAGTCGTCGGCGGGCGTAGAGGTGGCCGCGAAGATGAGAGCTCCGATGTAGAGCTCGGGAGATTGGAATGGAGGCGTGGGAGTGACCGGAGGCGGAGAATAAAAAGCGAGAAAATCGACGAAGAAAAGAAGAGAAGATCGGAGAAGAATGGAGGGTTCGCCTGGGGGTTGGAACTCCTTCTTGGGTTCCAGGTCGTCGCTCGAGGGACCGGTGGTGTCCCGAGCTCAAGCAGCTGCTCGAAGGAGTGGCTGCGACATGGCGGTGGGCTGAGGATCTCGCCGGAGAAGATGACTGGTCTTCACTCGAGGAATAGGTCGCTTGCTGTCACCAAACGGTTGCTCTGAGCTCGGGGTATCTCTCAGGGGTGGCGGATAGGGTTGAAGTTGGCCGGTGGTGGAGTATTTAAAGGGTGGAGTAGAGGAGCGGCCTGGTGATGGAGCGAAGTTCGTGGAGGTAGTGGGGTGTAGCTGGCGATCGACGTGGGAAATGAAGTGGCTGGCGAGGATGACGGATGAGTGGGGAAGGACGTGGAGTGATTGGTGGTCGGAGATGGCGGTAGGCGTGGTGGCGAAAATAGAAAGGGGACGGCTTGTTTCGCAAGGGCGAGATCGTGGGAGAGAGACGATCGGAGGTAGGAGACGAGGCCCTGGCCGTTGGATCACAAGATCCAACGACCTAGATCAAAGCGCGAAGGGACGTATGGGATTAGATCAAGGCACGGTGATAAGAGGCCGTGATGGCGCCACGTGGAAGCAGCTGGGCGAAGCGCGAGCGAGCGGCTGGGATCAATTCAAGGCGATGCGATCTGAAGGTGCGGAAGCTGCCACGTGTCGTGGTGAGGCAGCGGCGCGAACGAACGGTTTGGATGAAGGGTTGATGTTAATCGAAGGGACGAGGGGTGCCAAAGGAAGAGCGGCTGTGATGGAAGGATCGCGGGCTTGATCAGATGGTGTACACGCCGCCACGTGGCGAGCTCTGGAAGAGGCACGGACGGGCGGATCAGATGAGACAAGGGGATGATCTGACGGTGTGGATTTGAGGCGCACGTGGAAGCAGCCAAGCCGTTGGATCTAGAGCGTAATCCAACGGCTGTGGCTGCGGGCGGATGAGGCAAGGGGTGCGGGCCGCGTGGCGCAACCAGAGGGCGCCACGTGGCCTGCTGTGAATGGCTGGAAGAAAATACATGTGTTGAGAGAAGAAGGGGCCGAATTTGGAAAAACTCAAAACATGAAAGTTGTAGATCTCGATGAGATCTACAAGTTTCATGTTGACCGAAGATGGAGATGAGGTCAAATATGATACATAAGTACAAAGATACAAATATACATATATGTAGTATACAAAGTGGCCCAAAAACCCAACTTTCTCGTACGAGCTCCAAATTGGATGAAATTAGTCTCATTTTAAAGGTCTTTTAATGTGTAGTATTCTAAGAGTAAGTAGACCTAGTTCGGAGTTTGTACGAGGGATTTATGTGCATTTTAGTGTACAGGGGTTCTGAGGCTTTATTGGCTAAATTACAGGGGGGAATTTTTGGCCTTCTTCCCTATATTATTGTGGAGTTGAATGGCAGTTTGTGGTAGAATGAGAGGTTAAAGTAGAGAAAATAAAAATAAAAAAGAATTAAAAGGTGGCTGCTAATAAAAAAATAAAACAAAAAAGAAAAGAGAATGAATGATTTACAAAATAAGACAAACAATATGTACATGTTTTTTTATACTTTTTTAATTTTATTTTTTATTTTTTAATAAAAGACATTTACAACATAAAAATAAAATAAAATACTAGAAATAAAATAAAACATAAAAATGATTTTTTTGGATTTTTTGTAATTAATAAAAGTAAATAAAATTTGAGAGAAGAAAAAATGTGTATAATATATATAATGTACACCGAGGTCCCAAAACCTAAATTTTGCGAACAAGCTTTGATTTTAATGGAACTACTTTTATTAGATAAATAATTTTCTAACTTTAACTCTAAAAGTGAGTTTAGTGAATTTGGAATTCATACGGAGTGGGAATTTGACGAGGAAGTTGGACTTTACGGTTTTTTCTCTTTGGGATCTGGGAGTATTTATTTGAGGTGAAGTTTATTTCATATTTTTGTATTTTATGCATATTTTTATAAACAAATCAGAGAAAGAATTAACCAAAAAGGAGTTGAAATGAGATTATTAAAAATACATGAAGTTTTGGGCTATTTATAGGTGAAAAACTCCTTTATTTTGTGGCTTATTATTATTATTATTTTATTTGGTATAATATAATGTATAATAATTAGTGTATTTGATTTATAAGAGTTATTTTATTAATTTATTGATTTTATAGACATCTACTTGACATTTTACTTAGAGATTTTGCTAAGATCAATATATTGAGATGATGAATCGTGGATTCATCACCCCCTATACTTAAATTTTGCTAGTCCTCGAGCAAATAAAGAATGAATAAGTTGGATTAACCCCTGACTGTGCATGTGAATACAAGACTTGATCTGTCAAGAACACTTAGTTTTAGATATCCTAAAATTCTAAGCTGAACCAAGCTCTAGTCAAAAGGTATCCAATTTCCCTAATCATCAGACTCTCTCTGTATACATATATAATAGAGATATGACTTTAAGTGTGGATTGCAGTTACAAGGGTAGAGTCACAACTTCACTCAAGGCCCCATTCCAAGAGACTCTCCTAAGAACCCGATTCTTAACATTAGGGAATAAACCATTTCTTGCATCCAATCCACCGTCTCTTTAGTTGTCAGACTTCAAAGTGTAGATGGAAGGTCAGTTGATGGAGGGCAAAGGATTGTGTCATTTCTTCTCTCCCTATCATTGGAACAAGGATCCTCTCAAGTACTTTATTAACTCAACACATGTATTTTTTTGGTTGTTGATCAATGTGTCTGTCAAGAGAATTCGAAGTTGTCTGCACTTGTTTTCCTAGGAGTACATCGGGTGTGTCTCTTTTGAGTATCTAATATACCTTAGACACCTAAACTTGTATCACTATACGATGCAGAGCCCTTTTTGGGTGCTATCCCGATTCCTTGGTCCAAATAGCGGTGGTCCAAGTGGACACTTTGAAATGGTTGGGAGCTCTCGCCTTTGGTGGAAGCTCTTTGATATTTGACTTTGTATGGTGAGAGCTTTTCTTTCAATATTTCTTCTTTTTTTTTGGAAATTTTGGCTAGCTCCACTGCTCTTACCTAGAGTTGGCGCACATTGATTAACAATTTTTAGATTTCATCATACCCTTGCACATAGGTAAATGTCAAGAGATAGTACAAGAACCATGTTCTCATACTGGCTAAAGGTGCTGAGACTCAGGTTTAACGAAGCCTTCATTGATTTTATCCCATCCTCGAGCATCATAAAATCAGGTCCAAATTCAAATCCCTCATCCCAGTTCCTCAAGTGAAATTTCAACTCATCTCATCACAACTGCAACCATGTATGTGAGATGCTGATCATATTCTAAAGGTAGAGACTAAGCATGTAATATAGCACACAAATCTTTCAAACTAGGGAAATGTGAATAATTAAGTCAAAAGACCCTAATGACTAAGGCTGGTTAACTCAAAATATCAAGACCTCATAAACCAAGTGTTCTTGAACTTCACTAGTCTTGTGTGAATGTGAAAGTGTTAGGGACTAAATCAAGGCATTAGTTGGGTTTTTTCTGATTTTGATTTTTGTGAATTTTTTATTTTCTTGAAAAAGAAAGGAACAAGTTTTTTTTGAAAAAGTTTTTTTTGAAAAAGTTTTTTTAAAAAAGAAAGGAAAAGAAGAAGGAAGTTTTTTTTAAATATTTTTGCTATTTTTTTGTTTTTTTCAAAAGTTTTTTTGAAAAGAAAGGTAAATAATAAAGGACATGCTATTTTTTTAAAAAAAGATTTGTTTGTTTTGAAAAGAAAGAGGGAAAAAAGGGGGAACATTTTTTGAAAAGTTTTTTTAAAAGAGATTTTTTTAATTTTTAAAAGTTTTTTAAAAGATTTTTTTTTTGAAAAAGTGTATTTTTTTAAAAGGAGAGTTTTTAGTTTTTTTTAGTTTTTTTGAAAAAGATTTGTTTTATGAAAAAGTATTTTTATACCTCTTATTTACAACAATTTCCCCATAACCCCTTATTTTAATTACAAACAAGTCGAAGTACGAGCTATAGGTAAAGTATATATGTAATATATACAAATCCCCCTATACGTAGCATGTGCTATGTCCTCATGGCACTAAGTGACAAAAAGCCGTAGTTCGTACTAAGCATAAGTTGGTGAAAAAAATAGAAGAGAAGAAGAATATAAGGGTGTTAGAGAATACACAACGGGCATCACCACCCCTATACTTAGGCTCTAATCAGCCTAAGTATTGGAGAGAACACAAGATTGGGGGACCGATGAGGGTGGGAAACAATATACAAAAAGAATATACAAGGAAGAGATGCATCAACTCGGGTCACTCACCCCCCAAACTTAGGATCTAGTCATCCTAAGTATAGCCACAAAATGAAAAATGATACGGAACTGGGGCAAGTGATGCGAATCACATGGGAGGGAGGGAAATAAAAGGAAGAAAAATTGTATAAGGAGGAGTGAGAATATACAAGGTTCAAGCAGGTTTGTGACTGATAACACAAAATCCCGAGCGACAGAGGTAAAGGTATCTAGATAGGTCGTTGCGACCTCAATCACTCGGTTGTGTATCAAGAAAAATCGGACCACTCAATAAATCAAAGATCGATCAAAACAACGGATAGCGGTCCAGCTATGAGATTAACCTGGTATAGCACCCAGGGTCGAACTCAAGGAGCACGGGTTGGCCAAAGGCCTACGAAGTAGTAAAAATAAAATAAAATAAAGACAAGTATTTTTACTGATTTTTAGTGATTTTTATATTCTTTTGGATTTTTAAATGTGAAGAAAACAAAGGAAACACAAAAGCAAGCAAGCTTTAGCTAATTATTAAATGTGTCAAAAATCAAGAAAAAATTCAAATAAAAAATGTTTTTATGTTTTTTAGGTTTTTTAATGTTTTTGGTTAATTTTTGATAATTTTCTGATGTATAGTTTATTTACTAAAAATCAAACAGTAACAAAAAGGCTGGGTACTGTCCAGCCAGGCCCAAAATCCCCAGATAAAATATCTAAAGATCTCAAGAGGGCCTGGAGGTAATTTTCCTGTATACTAGAGAAAACAAGGAAAATTTGAGCACCAAAATTATTGTTTTTGGGTTTTTAGATTATTTAATATGATTTTTATGAGTTTTTAGGTGTTTTTAAGTTTTTATGGTTTTTAAGCAATGAAAAATATCCAAAATTGGCTAGAAAATTAAGGAACACAAAAGAAACAGTACCTAAATTTTATAGAATTTTTGAGGGGGTTTTTATATTTTTTTGGGATTTTTAACTCTAGACAGTAGATGGAATAAAGGTTTTTGAATTTTTAAAAATAACAAACAAACTCAAAAATGTCCTCAAAAATTCTCAAAAATCCTACAACATGGCAGGAGCCATGTATCACATTTTCATCGAATTTGGAGGTGATTTGATATTTTATTCAAAAATCAAAAGAGGGCATTGTGCACAGGGACTGAAGTGCAAATACCCGAAGTTCTGGGGGTCCAGGTGCAAAATACCCAGCAACACACGCGCGCGGCGCATGCCTGGGGCACTCAGGGACCTCTTTGTAATAAAAACAAGGTTCTGGGACTAATTGGTAACTCGTACCAAAAGTCCGAGGACCTCAGTTGCAATTTACCCACGAATAAAAGCACATGCGCAATTAAAACATTCACAGGGGCATATATGCAAATACTGAAAAGTTTTCATTCATTAATGAACATCCAGAACTACAGGGGCTAAGGTTGCAATTACACCAATAAAACAAGCGGCGAAGCACGTGACTCACACAGGCACGGGCATAAATGCAAACAAAATTAAGCTCAGGGTCCTCTATGCAATTTCCACAGAAATAAAAGAACTACGCTAAATAGTTACAGGACTGAAACTAAATACATAAAAGAAAGGGGGCCTAAGGATAAATTACCCCTTTTATTAATGTCGAGGGTCGGATGCACGACGCGTGGCAGGTTGGATGGCTGAGATGGTGCGCCGCCCACCAAAGGAGAACCCTCGAGTCGATCCGACGGCTGGAACGCGCCCACGTGGAAGATCAGACGGTGGTACTGCAACGTGGGTCTGCGAAGAAGGCCGGGCTCGGATCGGATGGATGAGGTGCAGCCACGTGCTAGATCCGACGGCTGAGAGGCGTCGTGGCTCAACCTCGATGCTCAACGGTGAAGATCGACCCTAGGAGGATCCGATGGTCAGTGCTGCTCCGTGGATGAACGGGCGAGATCTAAACTGGAGCGTCGAGGTCGATCTGACGGTGGACGAAGGATCTGGAAGAACAAGTCGCCGGCGACTTTCGCCGGCCTCGTGCGTGCGCGGTGGTCCTCGTCTACTGCCTCCGGAGATCGGAGAAGATGCGCGATGAAGCTCCGCAGCTGATGGTGGTCTCCGATGGCCCAGCCGAGCCCTGGAGGGGCTCCGGCGAGGTCGGCGGAGGATAGCTCCTGGCCCGAATGTCGGGAGGCCTCAGATGGCCTCCTCTGATCCTGCAAAGTAGCTCAGAAGCTTCGCAGGTCGAGGGCAAAATGCCTCGACCCGGTTAGGCATCGTGGAGGTGGTCTGTGCGTCGGAGCGGATGAATCCCGGCGAAGCGACGACGAGGGGATTCGAATCCCAGCTCCTTTGCGAGCTGGGTTGAACGGAGGGGCGGAGAAGGTGCGCGGAGGAAAGGCGGAGGTGAATATGGGTTCCGATGATCGAACGGACGCGGGAGGTGGTCGGAATCGATGGAACGCGACGGCGGAGCGGATTGGGGCAAAATGGAAATTAGGCTAAATAGGGAAGCTAAGGGATTACCTGGGCGGTCGATGTGACTATGCTGGAGCTGGGGTAGCTCCTGGTCGTGGCCTCAAGGGTTGTCTTGGCCCGAGGCTCGAGCTCCTGCTCTGGGCGGAGCACGGCGGTGCTAAGTCGCCGGATCAATGGAAACCGGCCCCTCTCCTCGCTGCGACGGCACCTGGAGCGAGCTGTCACTCACGCTCGGGTGCTGGAGCTCACTGGGGTGGAGTGGATTAGCCAAAGATGATCAAAGAATGCGACGGAGCTGGGTATTTAAATGTCTGGGGGTCCGAAAAGAGGAGCTCGGGTAGGGTCATGGAGGCGCGCGGACCCCGAGGTAGATGCCCGGCGAGGGTGTCGGATGTGGGAGGTGTCAAACGGAGCCGGGGTTAGGGTGTTAGGCAATCGGGTCGAGCGGGTATAAAATGGAGAAATCGGGTTGGCCGCTCGAACCCGTGGGAAGTGGTCCTGGGGGGGCCAGTTGACCGGGCGGTCAACATCCCCAGGACCCAATGGTTAGCTGCCACGTGGAGAATGTTTGAAACTCAAAAATAAGGCAGCAAATGGCCGATTTTCCAAAAACTTAAAACATGAATTATTTTTATTTTATTTTTTTCTATTTTTTGGTGATTTTTAATTAATTTTTGGAAATAAAAATAAGGTATTTACAATATATAGCTATGTATAGGTATATATACAATATGTTGGTTTTTGATTTTTGATTTTTAATGATTATTTTTGTACAATTTTATTCCTATTTTATATTTTATTTATTTATAGAATAAAATGAGGAATAAAGGGTATTTTTATTTGATTTTAATTATTTATATACATAGGTGAAATAAATAGATATATACATTTATATACATGGCATATGTACAATATGCTTTTGTATTTTTAATTTTGTAATTTTTATTTGATTTTTGTTTTGATTCTTTTTATTTTATGTATTTACAATATATAACATAGAATATTTACAAAAAGTTTAGAAAATAATTTTATTTAATTATAAGGTTGAATAAATAAAGGGGGTATGGTCTATGTACATGGTGAAAGGATATTTTTGTTCTTTTTGATTTTCACATTTTTATTTTGTTTTTAATATTTTCTAAATATATACAAATATGTACAAGCATATTTTTGGGTGAGGAAAATATAATTTTATTTATTTATATAGATATATACATATGAGCCCCTATCTCCCTCTACTTGGCTTTTATGCGGTCAGGCCCATGCTGAGCCCTCCCTTGGGTTAGGTTGCTCAATATTTATCCTAAATATTTCCCTCTTTTTCTTTTTAATCTTTATTCTTTTATTTTTGCACAAAAACATGCTAATTATAAGTTTTTACACAATGCATGCTTTTGCTAATTATTCCTATTTACAAGTATCTACATGCATTTGCATAGGTTTATGTAGCTAAAATATAAGAATAAAGAGTGATGAATGGGTATTCATCACCCCCCTATACTATACTTTGCTAGTCCCTTAGCAAACACTTATTTGAAAAAGAAGTGAAAAAGAAAGAAAGAAAAAGAAAAAGAGGATGTACATGGATCAAGGTTGATTATTAAACTTGCCTTCATTAAATTGAGGTATGGAGCTCAATCAGATCTTTGGATTATTAATGTGTCGGAACCTTATTTAGACTTAAGCTTAAAACCTAACAGCCTCTAAGTTCCACTAATCTATAATCAAGACTCCTCAATGCTCCAGATCAGAACAAGTCATAAATCACAAACCCTGAAGACCATGAATCTTTTCTTGTCCTATGAATGTGAAGTCTAAGCTCTCCACCTCAGAAATGGCAACTTGACAACCCTCCCCAACAAGGTAACTCTATGACCTCAATCTGGCCACTCTTTCCTCGAGGAGCGGGGTATTCCCTTCTAAGTTCAAGTTCAACCGGCTCAAGAAGAGGGGGAAGAAGAGAATGGGTCAAGGCCAGTGTAGCCAAGTACCCTTGGGAGCTTGACCAGTGTAGCCAAGTCTCCCTGCTGCAAGCTACAACAGGTGGATCATGAAACCAAGCTTTGCTTATTGCACTTATATACATACTCCGGTGGGATTATCATTTTCTCTCAGACCCACCACTTTTTTGGAGTTCTTTTCTTTTTGCATATTTTTTTTTCAAGTGCATCTATACAACATATACATGTGCAGCATATATACAAGGAGTTTTTCCTCTTGAGCCAGTAGACTATCCCTCTTTTGAAGCTTTATTGCAACCCACAACTCCCGTCGTTAGACCTCATGGCAACCAGACCAAGTTGAGACGCACTTCCTTCACTATAAGAAGAAGAGAGGTTCCGCCTAGAAGTACTACCCTCATATGCTACCCCAAGTCAAGGAAGACTGCCTCCTCACCACCTCATCCGTAGAGAGCTCGGTGCATAGTGCGGTTGTCCAAGTAAAGCCATAATCTATATGAGTCATGTGTTGTTGTTAAGTGCTCTACTTAGGCTCATTGAGATGACATGTGATCATAGCCTAGTGGACTCAAAGAATTAAGTCACCATGGACCTGAAAAGCCTTAAACCTAAGCCCTATAAGGTTCCTCTTAGAATTAGGTGGATTAAGATCTTAATCAAGCTCCATTTCTCAATTTGATTCCAGGCTAGTTTAAATGTCAACTATCATCCAGAAAAACTATATACATATGTACAAAAAGATGCTTATTTACACAAATTTTTACAAACATGCAAAATTTTTGAAAAATGTTTTGAAATCATGAATGATGATGCATGAAGTGCAAGTTTTGCAAAAAGATATTTACACACATTTACACAATATTTTTGCAAACTCTTTGATTTTCAAAACATTTTGGAAAAATTTTGTACTATATACATAATTTTGATACAAAAATATTTACACAAGCTTTACACAAAAGATTTTTGAAATCATTTTTACAAAAATAATTTGTACACTAGCTATGTATGTGCAAATAAAAGAGGTTATGAACATGAAAATTTTTTAATTTTTGTGGTTTTTAGCCATTTTTATTTATTAACACACTCACACAAAGTACGAGTTATGGCTAAAATATATATGAAATATATACACCCCCCCCTATACTTAGCTTGAACGATGTCCTCGGAGTCAAGAGCGATGAAGAAGACATAACTCGTGCTATGTATAGGGAAGTGAAAAGAAAGGCTATACAAAAGAAGAATGAAAAGTCAAGAGGGACTCAGGTCTCCCCCCTATACTTAGGATCAAATAATCCTAAGTATAGCAGGCTGTATACTAAGGGAAAACCGAGTGGAGAATGTACAGGGTCTACCCCCCCTATACTTAGGGTGAAATATCCCTAAGTATAGGCAGCAAAACAGGGGTAGACAGAAACAAAAGAAATACCCGAAAGGTCGCACATCCCCCCTATACTTAGGGTAAAGTGCACCCTAAGTATAGCATAATCACAAGATGGGGAAGGGGATGTGGGACTAAGGAATGTGGTGATATGGACATCTGGATCTTTATACAGTGGAAGATCAGTGAAACTCAGGCGTGAGATGCATTAGATGTGAGTCAAAGACCACATCTCACGCAAAATGAATAGGGGCAATATCAACGACCCGCGGCTCATGATCTAGAAATGGCTTGAGCCGCTGGCCGTTCACTCGAAAGGTACTCTCAGAAGACAACTCGGATATGTCGATGCTACCATTGTCGTGTACCTTTCGAACCAGATAAGGTCCTTTCCATTTGCTCTGTAGCTTCCCTGGAAATAATCTAAGCCTCGCATCAAACAGCCATACTCTCTGTCCAATCTCAAAATGTTTGTGGCTGATATGAGAATCATGCCACTCCTTGACTTTCTCCTTATAATGTAGGCTGCTTGAGAAAGCTGCATCTCTAAGCTCCTCCAGGGCAGCTAGCTCTGCCCTCCTCTGGTCTCCCATACCATCTGGATCCATGATAATGTCTGTAACTTCCCAAAGTGACTTGTGCCTCAGCTCAACAGGTAAATGGCATGGCTTGCCATATACGAGGCGAAAGGGAGATGTGCCCAAAGGTGTCTTGAAAGACGTCCTATATGCCCATAAGACCGAGTCCAAAAGCTGTGACCAATCCTTTCGGTCAGGGCGGACGACTTTCTGCAGAATAGTCTTGATCTCCCTATTCGACACTTCGGCTAGACCATTCGTCTGTGGATGGTAAGGTGTAGCAACACGATGGTCTATGCCGAACTCGCTAGCAAGTGCCTTCACCTGGTCGTTGATGAAGTGAGATCCCCCATCAGAAATCAGAACTCGTGGAACCCCGAACCGCGTGATGATATGCTTCCTCAAAATCTGCAAACTGTCCTCGCATCAGCGGCTCGGGCGGGGATAGCCTCCACCCAACGACTCACATAATCAACGGCCAACAGAATGTACTCAAATCTCTGACTCTTAGGGAATGGACCCATGAAATCGATGCCCCATGCGTCAAAAACCTCACAGAAGTGAATGGGCCGCATCGGCATCATATCACGATGTCCACAAGTGCCCATCCTCTGACAGTCAGTACACCTCTTCACGAACTCATCTGAGTCCTTGAAGAGGGTAGGCCACCACAAGCCGGATTGGAGCACTTTCTGTGCCGTTCTCCTCCCAGAATGATGTCCTCCTGCCTCAAGCTTGTGGCAGTAAGTGAGGACGCTATGGTGTTCCTCCTGAGGAATACACCGACGCCAGACGCTATCCCCTCCTTCGTGGTAAAGGATGGGATCCTCCCAATGGTAAGACTTGGCCTTCGCAAGGAAGGTCTCAAGTCTCTGTCTGGGCCAATCTTGTGGGACTTTCCCAACAACGAGAAAGTTCACAATATCGGCGTACCATGGGAGTGAGGCGATAGCAAGGATCGCCTCATCTGGGAAGGTATCTCTAATAGGATCAATCTGCTCAGAATCCTCAGGCTGCTCTAATTGGGAGAGATGATCCGCCACCACATTCTTGACTCCAGGCTTATCCTTGATCTCAATGTCGAACTCTTGGAGTAGAAGGATCCATCTAGTCAGTCTGGCCTTGGCATCCTTCTTTGCCATGAGGTACCTGATGGCGGTGTGATCTGTAAACAAAGTCACTCTAGATCCGATGATATATGATCTGAACTTATCCAGGGCAAACACTACGGCTAGCATCTCCTTCTCTGTGACTGTATAATTCCGCTGAGCGGAATCCAATGTGCGGCTAGCATAGTGTATGGCAAATGGAACTCCATCCCTCCTCTGTCCTAGCACTGCCCCTACGGCAAAATCGGAGGCATCCGTCATGATCTCGAATGGGAGAGACCAATCAGGCGGCTGGAGGACAGGAGCCTCAATGACGCACTGCTGGAGAGTAGCAAACGACGAAAGACACTTGCCATCGACAAGGAACTCAGTGTCTTTCGTCAAAAGGTCAGTCAACGGTCGGGCAATCCTGCTGAAATCATGAATAAATCGTCTATAAAATCCAACGTGCCCCAGAAATGACCGTAGCTGCCTCAGATTGGACGGCGGAGTGAGTTTCCTAATGACATCAACCTTGGCCGGATCAACCTCCATGCCCCTGTTGGAGATGATGTGGCCAAGCACCGTCCCTTGAGTCACCATGAAGTGACTCTTCTCCCAAGATAGCACCAAGTGATACTCAATACATCGCTGGAGTACTCGATCTAGGCAGTCAAGACAAGAATCAAATCCGTCGCCGTAGATCGAGAAATTGTCCATGAAGACCTCCAAGCACTCCCCTACCATGTCCGAAAAGATCGACAACATGCATCTCTGAAAAGTCGCAGGGGCATTGCATAGCCCAAATGGCATGCGTCGAAAAGCATATGTGCCGAAGGGACAGGTAAAGGTGGTCTTCTCCTGATCCTCAGGAGCGATGGCCACTTGGTTGTAGCCCGAGTACCCATCCAGGAAGCAATAATGGCTCTTCCCTGCCAGTCTCTCAATGATCTGGTCAATAAAAGGCAGGGGGAAATGATCCTTCTTGGTGGCTTGGTTGAGTCTCCTGTAGTCAACACAAACCCTCCAAGAGGTGGGTACTCGTGTAGCAATCTCCTCTCCCGACTCACTGATCACAGTCGTGATGCCCGTCTTCTTGGGCACCACATGCAAGGGGCTGACCCACTTGGAGTCGGAAATGGGATAAATAAAATCTGCACTCCACCATTTCGATATTTCCTTCATCACAACCTCTCGTAGGTTGGGGTTCAGTCGCCGCTGGAACTCACGCGACGGCTTCGCCCCATCCTCGAGATAGATATGGTGGGAGCACACTGATGGACTAATCCCGTGGAGATGCTACGCTCCATCCGATCGCCTTGCGGTTCTTTTCAAGAATCCCCATCAAACGGGATTCTTGCTCTCCAGTCAACTCGGCGGAGATGATGACTGGGTACATCTCAGGCTCGCCCGCAAGGAATCGATACTTCAGCGAAGTAGGGAGCGGCTTCAGCTCTGGAATGCTGGGTGCTGGCAAATCTGGCTGCGGAAGAAACTGAGTGAAAGCTGCAAGGTCGGCCAAATCTGTCTGGGAAAGTGAAAGCGTACTCTCGCAAACTGGATCGGGAGAAGGCGGCTCAACTGCACTGTCTCTGGTCTGCTCTGCATCTACCTCCTCCTCATCTATAGGCTCAGGTGAACTCAGGTCTGGCATCTGATCATAACAATCGGCCCACTCAGACTCTGAATCCGAGGGATCTGTATCAACCGCGGTGGCATCAGTACCACCGGAAAACAAGGTGGCCTCAGCACCACCATCACTAAACATCGTGCTGCGATCAAGGACCGGCTCTGCTGCCTCTATGGTATCCTGGTCCAAGGCTGTGCTCTCCAGACTCTCCTCTGCTATCATCTCGGCATCAGCTGTATCTGAAAGTGAGATGATGGTCTGTGTCTCAAGATCTGCCCAAGCTGCCTCATCATCTGTGATCACAAAATCACAGTCCTGGTGGATGTCTGGCTCTGCGTCTGTCAGCTGCTCTGAGTCTGTACTCGCATCTGAGCGGGCTCTGAATCTAGCTCTGTAGTCCTCGACCGTCTCTATTTGTATACTCTCGCCCTCGACGCGAAAGTACACCTTCCCGCTATCATGATCAGTCACCGCCTTGGCTGTGGCCAAGAACGGACGACCAAGGATGATGGGGGTATCGGCCACTGACTCAGGGATCTCCATGTCCAACACTACGAAGTCCACGGGGAATTTCAGGCCCTGAATCGTGACGACAACGTCTCGTAATAACCCCTTTGGCCTCTTGACAGATCGATCAACGAACTGAAGGACTGTCCTGCTCTGTCGAAGAGTGCCCAACTCGAAGCGGTCGAGAAGGGCTGCCGGAAGAAGGTTGATCGACGATCTGCTATCTAGAAGAGTGCGGTCGAACCTCTGCTCACTGATCTGGCATCTGACATACGGGGCCCCTGAATCTGGCCTCTTGGCTGGCAGGCGGTTCTGGATCGCAAAACACGTGGCTTTGGTCAGCACATGGATCTCGGAAGTGTGGTTCCTCCTCCTTCTCCTGACTGTAGTCCTCTCTCTCAAAGATCGCTGGAGACGGGGGATGTGCTGCAAAGCCTCCTGGAGGGTCAGCTGGATATGGAATCGATCGATCATGCTCTGGCTGAACTCCTCAAGCTCTCTCTTTTTTGGATCATTTTCTTTTTTCTTCCCCTTCCCCATCTGAAGGGCTCTAGGGAAGGGGATCACAGGGTCCTTCTCAGATGAAGGACTAGGAAAAGGTCTAAGCGGTTCAAGGACCGGATCCACACATACATCATGCACCACAGTGGGACCAGAAGAAAGTAAACCTTTTCCTTTATTCACAACAGAGTTCGAGATACAGGAATACGAGGAACAACATCATCTCTATCTGTACAAACACCGACGGCCTCAGTACCACCACGGGCTGGCTCTGCTGCTGCTGCTGGTAGACGTCGTGCGGCCTCAGTACCGCGGGCTGGCTTGGCTGAACGGGTGGCATCAGTACCACCTCCTAGATCTGGTGAAGCGGCGGCCTCAGTACCGTCGGTGGGATCAGCATCCTTGGTGGCCTCAGTGCCACCGTCATCGTCTGGAGCGGCCTCAGTACCGCTCTCCTCCTCCTCATGTGGCGCCTCTGGGATGTCCTCGTGGTGAAGCTCAGATGAGGCGCCGCCGCCTGCTGGGGTCCTACCGCTCCTAAGTGTGACAAAATCAGCATCAAATAGATCCGAAGATGTATCATCAAATGGGTCACTAGGAGTGGCTAACTCAGTATGTACTACCTGCTCAGATTTCCTCTTGAGGTTGTTCGGATTCGGCTCTATCTGGGCTGGTATGGCGGCCTTCCCTCTCACCAGGTCCCGCATCTCCTGGCGGAACTCGTCCATCTCCTGTCGGAATGTGGCCTGCTGGTCCGTGAGGAGGCGGGCGATGTCATCCAAAGCGGGGCTCTCGTGGGAGCCCGACGGGTGGCCTCTCTGTGGGTGAGGCTGCTGGAACTGCTGTGGCTAGTGCTGGTAAGAGGGGTATGATGGAGGGTGCTGCTGCTGGTATCCCGGGTGAGCCTGCTGCTCACATCTCCACGACTGTCCCTGCTGCTGATAGGGACGCGGACCGAAGGATGACTGGTGCTGCTGATATGTTGGGGGCTGCTGCTGCGGCTGGTGGTGATCTCTCTGCTGGGAGTACTGCCCTCCCTGTGCTGACGGCTGCTGCTGGGGCTGGGTACCACCACTCCCCCACCTGAATCCGGGATGGTCTCGTCGGATCCCAGGTTGGGGGCGGTCGTACCAAATCCCATTGACATTTATCAACGGCTCGGCATCGAAGGGGGCTGGCGGGAGTACTGCCAGAGGCTGGTCCGGCTGGTAGACCACCATCTGCATCTCTAGAGATGGTGGGGACTGGTAGGCGGGCTGCGGCTGCTGGTACGGCTCTGCCTGTACAAGATGGACCTGTCTAGGCTGCACGTGGGTGCTGGAGCGCTGGGACGAGCTGCTGCTGCTGCCGGCGTCGCCTCGCGACTGAAGACGGGGCTGAGAAGCCGTCTGTGCCTCCTGGAGACACATGAGCTGTGTCTTCATGTCGCTCAGAACCTGTGCCATCTGCTCCATCTGTGTGATACTCTGGCACTGCTTCTTCTCTATCAGCTCCATGCGGTCCAGCTTCTCGCTGATAATGCCCATGTCCGCAGCTGATGACTCTGCCTGTGCTGCTGCGGCTGCGGACGAACTGGATGGACCTGCATCTACCCGTGCTATCCGCTGGTACTGCACGGGTCCTGGCTGATGTGGCTGGGCCTTCTGAGTATACAACCTGGTCTGAGACATCACCATATAGTTCTCAGCCATCTCCTCGAAGATGGCCCAGACCTAGTCGTGGTCCTTGGCGAAGTAGGACCCGCCGCAAGAAGCATTCACCAGGCCCTGTAGCTCTGGTGTCAACCCGCTAAAGAAGCTCTGCACAAGGTTCGGCTTCGTGATGTCGTGGTGCGGGCATCTGTCCAGAAGCTCTCGGAACCTCTCCCATGCCTCGTGAAACTGCTCGTTGGGGAACATGGAGAAGTTGCTGATCAGGGCCCTCGCTGCATTCGTCCGCCCGAGTGGATAGTACTTGTTAAAATACTCGGTGCGGAGCTGCTCCCAGGTATAGACAAACCTCCCAAGGTGCTTCAGCCAGGTGGCTGCTCTATCTGCCAGTGAAAACGGGAAGGCTATCATCCGGATCGTATCCTGGTCCACATGCCGGTCGTGGACAGTACTGCAGATCATCAGAAACTCCTGGAGGTGAAGGTGGGGCTCCTCAGTGGCGAGTCCGTGGAAACGAGGAAGCATCTGAAGGGTGTTCGGGGGGAACTTGAAGTCCCCCACGATAGCAGGTACCACCACCCAATGGTGCATCAGTGTAGATCCGGGGTTGTGCAACTCCCGCATCGGTCTAGGTGGTCCTCCTCCTCCCGCGGCTGCTGCCGCTGCGGCGGCGGCCGCGGCTGCTGCTGCTGCGGCTCGTGCCTCTGCATCCGGTATCTCCTCGGGCTCGCTCTGCTGGTCTCTCTCTGCTCCGAGCCTCTCCAACTCTCTCCTCATCTCTATCATAAATGCCCCCTGATCGCGGAGCTGCTGCTGGACTGTGTCGAGTGACGCGATCAGGGTGGAGTTGATCGCTCCCTGGTCTAGTACAATATGCTCTGGCTGACGGGAGTGATCGTCTGAACTGCCGGCTCCGGCCATGTCGACGTCTGCAAAATCAAACGAGCCCAACTCAGGTGCTGTCAAATGTATCAATCTCTCCTCAGGCTCGTGTCTCTCAGGAAGATCAGAAAGGGGGTCGAGGGGGAACAGGGTGGAGTCATACTCGGGCTCGGAGAGCGGGTCTGAGCTCTCGCGAGCCAACCTAGATGAGGAGGTAGACGCGCCCAAAAGCGGTGCAGCCAGAGACTGCCTAAGAGACCGTCTACCCATCATCTTGATCTGGCGAGTCAGGCGGATGAGATCTGGAAAAATTATGATCAGAAAACAAACCCCCGGTTCACCAACGCAACGCGAGCTGAAGACCGTGAAAGCTCGGTCAAATTATCTTGTCGATTTTATTTTGGTGAATAAACAGAATATCAGAGCGCTTACGTGACCTGTTGGGATATCCGATGCTAACCCAACCGACTGGCCCGCACGGAAGAGTCGGTAGTCAATTGGGACTAGCAACGGGGGGCTCTACCTAGGGTGCGGGTCACTCTCTCGCGCATCCAAACCAAACAATGAGGGGGTTGCTCTCCCCAAGACAAAGCTTTTAGGGTGAGCATGTTTTAAGATCAATAAGATTAGCAGTCCCAATTTTATGGTTTCACTTTTTTAATATTTTTCAAAGCAAACAAAAGCCCTAACGAATTTTTCGGTTCTCCTGATTATTAAGTCCAAAACAGGGGGGAGAAGACGAAAAAGCCGATGCACGAAAAATCAATGATGCATGCAAATTCAGAAATGTGTACCTGCCTCCAGCTCTCTACATGCAATATAATCCGCGCATAAAAGTAAAGACAGAATTAAAACTAACCTAAATGATGCAGCGGTAAAGCCGAGTCCTAGACGAGCAACTTCTAGCGAAGAACCGTCTAACCGGTCACCGACCTCCAAGCCAAAGAGTCCGGTCTTGGCCCGTCCCTCCTCTGTCCGACAAATCGGGGGTAGGAGTAAGCGCTTTACAGGACGGGCTGCGGCACGTAGGCTACGGAGGCAAATGAATCGGTTATTTTTATTATTGATTTTAAGTAGGTCCAATTATCGATCTATGGGAACAGATATGCAATTAGGTGTGTGGATCCTACTAATTACGGCACATTCAACAGAAAATCCTAAGTCTAGGGGCTCGAGCAAAAACCGCGAAAAACCGGAAAGGACAAAAATAAAAGAAAAATAAAACCGCGAAAAAGCCGCGAAAAACCGCGAAGGTCCTAATGGGTCCCCCGAGCACACCGGTGCTCGGCGAAACAGACCCGCTACAGTCAAGTCACAAGAGTGTCCAAGTCCTGTCCCTGTATTATTACAACAATAATATAAATGAAATAAAAACCTAGTCTAACCTCACCCACTCAACTCTCTCCCTCTCGCTCTCTCTTGCAGCTTCGTAGAGAAAGAAGCCGCCTCCAAGTTCTGCGGTTGCGTCGGCTCCTCGAAAGTCGCCTCCGCGGTCCTCGGGCCCTCGCAAGAGACAGAGACAAGTGGTCAGTCCAGCAAAAATAATCAAATAAAAAGGAAAAAGAAATGAAAATAAAGGTAAGGGTATTTATGCAAAAATATAAAATAAAATAACACACAAAATCAATCAAAAACAAAAACAAAAGAAAACAAAAATAAAGCAAAATAAAACAAAAATAAACTATAAACAAAAACCGCGAAAAGCCGCGAGCTCCGAAAAGCCGCGAAAAGCCGCGAAAACAAAGACGAAAATGAAAAATAAAAAGAACTACTAAGCCGTGCTCCCCGGCAACGGCGCCATTCTGATAACACAAAATCCTGAGCGACAGAGGTAAAGGTATCTAGATAGGTCGTTGCGACCTCACTCACTCGGTTGTGTATCAAGAAAAATCGGACCACTCAATAAATCAAAGATCGATCAAAACAACGGATAGCGGTCCAGCTATGAGATTAACCTGGTATAGCACCCAGGGTCGAACTCAAGGAGCACGGGTTGGCCAAAGGCCTACGAAGTAGTAAAAATAAAATAAAATAAAGACAAGTATTTTTACTGATTTTTAGTGATTTTTATATTTTTTTGGATTTTTAAATGTGAAGAAAACAAAGGAAACACAAAAGCAAGCAAGCTTTAGCTAATTATTAAATGTGTCAAAAATCAAGCAAAAATTCAAACAAAAATGTTTTTATGTTTTTTTAGGTTTTTTAATGTTTTTGGTTAATTTTTGATAATTTTCTGATGTATAGTTTATTTACTAAAAATCAAACAGTAACAAAAAGGCTGGGTACTGTCCAGCCAGCCCCAAAATCCCCAGATAAAATATCTAAAGATCTCAAGAGGGCCTGGAGGTAATTTTCCTGTATACTAGAGAAAACAAGGAAAATTTGAGCACCAAAATTATTGTTTTTGGATTTTTAGATTATTTAATATGATTTTTATGAGTTTTTAGGTGTTTTTAAGTTTTTATGGTTTTTAAGCAATGAAAAATAGCCAAAATTGGCTAGAAAATCAAGGAACACAAAAGAAACAGTACCTAATTTTTATAGAATTTTTGAGGGGGGTTTTATATTTTTTTGGGATTTTTAACTCTAGACAGTAGCTGGAATAAAGGTTTTTGAATTTTTAAAAATAACAAACAAACTCAAAAATGTCCTCAAAAATTCTCAAAAATCCTACAACATGGCAGGAGCCATGTGTCAAATTTTCATCGAATTTGGAGGTGATATGATATTTTATTCAAAAATCAAAAGAGGGCACTATGCACAGGGACTGAAGTGCAAATACCCGAAGTTCTGGGGGTCCAGGTGCAAAATACCAGCAACGCACGCACGCGGCGCGTGCCTGGGGCACTCAAGGACCTCTTTGTAATAAAAACAAGGTTCTGGGACTAATTGGTAACTCGTACCAAAAGTCCGTGGACCTCAGTTGCAATTTACCCACGAATAAAAGCACATGCGCAATTAAAACATTCACAGGGGCATATATGCAAATACTGAAAAGTTTTCATTCATTAATGAACATCCAGAACTACAGGGGCTAAGGTTGCAATTACACCAATAAAACACGTGGCGAAGCACGTGACTCACACAGACAGGGGCATAAATGCAAACAAAATTAAGCTCAGGGTCCTCTATGCAATTTCCACAGAAATAAAAGAACTACGCTAAATAGTTACAGGACTGAAACTAAATATATAAAAGAAAGGGGGCCTAAGGATAAATTACCCCTTTTATTAATGTCGAGGGTCGGATGCACGACGCGTGGCAGGTTGGATGGCTGAGATGGTGCGCCGCCCACCAAAGGAGAACCCTCGAGTCGATCCGACGGCTGGAACACGCCCACGTGGAAGATCAGACGGTGGTACTGCAACGTGGGTCTGCGAAGAAGGCCGGGCTCGGATCGGATGGATGAGGTGCAGCCACGTGCTAGATCCGACGGCTGAGAGGCGTCGTGGCTCAACCTCGATGCTCAACGGTGAAGATCGACCCCAGGAGGATCCGATGGTCAGTGCTGCTCCGTGGATGAACGGGCGAGATCTAAACTGGAGCGTCGAGGTCGATCTGACGGTGGACAAAGGATCTGGAAGAACAAGTCGCCGGCGACTTTCGCCTGCCTCGTGCGTGCGCGGTGGTCCTCGTCTGCTGCCTCCGGAGATCGGAGAAGATGCGCGATGAAGCTCCGCAGCTGATGGTGGTCTCCGATGGCCCAGGCGAGCCCTGGAGGGGCTCCGCGAGGTCGGCGGAGGATAGCTCCTTTCCCGAATGTCGGGAGGCCTCAGATGGCCTCCTCTGATCCTGCAAAGTAGCTCAGAAGCTTCGCGGGTCGAGGGCAAAATGCCTCGACCCGGTTAGGCGTCGTGGAGGTGGTCTGTGCGTCGGAGCGGATGAATCCCGGCGAAGCGACGACGAGGGGATTCGAATCCCAGCTCCTGTGCAAGCTGGGTTGAACGGAGGGGCGGAGAAGGTGCGCGGAGGAAAGACGGAGGTGAATATGGGTTCCGATGATCGAACGGACGCGGGAGGTGGTCGGAATCGATGGAACGCGGCGGCGGAGCGGATTGGGGCAAAATGGAAATTAGGCTAAATAGGGAAGCTAAGGGATTACCTGGGCGGTCGATGAGACTATGCTGGAGCTGGGGTAGCTCCTGGTCGTGGCCTCAAGGGTTGTCTCAGCCCGAGGCTCGAGCTCCTGCTCTGGGCGGAGCACGGCGGTGCTAAGTCGCCGGATCAATGGAAACCGACCCCTCTCCTCGCTGCGACGGCACCTGGAGCGAGCTGTCACTCACGCTCGGGTGCTGGAGCTCACTGGGGTAGAGTGGATTAGCCAAAGATGATCAAAGAATGCGGCGGGGCTGGGTATTTAAATGGCTGGGGGTCCGAAAAGAGGAGCTCGGGTAGGGTCATGGAGGCGCGCGGACCCCGAGGTAGATGCCCGGCGAGGGTGTCGGATGTGGGAGGTGTCAAACGGAGCCGGGGTTAGGGTGTTAGGCAATCGGGTCGAGCTGGTATAAAATGGAGAAATCGGGTTGGCCGCTCGAACCCGTGGGAAGTGGTCCTGGGGGGGCCAGTTGACCGGGCGGTCAACATCCCCAGGACCCAATGGTTAGCTGCCACGTGGAGAATGTTTGAAACTCAAAAATAAGGCAGCAAATGGCCGATTTTCCAAAAACTTAAAACATGAATTATTTTTATTTTATTTTTTTCTATTTTTTGGTGATTTTTAATTAATTTTTGGAAATAAAAATAAGGTATTTACAATATATAGCTATGTATAGGTATATATACAATATGTTGGTTTTTGATTTTTGATTTTTAATGATTATTTTTGTACAATTTTATTCCTATTTTATATTTTATTTATTTATAGAATAAAATGAGGAATAAAAGGGTATTTTTATTTGATTTTAATTATTTATATACATAGGTGAAATAAATAGATATATACATTTATATACATGGCATATGTACAATATGCTTTTGTATTTTTAATTTTGTAATTTTTATTTGATTTTTGTTTTGATTCTTTTTATTTTATGTATTTACAATATATAACATAGAATATTTACAAAAAGTTTAGAAAATAATTTTATTTAATTATAAGGTTGAATAAATAAAGGGGGTATAGTCTATGTACATGGTGAAAGGATATTTTTGTTCTTTTTGATTTTCACATTTTTATTTTGTTTTTAATATTTTCTAAATATATACAAATATGTACAAGCATATTTTTGGGTGAGGAAAATATAATTTTATTTATTTATATAGATATATACATATGAGCCCCTATCTCCCTCTACTTGGCTTTTATGCGGTCAGGCCCATGCTGAGCCCTCCCTTGGGTTAGGTTGCTCAATATTTATCCTAAATATTTCCCTCTTTTTCTTTTTAATCTTTATTCTTTTATTTTTGCACAAAAACATGCTAATTATAAGTTTTTACACAATGCATGCTTTTGCTAATTATTCCTATTTACAAGTATCTACATGCATTTGCATAGGTTTTTGTAGCTAAAATATAAGAATAAAGAGTGATGAATGGGTATTCATCAGTGGCGGACCTTCTTGCGGGAGCGATGGGGTGGGTAGTATACATGTGTGTCGCTGTCATAGTTGTCCTCAGAGGAATAATAGTGAGGTGTAGGCAAAGTCCAATGAGGGCTACACACAGCTACTTGCTCAAATATGGCTTAAGAATAACCAAATTGAGCTCACTCATATAGACCACCTCATCTGGACCTGATGAGGACTCCTCAGAAAGTTCCTTCTCTGGTATGTCGAAGGCAACTTCCGTAGCTGGTTTTCTAGAACCTGAAGCATCAAGAGGAAGAGGAGAGTGATACTCCTTGAGGAGTTCAGGGGAACACCTTGAGGAATAAATACTCTTTTTCTTCTTACCAGATGACCGACAAGAGGATGGAGCAACCGATTTATCGAGATTGGTCAATTTGGTACCAGTTGTCTCTTTTGGTGTAGATCTTGGATGTGTTGTGTATGAGGTGCTGACTAGAGGTTCATCATCAGATGAGTCACCATATGCAATGTAATACTTCTGCAGGGTCAGCACACGTCTCTGGTATGGCACAATGTTCTCAGTTGGCTGGCATTTATTGTCTCATGCATTTGATTTTATAAATAGTCAAGGTAATCAGAAATGATCGTGTCCGACTCATGGGCAACTTCTGGTTGGGAGTCCTCTCTAGAAGTTGTCATGGTGGTGATGCAATCAGTTGGTGATGTGGAGGTGTAGGGAGTCTCTGAACCAATGGTCATCTGGACAGTCGGTATCTCAGGTGTAGTAGAGAGACGGGACTCAACTGTCTCTCGGAGGTCATGACTGTCTGTAACTTTACGGATTACCTTAGAATATCGCGTGTCCTCAAAGATTTGTGAGGTCGGAGTGCTCCCAATGCAGTGAAATCTATATCCTGAGTCTCGTAATCTATAGTTGCCTTAGCCAAGGCTAAGAACGGCTTCCCGAGAATGATCGGAGACTGGGTGAAGTCTCCTCAGTGCTCAATGTCAATGATCATGAAGTTTGCCTGTAGTAGAGCACCTTGGAAAGTAATGATGACTAAACAGTTCCTCTTGACCATTTAATGGACCGATCAACCAACTGAACGATCTCTCTTGACTTCTTGGTGGATCCGAGTTTGAGCTTGGCAAACACAGAGGTCGAGAGGATATTAATTGGTGAGTCATCATCGATTCTTGCATGGGTGAAGGTAGTATCTTTGATTTCACAATCAAACCTAGGCAATCGCTTCACTCTGTGGCTCTTGGTTTTTCTCCCTTAGACCAAAGAGGTGGCCATAGACACTATGTGTTTCCCAGTCCGTGTCCTCTTATTTCCTGACCTTTTAGGCATCAATTTACTTCTCACAAATCTTTTGAGGTCGGGAAAGTGTTCAATGGCTACTATTAAGGGAAGCTCAAAACTCAACTTTCTATCAATTGCTTCCCTAAGTGCAGGATCCAATTTTTGTAGGTCTTTTCCATTTTCAATTTTTATGGTATTTTTGGGGTTTTAATTTTTTTTGGTCTTTTTAGTAGGTGAAGGATGAGTCGGAGAATGTGCGTACTCTAGTTTGGAGGGAAAGTGGTTAGGGACTCCAACTGTACATGACATGTGGTCAATTCGGTGTCTTCCAGGTTTTCAAAATTCAATCCACGAAATCCATGATCCATTTTCATACATGGACTCTTGATTGTTCTAGAAATGTCATCCTCCAATAAGTTCTCATGACACATATTGAGAGAAGTCTGCTCAGTTGGAGGATACTGTTGAGAACTCGGGGACTTATACTCAACACACCTTGACTTAGGCATGTAATGCTGGGTTGAGTATGGCCCATCTGTATGATAGATGTTGGTCGGAGCCTCATGAGGTGGAGTCAATAGACAAGGGGTCAACAAATTGGTCGCATGCATCCAATCCCCTATGTATTGCAGGTCTCCGAATGGGTGATATGAAGGCTGGTTAATGTGGGTTTGATCACTCAGGTCAATCAAGTCAGGAATATCATGTACTGCATGCCTCTCTATTTTGTCTGTTTGGTCGACCATGTTATATCCTAAGGTCAAGTCAGGATGTATATAGGTCAATTGTTGTCCAGTCCCAACTCGAGGTGCAAATGAGGTTTGTAGGGGCAACTAATGCTGCTAATCATTCATCTCAGCAGTGGCTTGCTCTTCGATTTGTTCCTTGATTCCAACTAGCTGACAAGAATATGGTGAGCCAATCAAGGATGGATGTAGGTCAGGGGTGTAAGAATGTGGGGTAGGTGAGAAGTACGAAGAAGTGGGGAAGTCAGTCAGAGTTCTGACTTCGCGGTCGGGGTGTGGGTATGAGGAGGAATAAGAGGGTAGAGATGGTCGAAATATGGTCGAGGAAGAGTGACATGGATATGATGACCAATACTCTAACATCTTGGAAGGGAGATGGGAGAATGAAGCGGATCGAGGAAGAAAGCGTGCAAGTGCACCGAATAAGACACAAACAGACAAATACAAGAGCAAACCTTGAGTTCATCTACTCAACACAGTGATGGTGGCAAGAGTCCAACCGTTTATCTTTTCAATTTTAATTAGATGATAAATCAATATATATGTCCAATTATGCAAAGATTATAAGTAGGTTTGGGCACTATCCTAGGGATGCATCCTCACCTCTCAACGATCACAATAGCACAAGCATAATGAGGGTTTTGCTCTCCCAAAAACATCTGTTGATTTTATTCAATTTTTTGGTCAACTTTGATTAGAAGTCCCAATTTTAATTTCAGTTATCACTTGATTAATCCACCAAACAAGGCACGCTTAAAGACCAGTCTCAATTTCCTTTTAACCTTAGTTTCAAAAATGAAGGGGAAGGGAGTCGAGAAAAACCGATGCAAATAGTGAAATAAATGATGCATGCCCAGTTTAGAAGACTTACAATGATCCTCATGAAACATAGAACTGAAATTGTATACTACATGAGATGCAAATGAGAAAATCGTTCCTAGACCAGCAGTTCTATTAGCGAGTGATGAACTAGTTAATTTGAACTAATAGCTCTATGGTCTAAGTGTGTCTCATTAAATGTGATGTGTGGTCCTAAAGATTACGAGCACAAGCAATAAAATAATTTAGTAAAAATATGCTCTAAGAGCCGCGAGTGCAAGTCCTATTCCATGTCAAGCAACCATACGGCCACGAACATGTCAAATGTTCAGTCGTGGTACAAACACGAGCTCTCAAATAAGAACTGCTGTAAAGAGAGAACTACCTAAATTATTACAACACAATAATTATGAAAATTAAAATGCTCTCAAAAATAAATTAAAAATTCCTTGATCTTCAGCAGTCGGCAGCGCCACGTCCGTCGACCTCTGATGTACATCGAGTTCACCGGACCCTTGCAAGGAAAAAAAATTATATTATAGAGTTAAAAATATATATAGAAAAATGAGCATATAAATAATTGAGAGAAAAGAAGAAATAATAAACGGATTAATTACAAGATGGCTCGGGTGTCAGGCTACCCGAGTGAGAGAAAACCTAAATATAATTATCTAAATTACTCCCTAAGCCATTTGCTTCCCTGGCAACATCACCATATGATGAATCCGCTAAATACGTGATATAATTTGTACTCGTTGTAATATGGGTACTTAGAAAATCGTTCAGAACTGAATCGAATGTCTCTGTGAACAGGACTCGGCTTAAATTTATATTTTGGTCAAATCCAGGGTTGAACATGGGGAGGCAAAGGAACAACTTTGGGTCAATTCAGAAAACTTATGTCTAGATTTCCAAAGCATTTTTATATTTTTACGCAAAAAGAAAATGAATGTGAATGCAAAATACGGTGGAATTAAGTTAATAAGAAAACACACAACTTAACTAAATTAATTTTAATATGAAATTAAATCAATTTAGCCAAATAATATTTTCCTAGAAACCTAATCCAGTGATGAATGTAAAACATATTTTTTTTGGAATTTTATGGGTTAGAATGCAAATGAAAAATGCACACTTTTTATGGATTTTTATGCAATTCTTCACACAAACTGAACGAAAAATTTATGAAAATTTTAATGGAACATAATTATGATGCAATGAGACTACATTATTTTTTTGCATTTTCTGACAAAATACGATTTTTTTTTCGGATTTTTAATGAAACTAGAGTGAGTGTAAGTAATTAATTTATAAAAAATCCATATTATCAAATTATCCAGAGAGCGAATTATCTCAAAAATGTATTTATATAAGCAATCCAAGAGAGTTGGAATTTTACAAAAATAATGTGTGTAGATTTAAATAAAAACCATTTACCAAAATCACTCTATAATTTATTTAAGGCACAATACAACTCCAATTAAAATGGAATTTGTATACTAATTTAAATATAATTCAAACCATCATTTTTAATTTTTAAGGAGATTTTAGAGCAAGCGTGAGTTAAATATGAATTAAAGACCTTATAGTGGATAAATATGTAATTATTCACTAAATTAATTTTGATTAATTACCCAAAGCTCACAAAAATACAAATAAATATCCAAATGATATGAATTAGTTGCTCAACATCATGCCATATTTCATTAAAATAAACGATGGAAAATGGATGTCCAAATCAATGTTCAAACACAAGGGTATCCATGCAATACAGAAATGAACTTAAACAACACAAAACATGCACATGGACCTGTTTTTAATTACAAAAACTTAAGAAAATAAAATACAATTTTTCCAATAAAAGAATAAAGAAGGGACCTTCTCTTCTTCGAAGGTGGCTAGGGTGTAGGGGGACGCGACGGTTACCGCCGATGGGGGCGGCACAAGCGAACGAAGGGGGAAGGTGGTAGTGGTCGGCGACCTGGGGGGGCCGCGCATGGGCGTGAGGAGGCGGAGCAGGGCACGTGATGGCGGGCGGCCTGGGGGGGGGGGGCTTGCAGGTGGACCACGACTGGAGAGCAGCGACTGGCAGAGGGCCGTCAGTGGGTGCGGCTAAAGGCAAGCGCAACAGAGGGAGGAGTGTAGCCGACGAGCACGCTGCGATGATGTGGGGAGGAGGGCCTGCGGTTACGCTGGCGGAGGAGGGGGCGGCGGCATCGTTGGCAGTGGAGCAAAGGGGGGCCGACGGTGTTGCAGCTTATTTTTTTAATTTTTTTCTGATTTTTTTGAAATTTGATTTTTTTTATTTTTTCGATCTCAAATCAGAAGAAGAAATGAGTTGGTGGTGAAGGTAGTGGTGATGTGGTAAAAAGTTGAGGAAAATAAAAATGTTAGATAAAATAAAATAATAAGAGAAATAATAGGGAATACTTACCTGAGGTTCGCCAGATTTGCGACAGCTATGATGGACTCCTGTCATGGCCTTGATCCAATTGGCAAAATAAAAATCAGAGAATCTATGCGAGCTCGATGGGAAACTCATGAAGCAGGGACGATGTTCGCCACGGATCTCGCCTGAGGGAGGTCGTCGCTTGAGGAAGACGATAAACCGCTGTCATCGACATCACATTCCAACCTCTCTCCTTTTTCTATAAGAATGGTGGATGGGGCAAAATGAGGATGATGGCATGCATATAAAGAAGAAGAAAGGGAAGTTGGAGGAAAATGAAGGTGGAGGAGATGGGGTGGAATGGGAGGATATTGGAAGATGGTGGAGTTGAATGGAAGTTAGTGGTAGAATGAGAGGTTAGAATAGAGAAAATAAAAATAAAAAGAAATTAGAAGTTGGCTATTAAAAAATAAAATAAAATAAAAAGAAAAGAGAATGGAGAATTTACAAAATAAGACAAACAATATGTACATGTTTTTTATACATTACTAAATTTATTTTTTTGTTTTTTAGTATAAGATATTTACAATATAAACAATAAAATAAAATATTAGAAATAATAAAAAAACACAAAAATGATTTTTTAGATTTTTTGTAATTAAGAAAAGTAAATAAAAAATGAGAGAAGAAAAAATATGTACAATATATACAATGTACTCCTAGGTCCTAAAATTCAAAATTTGCAAACGAGCGCTGATTTTAATGAAACCACTTTCATTGGATAGAGAATTTTCTAACTTAAACTTTAAAAGTGAGTTTGGTGAATTTGGAGTTCATACAGAGCAAGAATGTTACCGGGAAGTTGGACTTTATGACTTTTTCTCTTTGGGATCTAGAAGTATTTATTTGAAGTGAAATTTGTTTTATATTTTTTTATGTATATTTTTATAAATAAGTTAGAGAAATAATTGAACAAAAAAGAGTTGAAATGAAATTATTAAAAATACATGAAGTTTTGGGCTATTTATAGACGAAAAACTCCTTTATTTTGTGGCTTTTTATTGTTAATTTATTTTGTACAATATAATATATAATAATTATTGTATTTTATTTATGAGAGTCATTTTATTATATTATTGATTTTATGGACATTTATTTGAGATTCTACTCAGGGATTTTGCTAAGATCAATATATTGAGATGATGAATCGCGGATTCATCAAGCTGAATGACTTGATTACACTGGTCATGCATCCTAGGATAGGTAGCTACCCAGGATACCATACATTCTTCTCTTCACCCCCTCCTCTTGAGTTGGTTGCCACATGAACTAAGAAGGGAATACCCCGCTCCTCGAGGAAGGAGTTGCTGGATTGGGGAATCATTGGGTTGTCATGCTGGAGAAGTCAGTCTCTGTCATTTCAGTTGGGGAGAGCCACTATTACATACATTGTACAAGTGAGATTCATAGTCTCAAGGGTTTGCGTATGAATTGAAATATTCTGACCTGGCTATTGAGGGGACTTGAGCATAGTTTTGGGATTCTCGAAGGCTATTGTATTTCAAATTCGATTCCCACTAAGGTTCCGCCTGCACTAAAATTCCAAAGGTCTGACTTAAGCTCCAAACTTTGATTTTGTGAAGACAAGTTTGATAACTAAATTCACTCCACTGTCTTTTTTTTTCTTTTCTTTGAGTTCCGTTTTCTACACTTATTGCATAAGTGTTTGCTAGGGACTAGTAAAGGCAAGTATGAGGGGGTGATGAATCTCCATTTCATTACCTTTATTCAATCATTTGGCCTTAAAAACTCTAGCTAATGCATGTAAATAACCTTAAATTACACAAATTAACATTCATGCTTTGTTGTATAAATACTATATAAAATACCATTTTTAATGCCAAAATTATAGAATAAAGAAAAAGAATAAAATACCAAAGGTATTTTATGGCCCTAAATCCTGAGACCTAGGCATCGTGATGACTAGGTCGATAAGGAATAAAGTAGGAGGAGATAATGACCAATAATCCAATAAAAATCTCATTTATTAATTCATTATTTATTTACCTTTTGGGACCCATTTTATTTTCTACTTTTTACACCTCAAATAAAGAAACATTGAAAAAGAAAGTTGTAGATAATAATATATAAAATTACAAATCTAATTTCATACCAAAATTATACACAATGTACAAGTTCTACTCTGAATAGGATTTCAAAATCCCAACTTCCCATACCCACATCTCTCAAATAAAAGCTCAAAATATATCAAAATCACCTTTAATTGTATATAACTTTTAATAAGCTATTTAATGAAGTTGGTTTCATATTTTTTGGTGTTAAGGTGTGAAAGTTAGTTTTTGGACCCCTATTGTATAATATACCCGAATAAAATAGTCATTTTATTTTATTATTTATTAATTCTATAATTTTATACTTTTATAATTTGACAATTATTATCTAAAAATCATGTACATATTAAAACCAAAATACAATCACTAATGAAACATTAAAATAAAATAAGTATATAAAACATATAGGTAAAATACCTATGCTAATACTTGTAAATAAATAAAAGTGAAATCTATTCTTTTATTCATTTATATTATTATAATCTTGTAAATATTATCTATATTATATTAAAAATATAAAGATAAAATAAAACTAAAAAAATACTTAGAAATAAATAATGTGTAAAAATACATAGATAAAATACCCGTGTTTACACCAACATAATATATATCCCTATTTATTTAAGTGTACAAATAACATCATAAAATATAATAAAAATATATTTACATATATAAAAATAATTTGTAATTTTATAATATAAGAGAGTAATATAAAATAAAAATATAAAATAA
The DNA here is from genome assembly GCA_037367405.1 of Ottelia alismoides. Taxonomy (NCBI): domain Eukaryota; kingdom Viridiplantae; phylum Streptophyta; class Magnoliopsida; order Alismatales; family Hydrocharitaceae; genus Ottelia; species Ottelia alismoides. The sequence goes on along the minus strand of JAZKJV010004294.1, from coordinate 252,823 downwards.
AAATAATATAGCCAAAACATAGATGAATATACCTATAAATACACCCCTAAAAAGTAACTAATAATAAATAACATAAAAAATAAATAAAATCGTATTAAAATACTACATAAAATACTAAACATTTTTATTTTATACTTGAAAATTAATAACATCATTAACTATTTTTATTTAATTAATTTTTAATGAGCTCTTTTGTCCTGGAACGGGCTGACGTGGACCAATCCCCTTCCAGGGAATGTTGACCCCAGTCAACTTCCCATCTTTCAGCTTTGGCTTCTGTCAGAACCTCAAGTCCCTCATCTTCTTCGATTTTTCGATGATTCCCTATTGATTCTTCCACCTCGAGCACTTCACAAAAGTTGTACGCTTTATACCCGTCTACCTCACGTCTGTCTATAAATAAATCACCAATCTCCACCTTCCTTTTTGATCCTCCTTTGAGCTTCGCCAAAAGTTCTTGCGTGTGTGTCTAGGCCCAAGTGATAGCTGCAAGCCTCCCTGTGCTTCGAGACGACGTAGCGAGGACGGAACAGCGTCCCACAGTCTGATCCCTGACCCCCCTCTCAAGTATAAGAGCTGATTTACCTTCTATCTTAGGTAGTTTTAATTCTCGTCTTTCGATTCTAGTTTTTAGTTTAGCATTTTGATTAGTAGGTAGAGTAGATTAGTCAGATCTCATCGTCGGAGTTGTAGAGCTCCAGCCTGGTTTCACTCCAATCCAACCTACCCTTGACTCTCTCATCATAACCATCACCCTCCCTTGCCATTTCTTCACGTCCCATGCATCTCCACTCCATTCGAATCCACCTGGATCGAAGCCTCGGTGCTTTATCTCCGCCGCTCGCCAAAAGCTCCTCCGTCACGTCCCACTCCGCTCATTTCCACCACACAACCCCCCACCCCCCCCAGAACCCTATTTTGTATGTGATTGAGCTTCTTGCAGGTTCTGAAGGCCAAAGAACTCTTTTTAAAGTCTATTTTGTGTCCACTGAGGTACCTGGAGATGCACTTCTTCCCCAACCTCGTCAGCCTCTGTCGCAGCTCCGGTGAACCTCCTGTAGGTGCCATCTGGTGCGGTGGAGCCCCTGTTCCGTTTTGTAACTTGTCAAAGCCTTCCAGACGACCAGAGGAGCATGGGAGGACATAAATTGGTAAAATTACATGAAGATCCCTGTAGTCATTTCATATTCCATTTAAGTTCATGCCAAGTCACAAGTGTCGTCCACATGAGGTGGCCATTTTGCAAAGACTCCCATGTTACTTTTTGTATTTATTTTTGGTCCAAGAAAATTTAATGTACATTATATATTTTAGGAAAAAATTGCACAGATGTTCCTGGATATTATTTTATTTACATATATGCCCCTAATAGCAATTGTATTTTTATGTGCTTGTTGGATTTCTTTAAAATAGCTATTGTATTACAAAAATCACAAACAAATTGGTATAGTCTCCTGATTGCTTGTAGTTTAATGTCATGTTTTTAATTTACAATTTTGGACCTTTTTGATATTTATTAAAAATGAAATGAGTACGTTTTTACCCATGGCTAGATCATAAAATACAAAAATTTGGAAAAACTATATAAAAAATTACCAAAAAAAATTATTTTGCTTATTTAAGTGTTTTTAGCCTTCAGACCAAAAATCACTAAAAAAATAAACAAACAACTCTAAAAAATCGAAAAATCCCAAAAATCTTTATAAAATCTAAAAATTCTTAAAACCCTAAAAATAGTTTTTTTTCTATTTTTAAATTTTACCTATATTATTATATGTAGATTAAAATTGATTTGGATAATTTTTGACTTAATTTCCTATTTTTAACTTCCATTTCAATTTCAGCTTATTATTTTACCTTTTTATGGTATTTTTTATTTTAAATATCCATAAAAATTAGCAAAAATGCCAGAAAAATAAAAAATACTTAAAAATTATTTAAAATCTAGAAATATTTAATTCTATAATTTTAGTTATATTTAATTATATTTATATCTATATTCTCTATTATGGCATATATAGCCTGGTATATTTTATTATATATATTAAAAAGAAAAAGAAATATACAAATATATATAATGTAAAAAGGAAATGCAAAATTATAAAAGCAAAAACAAAAAAGTTAGATATATATATTTAAAAACCCACAAAATATATAATGAATGACATGGTTGTACATTATACTCTTTGGTTAAAAATAACCGTAGGCTATCGATTTTGCTCTCTGTGGTTCTACCTCTACATGATTTCTTGCTATACCTTGTGTTTTGTAGAGAATAATAAATTTTGACTCACATTTTTGTTATTCGTTGCTTGATTATTATTTGTGGGTAAGTTGTTGATTAACTGGGATTTCATATAAGGTTGCTTCGATGACCGTTGATCTGCCTTGTGGATTGATAAGACTTCGACAAAATCTCGGTTATCATGATATAATAAAAGGTTAAATACTTTTGTGAAAATTACTAAGTACCCCTAGATCTTTGTAGCAATTACTATCAGGTCCTTTGCTAGGTCACCTCACGTGCCCATGCACGTGAGGGACCTGGTTATTTTGCACCTAAGACCTCCCAACTTGTTGTATTTGTATCTCATCCTAGAACTTGTAAAATAAGTGTTATATTTTGCAATGGAACCTTTGAGGTATATTTTTATTATAAAAATAGCCATGCTAAACTATTTATCTATATTTTTGCTTTTCTATTTTCATTCAAAATCTCCAGTGCCTTATAAACTTTAAAAAATGGTAGGAATGCCTAGCATGATGCTTTCTCACGCTTTAATTTTTATTTAGCATTTTACTACATTTGTCATTTGCTAAAAATCATTTATGACCTATTTATCTCCTATGTACAAATAAAGTTCCAAAAAATTATAACAACTTATTAAATAATCCAAAAAATAAAGTACATTTATTACTATATTTTATAATTCTAGAATAAAAATAGACAAATATCAAAGAAAAACACTAAAATTTGAAAAACCCTAAAAACTTTAGAAATCAGTAAAAAATAATTAAAATTAAAAAATAGTTTTCTATTTTTTATTTTATTTATATTATATAGTATATATTAGAAATAGTTTTGGGATTTTTGAACTTACTAATTGTTTTTAAAACCCCAAAACTCAAGCCTATTTATTATAGCTACTATTTTTATATATTAAATTCTTACAAATACCTAAAAATTAGCAAAAAGTATAAGAAAAATCAAAAAAATAGAGAAAATATAAAAAATACAAATACATTTTATTTGTGAATTTTGAGTATATTTACCTATATTTAAAATATAAAACATATATACATTATATATATATTATATTACTTATACACTTATTATTATTAGTTTGCTTATCTATAAATAGATATTATGTTTAAACACCTTAGAAAAGGATTGTTTCTGTATATATTTGCTATATTATGTATATATTCTATCAGATATAGCGTTTATAATACATATATTACTAATAAAAATTTGAAAAATATAAAAAATAAAAAAGAAATAAAAATCCAAAAATATAAAATTCTACAAACCCACAAAAATAATTAAGAATAAAAACACACAAAAATACCTAAGTAGGTTGCTCATTTACTTATACTCCCCTTTGCTCTTTGTGGTTTGGCACTCTACATACTTGTTACTATACACATACTTTGTGGTGTTAAAATAAAATAAATTTTGACCCACTTCATTTTGATTGCTTTATTCATCTTGTATGGATTGATTCTTGTTTGACTTTGTCGGTCTCCTGAAGCGATCGCCTCAACGACTTGTGTTCCAACCTTGTTGGAATACCAGGCCCTAGTAAGATCGTAGTCAACAAATGGCATCATTCTTCCCGAGGAGCAATGGTTGAGTAGAGTAGAATATCCTGCTTAGTTTTTATTGCCATTTTCTGCTATATCATTGATTGCTCATTTCTCTATTTAATATATTTTCTATCTATATTGTTCTGACCATATTTCTTGTTTGAATTCGTTGCAGGGCCCGCTTATCGAGGGAGAGTTTCTTAGGAGGCTACTACACCCGAGAGACATAGAGGTTGGTAGTTCTTCACCCACCATCAAGAGAAAGCAGTAGAGGAGGGTGAAGAATCATAAGAGTAGTTTATCTTAGAAATAGTGTAAATTTTTGTGTGAGAGATTTATTACTTAATTTGTAATAATACATGTACTTGGACTTTGGACACTCTTTGAACCTATTTTACCTAGTGTTTGTTCACTTGGAGGTCCACATGACTTTTCTCATGTTTTCTTCGCCTACGGTTGCAGGATCCTTTTTGTTGGGCACCATCGACTCTCCAAGATAAGACTATTTATATTTTATCTAAGCAATTCAATAAATATGTTCTTCATGCTAATAGGAATTATTGCTTAGGGTGATTTCACCGACTTGAATTTGCATGCAGTGTAAATTAAATTCCTTATATTTCATCCCACATAGAGAGCGTTGAGAAGCACTTGGGTCTTCTTACTGAGCATACATCATTTTGATACAAGGGTGAGATTTTCATCCATGTGTCACCTTGCATTGCTTTTCCACCATCTCCCTCAGTTTTCTATCACTTAGATTTCTAATGAAAATCGAAAAAAATTTAGACGATTATTTTGAAAAATATCCCAAAAAAATGACAACCAAACAAAATTAAAAGGGTATGTTAAAGAAAAGTTGACCAAAATAAAATTTGATTAATTGTACATTCATTGTCTTGGATGAGCAACAATGTCATTATTTTTAGGTACTCTCCAGACGGAGTGAGGCACATCCCTTAAGGAATAGAGCCTAAATCCCAACCTTGGTACTATCTTGTTAGGAATTGATTCATGAAGTATTGGCACTTCTATCGTACATGCGCAAGTAGGGCTCTGTATGCTTGCAGACTTAGTCTGAAGTATTGAGCTTAGGCCATCCCTTCACGATGGTGTCTCTCTCATTATCCTGCATCCGAGAACCCCACCAGGGGAGAAGTATTGGTTTCATCTATTGGCTTCCACCTCTATTCTTTGGCTGAGTAGTGGATCCAAACCCAGTAACCAGGACCTTAAAAAAGTACAGGCTACTGGTTACAAAGGAAGTGGGAAATATAAGGCAATTGTCTGGTAGTACTCACTCGCCTATAGAGATAACTGCTAAGGACTAGATTGAAAAGATTGCTTGAAAACCAATAAAATTGATAAGATAATTGCTAAGCCTTCACGACTCATTACATTGCGTAGGTGAACTCACTCTTGTAATGAGGTTTGATTGATTAGTGTTACTTTGATCAAGATAAAAAACAATGCGCACTTATGCCTTCTTTTCACACTTCTTTTCACATTTCTCTTCTTTTGCTCGGTTTGAGCCTTTAATTTATTCCTCACTTTTAACTTCTTCTTAATTCCATGTTCCAATTCCAAATCATCTCACTCCTTTTTTCTTCAAATATGCCGCATTCGAGATGACTTTGCTCGGACTTCATGAACATCCATATCAAGACCTCAATGTCAACATCTCCTATAATTCAAGGCGATTCCCAAGAAGTCAGTTCAGACCTTGTGAACCACTCTCAAAACTCCACGTACCATTCTCAAATAAACCAGGATCTCTCTTGTCCAGAACTCACTCCTTGTTGGATGGAGATCGACTTTACTCCATACACATCTCCTTCTTTAATAAAGTTCAGGATCGACCCTGATGCTGAATTCTTCCCCACATCTGGCGCCTATTTCAAGACTTATCAGGGTAATTTTCCGACTACAGACATTGATCCTGAGTTAGAGATCAATTCCTCAGACTTTGAACATGAGATGGCTCCCAAGGGAAAAGGGCAATAAGTAGATCATAATGAGGACAACAACTAACTGCTCGCTTCAATTCAGGCAATTCAAAAATAGTTGATGGACCAAACCCTAGCTTAACTGACCTTTCAGGACATGTTAAATGACACAAGGAGGGACAAAGGAAATAGAGGAGGAGAAGATCAACATGGTGGAGAGGACAAGCAAGCTGGAGGAAACCCTGAAGGTGATCATGAGGTGAGAGAGCAAACTAATCTGACTCTCAATGAAACTTATAACTCGGGAGTCGGACAAATCATGGCATGGATCCAAATCCCTGCGATCCATGTGCACTTCTACCTCAAGCCGCAAATGCTCTCACTTCTTCCCACCTTCCACGGGGAATACAAACGAAGAACCCTACATTCACCTCCAGTAATTCAACCATATCTGTGGTACCATGCACTATCCCAACATCCGTTGGAGGTAGTAAAACTGACTGCTTTCCCATTAGTTTGTAAGATAAGGAGCTCTATCGGATAAAAAGTAGTGACGACTTGAGAGGTCCTTACTTTGGGTCATCTAAATCAAATGCGAGAACACATCTCCAATTTCTCTCAATTATCTCATGAGCCTATCCATGAGGCATGGGAAAGTTTCAAGGACCTGTAGGAGAAGTTCCCCCACCATGAAATTCTGAAGACCAGTTTGGTGCAAAACGTTTTTTGGTGGGTTGAATCAAGAATCCCAGAAGGTGGATGATGCAACCTGTGGAGGATATTATTTTAATAAAGATGAAGACATTGTGTTACAAATCTTTGAGGAAATGGCTGAGGGATCAACCGCCTTGTCTTCGTCTCGTGCCTTCCAAAAGCACCTGCAAATTCCTCCCAAACATGTTAATATGGAAGCATCCTATGAAGGAGAGAGATGGAAGCTCCAACCTTAGCATCATTGGAAGCCATCTCTCCAAGGTTGATATAACTGAAAACCGATCACAAGATCTTGAAAAACTGAATGTGATCGAACAAAATACTAAGGAACTAGATAAGCTGGACCAAATCTCGAAGCAACTGGAGCTTCTAGCAATTCCTGAAACTTTATGGTAGCACAAGTCAAGACTCATGCCGAGCCAAAGGAGACCGCACTGCAGCAATCAGCGTAATCGAGTCAAGGGAAACCCTAGTCTGTCCAGCATGTATACTATGTGTAAGCATCGGACCATGGATCACTGTCTCCACAGCAAACACAGATGGTGGTGTACTACCCCAAGACCCCAACTTTTACCAAACCCTTCTATCGACTTCCACTGCAGATCCAAGAGGTGAATGCCACTTGGACAAATGATCCGAATGTGACCCATCCTGGCAGATAACATCCGGGTCAGAACTTGGCAATTTAGCTATAGCACCCACAACCGGATGGAAGGAGCTTCCAACAGATCCAGAACCAACAGTCTCCGCAACATGTCCAACCAGCGAGATAGAATTATCAGAACCAACATCAACCATACTGGCAATAGTACCATCAACACCTGGTGGTTTATTTCAGAATCAGTACCAGTCCCCCTCAACAAAACTACCAATAGTTCCCCCCTCTTTTGTATCAGAGTCATCAACCTCAACACCCACAATAGTACCAACCTCAGGGATTGCATTACATTGAGAATTCAGAGGAAACTTCTATGACTCCCACACTTGATTGTCTGGTATAGTTAGTGACGAGTCTGAGTGAAATGAGTCAGAAGATGGATGACCTCACCACGATAAAGATGATTATTCCAACACATGTGGAGACAATCCGAATAAATTCTAAATGCAAAAGTAGGTAGTTTGCAATGTCCAATCACTGAATGAGTTAGGTATGAGTAATTTGATTATGTTATCGAACTATTTGACTCCCAAGGGTGGTAGGACATTGCGGCTGTCTACCATTATGAAAGGCAAAAATAAAGCTTCACATGGAGAGTCTCATCAACTATGCTCGCATCAAGTTCGGGAGGAGGAGAATAGAAAGATAAGCATGCATCACCAGATGCACAAAAAATACAAAAATGAATAAAACAAAAAAACCAAACTCTAGCAATAAAATCTAAGTCCAAGTCGATGCAACCAAGGAGATGCCCACACCTGCAACGAATCCCGTGACCGACGAAGCCGATGTTCCTTTGTTAGCTTTTCTACTGGGGAAAATGATTGCATCCCTTCTAATCATTTTCATGTAAACCGGATTCACATGAACAATTTTTGAATGATGATGTAAATATGCCATTTCCGGATGCAATGAAAACACCAAAAAATCAGAAAATTCAAAACTGCTTTGTATAATCCAAGCGTGGTTGAAATTTTGCATAATATTATCATGGAAATGCAACTTCTGAAAGTCATGGACTACATGCCGACTGTGAAGAAAGGACTAAAAGAGACATGTACTTTGAAGCATCAACCCCGCAAAAACAAACCCAATCGTGCTGAGAAACATATTAATTCAATGGCTACTGTAAGCGCCATCAACAATCTCCCTACTAAGAAGGACAAGGGGCACCTCTTGTCAGATGCATGATTTTTAACCAAGAGTTCGAATGAACAGTTCTTGACAGCAGGTCGTCTATCAATCTTTTGCCAACTTCGCTACTCAAGGAATTTGGGTTAGGATCATTGAATCCCACCAGAATGATTCTGTAGTTTGCAGATACTTTAGTTAATCTGCCAAGGGGCATTCTTGAGGATGCCATTGTCACAATTCAAGGGATGTAATTACTAGTGGACTTCATTGTCTTAGATATGGACACCTCTGTCCCCTTACTCCAAATCCGATCATATTGGGACAACCATTCCTTCGAACAACCAAGGGAGTAGTGGACTACAGGAACAACCAAGGGAGTAGTGGACTAAAGTACCGGAACAATCACCTTTTGCTCAAGCAGCAACAAGGACAAGGAAGAGATGATCCAAGTACCAAGACCTGCAAAATCCGTAGCAGATGAGAGTGGGCCTAAGCAAAATGTGGTAGACGACTGTGACTTTTTGGCAGAAATTAGAGACACTATATTATTTCTGGACAACGAGGAAATCCATGAATTCCTCTCCAAGGAGGAGCTCCTGGAAAGCACAATCGAATTCCTTGTGATCCTTGAAGAAGATTTACTTGATGATGTGCTATCCGAGTTGATTGAGACATGCCCATCCCTATCGGATCAAGAAGAACTCATTACAAATCTATTTGCGACATCGAACTCAGAGCGGAATGTCACCACGCTGGACAGAAACTAGTTGAATGATCCTACACCTACTGCAGTTTCAGAGGTCACCACAAAGCTGACTCCAACCCCTACAAAGCTGAGGAAATTACTGTCAATATTGAAGTAAGCCTTCCTTAAGGGTGTGCCCAACATGTTCCCAGTCATTATCAATGCATACCTAATGACAGACTAAGAATATCATCTGCTCGAGGTTCTAGAAAGAAACTGCAAGGCGATAGGTTGGAAAATCTCAAATTTCCATGGGATTAACCCTTCATTGTTCTCAAACCATCTATTGGGAAGAAAACAACAAGCCCTCTTGTGAATTCTAGCATTGTCTGAACCCTAACCTCCTAGAGGTTGTGACGAATGAGATCACAAAGTGGTACGATGCAGGTTTTATATATCCCATCTCAGATTCCAAATGGGTCAGTTCGTTACATGTGGTTCCTAAGAAATCAGGAATTACGATTGTGACAAATTAAAAAGGAGCAGAGATTCCGACCCGAGTGCCAACATCATGGCGCGTCAGTGTGGACTACAGACGCCTGAACCTTGCTACCAAGAAGGATCCTTTTCTACTTCCTTTCATCGACCAAATAGTCGACAAGCAGGCCACAAAGAAGTATTTCTATTTCTTGGATGGCTACTCGGGATATAATCAACTTGCAATTACCTTGAAGACCAAGAGAAGACCATGTTCACTTGTCCATTTCGGACATATGCATTCTGAAGGATGTTGTTCGAGTTGTGTAACACCCTAATGAATATGCATTCCATCATCTTTATTCATTTATTTTAGCTTAAAATCTCTTATAAAACACGAATAAACATCAATAAATTCATTCTTTTACTCACCTTGATTTTGGTGTAAATATTGTATATTTATCACTCTTTTAACCTAAACTATTTTTTTGGGAAAAATAAAGAAATAAAAGACTGTACATATGTAATAGATACATGCTAAATCAGACCCCGAGAGAAGGTCAAATCTTGACCTGACCGACAAGGAATAAAGTAGGAGGAGATAAGGCCAAAAACTTCGAAAATTGCAAGAAATTCGTTTGTCCCATGTATATATTCATCACGTGTACAATATTATCCACATTACACATTCTTTTATTCATTTATTCCTTACTAAATTCTTTGTAAATAAAATTGATTTCTTTTTCGAAATTTGTGAATAAAATTCTTTTGTAAATAATAAAATTAATTATTATAAAATTTGTATATATGGTGGAAATAACAACACTCTCTTAAAGCCACAAAGCTCAAGTTTCAAGATCAATATATGCTCCACAACAACCCTGAATTCATCAAACTCACTTTGATTGTACTCCAAAGTAATTTACCTTTAAAATGGATGTGATTTCATAAAATTCAGAGTTAAGGTGTGAAATATGGCCAATTGGGGTGCCATTGTATAATATACCTATATTTACTATGCATATTATTTAATTATTTATTTTCTTATGCATATTTGTGAATATAATATTTTTTTATTAATTATTAATTGTGAATACTGTATTTAACTCAAAAATACAAATAAAAATTATAAAATAACAAATCAACAAAAATAAAATCATGTATATATTGTATATGTATCACCATGCATATACTGTACTTATACATATTTAATTAACCTAAAAAATTAATTCCTAAAAAATCAAATAAAAGTTTCAGAAAAACCCTTGTATAATTATTTAAATAAATAACATATTAAATTATGTATATATTTGTATAAATAATGAAATAACAAATCAAAACTCTGTATATATAGGTATACAAACCTACAGATAACTCTTTATATTTATTTTAACCCATATATATACATTATTTAATTAATTAAAAATCATTAAAATTAACTTTAATTTATTCTTACCATTTATTTTTACATTATTTAATTCTTTAAATTCATTTTTGATTTTAAATTGATTTATCTAATTTTTTTTATTAATTTTTATCGCCTAGTGTATTTTGTCTGTTTCCCCTTCACCCTCTGATTGGCCAGCCCGTGTTTGTTAACCCGAGTCAACAGGCTGGTCCCCACCTGATTTTCACTCAACTTGCATCCCATCGCTCCTCCCATTTTTCTCTCATATGTCGTTCACTATCTGCTCTCGATCATTCCTCCATAATTTTCGCCCATTCATCCTCTCGATGCTAGCATCTTAGATCCATCTTCCACACCTTGATTTGCTCTCATTCTGAATTTCAAATCTCGTCGGAGCAATCCCTATAAATCAACCCCTTCCACCTCCATCGCGAGGTTGTTCCTTTCTTCTGGCTTCTCTTTTCCTAATGCTGATCTCTAGAGTCGATGCGGTGACAGAGCTTCAATCTCCACAGCTGGGAGAGCGTAAGGAGGCCTGCGGATCATGTTCCAGCCATACAATCGAAGCTCTCCGTCGTGTTTCGACTCTCCGCCAGCCGCAATGGATCGAGGACGATATCCATTTCCATCCCACCCGTAGGTATCATTAGATAGCTTAGATTTTATTCTACAATTTTAATTCTCCATTTTAATTCTTGTTTTATTGTAAATCACCCGATCATCTTCAACCTCCGATCGGAGGGCTTGCGACCACCTTCACCAACTTCCGACTATCCCGACATCTTCGCCCCGACCTTCTCCATTTCTCCTACCATCTTCCCACCTTTAGATCCTCACAGATATGGAATCCAGTCTCAACTCTGACCATACTTCACTAGAGATAACCATTTATCCACCATTTTCCCTGATATTGACCTAATTTCTTGGCAAGAGACTGCTCCAAGCGTATGTTTTCATTTGGAGGTCAAAGGAGCTTGTGAGAGCATAGAAGCAGCAACAAATCAATGATAGAGGGTTCCTGGAGCAGCAAAGTTCATCACCTTCCAGATCTAGAATCTAATGATTTCACGATAATCCAAGGTGCACACCACACACAGAATCATAGGAGCTTTGGTCTAAGATCGATTTGATGCTGAGTAGAGCTCAGACGAAGGAGATCCAACCAGATTATGCTCGGCAGGGCTTAGGCGCTTCCCAGTTCGTCCAGATCATCTCGAAAACCTTCGATCAGGAAAAAGGCACCCAGTTCAGATCTCGGCCGTCTAAAAAGCCCCAATCCTTTACCATTGATTAGATCATCCCGTACAGATAAAGGCCATTCAAGCATGCACCATACATAGCCATCAAACTCAAGCATCATCGCCATCCAATCGTCCATAGTGACACACCAATTAAGGGTAAATTTGCATCAAACCCATGTTTTTATTTCATTTTCAAATTAGTCCCTGTGTGGACACATGTATATACTTTATTTATTTTGAACACTTGCACTTCTATCCTTCGCATTTATAATCGCATTTAAGTCCTATTTGAACTGCAACACATGTTTGGCACGTGAGTTGTGTGAAAATTATAATAAAAGTCATTTTTATATGTTATTGTTTTCCCCATGGAACTAAGAGATTTACATATAGGTCCAATCCAATGCACATCACGTGCCTGGGCATGTGACACTTTGGACATTTTGCATGATCTGACCTGCATATTTTTTATTTGTTATCATTTAGTCCGCAAAAATTGAATAATTACAATTATACCATGTGAGTCTACATTTGTTTTGCATGTTTGAAATTAAATAAAAAATATCAGAACTCCTTTAAAAATTCCATAAAAATTCTTCTAGCTTCCTGTAAAATCCATCTTGCATAATAAATTGCATTTTGCATTTTCATTATTTTTGCTAATTATAAAAATTCAAAAACAGTCCACAAATTCCCTGTTTGCATTTGAAAATCAATAAAAAAATAAAAATTGCATGAAAAATTCCAAAAAATCATGTTTCTTCCTTTGATTTATTTAAATTTCTGTAAAATTTTGGCATATTTATTACTCATAAAAACAATAAAAATAATAAAACTCTCAAAAGCATTAAAAATTCATAAAAAACTCAAAGAAAATACCCCAATAAATAATAAAACCCCTCTCTGGAAAATATAAAAATCCTTTTTCATTCTGTATATTTTTTAATCCATTTTTGAACTTAATTGCTATATTAAAAATCCAAAAACATTTAGTTTGTTTTCTGTTCAATTTATTCTATGTTTTTGATTTATTTAAAGGCTTTAAAAATTTCAGAAAAATCTAGAAAAATCACAAAAAACATTATAAAACTATCAAAAACCCAAAAAATAGTTTTAGTTTAATTTTCTGACTATTTTGATATATTTAAAAATACAAAAAGATTGGTTGAGTGTGTGCGCTTTAATTTTTCTTTAAATATTCTTATTTTAAAATTAAAATTGTTTTAAAACTAAAGAATAAAAAATAAAATCAGAAAGCTAAATAAAAAATTTAGAAATTAAAATTCCATAAAAAATTCAAAAACACAAAACCAAAGCTACTGTGCATAGAGATTCCTTTATTCTTTTCATTGATTTTTCGTTGTATAGAATAACCCTCGGGATTTTTGTAGCCTCCTTGAGTTCGATCCTATTCACTGTAGAGGTAAATTAAATATTAATTTTCTCTTACTACATTTTCTTATTGATTTTTTCATGAGAATTAAATAAATTTTTTGTGGGATTTTTAGGGTTGCAACGACACTACACATTAATTTCAATAATTAAAACCCTGATTTTCTCTGCTCAACAAATGATACCGTTGTCGGGGAGGCACAACGAGGGTAGTTAGGTTTTTCTTTCGATCTACTATTCTTGGTTGTTTATACTTGTTTTTCTTCCTTATTTTTGTCAATAATTTCTTACCTTCATTTCATTATTTATACTCACTATATTTATTTCCATTATTTTCGCCCCTATCTTTATAACTGTGTCTGTTACACATTATTTTGTTTCTTCTTTATTGCAAGGGCCTGACGAGTGAGGGTGGCATTCTTAGGAGTGGCGACGCACCCAAGCGAAGCAGAGGTGACTTGATTCTTCACTGAGCCGTAGGAGAGCGTGGGAGGGGAAGAACAAGATTTGGAGGAGACTTGTCATTTGGAGCATTTGCATAGATAGTTGTTGTTTTATTTTTATCATTTTACACATTCAAAATTCTTGTAAAAAGACACTATATAACTTGTATTTGCGGGGTCTGTTTCTCCAAGTGCTGGTGCACTTGAGGGACCTCACCGGTTTTGTTTTCATCGCCTTCTTTTTATTTATTTCACACGGTTTTATGTGATTGAACCCTTAGTAGCATGTTTTATTATCTTTCTTGAGCCATGTAAATTAATTAGGTCTAAAGCCCTAAACAATAATTTCTGCACCTATAGAGTAAAGCATAATTTGGACTTAGTCAAATCAACCCGTTCTCTCCCGTTACAGAAGTTACTGGTAGGATGGTTTACTTGCATCGTTTAGGTTAGTTTATTTTCTGTATTTAAATTCTGTGTGGATCACCCTGCATGTAGAGTGTTGGCGACAAGTTACGCATCTCTTATCTCTTGCATGCATAATTGAATTTTCTCGCACAGTCGCATTTCTAATTTCCTCCCTTGTTGTCACTCATATAATCTAAAAAAGGAAATTAGAAATTCGGTAGTCGATATTATTGAAAAAGATCCAAAAAAGTGACAACTCTATAAAACCGGGACTGCTAACTGAACTTGATCATAAAATCAAGCGTAACAAATTCATTCATTGATTTTGGGAGAGCAACCCTCTCATTGTTTTCGCATTTATTTGTCACGTACACACTAAGGATTAGGGTCCCAATCCCAAGCCTTCCTATGTGTTTGTACAATATTGTTTGATCACCTAACTCTAAAATTGACAAGATTAACGACCGATCTTTAATGGTCATCACCGAGTTGAGTAGGTGAATCTGGGGTTGCATTCTATTTATATGTGCTTGATGTTGATTTGTTACGTTCATCTTCTCAAGATCATTAGCAGTCACCAAAAAAATCAATCAATCAATCATGTTTTCCCTCCCTCCCACCCTTTCTAAAGGCCGGATACTGTCCAACATTTCCCGAGCTCAGATCCCTTCACACTGATAGGTTAATGATCTCTATGATCTTGACCTAGATTACTTTGAGCCTTATATTTCTGATCCATTGGACTATTTTTTCTGACTTCGAGAGAGAATACATTTTTCGAATTTGATCGTTCATTCTCTCACTCGAATCATCATGATTTTTTCCACCTCCTCGAGGGTTATCTGCGGGCGGTAAGTTCTTTGTACTCAGTTTCATTTCCAAGATGTGAATCCGATCTATCGGATCATGAAACCGAGTCTTCTGATTTTTCTTCTGAGTCTGAGTTGTATCTCCTCGACGACCCCCATGAGGATTACCCGATCTATGAGATATTCGATAATTTACCTGATTTCTTTACATATGTGCATCGGATATCAGTGAATCTCATGAAAATCTTCCTGAGATGGTGATTGACGTGGAGGATTCCATGATTGATCCTTCTTTCTCCATGTTCCATTTCTTCAACTCCGCTATTTCACTCCATTCTGACCCTAAGTCAAAGATTTCTTTTGTGCTATCGGTGCTTGATTTTATTTGCACCTCTATTTACCCGATAACAGACACCCACCTGATTGCTTATCTGGGTGTCATTGTTTGCACTGTTGATCTCGATGTCATTATCACACTGAGACGACAACAACAATACGATATTCATATTAAAGATGCCATCCTAAACCTCGATACTTCGTTATCCTAGCCTTTGCGCCAATCTAAGGGCGTAAACTCTAGCACTTGTTGAGAGGCACCTCAACAATGTCTGCTTTGTATATACGAGTTTCATCTTGATTTGTTACTTTCTTCTTCTGTTTTATCGTTCGCCTCTTTTCTGTGTATATATGTGTGTGCGCTATACTTAGGATGTTCATTATCCTAAGTATTAGGGGGTGAATGATTTTTGTTGTTCATATTCATCCTGTTTCATCATTCACGTTATTGCTTATACTTAGGGATCCTTTACCCTAAGTAAATGGAAGGAGATGTTGTTCATACCATCTCTTTCGTGTTTTTATTTTCTTTTATTTCTTCTGATCTTTCGCTTGTCCTTCAACTTGTTGATATTCTTTTTCTATACATAGGGATCTTTTACCCTAAGTATAGGGATGTCGAGTCGAGTTGTTGAGTTTGTTCATTTTCTTCCTCAATTTTCCCCTTTGTACAATCGTCTATACTAGGATTATTTGATCCTAAGTATAGGGGGGATCGCCGACTTCTATTCTTTTCGTCTATTCTTTGAGTCATTGTTGTATATGATCATTTTCACTTTCCTTTACTTAGCACGAGTTATGTATTCCTTTATATCTCTATAGTTACTATGAGGACATAGTTTGAGCTAAGTATAGGGGGGTGTCATATATATTGTATATATACTTTAACCATAACTCGTACTTTTATTAATAATATTGATATAAAATGTGTTGTTTCTAAAATGTTTGTAAAATTATTTTATGTATCAAAACTAGATATATTGTACAAAATATTTGTAAAATTATTTTGTCACGTGGGATATAAATTATGGGATGTATATACATTCATAAAATCCATATGTATACAAACTTTGATCATCTGCCTTCCTTATTGTATTCTTATACAAAACTTGTATCTAAAACTTGTGTATACCTCTTGTAAAATATTGTATAAAATTTGCATAATCCTGGTATATACATGTATATATTTAGTTTACTAACCCTTTTTCTCCCGTTTGAAAAAAATGCTTAAAATCCATAAAAATTTGTAAAACCCTTTGAAAACTTTTTCAAAACGATTTTCTTTTATTCCTTTTTCTTTTAAAAAACTATTTTGTACTTCTTGCATTTGCATGTGTATTTTTCAGAATGATATTGACACTTAAACTAGTCTGGAATAAATTTGAAGAGTGGATCTTAGTTATACCTTAATCCACTTAATTTCAGAGGAACCTTATAGGAACTGGAGTTGAGACTTCTCAAGTCATAGCGACTTAATTCTTTGGGTTCAAAAGAGTATGTTCACATGAAATTATTATTGGTCTAAGTAAAATATTTCACACACACGCATGATTCTTCTTGACAGTAGCCTTAACTTGGACAAGTACTGTACACATAGCTCTTCATGGATGAGGTGGTGAGGGGGCAGAATCCTTCGGCTTGGGGTAGCACACGGGTGTGTAATAAATAATGGAAATATCTGTCTTCCTCTATGGAGGGTAGTGTATCTCAACCTGGTCTAGTAGCATTGAGGTCTAATGACAGGATTTTGTGGGTCGCAATAAAGATTCAAAAGAGGGATAGTCTACTGGCTCAAGAAGAAAAACTCCTTATGTACATGCTGCACATGTTGTATATATTAAAAAAATGAAAAACTTCAAAAAAGGGAACATGTCTGATTGAAAAGTAAATGCCCGCCGGAGTGTATATAGTTGAATAAGCAAAGCTTATGTGATTCATTGTCTCATCTCATGGAAGCTTGCAACTAGAGACTTGGTTACACAGGTCAAGCTCCAAGGGATACGTGGCTACACTGGCCACGATCCATTCTCTTCTTTCCCCCCCTCTTCTTGAGCTGGTTGTACTTGAACTTAGAAGAGAATATCCCGCTCCTCGAGGAAAGAGTTGCTAGACCGATTACTAGAGTTACCTTGTTGAGAGAGGTTGTTTCTTTGCCATTTCTGAGGTGGGGAGCTATATTTCACTTACACCGTACAAGTAAAGATTCATAGTCTTAAGAACTTGCGTATGTATACTTGTTTTGACTTGACTGTTGAGGCGACTTGAATATGAGTCTTGTGGAACTTGAGGGTTGTTAGGTTTTTAATCCATTTCCAATAAGGTTTCTCCAAACTAATAATCCAAAGGTCTGACTGAGCTCCATACTACAATTTTATGAATATAAGTTTAATACTCAATATTGTTCTAAGTTCTTTATTTTTTCCTTTACTCTTTTCTTTTTCTTTTATTCACTTATTCTTTCAAATAAGTGTTTGCTAAGGGACTAGCAAAGGTAAAGTATGGGGGGACGATGAATATGCATTTCATCATCTTTATTCATTTATTTTAGCTTAAAATCCATTATAAAACACCAATAAATATCAATAAATTCATTCTTTTACTAACATTGATTCTGGTATAATATTGTATATTTATCACTCTTTAACCTAAAAAAATAAATAAATAAATAAAGGAAAAATAAAGAAAATAAAAGACTGTATATATGCAATAGATACAAGATGAATCAGACCCCGAGAGAAGGTCAAATCTTAACCTGATTGATAAGGAAAAAATAGGTGGAGACAAGGCCAAAAACACCAAAAATTCCAGGAAATTCATTTGTCACATGTATATATTCATCACTTGTACAATATTGTCCATACTACACATTCTTTTATTTATTTATTCATTACCAAATTCTTTGTAAATAAAATTATTTTCTTTTTGAAAATTGTGAATAAAATCCTTTTGTAAGTAATAAAGATAATTGCTATAAAAATTTGTACATATGGTAGAAATAACAACACTCTCTAAAAGCCACAAAACTCAACTTTCAGGATCAATATATGCTCCACCAAAATTCCAAATTCATCAATCTCACTTTCATTGTACTCCAAGTTAAATTATATTTAAAATGGAGGTGATTTCATAAAATTCAGAATTAAGGTGTGAAATGTGGCCAATTAGGTACTATTGTATAATATACCTATATACACTATGCATACTATTTAATTATTTATTTTCTTATGCATAATTGTGAATATTGTATTTTTTTATTAATTATTAATTGTGAATTTTATATTTAACTCATATAAAATACAAATAAAAATCACGAAATAAAAAATCAACAAAAATAAAATCATGTATATATTATATATGTATCACCATGTATATATTGTACTTATACATATTTAATTAACCTAATAAAGTAATTACTAAAAAAATAAAAAAAACATAAAAACCCTTATAAAATATTGTAAATAAATAAAATATTAAATTATGTATATGTTTGTATAAATAATTAAATAAAAACAAAAAAACTGTATATATATGTATACATACCCGCAAATAACTCTTTATATTATTTTAACCCTTGTATATACATTATTTATTTAATTAAAAATAACTAAAATTAACGTTAATTTATTCTTAACATTTTTATATACATTATTTAATTTTTTAAATTCATTTTCGATTTTTAATTGATTGATTTATCTTTTATTGATTTTTGTCGTCTAATGTATTTTGTCAATTTCCCCTATTCCCTCTGGTTGGCCAGCCCGGGTTTGTTGACCCATGTCAACTGGCTGGTCCCCGCCTAATTTTTGCTCAACCTACGTCCCATCACTCCTCCTATTTTTCTCTCGTGCGTCGTTTACGAACTGCTCCCGATCCTTCCTCCATAATTTTCGCCCATTCAATCCTCTCGACCGCTAGTGTCTTCGATAAATCTTCCACGCCTTGATTTGCACTCATTTTGAATTTCAAATCTTGCCAGAGCAATCCCTATAAATCAACCCCTTCTACCTCTGCAGCGATGTTGTTCCTTTCTTCTGGCTTCTCTGCACCCGAGGCTGATCTCTAGAGTCAAGGCGGTGACAAAGCTTCAATCTCCACAGTTGGGAGAATGCGAGGAGGCTTGAGGATCGTGTTTCAGCCACGTGGCCAGAGCTCTCCGCTGTGTTTGACTCTCTGCCAGCCGCAACGGATAAAGGACAATATCCATTCCCATTCCACCTGTAGGTACAACTAGATAGCTTAGATTTTATTCTGTAATTTTAATTCTCCATTCTCATTCCTGTTTTAGCACAAATCAACCGATCATTTTCAACCTACGGTCTCTAGATCGGAGGGGTTCCGACCACCTTAACCAACTTCTAACTATCCTGACATCTTCACCCCAACCTTCTCCATCTCTCCCACCATCTGCCCACCTCTAGATCCTCATAGATCTAGAGTCCGGTCTCCACTCCGACCTCACTTCGTCGGAGATCCCCATTTACCTACCATCCGCCATGATATTGACCTAATTTCTTGGTCGTAGACTCCTCGAAATGTAAGATTTTCATTTGTAGGTCAAAGGTGCTTCTGAGAGAACAAAAGCAACAACAAATCAAGGATAGAAACTTCCTGGAGCAGCAAAGTTCATCACCTTCGATATCTAGGATCTGGTGATTTCACGACAATCCAAGGTGCAAACAAGATGCAGAATCCTAAGAGATTTGATCTGAGACTGATTTGACGACGAGTAGAGCTTAGACGAAGGAGATCCAACCAGATCAAGCTTGGCAAGGCTCAAGCGCTTCCCAGTTCATCCAGATTATCTCGCAACCCTTTGATCAAGAACAATGTGCCCAATTTAGATCTTTGCCGTCTAAAAAGCCCCAGTCCTTTGCCATTGATCAGATCATCCCACGCAGATCGAGGTCGTTCAGGCACACTTCATCCACAGTCGTCGGATCCAAGCGTCGTTGCCATCTAGCCGTCCATAGCTCCACATCAATAAAGGGTACATTTGACTCCATCCCCTACTTTTATTTCATTTTCAATAAGTCTCTGTGTGGACATGTGTCTGTACTTTATTTTTTGGACTGTACCGCGTGTTTGGCACGTGAGTTGTGTGAAAATTGCAATAAAAGTATTTTATTTCTGTGTTATTGTTTGGCCTTAAGAATGAAGAGAATTACATATAGGTCTAATCCAGCGCACATCACTTACCCGTGCATATGACACTTTGGACATTTTACACGATTTGCCTGGCATATTTTTTATTTGTTATTATTTAGTTCACAAACAGTGAATAATTACAAATATGCTCTATGAATCTGCATTTGTTTTGCATGTTTTAAATTAAATAAAAAATATTAAAACCACTTTAAAAATTCCACAAAAATTTCTCTAGCTTCTAGTTACATCCATCATGAATCCATAAATTGCATTTTCATTATTTTTACTATTTATAAAAATTCAAAAATAGTCCAAAAATTCCCTATTTGTATTTGAAAATCAATAAAAAAATATAAAAATGCATGAAAAATTCCCAAAAAAATTTCTTTTTTGCTTCCTTTGATTTATTTTAATTTCCGTAAAATTTTGGCATATTTATTCCCCACAAAAACCATAAAAATCATAGAACTCCCAAAATCATTAAAAGTTTATAAGAACTCATAATAAATACCGAAAAAATAATAAAACCCCTCTCTAGAAATTATAAAAAATCCTCTTTCATTCTTTATATTTTTCATCCATTTCGAAACTTAATTGATATTTTAAAATCCAAAACATTCTGTTTGTTTTCTTTTCATTTTATTCTCTATTTTTGATTGATTTAAAAGCTTTATAAATTTTGAAATAATCTAGAAAAAAATAAAAAAGCAATAAAAAACTATGAAAATAATTTAAATTTAATCTTCCAACTATTTTTGATATAGTTGATAAATACAAAAAATATTGGTTGAGTACTTATGATTTAATTTTTCTTTAAATATTCATTATTTTTAAAAATGAAAATTCTGTTATAAAAATCAAATAAAAAAACTAAACTAAAAAATATAAAAAAAATAAAATTCCATAAAAAATTACAAAATTCAAAAAAACAAAAACAAAAACAAAAACCGCGGCTAGTGTGCATGGAGATTAATTTATTCTTTTCACTGATTTTTCATTGCATAGACCGTCATGATTTTTATAGCCTCCTGAGTTCGATCTTGTTGGCTATAGAGGTAAATTAAATAGCAATTTTCTCTTACTACATTTTATTTATTGATTTTTGCTTACGAATTAAATAATTTTTCGTTTAGAGAATTTAGGGTTGCAACTTGCACATTACTTTCAATAATTAAAATCTCGGTTTTCCCTGCTCAACATGCCCCACTACATTTCAGAGATGTATACTAGTTGTATTTGCATACATGGTGGGTAGTTTCCTCAAGGTGTTCATGGATGATTTCTTGGTTGATGGAGATATCTTTGATCTGTGCCTGACATATCTAGACCGAGTCCTTCATTATTGTTGCAAAGTTAATTTGGTGCTCTCATGGGAAAAGGGCCACTTCATAATGACTGATGGAATTGTATTGGGCCACGTCGTTTCCAAGCAAGGCATGGAGGTCAATCCGGCCAAGGTGGAAGTCATATCCAAACTCGATCCACCTGCATCACTGAAGCAAGTCACGTCATTTCTGGGCACGTGGCTTTTACAAAAGATTCATCAAAGATTTCAACGGGATGGTCCAACCTCTAATAGAGCTTCTAGACAAGGACATCGATTTCATTGTAGATGACAGAGTGCTCCAAACCTTTAATAAGCTGAAATAAATCATCACCGAAGCTCCTGTCCTATAACCACTAGATTGGTCTCTACCTTTCGAGATCATGATAGATGCGTCCGATTATGCTATTAGGGTTGTATTGGGACAACATCGGGATGGATTGCCATTTCCAATTCATTATGCTAGTAGAACACTAGATGAGGCACGAAAGAATTACACAGTCACCGAGAAAGAGCTGCTAGCTGTAGTGCTTGCTTTGGAAAAATTCAGGTCACACCTACTCGGATCGAAAGTCATTGTGTATACTGACCACTCTGCCATACGATACCTGCAAAGCAAGAAGGATGTGAAGTCACGACTACTGCATTGGATCCTTCTACTCCAGGAGTTTGATTTATAGATACATGACCAACCTGGAGTAAAAAATATTGTGGTAGACCACCTTTCCAGAATAACTAAGATATAAACTCCTTAACAGGAAAATTATTCCAATCATTGAAACCTTCCTAGATGAAGATATCCTGGTAGTCACCTCTCCCCTCTAGTACGCCAACATTGTAAACTACCTTGTCTCCAAGGAAGTTCCACAAGATTGACTAAAGCTAAAAGTGGACAAGTTCATGTCTAAAATACATTTCTACTAGTGGGAGGATCATTACCTATTCCATGAAGGTGCTGATTGTATTTGGTGAAGATGAATTCCTAAAGAGGAGCACACTAATGTATTGCCGACTCTTTTCAAGGATTCTACTGACTATGTTAAAGGTTGTAATGTCTGACAGAAGATGAGAGGAACTATTAGTTTACAAGACACCATAACTCTCAAGTATATTCAGATATCAGACGTCTTTGATGCATGGGGAATCGACTTTATGGGCCCATATCCTAAAAGTTAGGGGTACGAGTACATCCTACTTGCTATTGATTATGTTAGTCGCTGGATGGAGGCTATCCCCGCTCGATCCACAGATAGTCACAAAATGCATGGCTTTCTTAAAGACAACATCATTGCGCGGTTTGGGATTCTGAAGATCCTCATTTCTTACGGAGGTATCCACTCTATCAATAAAGAAGCTTCTACTAAGGAATACAACATTGAACACCTTTTCATATCTCCTTATCACCCATGGACTAACAGCCTGGTTGAATGTTTTAACAAGGAGATCAAATCTGTTTTGCAGAAACTTGTACGCCCTAATAGAAAGAATTGGTCACAGTTACTCAACTCAGTTCTTTGGGCTTATCGCACAACGTACAAGTCTCCTATAGGAATGTCTCCATATCGTTCGGTATATGGCAAGCCATTCCACTTGCCCATGGAACTCATTCATAAAGCACTATGAGAAATCGATATATGCAACTTGGATAGAGAATAAGCCAGCAAGAGCAGGAAACTTGACTTGGATAGACTATTGGAATTCAAAGACTTTACATATAACAACAACCTTGTGTATAAAGAGAAAGTCAAGAGATGGCACGATAAGCATATCAAACGAAAGGCTTTGGAGCCGAATCAGAAGGTTTGGTTGTTTGATGCAAATCTAGTGTTATTTCTAGGAAAACTGAAAAGCAAATGGTCCAAGACATTTATTATTAAAAATTTGCATGACAACAGTAACATCATGATATACGATTTGTCAGTTGACACACAACCTTTTGTCGTGAATGGAAAGTTAGTGAAACCTTATGTCGATCATGATGAGTTCTTGTCCGTGATTGACTCGATACTGGTGGTATTTCAAGATGAGCTCCTAGAGAAAGAAGGATCAGATACATAAGCTCCAAAAGCACCTTTTATCGTCTTCTTTTCATTTCTGTTTCACCTCTTTCATTCTTCGGTCACCTCATTCATCCCATTCATTTGTGCTATACTTATGTATACTAAATCCTATGTGTATGGGGGATGCGTGTATTTGATTTACTCGTCATTTATTCTCTTGACTGCCTTTACTTGTCTATACTTAGAGATATTTTACCTAAAGTATGGGGGGACATGTCTAGCCGATGATTTGTTAATTCTTATCCTCGATCATCCCCACTTGGTGTACAATCTGCTATACTTCGGATTATTTGATCCTAAGTATAGGGGGAACGACTTCTTATTTTTTATTTAGCCATTGTAGTATAGACTTTCCTATACTCAACACGAGTTATGTCTTCCTTTTTCTCTTTGATTACTATGTGGACATAACCCAAGATAAGTATATACGTTGTATATACTTTAGCCATAACTCGTACTTCCTTATTTCCTAATAATATGGCTAAAATATTATATGGGTTAGAATATACAATAAATCAACTATAAATAATGCACCCTAATAAATTATAAAATTCTTTAATAAAATTATTTGCAAATATGATTAATAAACTTGGTTAAAAATATTTAGCAAAATGATTCGAAAATTGGTTGTAAAATGTCTTGAAAAATCTTTTGAAAACTATTTGGAAAACTTTTTACAAAATGCTTTCAAACATTTGTAAAAACTTTCGTAAAATATTTGCAAGTTTTATTTCATTTGTTTGAATATTTTCTTTTTGAAAATTCAGTTTGCAAATGATTTGGAAAATGGGTGTCAAATTATTTTGAAAAATTCATTCATACCTTTGAAAAATCTTTTGAAAATTATTTTTTAATTTTGTAAATGTTTGAAAAAATTATTTGCAAAATAAAGTTTTTAAAATTTTTGTAAAAACATTTTCAAACTATTTTGAGAACCTTATATATAATTAATAAAAACTTTGATAAACTTCCTTTATACAACCCATGGTTATAAACCTGCGAATACCAACTAACTTATCCTGTATAAAGCCCAATGTAAATTCTTCACCCAATTCTTGTAAATAAACATGCACTCTTGTGTAAATATTTGTATATACTTCTTTTACTAACCTTTATAAAAAATCCCT
This sequence comes from Ottelia alismoides, assembly GCA_037367405.1. Lineage (NCBI taxonomy): Eukaryota > Viridiplantae > Streptophyta > Magnoliopsida > Alismatales > Hydrocharitaceae > Ottelia > Ottelia alismoides. Next base: position 227,709 of record JAZKJV010004294.1, on the reverse strand, counting down.
AAAAATTACAAAATTATCAAAACCCATAAAAATTGCAAAATATTTTTAAAAAGATGCTTAAAAATTTACAAAACTTTTTAAAAACCATAAAAAGTTAAAAATAGAAAATTATTTCACAAAAAGATTTTCCTTGCATTGTATATCATTTGCATTTTTCGCAATGTTCTAGACAATTGAACAAGTCTCAAGATTAGAGTTTGGTTTAGGTTTTAATCACCTTAATTTCATAGGAACCCATTAAGGACTGGAATTAAGATGCTTCTAGCCATCTTGGCTTAATTCTTTAGGTTCCATGAGACTATGTTCATGAGTCAATTCAATGTGTCTAACTAGAATCCTTCATGTCATCCATACGACTCTTGAGAGAAGGGCTTGGCTAAAAATCTCGCACTTAATACTTAGCTCAACCGTAGATGGATTGCTGAAAAATCTAGAGTTTAAGTCGGAGCGATACTAGATCGCTTCGTCAAAGGTGGCTCAGGAACCATTCTTAGGGACTGTCAAAACCAGTAGTTCAACCCACTTTCTCTAGTAGCATAGACATCTAATGACTGGAGATAAGATTGAAATAATGCTTCAGATGAGGAATGGCCTACTAGCACAACTTTTTCCAAGACCCCAAAACATGAGCAGACCAAAATATTCTATATCCGTCAGGGCAAAACAAGAATGTAGATCAATGAAATACGAAGGAAAAAAATCCAAAAGAAGCATACAATGAAAATTCCAAAAAATATTGAGCTTCCGGAAAAAAGCTTGCATCTTGGTGAAGACTCGGTTACATTGTCCGAGCTTCACAAGGGAATGTGACTACACTAGTCCATTGTCACTTCTTTTCCCTTTTTTCTAGCTTTTTCTCCTTTCGGATGTGAACTAGCATGCACATGACCTTAGAAGAAAATATCCATCTCCTTGAGGACGAGTTACCAGAGGAGGAGACTCTTTGATAGTTCAATGATTTTTCTGGAAAGAGTTGACCCAATTCACACACATAGTACTGTCATTTCATGGTGCGAGAGTATGCAACTGAAAGGATGGTCCTAACCAGATGGTGAATTGAACTGTATAGATGATTATGGAACCTAAGGGCTGTTGTGTCATGCTTCCTAACCTTAATATGGTTTCGAACACATCAAGAATCCAAAGGTCTTAAATGCGCTCCAAACTTTAATTTTATTAAGACAAGTTTAAGAGTTAAACACTATTCCAAGTTCTTTCTTTTTCTTTTCTTTCTCTACAATTCATACTAAGGACTGGCAAAGGGAAGTATAGTGGGGTGATGGATCTACATTTCATCAACTTTATTCCTTCGTTTTGGCCTTAAAATCCCTAGCTAAATGCATGTATATAGCATTAATTTGTACAAAATAACAACTCAATAATTAGCATATAAATACTGTATAAAAATATGTATTTAATTACAAAATAAACAAATAAAGGAAAGAAAATAAAATGAAAGAAGTGTCAAAGATATTGAGTGACCCTAGACCTCGACCCAATCATCATGATAACTTGGTCGATAAGGAATAAGTAGAGGAGATAGGGCATACCAATTGTTCAGAATACAACTCAAAGCCATAATATTTTTTATCAATAAATGCATTTTGGCACATGTTTTATTATTTACTATTTACATTTCAAATCAACAAAACCTTAACATGAAACTTATACATAAAAATACAAAGGAAAATACAAAATTGATTTCAATTAAAAATAATACACAGTGCACATGGGACACACAAAACAAAAAGCTGTAAAGAAAACTTCTCAGACCTTTATCACCTCCACACAGACTCAAATTTGATTAAACTCACCTTTATTGTTCATAAAATTTAATTACTTATTAATTGGGATGTAGAAGTTGGCTTTTAGGTCTCTATTATAATGTATACTTATATATAATATTCAATATGTTTTAAATCTATATTTTTAGCTTCTCTTTATAATTGTATATATTATTCAAAACACATTTATATAACAAAAATAAAATAAAATCATAAAATCCATCAACATTAAATAATATATCTAAATATATAGGAAAACTATACATATGTTATACATGTACATATTTATTGAAGTAAATAAAAAAATCGAAAAAATACAACAAAAGTATGTGAATATGCATTTTAATAAATTGTAAATATATAATATATAATATATAATAATAATAAATACAAAATAAAAAAATAAAATACACAAAACACAAGTAAATATACATATAAGCTTACTTGTAACACCTAACAAACTAGCTTGTAAAAATAAATAGAAATCATAATAAAATACTACATAAAATAATAAACGTTTCTGATATTTTAACTTTTATTTAGTTAGTTCATTTTTATTTTATTTATTCTTTTTATTCATGCTTTGTCCTTATTGGTCCTACGTGGACAAATGGGGACTCTTCCTTTGTTTACCCCAAGTCAACTCACCATTTAGCGTCCCTGACTTGTCAGAGCACCTTGAGCCTCCCACCTTTTCCCTTTTTCCCACTTAAACCAATGATCATTTTGCCTTGAGCTTTGAATGAAATTGACATTCTAATCTCTGTGTTTCATGCCCTACTTTGAGGATCGATTAATCCTCTTCATTCAAGGCAAAATCTTCATTGGAAACCCCATCTCCACTCTGTCTATAAATAAACACCTCACCTTCAATCCATTTTTAATCCCATTTCGCCTACTATAACCACATAATCTTGAATCCACTAAACTCTTAGTGACAACAGGGGTATCGTGTAGATCTTGTCCAGGAGAAAGGAGGAGGATTTGGTGATCCAAGCTCGTCGAGGGTTGTCATTAGGCGGAGACATATGCTCCCTGAAAGTCTTAGGTACGAGATATTTTCTTTAGTATTTTGGGTATAATTTCATCCCTGCATATTAGTGTAATATTTGATTTCATCCATTAGGATTTAGTTTAGTGTAATTCATCGACTCTTCGTTCGATGGAGCTCGAGCTCCATCTGAAAATCCCCGTAACTTCGACTTGTTTCGACCACCATTCCACGCTCACTTCAGACTCCATCACGTTCTCCATCACTCCCCTCACTTTTATCTTGGATTCTTCAAGAATCTAGGCCCATCGAGCTCCTCTCAGCCGCCTTCACCAAATACTCTTCATATCGTTCATCCACCATGCCATCTGCTTCATCTTTTGGCCGAGCACCTTTGCCTCAAGCTGGGGAATAATTTTGTGTAGGATCTGGAATTCAAAGAACCACCTGGAGATGGAATCAAGTCCAAGTCAGAACTTCAGGTGCACCAGAGCTCCAGGTCCCTAGCCGTGGGACCCAGGCTATCTTGAAGCCTCCTGCAGGTACGAGTGACCATCAATAAGATTAGAAGCCCATCGACAACGTAGGAAAAGCTGAAGCAAGGAGAACGACCGGATTAATGTCCCCCATGTCGTGTTCTTGAGGCATTCTTTGTTAGCCCTCGAGAACCGTCCGATCATATCGTAGATCTAGGCATGTTCTCAATTGTCAGATCAAGAGTGAATCGAAGCCCATCGTCATCATCGATTGGGTTCAGTGAAAGACACGTGGCGCATCGTGCGTCTCTAGATTAGAGCACCTTAGGCAATTTATTAAGTACCCTTATCACTTTTATATTTTTATTTAAGCTTTGTAAATATTAATCAAAGGTTAAATACTTTTGTGAAAATTACTACGTACCCCTGGAGCTTTGTAGCAATTACTATAAGGTCCTATGCCAGGTTATCTCATGTGCCCGTGCACGTGAGGGACCTCATTATTTTGCACCCAAGCCCTCCCGACTTGTGATATTTATATCTAGTCTTGAAACTTGTAAAATAAGTGTGATATGTTGGTATATTTTGCATTGAAATCCTTGAGGTATATTTTTATTGCAAAAATAGCCCTATTTGATTGTTTATCTATATCTATGCTTTTATATTTTCATCATATATCTCTAGTGCCTAATAAATTTTGGAAAATTTGTGAGAAATGCCTGACATGATTCTTTCTCATGCCAAAATTTTTATTTAGTATTTTACTATATTTTGCCATTTATTAAAAATCATGTTGGAGAAATTCTAAAAAAATATAAAACCATCTTTAAAAATTCCAAAATATTAGAGCATATTTATTACTATATTTATAACTTTAGACCAAAAATACAAAAAATATAAGAGAAAAAACACAAAAATTGAAAACCCTAAAAACTCAAAAAAATCAGTAAAAATCTTTTAAAATTTTAAAAAAAGTTGGTTTCTGTTTCCTATTTTTATTCATATTTTATAGTATATATTAAAAATAGTTTTGGAATTTTTGAACTTACTAACTTTTTTTAAAAACCAAAATAATTTGGCCTATTTATTATGGCTATAGTTTTTATATTTTGAATACCTTAAATTACCTAACAATTAGCAAACATTATAAGAAAAATCACAAAAATAGAGAAAAATAAAAAAAATGCAAAAAAATATTTTTGTGAATTTTGAGTATATTTATCTATATTTAAAAATATAAAACCCGATATACATTATATATACTATATATTACTTATATGAGGAAAGGAATTCTACTCCACTTTGTATTAGAACATGTAAATTGTAGCAAATCTAATACCATTAAAATTACATGTTCTCCATGAGTCTCTGTTTCTGACGAAATTTGAATGACATGTTACAGGGATATAGTTATGAAAATCCATGGAAGCATTTTTCGAAAAAATAAAAAAAGTTGAAAAAATGAAAATGGAGTAGGTAAGTTACCTACTCCATGGAGTAGGATCCCTTTCCTCCACTTATATACTTATTATTATCAGTATTATTATTTATAAATTCCTATTATATATATTTAAAAACCTTAAAAAATAAAAGTAATGTTCATATATGTATTTTATTATATATATATATATTATATCACAAATAATATTTATAATATATATTAGTATATATATATATGTAAATATACATATTTCGGAAATATTAATTATAAATTTCGAAAACAAAAAATATGAAAGAGGTATAAATCCACAAAAAAATAAAATATAAAAACTCACAAAAATAATTTAAAATAAAGGCACATAAAAACACCTAAGTAGGTTGATCATTTATCTCTACTCCATTTGCTCTCTGTGGTTTGGCGCTCTACATACTTATCACTATGCACATACTTTGTAGAGTCAAAATAAAATAAATTTTGACTCACTTTACTTTGATTGCTTTATTCATCTTGTGTGGGTCAATTGTTGTCTGAATTTGTCGGTCACGTGAAGCATCCGCCTCAACAACTTGTGTTCCAACCTTGTTGGAATGCCAAACACTAACAAGATCGTAGTCAATAGTAGTCCAAACATACAACGAGGTCTTAATGAGAGCTTTTGATATAGGTGCTAGTGTTTGGTCTTGGAGGGCATGCGATGTTCGACAAGTTGGATCCAACAATCTTAGTATCAGCCGCTCTCGCAACTCGCAACACCAAATCTAAGATTCTCAATCAACAATTAACTCACAATGATAATTAAGCAATCTAAGGAGTGAGCTAAAATTTATTATACCCTGCAAAAATGTGTATAGCATATAAGTAGTAGGGGTCGAACCGCAAAGAGCACATGAGGTAAAATAATGATGAGTAGAATACTTACAATTTTTTTGTTTCTTTTAAATTTTGAAATGTTTTTGTAGATTTTATTTTATATATATTTGTTTTTTTATTTTTAATTTTAAATTTTTGATTTTTGTATATAAACTTATATATATTAAATATACTATATAGAAAAGGAATAAAAAACAAATGTTTAAGATTTTTAAAAGATAATAAATAAATGAAAAATTACATAAATAAAGTATTTTTGGATTTTATAAGTTTTCTATTTTTGGAAATTTTGGGTAATTTTTGGAAAAAATCATGGATTTTTAAATAAGGAAATGCACAAAATAAAGAAAATAGAAAATTTAGGAACTTGAAATGGGCTTGATAAATATATCTCAAAATAAATTGAGTCCAGAATCGATTTTCCTAAATACTAGATAATATAAAGAAAATTGAAAAACTTAAAATATATTTTTGTGATTTTATAGAATTTTTATAATTTTATGTGTTTTGTATTTTCTAGGAGTCTTTCTTAATATTTTTCAAAAATACGTGGCAAGAAAATGAAATATAATAATATAAACATACAAGATTTTTTTGGGGGAATATTTCAAAATATTTTGTACTTTTTATGGATATTTAAATGCGAAACGTTAAAAAATGCTATGTTTTTTTATTTTTTATAAATAAGAAAATAAATTTAATTGCCTTACGAAAAATATATGATAAAACATGGTTTCATGCATAATTTTACGATAATTTTAAGAAGCAAAATTGGTATTTTTAATAACTAAAATAGAATTACAAAAATTACAAGGACATGCTTGTAATTTTTAGGAAGTTTCAAAGCAATCTATAACATCATAGCAAAATCCAGGGGCAAACATGATTTTTTCACATAATAAAAATATAATACCTGCTTAATAGGGGTATAAATGCAAATAAAGTAATTAACATGACTAAACATGCAATTTCTCCAAAAGATTTTGTACTAATATTTAAATAAGGACAAAAAATAAACAAACACAACCTAGAGGGGGTCCATGAAAAATGCCCAGGCACCTCACACGTACATGCATGTGAGATGACCTGACACTGGACTAAAGTGCAAATAACAGAAGTTTGGGGTTCAATATGTAAATATTACAAAACTATTACAATTGCAAATGAAAGTTAAATACTAAATAGAAAATACAAAAAGACGTGGGGGTGGGGGATTGAGGATCCAAAATACCCCCTAAGGTGCAATTATCAATGGCTGGATGGCATCCACTAATCCACGTGCCATGCAATGAACGATGGATGACGATTCGATGAAGAGCAACCTAGATTAGATCTCAGTTGATGAATCCATGATTCAACATCTTTATTCTTTTATTTTAGCTTAAAATTCTTGGTAAAACACCTGTAAATAATATCTAATTCCAATTATTTATCATTCATCCATCATTTTTTAATATTGTATAATTATTACTTATTTACACCAAAATAAAATAATAAAGAAGAAAATAAAAAGAAAAGAAAAAAGGTTGTACATATGAAATAAGTAAGACTGACCTGAACCCTGAGACCAGGCCAAGTATTAGGATCGTCGACAAGGAAAAAAGTAGGGGGAGATTGGGTTCATAACTTACAGAAATACTAGAAAACCAAAATACATTGTACATATTCTTCATTATTTATTTTGTAAATGTCCAGCACTATTTTTCGTTAAAATAACCTCACAAATACTTCTTTAATAAAATTTGTATATAAAAATGTATTGTAAATAATAAAATAACTGCAAAAATAAATCTTGTATATAATAAAAGATAAAACACTCAGAAAAAACCATAAAGCAAGAATTGAAAGATTAATATCTTCTCCATACAAGCTCAAAATGAACCAAACTCACTTTCATTGTGTTCTAAATAAAATAAGCTTAAAAAATGAAGTGTGGTTTCATAATTTTTAGAGCTAAGATGAGAAATAGAGTGTAATTGCACATGTATATATATGTGTATATATTTCCTTATATATTTATTTAATTTATCATATTTTTGCACATATTGTATTTTTATTATTTTGTACATATTTTCTGTTAATTATATAAAATACAAATAAAAAATAATAAAAATATAAAATTAACCAAAAACAAATTTCATTGACAACCCGAATAAACCAGCTGATGAATCTCCATTTCATCAAAAGTATTCTTTCACTTTAGCCTTAAATCGCTAGCTAAATGCAAGTATACGTCATTAATTTGTGGAAATAAACACTCTATAAATTGAAAAAAATACTGTATAAAATATTGTATATTTACTATAGAGAGAAAAGAAAAGGAATGAAGTGTCAAAGACATCGAGTGACCCTAACCCGAGACTCAGTCATTATGATGACTTAGTTGATAATGAATAAAGTAGGGGGAGATAGAGCGACTAATTGTACAAAATACACAATCTACAACACCTAAATATATAAATAAATAATTACCTTTTGTGATATATTTTATTCTTTATTATTTACAGATCAAATCAATAAACTTTAAACATGAACAATGTACATAAAAACACAAAGAAAAATATAAAATTAATTTCATAAAAAAATAATGCACAATGTTCCTAGGACACAAAAAAAGCTGTAAATAAAACTTCACAAACATGTATCTTCTCCATATTATATGAAAATGGAACAAAATCCCCTTTAATTGTATTGTAATAAGCTATTTAATGAAGGTGGTTTCATCTAATTTGGAGTTAAGATGCAAAGGTTAGATTTTGGGCCTATATTGTGCAATATACATGTATATTGTATTCGATATATTTATTCTTTATATTTATCAAATTCTTTTATTTTTATAAAATTGTAAATATTATTTAAAACACATATATAAAATTTAAATAAATTAAAATAATAAAAATGAATTAAATAAAATCAATCTCTTTAATATATAGATGGAATATACTTATATACTTATAATATAATACACCTAATTAATTAAGTATACACATAAACTAAGAAAAATACAATAAAAACAAATAAAAAAATGTAAACTACATGTATATAATAATAAAACAAAAAATACAAATTAAAAATAAAATAAGTAAAATACAAGTCAATTTACCTATATATATACATGTAAAAAGTAACTTATAATAAATGACCTCAACAAAATAAATAAAAATATGTATAAAACACTACATAAAATTAGAAACACTTTTTATTTTATGAACTAAAATTAATTTATTCAATTATTAATTTATATTAATTCTAAGGTATTTTTTCCTTGCAATTTCCTTGTCGATCCACGTGGACCAACCAGGAGCATTCAAATGTTGACAACGGGTCAATTGTCCTTCCTGACCCGCAGCCCATGTCAGAACTCATGGGGAGCCCTTTTTCTCCCCCTTTTCACTCCATCCCCCACACCCTCTACACCTCGAGCTGACCACCCTTCCATACTCATACCTCAGTCACCCTTGCCGACCTCTCCATCTTCACTTACCCCCCTCTCGATCTCATGCAATCGAGCCTCGAAGTCATCCCATTCACCTTCTATAAAACCTCGTCCACCTTCTTCATTTTTGGTTTAATCCCTCTTCTTGGACCTTTGACCCTCAGATCCCCATTAAACCCTACTGCTGGTGACAGCAACAGCTCAATGGTGATTTGCAGTGAGGAGAAGACTGAGCGGAGGTAATCCAGCCATCACCGACGACACCGCTGGTGGTTTTGCTTCGTCGGCCCACAACCGACTGGAGGCCATTTCCTTTGCATTCTCAAGTAACATTGTAAGCTTAGATTTAATTTTTTCCTTTAATTTCACTTTCAATCACATCATTAGGTTTAATTTGAAAGAATCCCAAATCGCCTAGAGCTTGAGCTCCAGGCCAAATCACATGTGATTTATTCGACTTCATTTTACCCCATCTCAATCCTCATTGCGCTCTCCATCTTATAACCCCCTTTCCAACACTGTGATTTATTCGACTTCATTTTACCCCATCTCAATCCTCATTGTGCTGTCCATCTTATAACCCCCTTTCCAACCCTTATCGTCCTTAGATCAGGCGATTCAAGGTTTACTTTTTGCTACCTCGTCCGAACCTCACCGCCACTCGCATCCCCGTGCTGTTTTGAGTAACTTTTTGGTCGAGGAGAGAGCCCTCGAGTCGAGCGATCTTTTTGTGCAGGTCTCACTGAGGGGGGCATTTGGAACTACGTTGTATGCATCGAGCAACTCCATCTCGTCTGGAGCCATCTGAGCTCCCTGAGCCTCGTCGAGCTCCCCTGAGCCATCTTGCAGCTGCAAAGGTCCACTAGGAACATGTATCACCTGTTTGAATGCAGAACCACCGCTGGACGGAAGGGGAATCCACGATCGAAGATCATCAAGCCGTTGTTCATCTGTGCCCTTCCAAGTTGTCACAAAACCATCATATGAAAGAGGATGCTCAGGTCTACACGAAATGATGCGTCTCCCTACTGTGCGATCAATTTAAGTAAGATGACAAGGCTCTCTCCACCATCTATCTTCGCACACGTGTGGGGAAAACTGCACTGAACCCCTCCATCTTTTGTATTTCACAAGTAACCTTTTAAATATTTATTGCCTATAAAAATTAGTGGAAAATTTGCAATAAAGCCCATTATCATATTAGGACTTAGACACCATCATCGTTTCAATTCAAGACAACATAATCGGTACAAATTGTACAAAATATTTTATCGGTCTTTCAACCATGTCTGATACTATATAGTAATCACTCAAAAATTTTGGTATATTAAGATATTTTCAATTTCCCTAAACTTCTTGTTATATCAAGAAAACAAGTTGTTTTTTCATGTAAGTGTTGAACTACAACTATTGTAGTTTCAGACTAGAGTTTATCATGAGGCAATCATTCAATGAAAATAATGTTCATAAACTATTTTTCTAAATATATAAATTATCATGTAATCAGTTCAAATTCATAATTTTCGTGATTAATATTGAATGATAAATACAATAAATTATTACCAACAAGATGATTAATCATCTTCTGACCCATCTCCACTAAATATCACATATCAGGGGTAAAAGGAGTCAGAATCGTGCGTATAAAATTCGAACATTTTGATGATTTGATTCTTAACATAATTATGTGTTTCTAACATGTTTAATGACATGAAAACTGCAATAAAATCTCATTTATTTACAGGTTTGAGTTTTCATGTAAAAACAACAATGCTGCACATTCTTTAAATCAAGCTGGTAAAGGGGCCAATCTTGTATCACAACCATAGAAAGTAGAATGCGCAGGGTAGAATGTCTAGCAATTGGAGAGAAAGTATCCTGATAGTCCACCCCATATGTCTAGGTGAACCCACGTGCCATAAGTTTCGCCTTATAGCGATCCACACTGCCATCTGCACGGTGTTTCACAGTGAACACCCATTTTCCTACAACAGATGTGTCAACTGGAGCAGAAACAAGAGTCCTTGTATCGCGTGACTGTAACAAAACCATCTCCTTCTCTATGGCTAACCTCCACTAACTATCCTGAAGAACCTCCTGATATGTCTGTGATATCTCCATGGCTGATAGTACCTTGGTAAACCTCCTGAAATCCTTTGACTGTCTGCTCAAGGAAAGCTGGGTTGCAAGAGGATAAGTACACTCTTACATTTCTGCTTACGCAGAGCAATCGACACATCCAGATCACTGCTAAGGGTACCTGCTCATCCTGTATGGAATCTTGGTGCATAGACAACTCAATAGTGCCATTGGTAGGAATAATGTGCTCATTACATACCTGAGAGGTGTGCATGCATACAAAACTTATATCAAATACAAAGGAAAAATATGCACTTGCATACATATATTCACTCATATCTGCAACAATAGAGAGATCCATATACAATGATGTACTTGCCTACAGAATGCACTTGCATACAAAAACTACATCTTCCCATGACTATACAAAAGAAAGCCCTCTTGATACAAAACATCATTCTTATATGCAACAATAGACAAATCCATACAAAAACGCATTCATATTTCCATGAGCAGACACAACTATACATAATTCTAGTTAATCATACAAAATGATTCTTCATGCACTATTGATGGGCACACAATTCTCAATTATGCATCCTCATCCCATAGACTGGTTCGGAATTCATCATCATTTTTTTTGTGGAGTTCTGAATAATCAAGCGCTCGAGCGCTCAAAAAGCATAATTGGGGTATCCTAGCCCAAGCATGGGGAAGCATCCATGTCCATCGAGGTTAACACGTGGGAGCTCTAGTACCATCAAGGCGAACACAAAGCAGATCTAACCGAACAATGCCGGTGATCATGACACCCACCATGAACTCCACCGTTTTGTCAAAGGTCTCCCCCTTAAGGGACTCGTCTTAAAGATGATGAATGAGGTGTCGTCGCACGACAAGCTTCTTTAGGAAAGAATTTGGTGCCATAGGGGTTGTTCATCTGTAGGGGACATGGTTAGAGGACCACTTTATCTCTTTTATCGCTAGATCTTGTGCCTGGAGGCCTCCATCTTAGAGCGGAGGGTGGTGGTCCATCTTATGCATCTTCTTCTTGATGCAAGGAAAGGAAAACCTAATCTCACGGTTGAGGTCAGCTGAGGTAAACTTGAGGTCGGAATGGATGTGATGGAAAGCATAGGGCCAAGGTGTGGGGAGCAGAGGGCGGGAAAGGAGATGGGGTGCACACCAAGGGGGCATCAGGGGATGAAGGAGGGTTTCAATGATGGAGGCATAGGGGGAGGAGGTAAGAGATCGAGGGAGGGGTGATGTTTGGGGCTGGTGGGTTTTGTTTCAATTTTGGGTTTGTCAGCCATTAGATGTGTTTGTTCCATGTGGCACGCATTTGTGTATTAGAACATACTTTGTTGTAAACCACATACAACAGACGATCTGAACCCTAGAGGGTGAGCTAGAAGTGCTGGATTTAATTTGGCTAAACCATCCAAGCTCGTACGGACATAAATGAACTGGTAAGAGAGATATCTTTATAAAAAAGCATATGTATATTACAACTTCGTCCACCGACACTAGATATAAAATTTTTTGGTTCTCATGTCTTATCCAATAAAAGGTGTCAAAGAACCATTGCTAGCGGAGGGTTATATGAGGTGGTGGGAAAAAAATTGGCACACAAAAATCCAACCAAAAGTCGATTATATTATCCGGCTATGCTACATGGCAAACATACTATCTAAATAAATCAACAAAAGCAATGGCATCTCTATGCCTAGTCAGCGTGCCTTATGCAAGAAACCAAAGTCAACTCAGCCAAACATTACATCTTTGAATGTCTCTTTATCGACTCACTACCTATGAGAATTAATACAAAGGCCGTGTTTTAACTTGAAAATGTATTCCAAAGGGGGTGCACCTTCGACATTGCTAGAAAAATGGTTTTCTTGATACCTAATTGTTTCACCTCTTTCTATATCTCTCTTTTAAGCTGCGTTCAATGAACACAAGTCCCACGGGCAAGTATTACCTTCTCCGATACTTTTAAAGTTTCTCTGGCCTCTCCCCTGGTCTATGGCATCAAAATGTTGTCATTCCCTTTATTTCGCTTTTGTACTCCCATTTTGCACCCTAGTTTATAAGCTGTGGCTAAATTTTGTTGTTTAAACATTGCGAACTCCGACCCTCGATGTTCTGTGCTTTTTAATATATTTAAGGGATTTATAAACCCATAACCCTGAGTAATTTCGTAATAACATTCATAACCCTACATAATCACGAATTACATGAGAAACCCCGAGTAATGCTTAACTCTTACATGACATAACCTAGTGTTATGTTCCGTTTGAGATGTTCGTTATATTTCAGGGTTTCTGTTTGAAAAAGACAAAATTGCCTCTAATACTGTTTCTTATTTACGAGTCATGCCGTCGCCTTCTCTATTCATCACTTTGGAGGGGCTGGCGGCAAGCTCCCCCCTGACGCCTTCGCCTCCTGACTCCGCAGGCAGTCAACACACCTTCCCCGCCTGCAAGTTCCCCCCGAACCCTGCAACTGCCTCTCCCCCCGTCGATCTCTGCAAGTAATCCTCACGTCTCCGTCAACCTCTACAAGAACCACCCCTGTCGACCTGTGCAACACCCCCCACCTTCCCCAACCCTCCCCCCACTGTCGGTCCCGCAAGGTGCCCCCCCCCCCCCCCCCCCCCCCCCCCCGACGACCTCTGGAAACCTCGATCGACCCCCCTCCCAACCCTCGACACCCGGGCAAAACCGCCTCGATCGATACCCCCCCCCCCCCCTCGACACAAGCCCCGCCCGACCTCTGGAAACCTCTCCCTTCAAGACACAAGCCCCACTCGACCTCCGGAAGCCCCCCTCCTCGACGCAAACTTCCCCCGACCTTCGGAAGGCTCTCCACTCCATCGAACCTCGCAGGACCCTCCACACTGTCGATCTCTGTAACAATGCATCCTGGAAGCTGCGCCCCCTGACCCTGCCACCTTCCTCTACAAGCCCTGCATGGTCACTGCAAGCTCTCCCCCTCGGACCTCGCCAGCCCCCCACACGGTACCTGCAATCTCCCCCCCATGGACCTCACGAGCCCCACGCAAGGTCCTTGCAAGCAACCCCCCCCCTACTCCGAACCATCCCCCTTCCCACCGCGTGAAGCCTGTCAAATTGGTTGCAGGTGCTGGTTCAAAAGAAAAGGATATGATATTTTTTTATTTAGGTTAATCCCAACCGTTAGATCGTTGATTGGTTAGATTAACTCAATCACTAATTGCGTTAATGAACTAAAGTAACGGAAGGTCATGGATGTAAGACGACACACTTATTCAGGGTCCTGAGCGTAATTCGCGATATGCAAAGTCATGAATGTTATTACGAAATTACTCAGGGTTATGAGTGTACATCCCTATATTTAACTCGCCTGCTAAAAAGTAATAAGATCAAAAAGCGTGCTCCAATCGGGGCTAAAGAGTAATAGAGCATGTCAGATCATCTTTGCCGTCCAAACAAAACATAAATTTAGCAATTGCATTTGTACAAATTAAATGAAATTCTATTGGCATAAGAAATGATCGATCATGTTGGGAACATGCACAAAGGAGGTGACAATACTCAAGTCTCGTCGCCTGGAAATTTCTTTCATCACTTAGACTATTTGTTAAAAATCCGAACAACCTTGACCTGTATTTGTTAAAAACCCGAACAACCTTGCAACAGGTCAGATCCCAAATTCTCTGGACAAACATACTGAACTAATACGACTATAATATTCCATCGTCAATTTAATGGACTTTTCACATTTATACAACAGAGAATTTTAAACAAATATAAAACCAGGCCTTCTTGATCAAGAGCTAACATAATATAATTTTGAGCACGATGGATATTGAGCGCATAACTTGCTTCTAGGAGTGATCGGCGGAGACTGACGGAGAAAAACCTGAATGATAATTTACCTTGTATGGTTGTATTTCTAGCTGCAATATCAATGTACAGACTAGTACTATGTTTAGTGAACGACCATTAAGATTTCACTTAAACATGGTAGACCCGAGCATATCTGAAAAGGCTGGACTACAGATTATGGCAAGAAATTGGCACCAGAATAGACTTCTCAGTTTTAGAGGTAAATGGCATATTGGATAAAACAATCATCATCAAGACATGCATTACCCATTTGTGCTTTCAGTTATCTAGTGTGTACTACAGAGGATACAGAGCAAGCCGGATAAACAAAGACAAGCACAAAAATTTTAAAAAAAAAATCTTTATGTTTTTTTACAGGAAAAGGACAAGAATGTTTCTCAAGCATCCTTGGTGGAATGACATAGCAGATGTTTGTTAAACGTGGGAAAAGAATACATATACCAAAACAGGAAATAAAAAATGGAAAATAATGCTAAGGATTTACAGGAGCCCTTTGCAGACTCTTCCACGCCTCATCTCGGGCTGGTCCATGGTGGTGAAGCTTTATAAAAAGGTGCCTGCGATGAAGTTCCATGGCTCAAATCCAGTCGGTGGAGTTGCTCCATGAGTTGGGATCTTCTTTCCTTGAAAAAGTCAAGCCGGGTTGTCAATTCAACCAAAACAGATGATGCTGCCGAGGGGGTTCTTTGAAAGTCCAAACCCTGAAAATGATGAAACCATGCAGTTCTAATCATAAATAATTGATCAAAAGAGAAACGACCCAGTTATGAGTTGCTACAATTTTTTTTTACCTCAGCCTGTTTAGGAGCACTACTGGGGGGTAGGGGACCCGCTTCTGCAGAAATGCTGCTAGATGCTTCTATGCTTTTCAAATCACTTGGACTGCTGGAATCTAGGGAATGTATTCTAGAAAGTTGATTGCAATTACTAGATATAATTTGTGGCTTAACATTTCTCCAATCAGCCTGGGAAGGGTTTTCCTGTATCAAAATACCAAGTTGTTATTTAGGCGAAATAATTGTTACCAATGACTAAGTAATGACAACTAGGCAAAGAAGACCTATCAAGTAGTCATTCAACATGAACTTCTATTAAATAACTGTGAAAATAAGAAATACAAAAATACGAATAAAGAAATAAGAACAAAGATTAACTTTTACTTAGAACTCTAATGCATAAGGAAATGGATGAAATTAGGGAAGAAATCCACCAAGGGCTAAGTTCTTTTTAGTATTTTATCAATGAGTACTGTAGCACTACTAACATAAGCAAATCCCACCATCCATGTTCCACATTAGTAGCCCAATCTCTCATTTCTCTCATTATTCACTCTCAAGCTAGAGCATGGAATGCTGAGATTGGACAATACAACACTGAACATGCACAAGTAGGGTACATATATCGTATCCAAATATCAAACTCTGAATTGTATCTTCTTGCGCTTTATAAGGGGATCTGCTGGTGCTTCTGTTGGGCTCTTCAAATGCTTTGGATATAGAATAAAGAATTGGATAGCTTTCGCTAAGACTTCTGTGAGTGTTGGCAGTATATAATGATTTGAATAATGGGTGTCCATCATGAAGCCGTTGCAATGACTCTCTTCTCAATGAAAGCCTCGAACCGGGCCTCTCCTATACACTGGTTAAGAGAATAAGATTTCTACTCTGAAGTCCCTGTAGATCTCTCCGTATCAACCTCTTTCATAGGACTATCAAGTGTAATTCACATTCAAACATTAAGCCCAATTCATCAGTCATACAAAACATTGAAGAGTTCGCAAACTCTCCTTATATCTCCTATATCCTTGTGGGAGTTGCAAAATTTTATCAAATCCGCCCCATTTCTTCTTATTCTTCATGTTTTAATCTCATTAATTTATTTTTGTTCAATTTCATCTGTTTATCAACAATTTATTCTCGTTTTTTCCCAATCATTTTATAACATTTTTTTACACTGGCCATGTTGGGCTGAAATAAAGCCAACATGACTAAGCCCACAACCCACCAAGCATTTCAATTAAAAATTTCACATCCTCTTTCTTCAATTTTTCCTCTATTTATCTCTCAACCCGTCTTTCTTTTGGTTGTTCGTATTTTTTTATAACTTGTTGCCAGATTGCGAGATATCATGCCTCCTGTCTCTACAGCATCTCCGGGAGGCAACTCTGATATAGTTGCTTCAGCCTCTGCTAGTACGTCAGCGACTGCTAACACCTCAGGTAGTGCTCATGTTTTTACTTCATGTCATGGATATGACCTTTCAGAATGGATTATGGACTCCTGCGTGACACATCATCTTTGCTAAGACAAACATAAACTTACATCCTACAGGGAGGTTCCACCAGGGAGAACTGTAGTGATAGCAGATGGGACCCATTCCCACATCATTGGACAGGGGGAGATCAGTTTGACGCCTTCTTTGCATCTACATAATGTGTTGCATGCTCCAGATTTTTCGATGAATTTATTATCTATCAACCAGATTAAGAAGGATTTGCATTGTCGCGCTATTTTGGATCCATCGTCTCTTGTTTTTCAGGACATTCTTACGGGCAGGGTGATTGGCTGTGACTGTGAGCAAGATGATTTTTATTGTCTGGTCCGAACTCCTTATGTTGGCGTCTCCTCTCAGTCAAGCGGACCAGTCTCTCCCTTTACACAACATCTTCGCTTTGGCCACCTCCCTCTTCAGAAGATGTGTTATATCTTGCCACAGATTTCACCAGATTCTTCTTTTCAGTGTGAAGCATGTCAATTGGGAAAGTATCACAGATATGCTTTCCCTAGTCGTCAGTCTCGGAGCAGTAGCTCCCCTTTTGAATTATTTCATATTGACATTTGGGGTTTGAGTCATGTCCCTGATCACCAGGGACACAGGTTTTACCTAGTTGTTGTTGATGATGACTTTTCTTGGTTGTCATGGGTGTTTTTTGTTGAAGAATAAATTTGAAGCAGGGGATGTGATCAAAAATCTTATAAATGAAGTGCAGAATGTTTTTTCTTCTACTGTGAAATTTATGCGAACGGATAATGCTTTGGAATTTTGTACCCGTGCTCTTTCACATTTCTTCTCGTCTCGAGGCATTATCCATCAAACAACTTGTGCTTACACGTCTCAACAGAATGGTGTTGTAGAGAGAAAGCATCGTCACCTTCTTGATATCACTTGGACTCTACTTACCAGAGTCGTGCTCCCCATTCCTTTTGGGGTAATGCAGTCCTTACAGCATGTTATCTGGTGAATCGTATGCCATCCTCTATCTTAGGTGAGAAAGTTCCTCTTTTCGTTGTTTTTCCTGACAAGGAATTGTTCTCACTTACTCGTCGTGTCTTTGGCTATGTTGCTTTCATTCACCAGCTGACTCCGGGACTTGACAAGCTCTCACCTAGGGCTGTGTAGTGTGTGTTTGTTGGGTACTCTCAGACTCTGAAGGGTTACCGATGCTATGACCCTTTGAGCAGGAAATATTATGTCATTGCGGATGTCACCTTTTTGAGTCGGTGATGTATTTCTCTCCTACAGGTGACAGGTTGGCTTCATCTACATCTGATGATGAGGTTTATGTGCCACCTCCTCCTTTGCGTCCGTCTTCTCCCATACCAGTTCCTGTTGTTCCACTACCACCACCACCACCATCACCAGCGCCACCACCACTAGTTTCACCCTTACTGAAATTTTGTACCCGTCGCCCTGTCCCTGCTCATGGTACTCGTTAATCATCCAGCACGCCTCTGGTTTTTCCAGATAATATTACTAAACGATGGGTCTGAAAATGTGCCAGTGCAGGGATCTTTGCAGGAGATTAACATACCGGCGAGTACTGCTTCCGATGATCTGAATGTACTTATTGCCTTACAGAAGTAGAAGCGTACATGTGCTTCATATCTGCTTGCTTCACAGGTTTCCTTCCACCATTTTACAAGGGACTTTCCGAGGTTTGTTGTTGCCCTATCTACCGTGGACATACCACGGAATTATAAGGGCGCCTTGAAGGTTAGTTGTTGACGTTCAACCATGGAGGAAATGGTTGCTCCCCCAGAAGCATCTGTTGTCATTTGTAAATGGGTATTACTGTCAAATATCATGCAAATGGTAGCCTTCACCGTTACAAGGCATGCCCGGTGGCGTGAGGGCTCACTCAAACATACGGTGTGGATTTTATGGACACATTCTCTCCAGTCGCTCGTCACTGGACTCTGCGTGTTCTCCTTTCAGTTGTTGTGGTATGTGATTGGCCCTTGTTTTAGCTTGATGTTAAGAATGGCTTTTTGTATGCCTTGTGGATTTTAAGTTTCCATGATCTAATTTTCATGTATAAACCTTATTCATCCTCAAAATATTTTTAGAATTTATGATATTTTTAGGGCTCAACTTTAAAGATAAGTAAAGTTTAATTGGAATTGATATGCATGAGATATATTAAGTTTTGAATGATGGCTATTGGTAATTATGATTTTGGTTGTATTACATGCATGATGTGGTTTCTGATTCATTTTTGTTTTTTATTCACATTTTTATCGAGTGTTTACAAAAAGAATTTCTTTACTTGAAGTTAATTTGAAATATGTAGAAAATCTTGTATATTTCTATTTATTCTGGAGTGGACAACATTGCAATGGGTTCAAAACCCATAAATCAACCTCTTCACCTTTGTATTTTTTTCGAAGATTTTTGGAATTTCATATTTTATGTAAATTTAAGTTTAGATATGGGTTTGGGTGATTTATAGTTGCTAAAAGATGGTTAAAACTTTCGGAAATTGTGATTCTTCATATTATGGTTTGAGGTTTTCTTATGGTTTGATATTTCATGCAGTTATTGATGTTATTTTTTTGACATATTTTTGCAATTTTGTGTATAATTTTATTCACAAGATTTAACAAAAAAACATTTTAAAAGTAGTTGAAATGATTTTATTATGATTGAAGAAGGGACTATTTATGATGACGTCCGGGGCTGGCGATGGCGATGCACCGTAGATTATTGCCCGCTCAAGGCGACGCAGGGAGAGGAATGTGGTTATCGCAAGCCAACAGGGGAGACGGAAGCACCTCGGGCCCCCGTCTCCAAGTCTTGGCCGAAAAGAAAACCCGTTCGGCAGAGGATGTTTTCGTTGCAGCTCGCTGAGGAACTGGGTGAATGCTTGTCGAGAGTTGATGCGTTGCTTCTGGTGCCAGGGCTTTGCACACCGGGCGAGGGCGTGCCCTTGGAGAGCCGGCATAGTTGACAATCGAGCGGAGGATGCGATAGGGGAAGGAGAGATTCTAATCGGCGAAGGAGGAGGCTTGAGAGCATTGTTCCGTGGCACCTCGGATGTGGGAACGACTACGACTGGGAGGTTCGGCGGAGATGTGGCTTTGCTGAGCCCGTAGCGGGTGATGGCGAGGGGCTTGGCGGCAAATGAGGCCAAGGCGCTACTACGATTGAGCCAAAACCCTAAATCTCTGCTTCGTTGGAGACCTCCAGGTAGCTTCGATGGTCGAATCGACTTTCGCCTCAACAGGGTACGGGTACGCAGGATACCTGTCTTATGGAGAAGAGTAGAGATGGTTCGGAAGATATTATCTGAGGTCGCATTGGTGGATGGGTTAGAGTGTGATGGATACGCGTTGGGCAGAGAGGCGGAACTGGTTGTCCACGTGCGAGAGTTTAACCCTTTGATTTTGGGATTAAGGAAAGTGCACATCAATGGGATGTCTCTGGAGATCGAATTGGCATCTCTGGGCTCCGGCTTCTTCCCCCGAGAGTCGGAGAGCCCATTTACAGGGTCAAGCAAGGCGTGGTCGGTGATTGTCAAAGGAAGCACGGCGGCACCTCCTGTTGACATGGCAGGTAGGCGAAGGGCCGAGGGGGAGGCGTTCGTGTTGAAACCGCCAACGCAGAAATTACGAGGCATTGTTGGCATATGTTTAGGGCGATGCAGACGCAAATTGTCGGAGGCTGTTACGCTTCTCGATTTGGAAGGAAGAGGGACAGTGTGTGGTAACTCGGGCATGCCCCCCAAGGGGTTCTTGTATTTTAAGGCAAGAGTTGAGCTAGTTTGGAAGAGTGTTCGAATCCTGAAGTAGGAGGCAATGCATGTGGGTTCGGAGATGGATCTGAACCCTGAGGATCGGGTTCGACATCTAAACCAACTTTCGGAGCAGGAGATCGATGCGGAGTCGTTTCCTAGTTCTGAAACCCGGATCGTGGTGGAGGCAAACCGGTTAGCATGTGCGATGTAGAATGTGGATCCGACGGTGGTTTCGGATCCCTTGGGGTAGGTGTTTCTGCAACCCGGTCACCATTTGTAGGGGAGTTTAGTGATCATCCAAGATAACATATTCGACCAATTTGGGGACAACAGATCCGACCGAGGAGAGTCCGGATCTACGTGCGGTCCGATCGACCTGGAGGTTGCGGTGCTTTGAGATCAGGGACATGTGTGTAGCCCGTATGTTGGAGTCTCCGTGGTGGAAGAGGGCGCGCTACATGCAGCTCCAGTTGCGGAGGAAGGGCAAGTGGAAGCGTTGGTTTTCGTCGGTGAGTCGAGGGCGCTGGTACCAGCAGTCGGTGTTAGGGACTTTTGAGGATGCAGTCAGGGGGAGAATCCTCACGGATGGGCGGTAGAAGGCCCAGGTTTGGCGTGTGTTTTGTGAAGGGGGAGACGTTGAGATCAATTAGAAGGAGGCATAGGGCGGAGTGTTCGGCTGAGTCGGAATGACCAGCGAATCTTCCGGAGCTTTCCGTGGACGGTGTGTCACCTAGGGGAAGGCCACGTTGCTTCTGTCTTCTAGATAGAGGTTTTGACAAATGTCTGGGGGTAGTGCACCTTAGACCGCTAAAGGAGTCATCCTTTGTTTCTAAATGAAGATTCTATCTTGGAACATGAGGGATCTAGGCTGCCCCGAAAAGCGCCTATTGGTGGGGAATCTCATTCGGGAAGCCAAAGCGGATATCTTTATGTTGCAAGAAACAAAACTGTCAAGGAGTGTGGAAGAGGTTGGTCGGGATTTGGGCGTTGGTCGAAGCTTTTCCTTCGCGGAATTGGAATCCCAAGGGGCAGCAGGTGGGCTAATCACGGTTGAAAGAACGAAAGTTTTGAGGCGATAGAGGAATGGAGGTCCACATTTTCGCTTTCAGTTTGCCTCAAAAGTCGGGCTGATGAACTCTCTTTTACGGTGACAAACGTCTATGGGCCAACTGGATAAGGGAGGGGTTCTCTTGCGGATTACTTAGTGCAGGCGAACGCATGCCAAGTTTATGGGGCATGGATAGTAGGGGGGATCTCAACCTTACTTTGCTGCCAAATTACCGTCCTCACACGGGTAGGGGGCGAGATGCCGGTTCTGGTGCCTTCCTGAAGATGGCGCACTTTTTGGGCCTTACAATTGTAGATGTGTTTGGATATATGTATACTTGGCGAAATGCGCGATCAAGGTCAAGACTAAGCAGATTTCTTCTTTCAGTTGAAGGGCTAGAAAGTTTTCTACTCTCGCGAGCTTGGGCTTCCTCGGGCTCATTCTGATCATACGTCCATCCTCTGGTCTTCGGGGGAGGAGAGAAGAAGTGGGTTCTTTTTCGCTTCGAGCGATCGTGGTTGTTGGAGGATGGCTTCAAGGAAATGGTGGCGGGTCTCTGGAGAGAATGGAGACTAGAAGGTTCAGTGGGTGGTTGCCTAGCTACAAAGTTGGCGCTGCTCAAGTCCTTCCTGCAGGTTTTTGGGTGGGAGATGAGAGCAAAAGGGACAAGAAAATTAGGGTGTAAGAGGAGGTGATCTGTTCGGATGGTCTAGATGACCTGCGCGGTTTAGACCAGGATGAGGCAGTGGAGAGATCCAAGTTTTTGGTGGAACTGTTGCTGGAGGATCGTAAGGAGGAAGTGGAGTGGAGGCAGAAATCCAAGCAGAAATGGCTGAGGGAAGGGTATGCCAACACTAGATTCTTCCACAACATAGCGTCTGGCAGAAAGAGGAGGAACCATATTCATGAGCTTGAGGTGGGGGGATGAGGATTACAAAGGAGGTGCGGATTGGCAATGCTTTGATAAGGCATTTTGTGGAAGCATCGCGGAGGAGGCGAATGAGAGGGTGGGGCCGGCTGGGGAGAGGTGGAAGTCCTTGTCACCTGTGCAATCTGAGGGGTTATTGGCGTCGTTCTCGGAGGAGGTGAAGAAGGTTGTTTGGGGACTGAATGCAGACGGGGGCCCGGGCCCGGACGGCTTTCCGATCCTCTCTACAGAGAATTTAGGGATTTGCTGAAGAATGACATTCTAGCGGTGCTTGTGGAGTTCAAGGAAGGCAACATGGGGTTGGAGAAGGTTAACAACGCATTAATATTCCTACTGCCTAAGAAGGATATCCCGGTGAGAGTGGAAGACTACAGACCGATCGCACTGTCCAATGGAATCTACCTCATTGTCGCTAAGGTGCTGACGAACAAGCTCAAAGGGATCATGGACTCCATTATTCTTCAAAGGCAATCCGCATTTATACTGGGTTGTCAAATGGCCGATGGTCTCGTCATGGCTTTGGATATTTGCTTGGAGTGACGGTGTAAGAATACAAAAGGAGCGATGTGGAAGATTAATTTCGCCAAAGCATATGATTGCGTGGACTAGAACTTCTTGTGATAGTCCTTAAGAAGAAGAGGTTTCCCAGAAGCTGGATAGATTGGATGAAGGATGTGTCACGACGTCATCCTTTTCAATCGTGGTGAACGGTAGGCCTGAGGGGGATTTTTCCAACCACAGCGGGGGGTGCGTCAGGGATGTCCCTTGGCGCTAATATTGTTCGTTCTGGTTGCAGATGCTCTGGTGGTTCTTTTCAAGCAAGCAGTTGAGGGAGGCTGGTGTAAGGGCTTTCAGCTTGGTGATATTTCAGCGTCGTTGCTGCAGTACGCAGATGACACGGTTCTTTTTCTCGACGAAGCAGATGAGATTAACAGTAGAGTGACACAATTGTTGGGCATTTTTAGCTGCCTCTCCGGACTGGAGATAAATGTGCATAAATCAGTGGTTATCACTTTTGGGTTTCAGGAGGAGGAACTGGACAATATAGCAGAGCTGCTTGGCTGCCCGTTGGGAAATCTACCGATTATCTATCTTGGCCTTCCGTTGGTGGTTGGTACTGGCAGGCTTAGAATATCATATTAAGATGTGATTGTTCAGAAGATGGAGTCCGGGCTAGCTGGGTGGAAAGCGGCTACGTTATCAAAGGGTGAGAAGCTAGTTTTGTTGAAACATGTGCTGTCGGCAATCCCCATTTTCTTTTTCTCTACCAGACTGATGCCTATGGGGTTAGAAAGAAGATTGAGAAGTTGATGAGAAGATTTTTCTGGTCAGACGGGTAGCAGCAGAGGTCGGGCCTGCATCTGGATGGTTGGGGGGAGCTCACAATAGCTGAAGATCAGGGAGGTTTAGGGGTTCGGGACGTGGCTTGCATGAACAAGGCTTTGTTAGCTAAATGGGTAATTCGTATATGGGGTCCGTCTGAGGACCTGGCCACAAGATTGCTACGGGAGACTTGTGGGGTGAAAGGAGGCCTTGTGGCAGGGGTGTGTCGTTTTGAGTCACCTTTATGGCCGGGGGTGCGTGATGTCCTACCGTTGCTGACTCCCAAGTTGAAGCCTAAGGTGGGAGATGGGCGAAGCTTCAGATTCTGGAGGGATAACTGGATCGGGTACAGACCCCTGGAGATGAGATTTTCGAGACTTTTTGCATTGACAGCAACAAAGGAAATTATTTTGAGGGTTGCAGCTCAGTCTGGGGCATAGATGTCGGAGTTTGTTGTGGTCCTCTCGAATAGAAAGAGAGGAGTTTGTTACCTTGCAGTTGGAGTCACCATCCCCGGATGATTTCGCTTTGTACTTGGATCACTATGAATGGATGGGCACGAAATTTTCGATCAAAAAGCTGTACGGAGAATTTAGAAACAGATCGGAAGGTCAAGATCGGGAGCTCTGTCAGGATGTAAAGATTATTTGGGCGAGCAGGATTCCGACCAGAATAAAGGTCTTCCTATAGTGCCTACGGAAAGAAAGACTATGTGACAAAGTTAGGAGAGCGAGGATCTTTGGGCTGCAAGACTTGACATGTGAAAAGTGCGGGGAATAGACGGAGAATTCAGAACATCTCTTCTTCACTTGTGCGGCCTTGACACAGGTTTGGAGGGAACTAGCGATTCCGAGGGTAAAGGTTGACGGCTCGGTAGTCTTCTGGGAGTCGGTAAGGAATGTGGGAAGCAACTCCTTGGACAACGTGGCTAAGCCTTATGCGGCGCTCTGGGCAATTTGGTTAGCAAGAAATGATCTCATTTTTAAAAATCAAAGGTTTTTCAGAAAATGTGGTGTCTTATTGTAGGGCCCTAACGAGTTTTTGGGAGTCCAGGTAATGTAAATTGTATTTTTCCCTTTTTTGATTTAATATAACCTGGGCGATGACAGAATGTACAGGGTTGACAGATGTGGCTGCCTCGGCCACGAGGTCCACGGCTACGGAACGAATAAGAGGCTCCTCTGCCTCGGGAGGCCGCCATCGCCGAAGGAGGCTGAGTAGGAGCAGTGGACGAGACTGTAATCTGGCTAAGCCTGTGGTACACTTCCTCCATTGGAGGAATAGTAGCATCCACAAGAATCTGCGAGCGAGCAGCATCATATTCAGGGTCAAGTGCCGCAAGTAAGATCCCCACTATGGTAGCATTTCGAAAAGTCTTTTGTTGCGCGGGAGTCACCGTAAGGGGAATGATATTGTAGAGCTTCTCAAACATCCCTCACAAAGATGTATACAACGAATGAAGAGGTCGTCCGTTCTGCTTTAACAGTAAATATGTCATGCTGGAGTTGAAGGATCTTGGTCTCGTTTCGTACCTGCGAGTATGTTGCAGCAAGGATGTCCCACATCGCATTAGTAGTGGGCCGATGGAGTATATCATTAGCAATCTCCATCGTCAGTGTACCTGAAAGCCAGACTTTGGCGTACGAATCATCAGCCTCCCATGAGGCATAAACACCAGTCTTCTCCACCGGCTCTTCTTCTTTAAGAATGTGCTTCTTACCATTTGACTTCATGAGACTCATGAACTGCATAGCTCAGATCTCATAGTTTGTCCCATCCATCTTGACAATGGGCGCTGGACCTTTGAAAGTGCCTGTGGAGGGTATGTCGACCTTGTTTTCTGACATCTTGCCAGAGACATAGAACTAGGATTTTGTAGACCAAGAAATGAATGTCTACAAAAATATCTGAGGATTTGAGTGCATATGTACACTTATGCACTCAAACCCATGGGCCAAGAGACGGCGAGAGAGAGAGAGAAGGGAGGGGGGGCGACGACTAGATAGGAGAGGGGTGGGGGGCGAGAGAGGGGAGGGGTGGGCAGGGCGGCGACGACGAGAGAGAATAGAGAGGTGGTGTGCGGCTAGGGTTTGGGGTAAAGTTTAGGTTGGCTCTAATACCATGTTGGAAGAAGAGAATGAATTGTTTATTCTAGAGAACCCCAGGCTCTCTTATATAGAGAAGACCTATGGGTAACATAAGATGGATACAAGAAAATAAAAATAGCAGAAATGGTACATAGAACAGAGAAATATCTCTACAGTAAAGACCCATTTGCAACGAACCACGAAATCCCATGCTAGGCAATAACCAAGATCAATGTACTTCGTAATTGTAATGCAACCATTTCTTTCTCTATATCCATAAGCTAGTAAATATCTTGCATAGCATCATGGTTTGTGTGCAAGATTGCAAAAGCTAACAATCCCACCACAAACTTTATGAAGTCTTCGGATAAACATCTCAGTGAAACATGTCATGAGAAGGGTACATCATACATATACACCTCTTTCGAAGTCTAATAGTTTGGTCTAGATCCGCTGAAGGATCAACCTCATGTATAACAATCTCTTGAGTAGTTGCACTCTCATCTTGTAGACTCCCACTATTCAAAAACATCAAAAATACCATCAACGAAAATCAATCTTTTAGAATTTACCTGGGGCATGTGCTAGATATTGGGGAAGGTGCATGAACATGGAGTCAAGTGACAGTGAGTCACAAACATATACATGAGGCAAAGTTTGTACCATAGGAGGGGTAGTGGGAGCAAGAGGCGGAGTTGGAATGTAAACCTCCTCATCAGACTTAGTACATGTCATCCTATCACATATGGAAAAAAGTGGCATACTCAAAGAATGTGATATCAACACTGACATAATACTTACTAACAAGATCAAAGCACTTGTACCCTATTTGGGGCAAAACAACATTTGACAGATCTGGGATAGAACTTGTCACATCCAGGAGTCAATTGAAGGAAGAAGATAATACAACTAAAGACCCGAGGTGTTAGAGAGAACATGCTCTTTTCGGGAAAAAAACAATCGAATAAGGTACCTTGTCTTTTGACACAGATGACATACGGTAGATGAGATATCAATATGTGAGGAAAACATCTCCCAATATGAGTGATGACCATGACTATGTATCAGAAGAGTCCCGATAACATCTAAGAGATGACGATGTTTGCGCCCGACAACACCATGCTACTGGAAAGTGTAGGCACATGACATTTGCTAGAGAAACCAAAACACTTGAAAAAAATTAGGATAACTGATCTGTACAAAATTCCAAAGTGTCGTCACAACGAATGTGTTTGACAATAGCAGAAAAAAATTCTTTATTTCAATTATAAAAAGTTTTCATAATAGAACCAACCTAAGACTTACATTTTATTAGAAAGACCCATGAAAGTTCGAAAAAATCATCATAAATAACAAAATAAAACGTGTTCCCCTAGTAATCAACATCATGACTGAGATCTCAGATATAATAATGCAACAAATTGAATAAAGAAGTACAATTATGAATATGACTACTGAAAAAATGGTAGAATGATGCTTCCAAGCCGACAAACCTCACACTGAAAACTAAACTAAAAGGTGAGATCTATGCGAGGACTTTACACAACCTCTGCAAAGAAAGATGATGGAACCGAAGATGCCACAACTACGAGGAAACCGAGCTAGTGGAGAAGAAAGATCCATAAGCACAAGGAAACTGGACCATTCTATAGAAACCCTCTTGTTCACGACATCATCCAATCACCCTACCCACGAGTATATCCTAGAGAAGAGTAAAAAATGACACGACATTTCAAGCCTTGGTAATCTGATACGTGAAAGCCATAAATTGAATCTCTCCATGTCATATGACAAGAGAATGTCTCCCATCTGTAACAACAACAGCTCGGCCTGGAGGAATGGTCATGTAAGTTGTGAATTGTTCTCTGTCACCGTAGAAATAAAGAGATGTTCCAAAGTCCATGATCCATTATGAAATATTAGCACTATGACACGTGGTAAGAGCATAATCACTACGTGAGGTGCTCGTAAAGGCAGCAATGTCATATAGGGTCGGAGAAGCACTAGTAGTATCGATCGAAGGACCCATGATCTCCCTAAGACAGTAGGAAAGATCATTATACTTTTGATCAACAAGAGTAGTATGGGGCTCAAAGGGTTCTGTAATACGAGAAGACGTAGGGTGACCATGCTTCTAATAGTATGTGTCCTCAGAGTGTCATATACGATTGTAGTATGTGCACTGAGGGCATGTGCCACTTCTTTGTCGCAAACATCACATCCTTTAAATTGAGTCGAACCTCCATTGTCGTAAGATGCTGCTATAGCAAAGGATAATTGAGTAGTAGAACTAAGAGCAAGGTTCAGAAATGCAGTATGCAGTATTCGTTCGGCCATGCGGTCTAAAGTGAGTAAGTGGATATGCGTGAATATACGGAAGTATATGCGGTTTATAATATTTTAATTTTAAATATTATAAAATACAATAATAAGATAATCTAACAAAAAAGTTGATGACCTAACAAAATCCAAAATCAAACGTTTCAAATAAGATAATATAATCAATAAGATATATAATCATGATATTATAACTTGATCATTTTAATAAATATTTTGAATTTAATGCATATATAAACATATACACATTTGAATTCAACAGGGAACAGTATACATGAATTCTATAAAAAATCCTTTAATGTTTTTTTTAATGAAAAAGAGGGTGAGATACCGAGAAGGGACTCATCGCGGCTGTGTTATAAATATATATAAGAAGAGGATTACATCACCTGGAAGGACAAAAATTATACAACGCCTTACAATGTGCAACAACATTTTCCGAATAAAACCTATAGTTCCTAAAACTTAGATCATTGCGTCCATTCCAAAGCGCCCAGAGGACCGCATATACAAAGGAGCAATCGTCATTAGAGGCGCCCCCAACTCTCCTAATCGATGTCCAGAACGACTCCGAATCATCCACCCATAGCCAAGAAATGCCGACCACCAACCACACCTGCTGTGAATACGGGCAACTAAAAACATGGTCCAGAGCCTCGCAGTCACACCACACCTATCACAAGAAACATCGGGCAGATCGAACAACCTTCCCCTCCTAGCCTTGTCGCTCACCCTGTCTCTTCTAAGGCACCACAAGAATACTCACACGGCACGAAATCTTGCTGCTCCAGATGATCCTCACGTCACGGTGAAAATCTTCATTAATCATTTCCTCAGAGCTACATAATGCAGCGTAGGATTTTTAGTCGAGAATCTCCCTCCATCCCAGACAAAATGATCCCTTCCCTGCCTGAAGCCCCCCCGGGGGTGGAAGTTTTGACTGCATTTGGTCCAACAGATACGATACAAACCCAGGCATCCAGGTCCCAATACATCCCACTATTAAGATCGTACACATCCGCGATGACGCCAATGCGAAAAGTCTTGGAAAACGTGTGGCGAGAGCTCCATCTCTGCTCCAGTCGTCCAACCAGAATCGTAAGGTGTTCTCATTACCCACCACAGGCCTCAACTTAGGCTTCAAATCCGGCATCACCTTCCTAATCCCCTCTCAAAGTGGGGATGTAAAGAGGATTCCTCTAGCCTCTAGGGAGCCCCCCACCCCATAAATTTCCCGGAGAATCCTACACGTCAAACTCGGAGAATTGCCCCAAATATGAATCACCCACTTCGCCAGCAAAGCCTTGTTCATATACTCGACATCCTGAATGCCTAGCCCCAATCAACCTGGTGCCACCTCTTGCCCTGCTGCCTCCCATCTGACCAGAAGAACTTCCTCATCATGGTCACAATCTTCTTTCTCACCCCCACAGGTAAATCTCGTGGATTAGAAAATGAGAGGAATAGCATACAGGACATGCTTCAACAAAATTAGCTTCCCCCTACGTGAAAGAGTCGTCGCTTTCTAGCCATATCCATAGCTTTATTGAAAGAAAACCTTTAATGTGTATATAGATCCTACAGATAAGAAAAGCTAAAGAATAATCATATGTATACAAATCATACATCCAAAATTATACACATATATGGATCTCCAAGGGACAAATTTGCTGACACAAAATATAGGGGAAAATTATATTTGCATATAAAATTTATTAGGAGCACACAAGTGTAAGTGTTAGATTATTAGCCAATTATTTCATGTTTTATTGGAAGAATTAGAATGAATTTCATTAGATAGAAAATTCAAAAGGCAGTAAACAATTCATTAAAAAGTGTTGAGAACAATGGAAAGATATGGATAAGAGAAAAAATAGATTATATTCCCAAATGGGACATATACGAGAATAATTAAAAGATGCATCAATGTAAATGATGATATAAGAGTTGCTCGGAAAAAAATGAGTTAATGTGTCATCAACATGTTATAGATTAACAAGAGTCCTATATGCATGCCCCTTGTTCATATATGCAGACTAATAACGCTCCCGCACCCTTAGTTAATTCAGGCAAATTAATGTCCAAATTAATTAATGTGATTCGTTGCAGTCGGATACGAGGGGTTAATCAAAAACCACTTATCGATTAATGTGAAGTTAATTTTAAGCGGCAAATTTTTTTTACTTGGTGGAGTCCAAGGTCGATCTCAGGGAGGCATCTGTCTCCTTAGGTGAATTTAAGCAAGGATCCGAGTGTTGATTTACGAGGAGTAATTTTTTTGGTTTTTTTTTAAATTTTTTTATGCAGACTTATGTAGACAATGCAGGCCAATTTAATGTTCAATTTAATTATGATATCAAATGAAGTCCAAAAATTATGAAAATTGACCAGATGATTAAGGATGATGAAAATGACCTATACTAATTTTTTTGGAATTTTTCGACACTAAATAAATTTACTGTGAATTAAATGAACAGACAGAGTGATTTTCAGTATTTAATTTTTAATAAATATCAAACCACAATTTTTTCAAGAACTAGAATTATCCTAGGTGGCTCTAATGATAAGGGACCTAGGAAAATTAACAGAACTTAATTTCACCGTGAAATGAATTAATTAAAATTAATCTAAGAAAATCACTTAACAATTTATTTAGGCCTCGATATGCGTGCAAATGCCATGAAATTTTTATGCCATGTTAAGAATAATGTCCTTAAGCTACTGTGAATTTTTGATGATTTTTGAAGGCACAGAGAATTAACTATAAATCAAAAGGTGTCACTGGGCAAAATATGTCAAAAATTCACCAATTAATTCATTAATAATTCAACTGAACTTACAAAAATATGACATGTGGACCAATAGACAGAGGACAAAATTCCCAACAAAATGCAATTTTTAAAATTTCAAAATGATGTAAAATGCAATCTAGGGATGCGTGCAAACACAGGGGTATAAATGCAATACAGGAAATTAAAATTACAATAAACAAATATGCAGACAGGGACTAAAATGCAGTTACCTATAATGAGGGGGACTCTTGTGCAAAATCTCCACTTAGGCACGTGCTCCTCACGTGGGGTCTGCTTCACAGGGGCCTTTTTGCAAATATGAAAAGCTCCAGGGGCCTCTGTGCAATTTACCCAGGCCGCACGTGCTCCTCACGTGGGCGGACTAGGCTCGGAGCGAGGTTCGGGCGTTTTGGAGGTATGGACTGAGGCTCGGAGTAGCCTCGGGTCGTCCGAGCCTAGGCTTGGGGCCGAGGCTCGGTCTTCGTCGACGTGGCGGCCTGCGGGCCTTTGGATCAAGATAGATCCAAAGGGTGGCGGTGAAGACGCGTGGCGGAATCAGAATCCGTCAGATCTGGAGAGATCTAACGGTGGTCGATCGGGGCTGAAGGTGTCGACGTGGCGTTCTCCTGATCGTGGGATCAAGGAAGATCCTACGGTCTTTGGCAGCTCCGGTAGCGGGTGACGCGGCTGATTGCGGGCCGTTCGATCAAGATGATCGAGCGGCTCCTGGAGCTTCTTCCTCGACGGCCCTCCGCCTCCTGCGGAGGAGAAGGCGGGACTCCGGCGTAGGGGCTGCTGCTCCGCCCTTCCTTCCCGTCGTCGGTGGAGGTCGATGGCGAGTCGGAGGTGCTCCAGAAGACGCTCGGATGGTCGACGAAGCCTCCGGTGCCTTCAGGAGTGAGCGAGGTGGTCTGGGGCACGGTGCCGATGAAGCTCGAAGGGAGCTCCGACGAGCTTCCGGCCAGTGAGATGGGTGTACCTGCAGGGGGTTAGAGGAGATAGCCGAAGCGTGCGCGTGCTCGTGGATTCGTGCAAGGTGAAATGTGAGGCCTAAGGTGGAGTGAGATGGATCCGGTGATCGGGCTCCGCCCAGGTGGCGGAGCTGGCGTCGAGCGAAGGTGGGGTACGGTGATGGACGAAGATAATGATAGCGCGAGGACCGGAGCTCCGTCGTGGAGCTCGGAGGGATGAAGGTGGAGCGAGAAAACAACGATGGAAGGTGAATTAAATCAAAGAAATCGAAGAAGAAAATAAGAAGAAGATCAGAGGGAAGTGGAGGAATCTACCTGGGAAATGGAGCTCAGGTTTGAGCTCCAGGTCGTCGCTCGAAGGTCGGTAGGTGGCCTGAGCTCACGCAGCTCGCGGATGGAGGCTGCTGCACGGCGATGGCGGCCGTGGATCTCGCCGGAGATGACACCCCTTCTTTGCTCAACGATTCAACTAATCGCTGTCACCAATTGGTAGGTCGGAGCTCAGGGACGCTCTCTGGAGTGGCGGATTCGGGTGAAGTCGGCCGGTGATAGCGTATTTATAATGTGAAGTTGGTGGCAGTGTTGGCGACGAGGCGAGTTTCGGGGGCGACGTGGAGCTTCTATGGTGGAGGTGGTGGAGTGTGAGGGAGCTGGCGAGGGAGAGGGAAGAGTGGGGCTCATCGTGGGGGTGTCAGCGGTGGGAGAGGGTGGCTGACGTGCAACCGGAAATAGAAAGGGGGCGCCCCTCCCGCAAGGCAGGGGACGTGGGAGAGAGGGGCGCCCAGAGGTAGGAGATGAGGTCTCCACCGTTGGACCTTGTGATCCAACGGTGGGGATCAAGGTGTGGTGGGCGGGTAGGATGAGATCGGGGGCTTGGAGATGATGGGCTGTGGTGGCGGCACGTGGTGAGCTGCGGGCGAAGCGCGAGCGGGCGGCCTGGATGAGGAGATGGAGCTGATCAAAGGGCCGAGATTCGCTGGAAGAAGGGCGGCTGCGATGGAGAGATCAAGGGTCTGATCAAGCGGCGTAGATGCTGCCACGTGAAGGGCTCTGGTGAAGGCGCTAATACGGCCGCATATACGGCTGCATGGACCATATTTTCAAACACTAACTAGGAGATTATGTAATTGTGCTCATATAATTATAGTCCTTCATAGGAGGGATAGAAGCACCTGTAAGAAGTTGGATGCAGTTGGCATCATACTGAGGGTCAAGAGCCGCAAGAAAAACACCCACTATTATGATGTTCATGTAAAAAATTCTTCGTTCAAGACTAGTACTTGGGGGCATGAAGCTGTGAAGCTTCTCGGACATGCCTCTAACCAGTAGTAGAATGCGCGTAGAAGGCAATCATCTTGTTTCATAAGGAAGATGGCATACAAGAGCTGAAGAATCTGTCTCGTTCTTCGCATGAGAATATGTAATGGCAAGCATATCTCACATCGCCTTTGTTGTGGGCTGATGTAGAATATTGCTGGCTATCTCTGTAGTAAGAGCACCAAGAGCCAATCACATGCCCACACATTGGCATCCTTCCATGAAGTGCTTATTATAGTCATGTCGGTCGACTCGCGTTGCATCAAGATGGACTCTTTGTTGTTGCTTGGCATAATGCTCATGAACTTTATCGTCACAATTCGTACATAGTCTCATCCATCTTGTCTGCTGCTACTACGAATGAAGGAGACGAGAAAACACACGATCATGTGATTGAACAATATGACTTTGTCTACACGATCATGGAGGGAATAGGTTGCGTGTGCAGACTGAATAAAACCTGTCCTATCATCTATGTCGACGATCTATGGTAGGCAAATCACATTTAAATAACTGAAATCGACCTGCACTGCACCAAAATTAGTGCGATGGAGCACTGTGCTGAGGCACAAAATGCGGGAGAGTGCTTGAGCCCTACACGATATCGGTGCAGTTCATGAGGTGGTTGCCAGAAACATGTAGGTTATTGGAGCACTGATGCGACCCATGGGCAAAAGCTGTAGAGGAGTTGTGCACTGGAACGCCACAGAGAGGATCTCTTGGTGGCCTGGTGGCCCCCATAATGGCACTAAGAACCATGTCAGATAGTTTGATGGGCGAGGGAAAGGTACGTGGAGGTTTTGGAAGGGGACTGAAGATGCGTGTGTGAGATCAAGGCTGATCGGTGGGCACCAATGGTATCAAGAGGATACCAGAGCTCTGATCCTGAACCGTTGATCTAATACACAACAACAACAAAGCCTTTTCCCATTAAGTAGGGTCAGCTACAAGGATTTTTTGCCTCCGTTCAGATCACTCTTGGGTGAATCTCGAGCTTAGATTTAAAAAACTAATATCCCTTCGTATAGTCTCATTCCAACACTTTTTGGCCTTCCTCGCCCTCTCTTAGCCAGCTCAACATCCCAAAACTAGCATCTTCTCACTGACGCATCAACCAGCCTCTTTTGCAAATGGCTAAACAACCTTAAATAATTTATTGCACCCTATCCTCGATCAGATCAACACCAACTTTCATTCTGATTGCATCATTCCAAATTCGATCTTTACGAGTGTCCACACATCCACCTGAGCATTTTCATTTCTACTACGATCGTTCTCTGCACATGTCTATGGTTCACAAGCCAACATTTAGATCCATAGAGCATAGCAAGTCTCACGATTGCTTTGTAAAACTTTCCTTTGATTTTTAAAGGAATTTTCTTATGACATTGAATAATAGAGGCTCCTCTTCACTTTAGCAAACATGCATTTATTCTACTAATAACATCTCCGTTAATTTCCCCATCATGTTGCAAAATATATCCCAAGTATCTAAAAGAACCTCTCTTATGAATATTATCGTCACCAATCTTTACCTTGATTCCTTCACCATTTCTTCCATCAAAAGTGCACTCCATATATTCAGTCTTATCCATACTTATACAAAATCCTTTAGTATCCAATGCATGTCTCCAGATCTCAAGCTTCTCATTTACTCCATCTTTAGTCTCATCAATCAACACAATACCATTGGCAAATAACATATACCATGGTATCTCACACTGAATGTGACGTGTCAACTCGTCCATAATCAAAAGAAAAAGGGAATGGACTGAACGCTAAACCTTGATACAGACTAATGTTGATATCAAAATAGTCACTCATCCCAGACTGTATCCTTACACAATATGAAGCCCTATCATACATATATTTGATGAGGTTAATGTATAGGACATGTACTTGTCTCTTCTCCAAAACTCTCCACAATATCTCCCGTGGGACAGAATCACGAGCCTTCTCCAAATTAATAAAAATCATATTGGAGGTTCTTGCTCTTAGGTCTGTAATCCCCATTGTTCTCCTCAGCAAGTGGATAGCTTCAATAGTTGAGCGATCTGGCATGAATCCGAATTGGTTTTCTTTTATTTTGGAAACTTGCCTCAACTTTCTTTCGATCACATGTTCCCAAATTTTCATAGTGTGACCCATCGACTTGATACCCCTGTACTTTGAACAATTTTGAATGTCTCCTTTGTCCTCATATAGAGGCACCGCGATGCTTCCCCTCCAATCTTCAGGCATTTTCTTGCTTCGGCAAATAATATTGAATAATTTTGTAAGCCAAGTCAAATCATGCTCACCTAAAACTCTCTAAACTTCTATAGGAATGCCATCAAGTCATACACATTTCCCATGTCTCATAACTTTCAAAGTCTCTTTTACTTCCTTTTTTATTCGTCTATAGCTTGTACAATTCAAGTAACTTTTACTACTAGCTAGATCTCCCAAAGTGATATCTATTTCCTTCACCAATGAAAAGCTTACGGAAGTACTGCTTTCATCTAGTCTCTATATCCTTCTGAGTAACATTCCTCATCTTTAATGCATCTCACTTGAGAAAGGTCTTTGATCTTTATTTCTCTTGCTTTAACCAACATGAATATATACTTCTGGTCCTCCTTAGAGTCGAGATTTTTGTATAAAACTTCATAAGTTTTTGACTTAGCCTCGCTTACAGCCTTCTTTGCTTCCTTCTTCGCGATTTTGTAGTTTGAGACTGTTTCATCTGTTCTATCCTTAGACATAGCTTTAAAGCAAGCTCTTTTAATTTTGAGCTTCTCTTACACCCATCCACTCCACCACTAAGCCTCCTTTTATGCTGGAGCACCTCCATTTGACTTGCCTAGCATCTCTTTGGCTACCCTTCGTATACAAGATGCTACCGCCTCCCACATCTCATTTGCACTTCCGTTACAATACTAAGATAAGTCTTTTAAAACCTTCTTCCTGAAGCTTGATGGCTTCAATTGAAGATTCCACCATCTAGTTCTAGTTATCTTGAAAACCCTCTTTTTTTACCAGCCCTTTTACTTGCACATCCATAACAAACAAGCCATGTTGGGTAGTCAACCTCTCTCCTGGGATTACTTTGCAGTCTTTGTAACATAACCGGTCCAATTGTTGATCTGATACCATACGTAAAAAAGCATGAGCAGTTTATTCGAGGCCATAGGGCTCCTTTACATAGAGGAGAAATTCTAGATGGCAAATAACGAAAAAATGTGACATAAATACCATTTCATATAACAATTACTATAATATATCAATGTGGAATTTGGAAATGTACAATAAATGCATCCCTTAGAACAAGAACAAGTATAAACATTAATTCACGAGGTATAAGATAGACGAGATTATTGTCCTATCCCACAGGGAGAATGCCTAATAGCAGTTCTTTCTCATCGATTCTGCTTACTGAAACATGTACCACGAGATCCTATACATCCACTCACACTCATTCTCTCAAAATAGGCAATTTGGGACTAAACATAAGATCCTACAACACTACACAGATCGATGGATCAGTCCACGAGATATAATTACCCGATTAATTCAACCATTTACTATTCTCAACAAGAAGAGTAAAATTTAAAAAATGCAGTTAAATAGTATACCTTCCTACCAAAAGGAATGAATATGATAACACCCATGCACTTCTTGTTAAGCAATTTGAAATATTCGAAGGAAATGTCTGATTGTAAATCATGCATAAAAATTACGCCACAAAGATTTTGAGATAGAGGATGGAATTAGTCATGAAGAATAAAGTTAAATGAGACGTGCCTCACTTCTTTGTTTCTTTTCATGATTGCAGAAAGCTAATGTCATATCAAAATCTTGTGGATGGACTTTTCTGCAAAAAAAAATTAAGAAAGATGTTTAAGCATATACAGGTCAAACAATATGATTCGGTAATTCATGCCAAGTAAAAAGACAGCTAATAAAAGTCCCCTTCAAAAATGGATTCTGGGTTTCAACAAGTAATGGAAGTCTTTACATTTCACATAAAGGGTAAAATGGTCCTCACTTTACAAGTCGATGATAGGAGCCAAGAACACTAAGCTGAGGTTTAAAATTTATATATTCATTTAACATGATATAATGCCAAATAGTACATGATGAGTTATTGCTAATCCAAGTTGCAAAAGTACGATCAATCTAATATGCTTAATTACGTCAGTAGTACAGCAAAAACTACCACCATTTCAAAAATCCAGAAAATCTTTTCATTTCTGAAAACTATTTTCTTGTAGGTGAATAGAAAAGGCAACAAAAAATTCCCGGCAACGTTATCAACATAACTAAACATCTGTCAGAAAAAAGAGAAAGATACATTGAGAAGCATCAAACTCTAGCCCTCTAAATATAAAAAGAGGCCAGTTCTATTAGAGAAACAAAGCTAGGGGTGCAGCTACTTCTTGATATTGTGACTCATAACCCCCCCCCCCCCCCTCAAAAAAAAATTAAAAATTTGGAGCATTGTTATAGCATCGACTAAAAGAGACTCTTGAAAGTGCTTTTATAAACATATAATCAATCCCATCTGCAACAGTGACACCAGAAGTCCGTAAAAGCCACTGATGGATAAGGTCCCTAGTGAAGTGACAATCAACCTCTACATAGTCGTCTGCTAAAACTTGAGGTTGTGGGCTATGCGCATGGTAACAGTGTTATCACAACTCAACTCCATCACTTAGTCCAGAGAAAAATAATCATCATGTACTAATTGAATTCCACTGCATCTTCATTGTTGTTTGGACCATTATCATATATTCACTTTGTCCACTCAAATGAAATACCAAAAATTATTTCTTGCTTCTCCATGTGACAAGATAGCCCCCAATGTTGGTCCAAAAACCAGTGGTGGACTTCCTATCTGCAAGGTAGTATGCATAATTCATGTTGCATATGTTGTAATATCCAATGACGATCTTGTTGTAAAGAATATCTCTTTTTCAGGGATGACCTTGATGTACATCAAGACCATCATGGACGCTTCATAATGAGCCTACATAAGCCTTGTTATAAATTGACTAAGTTTTCCCCGTGAGTGGCAAAGAAAAGTGTCGAACTCGGTATGCATCCCATGCAAATGTTGTTGACTAGGAAAATAGGGGACTTAGTCGGAGGTAAGAAATAAGTGCACTCCAGATCCCATCACGGGTGAGCATGCCAGGTGTCGTTTTCAAAAAAAAAAGCATGCCAGGTGTCGTTGCAGGAGGCTATTATATTAAACCTAGCAGACAAAAAGCAGCTTTATATATTAGACCTGTCAAGTAGTACGGAGTAATGATTAGACATCCAGGTAGGGAAAAGGAGGTAGGCAAGGTTCATGGAAAGAAAGAATACTGTCAAGTAGATGTCCAGACGAGTAATAGTAAGATAAAGAAGTTTCGCCACAAACATGTTTGTTCTTTGTATGCCAATCATGCTTTATTAATGACCTGTTTTAATAATGATGCACACCTTTGTCAAGTCCTAGTAATTATCTTATTATCTTTTTTTTTTGATGTAATTATCTTATTATCTATTGAAGGAACTCCAAGAAGTTAAGACGACTACATGACTTGTTAAACAACTTACATTGTATTAAGTCAATTCAGTGTAATCTTTGTACTTGTAATCAACCCACTATAGATACATATTGATATAGTCTTTACAGGCTCACAGGACTACAATTCAAGTTTTTTTTGCAATTTGACTAAGTTTGACCGATCATGTCTTTAAATGATCGATCACATTGAAGATCATTATTCATCACTTTTAGAATCTGTTTTGGATCCTCTAAAAGAAAATTTATAGATCATTTCGTAGATCTAATTGAAAACTTTTAAAATTCAAATTCTAACAACCATCTAACGTTAAAAAATGATTGATCACATGCATGTTTTTTATTAGATCGTTGATCGATCAACTTGGTTGATATGATCATTCATATTTGCTTACAACTTTTTGTCTTTCAGATGAAACTATTTTCATATTTTACCCCAACGGCTTAAATATTATAGATGTCTCTGAGCACTATAAAAGTGATCTTTGGCCCATTTGAGAAGAAGGTATATTACACATAATTTGTCTACTTTATTTCCATGTTATTATGTGTATTACTTTCTCTCCTTCATATACCATTATCTGTTGATATTTGATCATTCTATGAGATTATTTTTTAGCATATTTATGCTCCCCAAGCAACGATCATTTTTTTGTGGCAACCATCGCTCTCATTCAAGTCACGATCACCAATTGCTTCACAGGTTCTATATGACTAATCAGAGACATCTTCTCTACAAGGGATTACCCTATACAGGTATACATTCGGACTTCTCATTCTGATATTCACTGGTTGTCGATAATGAGACATATATTGCTAGTGTGCTTATCATCTGTATATATGCATAGCAAATATAATATGTGGCTTGATATCCAAAAAGATGTATATTCTGTATCACTTTTCACATAACATTTTACAGGAAGACTTGGTGTTTGATCCAAGTTTGCATGTTCCTTGATGTCTGATCCCAGAAGGTCAATAGCTTTAGTGTTTGATTCAAGCATGACGGTTCCTGTTAGAAAATCGGAAGCGGAAGCATAACATGGAAAAGATAAATAACAATAATAAGAATGCGGGATTTTACGTGGAACCCTACTCCGTGAGGAGCGGGATGAAACCACGGGAGAAGCCCTCAACGGGGCATGCTATGCATTGCTTTTTCTCAATGGATACAGGAGGTTTGGGGCTCCTTATATAGCCTCTCCAGAGCCTCCAAGTCCCACCACTAGACGATGTGGGACTAAACAACTGGGTGGGGTAAATGGATCTCCTCCAGGATCCATTTACCCTGCTACAACACAATAGGCGCCTACAACTTATGCTCCAACACTCCCCCTCAAGCTGGAGCATGCAATGCTCAGCTTGGACAAACAGACATAAACTCAACTCAACGCTACAAGACACTACGGACAATATCAACCCAACGCGCACATTGCTGCAGTCGAGGACGTTGCTTCTCATGCCGTGCAGGTGAGGAGGACGAACGGGCTGGAGTGTGAGTCGACTGAAGACTCGGAATCTGACCATCGAGTCTGAAACTGCGCCTGAAGTCTCCTCGTCGGAGAACTGGGTCTCTCCCATCTGGCTCAGAGAATGGTGCACTGCTCTGGTGTACCTATGATACCACATGAAAACCCTTGCCCTCATTGGCATAGGGAATGGTCCTCTGCTCTGGAGTCCCTATGGCTCACATGAAAACTCTGACCTGACAACAAAGAAGAATGATGGGGACCTCTGACAATGATGGCAACTTATGCTCATCTGACAATGACCGTACACTCGTGCGTGTCTGAAACTGGACTCGGAACCTTCTGACGTCGAGTCTGAAACCGAACTTGTAGAGTCTGATCATCTGGCTGGTCTGGAGACTGATATCTGAATCTGGATACTGGATCTAGACCTGTGACTCTACATATACTCCCCCTTTCTCCCATACTTGTCGGAAAACATGGACGTCGACCAAGTTGGGAGAAGACAATATAAATGGGGAGAAAACATAAACATTCAAAAAATTCTTGCGGCTTTTTCAAAAAATATATTTTTTAAGCCGTCTTTTTTTTTAAGCCGTCTCATCAATTTTTTTTGAAACAATTTTTTTTAAACCGTTGACTCTTTTTTTTCCGGCTTTTCATCAACATTTTTTTTCAACTATGCGTACGGCTTTTGAAATGTATGCGCCTTTTTTTTCTTTCCTTTTTTTTGCAACACAATTTTTTTTATAACTCATGGCCACACTGGGCCCATACAACAACCTTCTCCTTTTTTCTTTCTCTGGGCCTTCCCATTTTGTGAAATGGCAGACCCACCCCTTCCTTTTTTCTTTGTTGTTGGCCCACTAATCACATTTTTTTTAATAACAGAGGCCCACTAGGGCTCTAGGGCCTTGGGGTTCCCTGGGAAGCCTTCGTTTCTCGAAGAGCCAACGCCGCCTGTGGGAAATAAATGGGATGCGGGGATCGGACTCGAATCGCGATCATCGGGGGTACACCCCGCGAGCGCCGCTACGCGAGGGGGCCGCCATCGCGACGCTCGACCTGGCAGCTGGAGGGTGCGCCGCCGCCCCTTGAACAGTAGCGGGAGCTCCGCCTGGAGCTTGGGGCTCCTGCATGGCGAGGAAGACCGCCGCCTGAGAGCGGCTAGGGTTGTGCCGCCTGGAGTGCGCGATGCACGTGGAAGAGAAGTGGTGTGCTTGCCGCTGAAGGAAGTGGGCTTGCCGTTGAAGGAGAGATCTCGATCTGCGGTGGGATTGCCACTGAAGTAAGTGGTGCGCAGTTGGGCTCTGCCGCCTGTAGGGTTCCCCAGCATGGCCTCAAATTTCAGCGAAATTCGGTCGAATTTCTGTCGAATATCGATATCCAGTCGAAATCGAAATTCAACCGAAACTTCCGAAAGGACCGAAATATGGGGGTGCTAGTACAAAAAATGACCGAAATTTCAGTCGAAATTCCACCGAAATTCCATCGAAATTCTGTTTTGGTCGATACCGAAATGGTGACCGAAACCGACATTTAAGGCCTTGCTCCCCAGGAGGGGTGCCTCGAACTTGCGATGAAGACAGGAGTGCCGCCTGGAGGTTGCAAGGGCTTGTCGACGGAGAGATGGGATGCTGGAGGAAACGCGATGCGCCTGGGGGTGCACGCCATGTGCGCGTGATGTGCGGCTCACCGCTGCTAGGATCTGATGGAAAAGACGCGACTGGAAGGAAGGTTGCCGCCTGTGCGGTCTGGATTTGGAGCGCAGATGCGGCCACCGCCGCTTTGGGATTCTCAGAGCACGGAGCACGATGCCGTGTTGGGATTCTGACGAGATGGGTTCCGCCAGGGCTTGGCATCGCCATTGATGCTGCCTGGAGACAGTCTGGAGGGTCTTGTTGAAGGAGATGGGCTTCACCGATGCAGCAGAAGCCCGAGAGAAGAGACCCTTATTTGGATTTTTGCCGAGAAATTGACGAGAGGGCAGAGTTGCTACTTGGTGTCTGGGGATGCCAAAGATCTGGAGATTTTTAGGGTTTTCCTCAGGAACCCTAGAATTTTCTTGATGCTGATCTCCAAAGCAGAATAATAATGCAAAAGTTCTAATCTCAAACCACATGAACATGAATGATTTTCAAATATAAATCTTCAAGAACCATCGAGAAGAATCCGATAATCGATTCTCGAATCAAAACATAAAGAACAAAAAACTCCTCGAGAATCGACCCGCTCTGATACCATGTTAGAAAATCGGAAGCGGAAGCATAACATGGAAAAGATAAATAACAATAATAAGAATGCGGGATTTTACGTGGAACCCTACTCCGTGAGGAGTGGGATGAAACCACGGGAGAAGCCCTCAACGAGGCATGCTATGCATTGCTTTTTCTCAATGGATACAGGAGGTCTGGGGCTCCTTATATAGCCTCTCCAGAGCCTCCAAGTCCCACCACTAGACGATGTGGGACTAAACAACTGGGTGGGGTAAATGGATCTCCTCCAGGATCCATTTACCCTGCTACAACACAATAGGCGCTTACAACTTATGCTCCAACAGTTCCCTTGGTGATTGATTCAAGAAGCTTCAAAGATATAGGGCCTGTTTGGTTGGAGGGTTGGACAGGGTTGGCTTGGTCCAACCCGGGTTACCCCTCCAACCAAACAGGATTCTCCTCCTCACAGTTTACTATTCACAGGGGTACCCCTGCCCAACCCAACCCTGTCCAACCCTGCAACCAAACAGGCCCATAGTGATTGAGCCAAGAAACATCTGTATTAGCTAGACGTTTGTGGTCCAGAGGAGAAGACTTTGATGTATAATCCAAAGTAAAGTGAATCTTTATGTTTGTCATCCAGAGTTGTAAGCATTTTAGGGTTTCATCCAAAAGCTGGTAAAAGATTGAGATATCTACAGCAAATAATTCTGATATGGGAAAGCTGATCAACAAGACTGTTCGAGAATCCTGATTCAATGACTTAGATCATGGTTTTTCATTTGGTTGGGCTCCTATAGTTTAATTAATTTTGGTTCTATAGTTTTCTTTCTCTACTAATGAATGGTATGCTAAATTAATTTTTTGGCCATATTTGTTATAACTATTATCCTGTCAGGAGCAGACCATTTTTATGGCTATTCACATTTGGTATCAAATCCTCATCCATACAAAAGACGTAAGTGGAATTCAACACTCTATTACCTCTTACCTCAATGAACAACTACAGCTTCAAAACTAATTTACAGTAAGACCACCTCCTTCTGATTTGACTAACTATAGCTAACGGAAAGTAAAAATGCATATCTTTCTAAAGTCCATAGATTTCGATATGTAGAACGTTATCGAGACCTAATACACATCATGTGATCAAAGAAACAACTGTCCCAACAGATCTCGATACGAAGAAAGCTATGCAAAACTCCAAGGTGGTGGAAGCTTTCTTTTGTGCAATTCCCTGGATGGAGGATGGAATCGAAGAAAAGGAAGGGTTCAAACAGGTTCCTACAAGCAAGAAAACTTATGAGATATGGAATAAGCTAAGCGTCAAAAACAAAGGCACGAGCAAAGTTAAAGAAACTTGCATGAGAACGAAAAAGCCATGTTTAAAGACAACGGGAGAAATACCAGAGAAGAGATTCCAAGAGAAAAGAAAGTAAGTAATGTCACTTGCTACAACTAGAAGAAGAAAAACACTTTTCGAAAGACTGCTATCAAAGATAGAAGAGTCACAGAAAGCAACATGAATCCTTAAAAAGGGAAGGTGACAATGAGAAACCAAAAGCTTCATCAAGACACTTCAAAAATTTCCAAAGAGAAAAGCTATGCAAGCAACAAAGAACCCATCCTACTCAAGTGAACGCAAATCGAAGAGCTCGTATAACAAGGGAGCAACGCTCGATACCTAGCAATCGAGATAACATAGACCCTGACAAAATTATATTGACGAACATAGAGATGTTTTAGCTTAAACTCATGAACTTGTTGTAAGATTAAAAAATAGTGAACCTTCTCCCACTATATGTAGGGTCGGCTATATCGATTCCTGCTCAAATC
Source organism: Ottelia alismoides (assembly GCA_037367405.1). Classification (NCBI taxonomy): domain Eukaryota; kingdom Viridiplantae; phylum Streptophyta; class Magnoliopsida; order Alismatales; family Hydrocharitaceae; genus Ottelia; species Ottelia alismoides. The sequence continues at coordinate 182,854 of JAZKJV010004294.1, read as the reverse complement.
CATGTCAAAAGATTCGACTATTTTCTACGCTGGTTGTCGACTGCCTAACGCAACCCTCACATGGGGCGGAGGATTTGAACCTTGATCTTTTGGGTTGGTAGGCACACTGCACTACCACCATACCATTTAAATGGGTACAACTTGTTGTAAGATTAAAGAAAATAAATTTCTTAAAGCTAGTGCACACAATACACAAAAAGAACATGAATAAGAGGTTGACATACTTAAATATAGTTTAGAAAAAACCAAATTAGATGACACAAAACAGAGTATGAATCTGAAATCTGTCTGCTTAAAAATAACATAGAGAAACTAAGATAGTAAATAATTAAATTAAAAAATCAAACTACATTTCTTGTTGATAACCATGCAAAGTTTACTAACGGAAAGGAATGATTAGATAAATGTCTAGGAACCTCTAATCAATCTCACACCAAGTATGGGATTGGTTATGATTCTTGTCCACGAAGGAACACTCCTAGCACTTCACACACTAAGGAGTCTGTAAAGTTATCTAAGTTCAAACAAGAACCACCAAGGTTCAGGAAAGCGATATGTGTATGTGTTCAGACAGACCATCGAATACTGAATAAGCAGTACGCGGGGGAATATGCGGAGTATATGTGGTTCTACATGATTTTCTTATTTTTAATTTAAAAAATAAATAAATATGTATGTGAAAACGTTGAAAGAATGAAAAGTGATATTCCTCATAGCCCTAGAGCTCTCTTATATAGGAGAAAAGCTCTAAGGGAAAGTTACATATAATAGTCTGGAGAAATAGAAGAAATATAAATAAAGATGTAGATATATAAGTATCTCAACACTCTCCCTCAAGCTGGAGCATATATGTCTATCATGCTCAGCTTGGAACAACAACGGTGAAAAAGACCTCTTACAAGAGCTTTGGTAAACATGTTTGTAATCAACTCAGGTTGTAATACGATTCGATTGTCTGCATAAGCAACTTAGGTTAGTGGAAGACCCCAGCAGCATGTGCAGATGCTGGGTGACCATGCTTCTGATAGCATGTATATTAGAGTACCATATACGAATGCAGTATGTGCGCTGCATGAGAGAGCGACCACTTCCTCTGCTACGAACACCATATCCTATGAATAGTGCCAAACTTCCTTTGTCGTGAAATGCTTCCATAGCAAAGGTCCGAGTAATAGAAGCAAGAGAGATTGTAATCCTACGCATACAGCTATAGGCCTTCTACATGGAAGGGATAGAGGCACTTGCAAGAAGCCGGTTGCGGACATCATCATACTGGGATTAAGAGATGCAAGAAAAACCCACGCCATTATGGTGTTCTTGTAGGCCATCAGCTGCTCAGGGCAAGAGGTCAGGGGCACGTAACTATAAAGCTCCTCAAACATGCCTCACAACCATGAGTAGAAAGCATGGAGAGGGAGATCATCCTGCTTCATTATGAAGATATCATACTGGAGCTGGAGGATCTTCAGCTCATTTTTCGCTTAGGAGTATGTAGTGGCGAGTAAGTCTCACATTGCCTTGGTAGTAAGCTGATGTAATATGGTGTTCGTGATCTCCAATGTACGAGGGCCGGAGAGCTAAACATGTGCTCATACATTGTCTTGCTTCCATAAAGTATTTCCTCCAATCTTGCTGATTGACTCAAGTTGTCTAAGGATATATTCTTTTTGTTGCTCTCCATAATACTCATGAACTGCATGCCGATAGTATGTAGTTGGTCCCATCCATCTTGACGACGAGCGCAAGGCCTTTTGAATACCTCAAAGAATAAGGGCGAAGGTATATCAACATCGTTTTCTGTTATAATGAACAAAGGAGGCCTAGAAGGACACGAGTAAGTGGTAGAATAGTACGATTTTCGATACACAATCATGTGAGGAACATGTTGTGTATGCATATTTAGAGCAAGACTTTGCCTAACAACTTTGTTGATGCTCTAGGGTAGCCGAATTGGTTTTAAATGACTAAAATCACCATAGTCTGCATCAAAATCAGGGTACGCATGCTGACATGCATCACGAGGCAACTGCTGAAGGGATAGGGTAATGTCAGGCCTTTACACGGTGGTTGGGCACCGCTACATGGGTGTGAGGGCACCTGAGTGGTGAGCGGGAACCGTTGGGAGCCTTTGCACAAAGGTCGAGCACACCTGTGGGGGTATGGGAACCTATTGTACCTATGGTTGTGTGGTTCTCGAGGCGGGACATAATCCCTGTGGCGGTGCAGGATACACGGGAAGGAGAGGCTGGCAGGTGAGGTTCTAGGTTTCAAGGAGATATCAAAGGTCCCGCCTTGAACTGTTGCTATGATACCATGTGCAAAGAAATGAATAACTTGTTTATTCTAAGACCATATGGCTCCTTTAAATAGAGGGAAACCCTATAGGATAAATAACAAACTGGAAAATTACTTAGAAAGGAAATAACTAAAACATAAATACTATTTCCCTGTAACAACAATAAAGAAGAAACTTGCAAGAGCTACACCCTGAATGAGAGTAGGGCTCTAGAGTCTCAGTTGTAGATGCTTGCATGAAGAGAGCTTCGTAGAAGTTGTGGTTTGTGAAAAATAACACCAACCCCAGTATCAAGTCAAATACAAGAGGCCAATCCAAGACTACAGTCAAAATCGGGGAAGCAAGCCGAAATAATACTCCAGACTGAGCCAGTGATGATGATAAAGCATACTTACTGGGGGTGGGGGGCTTTATCCTAAACATGTATATAAAACACATGCACTTATAGTCTATCCATTTCCTTCATTATCACTTATTCTTCCAACCTTGGACGGCTTAAACTTCTAAGGAAAGCAAAGGCGGGCCTCACGGAAAGGAGGCATCTCTTACATTTCTCGGAAATATACACGTGTTAATGTGCAATTTGAGTAAAAGGCCATAAATTAGAGCTTATCATAATCGTTGGATAAAAATCTCATCTCATCTCTAATGAACAGAGGATCCATTGGATAAAAATCATATATATATATATATGGGAAAAATTGGGTTGTCTCCTAGGGGAGCTAACTTAGCTCCCCCCGCCCCATTTTCCCTGGTTTTTTTATTTTTTTGAAAAGTTCTTCCGTGAATATTCATCACTATATCTCTATATTATGCCAATCAAATTTCGTGCGAAACAGAGACTCCCATGGCCTCCATCTAAACAGTTATTTTTTAACGGTCGGAGGATTTTCTAAATCGACCCTGTCTGGATGGAGGCCGTAGGAGTCTTTGTTTCTCACGAAATTTGAATGACATAATATAGGGATATAATAATGAATTTACATGGTTTTATCAACAACAACAACAAAGCCTTTTCCCACAATTAAGTAGGGTCGGATACATGGATTCTTCGCCTCCATTCAGATCTGTCTTGGGTCAATCTCGGACTTATATCCAAATTTACATGGTTTTATATTTAAAAAAAAATATAGGGAAAATGGTGCGGGGGAGCTAAGTTAGCTAGCCCCCTGGGGGCAGCCCCATTTTACCCTATATATATATATATATAGAGGGCTTATCCAATGAGCCTGTGCTCATTAACGTTTCAATGAGCACCCATTCTAGGCCATACACGTGTATTAGTAATAACTATATTTCTAATTATAGGCTACCACGTATTTAAACAAATCCTATATTTCCTATTATACAACGTCCTTAAAAATTGGAAGACGGTTTTGGAAAAGAAACGATTCAAATAAATAATTCCACAGGGATGATTAAGGATCCAAACGCTATGATAGTAAATAAATATATTCGGTCAAGTAAATGCTTATTGTGAGATCAGTAATATCAAGACAATGATCAGTAATTTACATCCAAATAGTTACATTGTACAGAATTTAGTAATATGTATAAAATGGCCAAGTAAATGTGTGTTGTGAGATCAGTAATAACATAACAAATGGTTAGTAATACCATTGTCTATTTAATATGCATTGCATTAACAAATAGTTACTTTCTTACTTGAGCAATGCCCATGACTTACTGACCATTACTTTGTTATTACTTATCTCATAGTAGATATTACTTGAGAATCGTACACATATTACTGAACATTTGATATAACACATGTTACTGACCATTTGTTATGGTTTTACTGACTTCACAACAAGCACTTACTTGTCCATTGTGTATAAATTACTGAAATCTGCACAATGTAATAAAATGAATGTAAATTACTGACCGTTGTTTGGATATTACTGACTTCACAACAATCACTTACTTGTCCATTGTGTATATATTACTGAATTCTGCACCATGTAATAAAATGAATGTAAATTACTGACCGTTGTTTGGATATTACTGATCTTGCAACAACCATTTACGTGAGTATTATGTCTAAATTACTGAATTCTATTCAAAGTAATAATACATATAAAAATTACTGACCATTTGTTATGATTTTACTGACTTCACAACAAGCACTTACTTAACCATTGTGTATATATTACTGAATTCTACACCATATAATAAAATGAATGTAAGTTACTAACCGTTGTTTTGGATATTACTGATATCGCAACAACCATTTACTTGATTATTGTATATATATTACTGGCCTGAGCATTTGGATCTCGATTTTCTGCAAGAAATCATCAATTCGAATGTTTTATTTCCAAAACGATCTTTCTATTTTTTAGGACGCGATATAATTGGAATACCACTTAAAGTTAAATCACTTTGCATATTAATCTCCTTCCAAAAACATCCTTCGAAATAGGTAACCACTCAATTGGCAATACACGTGTGTGGCCTACAAATGGTGCTCACCGAAACGCTAATGAGCCATGTGCGCATTGGATAAAAATCATATATATATATATATATCCATTTGGACTGCAACTCGTTTGCATCCTTAATATCAAACTTGCAAGTTCCAATGTCTCACATTCCAACTCAAATAGTAATACCATATTCTCATGTTCTTTCAAAAAAAACGATGGAAAATATTAAAGATGCATAAAAGAAATACAAGAAACATCGAAAATACAACAATTTTTATTCTAACATCAAGGAAAGAAATTATTTAGGAAGTGAAAAAACGAAGCATGATTGTACCCTTGCATATGAGAATTATGAAAATGCTGAAAGCGATCATACACTTCAGATAAAGATCCATATTGGTTAAGGCGTTGCTGATTAAGTTGCGAATGAAGTTCTGCAACCTTCTGCTTCAATCTGGCAACATCTGCTTCTGCGAGTGCTATTTCTTCAAGCTCTGCTCTTGTCTTCATGCAAAATATTAGGAATAACTTAGTCCAAACAGCTATCTCAAATCTTTACAATATATAATATAAAGTTCCAAAAAATAACCTTTGAGTCCATAGTGCGTGAGCTAGAAAACTGTCCTGAGGACATACTCAGCCCTACCTCAAGAGCAGCTCTAAGATCTCTTTCTGCTTGTAATTGTTCTTGAAGCCTTGCAACCTGCCAAAAAGTCAAGTAAATTGCTATGAAACACATATACTAATAAAAAATCCTCAGAGCTGTGCATAAAACTGTGGATCAGATGAGTTAAAGAAGTATATCCGCTAAATTTAGCAGCAATAAATGACATGCTTAATGTCTTTTATGCACAGTACAATATAAGAAGTGAATGATGCAAAAAAACTACTGATGGAAATACAAAGTAGCCATCGTAAAGAAGTAAGCCAGCCAAGTTGCTTATGGCCAAATTATACAGATTTACAGAACCATCAAGCAACAACACCAACAAAGCTTTCTCCCACATTAAGTAGGACCAGCTATATGGATTCTTCTCCGTTCAGATCTATTTGGGTTCTTCTGAGACTCAAACACAAGTAATTAAGATTGCTTCAGATAGTCTCCTTCCACACTTCTGGGCCATCCTCAAGGTTCGAGATATCGATATCGTATATGTTGGTGAAAAAATAAATCTATATGATTCAAGAGACCTTGGGTCTCTCTTATATAGAGGAGAGTCCCTATATGTAAATAGCATATTGTGAACTTCATTAATAGAGAATAAATAAGCAATACATAAATAGAGAAATATCTCTACACTCCTCAAGATGGAGCATAGATGTCGATCATGCACATCTTAGAACTGCACTTCTCAAACGGACCTCTGGTCAAGGCTTTGGCAAAGATATATGTTGTTTGCTCCCCCGAACTGATGTGAGAAATGGAGATGAAAGCTTTATGAATCATGTCATGTGTATAATGACAATCTACCTCAATATGCTTTGTCCTTTCATGAAAATCATGATTATTCGCAATAAAAAGTGTAGCCTTGTTGTCACACTGTAAGTGCATGGGAAGTGGTACATTAACACTAAAGTCGATAAAGACTGATCTAATCCACATCATCTCAGTGGTCCACTGTATTGTAGCTCTGTACTATAATTCTGCACTGGATCTGGCTACCACTATCCTTTTCTTGCTCTTCCGGGATACTAAGGAGCTACTGACAAATACTACTAAACCTGAGGTAGGTTTTCTGTCCTTAGAGCATACTGCATAGTCTACATCTGCACAAGCCGAGACATTGAGAGATGTCCCTCTCTTGAAAGGTACTTGTCTCTTCTCCAAAACTCTGAACAATATCTCACATGGGACAAAATCATAAGCCTTCTCCAAATCAATAAAAAACATATGGAGGTTCTTAGTTTTCGCGCTATAAATCTCCATTGTTCTCATCAAATGGATAGCTTCAATGGTTAAGCGACCTGGTATGAATCCGAATTGATTTTCTTTTACTTTGGAAACTTGCCTCAACCTTCTTCCGATCACACGTTCCCAAATTTTTATAGTGTGACTCATCAACTTGATACCTCTATAATTTGAACAGTTTTAAATGTCCCCTTTGTTCTTATAAAGAGGCACAACGATACTTCTCCTCCAATCTTTAGGGATTTTCTTGCTTCGCCAAATTACATTGAATAAATTTTTAAGCTAAGCCAAACCACGCTCACCTAAAACTCCATGTACTTCTATAGGAATGTCATCTGGTCCGACACCTTTCCCATGTCTCATAACCTTCAAAGCCTCATCTACTTCATTTCTTTGTATTCGTCTATAGCTTGCACGATTCAAGTAAATTTCACTACTAGCTACACACAAAGTGATCTTTATTTCCTACCCTAATGAAAAGCTTATGGAAGTACTACTTCTATCTAGTCTCTATATCCGTCTGAGTAACAAGCACGTGACCTTACTCATCCTTAATGCTTCTCACATGAGAAAGGTCTTTGATCTTTCTTTCTCTTGCTTTGGCCAACCTGAATATATCCTTCTGGATTTCCTTAGAGTCGAGATTTTTGTACAAAACTTCATAAGCATTTGACTTAGCTTCGTTTACAACCTTCTTTACTTCCTTCTTCGCAATTTTGTAATTTGTGACAGTTTCCTCTATTCTGTCCTTAGACATAGCTTTAAAGCATTCTCTTTTAATTTTGAGCTTCTCTTTCACCCTCCATCTCTTTGGCTACCCTTCGGATACAAGATGCTACCGCCTCCTACATCTCGTTTGTACTTCCGTTACAATCCCAACATAAGTCTTCTAAAACCTTCTCCCTAAATCTTGATTGCTTCAGTTGAAGATACCACCATCTAATTCTAGTGATCTTAGAAACCCTCCTTTTCTTTACAAGCTCTTTTATTTGCACATCCATGACTGACAAGCGGTGTCGAGTTGTCAAACTCTTTCCGGGGACTACTTTGTAGTCTTGGCAACACAATCGATCTCTTCACCTCGATGCAAAGTAATCTATTTGTGTTTTAGTTTGGCAATTCCTTTACGTAATTAAATGTTCCTCCCTCTTCTTGAAGAGAGTGTTTGCTATGTGTTGAGATGTTTATTTATCACCGTACTATATTTGTTGTTTATGTTTTCTTTGGGCATCACTTATGTAATTAACCCTTGGCTCCTCTCTTATATAAGAGAGCCCTGGGATCTCTTTTCTCATATGAATGAATTTTATCCCAACATGGTATCAGAGAAACGGTCCTAGACCGGGGTTCTCGAACCAAAACCCTAACCCTAGCGCCACCCGCCCCCCCCTCCGCGCGCCACCGCGCGCCCCTCCGCGCCCTTCCAGCCCCGCTGCAGCCCACTCCCATCGCCGCCGCCCTCTCCCAGCGGCGCCGCCCCTTCCCCCTAGCGGTTGTTGCCGCCTCGCAGCGGCCCAACAAGGCTTCGGCGACCCCCCCCCAGCGGTTGTTGCCGCCTCCTTTGCGGCGCTGAAGCAGCCGTAGGGCTATGGCCTGATTTGCAAGGCCTCGGCGCACCCTCGGTGACCCCGCGGACCCCTTGTTCACGTCAGGCGAGGTCTGGACAGATCTGTGCGGGATGAAATAGTCTGATTTCTCCCTTCATTTGCGGCCCTCGACCATAAACACAACATTAGGGATGAGTGTATAAGTCTACAGATACACATCATCCCTCATTTGATGATGTAGACAAGTTTTTGCAGAGATATTCCCCTCTTGTTCCGCATTTTGTCCTATTAAAGATTGTCAGAAGTCAAGGGTGACGTATTCTCCTCTTCCGGAGCCTTCAAAGGACCGGCACCTATCGTAAAGATGGACGAGACCAACTACGAGTTATGGTCCATGCAGTTTCGTACCCTGATGCAATGCCACAACAAGGAACATATTCTAACTGATTCAGAGCCAGCGGACAAGACAGGGGCCAACGCATCATGGAAACAAGATGATGCATATGCTCGTATATGGCTCTCAGGGACACTTAGTACAGAGATTGCTAATGATATTGTTAATCAGCCAACTGCAAAGGCCATGTAGGACATATTGGTCGCTACCTATGGACAAGCGAAAAATGAAAGCAAGATACTCCAACTTCAGTTCGACATCTTCTCGACCAAGCAAAATGGTCGACCTCTACATGTACATTTTTCACATCTGAGAGGCATGTTTGAGCGACTCCACAGCTTCATGCCTATCACTACCAATGTGGAACAACAACATGCGTATCAGAATGCCACTATGACTGGAGTTTTTCTGTCCTCTCTTGACTCGTAGTACGATGCCGCTCGTACTCAACTACTGACTGGTGAGACCATACCACCAATGGAGGAGGTATACAAGCAGGTGAGCAGGATCACTATCACACCTACATCCACGCCACAGCCGACTTCCTCGGTTGTGGCTGCTTCTCGTGGACGAGGCAGTGCATCCCAGTTCCGTGTCCGTGGACCTCGTGGTAAAGGTGGAGGCCGTCAGTGTGGTCCATGTTCTTATTGTCATCGTCCTGGACACTCAGAGGAGACATGCTTTCACAAGTATGGCTTTCCGGCGTTTGCACGTGTTGCTGAGCAGACTGACTCTTCATCTACACCCACTACGGATGCACGTTTTGATGATCTTGTCTCGAGACTTCGAGAAATGGTGACCACTCCTGTGACTCAGACTGCAAGACCATCAGATGCAGCGGCCACAGCCAGAGCACTACCCAGTTCATCAGGTATTTCATATGTGCTTACCAGTACCAGTAGCAACAGTTCTGATGTGACAGTTAGATTATGGATTCTGGAGCATCTCATTACATGTGTGGAGATCGGACACAGTTTTCTTCATACATGACTATTCCTCCAGGGCGTTCCATAATCATAGCCAATGGAGTTCGGCTACCCATTGTTGGTCAGGGGGAATTTGTGTTAGCCCCTTCTATATGCCTTCAAAATGTTTTACATGCTCCAAACTTTCAAATGAATCTTTTGTCTATTAGTCAGATTATAAAAGATTTACACTGTCGTTCCATTTTTGACCCATCTTCTCTTATGTTTCAGGACATACTAACTGGCAGGATAATTATTCATAGCCATGAGCAGAGAGGATTATACAAACTTGATGTTCAATCATGTGCTGGGGTGGCTTCTATTCCCTCTGGATCTACTTCGCCTTTTCTGTGGCATCTTCGCTTTGGCCACCGTCCTCTCCAACAGATGATACGTGTTCTCCCGCAACTATCTACTCGTATTACTCTGGACTGTGAAGCTTGTCAGCTTGGGAAACACCAATGCTCCTCCTTTCCTAGTCGTCCAAGTCGTAGTAGTAGTCGGTCCTTTGAGTTGTTTCACTTTGACATTTGGGGTCCAAGACGTGTTCCTGATCATCAGGGGCATAGATTTTATATGGTTGTTGTTGATGATTAATGTAGACTTTCTTGGGTTTTCTTGCTTAAACATAAATCTGAAGCAGATGCTATAATTAAGACTTTTCTTATTAAGATCAACAAATTTTTTTCTGCTAAAGTTAAATACATTCGCACCGACAATGCTTTGGAATTTTCTACTCTTCATTTGGCAGAATTTCTCTAGTCTATGGATATAGTTCATCAGACTTCCTGCACTTCTACATCACAGCAAAATGGGGTTGCAGAACGCAAACATCGTCACCTCTTAGACATCACGAGGACCTTGTTGATTCACAGTAGTACACCTCATTCTTTCTGGGAGGATGCCGTCCCAACCGCATGTTATTTGGTAAATCGCATGTCATCCACTATTCTTGAAGAGAAGAGTCCCTTCTCGACTACATTTCCCGAAAAGGAACTCTTCACACTTACACCTCGTGTTTTTGGATCGGAAGCCTTTGTCCACGATTTTACTCCTGGCCGTGACAAGCTCTCACCTAGAGCTGTCAAATGTGTCTTTGTTGGTTATTCTCGTACCCAAAAAGAGTATAGATGTTTTGATCCTGTTGGGAGAAAATACTATGTCAGTGCTGATGTTACTTTTTTCGAATCTATTATGTATTTCTCTCCTACAGGTGACAGGTTGTCTACTACTGGATCCAGAGAAGATGTTGTGGTTCCTCCACCTCCATATGCTCCTTGTGATGTCACGAGGTGTGAACTCCTTGTGATGTCACGAGGTCTTCACACCTATACCACCACCACCATCGCCACCGCCACCTCCACCTCCACCTCCTCACAAAGAGTCTACATTCTTACCCCATGTTTATACTCGCAGGTCTACTACTCGCCCCTCTGCTCATGCGCCTACCACATTATACACCATGCCTCAGGTATGTCAGGAACATATTATTTCTACTGATGGCACTGGAGATTTTATTGATGAACATGAAGAGTCAATTCCAGAGGATGGTGAGGCTGATGACCTGGAGATACCGATTGCTCTAAGGAAACCTCGTCGCCAATGTGCTACTTACCAATGGTTGCACATATATCATTGGATCATCTGTCAGAGGACTACAAGAAGTTTATCATGGAACTTTCTGCTGTTATTATCCCACGAACATATCAGGAGGCGCTCCAGGACAGTAGATGGCACCTTGCTATGGTAGAAGAGATGGCGGCTCTGCGATCACGTGGCACATGGAGCATTGTTTCACCTCAACCAAGAGCATCTATTGTGAGCAGCAAATGGATATTCACGGTCAAGCAAAGGGCCAATGACAATATCGATTGATTCAAAGCAAGGCTTGTGGCTCGAGAGTTCACCCAAACCTATGGGGTGGATTATCAAGACACCTTCTCTCCAGTAGCAAGACATTCTACACTACACATTCTGCTATCCGTTGCCGTTTTCAGAGACTGGCCTCTGTATCAACTTGATGTCAAGAATGCCTTTCTCTATGGAGATCTCCAGGAGGAGGTATATATGCAACAACCACCAGGATTTGCTACTGAAGGGGAGTCTCAGAAGGTGTGCCGCCTTCACAAGGCGATTTATGACCTGAAGCAGAGTCCGAGAGCTTGGTATCAAAAGCTATTGGAGTAGATAGAGCAAAAGGAGTTTGTGCAGTCTATTGCGGACCACTCACTGTTTGTACAGAGGACACCTAGAGGTACCATGGCTATTCTTGTTTATGTGGATGATATTGTCATGACAGGAGATGATGAGCAGGGTATTCTTATCGTCAAGAAGTTCCTTAGCCAGCAGTTTGTGACTAAGGACCTTGGAAATATTTGCTACTTTCTTGGATTAGAATTCGCCAGAAATCAACGTGGACTCGTGACGAATCAAAGGAAATTTGTTATGGACCTCCTATATGAGACATGCATGACATGGTGCAAACTTGCGTCTACTCCTATGGATGCAAGCATGAGATTGTATGATGAGGACATCGAATAAATTGACAGGAGGAGATATAGAGAGCTTGTTGGGAAGCTCCTATACGCCACTATTACCAGGCCGGATATTGCTTTTGCAGTTAACAAAGTCAGTCAGTTCATGGAGCAATACAAGAAGGTACATACGGATGCCGTTTACATGATCTTGAGGTATTTGAAGATGTCACCTGGCTCTGGCCTTATGTTCAGTAGGGATGCATCACTTGAGGTGACATGATGTGCAGATGCAGACTATGTTGGTTGTCCCAAGGACAGAAAATCGACTTCTGGTTTTGCTATCTTTGTAGGCAGTTCACTTGTTTCATGGAAAAGCAAGAAGCAGACTGTGGTGGCCAGATCTAGTGCTGAGTCTGAATACAGGGCTATGGCACAAGGGTGTACAGAAATGATGTGGGTCAGATCAGTATTGACTGACCTTACTGTTGAGGTTTCTCTTCCTATGAAGCTTTTATGTGATAATCAAGCAGCTCTATTTATAGCGAATAACCCTGCTTTTCATGAGCGGACAAAGCATATCGAGGTGGATTGTCACTACACTAGAGTCATGATCCAGAAAGGCCTTATATCCACCTCTCATGTTTTCACAAGAGATCAGATTGCAGATATCTTCACAAAGGCACTGGCCAGAGGTTCATTCAGAGATGCTGTTCCAAGCAGAGCATGATTGATATTTATGATCCAGCTTGAGGGGAAGTGTTGAGATGTTTATTTATCACCGTACTATATTTACGATTTATTTTTTCTTTGGGTATCACTTATGTAATTAACCCTTGGCTCTTCTCCTATATAAGAGAGCCTTGGGGGGATCTCTTTTCTCATATGAATGAATTTTATCCCAACACTATGAAAAATCATAAGCTGTTACAAAATCCGGAATGACTTTTCAATCTCCATTTCTATCCTCAAAGACATGGCCTCCATGAACACTAGCATACCGTAAAGCATCCTTTCGCACATGTCCATTAAGATCTCCACCCAGGCAAATCATCTCTCTTTGTGGGATTCCTAGCAAAATCATATCTAGATCCTCCCAAAAAGCTTGTTTAATCCATTCATCTTGTTGAGATTACTGTACATCTTTGGTGTCATTTCTTATTTTATGTTCTTTATGTACCTCTCTTGATATTTACTAAGGGTGCGTTTGGTTCGTGGGTTATCCAGGGGTGGATAACCCGGTTTTGTGTTTGTGTGTTTGGTTGGTGGGTTAAGGGTTGGAAGGGTTTGTGTGATGTGATTGTATTGGAATTTGAAAAAGTTGGTATTTATTACGGTATGATTGTATTGAAATTTGAAAAAGTGGGTGGTTGTTGTGATGTGATTGTATTGAAGTTTGAAATAGTGAGTAGAAGTTAAGTATTTTATGATTTTAGATGATATGATGGTATAATATATTTTTTTTGGTTGGAAAGAGAGTGGGCCCCACTAGTGGGTTGAGAATATGGGTTTTGGGGGGTAACCCACCCAAAGTGGGGGTAACCCCCCAACCAAACGCACCCTAAGGGTTTTTCTCCTATATAAGAGAGCCCTGACGTCTCATGAATAAACATGTCATTCACTCTTCCCAACATGGTACGGAGCAATGGTCCTAGACAGGGGTTCTTGCATCTCACCCTAACCCTACCCCCCCACCCCGTGTGTGTCGCCCCCCTTCCGCTCGTGCGCCACCGTGCCTGCAGCCACGACATCTGCGCAACCTGTGCCGCCGCACCATGCCCCTGCATCGCCCTTGCTCGTTGCGCCATGCTCTAGCACCTTGCCCCCACGTCACACCTTGCTTTTGTGCCTTGCGCATCTGCGCACCAAAACACATCACACCTTGCTCCAGTGACTCGCGCATCTATCCACCAGCGTGCATCGCACACCAGCGCGCAACCTGCACCAACGCAAGTCTGCGCACATCGCACACCAGCATGCACCCGCGCACATCTGCACACTAGCACGCATCTGCGCACATCTGTGTGCATCCTACGCACATCTGTGTGCACGAGCGTGCATTTGACATGCATATGTGTGCACCTTTAGTGCATCCGCGTGAATCTGTGTGCGTCTCTGCCCTTTGCACCCGTACAACTTAGTCTACAACAACAGGAGATGAGGATGGTTGTATGAGTCTACAAATACAACCAATCCTCTATATGTGATTGTGTAGACTCATTTATAACGGTCTACTCCTCAGTTTTGTCCCGGATTTCTATGTTCTTGCTACCATGTCAGAGAACAAGGTTGATGTTTTTTCGTCCAGTGCCTTCAAGAGCCCGGCATCCATCGTAAAGATAGATGGGACCAACTACGAGTTGTGATCCATGCAGTTCCGCACCCTGATGCAGTGCCATAACAAGTAGCGCAATCTGCCAAATCCAGAGCCGGAGGACAAGACTGGGGCTAATGCTTCTTGGAAGCAAGATGATGCCTATGCTCGCATTTGGCTCTCTGAGACGCTCACCACGAATGTTGTCAATGATGTTGAGATATTTCTACATTCCTATGCATCTTTTCAAGTCATTTTATTTCTTTTGTCTATCTTATGTAGTTTACCCATAGGTATCTCCCCTATATAAGAGAGCCTAGGATTACAGGAATATACATCTCTCTTATTTTTCTCCAACATGGTATTAAAGGGGCGGTCCTAGACTGGAGCTCTCGTATCAGAAACCCTAATCCTACCCGCCCTCCCATCTCCTCTACGTGCCGCCCTTCCCGTCTGCATGTGTCACCCCCGCCTTCGCACTCCAGCCTTCGCGTCGCAGCGTCGCCCGCCTCGCGCAGCGCCCGCGCACAGTCCCTTTACGCGCGGACCCTGTCTGTGTGCTGCGTCTAAGTGCTCCGGCATCGGGGTCTCAGCTTGGTTAATGGATTTGAGTGCATAAGTCTATATATGCATTCAAATCCACGTATGTTTGTGTAGACATTAAGTGGTTGGTCTACAAACCCTAGTTTTATACATCCGACAAGATGTCAGAAAACAAAGTCGATGGCGCATTCAGAGGTCCACGACTATTATTAAAATAGACGGGACATGAGCTCTGGGCTATGCAGTTTATGAGCCTGATAAAGTCAAATGGTAAGAAACATATTCTTACCGAGGAAGAGCCAGTGGAGAAGACTGGGGTAAATGCCTTGTGGGAGGCAGACGACGCTTAAGCCAAAGTTTGGCTCTCTGGTACATTGACGATTGATATCGCCAATGATGTGTTACATCAGCCTACTGCTAAGGGGATGTGGGATATCCTCGCAGCAACATATTCTCAAGCGAGGAACGAGATGAAGATCCTCCAACTTTAGCATGACATATTCACTATCAACCAGAACGAGCGCCCTCTGCATTCACGGTATACATCCTTGCGTGGGATGTTTGAGAAGCTCTACAGTTTCATGCCTCTAACGACAACTCCAAAACAACAAAAGACATATAGGAATGCTACCATGATTGGGGTATTGCTAGTAGCCCTTGACCATGAATATGATGCTAGTCATTCTCAAATTCTAGCGGATGCCACCATCCCCCCCAAGAAGGAAGCATTTCGCAGGCTCAGCATGATTGTTATTCCTTCCCCAGCCTCTAGTAAGACTTCCTCGGCCATGGCAGCTTCTCGAGGAAGAGCAGGCCAATCTTCATTCTGTGGATGCGGACCTTGTCATACAGAAGGTCGCACACGTCAGCCCTATACTTTCTGCCATCGCCCAGGTCATACCGAGGAGACATGCTATTCCAAAAATGAGTTCCCTGTATCAGCTCGCGTTGTAGAGCAGATTGAGTCTCATGTTGCTTCTACTTTAGATCAGAGGATTGATTACCTCGTGGCCAGACTGCAAGATATTATACCTCCTTCCGCTTCATCAGCTTCAAAAGATCATTCAGATGTGGCAGCCTCCACTTATGTGAATACCTCTGCTACAGCTTGCACCTCAAGTACTTATGCTTTTACATCCTGTCATGGATCTGACATTACATAATGGATTATGGACTCTGGTGTGATACATCATCTATGTGGAGACAAACATCAACTTACATCATATAAGCAGGTTTCACCAGGGAGAACAGTTGTGATAGCTGATGGGACTCATTCCCCGATCACAGGACAGGGGGAGATCACATTGACGCCTTCGATGCGTTTGCAGAATGTGCTTCATGCTCCGAATTTCTCTATGAATTTGCTTTCTATTAATCAGATTACCAAGGATTTGCACTGCGAGCTATTTTTGACCCATCGTCTCTTGTTTTTCAGGACATTCTTACGAGTAAAGTGATTGGGTGTGGCTGTGAGCAGGGTGACCATTATCGTCTGGTTCGAACTCCCTATGCAGGTATATCTTCTCATTCGTCGGGATCAGTCTCTCTGTTTACTTGGCACCTTCGGTTTGATCATCTCCCTCTTTAAAAGATGTCTCATATGTTGCCGCAGATTTCACCTAGTTCTTCCTTTCAGTGTGAACCTTGTCAGTTGGGAAAGCATCATCTGTCTGCCTTTCCCAGTCGTCAGAGTCAGAGCATCAGCTCCTTTTTGAGTTATTTCATGTTGACATTTGGGATCCGAGTCATGTGCCTGATCACCAGGGACACATACCACACCTGCATCAGCATCATTGGTAAGGTTCAGACCTATACCACAGGAATCTCATTTCTAAGCTCTTCTTTCCTCTATCAAAGGCCGGCGGTGAGTATAAAAGTTGTGTCTGCTTATTATATATATTATTATAAATTGGGCTGAACCACGTCTCATTCATCACGGGAATCTTAGTCTCATCAAAGACGATATATAATTTTCTTTGATCTCGGAAATCTCTTCTACGGCCGCTATCACGCGAAAAACCGGCTTGGGACCTGTGCTTGGCTATGGAGGAGGAAATGGCTGCGCTACAATCCCGTGGTACGTGGAGTCTTCTTTCTGCTCCATTTGACACATCCGTTGTGGGATGCAAATGGGTGTTCACCGTGAAACACCATGCGGATGGCAGTGTGGATCGTTATAAGGCAAGACTTATGGGATGTGGGTTCATTCAGAAATATGGGGTGGACTATCAGGATACTTCCTCTCCAGTGGCCATGCATTCTACTCTGTGTATTCTCCTTTTGTTGCTGTGACAAGAGATTGGCCTCCGTATCAGCTTGGTGTGAAGAATTCCTTCTTTACGGTTATCTACAGGAGGAGGTCTACATGCAGCAGCAACTAGGGTTTGCTGCTGAGGGGGAGTATCAGAAGGTTTGTAGGCTACAGAAGGCTATTTATGGCCTTAAAGAGAGTCCAAGAGCATGGTCCCAAAAGCTCTCGGACTTGATAGAGTAATAGGGGTTTGTGCGATCGATTGCCGGTCATTCCTTGTTTGTGCAGAAGACCTAGAGAGGTACTAGTGTCCTTCTTGTGTATATTGATGACATTATTGTTACAGGGGATGCCACGCAGGGCATTTACGATGCCAAGGACTTCCTAGGTCAACAGTTTGTGACCAAGGATCTTGGACATCTACTTTACTTCCTTGGGCTGGAGTTTGCCAGGAACCAACGAGGTCTTGTGATGACCCAGAGGAAGTATGTTGCAGATCTTCTTTCAGAGACAGACACGGCAGATTGCAAACCTACCACCACTCCTATTGACCAGAGCATGAAGCTATATGATGATAACACTGAGGAGGTCGACAAGAGGAGGTACAGGAGCTGGTTGGCAAGCTAGTATATGTGACCATCACCAGGCGTGATATATCCTTTGCTGTGAGCAAAGTAAGTCAGTTAATGGAGCAACCTAGACATGCACATATGGATGCACTCCATAAGATTCTGAGATACCTGAAGACCACCCGGTATGGCACTTCTTTTCAGCAAGGACACATCCTTCTCAGTTACAACATGTGCAGATGCAGATTATGCTGGATGCCCAAAGGATAGAAAGTCTACTTCGGGTTTTGTTGTGTTTATAGGGAATTCCCTGGTTTCACGGAAGAGCAAGAAGCAGACTGTGGTTGCCAGATCGAGTACCGAGTCAGAATACAGGGCTATGGCGCAGGCTAGCACAGAAATGATGTGGGTCAGATCTGTTCTTACTAATTTGACTATAGAAGTGCATCTTCCCATGCACCTCCAATGTGGCAATCAGGATACTCTTTTCATTGCTAACAACCCTGCATTCTATGAGAGAACGAAACATATTGAGGTAGATTGCCATTACATTAGAGATACAATCCAGAAGGGTCTGATTTCTACCTTTCATGTTAGTTCAGGAGAGCAAACAACAGATATCTTTACCAAGGCGTTACTCAGGGGGTCATTTCAGAAGTGTTCGTCAAGGTTGTGCATGATTGACTTGACATCTATGCTCCATCTTGAGGGGGAGTGTTGAGATATTTCTACATTCCTAATTTACCCATAGGTCACTCCCCTGTATAAGAGAGCCTAGGGTTATAGGAATATACATCTCTCTTATTTTTCTCCAACAAATGATATTGTCAATCAACCCACAACAAAGGCTGTGGGATATTTTAGCGGCCACGTATGTGCAGGCGAAAAATGAAAGCAAAATTTTGCAGTTGCATATTGATATTTTTTCGACCAAGCAGAATGGTCGACCTCTTCATGCATACTTCTCGCATCTGAGAGGCATGTTAGAGCGTCTGCATAGCTTCGTGCCTATTACTACGAGCACTGAGCAACAACAATCGTATCGGAATGGAACTATGACAGAAGTATTTTTTTCATCTCTGGACTCTGAATACGATGCAAGGTACTCAACTTCTTACAGGAGAGACGATACCTCAGATGGAGGAGGTTTACAAGAGGCTGAGTAGAATTACTACATCCTCTACTACTGTGCCTCAGACTCTGTCTGCTATGACAGCCTCTCGTGGTAGAGGGGGTACTTCGCAGTTCAGTGGTCGAGGACCGCGTAGTCGAGGAGGAGGTCATCAGCGAGGTCCATGTTCACATTACCATCGTCCCGGTCATTCTGAGGAGACATGCTATCAGAAGCATGGGTATCCAGCCTCCGCCCGAGTTGCTGAGCAGACCGAGCCTACTTCTACATTTGCTCTGGTACATGATGTATGCTTTGATGATATTATATCCAGGTTGCGAGGGATGATGACTATTCGTACTACTTCGCCTGCAGGTTCTTCAGATGTCACACATATTGCTAGAGCCACTTCGAGCTTGTCAGTTATTGCTTATGCCTTACCAGTAGCTGCAGTTCAGATTTGTTTGACTGGATCATGGATTCTGGAGCATCTCATCATATGTGCGGCGATCGAGCACGGTTTACTTCTTAGAGGTCTATCCCTCTGGGTAGATCTATGGTGATTGCTAATGGGGTTCATCTACTCATTGTTGGACATGGGAAGATTGTTATAGGTCCCTCGATGCGTCTGCAAAATATCTTACATGCTCCAACATTTCAGATGAATCTTTTGTTGATTAGTCATATTACAAAAGATCTACATTGTCGTGCCATATTTGATCCTTCCTCTCTTGTGTTTCAGGACATACTGACGGGCAAGGTGATTGGATGTCGCCATGAGCAGAGGGGACTTTACAGACTTGTCCAGCCTCCTTGTGCAGGGGTTGCTACTATCCCCTCGTTCTAGCTTGGAGTGTGAGGCGTGTCAGCTTGGGAAGCACCATCGTTCCTCTTTTCTAAGTCATTAAAGTCATCACAGTGGTCAGCTGTTTAAGTCAGTTCACTTTGATATCTGGGGTCCTAGTCGTGTTCATGATCATCAGGGGCATCGGTTTTATATGATCGTTGTAGATGCTTTTCTAGATTATCTTGGGTATTTCTGATGAAGAATAAGTCTGAAGTTGTTCATGTTATCAAATCTTTCCTTATTGAGATTAAAAATATTTTTTATGCTAATGAGAAATTTATTCGCACTGACAATACCTTGGAGTTTTCTACTTTACAATTATCAGACTTCCTCAGATCTATTGGTGTTGTTTATCAAACTTCGTGTGCTTATACTTCACAGCAGAACGGTATTGTTGAACGCAAACACCGTCATCTTTTGGATGTCACAAGGACTCTTTTGATTCAGAGTCGTGCTCCTCATTCTTTCTGGGGTGGTGCGATTCTTACTACATGTTACTTGGTGAATCGCGTGCCGTCTGCTATGCTAGGAGAAAAAGTTCCTTTCTTGATTGTGTTTCCCGAGAAGGACTTATTCTCACTTACCTCTAGAGTCTTTGGATCTGCGGCTTTTGTCCACAATTTTACTCCTGGTCGTGAGTCGTGACAAGCTCTCTTCTAGAGTTGTCAAATGTGTGTTCGTTGGCTATTCTCGGACCCAAAAAGGGTATAGATGTTTCGACCATGTTGACAGAAAATATTATGTGAGTGATTATGTAACTTTTTGAGTCTATTATATATTTTTCTCCTGCAGGTGACAGGCTGTCTAATGCTGACTCTGGTGAGGATATCTTCGTTCCTCCACCTCTGATATCTCCACCAACAAGTCCTCATGTTGAGTCTCGGTCACCTCTACCTCCTCCACCACCTCCTCCTCCACCTTCGTCTACCATGACTCAATTCCTACCTCATTTTTACATTCACAAGTACTCTACACGTCCCTCTGCTCTTGCCCCTTCCCAATCATCCAGCACGCTCCAAGTATGTAGTGAACACATTGTTTCTACTGATGGCACTAGTGCTATGCTTGATCCACAGGATACTACACAAGAGAATCTAATAGTAGAACACATAGAGGTTGATGACCTCGATGTACCTATTGCCTTGAGGAAGCCTCGTCGCAACTGTGCCACGTACTCTCTAGCTGCGCATGTTTCCTTGGACCATCTTTCAGAGGGATACAAGAAGTTTGTTATGGACCTCTTAGCTATTACTATACCATGAACATATCAGGAAGCCATGCAAGATAGCAGTTGGCGACTTGCCATGGAAGAGGAGATGGCTGCTTTGCAGTCTCGTGGTACCAGGAATATTCTGCCCCTCCAGATGCATCTGTTGTGGGGTGCAAATTGATATTTACGGTGAAGCAGCGAGCAGATGGCAGTGTGGATCGCTACAAGGCAAGGCTTGTAGCATGTGGATTCACCCAAACTTATGGGGTGGATTATCAGGATACCTTCTCTCCAGTGGCCAGACACTCAACATACGCATTCTCCTAGCAGTTGTTGTTTCACGGGATTGGTCTCCTTACCAACTTGATGTGAAGAATGCATTTCTTTCTGGAGATCTACAGGAGGAGGTTTATATGCAGCATCCACCAGGATTTATTGCTGAGGGCGAGTCTCAGAAAGTGTGCAGGCTCCACAAGGCGATCTATGGCCTAAAACAGAGTCCCAGAGCTTGGTATCAGAAGCTTTCAGAATTGATAGAGCATCAGGAGTTTTCCCGGTCCACTGCGGATAACTCACTTTTTGTCCAGAGGACACAGAGAGGTACTATTGCTATTCTCGTCTATGTTGACGATATTATTGTCACGGGTGATGATGAGCAGGGCATTCAGGTGGCCAAGGAGTTCCTAGGTTAGTTGTTTGTGATCAAAGACCTCGGCAATCTTCGATACTTCCTTGGATTAGAGTTCGTCAGGAACCAACATGGTCTTGTGATGACCCAGAGGAAGTTTGTTACTGATCTTCTAGGGACAGGCATGACAGGGTGCAAACCTGCTACTACTCCTATGGATCCAAGTATGAGACTATATGATAATGATACTGAGGAGGTAGATCAGAGGAGATACAGAGAGCTAGTTGGGAAACTTCTATATGCTACCATCACCAGGCCAGATATGTCCTTTCTCGTAAGCAAAGTGAGCCCGTTTCATGGAACAACCAAGGAAGGTTCATATGGATGTTGTCTATATGATTTTGAGATATTTGAAGTTTTCACCAGGAAGTGGGCTTATATTCAGCAAAAGCACTTCTCTTGATGTAACAGCAAGTGCAGACGCAGATTATGCAGGATGCCCTAAGGACAGGAAGTCTACTTCTAGCTATGCTCTATTTGTTGGCAGCTCACTCGTGTCATGGAAAAGTAAAAAACATACAGTGGTTGCTAGATGTAATGCAGAATCCGAATACAGGGCCGTGGCTCAAGGAAGCACAGAGATGATGTAAGTGAGGTCGGTTTTGACAAATCTTGCAGCTGATGTACCTTTCCTATGCAGCTTCTATGTGACAATCAGGCAGCACTTTTTATTGCAAATAATCATGGATTCCATGAATGTACAAAGCATATAGAGGTGGATTGCCACTATTACCAGAGACAGGATCCATAAGGGTCTCATATCCACCTCTCATATTTCTACTGGAGACCAGACTGCTGATATATTCACCAAAGCTCTTACTAGAGGCTCTTTCCAAAGATTTTCCAAGCTGAGCATGATAGACATATATGCTCCAGCTTGAGGGGGGTGTTGAGATTATTGTACATCTTTGGTGTGATTTCTTATTTTATTTTCTTTATGTACCTCTCTTGATATTTATTCAGGGCTTTTCTCCTATACAAGCGAACCCTGGGGTCTCATTATTAACAAGTCATTCATTCTTCCCAACATATCTATATTAATTTGTGGTGCATAAACTGACATGATATATGTAAGATGTCAACCATTTATTTTCTTTCTAGGTTTCCCAAAAGGCTAGCCTCCTTCTATCTCTAGGGTTTCTCTATGTATAAGAGAATCCTATAGTCCATAATAAATTATCTCCCTTATTTTCCTTTTTGCAGTCATTGATCGTCATATTCCTATCAACAAAGTAATGGAGCGATATTGCAACAACACACCTTCCATGCACGAAGAAGACAACCTCATGTTCCATGAGCAGACTAAATATATACTGGAAATAATAGACAATAGATATTTTAATCAAAGCATTTCCTAGAGTTTCTTTCGAGTGATGTTATGCCACGCAAAGCATGTCTGACATCCTTGCTCTAGATTGAGGGGGAGTTTGAGATGGAGTTATACCTCTTCGGAGATGTATCCTCTTTTTCAATAGTGTGCACCTATAACCTAACCATCTATATAAAGAGGATTAGGGCTCTTTTCACAGTATCGACAATTCTTTCCTTTCAGTAGTGCATACTTGAACACTAATGAACTAAGACTTTCTTTTGCACTCGTGATTATCCCTTTGCATAAAACCATCACAACCTTTTCAAGAAAGGCAGTTGATGATTTTTTTTGTAACTAAATTCTCACTATATTAATGAGAGGTTGCTATTTGAGGACATACCATCATGATCTAAATAAATGCAAGAACACATATTAAAAGAAATCCAACAACTTTCCATGGGTTATCAGCTACCTAATTCAACCCTTCTCCCACTCGAACTTAGGATTGGGAATAAAATGGATAAAAACTAAAACTTATTAAAGCAAAGGTGTAAGCTCAAGAATAGACTTAAAACCACATTTTAAAATGGAGGAGTCAAAAGGTTTTCTTAGAATAGACATTAGATATAGAGAGGAGTTGCAGATAATTTTTCATCAAAAATAAGCATCGGTATAAAAATATGAGATACAAAAGCCAATGATTTAAGGAAGCAGCCTGATACATCTTGCTCAAGTGCCAATCGTCGTTCATGCAAGGCCTGCTTGCGTCTTTCCAAGCTTGCTTGCAAGATAGCATTCCCCTTTGCCTAACAAAAAATGTTTTAGAAAATATGCACCAAAGTTGCAAATAGTGAATGTAAGAACATCTACGACTCCTGCAGAAAATTCCAAATTTACCTCTTTTGCTATTCGGTTCTTCAAATCATTTTTTGCAATCTCTAGTCTCTGAATAGCAAGCCTGTGACATGGTACAAGCCAAACCCATAAAAGTTCATAAATTGAGCTCATGCCTAAAAATGCTGAGTTGCACATTAGAAAGAGCAACAGAACACTTAACGCTTTAATAAGGAATAGATCCTCCCATTGGGAGAGGACTTACAGGTGCAGAAAGATTTAAGAAATAAACAACCGAAGTAAAGAAAAAATAATGACACAATACAGTAAACGCCTGACTAACTAGGGCAGATGCATGTAAGGATACAAATACAGAAACAAAATTAATTCAAAATCATTCAGGTGGAAAATTCTTATTTCCTAGAAACCATACCGATACATGAATCCAAACCATAATGACAACTAACAATATAGACAAGACAACTAACAACATGTTTCGTGTATTAACACGAACACAGATGGGGATTAAATCAACGAAGAGGTTCGAGGTGTTTTAAAAAAAAACTTTAACATTGTCAATAAATCTTTGGGATATACATGTTTCATGGAATAACATCCATATTGGGGTTCAATGTGGTTGGAAAACAATAGGTGAGATGCAACGGGAACCCACCAAGTTTATCCAACATACTGTGAACATTGGCTTTATATTTCACGATATTTTTTTAGAGAAATAGAGGGTGTGGTCCCGAGATAGAATCCACCACAAAATTTGATTAAAAAAAAGTTAAACATACTTACAAAACGTTTATCCAGTTTCGGTACATACCATGCTAAAAAAATCGTAATATAAGGTCTGACCACGAAATATGTGTTTATTCCTAGCCAATCAAAGAGCCCAACTAAAAGCAAACGGCAGTGCAGTATCCTCTTGAGAGTTCCCGCAGTGTGCTCTAATCGAGTCCTGGAAGGCATTGGTACCACTTGTCCTTACGCAATAGATATCCACATTTGGTCATAGACACGCGGAAAACTCACACATAGATATCTTCAACACCAAAAACACATCTGTCACAAGTCACATCTTTCAATAACAAAAGTGTCCCTAAATACTTTCGTAAGGAGCCTTCCATGCCTTCAAAGCCAAAGGAAAACTTGTATTCACTATGGGATCTTTGCTTTCCAAATTAGTTTGATGTCCTGACCCAATGTGCCTCGTATCCTATCATGAGCTTCCGTGAAAGATCTGTATGCCTTCTTGATTGAGAAACGGCCTTCTACCTATACATAGTGATCCCTATCGAGAGTAGGGCCATCACAGTTTACTAGTTCAGTGCTCAGTCTCACGAATTCTTCCAGATGCTGCTCCACGAAATCAGACCGAAAGGTAGGAGTCCAGGTGCTCGCTCAACCATGCTTGCGCAACAGTGATCTCCCTGTCATTTGCCAAAGTGGAAAGTTTAGGGAAATGATCAGCTAGAACTCTGGTACCAATCAAATCATCCACCTAGAATCGGAAAGTCTTCCCAACTCCCATTAAGAGGCCCATGTGAGGCAAGGCCTTAAACATTAATTTCAGTCGCCATATCGATGACCGGACGAAGTGAAAAGTCAGCAGAAATTCATTTTAGAGTGTATGTAAAAGGAGGGAAATTGGATCTCTTAAAGATCCAATTACCATGTTCTGATGTTTAGTCCCACATCATCTATAAGTGGGACTCTGGTCTGTCTATGGGGCTATATAAGAAGTCCCACACCCCATGTACTTGTTAAGAGATTCATAATAGAAGATTCAACCCGTTGAGACCTTCTCTTGTGGTTTCATCCCACTCCTCTCAAAGTAGGATTCCACGTAAAATCTGAGCGTTCCACTTTTATATTTTTGTGTCCTTCGATTCTACTTCCACATTATTTTATTCCATCAATCGAACTTCTATCAAAATTTAGGCTATTTCAATCACCATGCTTCTATTGCAGCACTAAGGCAGAAATTTCGACCATTTCGATCGAATTTCGATCATACATCGAAATAAAAATTCGACCGAATTTCGATGAAATTTGATGCGATGATGTGCGATTTCATCCCAAGCAGCAACTGAGAGATCCCTTTCCACATAGGGGAGGGAGATCTTAACGGCGAGATCTGTAACATAGCACCAATCCTGTAAATACTTCTCAGAATCTGGCAAACGAGATCGTCACTTTCACCCCATAGACTAACAATCCATTTAACCATAAGTGCCTTGTTCATAATCTCTAGCCTCTTGACCCCAAGTCCTCCCTCTTTCTTTGGTCTGGTAACTTTGTCCGAGGTGATTAAATGTATCCCATTCTTTTTTTTATGCATCATCCCAAAAGAATTTTTGCATAAAAGCCTCCAGTCTCCAACAGATGCCAACTGGTAGCAATCTAGTAGAACGATAGAAAATGGGGACAACAGAGAGTACATGCTTGAGAAGAAGCAATTTCCCACCACGGGGAGAGTCACGGACTCCCATCCGGATAGCTTCCTATCCACCTTTTCTAGCACATGCTACCAACCTGAAGCATGAAGCCTTCCCCTAACCAGCGACAACCCGAGGTAAGAAATCAATAGACAAGTGCACGACATTATAGCGCCAATGTGATCTCTCGTACCTCGTCGTGGGAGAGGCCACAAAAGGAAAAAGATGACTTTTCTCTGTTAATGTAGAGTCCAAAAATATCGCCAAAAATATCCATAATATGTTATGCTCATTTTGCATTCTCCACTCCACCCTCAATAAATACCAACCTGTCATCCGCATATAGTAGTATGGGGACGGATGTGTCCCCATTTCTGTAACCTTGGCAGAGACCCCTATAAGCTAACTTCACCATGACTGTTGAAGCCTGGCGCAACCCCTCTGACTCCGCCCTCATAAATAAAACAATGTCATCTGCAAACTGTAGGAGCGGGATGGATATGTCCTCCTTCTTATATCCAGCGCACCATTTCCCGTCGATCGCTAGCCTCATAATCGCAGCCAGTGAATCTGCCACAGTCACAAAGAGAAGAGGAGCCAACGGGCATCCCTGTCAAATGCCCCACTGCTACTGAAAAAAGCCCCCTTCTGATCTGCCATTGACAAGCACAACGTAGGAAGTGGTAGTGATACACCACTTGATCCATGCCATCAACATCGTCGGGAAGCCTCTCTTCTCCAGTGAAGCCCACAAGAACCTCCAATCAATACAATCATATGATTTGGAGAAATTAATCTTCCACAGCACGCCCTTAGCCTTGATTCTCTTCCAATCCGTGACCACCTCCGATGTTATCATCAGACTATCCACCATAGCTCTTCCAGATACAAAGGTCGTCTGCTCAGGCGAAATATTCCGCAGCATGACCTTCCTCAACCGATTAGCGAAAATCTTCGAAACCAGAAGATAAATGACATTTGATAGCGCGATAGTCTGGTAATCCTCCACCATGGTTGGTATGTCCCTCTTCGGTAGCAAGCAAATGAGCGCCTTGTTAAGTCTCTCGAATCCCCTATTCCCATGCTGAAATTCCTCCAGCACATCCATCACATCATACTTGAACACCTCCCAAAATTCCCTTTAGAATCCAACCGAGAACCCGTCCGGGCCAGGTGCCCCATCCGCATTTAGCTGAAAAAGTGCATGCTTAGCCTCTGACTCTGTGAACTTACTCAGCAAAGAATCTGCCTCCCTCTTAGAAATATGTGCAATCCCACTCCTTATGGTTGGGCATTGGACGGGGTTGGCCCGATCCGGCCCAAAACCCAACCCGCATAACCCAACCAAACCCAGACCTAAAATTTAGTGGGTGGTACGTGGGCCCCAAAATGAGCCCATATTTATTATCGGGCCAGGTTCGGGCCTGAGAAGGCCCAAAGCCGCATGCTAGATAGCCTGACCTATACGATATAATTATATCTAGTATATTCATGTTTGCTCAAAATACCATGTTTTAACTTTCATATCCTTATTTCGAGTTTAGAATAAACGCTTAAACTCATTAATAATCATATCCATAAGCATGGATTGAAGACATTATTACATTAATATGCAAGATTATTACATTAATATGCAAGAATGAAATCTGTGTCCTTAAGTGTTAGAGCATCTACAATCGTAAGTAACCAATCTGTATTGGGTCATAGTGCTCGCATCTAAAATAGAATATGTAATGGTGAATTGAATGGTCATTTAAGTCGCCATATTTTTTTACCACATTTCTATTTCCAACATACAACTAATGTTAGAATTACGAATTAGTTAGCGTACTTAAAGTATTAAACATGCACACATACATAAGAAACCAGATAAATGGAAGAACTGAATACAAGATATTGGTGTACATAGGACTTAAATTGGGTCGGCCCGACCCGAACCTGACCCATTTTGTTTGGGTCGGGTATGGGCTTGGGCCTAGAATTTGAAAATAAAATGGGCCTAGGCCTGACCCATTAGCCCATATACTTAAATGGGCTTGGGTTGGGCCAACTCAAACACGACCCGACCTAGCTCGATGCCTAACCCTACCTCTCCCCTTCCTAGCTAAGCCGAGCGCATCGTCTGCTGAAACTCTGAAAATGTGACCGTAGTGCCTCCCCCACCTCCCAGTCCCCCTGAACAACCATCCCACCAATGGAGATCGAATGTAACAAATTTATGTGCCTTTTTCCACTCGCCATGGCACGGAAGAACCGAGTGTCCGCATCTCCTTCCCTCATCCAGCATTGTCTGGACCTCTGCCTTTAGGTCACCTCTTCCGTTCTGTCCTCCAAAATATTTTCCCCCAAGCGATTGCCTCTTCCTGCCACCTCCTCAGTCGTCAAAGCCCTCTCATCCTCCATCTAGTCCAATTTACAAACCTCCTCATAGGCCCTCATCTTCCTGTTACGACATTGAGCCATGTTAGCTCTGTTGAAAATCATAAGGTGTCTCCTAAATGCAACCCGAGGCAACGGTCGGGCCCCAGCCAAGGGAAAGGCCTCCAACGCCTCTGCAAACATCAGAAATCTGTCAATGCGAGACTTGGATCTCGAGCTCCGCCAAGTGTACACACATCCTGTCGCATTTAGGATGACACTTGGTTCTTTAAAGTCTAGTCTAGAAGAAAATCCCTTCCCCTCGTCCACCAAGCTGATCCTCCGAGAACAAGGTTGGGTCGGTTAAATATTAGGTTGGATAAAGTCACCTAGAATAAAATTTTGATTTGAGCCTTTGAGGTATGTGAATCAGTAACGCTTTTTAGGATGACACTTGGTTCTTTAAAGACATCTCTCTTTCAACCAAAATAGTAATCAGTAAAAATGCATTGCATGCATCTGTACCAGTGCATGCACACACACATACACCTTGCTCTTTCAACCAAAATAGTAATCAGTAACACCACCCCCACAGATACAGATATCATGCTAGCCTAAGAAGCACACACAAAATAATAACTAGGTAGCTCAGCAAACACCGCACATACACACATATAATATTCAATATTAATATTGTCAGAATGAGAGATACTGATATATTGATAACTGAACCTAGTCCTTTATGTATAAGAAAAGGCTAGGGTTAAAGACAGTACACATAAAATAAAAAATAGTAAATTACTCCTGCAAGGTTACAACACCTCTCATATTCTCCAACAATTAACATTGGCTCATTTGGTGTGGTAATTAACTCAGAAACCTCGTGTCACCACATCATATTTTATACCAATAGAATTTCCCAGAAAATGCAAGATGAGATATACAATTCACCAAGTTCAACAAAATCCTGAACATTCCGATATCCTACAATATTGCCAGTAATATTTCTCCGACCACAAACAATATACCATGGTGTGAATCTGCTCAGTGGAAAGAAATCTCACAAAAAATAAACAGGTCTAGAAAAAGGTTGTGCTCATTTAACAGAATGTGAAAACTAAATGGTTGAAATTAAGTGATAAAATATAAGCAGCAAAAAAAACCAGGACCGTCAATACTTACTCTTCTTCACCAGAAGAATCTGCTGACTCCATAGATAATTTTTTCCTTCCCTGCAACCAAAAGAGAGGGACTGAGAAAACACTTAGAAACTGTGTTACCGATGACAGTCTATACAAGAAGCTACTAATAATAGTAAAGAGGGTGTGGTTGTTATGTTAAAAAAGGTGTTCTTGACACGACATTTTGTTATTCCATGTTAATTGTACTAGGTTGGGCATGATCATTAAGCATTAATGCATAAAATCTAATAGAACTCTGAAGTTAAGCGTGTTTACACGAGAATAATACTATTTGGCAGACCAATAGAGAAGCCATCACGCAGTGCCCATTGATAAACTTCGTTGTAGGAAGGTATTGCCCATCTATTGTCGATTCCAAGTCCGAGTAAAGGAGGGTAACATTAGATAGCTATCATGTAGAAACCCTTTTAACATGGATTATCGTATGTGTTAGGAGCTCATTGAGGCATGTTGAGAAACAGTGTGTTGTATTGCACGAATGTAGTGAAGGCATCAAAGACCGTTACATTGGTCTGGTACAGTGTAAAGTCGAAAAGGGCCCTCGAATCGGGGGCTCATGAGCAAAGAAGCCATTCCCACTACATCAATATCTAAGTGTATTTTTCTAAGACAAAATCTCCACATCCTGATGTACGAAAAGAAGATGCCATATAAGATTTTGAATATCGGTTCTCTCACATGCAAGCTAATGCAGGTAGACTAGGTAGTGGATAAAATGATTGGGAGGAAGATGGAGATCTTATGCTTGTAGAAAAGAAAATAGTGCGAGGAAAAGATAAAAAGATTAAAATAATTGACTTTTGTATAAAATAATGCTAGAATTGAAAAGGACCTTCAACTATAAAAGATGGATTAGGTTACTTACAAAATCCTCATATATTTTAAATAAAAAAATGAATGAATTGGTTATTTAGGTGGTCATAGGGTCTCTTATATAGAGAGAAGAAAATGTAGAGTACAAATTACAAAAAAAGAAATAAAAATATAAAAATACAAAATAATTATCAACACACACCCTCAACATGGAGCATAGATGTTAATCATGCTTAGCTTGGAACATCTCTGGATCGGCCCCCTGGCTAAGGCATAAGTGAAAACATATATTGTTTGTTCGCCTAACCTAGCGTGTGAAGTAGCACGTATTTATCATATCTCGTGTGTAATGGTAATCTATCTCAATGTGTTTGATATCAAATAAAAAGATGGATTGTTAGCAATGAAAAGAGAACCTGGTTGTAACATCCTTAAATCCTAATGACTAATTAAGCCAAGATGGTGAATCATTAGTGAGCTTGATGGAAATTAGAGATGTCATTTGTGGCTAAGTAAGATTAAGAGGCTAAGTAAGGTTTAGTGATCAATTATGGATTACTATTCATTGGGGACCTTAGTCGCAATTAGGAGGAGTTGGTGGGGTTTATGATGCAAAATTCCCAAGGTTATAACCCCCCATAGGCGTCACCCCTTCCTCCCACTTCATCTTCTTCATCTTCTCCACCTCCCTTAGCCATGGCCAACCACCTTATGTCCTCCTCCTTCTCTCTTTGATCCACTCCCCATTTCTCACCCAAATTTGAGTTTCAATAGCTCAAATCAAAGCTGAGAAGGAGAGGATCTTGGATCTTACATTGCATGTAAGATCAAAGGCCAAAGAAGAGGAGGAATCCAAGCTTGAAGCTCAAGGTGTGGACAGCCCAACATTGTTCTTGGAGAGTTCTTCTTCAAGCTTTTGAAAGCTTGATTTGAGGTACAAATTTAGCCCTTCTCTTGCTGCCATATGTAGAGTTTTTACCACTTATATCTCAGATCTAAAATCAAGCCTTAGTTTTGGGTTTTTTGTTGCAAAAAAACTGAGAAAGATAGACTATATGTGCACGGTTTTCATTGTGTCTAGAATCTGTGTGTCTTCCTTTTAATCCAAGTTAGACATGTATTTTGGGATCTTTCTTGGGTTCTCTTGGGTAGAATCATATGTTGATTAATACTCCATTAAGGTAGACTTAAATCCACGGGGTTAAATACGAAATTGCATGTGATTATAACATCTTAAAGAGGCTATACATGGACGGTCATACTGAAATTTTCAGATTTGTTGTTGTTAAATGTTGGCCAATAACTTGCATGATTTGGGAGTCTTCTTTAAGTTCCCTTGAGTAGATTTACTTACTGATTATGACCCCAATAAATTGGCTTATGATTCTTGGTTTTTAATTTGGAAATTTAGGTTATTAGAAATGTTTTGGATGTTGACATATGCATGTAACTGAATGTGTCCAGATCTGTCCATGAATTTTAAGTTAGTGTTTTAAGATGCATTTGAGGAGTTTCTTCATGTTTCCTTGAGTGCAATTACTTGTTGATATATACTCTTTCATATTAACCTTTAGTCCATGGAGTTGTTTTAGAAAAATGAGGAGTTTTGAAGAGTTGTTGACTACCTATATCATACATGTCATTGAATGTCCAGATCTGTCCATGCATTTTTAAATTAGAGTTTTAGGATGCATTTGGGGAGTTTCTTCATGTTTCCTTGAGTCTAATTACTTGTTAATATATACTCTTTCATATCAACCTTTAATCCATGGGTTGGTTTTAGAAAAATGAGGAGTTTTTGAGGAGTTATTGACTACCTATATTATATCTCCACTGAATGTTCAGATTGGAGATGGTTGCCTTAGGACTAAGAACATACATGATTTTGACAATATCCTTAGGCATCCTTTGGTGGATTTGACTATAGATATTTAAGGAGTGTAATACACAAGAAATCCATGTATTTGGATCGGTTTTGATGAGGATTTTGAGACAACTTTGATTGCTGTCCATGAACAAAACTGTGACCAAATTCCGTTGTAGAGTGCATGTTTAATCAAACTTTTAGGCATCCTTTAATAAGTTTTAAAAACCCCAAGTCCTCATTGATTTCCATTTATTGAATAGGAGAAATAAATAATTATTTAATCCCATAAAGGAGAAGGATTAAGAGAGGATAAATTGCCTTAAGGTTGCAGCCATATACTTGTTGTACACATAGGTCTATGTGTGGAATAGATGCATGATTGGAGCATGTGATACCCTCTAAAAGATCCCTTTAAATGATAGGCCTTAAAGTAAATTAAACACCTAAATGGTGTCATTAAAGTCATGAAGTTGGGTGTGAACATAAAAGGACTAGATACCTTGGATTATTATGAAGTATACACATACAATGTCAATGTTTTGGGTGATAAAAATTGGATAGGGTAAACCTCTATTAGTAACCATTTTAGAGCAAGCCTTAGGATAATTGATACATACAAAGGTGGGCTTGAAACACCTATTATGAAATTTAGAGATTTGAGGATGATCTTAAGGATACATATATATATGTAGTACCATACAGGAAAACAAAATTTTATGAACTTGCCATGAAGCAAGTCTTCCTCTAAGAGTAGCCCGATCCTTGTAGGTAATTGTGAATCTTATGGGGGCATAGGAAAGGAAGACGTTTTCCGTTAAGATAGCCAAGATCATAAGATAGTTGTTTCTTCAGTCAGAATTTAGAGAGAGACTATCGTAACAGGTCAGTATCCCTTACCTAGGATCAGTTGAGGTTCTTATAGAACAAGTTCGGGTCTGGGACTGACAGCTTGTGAATGGGAAATAAATCAAAGAAACCTTAGACACTTAGGGTGAAACATGAAAATAACAGAAATGGTGATGTCATATATGATCAGTCACGGAGATTGATGCTCCGACTGTACGAGGGTGCGGTGACCCTCACCTGAGCAGGAGATGAGGCCGCTCAGGCTTGGGTAGCGGACACTGAGAGCATGGGTCTAGGATCCCAGTCCTTTGTACGTGTTTTCTTCGAGCCAACTCGGTTTTGTTTTACGCTTCCTTGGGATCCACGAATTGTCTAGACCATTCCGTTGACCTGTTGGTTTTCTTAGAGAGCCTAGGTTGGGGGCTCTCCGCAGTTAGTTACGAGCTCGTTTGATTTTTACTTAACTCTTCTCCTTCGGGAGATGAGTAACGGGAGGGGAAGTCGGGTCCGGCAGGCTTACCTCTTCTTTTTCCTGCCTCTAGTGGCGTAGTAGTCGTACTACCACTGCCTTTCTGTGGACCACATTTCCACTGGGATTGGCGAGAGCAGACGAATCCCTTCGGGGGTTTCCTCACCGCCATAATTATTACTCTTCCACCAGGTTGTGCTCTAGTGATGGGATTGTGATTAACAGACTTGTGACATTTCACCAATTGCCCAGTTAAGACAAAGTTTCATCAGTAGACATTGATGTCCCATAAAAACCTTTCCACTATGTTGTGCACTGGTGATGGGGTAGTGGTCAGTAGACATCAATGTCACCAATTGTACCTTTCCGCCATGTCGTGCACTGGTGATGGGGTAGTCGTCAGTCGAGACACTGAGGATTTCAATTACCTTTCCACCAGGCTGGTGTCTTGGTGATGGGGTAGTGACCAGTAGACATTGATGACCCTTTACTTACCTTTCCTCTAGGCTGTGACCTCGTGATGGGGGTAAGAGATGAGTGACCTTTCCGCTAGGAGACTAGTGACGACAGTTCCATTAGTAGAGGCTAACGAGGGTTGGGTGTTGAGAGAGTTGTGAGTACGTTCCTCTTACACACCTTCGGGAGGGAGCTATCACACGTGTCGACCGAGGATCAATGTGAGTTGAGAGAACAAGCTAGAAGGAGTGTTGGGAACTTAGTTAGGATGCAAGACACCATCGCATGCCTATGGAGGCACCCCAACCCTGAGGCGTACACCATACCTCAGAGTCATAGTGTGAGGTTCAACCTGGACTTTGAAGTCCTACCCGGATATCGAGGTCCTAACCGGACCAAGACCACAGACTTACTTCTAGGCTTGAGTTGTTGTTTGGTTAGTTCCATTGATCGAGGGAGACACAGTGTGGTAGTGAGCGAGTGTCTTCTTGTTAGACTTCTGAAAGCAAGTAAATAATTTAAAAGAATCAGTTTACCCACTTTTACTTGCTAGCTTCTTTTGTCCACTACAGTTACCTTACTGTTTTTCTAGTTGTTTTAGCCTTTTCTTACTGCTTTCCTTAGTAGAATTGTGTAGAATTTGTACTCGACAACTTTGTGACAGATACTTGCTTGTCTTTTTTCTACTATGGCAGGCAAGGGCCCAGCGACCGAGTAGCCGACATAGTTTAGGCTGTTGTTGTTTCTTTTTGGTGCTACACTTTCAGAGCAGGTATACTCTTTTGGAGCTCATTAGACAGTTGTATGTTGTGAACTCCTCTGTAGCCTCATTTTGGGATATATGTATATGTATATTGAATGTTGTGGAATTCAGCATGTTATATGAATGAAATGAAAATGAATGGATATCCTTGTTGTTCAGTTCTGGTGTACTACTTACTTCCGCTTTTAGTTATCTTGTGGTTGCTTGCTTAGCCAAATTTAAATCTTGTGAATGTCACGTTGTGAAAAGGCAAAAAATTTCCCCAGGTTTTTATAGCATGAGATTAACTTAAGCTTATTAAGTGTGCAAATGACGTGTTTGACGGGTAACCTAAGGTCCTCGGGAGGACGGGTGTTACACTAGTTGTCGCAAAGCAACTGCATGGGAAGAAGCATGTTAATAGCTAAGTCTGTTAGAACAGATCTGACACACATCATCTCAGTGCTCCTCGATCACCCCGTAGCCAGACTGAGGGATATTATACCTCCTTCCGCATCACCATCCTCAGGAGATCATTCAGATGTGGCAGCCTCAGCTTCTGCTAGTACTCTGTTGCTTCCAGCACCTCCGGTACCTATACTTTTACATCATGTCATGGCTCTGAGATTTCAGATTGGATTATGGACTGAGGGATATTATACCTCCTTCCGCATCACCATCCTCAGGAGATCATTCAGATGTGGCAGCCTCAGCTTCTGCTAGTACCTCTGTTGCTTCCAGCACCTCCGATACCTATGCTTTTGCATCATGTCATGGCTCTGATATTTCAAATTGGATTATGGACTCAGATGCAACACATCATCTATGTGGAGACAGACATCAGCTTACATCATATAGGCAGGTTAAGCCAGGGCGAACAGTTGTGATTGATGATGGGACTCATTCCCCGATCATAGGACAAGGGGGATCACCTTAACGCCTTCGATGTGTCTGCAGAACGTGCTACATGCTCCAGATTATGAATTTGCTTTCTATTAGTCAGATTACCAAGGATTTGCACTGTCAAGCTATTTTTAACCCATCTACTCTTGTTTTTCAGGACATTCTCACGGGCAACGTGATTGGGTGTGGCCGTGAGCAGGATGGCCTATATCATCTGGTTTGGACTCCTTATGCTAGTATATCTTCTCTTTCGTCTGGCTCTGTCTCTCGATTCACCTGGCACCTCCAGTTTGGTCATCTCCCTCTTCAGAAGATGTGTCATATGTTACCGTGGATTTCACCTACTTCTTCCTTTCAGTGCGAAGCTTGTCAGTTGGGAAAGCATCATCGGTCTGCCTTTCCCAGTCGTCAGAGTCGGAGCAGTAGCAACTTTTTTGAGTTATTTCATGTTGACATATGAGGTCCAAGTCGTGTACCTGATCATCAGGGACACAGATTCTATCTTGTAGCTGTGGATGATTTTTTACGTTTGTCATGGGTGTTTCTTTTGAAAAATAAATCTGAAGCAGGGGATGTGATCAAAACCTTTATTAATGAAGGGAAAAATATTTTCTCTACCTTTGTGAAGTTTGTACGAACTGATAATGCATTGGAATTTTGTACTCGTGATATATCTCATTTCCTTTCATCTAGAGGGATTATGCATCAAACATCTTGTCCTTACACCTCTCAGCAAAATGGTGTTGCTGAGAGAAAGCATTGTCATCTTCTTGATGTCACTCGGACTCTCCTCATTCAGAGTCGTGCACCACACTTGTTTTGGGGTGATGTCGTTCTCACAGCATGCTATTTGGTGAACCATATGCCGTCATCTGTCTTGGGTGAGAAAATTCCTTTCTCCATAGCCTTTCCTGAGAAGGAGTTATTCTCACTCACCCCTCGTGTGTTCGGATCTGTTGCTTTTGTTCACCACTTGACTCCTGATCTTGACAAACTTGCTCCTTGAGCTGTCAAATGTGTGTTTGTTGGATACTCCATGACTCAAAAGGGATATCGATTTTATGATCCTCTGCGTAGAAAATATTATATCAGTGCTGATGTCACGTTTTTTGAGTCTGTGATGTACTTCTCTCCTACAGTTGATAGGTTGGCTTCATCGAACATAGAGGACGCCGTCTATATTCCACCTCCTTCCATGCATGTTGTCCCACCTCCACCACCTCCACCTCTACCACCACCGCCATCTCCACCTCTTTCTCCACCCCCTCCTATTACTCAGTCACATGTGCCACATGTTCCATCCCTACCTAAGTTCTACACTCGTTGGTCTTCTTCTGCTCATGGTCATCGCCCATCCTCCATGGAGCCCCAAGTTTGTTTTGATAATATAGTGTCTAACGATGGGTCTGAAGATGTATCTATGCAGGAATCATTGCAGGAAATTACCACCCAGATGGAGGGCGTTCCCTCTGATCTAGATATTCCTATTGCAGTTCGAAAGCAGAAGAGATCCTGTGCTTCCTATCCCCTAGCTTCTCAAGTCTCCTTTCATCGTCTAACATGGGATTTTCATAGTCTTCTCAATAAATTGGCTGCATGCAACAACCACCCGGTTTTGCTGTTGAGGGGGAGTGTTCCAAGGTATGCAGACTTCATAAGGCTATCTATGGCCTTAAGCAGAGCCCCAGAGCATGGTTTCAGAAGCTCTCAGACCTCTTTGAAAAACAGGGATACAAACGCTCTAATGTTGATCATTCCTTGTTTGTACAAAAGACTTCAAGAGGTATTATTGCAATCATGATTTATGTAGATGACATCTTGATTACAGGAGATGATGCACAAGGAATAAAGAAGGCGAAAGAAATGCTGGGTAGCGAATTTGTTACCAGGGATCTTGGAGTCCTTAGATACTTTCTGGGGCTGGAGTTCGCCAGAAATCCGTATGGGTTAGTAATGTCGCAGAGAAAATATGTTACGGACCTGTTGAGTGAAACAGGAATGCTCGGTTGCCGGCCTGCTACAATACCAATGGACCCCAATATGAAGCTATATGATGATGATACAGAGGAGGTGGATAGGAGAAGATACAGAGAACTGGTGGGCAAATTGTTGTATGTCACTATTACTAGGCCCGATATATCCTTTGTTGTGAGTCGTGTGAGCCAGTTCATTGAGCAACCACGTCAGGTTCACATGGATGCCATACATATGATACGCAGGTACCTCAAATCATCTCCAGGTGCAGGTTTGCTATTCAAGAAAGGCAAGGTGATCTCTATCTCAGCATGTACAGATGCAGATTATGCAGGGTGTCCCAAGGACAGGAAGTCCACCTCTGTGTTTGCAGTTTACGTTGGAGATTCTCTAATATCATGGAGGAGCAAGAAACAAACTGTGGTAGCCAGGTCTAGTGTTGAATCTGAATATAGGGCTATGGCTCAAGATAGCACGGAAATGATGTGGGTGAAGGCTGTGCTTACAGATTTATGTATAGAGGTCCCACTTCCTATGACCTTAGAATGTGACAATCATGCGGCCTTGTTCATTGCAAACAATCCAACGTTCCATGAGCGAACCAAGCACATTATAGTTGAATGTCACTTCATACGTGACATGATTCAGAAGGGATTCACTGCTACATCCCATGTCAGTTCAAAGAATCAAACTGCAGATATATTCACCAAGGCATTACTACGAGGCCCATTTCAGAAGTGTGCGTCCAAGCTGAGCATGATTGATATCTATGCTCCATCTTGAGGGGGAGTGTAAACATATATTAGTTACTTTTATACTTCTCTGTTATTTTCTTTTCTGCCGTATGCTATATGTAATTTACCCATAGGCTACTCTCCTATATAAGAGAGCAAAGGGTTGATGGAATAAACATCTTCTTCTCTTTTCCCAACACCAACCCATGAGGATTTCTGGCAAACTCCAGTCCCAGAAAGTATCTAAGAACCCCAAGGTCCTTGGTGACGAATTCACGATCCAGCATTTCTTTTGCCCCCTGGATTCCCTGTTCATCATCTCCTGTAATCAGAATATCGTCTACATACACCATAATAGTAATGATACCTCTGGGTGTCTTCTGTACGAACAAGAAATGATCAGCATTAGAACGTTTGTACCCATGTTTCTCAAACAGGTCTGAGAGCTTTTGAAACCAACCTCTGGGGCTCTGCTTAAGGCCATAGATAGCCTTATGAAGTCTACACATCGTAGGACACTCCCCCTCAACAGCAAAACCAGGTGGCTTTTGCATGTAGACTTCCTCCTGTAAGTCACCGTATAGGTCTAACTGGTATAGGGGCCAATCACGACTAACTGCAACAGAAAGGAGGATCCGTAGGGTGGAATGGCGAGCAACCAGCGAGAATGTATCAAGATAATCCACTCCATAAGTCTGGGTGAAGCCACGAGCAACAAGACGAGCCTTGTATCGGTCAATGCTGCCATCTGCATTCTGCTTAACTGTGAAGACCCACTTGCAGCTAACTGTAGACACATCAGCAGGTGCAGGAACAAGGCTCCAGGTGCCTCTGGACCGAAGAGCGGCCATTTCTTCTTCCATAGCCAAGTGCCATCGACTATCCTTCAGTGCATCTTGATAATTCCGTGGAATATCCACTGCTGACAACGCAATGACAAAGTTCCTGAATTCTCCAATGAGGCTGTCAAACAATACAGAAGATGCTATAGGATATGATGCACAGCTCCGCTTCTGCTTCCGTAGAGCAATAGGTACATCTAAATCATCTGTCTCCTCAGCTGGCCTCTGTAACACATCCTGCTTAGGAAAATCATTATATCCATCAATAGTAATATTTTCAGAACATACCTCAGGCGAGCTAGATGATGAGCGGTGACCATGAGCAGAAGCAGGCCTACGGGTATAGTGGAATGGCAGTGGTGAAATGGGCACAGTGACCAAGGCCTTAAATGTCGGTTTCGGTCACCATTTCGGTATCGACCAAAACAAAATTTCGATGGAATTTCGGTGGAATTTCGACCGAAATTTCGGTCATTTCGGTCATTTTTTGTACTAGGACCCCCATATTTCGGTCATTTCGGTTATTTCGGTCGAATTTCGGTTTCGACTGGATATCGATATTCGACAGAATTTCGATCGAATTTCACTGAAACTTGAGGCCATGACAGTGACAGAAGGTATAGGAGATGATAGCAGTTCTGGTGGTGGTGGTGGTGGCATGTATATAGCATCAGTAGTATCAGAGGGAACCAGTTGATCACCTGTAGATAAGAAATACATAACAGATTTGAAAAAGGTGACATCAGCACTGACTAAATACCTCCTGCGCAATGGATCATAACACTTGTACCCCTTCTGAGTTCTGGAGTACCTGACAAAGACACACTTGACAGCCCTAGGATAGAGCTTGTCAGTCCCGAGAGACAATTGGTGGACAAAGGCTACCGAGCCAAACACACGAGGAGTAAGAGAGAACAATTCTTTGTCAGGGAAAATAAGAGAGAATGGAATCTTCTCACCTGAGACAGATGACGGCATTCGATTAATAAGATAGCATGTCGTAAGAACATCATCGCCCACGAGTTGTATTCATGCTCCAGCTTGAGGGGGAGTGTTGGAGTATTCATTGTATGCGTCATGAGTTGTAGCAGGGTAAATGGATCCTGGAGAAGATCCATTTACCCCACCCAGTTGTTTAGTCCCACATTGTCAATTGGTGGGACTTGGAGGCTCTGGAGAGACTATATAAGGAGCCCCAGACCTCCTGTATCCATTGAGAAAGTGTAATGCAACATATGCCCCTTTGAGGGCTTCTCCCGTGATTTCATCTCGCTCCTCACGGAGTAGGGTTCCACGTAAAATCCCGTTGTTCTTCTTTGATGTTTATTATTTTCCATGTTTTCGCTTCAGCTTCCCATTTTCTAACATGGTATCAGAGCGAAGGTCCTAGATCTACAACATGGTATCAGGCCACGTAAAATTTTGGTCTCCATGTTTCATATTTCTTTATCTTTATTTTGAATTCCGCTTCCTATTTTCTAACTTGGTATCAGAGCGAGTTCAATTCTAGGGGTTTTCATTATATTCTTTGTTTATGATTCGAGAATCAATTTAAGAGAGAAGATTTGATTCATGTTTATCATTGGAGATTTTTGGTTCATTCGTTATGCGTCAACGAAGGGCATCAAGTTCTAGGGTTTCATGATCAAGACCATCTCTGAACTGCCTTATCGGAAAAATCAAAGGAGGCGCCCAGTTCTTCGTCAGCGCAGAAGAAGAGGAGGTGCCCCATGCGGCGCAACCTCCAGGCGCACAGGGCACAGTCTCCTCTTCAACTCCGATCCCCTTGCGCAGGCGGTGCAAGGGCTCTACGCGGTGATGTCCCACCATGGAAGGAAATATCGATATCGATATCGTGTCGATATCGATATATCGGCGATATATCGCCGATATATCGCTATATCTAGGAATCTTTCTGAAGGAAATGCCTGAAAATCGGATAGATCGATATATCGATTTCGATATCGGTCCCATGTCGATATCGATATATCGCCGATATATCGCGACATGGCCTTCCATGTCTCCAACCAAGCAGCTTCTATCAGGACACGCATCAGGCCGTGCATCTCCCAGGCGCCTTCTCTTCCAGTCGGCTTCCCATCAAGCGCAAGGCTTCCCAGGCGGCTCTCCAGAGCCTCGTTCCTCTCCAGTTCGTGCTCATCGGCGGCTCCTGCAACCCCTTCGCATCAGGCGTGAATCCAGGCCGCAAGTGGCGATTCCCCTACAGAAAAATTGGCGGCGGCACATCGTCGCACCCCCATCGGGCCTTCTCTCGAGACGTCTTTCAACCGCTTCTCCCTGGAGGGCAGGAGAAGTGATCCCTGAAGCACCCCCCCAACAAGGGCAGGAGTGCCCTTGACCCCAGGCGCAACCCCAACTCGAGGGCCTCGGCAGCGCCCTAATCTCTAGATGATCGTGCGCACCCTCCATACTCCATTGAGGGGCGGCTGCGGCTCCTATTGAAGAAGAAGCTCCTGCGCTGGATGCCCCACCTCCAGCTAGATATCCAAAGGCAGCGGCCTCTTTTGAGACTTTGTTCCTGATGTGGGAACCCTAGCAGGGCCCAACGAGATAAAAAAAAGAGAGAGAAATTGAGGGTTATTTAGAGAGCCCAAAGGAAAAAATGGGAGGGTTGTTATTGAAATGTTGTATTAAAAAAATGAGAGAAGAGATAAAAAACAGGAGAGAAGTTTAAAAAAAATAGAAAGTGATTAAAAAAATTGAGACGAAAAGGCGCGTACATTTGAAAAGTCGTACGCAAAAGTTTTTGCAAAAAAAATGCAAGGCAGGCCGTAAAAAAATGTTGAAACGACATAAAAAAATTTGTGATGGGTAAAAAGAAAAAAAACGCAAGAAGTTTTTGTGATATTCATGTTTTGAAAAGCCGAAGAAAATTTTGTGATCGGCTAATTAGTTTTGTTTTCCCCATTTTATCTTGTCTTCCCCCAACTTTATAGATGTCATTTTCCGACAAGTATGGGAGAAAGGGGGAATATATGTAGAGTCATTGGTCTTGATCCAGATGCTAGATGCCAGATGCGGATTTCCAGACCAGACATTCGTTCAGACCCTACAACATACTATTCAGAATCGACGATTGTCTTCTGAGTCCTCATTTTCAGATACACACATTTCATATTGGGAAAATAAGTCTAGGACCATCGCTCTGATACCATGTTGGGAATCCGAAATAAGTCTAGGACCATCGATCTGA
The DNA here is from genome assembly GCA_037367405.1 of Ottelia alismoides. Lineage (NCBI taxonomy): Eukaryota > Viridiplantae > Streptophyta > Magnoliopsida > Alismatales > Hydrocharitaceae > Ottelia > Ottelia alismoides. The sequence goes on along the minus strand of JAZKJV010004294.1, from coordinate 140,300 downwards.
TACCATGTTGGGAAAATAAGAAGACTTGTTTATTCCATCTACCCTAGGCTCTCTTATATAAGAGAGCAGCCTATGGGTAAAATACATAAAGAGTCCAACAGAAAATAAAAATATAAGAAAAAGTACAGAAGTGAATAATATATCTCTACAATATCTACGCTCCATCTTGAGGGGGAGTGTTGAGATATTTCTACATTCCATGTATCTTTTCAGTTGTTCTATTTCCTTTTGTCTATCTTATGTAATTTACCCATAGGCCTCTCCCCTATATAAGAGAGCCTAGGGTTACAGGAATAAACAACTATTCTTTTTCTTCCAACAATATATGTATCCGGGCATTGAGATATTAATAATTGAATGTGATATAATTATCATGAATAATATGAATTTGATTCATATTATAAAGAAAGTTATCTAAGATAATTAAATGTGATTTAATTATCAAAGATGTGAATAATATGGATGTGATTCATGTTATTTGGGTACGTGAGAATAGAGATCCAAGATGATTAAATATGATTTAATTATCAAGGATATGGTTAACTTGGATATCACTATCCACAATAATCATGGATGTTATAAATATGATTTATAATATGATCGAGAGATTTAATTGTAAATAGAATTTACAAATTATATGTTGTTGTGAATGGCAATGTTCAGGAAGGCGCTATGCGGTATTCAGTCGGAGGAGTCACTGCATAGAGAGTATGCGGTATGCAGGAGAGTATGCGGGGAGTATGCGGTTTGCTATTTTTATTATTAAAAATATAAATAAATATTTAATATTATAGTAATATAATCAGTCGGGAGAGTATGCGGGGAGTATGCAGTTATATGCGGGAGAGTATGTGGTTTTATGCAGGGAGGATAGGGTTTTATGCGAGGACTATGCGGTTTAATGTTATTATGCGGGTGGGGTTATTTGGTTTTAGATTAAATAAAAAAAGTCCTATCAAAAAGCAGCCGAGTATGCTGCCGCATAGGGGGTATACTTGGCCGAGTATGCGGGTTAACCCGCATACATTGGCCGTTTTGTCATACTCGAAACGGCAAGGCTACCGAGTACGAGTATGCGATCGAATATGCGGATTACTCGGTCGTTTTTCTGAACACTGGTGAATGGGATTAGCAAATAAACAATTAATTATAAATCTAATATATATATATATATTTTGTTGGATATATGAATATGATTCATATTTACCAATGGCATGATAGAAGTTTTCACAAATTTAATTTGGAATTATTTTTGTGAGGATAAATGCACTAATTGTTATTGCATTTTAATAGATTTATATATATATATAGATAAATGAAGGCATTATCTCTTTAATGGTGGCCGTCCACCTTGACTTGTTCAAGGGGGGATGGCCACCCTATTTATAGTAAAGAGACTTTCTCTTTTATATTATCTATGTATATTAATTAATTTTAAAATGAACTAATTATTATCTTGAAACGATATAGCTAATTTATTTTAAACTAATTATTGCTGCATTTTTGGAGCAACAAATCATGGTCATTGATTAATGAACTTTAATCTACACCGTAGATTAAGAGAGCACATGGATTGAGATCCATATGCCTCCAACTAGTATAAAAGGAAGGGTAGCCCTTGCCTTTGAAAAAATACATAATTCCAAGAGGAATTAAAACTCTCTCCATCTCTCTACACGCCAAGTCTCTCTCCCTCTCTCTCTCTTGTGGCCGTCCACCTTGATGACCTAGAAGAGAGATGTTATCGCCGTAGCATCGTCGTTATGTTGCCGGATTGTTTGCTCGTGGATCTCTGTCTCTTTTGGTGCACCTCCCTCGTGAAGAAGACACCGGATCTCATGTGATGAGATCAGGAGATTCGCCGCTTGGATCATCAATATGGATTGCGAGAAGCATGCGTCTCATCAACACGCTTGGAAGCGTCTCCTCCGTTGGATCGGACTTGAGACAAGAGGTCTCTTCGTTTAGAGACTCGTTCGCAATCACGCTTCAAGAAGTAAACCTAATACTTGTTTGTGGTTTAGATGAAACGATCCGAGAAGTGTTCTTGGATCATGTGGTTTCATCGATTGAATTTTTTTTAAATTTCACTGCCTCGAGCAACTAGTGCGACTAGTTGCTCCCGATCGCAAACGATGCGATCATCACGCTTCCTTATGCTCTTAAGGATCTTCCCATATCCTTCAGTGATGAGTAGCCCCTCACTTGAATCCATGATCTACTCCGAGAGGTCTGCCTTGTGACAAGTAGTAAGGGCATAGATTGTACTTGAAGTACAGGCAGAAGCAGCGAAGTCAGATGGGCCAGATAGAGCACTAGAAGATCCGAAAGTAGGAGGCATGATCTCCCTCAAACGAGAGACTAACTCATCGAATCTCCGATCAGAAGCAGTGGCAAGAGGCGCATGCATCTCAACATGCTCAGCAGCATGGCAGATGCTGGAAATCCATGCTTAGAATAGCATGTGTCATCAGAGTGACCAGAGCGATGCTAGTAAGTTCATGAGGATGAGGATAGTGAACGACGCGTTCCTTTGCCACATGGACCTCATCCTCTAAACTATGAAAATTACCCTCTATCATGAGACACGGCCATCACCGAGGATATCTAAGAGGAAGCTGACGAAGGAACAGTGATACAGTATGTTTCCTCCAAAGGAGGTATGGTAGCATCCGCAAGTAACTGTGATCGTGTAGAATCATACTTTGGATCAAGAGCCACCAAAAAACCAACCATGGTGGCATTCATGTAGGCCTTCTATTGCTCAGGTGTCACTGCAAGAGGCATGAAGATGTATAGCTTCTCAAACATACCCCGAAGAGATGAGTAAGGGTATGAAGAGGGTGGTCATTCTGCTTGACCGTGAACATATCATGTTGGAGAAGTAGTATCTTGGTTTCATATATCGCCTGAGAGTATGTGGCTACGAGAATGTCCCGCACAGCTATGGTTACGGGCAGATGCAAGATACCATTGACTATCTCCAATGAGGGTACCAGATAGCCACACACGCATGTACATGTCATTTGTCTCCTACGAGGCAATAGTGACGATCTTGTCAGTCGGCTCTTCATGCGTAAGAATGTGCTTCTTTACATTGCATTGCATAAGGCTCATGAACTACATAGCCTACAACTCGTAGATGGTCCCATACATCTTGATGATGGGCGTCAGACCTTAAAAGGCACCCGAGGATGGGATGCCAACCTTGTTCTCTAACATGATACTGATACTAGATGAAGACTAAGGCTGTAGATTGTAGTAAATGTGTCTACACAGACATATAGGGAATCAGTTGTGTGTACAGACCAATGTCACAACCATTCCATCAACTTAGGAACTCGGAGATAGACTAGAGGTCTGACTTTACAGCAAATGGATCAAAATCAGACCGTTTTGAGACCCAGAGAGGCACAAACACTGTTGCAATAGTAGGCCGACTAGGTCGACTATTCGGTTCGACCGTGAGGTGTGGAGGGTCCCCGACTAAATAACCTCTAGTCGGCCAATAGTCGGCCTAACCGAGTAGTCGGTCCGATTATTCGGCCGACTAGTAGTTAAATGCTAGAATATTTTTTTACTTTTTTTAAAATTCTCAAGAGTTACCATTTGTCGTGATATTACCAAAAATGTCGAAGTTTTATATATGCATGTTGTTAATGGATACTTTTATGTTGGATTATTGTTGATTGATGATAATATATGTATAAATATATAAGAATATATGCATTAAAAATTATTTTTATATTAAAAATAAATAAAAAATACAAAATAGAATCATTCCAAATAGTCGCCCAAATACCGATTATTCTCTATTCAGTGACCCTTCCGATCAAATACCGAATGCCGATTTCTACAACACTGGGCACAAACTGGTGAGAATCAAAACTCATGTGCCCTAGAAGTTGTTGGGCGGCATCGAAATAGTGTTTGAACAACCCTATGTGGTGAAACGATGGCGCATGGCTGAAAAGGAACCTCGCACGGGCCCCTAGGATTGCAAGAGTGCACCGATGGTCAGAATCGGTGGTTGTGTGAGGATTAGGCCTCGAGGTGAGGTGCTGGAGGCTGCTACAAGACATGGTAACGGTTGGGAGGGCTTCTTGTGGTGGCAATGATGAGGAGAGACCTTCGGGGCGATGGCGATAGTAAGGGGATACTGCCGGCGAGTGGGGGTGAAGGGGATTAAAGCACAAAACTCTGATCTAGAACCGTCGCTCTGATACCATGTGGAAAGGTGAATGATGAATTGATTCATATTGAGGCCCTAGGGTTCTCTTATATAAGAGGAGAACCCTTTTGAGGAAATTATATAATAGAGACGCAAAGAAAAAAATACTTAAAACCAGAAAAGATTGAATATCTCTCAACATTGTTCATCCTCACATGTTCCCAAGATTTGTAATGAACCTAATCACATTGATTCATTTGTTGATGATATAGTAGGTGCAAGATAGCATGAGGATCCCTATTGCTCTTAGGTTGCGCAAGCGAAAGTGAAATTCCCAACTAATTTTCAATTATGTCTTTAGGGAAAAGCTATCTCCCTCTTACAAAATACTCGTAGAAGGATTATCAAGCATCACTGAAGCCCCCATATATTAGCAGTTGAAGAAAGTGAATAAGTAAATGAATATTGCAACGTGGTACGGTTCCCTATAAATAAAGGGGAAAGCGAAGAGATGGAATGAAGTAGTCATGTTGGGCTACAAAGAACAACAGGTTGTAATAAAATAATACTATAATAGACACCCACAAGATGGAGCATAGATGTCTATCAAGCTTAGCTTCGATGAATACTTCTGGAATGGTCTACTGGTGAGCGCTTTAGTGAAGATGCCAACTATCTATTTTACAAAATTGATATGAGAAGTAGGTAAGAAACCCCTCTAATCATGTCTTTGGTATAATGACAATCGACCTCAATGTACTAAATCCCCTCGTGGAATAGTAGGCATACAGGAATGCCACTCTCACAGGAGTCTTTATGTTATCCCTTGACTCATAGTACGATGCAGCACATACTCAACTACTTACAGGAGAGATGATACCTCTGATGGAGGTCTGCAAGAGGTTGAGCAGGATCACTACTTCATCTACTACCCTGGCCCAAACTCCCTCTGCGATGGCAGCTTCTCGTGGCAGAGGGGATACTTCATAGTTTCGCGGTCGTGGACCCCGTGGTCGAGGAGGAGGACGTCAGTGTGGCCCATGCGCACATGGCCACCGTCCATGACATTCTAAGGAGACATGCTATCTGAAGCATGGGTATCCAACGTCTGCCCGTGTAGCTAAGCAGACAGAGATTACTCCAGCTCCTTCTCATGACGCGAGGCTTGATGATATTGTCTCGAGATTGAGAGAGATGATGACTACATCGCTAGCCCCGGCAGTAGGATCTTCAGATGTTGCAGCTATTGTCAGAGCCTCTACGAGTTCGTCGGGTATTGCCTTTGCACTTACCAGTTTTAGCAGTTCAGATTTGACTGATTAGATCATGGTCTCCGGAGCTTCTCATCATGTGTGGAGATCGGGCTCAGTTTACTTCTTACATATCTATCTCTCCTTCTAGATCAGTCGTGATAGCCAATGGGGTTCATCTACCCATTATTGGCTAGGGGGAGAATGTTCTAGCCCCATAGATGCGCCTGTCGAATGTCTTACATGCTCCAGCATTTCAGATGAATATTTTATTTATTGGTCAGATTACAAAAGATGTACATTTCCATACCATTTTTTATCCCCCTTCCCTTGTGTTTCAGGACATACTGACGGGCAGGGTGATTGGATGTGGACGTGAACAGAGAGGGATGTACAGACTGGTCCAACCTCTATGTGTTGATGCTACTACTATTCCGTCTGGATCTGTTTCTCATTTCATGTGGCATCTTCGCTTTGGACATCTTCCTCTACAGAAGTTGTGTCATGTTCTCCCTCAGATCTCTACTCGTACTACCTTGGAGTGTGAGGCATGTCAGCTTGGGAAGCACCATCGTTCTTCTTTTCTGAGTCGTCAAAGTTGTCACAGCAGTCAGTTATTTGAGTTGGTTCATTTTAAGGTGTCCACCCCATATATATTATAATAGCTTGTCTCCTATATTAATATGCAACATCCTCGTTGCGATATGGCACATCATTTCTTCATAATAATAATGGCGGTTGCATGCTTGGGATAGTATTTTCCTCTCTCATAGTAGGGGAGCTACACCTCTTGGGTAGCCCCTTCTACTAAAAGAAGAAACATGCTATAATATCATTTGTAATGTCTCAGGCTTAGATCTTCAAACCGTTATCGCAGAAAATAGACCCTCGCAAATTATTGGCCTCGGGTATAATTGGACATGTTGATAACCACCCAAAATGTTTAAGCCAAAGATGTCAAGTAGTAATCCCTTTTTTATAAACTTTCTCACACTACGTGAGTTTTAGATGTGGGACTATGTTTGGAATATCAGAACATTTGTAATGTTTCGAGCTTAGATCCATGAACTGTTGTCGACGAAAGTTGGCCTTGATAATTTATTAGGCACGTGCCTAATTAGACCTCTCGACAAACACCCATGCCCAATTTTTAGAATCAATTTTCCAAAAATAAAGATCCAGATACCTACGCATGGGATGTTACAAATGAGATCATAACAATGTTGCAGAAGTAATTATTCACTATTCAGTCGGAGGGGTCACTGAATAAAGAATATTAGGTACACAAGAGCATATACCTTTAAAAAATTACAAACAATAGTATGTTGCAATAGTCGACAGATGTCGAATATTCGGTAATATTCGAGTTGGGACGAATATTTGATCGAATAGAAATATTCTATTCACCCCCTCCCCAATAGAATATTAGATCCGTTCGATCGCATATTGCAACCGTCATCACAATGGTTCTATTTATGCCGCCCCCACAAAGAGATAAGAGGAAAATGGTACCAGGATCATGCAACAGCTAATAATGTTGGGAAGAAGTAATGAGACATATATCAATGAGAATGTTGCATATATAAGTTTGGAAGTTATAACACCCAAATAAAGGTTCACGTATAAAACTCACAAAGAGTGAGAGTGTGTTAAAAGAATAAGGGACTACTAGTTAATAGCTTGAGCTTAAGTATTTTGGATGATTGTCAGCGAGTCCAACTGGATCCAAACACAACAAATTATCAGGGCGGCCACTTTTCCTCAATAATAGACTGGAGATCCAAGCCCAGGACATGACAAATGATATCAGTGAGGTTTTCTCTAATAGTGGAAAGGGCTACATGGGAGGTGAAGCCACCCCCATAAATAAATATGAGTTAAAAGGATACCCATAACATGCAGTTGCCACTATTAGTAGGAATAAGTGATGGGTCATATCATAACGAGGACGTTGCGAATATAAGTAGGGAAGACTCCAACAGCGTGAATATAATCGCACACTTAGTACTCATAAAGCAAGAGAGTGGATTATTGAGAGTGGAAAATTATTACTTGGCAACTTGGACCTAAATATTTTGGGCGATTATCAACAGGCCCAACTAGGCTCAAACCCAATAAATTGTCAAGACTAGTTTTCCTCGATAACGATCCGAGGATCTAAGCATGATAGGTTATACCATGTAGTGACATGCAAACTGACCACTATAACTATTGACCCTCAAGATGCAAACCAACCACTATCACCATTGACCTGCAAGTTTCAATTGGGGACTCTGATATTGCGAATCTACTAGCTGTTACATGATGTAGAGATTCGATAAATAAAATGCTAAGCTTCACAATTACCAAATATAACACTAACTTTTTATTGAAGCATGTAAATTTAAGCACAAGCCTAAAAGGTGCATTTAACTTGTTTACCAAGTCCTCGTAAACTTTAAGTTTCTATCTACGGAAGTTCTTTACTAGAGACACAGTGAGCACTTTGATTTCCTTAGCCATTTAGGTTATGACAAAATTGCCTTGCATGAAGATGAAGCGACTTGCCGACTAAAACTGTCATTATGGGAAACCTGGTTACTAGGCAAAGCAAGGGACGATTTGTCTAAATATCTACAGTTCCTTAAAACATAGTACCATGCCATGCATTTAAAAGTTTTTAGGAGATTCTATTCGTTGTGATTAGGAGCTTCTATTCAGTCTGATTTCACCATTCCTAACCACTATGAGAGGTCCAATGATTTATAATAATAAGACAGCATCTTTCATTACAAAAGGTCCAGCCTTCCCGCACTAAACACATGGGGGTCAATTGTCACTTCGCTAGCAAAGAAGTGGTTTCTAAAAGCATTGCACCTCTTACATCACGTCATACGCAATTTTCATATATTTTTTACAAATGTATTTCCTCCTCATCAATTCGAAACTATTGTAGTCAAGTTGAGAATGCACAATATATATACTCTAGCTTAAGAAAACAACAGGCTTCCTTTCTATATTTTAGTCTGGACTCCTATGTAATACTCCATGACATCTCCTTTTGTAAAGGCCCAAGGTCTCTCTTTTCTATGCAAAATGTATTTCCAAAAATATACAATATGTATAGCATGCTAATGTACATGGATTAAAGAGATGGGAGAGATAGAAACCAATGTGATCAAGAAGACAAGAATATAAAACTACGACATAAAGAACTAACACAAACTTATCATTTAACCAATGTTCACAGTTCTATCACAATATTGAAACTACCAATAATTTCCTAGTCATTTCACGATTTTCATAAACTTACGGTGGTCCTCCCCCAAAAGCTTGAGCGTTTTGAGTTTGCTGACTGGCCATTCTGCCTACTTGGAGATCTGTCAGAACACATGTTACCTTTGGGAAGATGGAATGACATTCCAGGATCCATTGAAGATAGAATCTCTCCCATGGATAGAGGAGATTCAACTACAGCGGAAGTGTTCGTAACAGCCTTCTCATATACTTGCTTCTCATTGAGTTTATTTATAGCAAGTCGATCAATATATTGAACATCAGATTCTCCATGCACCCCGACCTTAGTTTTAGGCATGGAAACCCGACTCTCTCTAGGGGACTCCATATCTGAATCATCCGCACCGAACACCTGGTGCATGTTGAAGAAACAGATAACATGTAAACAATATCAAAGACTAACAAGAAAACGAACTTTTGGCATGCTTGCTGTAACGTAACAGCAACGTTGGTCATAATATTGAATGTTCAAGTTAACAATTTAAATATAAAATCTAAGAATCTTCAGTCTCAATTATTTATGCAATTTGCATTTAATCCAAACATCTCTGCTAGATTTTTGGATTAATCATTTAAAGCAAGAGAGCGTATCATGAATTAAATAAAAGTCTGGTCAAAGCTACAAAAGAGTTGGTTATTTCACATGCCCTGTTGAAACCAGGAAGCTCCAGCAGTAAGCCATCTCTTCCAACCATTTCCGACCCTTTTGCTTAGATTCCGGAAATGATCCACAAGGACACACCTTCTCGTTGTCCAATTGTATCATGTAACCATCAACCAAGAGCAAACGAATATAATTCCACCGCCTTTACCACTAGCTACTGTGTGAAAGAATCTCGCAGTCACATCTCCCCCCATACCGCTTCAACCAAGACTTCTACCTCCACTCAATCTCCCACTTCATGTCTCCTCCAATATCACTTTTGTTTAACCACTTGTTCATCAAGTTTGGACCTCGAGAGATCCTTGTAATCCTCATTAAGGTCAAGCCTTGAGACCACCTTTTCAGCCTCCTGTCTCCTCAGATCACGACTAGCTTTTAACTCCATTTTGTATTCAATCAACAATCATCAGAGTGCTCTACTAGACTACACCTAATGGGTGTGCGAACACAACTTGAGTCAATGATGAGATGCTTTTTCTTGCCCGATGCTAGGCAAGAGAAGATAGGTGTGCATTTGGTTGTGTGGGATATTGTTACCAGACATAAGAAGAACGGGGGTCTTTGGGTTCTCTGTAACATACCAAGCCCTAAGCCTGGTCCGTTATTAGGGATTACTAGCCCAAACAACCTGTTGGACTTGGGCCCAACTGGAGCCCTTGACCACGGCCCAAAATTGTTGACGCATAATATAGATTAACTGTACCTCTTCGTTATTTTATTTTTCTGTTGTCCTCTTTATGTAATTTACCCATAGGCTACTCTCCTATATAAGAGAGCCTAGGGCTTATGGAATAGAACAAGTTATTGGTTTTTCCCAACATGGTATCAGAGCGACGGTCCTAGACCGGAGTTCTCGAAACCCTAACCCTAACCCACCCCACCCGCCGGCCTCTCCTCTCTCTCTACTCGGCGCCGCCCACCCCAACCGATCTGCGGCGGTCTCCTTCTCCGATCTGCGGTGCTCCAGCCCTAGGCATCGCCTAGCGCATCTATGCACGTGGGCATCGCCTGGCGCATCTGCGCATCGCTTAGGGCTTCCCGCATCTGCGCGCCTCGCGCATCGCCTCTGCGCATCGGGGCGCTCCTGTGCGCATCTGATCTGCGCGCACTCCTGCGCACTCCTGCGCGCTGACTGTGCACCACCGCGCGTGAACTCTGTGCGCCAGCCCACAGTTTGCGTGCGTCATTGTGATTGATTGCGCGTGTCAAGACCGTAGCGCGCACATATTCATGGGGATAGTTGCTTGACGTCTACACATGCAACTAATCCCGTCTATGTCATTATAGACAAAGATTATCTTCTGTCAATCGCTCCAGTCTTCCGTCTCCAGTATGTCAGAAAGCAAGGCAGATATCCCGTCTATTGGCGCATTTCGTGGTCCAGCGCCCATTGTCAAGATGGATGGTACGAACTATGAACTGTGGGCAATGCAGTTCATGAGTATGATGAAGTCTACAGGAAAGAAGCACATTCTTACCGAACCTGAGCCTGCAGAGAAGACTGGAGTCCATGCCTCATGGGAGGCAGATGATGCATATGCCAAGGTCTGGCTATCTGGCACATTGGCTATTGAAATTGCCAATGACATTCTACATCAACCCACAGCCAAAGACATGTGGGATATCCTGGCGGCGACATATTCTCAGGCAAAGAACGAAACGAAGATCCTGCAACTGCAACATGATATATTCACAATAAAGCAGAATGACCGTCCTTTACATTCTCTCTACATATCACTGAGAGGGATGTTCGAGAAGCTCTATAGCTTCATGCCTCTTACCGCCACGCCAGAACAGCAGAAGACATACAGGAATGCGACGATGGTGGGTGTGTTTCTCGCTGCACTCGATCCAGAGTATGAGGCAGCACGGTCTCAGATTTTGGCAGACTCGACTATTCCTCCCATGGAGGAAGCCTTTCACAGATTGAGTAGGATCACACTGCCTTCAGCAGCTGCGAGTCAGAATTCCTCAACTATGGCGGCAAACAGAGGCCGCGGATTTCATCAACAGGGACGTGGACGTGGACCTCGTGGAAGGGGTGGCCGCACTAGGCCAACATGCACATATTGCCACCGAGTCGGCCATAATGAAGACACATGCTATTCGAAGCACGGATTCCCTGCATCTGCACGAGCCGCTGAGCAGATAGAGCCCCCATCTGCTGCTACCTTGGATCAACGATTTGATGATCTAGTTGCCCGCCTCAGGGGCATCATCCCACCATCTGGTCCAGCACCGACTACAGAGAGTCATACTGATGCTGTTGCTTCTGCCTCTGCATCTACTAGTACTTCAGGTAGTACACTTACACTCCACAGTAGTAGATCTGATACATTGCCATGGATCATGGACTCGGGCGCTACACATCATCCATGTGGCGACTAGAGTCTCCTTACAGGATACACTCAGATCCCTCCAGGACGGACAATAGTGATTGCTAATGGCACGCATTCCCCTATCACGGGTCAGGGGGAGATTAGATTGACATCTTCTATGCAGCTTAAGAATGTCATACATGCACCGCATTTTTCTATGAATATGTTGTCAATTAGTCAGATTACGAAGGATCTCCATTGTCGAGCTATTTTTGATCCATCTTCTTTGATTTTTCAGGACATCCGTACGGGCAACGTGATTGGTCATGGCTATGAGCAAGGAGGCCTTTACCGTCTGAACCAGACCCCATTTGCCGGAACCACATCTTCTCCTGCTGGACAAGTATCTTCTCTCCTGTGGCATCTGCGTTTTGGTCATTTACCGCTTCAGAAGTTGTGTCGAGTTCTACCCTATGGTCTCTCTCACACACCTATCCAGTGTGAGGCATGTCAGTTGGGAAAGCATCACAGGTCGTCCTTTCCCAGTCGTCCAGGTCGGAGTAGTAACTCCAAATTTGAGTTGTTTCATATAGATGTCTGGGGTCCGAGTCGTGTTCCTGATCATCAGGGACACAGGTTTTATATTGTATTTGTGGATGATTTCTCGAGAGTGTCATGGGTGTTTCTTATGAAAAATAAATCTGAAGCAGGAAATATTATTATCCATTTTCTAAATGAAATTCAGAATGTTTTCTCTACATCTGTCAAACTTGTAAGAAGTGATAATGCTTTAGAGTTATGCACCCACACTTTGGCCAATTACTACTCCTCAAAAGGGATTATTCACGAAACCTCTTGCGCGCATACATCTCAACAGAATGAGATTGCTGAAAGAAAACACCGTCACCTTCTTGATGTCACAAGATCCCTTCTTATATAGAGTAATGCTCCCTACTCCTACTGGGGTGATGCAGTTCTTACTGCATGTTACCTAATCAACCGTATGCCCTCATCTGTCTTGAATGAACAGATTCCTTTTTCACTCATTTATCCAGACAAGGATTTGTTCGCTCTTACTCCTCGTGTGTTTGGGTCAGTCGCATTCGTCCATCAGTTGTCGCCTGGTACTGACAAGCTCTCTCCTAGGGCTGTCAAGTGTGTCTTTGTGGCGTACTCCAGAACTCAAAAGGAGTACAAGTGTTTTGATCCTGTGCGTCGGCGGTATATGATCAGTGCAGATGTTACATTTTTTGAATCTGTTATGTACTTTTCAGCATCTGGAGACATGCAGCTACCACCTATATCTCCTGATGCCGTATTAATGGCACCACCACCACCATTGCCACAAACAACACCACCACCACCACCACCTCCACCACCACCGCCACCGCTAGTATCTCCACTACCATTCCATTACACCCGCAGGCCTCCTCCAGCTCATGGTTCTGACCCGTCAACTAGCTCGCCTATGGTATGTAATGAAAATATTAATGTTGATGGATCTGACGACATTTCTCAGCAGGATGTATTGCAGGAACATGGTGAGAATACAGATGATTTGGATGTTCCAATTGCTCTACGCAAGCCGAAGAGAAGCTGTGCCAAATATCCATTATCAGCAGCCGTGACTTTTGAGAGGCTATCTGGAGACTTCAGGACGTTTGCATTGGCACTTTCAGCTACAGACATTCCACGGAATCATCATGATGCTTTGCAGGATGCTAGATGGCGGCTAGCAATGGAAGAAGAAATGGCGGCACTTCAATCCAGAGGAACCTGGAGTTTGGTTCCTATACCTCCAGATGTCAGTCCGGTGAGTTGCAAATGGGTGTTTACAGTGAAGCACAATGCAGATGGTTCTATTGACAGGTACACGGCACGCCTGGTTGTATGTGGCTTCACACAGACATATGGGGTAGATTACCTTGACACATTCTCCCCTGTGGCGCGTCATTCCACTCTACGGATCCTGTTATCAGTTGCAGTTGCTAGAGACTGGCCACTTTATCAACTGGACGTGAAGAATGCATTTCTGTATGGCGACTTGCAGGAGGAAGTCTATATGCAACAGCCACCTGGTTTTGCTGTTGAGGGGGAGTGTTCCAAGATATGCAGATTACATAAGGCCATCTATGGCCTTAAGCAGAGCCCCAGAGCATGGTTTCAAAAGCTTTCAGATCTCTTTGAGAAACAAGGATATAAACGCTCCAATGCTGATCATTCCTTGTTTGTACAGAAGACGGCTAGAGGTATCATTGTAATCATGGTTTATGTTGATGATATCTTGATTACAGGTGATGATGAGCATGGCATTAAACAGGCAAAGGAAAGGCTGGGGACCGAGTTTGTCACCAAGGACTTGGGAGTCCTTAGATATTTTCTGGGGCTGGAGTTTGCTAGAAATCCATATGGATTAGTAATGTCATAGAGGAAGTATGTTACAGATCTATTGACTGAGACAGGTATGCTAGGGTGTCGACCTGCTACGACACCAATGGATCCTAGCATGAAGCTCTATGATGAAGACACAGAAGAGGTGGACAAGAGAAGGTACAGAGAACTGGTAGGCAAACTAATGTATGTCACGATCACTAGACCTGATATATCATTTGCAGTGAGTCGTGTGAGCCAGTTCATGGAGCAACCACGTCAGGCCCATATGGATGCAATACACATGATTCTGAGATATTTAAAATCATCTCCAGGTGCAGGCTTGCTATTTAAGAAAGGAAAGGAGATCTCTATCACGGCATGTGCTGATGCAGACTATGCAGGATGCCCCAAGGACAGGAAGTCCACATCAGGATTTGCAGTCTATGTTGGGGATGCTCTAGTTTCGTGGAGAAGCAAGAAACAGACAATGGTAGCTAGATCCAGTGCTGAATCCGAATACAGGGCTATGGCCCAGGCTAGCACTGAAATGATGTGGGTGAAATCTTTACTTGCAGATCTATGTATTGATATACCTCTTCCTATGATGTTGGAGTGTGACAATCAGGCTGCCTTGTTCATTGCAAATAACCCAGCCTTTCATGAGAGGACCAAGCACATTGAGGTTGACTGTCACTACATACGTGACATGGTTCAGAAGGGGTTCATTGCTACATCTCACGTCACATCAGAGAATCAGACTGCTGATATTTTCACCAAGGCATTACTTCGAGGCCCATTCCAGAAGTGTGCGTCCAAGCTGAGCATGATTGATATCTATGCTCCATCTTGAGGGGGAGTGTTGACGCATAATATAGATTAATTGTACCTCTTCGTTATTTGTTGACGCATATGCTTTACTTGTCCCATTTTGTTATTTTATTTTTCTTGTCATTCTCTTTATGTAATTTACCCATAGGCTACTCTCCTATATAAGAGAGCCTAGGGCTATGGAATAGATTATCTCATTCACGTTTCCCAACATGGTATCAGAGCGACGGTCCTAGACCGGAGTTCTCGAAACCCTAACCCTAGACCCCACCCGCCGGCCCTCTTCTTCTCCCTCTCTCGATCGGGGCATCTCCATCGCCATCGCCACGTGCTGTGCGCTCCTCCAACGCCATAGCACAGCGCCTCCGCGGCGATCTGTGCGCATCTGCAGTCCACGCGCCTGTGCGCGATCTGAGCCCTAGCACCAGCGCGCCTGTGCGCACTCCTCGGCGCAGTCCTCGGCGCCTGCGTGCATCTGTGCCCTAGCATCCACGCGCACACTTTGGCGCGTGCGCGCTACACCTCCAGCGCCTAGTGCCTGCGCCCCTGTGCGCTAGAACCGTGCGCATCTGTGCACATCTGAGCGCACTGGTGCGCTAGATCTGCGCACATTGGTGCGCGTTGAAGCAGCGCATCTGGGCGCAGTACAGTAACGTACTGTGCGCTCGTTTGCTCCAGTCGCACACGCGGGTAGCGGCTCTGTGTTGCCCCTGCGTGTGATCTTTGTGCTCGTGTATCCAGAACATATCCAGAGCGTAGCGCTCACATATTCATGGGGATAGTTGCTTGACGTCTACACATGCAACTAATCCCGTCTATGTCATTGTAGACAAAGATTATCTTCTCTTAGTCATTCCAGTCTTCTATCTCCAGTATGTCAGACAGCAAGGCAGATATCCCGTCTATGGGCGCATTTCGTGGTCCAGCGCCCATTGTCAAGATGGACGGTACGAACTATGAACTGTGGGCAATGCAGTTCATGAGTATGATGAAGTCCACGGGCAAGAAGCATATTCTCACAGAGCCCGAACCTGCAGAGAAGACTGGAGTCCATGCCTCATGGGAGGCTGACGACGCATATGCCAAGGTGTGGCTATCGGGCACATTGGCTATTGAGATCGCCAATGACATTCTACATCAACCCACAGCCAAAGACATGTGGGATATCCTAGCAGCGACATATTCTCAGGCGAAGAATGAGACCAAGATCCTGCAACTACAACATGATATATTCACAATTAAGCAGAATGGCCGCCCATTACATTCTCTTTACACATCTTTGAGAGGAATGTTTGAGAAGCTCCATAGCTTCATGCCTCTTACCGCCACACCAGAACAGCAGAAAACATACAGGAATGCGACGATGGTGGGTGTGTTTCTCGCTGCACTCGATCCAGAGTATGAGGCAGCACGTTCACAGATCTTGGCGGACTCGACTATTCCTCCCATGGAGGAAGCTTTCCACAGATTGAGCAGGATTACTGTACCTTCAGCAGCCACTAGTCAGAATCCTTCAGCCATGGCAGCCAATAGAGGCCGTGGGTCTCAATACCAGGGCCGTGGACGTATTCCCCGTGGAAGGGGTGGCCGCACTAGGCCAACATGCTCATATTGTCACAGAGTCGGCCATACTGAAGACACATGCTACTCAAAGCATGGATTCCCTGCTTCCGCACGAGCTGCTGAACATATAGAGCCTCCATATGCTGCTTCACTGGATCAGCGCTTTGATGACCTAGTTGCCCGACTCAGGGGCATTATCCCACCATCCGGCCCAGCACCGACTACAGAGAGTCATACTGATACTGCCGCCTCTGCCACTGCTTCTGCATCTACCAATACTTCAGGTAGTACACTTGCACTCCACAGTAGTAGATCTCATATACTGCCATGGATCATGGACTCGGGCGCCACACATCATTTATGTGGTGACCAGGGTCTACTTACAGGATACACCCAGATCCCTCCAGGACGGACAGTAGTAATTGCCGATGGCACGCATTCCCCTATCACTGGTCAGGGGGAGATTAGATTGACACCCTCTATGCAACTGAAGAATGTCCTACATGCACCACATTTTTCTATGAATCTGTTGTCGATTAGTCAAATCACGAAGGATCTTCACTGTCGAGCTATTTTTGATCCATCTTCTTTGATTTTTCAGGACATCCGTACGGGCAACGTGATTGGTCATGGCTATGAGCAAGGAGGCCTTTACCGTCTGAACCAGACCCCATTTGCTGGAACCACATCCTCTCCTGCTGAACAAGTATCTCCTTTCCTGTGGCATTTGCGATTTGGTCATTTACCGCTTCAGAAGTTGCGTCTAGTCCTACCATATAGTATCTCTCACACACCTATCCAGTGTGAGGCATGTCAGTTGGGAAAACATCACAGGTCGTCCTTTCCCAGTAGTCAAGGTCGGAGTAGTAACTCCAAGTTTGAGTTGTTTCATGTCGATGTCTGGGGTCCAAGTCGTG
This sequence comes from Ottelia alismoides, assembly GCA_037367405.1. Taxonomy (NCBI): domain Eukaryota; kingdom Viridiplantae; phylum Streptophyta; class Magnoliopsida; order Alismatales; family Hydrocharitaceae; genus Ottelia; species Ottelia alismoides. Next base: position 122,940 of record JAZKJV010004294.1, on the reverse strand, counting down.
TTCCCGATCATCAGGGACACAGGTTTTATATTGTTTTTGTGGATGATTTCTCTAGAGCATCATGGGTCTTTCTGATGAAAAATAAATCTGAAGCTGGAAATATTATTATCCATTTTCTAAATGAGATTCAAAATATTTTTTCTACATCTGTCAAGATTGTGAGAAGTGATAATGCCTTGGAATTATGTACCAACATTCTAGCCAATTACTACTCCTCAAAAGGGATTATTCACCAAACATCGTGTGCTCATACGTCTCAACAGAATGGGGTTGCCGAAAGAAAACACCGTCACCTACTTGATGTTACAAGGTCACTTCTTATTCAGAGTCATGTTCCGTACTCCTACTGGGGTGATGCAGTCCTTACTGCATGTTACCTTATCAACCGTATGCCTTCGTCTGTCCTGAATGAACAAATTCCTTTCTCACTTATTTACCCTGACAAGGATTTGTTCATTCTTACTCCTCGTGTGTTTGGTTCAGTCGCATTTGTCCATCAATTGTCGCCTGGTACTGACAAGCTCTCTCCTAGGGCTGTCAAGTGCGTCTTTGTGGGGTACCCCAGAACCCAAAAGGGGTACAAGTGTTTTGACCCTGTGCGTCGGCGGTATATGATCAGCGCAGATGTTACATTCTTTGAATCCATTATGTACTTTTCAGAATCCGGGAACATGCAGCCACCACCATTATCTCCTGATACCGTATTCATGGCACCACCAACATTACAGCCGTCACCACCATTACCACCACCACCACCGCCACCGCCGCCACCAACAATATCCCCGTTACCATTCCATTACACCCGACGGCCGAATCAAGCTCATGGTCCTGACCAGTCAACTAGCTCGCCTATGGTATGTAATGAAAATATTACTGTTGATGGATCTGACGACATTTCTCAGCAGGATGCCTTACAGGAGCATGGTGATACCACAGAGGATCTGGATATTCCAATTGCTCTACGCAAGCCGAAGAGAAGCTGTGCCAAGTATCCAGTATCAGCAGCAGTTTCGTTTGAGAGGCTATCTGGACCATTCAGGACGTTTGCATTGGCACTCTCAGCTACAGATATTCCACGGAACCACCATGAGGCTTTGCAGGATTCTAGATGGCGGCTAGCAATGGAGGAAGAGATGGCGGCTCTTCAGTCTAGAGGTACATGGAGCTTGGTTACCATACCTCCAGATGTCACCCCAGTGAGTTGCAAATGGGTGTTTACAGTGAAACACAATGCAGATGGTTCTATTGACAGGTACAAGGCACGCTTAGTTGCAAGAGGATTCACACAGACATATGGGGTAGATTATCTTGACACGTTCTCCCCTGTAGCTCGTCATTCCACTCTGCGGATACTCTTATCAGTTGCAGTTACTAGAGATTGGCCGCTCTATCAACTGGATGTGAAGAATGCTTTTCTGTATGGTGATCTGCAAGAGGAAGTCTATATGCAACAGCCACCAGGGTTTGCTGTTGAGGGGGAGTGTTCCAAGGTTTGCAGATTACATAAGGCCATCTACGGCCTTAAGCAGAGCCCCAGAGCATGGTTCCAGAAGCTGTCAGACCTCTTTGAGAAACAAGGATATAAACGCTCCAATGCTGATCATTCCTTGTTCGTGCAGAAGACGGCGAGAGGTATTACTGTAATCATGGTTTATGTTGATGATATCTTGATTACAGGTGATGATGACCAGGGCATTAAGCAGGCAAAGGAAAAGCTGGGGACCGAGTTTGTCACCAAGGACTTGGGAGTCCTTAGATATTTTCTGGGACTGGAATTTGCTAGAAATCCATATGGGCTAGTCATGACACAGAGGAAGTATGTCACAGATCTACTGAATGAGACAGGTATGCTAGGATGTCGGCCTGCTACGACACCAATGGATCCTAGCATGAAGTTATATGATGATGACACAGAAGAGGTTGACAAGCGAAGGTACAGAGAACTGGTAGGCAAACTGTTGTATGTCACGATCACTAGACCTGATATATCGTTTGCAGTGAGTCGTGTGAGCCAGTTCATGGAGCAACCACGCCAGGTCCATATGGATGCAATATACATGATTCTGAGATTTTTAAAATCATCTCCAGGTGCAGGCTTGCTATTTAAGAAAGGAAAGGAGATTTCTGTCACAGCATGTGCGGATGCAGACTATGCAGGATGCCCCAAGGACAGGAAGTCAACGTCAGGGTTTGCAGTCTATGTTGGAGATGCTATAGTTTCATGGAAGAGCAAGAAGCAGACAGTAGTGGCCAGATCCAGTGCTGAATCAGAATATAGGGCTATGGCCCAGGCTAGCACAGAAATGATGTGGGTGAAATCCTTACTTGCAGATCTATGCCTTGACATACCTCTTCCTATGATGTTGGAATGTGACAATCAGGCCGCCTTATTCATTGCAAATAATCCAGCGTTTCATGAAAGGACCAAGCATATTGAGGTCGATTGTCATTACATACGTGACATGATTCAGAAGGGGTTCATTGCTACATCTCACGTCACATCAGAGAATCAGACTGCTGATATCTTCACCAAGGCTCTACTTAGAGGTCCATTCCAGAAGTGCGCGTCCAAGCTGAGCATGATTGATATCTATGCTCCATCTTGAGGGGGAGTGTTGACGCATATGCTTTACTTGTCCCATTTTGTTATTTTATTTTTCTTGTCATTCTCTTTATGTAATTTACCCATAGGCTACTCTCCTATATAAGAGAGCCTAGGGCTATGGAATAGATTATCTCATTCACGTTTCCCAACATTATTTTATTTTTCTGTTGTCCTCTTTATGTAATTTACCCATAGGCTACTCTCCTATATAAGAGAGCCTAGGGCTTATGGAATAGAACAAGTTATTGGTTTTTCCCAACAAAAATGCTTAAGCCTGAGATGTTTAGTCCTACCCTCTACTACTTATAAGCTACTACCACACTTTGTGATTACTAGATGTGGTACTATTTTGGGATGCTACAATCATCGAGTATTTTTCATCCCCTTTTTTCGCTAGAACTTCTCGCTCTAGTTCAAAGTCATTTCTCTTCGTCACCGACAGCCCTTGACCATGGCCAAAAGTGCTTAAGCCTGAGTTGTTTAGCAGTGACCCCTACTACTTATAAGCTACTACCACACTTTGTAATTACTAGATGTGGTACTATTTTTGGGATGCTACAATCACCCCCACTTATATTTGCAATGTCCTCCTTGCGTAATGGCCTGACATGCGCCCAATAATAGTGGTGGCTTCACCTCTTGGCATAGAAGGCCGTATCGATATCGTTTCGATATCGTATTGATACAATATTTCGACGATATATTGCCGAAATATTGCCCATATCGACGAGCTTTTGTGAAGAAAATGCCTGGAAATCGGTATATATCGTCATATTGGTGCCCATATCGGTTCCATGTCGATATCGATATATCGGCGATATATCGTCGATATATCGCCGATATTTCCTTCCATGCCTCTTGGATAGCCATTTCCTCCTAACTCTATGATCAGAATGGCTCCACCTCTAGGGTAGCCCTTTCCACTATTATAAGGAGTATGGCTATGATACCTGTTAGAAAATTGGAAGCGGAAGCGAAAACATGGATAAACGATAAATAAGAATAAGAACACGGGATTTTAACGTAGAATCCTACTCCGTGAGAAGTGGGATGAAACCACGGGAGAAGCCCTCAAAGGGGCATGTCTTGCATTGCTTTTTCTCAATAAATACAGGAGGTCTGGGGCTCCTTATATAGCCTCTCCAGAGCCTCCAAGTCCCACCATTGGACAAAGTGGAACAAAACACTGGATGGGGTAAATGGATCTTCTCCAGGATCCATTAATCCAGCTACAACTCAATAGGCGCACATAACAAATATTCCAACAATACCATTTGTAACATTCCAGGTGCTAAGCACAGTCCGTTATCAGGGATTAATATCCCAGATAACCAGTTGGACTTGGGGCCAACTAGAGCCCTTGACCACGACCCAAAATGCTTAAGCCTGGGTTGTTTAGTAGTAGCCCCTACTACTTATAAGCTAGTACCATACTTTGTGATTACTAGTTGTGTTACTATTTTGGGATGCTACATTCTCTGACAAGAAATCATGAACAAGGCATTTCTAGCTAAGTCGATTATTCGATCGTGAGGCAATAGTGAATGCCTGGTATGTCACGTGTTGAGCAATATCTACAAGATTGGTACCCTTTGGATGGATTCTCTGACATGAATACCCCCCTCGCTCAGGCAGGATAAATCCAGACTGATGCTTGAGATGACACGGTTGATGATTCCGGTGGTGGTCGGTCGTGAGACATTCTTTTTCTTGTTGGATGGATGGACTGATGCAAGCACCTTTGCTGGCCGTTTTCCCCGTCTTTATGCATTAACAAGTGATAGATATGTTATTGTGGCAGGTGCCTGGTCGCATGGCACTTGGGCACCCTCCTTTACTACAGATTTCTCTGAAAAAAGATCATTGAATTCTTACAGGTTCGGAATGATTTAGTGGATGTGGACGGTCCTATGAATGGTAGGGATCATTGTATACGGTCACATGGGCGTTTCTCCATCAAGAAAGCTTATAGAACATTCGCATCATCGCATGATGAGATAAAGAACGATCTAAGGAAGGAATACAAGTTGATTTGAAAGGCAAGGATCCCGCACCGGGTCAAGGTATTTTTTGTCGCTTATACTACATGTGTGCCTGCTCATGAAGAAATACAAGGACAAACTGTTTAGGACCGGAGATGTGATTTGTGCGAGATGTGGTGACGACATGGTGAACATGGATCATATTTTCTTTGGATGCACACACTCGACAGGGTATTGGGAACATGCTGGCAATAGATTGGCTTGGGACAAACAATGCAAATTCCTTTTCGACTTCAATCGGTACCTATAGTGGAAACTCTCAGGAGGACCCTTCGGCCTCTTTTACGTACATATCGACGCTTTAGTTGACTAGAAACAAACGCATCTTTCACGGACAGCCTTTCTATTACGAAAATGTATTTGAGCATAACAAAGTTTTGCACCGTCTATGGTATATATGTAACTTCTTTTTATTCGGTTAAATGAAAATTTATAGTGGCTCTCGATTTGAGACCTCATCCTTCTTTCTCTTAAAAAAAACCATCAGAGTGCATGCATCTTTAAAACAATATGAGAAGTGGTGAATCACTCACAAGAGGATGAGGTACAGTAATCATACACCGATTACTTGAAAGCATCGTCAGAAAACTATGAACACTCAAATCTAAAACAGATGTCGAAAGTAAATCCTAACCAAAAACCTAGCAAAGATGGGTAAGATCCAAGCGAGACCTCAGAAGGATTCTTACCCATTCAAGTTGAAACAACCCAGTCAACTCCACTTATGCCAAAAATGGAGCAAAAACAACAATAAATCCTTTTCCCGCATTAAGTAGGGTCGGCTTAGCCTCCATTCTCGAGCTTAGACCCAAATAACCAAGATCCCTGCGAATAGTCTCATTCGAAGACTTCTTGAGCCTTCCCTGTCCTCTCATAACAGACTCAACATCCCAAATCATGGATCTTCTAACTGGCGCATCAATCGATCTCCTTGCAAGTGGCCAAACCATCTTAATTGATTTTCTCTCATCTTACCATCTATTAGAGCGACATCAAGTTTCCTTCTAATCGCTCATTTCAAATATGATCTTTTCATGTATGACTACACATCCACCTTAGCAATTTCATTTTTTGTTACTGTCATTCTACACGTCTATGGATTACAGACCAACATTCAAATCCATAGAGCATAGCAAGTTTCACGACTGCTTTGTAATACTTTCCTTTGATTTTCAAAGCAATTTTCTTATCGCATAGAACAGTAGAGGCTCATCTCCACTTTAACCAACCTGCATTTATTCTATGAGTAACATCACCATCGATTTCCCTGTCATGTTGCAAAATAGATCCAAGTATCTAAAAGAATCTTTCTTCTGAATGTTATTGTCTCCAAATCTCACCTTGATTCCTTTACCATTGCTTCCATTAAATGTGATCTCCATATATTCAGTCTTTGCCCTACTACGAAATCCTTTAGTCTCTAAGGCATGCCTCCCAACTTCAAGCTTCGCACTTACTCCATCTCTAGTTTCATCAATCAACGCAATATCATCGGTGAACAACATACACTAAGGTATCTCATCCTGAATGTTACTAGTCAACTCGTCCATAATCAAAGTAAAAAGGAGTTGACTTAAAGCTTAACCTAGTGCAGACCGAAGTTGATGACAAAATAGCCAGTCTTCTTAGACTGAATGCATACACAATAAATCCCCATCATGCATATCCTTCTTAAGGTTAATATAGGACATGTACTTGACTCTTCTACAAAACTCTCCATAATATCTCTCATGGGTGAATCATAAGCCTTCTCCAAATCAACAAAAATCATATGGAGATTCTTCATTTTAGCTCTATAATCTCTATTGTTCTCAAGCGGATAGCTTCAATAGTTGAGCGACCTGGCATGAATCTGCATTAATTTTCGATTACTTTGGAAGCTTGCCTCAATCTTCTTTAATCACATGTTCCTAAATTTTCATTGTATGACTAATCAGTTTGATAACTCTATAATTTGAACAAATTTTGAATGTCTCATTTATTTTTATCGAGTGACACCACAATGCTTCTCCTCCATTCATCAGGCATTTCCATGCTTCGCCAAAAAAATTGAATAAATCTGTGAGCCGAATGAAACCACATTCACCTAGAACGCTTCATACTTCTATAGGAACATCATCAGGTCCTGCACCTTTACCTGGTTTCATAGCCTTCAAAGCCTCATCTACTTCCATCCTTTGTATATGTCCATAGCTTGCACGATACAGGTACCTTTCAGTACTAGCTAGACCTCCCAAAGTCATCTCTTTATTCCCATCCCCAATTAAAAGCTTATGGAAATATTGCTTCCATCTAGTATATATATCCTTCTGAGAAAGAAGTGCATGCTCTTCCTCATCCTTAATGCATCTCACTCGAAAAAGATCTTTGATCTTCATTTCTCTTGCTTTGGTCAATCTAAATATATATTTATATCCCTCCTCAGAGTCAAGCTTTTTGTCCAAAACTTTAAAAGTTTTTTACTTAGCTTTACTTACAGTTTTCTTTACTTCCTTCTTTGCTATCTTGTACTTTGTGACAAGTTCGTCTATTCTATCCTTATACATAGGTTTAAAGCAATCTCTTTTCATTTTAAGCTATTCTTGCACTACATCGCTCCACCAATCCTCCTTTGGCTAGGAATCCTCCCTTAGACTCACTCGTCTAGCATCGATTTGGCTACCCTTCGGATACAAGATGCAACAGCCACCCACATCTCATTCGCACTTCCGTTATAATCCCAAGAAGAGCCTTCTAAAACCTTGTCCTCTAAGATAGATTACTTCAATTGAATATCCCACCAATTAGTTCAATGATCTTGGGAACCATCCTTTTCTTTACCAACCATTTTAAATGCATATCCAGGACTAGCAAGAAATGTTGACATTGAATGATATGGGAAAATCCTTAAGCGTATCACAGAAGCGTGAGGATCGCATCGTATGCGATCGGGAGCGACTAGTCATACTAGTTTCTCGAGGCAACGGAATTTAACAAATTTAATCCGATGAAACCACATGATCCAAGAACACTTCTCGGATCGTTTCATCTAAACCACAAACAAGTATTAGGTTTACCTCTTGAAGCGTGGTTGCGATCGAGTCTCTAAACGAAGAGACCTCCGGTCTCAAGTCTGATCCGACGGAGGAGACGCTTCCGAGTGCGTTGATGAGACGTGTGCTCCTTGCAATCCATGTTGTTAATCCAAGCGGCGAATCTCTTGATCTCGTCACACAAGATCCGACGTCTTCTTCACGAGTGAGACGCACCGAAGGAGATGGAGATCCACGAGCAAACAAACTGGCAGCATAACGACGATGTTGCGGTGATGGTGACTCTCTCTAGGGCTCCATGGTGGACGACCACAATGAGAGAGAGAGAGAGCATATGTTCTTGTAGTTGTAACTTTGAAGAGCAAGGGGTGCCTCTTCTTATATAGTATTTTGGGAGTCTGTGGATCACAATCCATGGACTACACAAAATCAATGGATGACATTGATTTATGCTTCTTTCAATGGCCAAGATTTTGTTGTAAAAAAACACAACAATTAATTTAATTTAGATTTGTAGAAGTTAGTTTATGTTTCTGTATCTTTTATTTATTTTTCTTTTCGTTTGTCTACCATATGTAATTTGCCCATACACCTCACCCTATATAAAAGTCTGGGGCTCAAGGAATAAACACAACGCTTATTTTTTCAAACATAGTATCAGAGCGGCGATCCTAGACCGGAGCTCTCGTACCGAACCCTAAACCTATCCCTCCACCTTCAAGCCTCCGCGCGCCGTCTCCTTCACGCGCGCCGCCGCCTCCACGCCCCCCCCCCCCACGCGCGCCTCCCCCTCGCGTGCGACCCCTTGCGCGTGTCGCCTGTGCCCGTGCGGCTGTGCCTTACGGGCCTCACGCGCGGCCGTGCACCTCACGCTCCTCACGCGCAGTTGTGCCTGCCTGTGCGCCGGCTGTGTCCCTGGGGTTTCACCACCCCTAGGGTTCGGTTGTCATCTTTATAAGGGGGTCTCTGCTCGCTTCAAGGTTGATGGGTTTGGTTGCATAGAGGTCTACACATGCAACTAAACTTCATCATGTCAGTGTTGACCAAGACTCATCCTGTTTACAACCCTAGTTTTCTCCAGTCAAAATGTCAGAAAGCAAGATAGAGATCCCCACTACAGGCGCCTTCAAAGGTCCTTCGCCTATTGTGAAGATGGATGGATCCAACTATGAGTTATGGGCCATGCAGTTCATGAGCCTAATGAAGTTGATGGGTAAGAAACATATTCTTACCGAGGATGAGCCAGAGGAGAAAACAGGGTCATATGCCTCATGGGAGGCTGATGACGCATATGCTCAGGTCTGGTTGTCTGGTACTCTGATTCTAGACATTGCTAATGATGTCTTGCATCAACCTACTGCCAAAGCCATGTGGGATATTCTTGTTGCCACGTATTCACAAGCCAAGAATGAGACAAAAATCCTACAGCTCCAGCATGACATCTTCACGATAAAGCAGAATAGTCAACCCCTACATGCTCACTACACTGCATTGAGGGGAATTTTTGAGAGGCTTTACAGTTTCATGCCTCCCACGGCTACTCCAGAACAATTGAAGACATACTCGGAATGCGACGATGGTGGGAGTCTTTCTAGCCTCTCTTGAATTACAGTATGAAGCGGCTTCATCTCAGATTCTGGCAGATGCTACCATTCCTCCCATGGAGGAGGCCTTTCGGCGATTGAGCCGAATCAACATCTCAAGCCCTACTACTGTGCCAAATTGTTCTCCTATAGCAGCCTCTAGAGGAAGAGGCAATTCATCTCATTTTCGTGGACGAGGACCATGTGGTAGGGTTGGCAGTGGTCGTGGATTACAGTGCACTTATTGTTCGGATTGGTCATACAAAAGACACATGCTACTCTAAGCATGGTTTCCCAGCATCTGCCCGTGCAGCAGAACAAATACAGCAGCATGATGCTACGCCAGTGTCGGATCCACAATATGATGATCTAGTGTCTCGTCTACGTGATATCATGTCACCAGCCACTACTCCTCCACCAATTTCAGAGAGCAGCTTGGGTGTTGCTGTTGCAGAAGCTAGTTCCTCAGGTAGTGCTCATACTTCTGCTTTCTACCAGGGTACACGTACCTCAGAATGGATTGTAGATTCAGGTGTCACACATCATTTGTGTGGAGATAGACACCAACTCATATCCTACAGGCAAGTTTCCCCAGGAAGGACCGTTGTCATAGCTGATGGGACTCATTCTCCCATCATAGGACAGGGACAGATCGCTTTATCACCTTCCATGCAGTTGTAGAATGTGCTCCATGCTCCTAATTTCTCAATGAATTTACTGTCAATTAGCCAGATTACTAAGGCGGGCTGTATCGACTGGTCCATACACCTTACGCTGGAGCATCATCCCATTTCATTGGACCTGTCTCTCCTTACTTATGGTATCTGTGCTTTGGTCATCTTCCGTTACAGAAACTGCATCAAGTCATTCCTCAGATCTCACTCTGCTCATCGTTCGATTGTGAAGCTTGTCAGTTAGGGAAGCATCATCGGTCTCTCTTCCCTAGTCATCAGAGTCGGAGCAGTAGCTCTCCATTTGAGTTCTTTCATATTGACATTTGGGGTCCAAGTCGTGTTCCGGATCATCAGGGACACAGGTTCAATTTAGTTGTCGTGGATGATTTTAGTCATTTGTCTTGGGTTTTTCTGTTAAAGAATAAATCTGAAGCGGGCATCACTATTATGAATTTTATTAAAGAAGTGCAGAATGTGTTTACTGTTTCTATCAAGATTGTGAGAACTGATAATGCCCTCGAATTCTGTACTCGAACATTATCTCAGTTTCTTTCATTCCATGGCATTCTTCATCAAACGTCTTGTACCTACACGTCCCAGCAGAATGGTGTCGGGGAAAGAAAACACTCACATCTTCTTGATGTCACTCGTACGCTTCTTATCCAGATGCTCCGCACTCGTTCTGGGGTGATGCGGTTCTTACTGCATGTTATCGCATTAACCGCATTCCCTCGTCTGTATTGGGGGAGAAGATACCTTTCTCCCTCGTTTTTCCTAACAAGGAGTTGTTTTCTCTAACTCCACGTGTCTTTGGATCCGTGGCATTCGTTCACCAGTTGTCTCCAGGGGTTGACAAGCTCTCTCCTAGGGCTGTCAAATGTGTTTTTGTCGGGTATTCCAGGACTCAAAAGGGGTATCGTTGCTATGATCTGTTACGTCGAAGATATTATGTCAGTGTCGATGTCAGGTTATTTGAGTCCGTCATGTTTTTCTCTCCTACGAGTGACAGGTTGGTGCCATCAGATACGAATAATGAAGTATATATTCCTCCTCCACCCTTGTACGCCCCACAGCAGGCCCCTACATCTCCACCATCGTCATCCACATCACCTCCACCATCTCCACCACCTTTACCACCTCCCATATCTTTGGTTCCTCCTCTACCACGCCACTACAGTCGATAGCCAGCCCCAGCTCATGATCATGGTCAATCATCAAACATGCCCTAGGTTTGTTCTGATAAAATTATTTCTAATGATGGGACTGACGGCATTTCTCAGCAGGAACAGGTAGGGGATGACACGGATGTTGGTACAGCTGATGCCGATCTTGATTTGTCGATTGCACAGAGGAAGCAGAAGAGGTCATGTGCTTCATATCTGATTGCTTATCATGTTAGCTTTGAGCGTTTCAGGAGATTTGTAGGTGCTTTATCCGCTGTGAATATTCCAATGACTCACCGGGAAGCATTAACTGATAGTAGATGGCGTCTGGCTATGGAGGAAGAGATGGCCGCCCTTCAGTCGAGAGGTACCTGAAGTCTGGTTCCAGCTCCTACTGGGGCATCTATTGTGAGTTGCAAGTGGGTTTTTATGGTGAAACATAATGCCGATGGCAGTATTGATAAATGCAAGGCTTGACTGGTTGCTCGGGGCTTTACTCAGACATATGGGGTAGGTTATCTTGACACGCTTTCTCTAGTTGCTCGTCACTCTACCTTACGGATTCTTTTATCGGTTGCTATGATTCGAGGTGGCCCATGTTCCAATTAGATGTCAAAAATGCATTTTTATATGGTGATCTTCAGGAAGAAGTTTATGTGCAGCAGCCACCTGGGTTTACTGTTGAGGGGGAGTGTGTACAGGTATGCATGCTTCATAAGGCGATTTATGGCCTAAAGTAGAGACCAAGAGCTTGGTTCCAGAAGCTCTCAGATTTGTTTGAGAAGCAAGGGTTCAAAAGGTCAAATGCAGAGCATTCTCTCTTTGTAAAGAGGACATCCAGAGGTATGACTGTCGTTATGGTGTATGTTGACGATATACTCATTACAAGAGATTATATGCAGGGAATAAAAATAGCAAAAGAGTTCTTGGGCCGTGAATTCGTTACCAAAGATCTAGGAGTACTCAGATATTTCCTTGGATTGGAGTTTGCTAGAAATGAACAAGGACTCGTGATGACTCAGAGGAAATATGTCACTGACTTGCTAAGTGACACAGGCATGCTTGGATGTCGACCTGCTTCTACACCTATGGATCCAAGCACGAAGATGCATGATGACGATACTGAGGAGGTTGACAAAAGAAGGTACAGAGAACTGGTAGGGAGGCTTCTTTATGTTACTATTACCAGACCAGATATTACATTTGCAGTAAATAAAGTGACTCAATTTATACTTTATAAAGCAACCTCGCCAGGTACACATAGACGCCATGCATATGATACTAAGGTATCTTAAGTCATCTCCAGGTGCAGGATTGATGTTTAGAAAGAAAGGCACTATTACTATCTCAGCATGTGCAGATGCAGACTATGCTGGGTGCTCGAAGAATAGGAAGTCTACATCAGGTTTTGCTATATTCGTTGAGGAGTCACTTGTCTCATGGAAGAGCAAGAAGCAAACAATAGTTGCGAGATCTAGTGTGGAATCGGAGTATAGAGCTATGGCCCAAGCATGTGCAGAAGTGATGTGAGTTCGTGCAGTTTTGACAGATCTACATATAGATGTTCCTCTTTCCATATCACTAAAATGTGACAACCAGGCTGCATTATTCATTGCAAACAACCCTGCATTTCACGAGAGGACGAAGCACATTGAGGTGGATTGCCATTATATCCGTGATATGATCCAGAAAAGTTTCATTTCTACAACCTTGTCAGCTCAGGAGATCAAACGGCAGACATTCTTACCAAAGCTTTACTTCGAGGTTCCTTCCAGAAGTGGTTATCCATGATGAGCATGATAGATATCTATGCTCCATCTTGAGGGGGAGTGTAGAAGTTTAGTTTATGTTTCTGTATTTTTTATTTATTGTTCTTTTCGTTTGTTTATCATATGTAATTTGCCCATAGACCTCTCCCTATATAAGAGAATCTATGGCTCAAGGAATAAACACAACGCTTATTTTTCCCAACAAGGTTAAATATATATTGAAAAATAAATATAAATTAATCCCAAATTAAATCAATCAACCATGGAGGATATGGAATTGCCTCCTTCCATTAGAGAGGAGTGGACGGTCACCCTTTCCTAATGGGAGTTGGTGGTCATCCACCCTCCCAACTAAGGAGGCAATCTCATGTAATCTCATGAGATTACATTATTCCATGGAAATATCCAATATTTACACCAACACTTGTTGTAAATTATTCTACAAAAATAATTCATAATTATTTTGTGAATATTGCAATCTTGTCATTGTGAATCACATTCACAGCCCAAAATAAAATGTAAATTACATTTTCAATTAATTGTCCAATGTGATCCAATTAACATCAACATTTAATTTGTAAATGTTCGTTACAAATAGCTCTCTCTTATGTATTATAAATCACACTTATAATATATGTCATTAATATGGATAGTGCTATCCATATTATTCATGTCCATGATAATTAAATCACATTTAATTATCTTGGATTTGTATTCTCGTGTGCCCAAATAATATGAATCACATTCACATTATTCACATCTTTGATAATTAAATCACATTTAATTATCTTAGATAACTCTCCTTATAATATGAATCAAATTCATATTATTCATGATAATTAAATCACATTTAATTATCCATTTTCTCAATGCTCGGATGCATATATGAACAATGAAATATCCATGAACTCTTTCAAGGATAATACGCTTTTTCTGTGGATACTTGGAGATAAGGACATCGCGATTGTATTATTCCACGTATAGTGATTTGGATATTGAGATCACATCTCAAATCCAGATCTTAAGGACCTCTCATAGATGCTCGATTAAATCAAGACCGCAAATCTAATCTTCCCATTGCATCTGAATCACATTCAGATCAATGTCCAACATTTGGATCAAGATCAGATCACTTCTCTACTGAGAGGAGTCATTAAAATCCAGACATGTTTCATCACTCCCTAGGAATGGAAGCGTCATGGTTATACAATCGTTTATGATCACATCACCCTCAGGTATTCCTAATACCGGTACATCCTGCATACTGGAGGACCTAGAATAAATCCAAAGTTTTAGATCTCTTTTAGACTATCTCCTTCAAGGTTTTATCATTAAGTTTCTCATTTGACTGTTGGGAAACGTGAATGAGATACTCTATTCCATAGCCCTAGGCTCTCTTATATAGGAGAGTAGCCTATGGGTAAATTACATAAAGAGAATAACAAGAAAATAAAATAACAAAAAGATACAATTATCGTATATGCGTCAACACTCCCCCTCAAGATGGAGCATAGATATCAATCATGCTCAGCTTGGACGCACACTTCTGAGATGGGCCTCTAAGTAATGCCTTGGTGAAAATATCAGCGGTCTGATTCTCTGATGTGACATGAGAAGTAGCAATTAATCCCTTCTGAATCATGTCACGTATGTAGTGACAGTCGACCTCAATATGCTTGGTCCTCTCATGAAAGGCTGGATTATTTGCAATGAACAAGGCGGCCTGATTGTCACATTCTAACATCATAGGAAGAGGTATATCAAGACATAGATCGGCAAGTAGGGATTTCACCCACATCATTTTTGTGCTAGCCTGGGCTATAGCTCTGTATTCGGATTCAGTACTGGATCTAGCTACTACTGTCTGCTTCTTGCTCTTCCATGAAACTATAGCATCTCCAACATAGACTGCAAATCCTGATGTTGACTTCCTGTCCTTGGGGCATCCTGCATAGTCTGCATCCGCACATGCTGTGATAGAGATCTCCTTTCCTTTCTTAAATAGCAAGCCTGCACCTGGAGATGATTTTAAATATCTCAGAATCATGTGTATCGCATCCATATGGGCCTGACGTGGTTGTTCCATGAACTGGCTCACACGACTCACTGCAAATGATATATCAGGTTTAGTGATCGTGACATACAGTAGTTTACCTACCAGTTCTCTGTACCTTCTCTTATCCACCTCTTCTGTGTCATTATCATACAGCTTCATGCTAGGATCCATTGGTGTCGTAGCAGGTCGGCACCCTAGCATACCTGTCTCACTCAGTAGATCTGTGACATACTTCCTCTGTGACATGACTAATCCATATGGATTTCTAGCAAACTCCAGCCCCAGAAAATATCTAAGGACTCCCAAGTCCTTGGTGACGAACTCGGTCCCTAGCCTTTCTTTTGCCTGCTTAATGCCCTGGTCATCATCACATGTAATCAAGATATCATCAACATAAACCATGATTACAATGATACCTCTTGCCGTCTTCTGTACAAACAAGGAATGATCAGCATTGGATCGTTTATATCCTTGTTTCTCAAAGAGGTCTGAAAGCTTCTGAAACCATGCTCTGGGGCTCTGCTTAAGGCCATAGATGGCCTTATGTAATCTGCAAACCTTGGAACACTCCCCCTCAACAGCAAAACCAGGTGGCTGTTGCATATAGACTTCCTCCTGCAAGTCTCCATACAGAAATGCATTCTTCACGTCCAGTTGATAGAGTGGCCAATCTTTAGCAACTGCAACTGATAACAGGATCCGTAGAGTGGAATGACGCGCCACAGGGGAGAATGTGTCAAGGTAATCTACTCCATATGTCTGTGTGAAGCCCCGTGCAACTAGGCGTGCCTTGTACCTGTCAATGGAACCATCTGCATTGTGCTTAACTGTAAACACCCATTTGCAACTCACCGGGCTAACATCTGGAGGCATAGGAACCAAACTCCAGGTTCCTCGAGACTGAAGTGCCGCCATCTCTTCTTCCATTGCTAGCCGCCATCTAGCATCCTGCATAGCATCCTGATGGTTCCGTGGAATGTCTGTAGCTGAAAGTGCCAAAGCAAACGTCCTGAAGTCTCCAGATAGCCTCTCAAAAGACACAGCTGCTGACAATGGATATTTGGCACAGCTTCGTTTCGGCTTGCGTAGAGCGATAGGAACATCCAGATCATATGTGTTATCACCATGCTCCTGTAATGCATCCTGCTGAGAAATGTCGTCAGATCCATCAACATTAATATTTTCATTACATACCATAGGCGAGCTAGTTGACGAGTCAGGACCATGAGCTGGAGGAGGCCTGCGAGTGTAATGGAATGGTAGTGGGGATACTAGTGATGGTGGTGGTGGTGGCGGTGGTGGTGGCGGTTGCGGTGGTGGTGACGGTGGTGTTACAACCGCCCTATGAAGACTCGCTTTCGCTACGGCTCCGGTGGGTTCCCTTAACCAAGCCACTGCCTATGAGTCGCCGGCTCATTCTTCAACAGGCACGCGGTCAGAGATCACATTCTCCTCCCACTGCTTGGGAGCTCACGGTTTCATGTTCTATTTCACTCCCCGATGGGGGTTCTTTTCACCTTTCCCTCACGGTACTACTTCGCTATCGGTCACCCAGGAGTATTTAGCCTTGCAAGGTGGTCCTTGCTGATTCACACGGGATTCCACGTGCCCCATGCTACTCGGGTCAGAGCACCTGGAGATGATTTTAAATATCTCAGAATCATGTGTATCGCATCCATATGGGCCTGACGTGGTTGTTCCATGAACTGGCTCACACGACTCACTGCAAATGATATATCAGGTTTAGTGATCGTGACATACAGTAGTTTACCTACCAGTTCTCTGTACCTTCTCTTATCCACCTCTTCTGTGTCATCATCATACAGCTTCATGCTAGGATCCATTGGTGTCGTAGCAGGTCGGCACCCTAGCATACCTGTCTCACTCAGTAGATCTGTGACATACTTCCTCTGTGACATGACTAATCCATATGGATTTCTAGCAAACTCCAGCCCCAGAAAATATCTAAGGACTCCCAAGTCCTTGGTGACGAACTCGGTCCCTAGCCTTTCTTTTGCCTGCTTAATGCCCTGGTCATCATCACATGTAATCAAGATATCATCAACATAAACCATGATTACAATGATACCTCTTGCCGTCTTCTGTACAAACAAGGAATGATCAGCATTGGATCGTTTATATCCTTGTTTCTCAAAGAGGTCTGAAAGCTTCTGAAACCATGCTCTGGGGCTCTGCTTAAGGCCATAGATGGCCTTATGTAATCTGCAAACCTTGGAACACTCCCCCTCAACAGCAAAACCAGGTGGCTGTTGCATATAGACTTCCTCCTGCAAGTCTCCATACAGAAATGCATTCTTCACGTCCAGTTGATAGAGTGGCCAATCTTTAGCAACTGCAACTGATAACAGGATCCGTAGAGTGGAATGACGCGCCACAGGGGAGAATGTGTCAAGGTAATCTACTCCATATGTCTGTGTGAAGCCCCGTGCAACTAGGCGTGCCTTGTACCTGTCAATGGAACCATCTGCATTGTGCTTAACTGTAAACACCCATTTGCAACTCACCGGGCTAACATCTGGAGGCATAGGAACCAAACTCCAGGTTCCTCGAGACTGAAGTGTCGCCATCTCTTCTTCCATTGCTAGCCGCCATCTAGCATCCTGCATAGCATCCTGATGGTTCCGTGGAATGTCTGTAGCTGAAAGTGCCAAAGCAAACGTCCTGAAGTCTCCAGATAGCCTCTCAAAAGACACAGCTGCTGACAATGGATATTTGGCACAGCTTCGTTTCGGCTTGCGTAGAGCGATAGGAACATCCAGATCATATGTGTTATCACCATGCTCCTGTAATGCATCCTGCTGAGAAATGTCGTCAGATCCATCAACATTAATATTTTCATTACATACCATAGGCGAGCTAGTTGACGAGTCAGGACCATGAGCTGGAGGAGGCCTGCGAGTGTAATGGAATGGTAGTGGGGATACTAGTGATGGTGGTGGTGGTGGCGGTGGTGGTGGCGGTTGCGGTGGTGGTGACGGTGGTGTTAATTGTGGCACTGGTGATGGTGGTTCCATGAATACGGCATCAGGATGTATAGGTAGTGGCTGCATTTTTCCGGATTCTGAAAAATACATAACAGATTCAAAAAATGTAACATCTGCACTGATCATATACCGCCGACGCACAGGATCAAAACACTTGTACCCCTTTTGAGTTCTGGGGTACCCCACAAAGATACACTTGACAGCCCTAGGAGAGAGCTTGTCAGTACCAGGCGACAACTGGTGGACAAATGCGACTGACCCAAACACACGAGGGGTAAGAATGAACAGATCCTTGTCAGGATAAATGAGTGAAAAAGGAATTTGTTCATTCAAGACAGACGAAGGCATACGATTGATAAGGTAACATGCAGTAAGGACTGCATCACCCCAGTAGGAGTACGGAACATGACTCTGAATAAGAAGTGACCTTGTGACATCAAGTAGGTGACGGTTTTTTCTTTCAGCAACCCCATTCTGTTGAGACGTATGAGCGCAAGATGTTTGGTGAATAATTCCTTTTGAGGAGTAGTAATTGGCTAGAATGTTGGTGCACAACTCTAAAGCATTATCACTTCTAACAATTTTGACAGTTGTGGAAAAAACATTTTGAACTTCATTTAGAAAGTGGATAATAATATTTCCTGCTTCAGACTAATTTTTCATTAGAAATACCCATGATGCTCTAGAGAAATCATCCACAAATACAATATAAAACCTGTGCCCCTGATGATCGGGAACACGACTCAGACCCCAGCATCGACATGAAACAACTCAAACTTGGAGTTACTACTCCGACGTTGACTACTGGGAAAAGACGACCTGTGATGCTTTCCCAACTGACACGCCTCACACTGGATAGGTGTGTGAGAGAGACCATAGGGTAGAACTAGACTCAACTTCTGAAGCGATAAATGACCAAAACGCATATGCCATAGGAGAGGAGATACTTGTCCAGCGGGAGAAGATGTGATTCCGGCAAACGGGGTCTGGTTCAGACGATAAAGGCCTCCTTGCTCATAGCCATGACCAATCACGTTGCCCGTACGGATGTCCTGAAAAATCAAGGAAGATGGATCAAAAATAGCTCGACAATGAAGATCCTTCGTAATCTGACTAATTGACAACAGATTCATGGAAAAATGCGGTGCATGTAGAACATTCTTGAGCTGCATAGAAGACGTCAATCTAATCTCCCCCTGACCCGTGATAGGAGAATGCGTGCCATTGGCAATAACTACTGTCCGTCCTGGAGGAATCTGAGTGTATCCTGTAAGTAGACTCTGGTCGCCACATAGATGATGTGTAGCGCCCGAGTCCATGATCCATGGCAATGTATCAGATTTACTACTGTGGAGTGCAAGTGTACTACCTGAAGTACTAGTAGAGGCCGAGGCAGAAGCATCAGCATCAGTATGACTCTCTGTAGTCGGTGCTGGACTAGATGGTGGGATAATGCCCCTGAGGCGGGCAACTAGATCATCAAATCGTTGATCCAATGTAGCAGCAGACGGGGGCTCTATCTGCTCAGCGGCTCGTGCAGATGCAGGAAATCCATGCTTTGAGTAGCATGTGTCTTCAGTATGTCCTACTCGGTGACAATATGAGCATGTTGGCCTAGTGCGGCCACCCCTTCCACGAGGAGTACATCCACGGCCCTGGTGATGAAAACCGCGGCCTCTGTTGGCCGCCATGGCTGAGGTCTGACTCGCAGCTGCTGAAGGCACTGTGATCCTACTCAATCTGTGAAAAGCATCCTCCATGGGAGGAATAGTCGAGTCCGCCAGGATCTGTGAACGTGCTGCCTCATACTCCGGATCAAGTGCAGCGAGAAACACACCCACCGACGTCGCATTCCTGTATGTTTTCTGCTGTTCTGGCGTGGCGGTAAGAGGCATGAAGCTATAGAGCTTCTCAAACATCCCTCTCAATGATGTATAGAGAGAATGTAAAGGACGGTCGTTCTGCTTTATTGTGAATATATCATGTTGTAGTTGCAGGATCTTCGTCTCGTTCTTCGCCTGAGAATATGTCGCTGCCAGGATATCCCACATGTCTTTCGCTGTGGGTTGATGTAGAATATCATTGGCGATTTCAATAGCCAATGTGCAGGATAGCCACACCTTGGCATATGCATCATCAGCCTCCCATGAGGCATGGACTCCAGTCTTCTCTGCAGACTCGGGCTCGGTAAGAATGTGCTTCTTACCTGTAGACTTCATCATACTCATGAACTGCATTGCCCACAGTTCATAGTTCGTACCATCCATCTTGACAATGGGCGCTGGACCACGAAATGCGCCCATAGACGGGATATCTGCCTTGCTGTCTGACATACTGGAGACGGAAGACTGGAGCGACTGAGAGAAGATAATCTTTGTCTACAATGACATAGACGGGATTAGTTGCGTGTGTAGACTTCAAGCAACTAACCCCATGTAAATCAAGATGTGTGCCCTAGGGTTTTGGGGCTTAGGGCACGTGGGCACGTGCAGGGAGCACGCGCGCACGCAACTGGAGGATCACGCGAGCACTGGCGCACGCAACTGGAGGATCACGCGCGCACTTGCGCACTCAACTGGAGGATCACGCGCGCACTGGCGCACGCAACTTGTGCGCTATTGCGTGCACTGGCGTACGCTGGGGTGTGCAACAGTGCGCGTAGAAGTGCGCACAGTCGCACAGAGGAGCAAAGCGCGTGAGGCCTCGAGATCGCGATGCGCAATGCGCGAGATGGGCTAGGCGATGCGCAAGGCGAAGCGCGATGCAGGGGCACCGCAGACGCAGGCGCGAGGCGCGCGAGATGCGCGCGAGGCGATGCGCCGGCGCGGAGATCGGAGAAGACCACCGATCGGCTGAAGTGGGCGGCGCCGATTAGAGAGAGGGAGAAGAGAGGCCGACGGGTGGGGTGGGTTAGGGTTAGGGTTTCGAGAACTCCGGTCTAGGACCGTCGCTCTGATACCATGTTGGGAAACGTGAATGAGATACTCTATTCCATAGCCCTAGCCTCTCTTATATAGGAGAGTAGCCTATGGGTAAATTACATAAAGAGAATAACAAGAAAATAAAATAACAAAAAGATACAATTATCTTATATGCGTCAACATTGACTATTGGGAGTTTGTATCGATCATATCAAGGCCTTAAAAGTCGGATTTCGGTTTCGTTTCGTTAAGTGACCGAAACGAAATTTCGGCCCAATTTCGGTCGAAATTCGACCGAAATTTCGGTCATTTCGGTGGTTTTTTGAACTAGCCCCCCTAAATTTCGACCAATATAGGCATTTCGATCGAATTTCGGTCACCCACCGAAACCGAAATTCGACCGAAATTTGGTCGAATTTCGGCAAAATTTAAGGCCATGGATCATATACCTTCCAAAAGCGTATATCATACCCAGGTGTTGATCATATACTTTCCAAAAGCATATATCCAACCTACAAATTCAGTCAAGCTTCCAAAGTGAGATGACCGCGGACGGAATTTGATTCTTCCGAATATCGCATGAGTGAGCTCATGCCTTCCGGTTCAGCAATGAACCTGTATGATCCCTTTTATAGATCGTATTACTCATATGCCCATGTATGCATACCAGCACTTCGGTGTATAGACCTTGATTAGGTCATCAACCTATTGTTCTGTCAAGTGTACATACTCAGACATATAGTAACACATCTGTCTCCGGTCAGAGGATGCGTGCCTATATCCATACAACATAGGTCTTTGGTTATCTCGAGCTCGCTAAGTCAATTCTTTGACCTAACTTATCTAACACTTCTGAATCTCTATTCCTATGTAAAGGACCTGCATCAAGAGGTCAGTTAGATATCGGTCTTTAAAGAAAGGGTTGTCATCTCCAAGGAAGGCCGTATCCATATCGATATCGTTTCGGTTCGCCCGAAAAAGGATATATCGCTGATATATCGACGATATCGGTGGAAATGATTCAGAAAAGCCAATTTTTTACCATTTTTCAGAAGGGATTTTTACCCGGCAGATCCTATAATCTTTTGCAATTACCGCTACGACCTTCGAAATATCGTAATTCCTACCCAACCCCGTAATCTTGCTAACCCTTACCCTACAGACCTCGTGGTTAACCAACATCCATTTATCCGTTAAAAGTGACCGGATTCCGTTATATTTTAGGATTTTTACATCCATACCCCCGTAATTAGCACCCCCGAGCACAGGTGCCCCCCTCCCCTGCCCACCGTTCCACTGGCGCCACCCCCCCCCGCCGCCGCCGTTGAGGAGGCCTGTGCTCCCCTTCCCCCCCCCCCCCCGCCTCCCCGCTACCAGGTGCACCACCGTGCCCCGCTCCTCCCTTGCCCTCCGTTGAAAGCCTAGCTGTCCCCCTGGCGACTCCCCACTCTGAACCCCCCGTGCCCAGGTGCCCCCCCACACCCCGTCGGCCGCTTGAAATTGACTCAAATCTGATTTAAGTGGTTTTTGACTAGCCTCTCGTATCCGACTGCAACGAACGATTAACATTAATTTGGACGTTAATTTGACCGAATTAACTAAGGGTGTGGGACGCTCGTCAAAATGGCGCTGTTGCCGGGGACACGGCTCATTTTTTTTTATTTTTTGGAATTTTGTTTATTTAATTAAGTGTATCTTTTTATAGGTCATTTTTTGTTCATTCATTTTGCATTGTAAAATTTTTTTTTTCTCTATGGATCTCTAACCATTGTTTTTTGTGGCAGGGCCCTTGATGGTTCAAGGAGGCGAGGAGCAGGACACTTCCCGCTGTGAAGAGCCGCAGAAGCATGCTTGGAGTACGTCGAGAAGAAAAAAAATGTCTTGCATTTTTATTTCTATGCATGAACTGTGTAATAATTCGTCTTTTACAGCGGTCTTCGATCGAAGACTCGCGATTGTAATCGAACGATCGTGGTTGTGTAGGGATCGTCCCCACTTGAGTGTCGACCTAGGACTAGGCACGCGGCTCTCCGAGCTCATTTTAATTCTTTCCATATTTTTACGTGCTTGATCGTAGGTAGGACACACTAATTTCTATACGCACATAATCTCGCATCACTTAGCTAAAATTAATGAAGATCAATCACTGCTAATAGATGCATGATTAGGTGCGGCTTTTTTGACTTGCATACATGTTGGATTTGGTTTTCAAAACGGCCCCAGTTTTTCAAGTGTTTTTGTCAAATCACTGCATGATTTCTCGCTTAGCCTAAATCGCGTTTTTTTATCGAATACATGTTTTTCTCGGCTTTCATTTCCTAGCTTGATCACCTAGGATTAATGGAAAATGAAATGAACGGTAGACGATGATTTCCTGATTGATGTGCTAACCTTAATTCAGTGATAATTCTAAATAAAATTGGGACTGTTAATTGCAAGTCAACAAAAAAATGGAGTAAAAATCAGTTTTGGGAGAGCAACACCCTCGATTACGCGTTGGTTTTTATTTCACATATTTCTCCGCGTAATTATCTAACGTTTTATCACCAATAAAACCGACAAGATAATCAACCAACCTTGGTTGGTTTCATATGTGAGTTGGTGAAACTAAGGGTTTGCTTGCTTGATTGAGCCATGGATGTTGCGACACACACCCCAAAACCTTAGTCCCTCCATTTCATCTCCGAAGATTCATCTGCTCCCTTGTATATCCATCCCTCTTCTTCGTTCACCTTGGGTCTCTCCCAACATCAAATTCCATCTTTATACTTAGGCTAATCTCAGCCTAAGTATAGGGGGGACCCAAGTCCCCGTGATTTTCTCTACTCCTCTTTTCTTGCCTTTATACTTAGGTTATTTCTAACCTAAGTATAGGGGGAGCCCCTCTTAGCTCTCGTATATTCCTATATACTTAAATGGACCTATGTACTTGTAACATCTAGTGCTATGAAGACATAGCAAAGTTTAAGTATAGGGGGGTATACCGTATATACCGTATATTTACTTTAGCTATAATCTGAAAAATTTGAAAAATTTAAAACTTTTTGGCTAAGGTAAAATTCTTTGAACTAAGAGAACTCAAATGATTTCGCGGCTTTTCGATATTATGTTACGCTATTTTTATAAAAATATTTTCGAAAATGATTTTTGAAAATGTTTTGAAAATTTTTATTTTGTGTGACATGGTTTTGAAAAATCGCCATCTCTTTTCAAGGAAAGTTGAGTCTAACATGTGTTTTAACTTTATTAAAATCCATAAAAATGAGAAAAACCTTAAAACCCTTTAGGAGTCGTTAGTGACTACTAAACCCAATTAAGTAAGCCGCATTCAGTGAGGGTTCGCCCTTAGCAGATTGGATGGTTTAGAGGACATCGCGCAAGGCCCCGTCCTCAAGCAACGGGCTTCGGCCTGTACTTACATCCATACTGGCTGAATTTTAGCTACTTAATTGAGTTTAGGCAGTTGTAATATCTCTTGAAGTTCAAAAAAAAATGAAAAAAAAATGTGTCTTGTTCTTGAATGAAGAAGTTGGATTAATCCTCTACACCTACATTTCAACCCGGGATCTGAAATGATTAAGGAGACTCAGCTTTTTGAGGTCTTTGAGATTTTAGGTTAACCAGCCTTAGCCATCAGGGTCTTAGACTTAATCATCCACATTCCCCTAAGTTTTTAGATTTGCATGCTATATTCCATGCTTAGTCTCAGACAGAAAGAATATGATCAGCACATCACATGCACGACTGCGGTTTTTGATGAGATGAGTTGATTTTTCACCTGAGGGATTGGGATGAGGAAGTCGAGTTTGGATTTGATCTAATGATGCTCGAGGATGGGATAAAATCTTTGGAGGCTTCAAGAAACCTGAGTGTCAGCAATGTTAGCCAGTATGAGAACTTGGTTCTTATACTAATCTCTTGACATTGACCTAAGTGCTAGGGTGTGAAATAAATAAAAAATGTTGATCAGTGTGCGCCAACTCTTGGTAAAAGCAGTGGATCTAGCCACCAATTATACAAGTCAATGAAATTCAAAGAAAAGCTCTCACTCCACAAAGTCAAATATCAAAGAGCTTCCACCAAAGGCGAGCGCTCCCAAACTTTTCAAAGTGTCCACTTGGACCACCGCTATTAGGACCAGGAGTCGGGCTTGCACCAAAAAAGGGCTCTGCATCGTAAATGCTACAAGTCTGGGTGTCGAAGGTACGATAGGTACTCAAAAGAGACACACCCCGGTGTACTCCCAGGAAAACAAGTGCAGACGGCTCCAACTTCTCTTGACGGACGCATTGATCAACCCAAAAAAAAATGTGTTGCGTAAAAAGGCACTAGAGAGAATCCTTGTTCCAATGAGAGGGAGAGAAGAATTGACACAATCCCATGCCCTCCATTTCTGGCCTGCCATCTACATTTTCTAAGTCTGACAACTAAAGAGACGGTGGACTGAATGCAAGATTTGATTTATTCCCTAGTGTTGAGGATTGGGTCCTTAGGAGATTTTCTCGGACTAAGACTTTGGGTGAAGACTTGACTCTACTCTCGAAATTGCAGTCAACACTAAACTTCATATCCTTTAGCTTATATGTACATCAGAGAGAGCCTAGAGAAATAGAGGAATGGGAAGCCTCTTGATTAAGGTTGGGTTGAACTCTAGAATTTTGGATCTCTAAAGTCGAGTCGACTTGATCAGATTGGATCCTGTATTCACATGCACAAGGGGGTTAATCCAACTTAGTCATTCTTTTTGATGCTCGAGGACGAGCATAGTTTAAGTACAGGGGGGTGATGAACCTCAGTTTCATCATCTTTATTTTCTATAATTAACCCCCTTGCTTAAAGTTTTGTCAATAAAACCCTGTTAATGTCCTATAATTAACAGAGTCCTAAATAAATTAAAAACCACAAAAAAATGGCAAAACAAAAAAATCAGTGGTAGCCTTAAAAATACCCTTAAAAATATTTCGGGTCTTCATTTGATCTCATCTCCAGTTTCGGTCAACATGAAAATTGTAGATCTCATCAAGATCTACAACTTTCATGTTTTGAGTTTTCTCAAATTCGAACAATTAAGCCTTCAAAAATCAAAAATACAATCTTAATAATTTGATTGGGCCACGTGGCCCAATCTGGGTGAGCCACGTGGCCCCGCCCTCTTTGCCTTATTCGCTTGCATCCTTGGCCGTCGGATCACGTTTTGATCCAACGGCCGTGTCTTTTCCACGCACGCCTCAATCCATAGCCATCAGATCATCTCCCGCCTTCAATCTGCACCATCCGTCCGCGCTCATCCCTCCTTACGCCACGTGGCATGTTGTGAGCCACTCGATCCGCTGTTTAAACCTTCGATCCTGGCCGCTGCTTCTTTGGACGCTCCTCAGCCCTCCGATCACTCCCTCGATTCTTTGATCTCAGCCGCCCATTCCTCTGACGCTTCTCATCCGCTCGATCGGCCTTAGTTTTCCATCTGAGTCGTCCTTAAGCGCCGAGCCCGTAGCTCGACACATGGCGTGAGCGCAGCCCTTCGATCGCTCCGCCCCCCGATCTTATCTCAACCGTCGCTCCGCGCCCTTCTCTAAGCCATTGGATCGCAAGATCCAACGGCCGAGGCTTCGTCTTCCTCCTCCCGGATCCTCCGCCTCAGCCCCGCACCTCGCAGACCTCCTCCACCCTTCTAAATTTAGCTGCCTCATCTGACCTCCTCTCCTTTCGCCAACCATCATCCGCCACTCCAGAGAGCTTCCCTGAGCTCAGATCCTCCAATTGGTGACAGGAATTTGACGATTCTTTGAGCGAAGAAGGGCTTCTTCTCCGGCGAGATCCACGGCACCTCCGCCGTGTCGCAGCCGCTCCTCCGCGACGCTGCACAAGCTCGGGACACCACCGGTCCCTTGAGCGACGACCTGGACCCCAAGAGGGAGGTCCAATCCCCAGGTGAACCCCCTCCATCCCCCCTCCGATCTTTTTCTTATTTTATTTTTATTTTTCTTTGTCTTCTCCGATTTTATTACACGACCACGATCATCTTCGTGCTTCGCCTTCACTCCGCCGAGCTCCGTGACGGAGCTCTCATCCTCGCTGACCCCTCCGCACCCTCAGACACCCCACTCCACCATCCATCGATCTCCAGCTCCGCCACTTGGCCGGAGCACCATCACAGGAGCATCTCCCTCCGCTTTAGGCCTCGCCAACCATCATTCCACCTCCACAGGAGCACGCCCGAGCTTCGGCTAGTCTTCTGACCCTTGCAGGTACTTCTTTTGTCACTGATCAGAGCTTTGCCGGAGTCGTCCTTGAGCTTCGTCGCCAGCAACCTCCGACGGCCCTCTCCAGCTCCTGAGACCATCAGCGCCTTCGCTGCATCGCCACGCTCCTACTGGGATATCTCTGACACCTCGGAGAGCTTCATCGGCATCTGGATCAACGGGCGGAGCTAACGCCACTTCGTCGGAGCCCAGCCATCTCCTCCGCAGGCGGCGGAGGCCCGTTGAAGGAGAAGCACTAGTTGTCGTTCGATCACCTTGATCGAACGGTAGATTTCGTGCCACGTTGCCACTCAGCCGTGCTTCACCAGTACCGTTGGATCTTTCCTGATCTAACGGCGCTTAGCCCTCCACGTCCTTTGGTATCCGGAGCAGCCAGGAGTCGTCAGATCAACGTAGATCTGACGATCTTTGATCGAGCCACGCGTCAGCACCGACAACCCTTGGATCAATCTTGATCCAAGGGCCTTCAGTACGCCACGTCAACACAGACCGAGTCTCGCCCCAACCCTAAGCTCGGACGACCCGAGGTTGCACCGAGCCTCATTCCAGACCTCCAGAAGCATCCGACCCGAGCCCCGAGCCTCCGCAGCCATCCGATCCTAGGCCGCCCACGTGAGGAGCACGTGCGGCCTGGGAAATTTACACAGAGGTCCCTGGAGCTTTCCAATATTGCAAAACGGTCCCTGTGAAGCTGAGCCCACGTGAGGAGCACGTGCTTGTTGGAAAAATTGCACTCGAGTCCCCAGCATTATAGGTAATTGCATTTTAGTCCCTGACCGCATATTTGCTTTTTGTATTTTTATTTTCCTGTATTGCATTTACACCCCTGTGTTTGCACGCATACCTAGGTTGCATTTTATATCATTTTGCAAATCTAAAAATTGCATTTTGTTGAGAAACTTGTCCTCTGTCTATTGGTCCACGTGTCACATTTTTGTAATTTCAGTGTAATTATTAATGAATTAATTGGTACATTTTTGAAATATTTTTCCCAGTGACACTTTTTAATTTGTAGTTAATTCTCTGTAGTTCCAAAAATCATCAAAAATTCACAGTAGCTTAAGGACAGTATTCTTAACATGCCATAAAAATTTCATGCCATTTGCACACATATCGAGGCCTAAATAAATTGTTGAGTGATTTTCTTATATTAATTTTAATTAATTCATTTCACATTGAAATTCAGATCTTTCAATTTTCATGGATCCCTTATCATTAGTGCTATCTAGGATAATTTTAGTTCTTGAAAAAATTGTGGTTTGTTATTTATTAAAAATTAAATATTGAAAATCACCCTGTCTGCATATTTAATTCCCAGTAAATCCATTTAGTGTCTGAAAAATCCAAAAAAATTAGGGTAACTCATTTTCATCATAATTAATCATCTGGCCAATTTTTAGAATTTTTGGACTTCATTTGATATTTTAATTAAATTAAACGTTAAATTGGCCTGCATTTTTGCATAAGTCTGCATAGAAATGGAAAAAGCCAAAAAAATATAATGCTCCGGAAATCACACACTTGGATACTTGCTAAAATTCACCTAAGGAGACAGATACCTCCCTGAGATCGACCTTGGACTTCACCAAGTAAAAAAAATCACCGCTTGAAATTGACTCAAATCTGATTTAAGTGGTTTTTGACTAGCCTCTCGTATCCGACTGCAACGAACGATTAACATTAATTTGGACATTAAGTTGACCGAATTAACTAAGGGTGCGGGACGCTCGTCACCTGCCGCCTCCCCGCTCCTCCCCCGCCCGCCGTTGAGGAGCCTCGTTCCTAGCTATCCCCCTTGCCCAGGTCCCCACCCCTCCCCCGCCGTTGAGGAGGCCCGTGCCTAGCAGTCCTGCCGCCTCCCCGCTATCAGGTGCCCCCCGCTTCCCGTGCCCAGGTGCCCCCCCTGCCGCTCGAAGCTTCCCCGCGCCCAGCTCTCCCCCGCCGCCTCCCCGCTCCCAGGCTGCCCCCCGTCGCCTCCCCTGCCTGTCGGTCGAACCTCCCCCGCGCCCAGCTGCCCCGCCCCCCTCGCCCGCCACCTCCCCTGCTCGCCGCTTAAAGCCCATTGAACATCCGCGGCCACCGCTCAAAGCCCACCCAACATCCGCGGCCACCGCTCGAGCCCCTCCTCCTGCTGCTCGAAGTCCCTGCCCCTCCTCGCATTGTTATTCCAGCCGTTATTCGTTCCTCCTCAATGTGCGTTGTTAGAAAGAGGAAGAAGGGGGAGAAGAAAGAAGGAGAGAGTGGAGGAACATGCACCGTTGGATCTGATGTGGTTTGATTAACTCACTTTTAACCCAAGCAAGTTAGGTCAAGATATGTCAATTTAATGGCAGGGTTTGTGGGGTAAGACGGAGCAAGATTACGGGGTTGGGGGAGGAATTACAATATTTCGAAGGTCGTAGCGGTAATTGCAAAAGATTATAGGGTCTGCCGGGTAAAAATCCCTTTTCAGAAATTAACGTTATCCAAGATATCAAACCAACATATAACCTACAAATAAACACTTATATCACACATATCGATCATTTATAGACCATATATTGCACATATCGGTATCGCACATATCGGTCATATCGAACATATCGATATTAATATTGATTCTTGACTTATAAATATTGGAAATGGATTTCAGAGTTCTTATAACATGAAATACTACAAATATACACCTAGAAAATACATATAGATCATTTATGAGGACTATGATCCTTATAGTGTACATATCGGTCATATCGAACATATCGTTGATATTGTTAGTTGTTGACATACTATATATATTGAAAATGGAGTTCAACCAAGTACTTTGATCACTAAATAATTTTGAAATGTACTCTTACTCTCTTAGAT
This sequence comes from Ottelia alismoides, assembly GCA_037367405.1. Taxonomy (NCBI): domain Eukaryota; kingdom Viridiplantae; phylum Streptophyta; class Magnoliopsida; order Alismatales; family Hydrocharitaceae; genus Ottelia; species Ottelia alismoides. Next base: position 92,983 of record JAZKJV010004294.1, on the reverse strand, counting down.
AATACATATCGATCATCTATGAACCTTACATCGCATATATCGATACCGCAGTGTTGTTAGTTTTTGACATATATATATATATATATATTGAAAATGGAGTTTATCCAAGTTCTTAAATCACTAAATAACTTACAAATATACTCTTAGATCACACATATTGATCATCTATAAAGCTTATATTGCATATATCGATCATTTCGAACATATCGATATTATGTTGATTCTTGACTTATAGATTTTTTTTGAAGAATTGACTTATAGATATTGGAAATGGATTTCATTCAAGTTTACAACATGAAATAACTTGTAAATATACACCAAGTTGAAGAACCATTGTATGCACCCTCCTGTCGCACCATACCCTACCAGTACAGGGGTCTCGTTGCCCGGTCAGCGAGCCTGGGGGGGCTAGGGGGTCCCAGGTTGGGTGAGCCAGTCCATAGAGCAACCATGTCAGGTACATATGGATGCTATACATATGATATTCATGTACCTTAAATCATCTCCAGGTGCAGGTCTATTGTTCAAGAAAGACAAGGAGATTGCGATTCCAGCGTGTGCAGATGCAGATTACGCAGGAAGTCCCAAGGATAGGAAGTCCACCATTGGATTTGTTGTATATGTTGGAAACTCTCTTGTCTCATAGAAAAGCAAGAAACAAATTGTTGTAGCCAGATCCAGTGTTGAGTCTAAATATAGGGCTATAGCCCAGGTTAGTACAGAAATGATATGGGTGAAAGTTGTTCTTACAGATCTATGTATAGAAATCACACTTCCTCTGGCTCTGGAATGTGAAAATCAAGCTGCTATATTTATTGCCAATAATTCAACATTTCATGAACGAACCAAGCACATTGAGGTTGATTGTCACTTTATACGAGATATGATTCAGAAGGATTTTATTTCTACATCTTATGTTAGCTCAGGGGACAAAACTGCAGATATCATTACCAAGGCGTTACTTAAAGGGCCATTCCAGAAGTGCTCGTCCAAGCTGAGCATGATCAACATCTATGCTCCATCTTGAGGGGGAGTGTAGAGATATATGTTATATTATTTGTATTGTTTCGTATTTTTCTATTTTCTTCTGGACTCTTAATGTAATTTACCCATAGGCTACTCTCCTATATAAGAGAGCCAATGGCGTATGGAATAAACAAGTCTCTTATTTTTCCCAACAAGTTGAAGGCCATCCTTCACCTTTATAATATCACTATTTGAAGAGTAAACCCTAAAAGAGACCCACCAAGGACAAACTGAGTAACTCTAACCTCATTTTAGTGTAAATCCACTAATGACAATGACGCAAATATACCAGAAGATGGTCCAATCACCTACTGAACACAAGTCGAACCTCCAACTATCAAATCGTCCTTAGTCTTCCCATAGTCAGACAATACAATGTGTTTCCGCCAAGCCCTCTAAACCTTGAAGTTGGAGCATCTATGACTAAACTCCACATATATGAGGCATTAAGTCTCTCAGACATAAACCACCACCTTATAGCCAACCACTGCAAAGTGGAAGCAACAACTAGAGGGTTGGGGAGCACATGTGGTTCCAACCCATGTCGTTGCCACTATCATCATCGGAGTGTGGATCATCCATCATCCATATACATTTATCTCAATGGTGGCTCTCGAATTCGCTCACCCACCTCTTCTAGCGCTCCCCCTCCTCTTCGAACTTCTCTCTCTCTCTCACTTACTTCTCTAATTATGTTCCTGATCTCACCCATGTTCCCTCCCCTCTCTCTCTCTCCATGGTTGTCTCCATCAAGAACGTATTCAAAAAGATTATCTTGTCACATAGGAAATATATTCTCAACTTTCTTGAAGAAATTGGGATACTTAGATCCATAGAAGGCCGTATCGGCGATATATCGTCGATATATCGGTTTCGACAGGGAAGGGGTATCGAAATCACCCAGTATATCCTTTTATAGGGATATCGGCGATATATCATTGATATATCGACGATATATCGCCATATCGGCTCATATCGATCAAAAATGACTGGATTTAGTACAAAAAAATCCTGGATATCGATCGATATCACCGATATTTCGCCGATATCTCTATATATCAATGTTATTATTCATGCAAGATTGATTCCACTACTTATCTAGCTACACCCAGTATTAAAACACGTATCTAGCTACACCTAGTATTAAAAATACACAATGGTTTATATATAATTTATTTCAGGCTCACTGACTGGGCAGCAAGACCCCTGTACTAGTAGGGTATGGTGCGACAGGAGGGTGCATACAACGGCTCTTCAACTTGGAGTATATTTGCAAGTTATTTCATGTTGTAAGACTTGAATGAAATCCATTCAGAATATCTATAAGTCAATTCTTCAAAAAATTATTTATAAGTCAAGAATCAACATTAATATCGATATGTTTGAAATGATCGATATATGCGATATAAGCTTCATAAATGATCGATATGTGTGATCTAAGAGTATATTGATAAGTTATTTAGTGATCTAAGAACTTGGATGAACTTCCATTTTCAATATATATAGGTCAACAACAACTAACAGTTGCAGCGATATGTTCGATATGCCCGATATGTGCAATATAAGGATCATAGTCTTCATAAATGATCTATATGTGTCATCTAAATGTATATTTGTAAGTTATTTAATGTTATAAGAACTTGAATGGAATCCATTTCCAATATCTATAGGTCAGGAATAAACATTAACAGCTATATGTTTGATATGACCAATATGTGCGATATATGGGCTATAAATGACCGATATGTGTGACATAAGTGTGTATTTTCTAAGTTATTTGTTGTTTTAATATCTTGGATAATCTTAATTTCTGTAAAAGGACAAAAAATAGCATTTTTAAGCCATTTCCGATATTTTCACCAATACCGTCGATATATCGGCGATATATCCCGATATATCTATTTCCGGGCGGACCGAAACGATATCGATATCGATACGGCCTTCCTTGCTTAGATATAGGAATCTAATACAACTATAGACTTGAATGTCAAGCATTACGATTATAATAAAAGAGGGCAATGTTATATAGTATAAGGCCCTTATTAGCAAGCTACTTTATGTTACTAAGAATAATAATGCCTTTGTAGTGAGTTAAGTTGGTTCATGAGTGGTCCTAAGAAGGTGTAACTCGACGATGTAATTCATGTTTTCTAGACTTCAAGCTCCACGGGAAAAATCTTAGATTCACGATAGTTCCGAAACAATCATGAATTTTAAAAGGATATGAAAGAGAGAAGGAACTTGACGTGACGAGCCTCGTAGGATGAGAGAGGAATGAGGATAAGAGGTGAGACATCAGTTTCTCCTGAGGTTTTCCACCTCCTGAGGACAATGGTAGGTGACAGAAACAGCTTCTAGTTCAGAAGTGATGATAAATATATCTTTGGGATGCTCAATGGTTATTTTCTTCGAGTTTTTTGCTTTGGCTAGTAGTGCAGAGAGCAAGCTTTCTGAGGTTTGAGAGTACAACGATCGGTGACCCTCCTTTAGTGCCTTGTTCTCAGATTAGAGGTTGGAAGAGTTTATTTCTCTGTCCTAGATCCTAGATGGTGCGGCGAGCATGAGGGCTATCACCATTGGATATTGGTCGATAGGCCCTTTTCAATCAAAATGTCTTTGACATCTATCTTTTTTGACCTAGGTATAGTAGAGAGGGGTCGCAATAAGCTCTGGAAGTGGAAATTGCCTCTTCGGATCAAGATCTTTGTCTGGTTCCTGCAATGAGGCCTTATACTGATAGAGCAAGACTGTTTTTTGTGGTATTGATGACTCTTGCAAGTGTACTGTTAGAGTATTTGGAGCATGTGTCACTTATGTAATAGGTGGGTAAATGGATCCCTCCAAGATCCATTTACCCCACCACTGAGTTTAGTCCCATACCGCCTAGTGGTGGGACTTGGAGGCCCTGTGCAAGCTATATAAGGACCCCCGGGCCTCCTGTAACAGATGAGAAAGTCAATAGACAAACACGCCCAGTTAAGGGGCTTCTCCTGTGGTTTCATCCCGCTCCTCACGGAGTAGGGTTCCACGTAAAATCCCGCGTTCTTATTTTGTTCTTATCATTTTTCCATGTTCGCTTCCGCATGTTTATTTTCTAACATGGTATCAGAGCGGGTCGATTCTTGAGGAGTTTTGATTCTTTATTTTTATTCGAGATTTGTTCGGAGTTCATGTTCGGCAATTTTTTTTTGGGTTTTAAAACCCTAATATCTGTAGTATGTTCCCTGTCCTGCAACGAGTTCATGGTTTCCAGCAATGAGTTCATGATTTCCTGGAAAACATATCATAACTGCGGCGCCCGGGGTTTCCAGCAATGAGTTCATGATTTCCTGGAAAACATATCATAGCTGCAGCGCCCGGGCGTAGGCGATTCTAATCTCCAGGCGCCTAGGTGCTAGCGCACATCGCACGCGACCCCCCAGGCAGCAAGCACAATCCCTCAGGCGGCCCCTTGCCGCACAGCAAGCCTCACCAGAGCCTGGGAGTACTCCCCTTCGATCCAGCAGCAGGACCCGCGCGCGCGGCGAGCCCCAGCCGTAGACCTCCATCCCGATTGCGCAGGCGGCGCACATCCCAGGCGATGGGGGATCTCGCCATCTGCAACCCTAGCCGCATCTCTGGCGGCTGTTCCTGCTCCTCTTCCCCAGGCTCCCCTCGCGTGTACAGCTCACCCTCCTGTGAAAGCTCCTCGCCGCCCTTCTTGTGTACGGAGTTCGAGCCCCGCACCAATGCTCCAGACCAAAACCCTCCAGTCATCCTCCAAGCAAGCCCCTGCCGCACACTCCTCCTTTGGCGATGAAGCCTCTCCAAGCGCGCGCAAGCCCCAGTCGACCCTCACGCGTGCTCTTTCCTCCATCTCGGCGGCGGTCGAAAGATGGGTTCCCAGTTTGGGAACCCTAGGCGCGTGCTCTTTGGGAAAGAAAGGGGGCTGATTGCATTCTTATTATAAAAAAAATGGGTTATTTATTTGGAGGTCCCTGAGAAAAGAAAATATACGCGGGGGGGCTGTGATGTGTGTTTTAAAAGAGAGAGAGAGATGAGGGAGAGTTAAAAGCCAAGTGGGCTGTATGTTTGATGTTTGTTAAACAAAAAAAAGGAGAGATTTACAAAAAAAAGAGAGAGAGAGAGAAGTTAAAAAAAAAGAAAAAAAGGAAAAAAGTCGCGTACAAAAAAAAAAGAAAAGAAAAGAGTCGTACGCAAATAAAAAAAATTGATTGAAAGCCGAGAAAAAAATGTGTTGAAACGGCTTAAAAAATGTGTGGCGGCTATTTAAAAAAAATGTTTTCAAAAAAAAAATGAGACGGCTTAAAAAAAATGAAAAGGAAAAGCCGCAATGAACATTCATGTTGTTCTCCCCATATTTATATTATCTTGTCTTCTCCCAACGTGGTCAACAATGTCATTCAGACCAGTATGGGAGAAAGGGGGAGTATATGTAGAGTCACAGGTCTTGTTCCAAGATTCAGATGCCAGATTTTCCAGACCGGTCAGACGATCAGACTCTACAAATCTCAGATTCGGACTCGACGATGACGCATGCCAATCATTTGTCATTCTTGTTGGTCGGCCAGAGCTTTCATGTGAGCCATAGGGACTCCATAGCAGAGGACTATTCCCTATGCCATTAAGGGCAAGGGTTTTCATGTGGTATCATAGGGACTCCACAGTAGAGTACCATTCTCTGAGCCAGATAGACACTCCAGCCCCGTTCGTCCTCCTCACATGCACGCCATGAGAAGCAACGTCCTCGACTGCAGCAGCTGTGCGCGTTGGGTTGATATTGTCTGTAGTGTCATGTATTGTGAGTTGAGTTTCTTCCTGTTTGTCCAAGCTGAGCATTGCATGCTCCTGCTTGAGGGGGAGTGTTAGAGTATTTGGAGCATGCGTCACTTATGTAATAGGTGGGTAAATGGATCCCTCCAAGATCCATTTACCCCACCACTGAGTTTAGTCCCATACCGCCTAGTGGTGGGACTTGGAGGCCCTGTGCAAGCTATATAAGGACCCCCGGGCCTCCTGTAACAGATGAGAAAGTCAATAGACAAACACGCCCAGTTAAGGGGCTTCTCCTGTGGTTTCATCCCGCTCCTCACGGAGTAGGGTTCCACGTAAAATCCCGCGTTCTTATTTTGTTCTTATCATTTTTCCATGTTCGCTTCCGCATGTTTATTTTCTAACATGTACCAATGATCAAGAAGAATTGGAACATCTTTTCTTTCATTTTGAAGGATGATGAGATGTTTGGCTAGAGGTAGGCATCCAAGGAATTCACACCTCCAACATCGATGAGTTTCGGTGATCATTGATCAAGAATTAGAAGTCTTGAAAGGCTCCGAGTGTGACAAGGGTTTGGTGGTTGCTATCGCTTGGGCATTGTGGTTGGCCAGGAACAAAGTGGTGCACTTCCACCATTAGTGTTTATATGTGAAGAATGTTCGAAAGATCGCGAATACTCTTTCTGAATTGTGGCAGTTATAATTGTTCCTTATAATTAAAACTAAAAATGGAGGGGTATACATCATCTTGGACGTTCATCGTTTTTCCCTTAAAAAATCTAACATAATATATAGGATATGTCACAGTTATGCCCCCCTTAACTTTTGTAATATCAATTATACCTCTCCTTTATGCAATTATCAATGGTGCCCCTACCTTCTTGCACTGAAATCACATGCGCCCTTATGTTAGTTTGGTTGTTTATTAAATGAACTAAACCATGGTTGACACAAACCAAGGTCTGGTTAAAATCTTGTCACATGTATACACTATCCCTTTCCATTCCTCATCCTCATCCTCCCATCCATTGTGCCCAAGCCCTTCCACCGAACTCTTCGCCCTCCTCGTCGTCCGCCCACGGTAATCGAACTCGACGAGGACGGTCCTCGTGGCGACGACACGACCAGAAGAAGCGTCCACGACAACCACGATTAGCTTGGAGAAACGATGGAGAAAGGTCTCTTCACCCATTAGCCACTCCTCACTCTCGCTTCTCACTCCCTCTCCTCCATCTCTCTCTCTCTCTCGATGAGATTAGTGATGATGAGGAGCTCCAGTAAACGATCGATGATCCTCCTCTCCATCACCCTAATCTTCAAGGCACTCATCATCTCCATCCAATCCTCCTCCTTCACCTCCGATTCCAATTCCAAGTCCTCCACCACCCGACCAGTAGCGTCCGATCATCCAGCATGCTATGCCCTTGTGCTCTCTGATTTCCAATCCAAACACAAGCAATGCATGGTGAGCTTCACCTTAATGCTTCCTCTTTTATGTTGTGTCTTCGTCGGATTTTCCAATTCTAATGAGTATCGATGCCATATGGTATAAAAAGGACTCCATTATGTGTTTGCCACCATTGGAGGTGTTGATTTTGGAGTAAAGTCAAGAACTTTGCATGTTTTGGTTTGGAGTACGGGATCTCGATGTCGGTGATATCATAGACATGACGAATTTTCAAAAAATAATGAAATGGATTGCAACTCATGATCATAGAAGAGGGATATTTACGGAGTTTCATTGTTGGTTGGGGTTCTTGTTCATGCAATTCTTGACGTAATATAATCTGCATTTACCAACCAACATGAGCCCTCGAACTAAATTTGCACTAGGTCGGGGTCTGAGGAGGAGGGGGTAGGCGGTGGGAAGGGATGTGAAGGAGGTCGGGGGAAGGAGGGGGTAGGTGGTTGGGGGGGGAGTGGAGGTGGGGGAGGAGGAGGGGGTCAGAGACCCAAGGAGGAGGGGTTGTTGTGGACAAAGGGATCAAGGCGATGGGAATGGGGAGGAGGAGGTGACGATAGGTCCACAGAGGAGGAAGAAATTAAAAAAGGTGATTAAAAATACGTGTCTACCTTGGGTTTCTTTTTAATTAGCCTTGTGCCCAACCAAAAGTTAACATTCGTTTGGGAGGTGGATGGACGGTAACTAACCCAAGGAGCATAATTGATAAAACTGCAAGAAGGTAGGGGCACAACTGATATTGCACAAAAAGGGGGGCATAACTGATACTGTAGAAACTAAGAGGGGCTCTATAAAAAATCCTAAAAATACAGACGTTTCAACTTTACAATTGATTTTTTTTGAAAATGACCATCTTTACAATTTATTGAAACAGTGAGATTAACTATTAACTACGCATTCTAATGTTCAAAAAAGTCCCGGACTTGCATGGTACACAACCATTATCATGATTACATAGATATTACACTTGGAGTCATAAAACATACTATTCTTTTAAAGAATCGCAATAAATAGGGTTCTCCGAGAAGATGGTCTCAGCAGGTCATCAACAGTCAGAACTAATTCCTACTCAAAACCAATCCAGATATTAACCAATCACAGTATTTTCAAGAAGAAACGATCACAGGTAAATTTTTCGAAGGATTTACATAAACATTGCTAAAGAGCTGTAGTGTTAAACCGGGACAAAAAGATATTGAACTTGAAAGTTTTGTAATTTTGATGGTTATCTAAAGGGAAAACAATACCTTGTAGTCGTAAAGGTCACTGCCAGCATAACCACTACTTTCACTCAGCTTTCCGCTAAGCACTCGTGCAGCATCGTCATCAAGTTCTGGATCTGCATCATTTTCAGCATCATGATATCTATTATCTTTAATATCCAAGTTTCCATCCTCAGTTGACTCCTCACTTTCGCTGTCTTCAATTTGGGAATCTGGGGAGGGAGAGCACCTCTGAAGATTGTCCTCCTGTTGAAAGAGAACTCGGATAACTAGGATAACTCATCATGCTACCAGATTTTCAACCAGAAATACCCAGAAGTAAAATAAAATAAGCCATGATCTCCACATGAGGGCAAAAAAAGACTAAATCTGCAGATATGTAATGAAAATGCCTTTCAAAAAAATAATGCAATCACAACATACACTGCCCACTATACAATTTCTAATTTATAAAAATCCCAGATTATAATCCACGTTAGAATTTGAGATATTTTATTGTATTTTAACCGTTATTTAGCTTGATTCTTTTTTACTTTTCTCATCAATCCTTTCTACATAAGAAACCATTGAATGTCATACAGTTACAAATCGGAATCGCCCTCGCTTTCGACATGGTATCGGAGTACTATCATAGACTGTGACGCTGAACCTCTTGAGAAACCTATATTCCCACTCTTTCTACCAAACACCACAAACCACCGAAATTAACCGCCTCTTTAGGGGCTATTTTTTGCAGGCTCATAGTGGCGCTCCAGCAGCACCGAAGAAAGGGAAGTGAGAAGCAACAGGACCCTAGAAGAAGAGGGCGGCTCCTGTGGCAAGATGTCTTTATCAAGTGATGGATTCTCCATTTGTCAGTATCTCATCTCAAGGGTGCATACTCTGCCTATCTCTGATAATTGCAGTTTGGTTGTCTTTCACTTCAAAAACTACATTGTCTACTTTAGTTGTCAGTTGTCACCAAAATCAACCTACTTACAGTATGAATATGTAAAAACATCATTGCCTGTTAGTTGGATCCACCAGTGGTACCTCTGTTTTTTAGTTACTACATATTAGTCGGACCATCTATATGATTGTAGCTTACAATCATCTTCTTGTTAGTCGGGTCTTTCTCTTGAAAAAGAAATTCGAAGTTGGAGATGTAATCAAGTTTTTTTTGTAGATGGAATTAGAACTCAATTTTTATTATTGTGAAAAGCATACTTCTTAATAATTCTTTTGAATTTCATATTGCTCCTTGTCGATTTTTTGAACTCGGTACTGTAGAGATTTATGTTATGTTATGTTATTATGTACCGTTTCATATTTTCTTTTTCCTTCTGGATTCTTATGTAATTTACCCATAGGTCCTCTCAATATAAGAGAGCCAAGGGTTCTATGGAATAAACAGATTACCCATTTCCTCCAACATGATATCAGAGCCAAAACCCAAACCCTAAAAGCCTCATCCCGCCGCCGCCCCTCTCTCTCTCTAACCCTCAGCGGCGCCGCCGATCCCTCCTCCTCGCCGCCGAGACCCTCCGTTGTCGCCGCCGGTCCCTCCAGCCCCACCGTCGGTCCTCTCCGCCCCATAGTTGCCGTTCCCCCCCCCCCCCCCCCCGCCGGCAACCCTCCCTACCGGCCTTTGACGACATCGGCCCTTCAACGCCGTTGTAGGGAACCCTCACTGTCGGGTTCTCTTCTCTCCAAAGCCGACACCCCTTCCTCTGTCGGCCACTGTCTCTCCATGGATTTGAGTGCATAAAAGTCTACATATGCACTCAAATCCAATCAAGTTTATGTAGACACTGGTTTCACGTATACAATCCCAAGTTTTCATCTCCAGCAACATGTCAGAAGGTAAAGTCGATATGCCCTCCATAGGCGCATTCAAAGGTCCAGCGCCAATAGTCAAGATGGATGGGACGAACTATGAGCTATGGGCGATGCAGTTCATGAGTCTCATGAAGTCGAACGGTAAGAAGCATATACTTACCGACGATGAGCCGACAGAGAAGACTGGGATCTATGCCTCCTGGGAGGCCGATGATTCTTATGTCAAGGTTTGGCTATCAGGAACACTGTCGATGGAGATTGCCAATGATGTCCTCCATCATCCTACCGTCAAGACGATGTGGGATATACATATTACTAAATTCTATACAAGGTAACTATTTGGATGTAAATTACTGATCATTGTCTTGATATTACTGATCTCACAACAAGCACTTACTTGCCGGAGTATATTTATTACTATCTAATCGTTTGGATCTTAATCATCCGCAGGAAATCATTTATTTCAATCTTTTCTTTCCAAAACCGTCTTCCCTTTTTTAAGGACACTGTACAATTGAAAATATAGTAATTATTAAATATGTTGCCACATATTCATAGGTGCGGAACGAGACCAAGATGTTACAGCTCCAGCATGACTACGATGAAGCAGAATAGGCGGCTGCTCCATTCTTTGTATACGTCCCTGCGGGGGATGTTTGAGAAACTATACAGCACTATACCCCTCACGGCTACTCCTAAGCAGCAGAAGACCTTCCGGAATGCTACCATTGTTGGAGTTCTACTAGCAGCACTTGATCCTGAGTACGAGGCCGCCCGCTCTCAGATACTGGTTGATGCTACTATTCCTCCTATGGAGGAAGTTTACCGGAGGCTCAGCCGCATCTCTGTTTCTTCCAGCACATCTACTCTACCCCCTTCGGCAATGGTTGTATTGCGAGGGAGAGGTGGTCAGTCTTCCTTTCGTGGACGTGGACCTCGTGGCCGAGGAGGCCGTTTTCGCCAACCGTGCACCTTCAGTCATCGCACGAGTCACTCCGAGGATACATGCTATTCTAAGCATGGGTTTCCAGCATCGGCACGTGTAGCCGAGCATGCTACATCTCCGTCGGCATCCACTTCAGATCACTGGTTCGAAGAGCTTGTGGCGCGCCTGCGTGATATTATGCCTCAATCTTCTACTGATTCTCCAGGTGGATCTTCAGATATTGCCGCTTCAGCATCTGCCAGTACTTCTGCCGCTGCCAGTACCTCAGGTAGTGCTACTGCTTTTACATCCTGTCATGATCTCTCAAATTGGATTATGGATTCCAGCACCATCCATCACCTCTGCCGTGACCGGGATAGACTTGAGTCATATAGAGACATTCCATCTTGACGCTCAGTGCTCATAGCCGATGGAACTCATTCCCCCATCGTTAGACAGGGGGAGATCACCTTGTCACCGTCTATGCATTTACAAAATGTTCTACATGCTCCTGAGTTTTCCATGAATCTATTATCCATTAGTCAGATTACGAAGGATTTGCACTATCGCGCTATATTTGACCCATCTTCTCTCATTTTTCAGGACATAATAACGGGCAGGGTGATTGGTTGTGGCTCTGAGCAGAATGGTCTCTATCGTCTGGTCCGGAATTCATATGTTGGCGTCTCTTCCCACTCATCCGGATCAGTCTCTCCATACACCTGGCATCTACGCTTTGGTCACCTCTCGTTTCAGAAGATGCGTCATCTTTTGCCTCAGATCTCTCCGGGTTCGTCGTTTCGTTGTGAAGCCTGTCAGTTGGGAAAGCATCATCGTTCTAGCTTCCCTAGTCGTCAGAGTCGGAGCAGTAGCTCCCCATTTGAGTTGTTTCATATTGATATTTGGGGTCCGAGTCGTGCGCCTGATCATCAGGGACACATGTTCTTTATGGTTGTAGTGGATGACTTTTCTCGTGTATCTTGGGTTTTTCTTTTAAAGAATAAATCTGAAGCAGGGGATGTTATTAAAAAATTTATCATCGAAGTGCAGAATCTTTCTTCTTCTTCTATCAAATATGTTCGTACGGATAATGCATTGGAATTCTGCACTCGCTCTCTCTCCCATTTCTTTGCGTCCAAAGGTATTATTCATCAAACCACATGTGCTTACACATCTCAACCGAATGGAATGGCAGAGAGAAAATATCGCCACCTTCTTGATATCACTCGAACCCTGCTTATCCAGAGTTGTGTGCCTATCACTTTTAGGGGGGATGCTGTCCTTACAGCCTGTTACCTTGTCAATCGCATGCCGTCCTCTGTTCTTGGTGAGAAAATTCCTCTTTCTGTTATTTTCCCAGATAAGGAACTGTTTTCACTTACCCCTCGTGTCTTTGGTACTGTTGCCTTTGTTCACCACTTGTCTCCTGGACTTGACAAACTCTCTCCTAGAGCCGTCAGGTGTGTCTTTGAAGGTTACTCTCGGACTCAGAAGGGTTATCGTTGTTATGACCCTATAAACAAGAAATATTTTGTCAGTGCTGATGTTACATTTTTTGAGTCCGTTATGTACTTCTCCCCTGCAGGTGACAGGTTGGCTTCTTCCACATCTAATGACGATGTCTATGTTCCTCCTCCTCCTAGTCTGAGTCCACCTGTGTCCATTCTTGTCCCGGTTGTCACGCCGACGTCATCACCACCACCACAACCACCTATCCCACCATTACCTAAATTCTATACACGTCGGTCAGGTCCTGCTCAGGCACCACGTCAAGCATCCATCACGCCTCAGGTATGTTCAGATGTTATTACTAATGATGGGTCAGATAATATGCATGTGCAGGATTCTTCTTTGCAGGAGGAGGTTGTACCATCGAGTACAGTGGACGGTGATCTTGATGTCCCTATTGCTATTCGGAAGCAGAAACGGACTTGTGCATCTTATCCTTTTGCTTCTCAGGTTTCCTTTCACCGTCTCACAGGTGACTTTCAGAGATTTGTTGTGGCTTTGTCTTCCGTGGAGATACCACGGACTTATCAAGAGGCTATGAAAATTGACTGTTGGAGATTGGCTGTGGAAGAAGAAATGCATGCTTTACAGTCCCGCGGTACATGGAGCGTGGTTACCGCTCCATCTGGCGCATCTATTGTTCGCTGCAAATGGATGATCACAGTTAAGTACCATGCAGATGACAGTCTTGATCGGTACAAGGCACGACTTGTTGCGAGAGGTCTCACTCAAACCTATGGTGTGGACTATTTGGATACATTCTCTCCAGTGGCTCAGCACTCTACTCTTCGCGTTCTTCTATCAGTTGCTTTGGTACGTGACCGGTCCATATTTCAACTTGATGTCAAGAACGCATTCTTGTATGGAGATTTGCAGGAAGAAATCTACATGTAGCAGCCACCGGGGTTCGTTGCTGAGGGGGAGAATCATATGGTGTGTAGACTTCACAAGGCGATATATGGCCTTAAACAGAGTCTAAGGGCGTGGTTCCAGAAGCTTTCCAACCTAATTGAACGACACGGATTTAAAAGATCAAATGTGGATCACTCGTTGTTCATTCAGAAGACTTCTAGAGGTACGGTTGTCATCATGGTATAGGTTGATGATATTCAGGTTATAGGAGATGACGTTCAGGGAATAGAGATGGCAAAAGCATTCTTGGGCCACCAGTTTGTCACGAAGGATCTTGGTACCCTAAGATATTTTCTGGTTTGGAATTTGCCAGGAATGCACAGCTATATTACAGATTTGCTGGTTGAAACAGGCATGGTTGGATGTAGACCATCGAGCACTCCTATGGATCCAAGTATGAAACTGTATGACAATGATACTGAAGAGGTGGTCCGGGCTCGGGGTTTCTTCTTTGACGCCCGCTATGTGTGATATGTTGACTAAGGAGGTTTCCTTGGAGGAGGTCAAGGGTGCGGTATGGGACTTGAATGGAGATGGGGCCCCGGGTCCAGATGGCTTCCCGGTGGCTTTCTATAGAGACTTTGGGATGTGGTTGGCGCCGAGCTTCTGGAGGTCATCTTCGAGTTTTGCACGGCCAATGCTGGCTTCGAGAGGATAAACAGAGCCCTGCTTGTTCTCCTTCCTAAATCCGCGTCGGTCGAGCGTATTGAGGATTTCCGCCCCATTTCCATTTCTAATGCGCTCTATCTGATTGTGGCGAAGGTCTTTGTTGTACGACACAGCCGTGTTCTTGAGAATATTATTTCCCCACTGCAGTCAGCGTTTATTCAGGGTCGGCAAATCTCGGACTGTCTTACACTTGCCTCGGAGATAATTGTGGACTGGAAGAGAACGGATAAGCGGGGAGTCTTGTGGAAGGTGGACTTTGCGAAGGCTTATGATAGCTTGGATTGGAAGTTCCACCGGTCGGTTCTGCGGAGGCGTGGTTTCCCGTAGCGGTGGATTTCTTGGATGAGGCATTGTGTGACAACGTCTTCTCTCTCGGTCATGGTGAATGGATGCCCGGAGGGTGGCTTTTTGCAGCCGTGTAGGGGTGTACGCCAGGGGTGCCCCCTTGCCCCTCTGTTGTTTGTCATTGTTGTGGATGTCTTGGCGCACATTGCTCTGCGCGTGGTTGGTTGCGGTTTTTCGGCCGGCTACCCTAGGGATGGATTGGTGATCCTGCTTTTGCAATACGCTGATGATACTATCTTCTTCATTGAGGGGGGGTTGCAAAGGCCTCCGACATGGCCGTCACTCTGGATCTCTTCAGTGAAATGTTCGGTCTCTTCATGAATGTTGATAAATCAAAGGTCATTCCGTTCGGCCTTTAGATAGAGGAGGCTAACGCTTGTGGTCAGGCGCTAGGACCGTTTTGCGGTTCTATGCCGATTGATTATCTTGGGATGCCTTTGATGGTGGGGAGAACGAGACTGCAGGATTGGTTGAGGGTGGTGGAGAGGGTGGAGGCGAGATTGGTGGGGTGGAAATCGGCCATTCTTTCCAAAGGGGGACGATTGGTCCTTTTAAAGGCGGTGCTCTCCTCCATCCTTGTGTACTTCTTATCTAACTGCCGCTTGCCGAAGGGGATCCGTAGACGTATTGAGAAGCTGATGCGCAGGTTCTTATGGGGAAAGCAGGGGGAGGGGTTGGGGGGACGTACCTTGTTGATTGGGATGAAGTTACGATGCATAAGAAGGAGGGGGGCTGGGAGTCAAGAGGCTGGATCAAATGAATGAGGCACTACTTCTTAAATGGGATGCCAGAATCAGGGGCCCTGGGGAGGATTTTTTTAGCGGAGCTCTGCGAAAGATTTATGGCACCGGGGGGCGCCGCCGGGGACGGTTGCTCGTGTGGGTTCTCCCACGCCCTTCTGGAAGGGGGTGGTAGAGGTCTTCTCCAGGCATATCTCTCTGTTTAGGTCGGTGCTTGGTAATGGTGAGTCCTTCGCCTTCTGGGCTCCGTTTCTGATAGGTGTCTCATGTGCGACGACGCGGTTGAGTCCATTGAGCACTTGTTCTTCAAAAGCCATAAAGTGGTCCCGGTCTGGGGGGAGGCAAGATTGGCTTGGTTGGGAACATCGGACTTGTCCTCCTTCTGCGGCTCGATGGCTGCTAACGGGAGCAGGTCTCGGAGGGAGCTCATCAGCCCTGTGGCCGTGTTGTGGGCCGTTTGGCTGGGGAGGAATGTGGTGCTCTTCTCTGGGCAGCGTTTCTACAAAGAAAATGTGGGGATACATGCTGCGAGATTGGTGGATGAGTGGGATGTGTAGATGCTTGTACATGTACCTTTTTCCTTTTGTCTTTACTCCGTGCTACTTTTAAGTTTTTAAATAAAATTTGGGGCGAACACCACTAAGTGTATCCCCCTGTTTTTGGCTTCAAAAAAATGATACTGAAGAGGAGGACAGGAGAAGATATAGAGAGATGGTGGGTAAGCTTCTTTATATCACTATAACTCGACCCGATATTGCTTTTGTAGTGAGTCGGGTGAGTCAATTTATGGAGCAGCCGAGACAGGCTCATATGGATGCCATATACATGATACTGAGGTATCTAAAATCTTCTCCAGGCTCAAGGTTATTGTTTAGAAAGAACACAGATTTATCTATTTCAGCCTGTGCAGACACAGATTATTCAGGGTGTCCTAAGGATCGTAAGTCTACTTCAGGCTTTGAAGTTTTTGTGGGGAGCTCTCTAGTTTCTTGGAAAAGCAAGAAACAAATTGTTGTGGCGAGATCCAACGTTAAATCTGAATATAGGGCCATGGCGCAAGCGAGCAAAGAGATGATCTGGGTTCGAGCCGTATTAGAAGACTTACATATAGATGTACCTTTACCCATGCAGCTTCAGTGTGACAATCAAGCAGCTTTGTTTATTGCCAACAATCCAGCATTTCACGAAAGAACAAAGCATATAGAAGTAGACTGCCACTACACTAGAGATATGATCCAGAAGGGCTTGATTTCTACTTCACATGTTAGTTCAAAGGATCAGACTGCCGACATATTTACCAAGCCATTGCTTAGAGGACCCTTTCAGAGATGTTCTTCCAAGCTGAACATGATTGACATCTATGCTCTGTCTTGAGGGGGAATGTAGAGATTTATGTTATGTTATGTTATTCTATACCGTTACATATTTTCTTTTTCCTTCTATACTCTTATGTAATTTACCCATGGGTCCTCTCTATATAAGAGAGCCTAGGGTTCTATGGAATAAAGAGATCACTCATTTCCTCCAACAGGTACTATACATTAAACTTCTTGTGCATATATATCCCAACATAATGGTATACATTGAAAAGGAAAAGAGAATTTTTTTAATAGAAAACGTAGCTAATGACTCACTATGAAAATTTGGAAACGTATCAGAAAGAAAGAAGGATGAGGCAAGTTTCCAAAGTAAGAGAAAATCAATTCGGATTCATGCCAGGTCGCTCAATTATTGAAGCCATCCATTTGCTGAGGACAATTGAGATTTATAAAGCTAAAAGGAAGAACCTCCAAATGGTTTTTATTGATTTGGAGAAGGCTTATGATTATGTCCCACGAGAGATATTGTGGAGAGTTTTGGAGAAGAGACAAGTGCATGTCCTATACATTAACCTCATAAAGGAAATGTATGATAGGGCTTTGTCTTGTGTAAAGATCCAGTCTGGGAAGACTGGCTATTTTGACATCAACATTGGTTTACATCAAGGTTCAGCTCTGAGTCCATTCCTTTTTACTTTGATTATGGACGAGTTGAGAAGTCACATTCAGGATGAGATACATTGGTGTATGTTAGTTGTTGATGATATTGTATTGATTGATGAGACTAGAGATGGAGTAAATGAGAAGCTTGAGGTCTGGAGACATGTATTGGAGACTAAAGGATTTTGTATAAGTAGGGCTAAGACTGAATATATGGAGTGCACCTTTGATGGAAACAATGGTGAAGGAATCGAGGCGAAGATTGATGACGATAACATTCGGAAGAGAGATTCTTTTACATACCTGAGATCTATTTTGCAACATGATGGGGAAATTGATGAAGATGTTACTAATAGAATAAATGCAGGATGGCTAAAGTAGAAAGCAGCCTCTGTGGTTCTTTGAGATAAGAAAATTCCTTTAAAAATCAAAGGAAAGTTTTACAAAGCAGCCGTGAGACCTGCTATGCTCTATGGATCTGAATATTTGACATGTAAACGATAAGCATATGTAGAGGATGGATGTAGCAGAAATGAAAATGCTAAGGTGGATGTGTGGACACATGTAAAGATCGGATTCGGAATGATGTAATCAGAAAGAAAGTTGGTGTAGCTCCGATTGAGGATAAGATGCGAGAAAACTGCTTAACATGGTTTGGTCATTTGCAAAGAAGGGCAGCTGATGCATCAGTAGGAGATGCGAGTTTTCAGATCTTGAGCCAGCTAAGAGAGGGCGAGGACGGTCAGGAAGTGTTGGATGGAGACTATATGAAGGGATCTTAATTTTTGGATATAAGCCTGAGATTGACCCCAGATAGATATGAATGGAGGCAAAGAATCCATGTAGCTGACCCTACTTAATTGTGGGAAAAGGTTTTGTTGTTGTTGTAGAATAAAATGGGTAGGTTATGGGTCCCTTGTATAATGAGAAAAGCATCGAGTCATTTAAGAAAAGTATAGAAATACCCTTAGGCCTAATAAAAGAAATGTCTATAAATACATAAACAATCTTAGTAATAGAAATGTCTACAAAATACAAATACATAGACATGCATGATAATAGAAATGTCAATAAATACATCAATACCCTCCCTAAAGATGGAGCATATTCATTAATCACGTTCAACTTGGATGAAAGTAAACAAATGTGCCACTTCAGTTATAGGATTTTTGTTGAAACCCTAATTTTGCACAGTTCATGATCAGAGCAGCTTTGATTCTAGTTCTGAAGATCGGCAGCAACATCAAGTTCTAGGGTTTTCTGAAAACCCTAATCATGCACAGAATTATTCAAGGCTCTAAAGATCATTGCCTGATTCTAGGGTTTATTAATTCAAGCCGCACCACGACTAATTATCTCAGCGGTTCTGAAGATCCATCATCTTCAAGGGTTTCTTGGAACCCTACTCGTGCACACAACTTACAGTCGATGCTTCAGCCAAACACATCAAACCAGCAACGCCTCCACATCATCTTCCCCATAGGCGTAAACGCATGCCTTAGAAGAAGAGGAAAATCAAAGGCAACAAGTCCGAGCATCGGTATGCTCTGATTTTAGTCGAAAACCCCCACCAGAATATCTTTCGGTGATGGCCCTACTTCAAGTAGCCGACAATCCAAGGCCCTTCATCTCCGCCTCCTATATTATCGGAGGTCTCCCTATCGCCCGACCAAAAACAAATGTAACTTCAAGTCCATATTTTCCAACGACAACCCTCCTCGGGATCATTTACATCCTCTACGACGGCGGCCAAATCCCCCACATTCGAAACCCTTGATCGCATTGTGACATACAGTCGATTGATGCCAGAGGCCTATATTTGAAGCAACTATGAGACCTAACAAAGAGAGAAGCTCCATTACTAGGTTGCAGAACTCATCGCAGCGGTCTCCATGCCAACATTGAACAATCGCCACCTCCCTTGGACTCTTGCTCATCGCTGCATTTCTCCTCGATCTCGCTTTTTCCTCCATGTCGCCACCCACCACTCGTGCTCTTCTATCTCCCCGCTCTCCAACAACATTTTTCTTGAGAAGCCAAAAGATGGCTAGTAAAGGTTAGTCATCAATGCTCAACTAATTTAAACACACCTGGATCAAAAATAGTTTGACTTAAGTTAGACTTGAGGTTACTAGATCCCTTAAAGGACATCATGTGTAAATGCGCTTGAGGTTACTAGATCCCTTAAAGGACATCATGTGTAAATCCGCAAACTAACTTAAACATATCTCCCATTCATTCTTCTTTGGAGCCGCATCAACTATCTACCATTGAGAATAAAATTTTGACGGCACACCTTAAACACATCTTACTCGATCTTCTTTGGTCTCATCTCAACATTTCCTCAACGATATCCTTGTTGACCCAATCAATTTATGAGTACCCCCACCCCCGAAAATCCACCATTAAAAGATCCATAAAAATTTGTCAAAAGAAAAAGGCAAAGAGAATCGAGGAGTCAAGTTCATGTACTTGGGATCGTAAAGAAGAGAATACTATTGAGATAGATGTTTTTGTTTGTTTTTTATTTATATTTACTTATTATTATGTCTACTTTATGTAATTTTCCCCTAGGATTTTTCTCTTATATAAGAGAGCCCTAGGGTCTCAATGGAATACAATTGACTCTTTTTCCCTTTCCACGTGGTATCAGAATGACAGTCCTGACCGGAGCATGTGCCTAGCCGCCCCTTCCCCACTTAAGCCCTAGTGGATGTCGTCTCCTCTCTCGGCAGCAGCTGCCACAGGTTGTCGTTGCGACCGTTGTCGTGAAGCAGTAGCCGCAACAACCACCTGATGTCGCCGCCTCCCCAAGAAGGGCCTCCTAGCATCTATTCTCCGTCGTCCAAGGGTTTCTATCGTCGTCCATAGCCTCGGGGGGTTCAGTCTGATTTTGAGGGTTTTTAGGGTGGTTTAGTTACCTGGTGAAGCCTCTAACGGGTGGAAGAGGTTGTGGTATGAGTCTATACCCACAACCATCTTCATGTATGTTTGTGTAGATGCATCCATCCTTGTCCGCAGCCCCAGTCTTCGTAGCAATCGTCATCATGTCAGACAATAGATTCAAGTCCAAGGTTGTCGTCTCATCCTTGGGTGACTTCAAAGATACAGCACCCATTTTCAAGATGGATGGGACTAATTAAGTTATGAGCTATGCAATTCATGAGTCTAGTGCAGTGTAATAGTAAGAAGCACATTCAGACGCAGGATGAACCAATCGACAAGGCTAGGGTTAATGACTCGTAGGAGGTAGATGATGCGCGTGTGTGTGTGTGGCAATCTGGGACGGTGTCCGTGCAGATAGCCAATGATATTCTGAGTCATCCCACTGCAAAGGCGATGTGGGACATCCTCGATGCTACTTACACGCAGGCGAAGAATGAGTCGAAGATACTGCAAGACGTCCTCTTCATACCCTTTACACTTCTCTCAGGGATATGTTTGAGAAGCTCCACGGTTTCATTCCCTTGACTACTTCGTCAGAACAACTTAAGGCATACAAAGATTCGGTGATGACTGGAGTTTCTTTAGCAGCTCTTGATCATGAATATGATGCAGCTCAGTCACAGATTCTTACTAATGCCACTATACCTCCAATGGAGGAGGCATACAACAGATTGAGTAGGCTTTCTATAGCACCTGGTGGTGCTACTCAGCAGTCGCATACCTCCTCGATTATGCATGCATCTCATGGTAGAGGGGGTTCCACACAATTCAGAGGGTGTAGTACCTGTGGCAGGGAAGGGGGTAGGCGACCCCGTAAGCCGTGCACTTACTACCACAAACAAGGTCATTTTGAGGATACATGATATTCCAAGCATAATTTTCCTGTTTCAGCTCGTGTTGCATAACAGAATCGGTCATCTAGTGCTCCTCTTCCAACATATGATCAGAGGTACGATGTGTTTGTGGAAAGACTGAGAGAGATCATGCATGCACATGGGTCGTCTACTGCTCCATCCAGATCTTCAAAGGTAGCTGCATCAGCATCTGCCACCACATCAGTTAATGCAAATGCTTTCACTAACTGTTACAGAGCAGACTTGTCAGAATGGATTGTGGATTCAGGAGATTCACATCACCTCTGTTGTGATAGAGGGTAGTTTAGTGCATACAGATCGATTCATCTAGGCAGATCTGTAGTTATAGCAGATGGGATCCTCTCCCATCACTGGATAAGGGGAGGTGCAATTGACTTCGGTAATGCATCTACAGAATGTTCTTCATGCTCATGATTTTTCTATTAATTTAATGTATATTAGTCAAATCATCAAAGACTTACATTGTCGTGCCATATTTGATATGTTTTCCCTTGCGTTTCATGAAATCCTTACGGGCAGGGTGATTGGATCTGATCATGAGCAAGGAGGTCTCTATAGACTAGTCCAGTCGCCATATGTTGATGCTTTATCTATTCACATCGAATCAATCTCTCCTTATTTGTGGCACCTCCGATTTGGTCACATTTCTCTGCAGAAGTTGTGTCGCATGCTTCCTCTGATTTCTCCTTACTCTACCCTCCAATGTGAGGGTTGCCAGATTGGGAAGCACCATCAATCTACATTTCAGATAATCGTAGTATTTTTTAGTTCATCCATCTTGACATTTGGGGTCCGAGTCGTCTCCTAGACCATTAAGGACAGAGATTATATCTTGTTGTTCTTGACGATTTTTCCAGGTTATCTTGGGCATTTTTACTTAATAAGTCTGGTGTTGGTCCTATCATCCGGTCTTTTATTAATGAAATAAAGAACATTTTTCTGCAAATCTTAAGTATATTCATTCTGACAATGCATTAGAATTATGTAACTTACAATACTCACGGTTCTTCAGGGTCTCTGGTATTGTACATCAAACTTCATGTGTCTATACATCCCAAAAAAATGGGGTGGTCGAAAGCAAACATCATAACCTTTTGGATGTCACAAGAACCCTCTACATTCAAAGTCGTGCTCATCGTTCCTATTGGGGAGATGTGGCCCTAACTGCCTGCTACCTTGTGAACCGCATGCCCTCGTTTGTGTTGGGAGAAAAGATTCTATTCTTGATTGTGTTTCTCGAGAAGGATCTTTTCTCCCCCGCTCCTTGTGTGCTTGGGTTTATTGCCTTTGTTCATCATACATCTCTTGGCCATGACAAGCTCTCTCCTAGAGCTGTCAAGTGTGTCTTTGGGGGTATTCCAGAACTCAAAAGGGATGTCGTTCTTTTGATCCTGATCGACGAAAATATTAAGTCAGTGCGGATGTCACTTTCTTTGAGTCTATTACGTCTTTCTCTCCTACATATAGGTTGACTCCTTCATATTCTGGAGAAGTGGTATACATGCCTCTACCTCTGGTTTCTTCTACCACACCTATGAGTACTACGCCTCTCACTCCATCCCCAGTTCCGTTAGTCCCTTCATCTCAACCACATTCACCATCATCGCTACCACCTTCTCCATCACCACCTCCAACATCTTCCATCTTTTTGCCACAGGGCTACACTAACTGACCTCATGCTCATGGGCCCCCTCCATCATCCAGCATGCCCCAAGTATGTTCTGAGCACTTGGTTTCTATTGATGTCATTGGTGATTTACATTTATCACAAGATGAGCAGTGCCTATAGACGTTTCTGCCTCAATCACTGAGGAGGTCGAGGGCCTTGACATGCCTATTGCTTTACATAAATAGAGGCGTACATATGCTACATACCCTCTTACTTCCCATATTTCTTTTGCGCGTCTCTGATGAAGTGTGAATCGGCTAATATAACATGCACTCATTGTAGCACGGGCCAATTCGCAATCAACAGAACCAAGTCGAAAATCTCCGTGAAGAGGACTCGGTTTTTAATTTATAACCTGGAAAGTCCAGGGTCAAACACAAGGACGTGAGCTTTTTTTTTTTTGACGCTCAAAAAAGGGGGAAGCACTCAGCGGTGTTCGCCCCAATTTATTAAAAAGTAAAGAAGGGAGTACTTACAAGATGGATGAAGAAAACAAAAACGAGTGGTAAAAGGTATCAAAAAAGAGATACCCCCCACGCACCCGATACAACGCTACCCGGAAGACCAATCTTGACAAAAGCGAGACGCCGAGATACAAATGTTTTCCTTGTAGATTCTCTGCCGAGCAAATAGTGCCTCGTTTCTTCCCAACCAGATGCTCCATAGACGCGTAATCGGGACCATCAGGTCCGCCCTTGACCGATTCCTGGCGTTAATCAAACTGTCGCATAATGCATCAAAGCTGGATATATTCAGCCACCCCAAATCGTCCCAGATGGCACGAACACGGTCACAATGGAAGAAGAGGTGCCCGCTGGATTCCACCTCCGTATCACAAAGCCCGCACAATTGCGAGACATTAGGAAACATCATAGCACAACGGTCGCCAGTAAGCAGCCGACCACGCCGAAGAAGCCATAGAAATATACCAACCCGTTCCGGCAATTTGAGACTCCAAATGAACTTGCAATGATTCAGCAGGGTCGCATCGACCCCCACGACGCTGGGAAGAAGAGCGAAGTACGCCTTCCGCGTAGAGAAGGTATCCTCCTTCCAAGCGAAGTGATCACGCCCCCCAGTGGGCGTGGGAGCATCAGAAAGAAGAGCCATCAAGGACGTGAAATCGAGCAGACGTTGATCCGATAAATTAGCAACGAACAAAGGGCACCAGCAACCATCGGCCCAGCAGGAAGCCACGGTGGCGAATTTGTCGGCCACCAGCGCAAAGAGGCGAGGAAACAAATATTGCAAAGCTCCCCTCCCGGACCAATCATCTGACCAAAAGCGGAAAGAATTCCCATCACCCAGAAAATATTTGAATAATGATCTGTTGCGATTAAAAGCGGACAAAACACCGCGCCAAAAAGAGGAAATGTGTCCCTCGGGGCACCCCCGTGAAGCGGATATTAAATCAATCCCCGCCGCCTCCCTAAGGCACTTCAGCATGAAATTATCTTCCCTGCCCCACACCTTCGCCGCCCACTTGAGAAGCATAGCCTCGTGCACCACCTCCAGCCGTCTCACTCCCAAGCCCCCATCGCGCTTCGGACGCGAGACAACCTCCCAACCCACCAAATGGACCCCCTTCTCCCATCGCCCGTCTTACCCCAAAGAAAACCCCGCATACATTTTTCCAATCGCTCCCGAACCCCCTTCGGCATGCCATGCACGGACAGGAAATAAATTGGGATTGAGGAGAGCATGGATTTAAGAACTAACCGACCCCCCCTGGAGAGAAGCGTCGCGCGTCAGCCAGCCAGACGAGCCTCCATCTTTTCCACGACCTTCCGGCAATCACGCATCCGAGCACGGCCAACCGAGAGAGGCAAACCTAGGTACTCCAGGGGGAGGCCGCACGGGGAAGAGCCCAAAGCACGAGCACACTCCACAGCCTCCACCTGCGACATAGCAAACGGAACGACTTTCGATACTTCCCATTGATGTGGAGCCCCAACATCTCGCAGAATAGTTGGAGCATAGTAGCCATCCCCGAGGCATTAGCCTGGCCACCCTCGATAAAACATAATGTGTCGTCAGCGAACTGTATAAGAGGAGTATGATACGTACCCAAAGAACATCCGCGGGTAAGACCGGCCTCGGCAACCCCATCAATCATACGCAGCAAGACATCCACTGCCAAAACAAAGAGGAGGGGAGCAAGGGGGCACCCTTGGCGAACCCCCCTGCGAGGCTGGAACATCCCTCCAGCCGGCCGCCCATTTATAGAAACGGAGAAAGAGACGGTGGTAACACACCGCAGAACCCAAGAGATCCAGATCGGCGGGAAGCCCCACCGCTTTAATACCAACCATAAGAAGCGCCAATCCAGAGAATCATAGGCCTTTGCAAAGTCAATTTTCCACAGCAGCCCCTTCGTAGCATTTCTGTGCCAAACATCGACGATCTCGGAGGCCACGGCATAGCATTCAGAGATTTGCCTCCCTTGTACAAAGGCAGCTTGAGAAGGCGAGATGTGCGAGTCGAGGAGTGGCGCAAGCCTTCTAGCGAGAGCCTTAGCAATGATTAAGTAGATACCATTAGAAATAGAAATAGGCCGGAAATCCTCAATACGGTTGGCCGAAGGGGTCTTGGGGATAAGAACAATATTAGCCCTGTTGATTTTGTTGAAGCCCCTGTTCCCCTCACAAAATTCGAGGGCAACGTTCAAGACGTCATTTGCGAGCACGTCCCAAAAATCCCGATAGAAAGATATAGGGAAGCCGTCAGGCCCAGGGGCAGCATCGACGTTGAGGTCCCAAGCCGCCCCCTTGAGCTCCTCCAGCGATAAAGGCCAAGAAATCGTCGCCGCTTCCGAAGGCGCAAGGACGGAGGCCCCACGGTCCGTCCACCGCCACGAACGAGTAAGTTGACAGTCAAAAAAATTCTTGAAATAAGTTCCCAAAGCCACGCCTAACTCCTCCCCCTGAAATAGGGAACCATCGACCGTGAGGGAAGAGATGGTATTAGCATGTTTTCGAGCACTGGCGACCCGATGAAAGAAAGCGGTGTTCGCATCCCCATGTTTGATCCATCTCAAGCGCGATCGCTGACGCCACTCAATAGCCCTTTTCCTGTCCTCCATCGAGACCACCTGCAACGCCGAAGCACGATCGGCCAATTCCACGGGCGATAACTCCCGCTCATTCTCTGAACGATCCAGGCGAAGAATGATGTCATCAGCCTCGTTACGGGCGATTAAGCGAGCCTGACGAGTATTAATTTTAAATGACGCCAGTAATCGGCGAAGGGATGAAAGTTTTTGATCGAACCGATGAGCAGCACTGCCAGCCTGACGTGAGCTATTATTTAATTGAATTTAAGTATTAATTAATTATTTTAGAGGTTTTAAAGATTCCTTAGTCAAGATCGATGCACAAACAAGCACAAATCAATACGAAATTTCAAACATTTTTATGTACTTATTTAATTTGACAAACAATCATACAATGAACAAACAAAGAAATCTAACACAAAATATGCTCCTGATTAATTAACCAACAACTTGTGATTTTATTCAAACTAATTAATTAGAATCTAGTGTCATGCAGATCTAACTCAACTAGAATATAATTTAAATTAATTTATTATAAAGGTAGGATATTATAAATGAATCCTATAAAATTAGATGCGTGAAGAGTAGATAAAACTGTGATTTAGTCACTAACTTAAAGAGGACGAAATGAGGATTCCAACGACACCAATTTTATTTAAAACAGGGCTATGGTCCATAAGATATTGACAATACAAGGCAGGGGCATAACTGAAGAAAAAACTAATTATTTAAATTACAAATAAATTTAAAAAGGAATAGAAA
Source organism: Ottelia alismoides (assembly GCA_037367405.1). Lineage (NCBI taxonomy): Eukaryota > Viridiplantae > Streptophyta > Magnoliopsida > Alismatales > Hydrocharitaceae > Ottelia > Ottelia alismoides. The sequence goes on along the minus strand of JAZKJV010004294.1, from coordinate 66,296 downwards.
GCAATTATACTAATCCGCCTAGCTCGGATCATGTGGCGCCTCTTGGAGGTTCGAATCTGGTTAGATGGCTCCGGATCTCTGGTCTGAATCGAAGGCTCGGACAAAAACGTGGCGAGAAGAGGTGCATTAGATGACACCCAAAATAGGTCGAACGGCTCATGTACTTCTTCCTCGCCGACTCTCTGCATGCGGTGGTGTAGGGCATGTGCTCTGGCGAACCTATAGTCCCTCCTTCGTACTTCCCCACGCTGCCTGAAGGTCTCTGGAGCTTCGCGGTAGCCTCGCGATGAAGCTTGTGCTCACAAACGATGCTAAGGATGGCCAAATCTCTGGAATAATGGATGCCTGTTGGAAGCAGAGCTTGAGATCAGAGAACACTTGGATTCTCCAACCAATGAACCATGTGCATTCCTGCAGGAGTTAACATAGAAGACCAAGCAAGTGTGAATCTTTCTAGATAAGAATGGGGTGAAATGAGACTTCTGAAGGTGGAAGCCTGAAGCCGTAGTGGGTCTTCTTCGTGCAGAAGAGGAAGAGGAACGATGTGGAGATGATGCTAAAATGGATTGCTCATGATAAATATCACGCGTGGATCATGAAGGGACGCGATGGTGTACACAGTAAAAGATCATGAGATAAGTGTGTGGATTTAAATGAGTAAAATGAGTAAAACACAAGGAGTCAAAGGTTGAAGATCTTACCTGAAGAAAAAAGATGAACTTGTGATGAATCTTCAGCCCGAGCGAAGATTGAGAGCTTTACAGGTCTTCGCTTAAGGTTTCAGGCCAAGAAACCAAGCTCAAACAACATAAAAATGGTTACAGAATGAGATGCTTCTCGTAGATCTTGTCAGAGGTCTTTGCTCTGTTGTGGGTCACTGCCGCACCAACTCTCTGTCACAGGGAGGTGATAGAGCTGGGAGTAACCTCTCAGGAATGGCGGATGACGGTTGTGACGGTCGATGAAGGGATTTTATGGTGGTTGGTAGAGGTGGTTTTGTAGATCCATTCGGTGGTTTAAACCACCGCCAATTAGCATGGGAGTTAGGATTAAAAGATCTTGACTGGTTGGCGAAGGTTAGGATAGATAGGCGAAGGCTCAGGAAGTGGTAGTTGTCCGGAAGGTAATCGGAGGTGGTTGGCGAAATTGGAAGAAGTTAAGGTGGTTGACATTTTGCGTCGCTTGGAGGGTGAACTACCGGAGGTTGACGACAACATAGGTATCGTTAGATCATGTGATCCAATAATACAGGATAGACGCAAATGAAAGTCCAAGATCTGATCAAGAATGGATCAGAGGCTGAGATAAGAGCGCCGAAGGACGGTAGAGATGAAAAGATTTAGGCAATCTAATGGCCAAGAGCAAAGCGGGAAAGGAAAAAGGGGCGGGCCACATGGCGGAAGAAGGTGAAGCACGTGGCCCAATAAAAAAATGAAGAAATAGGAAAATCAAATAAAATAAGAAAAGAAATAATTAGAGGGCGGATTAGGAAAAGTAGAAAACATGAAAGTTGTACATCTCGATGAGAATTACAACTTTCATGTAGAAAAAATGAGAAAATGTCATCTATAGAGAGATAAAAAATGAAACAAGTTATAAGAACATTTTTCTTTTATTTTCTTTTCTCAACTTATTAAATAAATAGTGCACAATATTATTCTAATTTTTATTTGATTTTTGATGATAAAGAAACACATAAAATAATAGCACAATAATATATTATATAATATAATATAATTAGAGTCAATTATTTACAACACAAAATATTAACTAGAGATAATTGTTAAAGAATTTTGGTGATTTTTGCTTAAGCAAGAGAGATAATAGTAGTATTTAATGATGATAAATCTGGGATTTATCAGTCTCTCAGAGGAGTTTCAGTGGTTTGTTGTCGGATTATCTGCCGTGGACATGCCACGGACATATCAGGAGGCGTTACAGATTAGTCAGTGGTGCCTTGCTATGGAGGAGGAGATGGTTGCGCTACAGTCTCGTGGCACATGGAGTGTTGTTCTTGCTCCACCTGGTGTATCTATTGTGGGGAGCAAGTGGGTGTTTGTGAAGCCCCCAAAACCCGAACATGGGCTTAACTGCAAAATTCAGCTGGATTTGAGCTAAATTGTAATTTATGTACTACCTATCCAAAAAAATCATTTGAGGAGTCTATCGTGTAGTGCTCATCGAGACTGTAGAGACTTATTTATGTTGCGTACTGTTTCACAATTTCTATTTATATATTGTACATCACTGTAATTTACCCAAGGGCTCTCTCCCTATATAAGAGACCCGAGGGCTCTATGGAATAATCATCTGAGTATTCTTTTACCCTAACATGGTATCAGAGCCCTAACCCTAACCTAGGGTTCTCTCCACCCCCCCCCCACCCCCGCCGCCGCCGACCTCTCGAGCCCCTCCGCCGGCTCCCTCCGCCGGGCCCCAGCCCCTCCGCCTCTCCACCGGGCCCCAGCCCCTCCGCCAACACCCTCCACCGGGCCCCAGCCCCTCCGCCGGGCCCCAGCCCCTCCGCCGCCAGCCCTTCTTCGCCCTTTCCCCGGCCTCCAGCCGCCGCCGGGGAGCCCTTTCTCTCGGCCCAGCACCCCCAGCCGCTGCTGGGACCTCTCCCAGCCACCGTCTCGAGTTGGTAGAGGCTTCAAAGCCTCTACTCGCCACCGGGGTACCGCTTCCTCACTCGGCCTCGGATAGATGTTGGATTCAAGTGCATAACGTCTACATATGCACTTGAATCCTAAAAGGTCTTGGTAGACAACATTTTCTTGGTCTATCAGTAGTTGTTCTTCTCCGGCATTATGTCAGAACAAAAGCTCGATATGCCCGCCATAGGTGCTTTCAAAGGTTCGGCACCAATCGTCAAAATGGACGGGACAAACTACGAACTGTGGGCAATGCAGTTCCTCAGTCTCATGAAGTCGTGTGGTAAGAAGCATATTCTTACCGAGAATGAACCGTCGGAGAAGACAGGGATCTATGCCTCATGGGAGGCTGATGATGCGTATGCCAAGGTGTAGCTCTCAGGTACGCTCACGACGGAGATAGCGAATGATGTCCTTCACCAGCCCACCGCTAAGGCGATGTGGGATATTTTGGCCATGACGTACTCTCAGGTACGTAACGAGACGAAGATGCTCCAGTTGCAGCACGATATATTTACCACGAAGCAGAATGGGAGGCCTCTTCATTCCCTGTACACGTCGCTTCGTGGCATGTTCGAAAGGCTCTATAGCACCATTCCGCTTACAGCCACGCCGGAACAGCAGAAGACGTTCCGCAACGCCACTATGGTTGGCGTCTTACTCGCTGCTCTAGACCCGGAGTACGAGGCAGCACGCTCTCAGATCCTAGCAGATGCCACCATCCCGCCGATGGAAGAGGTATACAGGAGGCTCAGTCGTGTACCTGTTCCGTCCAATACAGCGACTGCATCTCCGTCAGCAATGGCAGTTTCCAGGGGACGTGGTGGTTCGTCCTCGTTTCGTGGCAGAGGAAGTGGTGGACGTGGCCGAGAAGGTCGCATACGCTCTACGTGCTCATTCTGTCGCCGCACTGGTCATTCAGAGGATACATGCTATTCCAAGCATGGCTTTCCTCCTTCTGCACGAGTAGCTGATCATGTTCAGGGTCCACCAGCATCTACTCCAGATCACAGGTTCGAAGAGTTGGTGGCACGACTTCGTGATATCATGCCACAATCATCATCAGAGGGTGCTGAAGTTTCTGATGTTGCGGCTTCGGCGTCAGCTAGTACATCTGCCTCAGCCAGTGCCTCAGGTAGTTCTTCAGTCTCATTTCATAGTCATGACCTCACAGGATGGATTGTCGACTTTGGAGCTACCCATCATCTATGCCGTGAGAAAGATATTCTGCAGTCCTACAGAGTTGTTCAGCCTGGTCGCTCTGTGCTCATTGCTGATAGCACTCATTCCCCTATCATCGGTCAGGGGGAGATGGCTTTGCTACCCTCTATGCACTTACAGAATGTGCTACATGCTCCTGAATTTTCTATGAACCTCTTATCTATTAGCCAGATTACACGTGATTTGCACTGTCGTGCTATTTTTGATCCATCGTCTGTTATTTTTCAGGACATACTAACGGGCAGGGTGATTGGCTGTGGTTCTGAGCACAATGGCCTCTATCGTCTCGTTCGTAACTCTTACGCTGGCGTCTCCTTGCATTCCCAGGGCTCCGTTTCTCCGTACACCTGGCATCTTCGGTTCGGTCATCTGCCGCTACAGAAGATGCGTCACCTCCTGCCTCAGATCTCTCCGAGTTCCTCTTTTCGTTGTGAAGCTTGTCAGTTAGGGAAGCACCATCGGTCTAGCTTCCCCAGTCGTCAGAGTCGGAGCAGTAGCTCCCCGTTTGAATTATTCCATATAGATATTTGGGGTCCAAGTCGTGTCCCGGATCATCAGGGGCACAGGTTCTATTTAGTTGTGGTTGATGATTTCTCTAGTGTCTTGGACTTTTCTTCTTAAGAATAAATCTGAAGCAGGAAATGTTCTTCAAAATCTTATTAATGAAGTTCAGAATGTTTTTTCATCTACTGTTAAGTATGTGCGTACTGACAATGCATTGGAGTTCTGCACTCGCTCTCTTGCTAGCTTCCTTTCTTCTAAAGGCATTGTTCACCAAACCACATGTGCTTACACCTCTCAACAAAATGGGGTTGCAGAACGAAAACATCGACATTTTCTTGATATTGCCCGCACATTACTTATTCAGAGTTGTGCACCATTATCCTTTTGGGGGGATGCTATACTTACAGCGTGTTATCTGGTCAATCGAATGCCTACAACTGTTCTTGGGGAAAAGTCCCCAATCTCTGTTCTTTTTCCCGACAGAGACTTGTTTACACTGACACCTCGGGTTTTTGGCACTGTTGCGTTTGTCCACCGCTTATCTCCGGGACTTGATAAGCTATCTCCTAGGGCTATCAAGTGCGTTTTTGTGGGTTACTCCAGGACACAGTAAGGATACCGCTGCTATGACCCTGTTCATGACAAGTACTATGTGAGTGCAGATGTTACATTTTTCGAACCTGTCATGTACTTCTCCCCTGCAGGTGACAGATTGGTCTCCTCCACATCACCAGATTCCAATGTCTATGTTCCACCACCTCCAAGCCTGGGCCCATTCTCTACTCCACCGACACCACCATCATCACCACCGCCACCATCCCCGCCACCACCCCCAGTTACTAAGTTCTATACGAGGCGAACAGGCCCTGCTCAAGCTACATGTCAACCATCCAACACACCTCAGGTATGTTCTGATGTTAACACTGATGATGGGTTAAATATTGCACCTGTACAGGAGCCTTTACCACAGGAGGAGGATCAACCGGTCCACACAATTCTGGATGATTTGGACCGGCCTATTGCTCATAGGAAGCGGCGAAGACAGTGTGCCTCATATCCCCTGGCCTCTCATGTCTCCTTTCATCGTCTCACTGGGGATTTCCAGAAGTTTGCCGTTGCCGCGTCAGTGGAGATCCCACGGACATATCAGGATGCCATGAAGACTGAATGCTGGCGTCTAGCCATGGAAGAGGAGATGCGTGCCTTGCAATCTAGAGGGACTTGGTCTCTTGTCCCTATTCCTCCAGGTGCCTCTGTGGTGAGTTGCAAGTGGGTATGTACGGTAAAATATCATGCAGATGGTCGTCTAGACAGATACAAGGCCAGGCTCGTAGCACGAGGATTTACCCAGACATATGGGGTAGATTATTTGGATACTTTTTCACCGGTGGCGAGACACTCTACTCTTCGCATCCTCCTATCTGTTGCTGTGGTACGTAACTGGACAATTTTCCAGCTTGATGTTAAGAATGCTTTCTTGTATGGTGAGCTACAGGAGGAAGTCTACATGCAGCAGCCACCCGGGTTTGCTGCTGAGGGGGAGACTCAGAAGGTGTGCAGACTTCATAAGGCTATCTATGGCCTTAAACAGAGTCCTCGAGCATGGTTCCAGAAGCTTTCCCAGCTTATTGAACGACAGGGGTTCAGAAGGTCAAATGCGGACCACTCACTGTTCGTCCGGAAGACCCCTAGAGGTACCATTGTTGTTATGGTATATGTTGATGACATATTGGTTACTGGAGATGATGCACAGGGGATTGAGATAACCAAGTCCATGTTGGGAAGCCAGTTCATTACAAAGGATATAGGCACAATACGATATTTTCTGGGGATAGAGTTTGCAAGAAATGCACAAGGAATGGTGATGACTCAAAGAAAATATGTCACCGATTTGCTAGTTGAAACAGGAATGACTGGATGCAGACCTTCAAGTACACCTATGGACCCGAGCATGAAGTTGTACGATGATGATACCGAGGAGGTGGACAAGAGAAGGTACAGAGAAATGGTGGGTAAGCTCTTATACATCACTATAACTCGACCGGATATTGCCTTTGCAGTAAACCGGGTGAGTCAATTCATGGAGCAGCCGAGGCAAGCTCATATGGATGCCTTGTACATGATATTGAGATATCTGAAGTCTTCCCCAGGCACAGGATTGCTATTCAAGAAAGATACAGATCTGTCTATTTCAGCTTGTGCAGATGCAGATTATGCAGGATGTCCAAGGGATCGTAAGTCTACTTTTGGATTTGCTATCTTCATAGGAAGCTCTTTAGTCTCTTGGAAAAGCAAGAAGCAGACTGTTGTGGCGAGATCCAGTGCCAAATCCGAGTACAGAGCCATGGCACAGGCAAGCACAGAAATGATGTGGGTTAAAGCAGTCTTAGAAGATCTGAATGTCGATGTCCCCTTGCCTATGAACCTTCAATGTGATAATCAGGCAGCATTATTTATTGCCAACAATCCAGCCTTCCATGAGAGAACAAAACACATCGAGGTGGATTGTCATTATACTAGGGACATGATTCAGAAGGGCTTCATTTCCACGTCTCATGTCAGTTCAGAGGACCAGACTGCGGACATATTCACTAAGCCATTGCTCAGAGGACCTTTCCAGAGATGTTCTTCCAAGCTGAGCATGATAGATATCTATGCTCCATCTTGAGGGGGAGTGTAGAGACTTATTTATGTTGCGTACTGTTTCACAATTTCTATTATATATTGTACGTCACTGTAATTTACCCAAGGGCTCTCTCCCTATATAAGAGACCCGAGGGCTCTATGGAATAATCATCTGAGTATTCTTTTACCCTAACAGAGACCTTTTCAACGAATCCAAGAACGTGAAAATCCGAGTTGGGAGCCCGAGTTACGGCTATTTTAGCGAAGAGGGGTCCGAGTTATTCGGATCCGAATCCGAGTCATGACCCATATACCCCTGCCCCATCTTGTCCAAAACGCCCAAACCCTTGCTCCTTCGACCGGCAGCTCTTCCTCCTCCCTCTCCCTCACCGGAGCTCGCCGGAGCGCATCGAATCGACGATCCAAAGCCGAAATCGCATAGAGAAGGTCTGGGTCACCCCCATGTGCGGTTTTTATCGTGAACGAAGCGTCGATCGTGTCGTTCTTCATGGACGGAGTAATCGAGGTGACGGAAAACTTGAGGTACGATGTTCTCCTTCCTCTTGCTGCTAGTTTCCACACGAATTGAACCTATATGTTTCATCATTAGAGCCTTAAACATGCTTGTGTTACAGATTTTAATGGGTTTTATACCTACTGCAACGAACTCGTCTTGTACGTCAACCATCATTCTTCATTTCAGCATATTATAGGGTTCCTTGTCAAGTTCTTCCCGTTAGACTCTTGCTACTGATTTACAGAGTAAGGTCACACTTAAAGCCGAAAACCTATCATATAATCTAAGTAGGTAGCTTCAGTAGATCCACACATCATGGAATAAATGGCTGGACTTACACATATGAAGCTACAAGAGAGCCAATGATGTTCTGATGGAGAGGGTCAAGAGGAATGTGGTCCTTTGGCCTAGCAATCCGTTGGGCTATTGGGAACAAGATGTATGCTGTGATTTCCAAAATGGAGAGTTATTGCAGAGCATGTGGGGATTAAGTCCCACGTTGGCACTCCTCCTTGGAAAAAAATTTGGGTTGGACGATGCCATGAGATTGAGAATTTGATTAAGATTAAGATTGTGCAGGTGAATACATGGAGTGCTGGATGTTGCTGTTATGGAGTTTTGACTCTGAGTATAACTGAATGTTGAGCTTTTGAATATTCATTTTTATCTTCTATAATGATGGGCTAGTATTCCTCTGTGCAAGTGGACTCTGATGCTTGTTTAACTACTGTAAAGCTTAGGGAATGACATGTTTACTTGAATAGTATGATTTTATCTGAACAGATGCTTGAGATGCATGAAAAGATATGTTGTGAGCTTGAAATATAGGTTCATGTCTAAGGATATATGCTAATGTTGAATGCTTTTAAGTACAAGTTTGATCATGATTAAGCTATTGTTATATAAATTGTGTAAAGAACCTTAAGGACATCAGATAGAGTACATGGCTTCTTCGTTTGACCGATAATAAGCAGCATTCTCTCTTGCGAGCTGAAAACGATATATTGTAATGTATGCATACTAACTATTGAAGTGAAAAAGGAAATCTAGGATGGTAGTATGAAAGGATTCCTATTAGTAGTGGATATATATATATATATATATATTTGTGAATGGTAGACATGGTGTACCATACTGTTAGAGCTTCCTATAGTTAAGGTATCTTGCGGCATATAACCCAATAGTTACCTAATGATCCAAGGGTGGTTAGATACTTTTTTTTTTGAAACTCAAAAAAGGGGGAGACACTCGTTGGTGTTCGCCCCAGTATTATTAACTATGAAGAGTATAGAAAGAGGTACTTACAGCGTGACTGGGGGGATAAGGAAGGAAGAGGGAGAGATCAAAGGAAAGATACAAACGCCACAACCGGGCCCCGTGACCCAACTACAAACACCAATCAGAAATTAAATTAATCGCTGCGGAAATCACATTCTCCTCGTAGAAACGCGTGCCCGAGAAAATAGACTCATTGCGAGCCCTCCAAATAGACCAAATGCGCGCAATGGGGCCCAGCAGATGAGAACGAGGTCTCCCTCTGTTGGCCCAAAGGATATCATAGAAGTCCTCCGCATTGGGCACGTGAGCCCAAGCAACATCGTCCCATATCCGAGTCACCGAACCACAAAGAAAGAAAAGGTGATCGGCCGATTCATCCGACACCCCACAGAGCTGGCAAAGGATGTTGGGGGTGTAGAGGAAAGAGGCACACCGGTCGCGAGTCAACAGCCTCCGATGACGAAAAACCCAAAAGAAGAAGGTGATCCGAGCGGGCAAGCGCAGCCCCCATAAGAAGGCGCAGTCACGAACCAAGGTAGCAGCCAAGGGAGGAGAAGGAGGAAGCAGCGCACGGAAGGCCTTGCGAGAGGAGAAAGGACCGTCCCTCCAAGCCCAGTGGTCCCTCCCACCAGAAGGGGTAGCGGCAGAGGAAAGAGCCTCCAGCAGGGAGGCAAGGTCGTTGGCGCGCTGGTCCGACAGAATGCCCGAGAAAGCAGGGCCCTTACCGTTGTGTTCTCATCCATGTTGCGGTGATTGATCTTAAATGGCATGTGGGTAGATGGAGTAAGTGCTTCAAGGGATCGGAGACGCACCCTTGGGACCTCGGGTAGAAGCCTAGAGAGTCGTGATCCCAACCGCTACTACGTAGCCGCGACAGTTGGAGGACATGTTCTTTAGCATACCGAGGAGTCACCACGTGGTATTCAGCCTCAGTACTTGTGCGCCTTTAGCCCAGTGCTTCGAGTGTGGGCCAAGTAGTCATGCTTGGTAGTCTAGTGTTTTGCTTGTTCACTTAGAGTTAACACTCATGTATCGGCTGGTGTAGGCCACATCGGCGGGTATTCCGAGTGGCAACACTAAGAGGGGAATTCTGGGAAATGCGGTTAACGAAGTTGCAAATGAGATATATTTCTCCTGGGCATAAGGAGAATTGGGCTAGTCGCGACGATTCACGGGTTGGAATCTTAATTGTGAATCGGAAGTATAATTGTAAAGTGGAGCTAAGTGGACGTGTTGGAAACGTAGTTAGGATACATTATACCCCATCGCATGCCTACAGGGCACCCCAACCCTAAGGCATTCTTTTTGCCTTAGAGTCATAGTGCGAGGTCTCATCCAGACCAAGACCACAGACTATCCACGAGACTTGGTTACTCATATCCATATCGAATAATAACATTTAAATTGGAATTCTTTGTGAGATCAGTTTATCCAGTTGGTTCTTTTGCACACATTTAATTATATCTAGCTTATTGTTGTATATTATTATATCGTATTCAGCAACTTTGCTCATAACATACATGTGTGTGGATTCGCAGATTCTCAGCAGAAGCCACAACAGTGAGCGGCACTTGTTACTTGGAGCTACTTCTTTTGTTGCAGTTACATGGCTCCCTTTTTGTAGTGCAGTTGCTTGTAGTTCCACTATCCTTCCTTATAAATTTTTGAGAGACATAACATGTATAATGCATGTATGGACACAACTTTTCATATGCATACAAGTATATTTTGTGGGCATGAATGGAAATGGAAAATGGAATGTATTGTGAACAGGTTGAATGGAAAGCATATTTTAATTTCCAATGTATAGTGCTATTTTCTCATGCTTACTATGTATATCATGTGATTCGAATGTGGAACGTATGTGCGTGGAATTGTTTGTCGAGTACCCGGATCCTAGGGGGATGGACGTGACAGTGTTTACAGTGAAACACCGTGCAGATGGTAGTGTGGATCGATACAAGGCTAGGCTAGTTGTTCATTGGTTCACCCAGACATATGGGGTGGACTATTACAATATGTTTTCTCCTGTAGCTCGGCATTCTACATTGAGGATTCTTCTTTCTAATGTTGTGGTACGTGATATGCCTCTCTTTCAGTTGGATGTCAAGAATGCCTTCTTGTACGGTGATTTACAGGAGGAAGTCTACATGCAGCAGCTACCAGGTTTTGCTGATGGGGGGAGTCTCATATAGTTTGTAGACTTCACAAGGCTATTTATGGCCATAAGCAGAGTCCGGGGGCTTGGTTCCAGAAGCTCTATGAGTTGATTGAGCAGCATGATTTTGTCAGATCAACTGCAGATCATGTTGACGCATACACATTAGTATTCGTACCTCTTTGTTATTTCTAATTTTAGTTGTATGCTTTATGTAATTTACCCATAGGCTACTCTCCTATATAAGAGAGCCTAGGGCTTATGGAATAAACAACTTACTCATTTTCTCCCAACATGGTATCAGAGCAACGGTCCTAGACCGGAGTTCTCGAAACCCTAACCCTACCCACACACCCGCCGGCCCCCTTTCTCTCTCTCTTCTCTGCAGATCGGCGCCGCCCTCCTCCTCCGGTGCTTCTCCTCCGATCAGCACACCTCCAGCGCTTCTTGTGCGCATCCCAGGCGCATCTCAAGCACTGTGCGCATCTACGGCGCGCCACGGCGTGATCTGCGCATCTCCTGCGCGTACACATCCATTGCGCGTCATCGCGCGTGACCTGCGCATCTCCTGCGCCTCTCCAGTGCCTGACTGCGCATCTCCAACGTGCAAGTGCGCATCATCTGCGCAAGGCTGGGTGTGCGCGCGTGATCTTCTACGTGCGTGAGCCATACGCGCACTCACAGCGCATGCCCAGCGCATCCAGTGCGCGTGTTCAGCGCACCCAGTGCCCAGAACACGTGATCTACTGCGCATCCAGTGCGCATCAAGTGCTCCGAGTACTGTAGCTCCTGTACGGGTGCACGGTTTCCAGCCCTAAGACCCATAATATCATCATGGGTTTAGTTGCGTGAGGTCTACACGTGCAACTAAACCCATTTCATGTCGTTGTAGACAAATCACAATGTTTGTCAATCGTTCCAGTCTTCCTTTTTCAATATGTCGGAGAGCAAGGCAGATATCCCATCTATTGGCGCATTCCGTGGTCCAACGCCTATTGTCAAGATGGACGGTACCAACTATGAACTGTGGGCAATGCAGTTCATGAGCATGATGAAGTCTACAGGTAAGAAGCATATTCTTACCGAACCAGAGCCTGCTGAGAAGACTGGAACCTATGCCTCCTGGGAGGCTGATGACGCATACGCCAAAGTTTGGCTATCTGGCACGTTGGCAATTGAGATTGCCAATGACATTCTCCATCAACCCAGAGCGAAGGATATGTGGGACATTCTGGCGACTACATATTCCCAGGCAAAGAACGAGACAAAGATCCTGCAACTCCAGCATGATATCTTCACCATCAAGCAGAATGGTCGCCCCCTACATTCTCTCTATACATCACTGAGAGGGATGTTCGAGAAGCTATATAGCTTCATGCCCTTGACAGCCACGCCAGAACAGCAGAAGACATATAAGAACGCCACTATGGAGGGCGTGTTCCTAGCTGCACTTGATCCTGAGTACGAGGCAGCACGATCACAGATTTTGGCCGACTCTACAATTCCTCCAATGGAGGAAGCTTTTCATAGACTGAGTCGGATCACAGTTCCCTCAACTGCTGCAAGTCAGAACTCTTCAGCCATGGCAGCAACCAGAGGTCGTGGTTCTTATCACCAGGGTCGTGGACGTGGACCCCGTGGGAGGGGTGGCCGCACTAGGCCAACATGCACCTACTGTCATCGAGTCGGACACAATGAAGACACATGCTACTCGAAGCATGGATTTCCTGCATCAGCCCGAGCCGCTGAGCAAATAGAGCCTCCGTCTGCTGCTACCCTGGACCAACGGTTCGATGATCTAGTTGCCCGTCTGAGGGGCATTATCCCACCATCCAGTCCAGCACCGACTACAGAGAGTCATTCTGATGCTGCTGCTTCTGCCTCCGCGTCTACCAGTACTTCAGGTAGTACACTTGCACTTCAAAGTAGTAGATCTGATACATTGCCATGGATTATGGACTCAGGCGCTACACATCACCTATGTGGCGACCAGAGTCTACTTACAGGATACACTCAGATCCCTCCAGGACGAACTGTTGTCATTGCAAATGGCACCCATTCCCCAATCACTGGTCAGGGGGAGATTAGACTGACATCTTCTATGCAGCTCAAGAATGTGCTACATGCACCTGATTTTTCAATGAATCTGTTGTCAATTAGTCAGATTACAAAAGATCTTCATTGTCGGGCAATTTTTGATCCATCTTCTTTGATTTTTCAGGACATCCATACGGGCAACGTGATTGGTCGTGGCTATGAGCAAGGAGGCCTTTACCGCTTGAATCAGACCCCATTCGCTGGAACCACTTCCTCCCCTGCTGGACAAGTATCTCCTTTACTGTGGCATCTGCGTTTTGGTAATTTACCGCTTCAGAAGTTGCGTCGAGTATTACCCTATAGTCTTCCTCACACATCTGTTCAGTGTGAGGCGTGTCAGTTGGGAAAGCATCACAGGTCGTCCTTTCCCAGTCGTCCTAGTCGGAGTAGTACCTCCAAGTTTGAGTTATTTCATGTTGATGTCTGTGGTCCAAGTCGTGTACCTGATCATCAGGGACACAGATTTTATATTGTACTTGTGGATGATTTTTCTAGGGTGTCATGGGTGTTTCTGATGAAAAATAAATCTGAAGCCGGAAATATAATTATTCATTTCTTGAATGAAATACAAAATGTTTTTTCCACATCGGTAAAATTTGTGAGAAGTGATTATGCGTTAGAATTGTGCACAAATGCTCTTGCTAGTTACTACTCCTCAAAAGGGATTGTTCATCAAACGTCGTGTGCTCATACATCTCAACAGAATGGAATTGCTTAAAGGAAACACCGTCACCTTCTTGATGTCACGAGATCTCTCCTTATACAGAGTCATGTTCCGTACTCCTACTGGGGTGATGCTGTTCTCACGGCATGTTACCTCATTAATCGTATGCCCTCTTCTGTTCTAAATGAACAGATCCCGTTTACCATCATTCATCCTGACAAGGGGCTATTTTCACTTACGCCTCGTGTGTTTGGGTCGGTTGCATTCGTCCATCAGTTGTCCCCTGGTACTGACAAGCTCTCTCCTAGGGCTGTCAAGTGTGTTTTTGTCGGGTACTCCAGAACTCAAAAGGGGTACAAGTGTTTTGATCCTCTGCGTCGGCGGTATATGATCAGTGCAGATGTTACATTTTTTGAAAATATTATGTATTTTTCAGTCGATGGAGACAAGCAGCAACCACTACTATCCATTGATTCCATATATATGACACCACCTCCACCACCACAGCTGCCGTCAATACCACCACCACCGTCGCCGTCGCCACCACCACAAACTATATCACCGCTACCATATCACTATACCCGCAGGCTTCCTCCCGCTCATGGTCATGACTCGTCTACTAGCTCGCCTATGGTATGTAATGATAATATTAATGTTGATGGATCTGACGACATTTCTGAGCAGGATACGTTGCAGGGGCCAGAGGAGAACATAGCTGACTTAGATGTACCCATTGCTCTGCGAAAGTCGAAGAGAAGCTGTGCTACATATCCCTTATCAGCATCTGTATCTCTTGAGAGGCTATCTGGAGATTTCAGGTCCTTTGTTGTGGCACTTTCAGCTGTTGAGATTCCGAGGAATCATCATGAAGCTATGTAGGATAGTAGATGGAGGCTAGCAATGGAGGAAGAAATGGCGGCACTCCAGTCCAGAGGAACCTGGAGTTTGGTTCCTACACCTCCAGAGGTGAACCCAGTGAGCTGCAAGTGGGTGTTCACAGTGAAGCACAATGCCGATGGTTCTATTGACAGATTCAAGGCACGACTGGTTGCACGTGGCTTCACACAGACATATGGGGTGGACTACCTCGACACTTCGCCTGTGGCACGTCATTCCACCCTACGGATCTTATTGTCAGTTGCAGTTGCTAGAGACTGGCCAGTTGGACGTGAAGAATGCATTCCTATATGGCGATTTACAGGAAGAAGTGTATATGCAACAGCCACCTGGGTTTGCTGTTGAGGGGGAGTGTTCCAAGGTATGCAGGTTACATAAGGCTATCTATGGCCTTAAGCATAGTCCCAGAGCATGGTTTCAGAAGCTATCAGATCTCTTTGAGAAACAAGGATACAAGCGCTCCAATGCTGATCACTCCTTGTTTGTGCAGAAGACCACTAGAGGTATTATTGTAATCATGGTTTATGTTGATGACATCTTGATTACAGGAAATGATGAGCAGGGCATAAAGCAGGCGAAAGAAAGACTGGGAACCGAGTTTGTCACCAAGGACTTGGGAGTCCTGAGATATTTTCTGGGACTGGAGTTTGCTAGAAATCAATATGGATTAGTGATGTCGCAGAGAAAATATGTTACAGATCTATTGAGAGAGACAGGTATGCTAGGGTGTCGGCCTGCTACGACACCAATGGATCCCAGCATGAAGCTCTATGATGATGACACGGAAGAGGTGGACAGGAGGAGGTACAGAGAACTGGTAGGCAAACTACTGTATGTCACGATCACTAGACCTGATATATCATTTGCAGTGAGTCGTGTGAGCCAGTTCATGGAGCAACCACGTCAGGTCCATATGGATGCTATACACATGATTCTGAGATATCTGAAATCATCTCCAGGTGCAGGCTTGCTATTTAAGAAGGGAAAGGAGATCTCTATCACAGCATGTGCTGATGCAGATTATGCAGGATGCCCCAAAGACAGGAAGTCCACCTCAGGATTTGCAGTTTATGTTGGAGAGGCCTTAGTCTCGTGGAGGAGCAAGAAACAGACAGTGGTAGCAAGATCCAGTGCTGAATCAGAATACAGAGCTATGGCCCAGGCTAGCACGGAAATGATGTGGGTGAAAGCTCTTCTTACAGATCTATACCTTGATATACCGCTCCCTATGAAGCTGGAATGTGATAACCAGGCAGCCTTATTCATTGCAAACAAGCCAGCCTTCCATGAGAGGATCAAGCACATTGAGGTTGACTGTCACTACATACGTGACATGATTCAGAAGGGTTTCATTGCTACATCTCATGTCACCTCAGGGAATCAGACGGCTGATATCTTCACCAAGGCATTACTTCGAGGCCCATTCCAGAAGTGTGCATCCAAGCTGAGCATGATAGATATCTATGCTCCATCTTGAGGGGGAGTGTTGACGCATACACATTAGTATTCGTACCTCTTTGTTATTTCTAATTTTAGTTGTATGCTTTATGTAATTTACCCATAGGTTACTCTCCTATATAAGAGAGCCTAGGGCTTATGGAATAAACAACTTGCTCATTTTCTCCCAACAGATCACTCACTTTTCATTCAGAGATCTCATAAAGGTACTGTTGTTATTTTGATTTATGTGGATGACATCATTGTTACAAGGGATGATGAACAGTTATTCAAGTAGATAAGGATTTCCTTGGACATCAGTTTGTGACCAAGGACCTTGGCAATCTTTGTTACTTTCTTGACCTCGAATTTGCAAGGAATCAGCATGGCATGGTGATGACTCAAAGGAAGTATGTTACTGATCTCCTAGTTAAGATGGGCATGACAGGATGTAGGCCTGCTACCACTCCAATGGGTCCGAGTATGAAACTCTATGATGATGACACTATGGGTGCATTCGGTTCGGGAATAAGTAGGAATAAGGATGGAGAATAAGGAGAATAAGGGTATATTCTCTGTTCAACTGGAAACATAGGAATAAGGAGAATAAGGTACAATAAGGGTACGTAAGGTGGAATAAAGATAAGAATAAGGGTGGAATAAGATGAAATAATATGATGTGAATGGGAATAGCCGTACTCTTAGGAACCGCATCGGGCGGGGAATTGACCCCTTATTAAGGTGTTTATTCTCCAAATGAACACGGCCTAAGAAAGTTGATAAGAGACGATATAGAGAGCTTGTAGGGAAGCTTTTATATGTCATCATTACCAGACCAGATATATCATTCGCAGTGAGCAGAGTTAGTCATTTTATGGAGCAGCCCGGGCAGGTACATATAGATGCAGTTCACATGATTTTGCAATATTTGAGAACTTCTCCAGGTGTAGGACTCTTGTTCAGTAGAGATACATCCCTTGCAGTTACAGCATGTGCTGATGCAAATTATGCAGGATGCCCCAAAAACAAGAAGTCTACCTCAGGCTTCGATGTCTTTGTAAGGAGTTCACTTATTTCATGGAAGAGCCAGAAACAGAGATTGTTAATAGATATAGTGTCGAATCAGAATATAGAGTCATAGCACAAGGGAGCACAAAGATGATGTGCGTCAAATCAGTCCTGACTGACCTGACAATTGAGGTGCCATATCCTATGAACCTCCAATGTTAAAATCAGGTTGCCCTTTTCATAGCCAATAATCCAACCTTCCAAAAAAGAACCAAGCACATCAAGGTTGACTGTCACTACACTTGAGATATGATTCAGAAGGGATTTATCTTCACTTCTCGTGTTACCTCGGGATGTCATACTGCGGATATGTCCACCAAGGCACTTGCTAGAGATCCATTCCATCGTTGTTGTTTCAAGCTGAGCATGATTGACATATACGCTCCAACTTGAGGGAGAGTGTTGAGATGGATGTCCTTGTTTGTTCTTTATATATATCTACTTATTCTTCTATCTACTTTATGTAATTTTCCTTAGGGCTTTTCTCTTATATAAGAGAGCTCTAGGATCTCAATGGAATACAATTGACTCTTTTTCCCTTTCCACAAATACAAATCACCTTGGAGGGTGGATTTTTTCACAGTGGCACGGTACAAAAGAAAACTTTAGTTAAAAAGGAAATGCAATGGTGGAAGGGTATTTTTAGATATCATCTCAAAAGGTGGGAATGAAAACAAGAACCAACAGATGCATGGTCAGATTTGAGAGGTAGCTTAAAAAAATAAAAAAATGATTAGGAGGCATATATCATTTCATATTTAAAGGAAATATTTCTTAAATGAAATAATAATTATGCAATCGGTACAAAGCAACACCCCCAAAAAGTCTAGAAAGATAAAAGAACTTACATCAAAGATACTATCATAATCATCTATCAGAGTAGTTATGATAGCCTGTGCATTATTAGCAGCATTGGCAGCAGCAAGAAGCTGAGCAGAACTATCCCCGCTAGCATCAAATTCATCCTCTAGCTCGCATTCACCAGCTAATAGTGGTCGAAGAAGCAAAGGTGCCATGCAAGCAGCAACCGCAGAGGCCGTCATTCGATTATCAGAAGTATGAGAAGCAATTGTGTGCAACATTTTCAAAATCCTGAAGTCAATAATGTCAAATAATGAGGTCATAGCAACAGCTGGTAGAGAAAATATACTCACATTGATAGACTGTAAGGAGGAGAAAACAAGTTCAGAACTGAAATGAAGCAACTGCATGCCTCTATTAAATATGTTCATTTCTCGCGGCTTATGCATTTTAGTTAAAAAACAACATTCTGCAATGTTATGCAACTAAACACTGCAAAAGTGTATTCACAACTACCAAGGAAGGAAATAATAGCATCATATTTGAGAATACCACCACGATTAGCATGTTACAAAATTCAATTTCCAATACAGAGCAGAAGTAAAGGCCTTATGGATGCCATATATGTATAAGTATCTCAGCATGCAACAGCAGGGAGACACCCACACATAGTTTTGCTAAGAACGTTCATCTTTGCATCCATTCTCTTCCATTCTTACACTGAAATCAAGTTTGAGTCACAAGAAATTGTGTATTCCCGTGCTATAGAAACACACTACTATACCTATCAGAAACAACCTTATATACGTAATTCTATCAATGTTAAACTCCTGCACACTGCCTTACTCCCCTGAAGTCCATAGCGTCCTCAGCTGGAGTGCCCCAAGCAGCTTCTTGCTAATATCAACCTCCTTATGGTGCGATGTCGTTTTCATTGCCAATTCACGAACGCCAAGTAATTTTAGAAAAAAAATCTATTAAAACAAAATTGAAAATCGAAGTGAATCCTAGAATCGACTTGCTAACACAGCAACAATCGCATCAGCTGATGTTGTTTGAGACAGTCGACACACCTGTCCTACGCCAGCACGAGTACCTGTAACATCCGGATCCGCACAAACCAGAATCTGACACGATTAGGGTTCGTACGTCAATAAAGTTATTAATTAACGTTAAATAACTTAAATCGATCGATTGGTCGTGAATCAAAAGTCGTTCGGGCAAAAATCGACCGCATCGTAATGTTTGCCAAGGAAAAGCCGCGATGCAAATTCAGAAACTGCGAAACAAACCGAGACCACCTAAAAATCCGACTCGACAAAATAAGACCAACGGAATCGACTGTTCGTCAATCGAAGATCGTTTGATATTCTTAAATCGCAAAATTTAACCCCAAACCAAAAACTGTATCTCGGAAATTTCGGGGATGCAAACCCGATCAAAAGTATATCAATATTATAATTATATTGATCGTCGTTTACAGACGATCAAATCGAGATATTGCGCATCGAAATCCGAGGCTTGAAGCGTGAATACGTCAACTTTTGTATATCAATAAAAAAGGAGAATTAAAAATAAATAAATAAAATTTTATTTTCTGGTACAATACAGACTGTAGCAGACTTTTTTTTGTTGTAGTTTTAGAAAAAGGGGGGGTTATGACATCAGCAGGCTGATGTCAGCCTGTTGATGTCATGGATGATGTTCTATTAAAAAAACTAATGAGGAAGGTTCCAGGAACCTTCCCACCTTCCTCTCTTTCTCTCCTATTAATCCCAACATTGGAATCCCTTCTCCAATTCTTCCAACGAGAGAAGCCCCATTCCTCCCCTAATTTCCCTGCTACTGATTTTTGGCTGAAATCCTGCACTCGAAGGGAATTCTTTTGTTGCTGCAATTGACTCCATTGCTACCATTTCAGTAGCAGCTACAGCTGCTACTATTGCTTCCAATAGAACTGTTATACAGCTGATTTCAAGACCTAAAAATTCCCTTTCATCCCTGTTGCATGCAAGATCAGCTCAAGCCTGATGCTCCTACAAATTGGGAAATCAGAAAGTACAAGCTCTCCCTCCTCCTTGCTGCCATACATGTGAAATCAAGTTTTCTTTTTGCTATTCTCTAGGGTTTTTCCAGGTTTAAGTGGCTTTTATGGCCTTTAATAGACTCCATGATAAAATTATGGTAGAATTGGTTGTTCTTGAATTTGAAATAATTAAAAAAATGTGGGGAATTGTATTTCAAGATTTACGCATCTTATACTAAATGGTTGAGCATGGTTTGCTCTATTAAAATAACTTATGGTCACAATCCAATTACAAAATTTTGTCCTCTTTTTGTTAGCAGATTGCTTTAACAATTTTCTTTCTTACAAATATAATACTAAAATTTGTATGCCTTCAATAATACTAAAATCTATATGCTTGTAACGATACTAAAATATGTATCCCTTTAATGGATTCTAGATGATAAGGTGGACATCTTAGAGGAATCAAGAATAGGTTCTGAAAAAGTAGTTCTATTGACTTCATTTACAAAGACAAGTTCTATGACATCGTTCCTGTTTTGGATCTTTCCCTTTTGCTCTATGAATACAGTATCTTAGTTATGTAGACCTTAACTTATCATCAAAATAACAAGATCTTACGTTGTGCTGATGATTCCTTCAGCTATTTTCTCTATTCTTCAAAAAAAATGGATCCTTACTTTAATTTATGCCCGCAGATCTGGAATTTATGTTAAATTGTATTATTTCCATGTTATAGAACTGATACGAATAATAAATACTTAAGAGAGATAGTGACGGTATCAATGTTTGTTGGATGTCTATTATGGTTGAAGTTGTCATTAGTCTGTCACGTAATTAGGTCCTACATTTCTTCTCCTACGTGATCTAGTCCTTTCTTAAAGGCAATGGTTTGAATGGATATAAATGGACACTGCCAGTCTGCCTTATGTACCTTGACTATTGTTTATGACCACTTCAACATTTATATAGCTTAGGAAGTGATTCCCAATTATGCAGCTGCTTCAGTTTTATTTAAATTTTGCTAGAAATACGGAGTGTATGTATATTGTTGAATATTTAGGAATTAAACCACCTCATATCACTTGTGGACTAATACCGTTATTTACACATTTGCGCTTGCTGAGATCTTTCTTTCTACATTTAAAGCAAGTCATGTTATACTGTTGGTGGAAATGAGTAATCTGTTTATTCCATAGAATCCTATGCTCTCTTATATAGAGAGGACCCGTGAGTATATTACATAAGAGTCCAGACAAAAATAGAAAATAAGAAACGATACAAAATAACATAACATAACATCACATAAATCTCTACACTCCCCCTCAAGATGGAGCATAGATATCAATCATGCTCAGCTTGGAAGAACATCTCTGGAAGGGTCCTCTGAGCAATGGCTTGCTAAATATGTCGGCAGTCTGATCCTCTGAACTAACGTGAGAAGTAGAAATCAAGCCCTTCTGGATCATATCTCTAGTGTAGTGGCAGTCTACTTCGATATGCTTTGTTCTTTCGTGAAATGTTGGATTGTTGGCAATAAACAAAGCTGCTTGATTGTCACAGTGAAGCTGCATGGATAAAGGTACATCTAAATGTAAGTCTTCTAATGCAGCTCGAACCCATATCATCTTCGTGCCTGCTTGTGCCATGGCCTTATATTCAGATTCAGCGCTAGATCTCACCACAACAGTTTGTTTCTTGCTTTTCCAAGAAACCAGAGAGCTCCCCACAAAAACGGCAAAGCCTGAAGTAGACTTACGATCCTTAGGACACCCTGCATAATCTGCGTCTGTACACGTTGAAATAGATAAATCTGTGTTCTTTCTAAACAGCAACCCTGAGCCTGGAGAAGACTTTAGATACCTCAGTATCATGTATATGGCATCCATATGAACCTGTCTTGGTTGCTCCATAAATTGACTCACCCGAAAAACTGCAAAAGCAATATCAGGTCGAGTTATAGTGATATAAAGAAGTTTACCTACCATCTCTTTATATCTTCTCATGTCCACTTCTTCAGTATCATTGTCATACAGTCTCATACTTGGATCCATAGGAGTGTTCGATGGTCTACATCCAACCATGCATGTTTCAACCAGCAAATCTGTAATATATTTCCTTTGGGTCACCACCAGACCCTGTGCATTCCTGGAAAATTCCAACCTCAGAAAATATCTTAAGATACCAAGATCATTCGTGACAAACTGGAGGCCCAAGAATGCTTTTGCCATCTCTACTCCCTGAACGTCATCTCCTATAACCAGAATATCATCAACATATACCATGATGACGACCGTACCTCTAGAAGTCTTCTGAATGAACAAACGAGTGACCCGCATTTTATCTTTTGAATCCATGTCGTTCAATTAGGTGGGAAAGCTTCTGGAACCACGCCCTTGGACTTTGTTTAAGGCCATATATCGCCTTGTGAAGTCTACACACCATATGATTCTCCCCCTCAGCAGTGAACCTCGGTGGCTGCTGCATGTAGACTTCTTCCTGCAAATCTCCATACAAGAATGCGTTCTTGACATCTAGTTGAAATATGGACCAGTCACGTACCACAGCAACCGATAGAAGAATGCGAAGAGTAGAGTGCCGAGCCACTGTAGAGAATGTATCCAATTAGTCCACACCATAGGTTTGTGTGAAACCTCTCGCAACAAGTCTTGCCTTGTACCGATCAAGACTGCCATCTGCATGGTATTTAACTGTGAACACCCATTTGCAGCTAACAATAGATGCGCCAGATGGAGCGGTAACCAGGCTCCATGTACCGCGGGACTGTAAAGCATGCATTTCTTCTTCCATAGCCAATCTCCAGCAGTCAATTTTCATAGCCTCTTGATAAGTCAGTGGTATCTCCACGGAGGACAAAGCCGCAGCAAATCTCTGAAAGTCTCCTGTGAGACGGTGAAAGGAAACCTGGGAAGCAAATGGATAAGACACGCAAGTCTGTTTCTGCTTCCGAATAGCAATATGGGCATCAAGATCACCATCCACTGTACTCGATGGTGCATCCTCCTCCTGCAACAAAGAATCATGCACATGCACATTATCTGACCCATCATTAGTAATAGAATCTGAACATACCTGAGGCATGATGGATGCTTGACGTGCCGCCTGAACAGGACCTGACCGACGTGTATACAATTTAGGTAATGGTGAGATAGGTGGTTGTGGTGGTGGTGGTGGTGGTGGTGATTGTGGTGGCGTGACAACCGGGACAGGAATGGACAACCGTGACCTCTACACGGGAAATTTTGCACTTAATACTTTGCTTCTAAATTTTTTTTACAGATTGTCAACTATGTTGCCAATCATCATCCACGTTGGAATTACTTACCTATATATATAATGGAGTTTTCACACCTTCAGCTATGGGTTGTTCACAAATGTGATTATGAAATCAAGTAAATTTATAAGGTTGGTTAAAATCAGTGACAGTGAATACAATTCCTATATATCATTAAAGATAAGTTGCGACAAAGACCTAAAACTGTATAATCAACCACTGAAAAGATTGAGAAAGAATTAAGTGGTCAGGAAAGTAAAGATGTCCGTGGATCAATGACGATTTATAAATTTGAGTGAAGGTCAGAGTGACCTTTACATCTGATCATACAAGGGTACGGTGACCCTCAACTGGGCGGGAGATAGGAAGTCCAGTTTAGGAAGCGGCCGCCAAGTGCTCGGGTCTAGGATCCCAGTCTTATTCACAGTTTTATACGAGCTCGCAGTGTTTTTACGCCTCGTTGGGATCCCGACTTTTGACCAGCTCCGCTAACCCTCTGTTTTAGGATACCCATGTTAGGGATCCTCGGTTTTAATTTTTCGTACGAGATCGTCTGCTCGTACTAGCCGGATCGATTTCTGAGTGACTTTTTCGTAGAGTCTCTCTCAACCGTCTTACTGCGTAGTTTTATAGTAGACCTATCCCTCTAATGGATCGCACTTCCATTTAGAGGGCGAGACGGAAGAGTCTCTTAGGAGACTACCTTACCGCTTGAGTTTTGGTTACTTTCTGCCAGCAGGTTTGGCGATGCTACATCCAAATCATTTACGTCTACATCTAAATAATCTAGGGTCACATTTGAATCAGTTACATATGAAATTGGAGAAGCTACAGTTGAACTCGGAAGGAGACATATTGGATCTCGGCTAAAAGATAAAATCAATTATAAGTTGTGTTGGCTAGAGTTGATTATAATTAAGTTATTGTATGTGTTGGGAACTTAGTTATGATGCACTATACCCTATCGCATACCTACGAAGGCACCCTAACCCTAAGGCACTCTTCACGCTTTAGAGTCATAGTGTGAGGTCACGCACAAACCAAGACCAAAGACTATCCACTAAACTTGAGAATTTAAATAAAATCAAGAGTCAGTTCAAAACCTAAATCTTCTCCATTATCAAAATCGATATTTAAGGACTCTAAATAACAAGAGATTAATCTAGATATACATATATATATACGAGTCATTAACCAACGACATAAGAATATGACATATGATAGGTAATGGGTAAAACTTGGAGCATTTCTTTAGGGTAGCTTGAAAATCTTGTTCATAGAAAGTAGTTATAAATTTTTAGTTGTTTATACCTTACTACTTGCTTTTTTGCAATCACCTTAAAATGCTTGCTTGTTTTAATAATTTTTTTGGAGGTACCAGCGCTCGCTGACGTCTCTTGTTCCTTTCATGTGTAGCAGGCAGGGAGCATGCACTGCAGTAGTGGTTGATGATTCCAGACATCCGTTATTAATCTAAACGGTACAGTTACTTTTGTCACAGTTTTTGTTCAGTTTGTAATGTAAAATGCTTTCTTTCTCTTCTGTATATTTTTGGGAATACATGTATGAACTATCAGCCTCATTTGTACATGTTTATATATATGGAAATTAATGAATGAAAATTTGGTGGTACATTCTATTGTTGGTTCTGTGTTTGTTACTTGAATTGTGAATGTCGTGGCAGAAACGTGAAAAATTTCCCCGTATTTTCATATAACTTAAGCAATCTTTTTGATGAAGTAATACCACGAATGTGCTGTAAACGGGTACCTGGATCCGAGGGCGTCTCAGTTTGGTATCAGAGTCGTGGTACCCCGCTGCATGCAATCGCAATATTATGATTCTGATCGCATATTCGCATTAAGTTCTCGGATAGCAATAGTCTTTTGAATTGTTGCAAGTCCAAGAGGTAAATATGACATTCAAATTCAATAACCATAGACATTACCAAATTCATTAATTTTATATCCCAAGAAGAGAGAAAGCACACATCATCATATCTACGAGAGCAATTTTTATGAGTCATAATGGTTCTCATGCAGAGCCATGACATCTAGAGATGCATAGGATATGACTGACCGTTTGGAGCGCATTATGACTACACTCACCGATCTCCAGCAGTAGCAAGCTGCCATGCGAGGTCAGCATGATCAAATATTGGCACAGCAGATGGAGATTGCGGATTGACAGACACATGGAGATGAGGTTCGAAGAGATGTCAGACTTCACATACCATCCATCACAGGACGGAACACAACAGGACCAACATCAGTCTGTTGAAGTACAACAGCCTAATTTTGATGATCCACATGAGGAGATACCAGAGCATGGAGCAGAAGATGGAGACTATGACAGGGAGCAGGACCATATTGACTTTGCAGATGAGGATACATCCGAGTATTCAGCTATTCACAGGCACCAGTCAGTTTTCACTTCTTACCAACGGGACAATGTGCCCATATTCGACAGCACAGGGATGTCAGATGTGGCAGAGCAGTGGCTCAAGATGGTCATGAAGGTATTGAGGACGATTCACGCGCCATGAGACACATGGATATCTTTCATGAGGTATTCACTGACATATTTTGCAGAGAGATAGTGGGAGGCAGTAATTTTTAAGTTGGGACGCAAGCCCACATGGGATGATTTTGAGACGAGATTCAGATCCCACTTCTTTTTTGCGAAGTGGAAGGGGTCCCAGAGCCGTTTGTTTGCAGAGCTTCGTCAGGGACGGATGACAGCCATGGAGTACTACGTACGATACACCGAGTTGTCTCAACGCACCTAAGCAGCCGCCGCATTTCCAGATGAGAATCTGAAAAATTCATCAAAGGTATGCGAGAGGAGGTGCAGGAGAGGCTGGCAGGGTTATGCATCACGTCTATCTCCGAGGCCACTGATGCCGCGGAAAAGTTTGAGGACATCAGAGAGAGACGCTTTGGGAGTTCGTCAGGAGCGGCACCTAGACCACAGCGATCATTTGGGCCGATACGCCGACCATTCCAACAGCAGAGGTCAGCTAGGCGATTCTGACCTACAGGTTCACCATTCTCAGGCATTGCTCGCTCATCTCCATCGACTACCTTAGGAGGAGCACTTGTTGGGCGTGACACCGGTTCAGCACGACCATCTGGGTCACAGCGAGCAGACAGACCCCCTGCAGGACCGACTCGGAGCACAGACACGACCACTCCACCTACCCGATCAGTCTGATGTTACTTATGCCATGAGTAGGGACATTACCGATGTTTGTGCCCACAGGCTTCTGGTGAGCCTTGACCACAGCCACAGGCACTACGTACAGGGAGTTCCCGTGGCAGGAACTCCAACTTCAGGAGGCCACCGAGACAGACACAGAGCGTGGCAGGTTCCAGTACTGCACCAGATAAACAAGGTCAGTTACACGCAGTGAAAGAGGAGCAGGCCCATTCAGCACCTGCTATGGTAAAAGGTATGGTCTCAGTCTTGGGCTGACCTTTTCATGTTTTGTTTGATTCTGGAGCTGCGCATTCTTTCATTGCTTCGAGATCACGAGCGTCACTGGGTAGAGTTTCTGAGTCCCTATATCCTCCTTACCACATCCGAGGGCCAGGTGGCCAATTGTTTATCATTTCACTGATAGTCAGGTACTTGCAAGTACTGATTGGCGGTCACGAGATGATCACAGATTGTCTGCTATTACAGCTTGATGAGTTTGATTTGATTTTGGGCATGGATTGGTTATCAGCTCATCATGCTCTTGTTGATTGCTTTAGGAATACGGTTGTCTTCAAGATTCCAGATTTGCATGAGGTCACTTTTGAGGGTACACTACATGACTCCAAAATGGAGTATATTTCAGTGTTGCGAGCTCAGAGACTTGTTGATCAGGGATGTGATTCATATCTAGCATTTTAAAAGGTGGAAAAGACTAGTGTACTCCTAAGTAGGTGGAAAATGAAACTCAACACAAATAATATGATAGAAATAAACGAGTAACAATATAAAAAGTTTCAAAATAGCTCATAAAAATTGAAAGGAGAAAGAGGAGTGCGCACGCAATGGTGCACATCTAGTGAAAATATATTATTATTTACATGAAACAATTTCAAAGTAGTCAACAACATAGGCGTAAGTGTAACATTTGGAAATAAAGGGATAATGCTCTCTAATTAATCCGATAACATTCACTATAGCCCATGGATCGAAATATAGGTGATATATCGTCGATATATCAGAATCATCATGGTGGCAATAGTGTCGACAAAATGGAAATATCCTCATGTTTTTCGATCCCAACTTCACAATCGTGCGTCGAAATGTACGATAGTGATATGTCGTCGAAATATCATATCAACATCATGTCGGTATGGTGTCGATATCGATACATAAAACCTTTATAGAGCCATAGAAACTACAGTTAAATCAAATAGCATCAGGATAGCACCAAATGGCAGAACTACACGATGCATGTGCAGAGGAGCAGAGCCCGTGTGAAGTGCTAGAGTTGAGTGACTACCCTGCTCTTATACTACATTGTGAAAATAACAAATTGTATCAATGCCAAAGGATCTGAATATAAGCAGAGAGGCACAGGAAACAACTGCAAAGTAGCCTAATAAGAAAATGAAAACCAAAATCTTACATTCCGGTAAGCAGAATCGAGAAAAAGAATGGTAAAAAAATTAAAGATATCTACAAGGATTTAATTACAAGTTCTTGCATATTAATCACTAACATTCACATGAAGATCCTAAAGAATGCACTCCAGACAAAGACATGGGACTAAACTGTATAAAACAATTAAATTTGGTACAAGCAAAATGAAGGAGTATTCATGTAATGATAAACTTTATGTATACAGAAAGACGCCAAAAGAATAATATATTAATGGCGTCATTTACCTCTGTAATAAACGTCGGTTTGGCTCTGGAAACATTTCTAATATAGCAGAGCGCATGGCATTGACACGAGATTCCTTCCGTTCAATTCCTTAATGATAAAATAGCACCATCAAATTAAAAAAAGGTTTGACAATGAAGAGAGTCAGAAACATTACAATTGCCGTGTATTTATAGCATATAAAGCAGCAATAATAATATATTAAAGTCACAAGAACTGGAACACAAATACAGTCCTTCAGGAACTCATTGACACAATTCTAATTTCTAAGTACACAAATTTTGATTGTAGTGAATGAAAAAAGGGACAGCAAAACACATTCTAACAAAAATTGAAAAGAGGTGCATAGTATAATGGTCAAGTTTCCTAAAGTATCATATCCATGTCTCTCACCTGGATCAAACTCAGTAGAAGCCGAGATAGCTATGGAGGCTTTCTTTCTCGTCATCACGCCAAGTCCTATGATCTCTGCAACCCGAGAGACTCGCAATGGGACTAAGATCCTCCATCAACTTCAAGAATTCCAGCTGTCTTTACCCAGAGAAAGCTGAGTGGGAATTGTTGAACTAGGCTCCATCAGACCAAGCCTCAGAGACCACCATGTCTCGGTCCGAAACTAAAGCGAACCTTGGGAAACGGTCACACAAAGGTCTACCACCCGACCAATCATCATACCAAAAGGTAAATGAGCATCCAACCCTCATAATGGAGAAAACAAACCCTTCCAAAATGAAGAAGACGGGTCCACTCTCGACAAAAGATGGCTTTGCACATGGAAACCATAGATTCTTCACAACAACCACAAGATAGCAAAATATGTAGAAAATCCGTCATAATATATGTAGAGATATTTGTGTATTTCTATATTCTATATGTATCGTTTTCTTATTTGTATTTCTGTTTTTCCGCCTTATGTAATTTACCCATAGGTCTCTCCTCTATATAAGAAAGCCTAGGGTTCTCAGAAATAATCATCTCTTATTTTTCTACCAACATGGTATCAGAGCGGCGGTCCTAGACCGGAGCTCCTATACCGTAACCCTAGATCCCCACCCGCCAACCCCCTCCTCTCTCCGCCTGCGCCGCCGCCCAGGCCACCCCGCTCCATTGTCGGCCTACCGCGGCAGCCCAGGCCTCTCCCTCCTTGCCGGAGACCACCGTCGCCGCCGCCAGGGCCTCCGCCGATGTCTACGCCTCCTTGCCGGGCACCGCCGACACCGTCCAGGCCCACGCCTCCGCCGCCCAGCCCTTGGCGGCCGCCCGTTGATTTCCGCGGGCCCCTACAGACCGCCTAAGCCGTCAGCCTCAAGTGTCGTCAGTCTTAGCCATTGTTCTCCGTCTTCTTCACGCAAATCGGGTAATGGATTTGATTGCATAGGTTTACATATCCAATCAAATCCACATATGTCATTGTAGACAAATCTCTCTTAGTCTACATACCATGTGATCTTCATTCGGCATCATATCAGAAAACAAAGTCGACGTACCCGCTACAGGTGCCTTCAGAGGTCCGGCACCGATTGTCAAGATGGACGGGACGAACTATGAGCTCTGGGCTATGTAGTTCATGAGCCTTATGAAGTCTAACGGTAAGAAACATATTCTTACCGACGATGAGCCGACGGAGAAAACAGGGATTCACGCCACATGGGAGGCGGACGATGCGTATGCTAAGAGCCAAGGTCTGGTTATCTGGGACGTTGACGATAGAGATCGCCAACGACGTGCTGCATCAGCCCACGGCGAAGGCAATGTGGGATATTCTAGCCGCGACATATTCTCAGGAGCGGAATGAGACCAAGATACTAAGTTGAAGTATGATATTTCTACAATCAAACAGAATGGACGTCCTCTCCACTCACTCTACACATGCCTGCGAGGGATGTTTGAGAAGCTCCATAGCTTCATGCCTTTGACGGCTACTCCTGAGCAGCAAAAGACATACAGGAATGCTACCATGGTGGGAGTATTCCTGGCTGCACTTGATCCAGAGTACGATGCTGCCCGCTCTCAGATTCTTGCTGACGCCACTATTCCTCCCATGGAGGAAGCTTTCCGCCGACTTAGTCGAATCACCGTCTCGAGCTCTACTACTACCCAGACACCTTCGGCGATGGCTGCCTCTAGAGAAAGAGGAGGCTCATCTACTTTTTGTGGACGTGGTCCCTGTGGTCGTGGGGGTCGGATTCGTCATCCCTGCACGTATTGTCACCGTCCTGGCCATTCCGAGGATACATGCTACACTAAGCATGGGTTTCCAGCATCGGCTCGGGTAGCAGCACAAGTTGAGTCTCCTGCACCTTCTTCTTTGGACCAGCCTTTCGATGATCTCGTTGCCAGACTGAGGAACATCATGCCTCCTGACACAGCTCCAGGAGGCCAATCAGATGTGGCAGCCTCTGTTTCTGCCAGTATATCCGCTACAGCCAGTACGTCAGGTAGTTCTTATGCTCTCACCTCTTGTGATGGATCTATGATTACAGAATGGATTATGGACTCTGGAGCGACACATCACCTATGTGGGGATAAAGAGCAGTTTACTGCATATAGAGAGGTTCCTCCAGGGCGGGCTGTGGTGATAGCCAATGGGACACATTCCCCGATTACAGGACAGGGGGAGATTACTTTGAAGCCCTCCATGCGATTACAGAATGTGTTATATGCTCCTGATTTCTCTATGAATTTTACTGTCCATTAGCCAGACTACGAAGGATTTGAACTGTCAAGCCATTTTTTATCCATCGTCTCTTGTTTTTCAGGACATACTCACGGGCAAAGTGACTGGGGGTGGCTGTGAGCAGAATGGTCTCTATCATCTGGTTCGTACTCCCTATGTCGGCGCATCACTCCACTCTACAGGATCAGCCTCTCCATATACCTGGCATCTCCGTTTTAGTCATCTACCTCTTCAGAAGATGTGTCATATTTTGCCACATATTTCTCCAAGGTCGTCCTGCCAGTGCAAGGCGTGTCAGTTGGGAAAGCATCATAGGTCCACTTTCCCGAGTCGTCAGAGTCGGAGCAGTAGCTCTCTTTTTGAGTTAGTCCATATTGATATTTGGGGTCCCAGTCGTGTACCTGATCATCAGGGACAGGTTTTATCTTGTTGCAGTAGATGATATTTCTCGCTTGTCTAGGGGTTTCTATTAAAGAATAAATCTGAAGCAGGAGATGTGATCGAAATGTTCATCAATGAAGTTCAAAATATTTTCTCTTCTACTGTGAAATTGTGCGTTCCGACAATGCTATGGAGTTTTGTACTCGTACACTTTCCTTGTTCTTTTCCTTTGATGGTATAATTCATCAAACATCATGTGCTTACACTTCACAACAAAATGGTGTTGCAGAGCAGAAACATCGTCATCTACTGGATATCACTCGAACCCTAGTTATTCAGAGTCGTGCTCCACATTCTTTTTGGGGTGATGCAGTTCTTACAGCTTGTTATCTAGTAAATCGCATGCCCTCGTCTGTCTTGGGTGAGAAGACTCCTTTCTCTATAGCCTTTCCTGAGAAGGAGTTGTTCTCTCTTACGCCCCGTGTATTTGGCTCTGTCACTTTTGTCCACCAGTCGGCTCCAGGTCTTGATAAGCTCTCTCCCAGGGCTGTCAAATGCGTGTTTGTAGGGTACCCCCAGACTCCAAAGGGATATCGTTGCTTTGATCCTTTACATGGAAAATACTTTGTTAGCGCCAATGTCACATTCTTTGAATCTGTGATGTTTTTCTCTCCTACAGGTGACAGAATGACTACTCCCGAATCTGACACTGAGATCTACATGTCACCTCCTCCTACGAGTCAGTTATCTCCTGTACCAGTCACACCACCACCACCTCCACCACCACCACCACCTCCTCCGCCACCTCAGATGCATGTGACCGTGGTTCCACCATTACCAAAATTCTATACTTGTCAGCCCCCTTCTGCTCATGGTCATTGCCCGTCATCTAGCATGCCCCACGTTTGTTTTGATAACATGGTTTCTAACGATGGCTCTAGAGATGTTTCTATACAGGGATCAGTGCAGGATGAGGTTCCTGAGAACCTGGACGTACCTATCGCCATTAGGAAGCAGAGGCGTACTTGTGCGTCCTACCCGCTTGCTTCTCAGGTTTCCTTTCATCGTCTTACAGGAGACTTCCAGAAATTTGCAGTTGCTCTATCTGCCATGGAAATTCCACGAACTTACCAGGATGCATTGCGAGATAGCAGATGGCGTCTCTCTATGGAAGAGGAAATGGCTGCTTTGCAGTCCCATGGCACATGGAGTCTAGTTTCTCCTCCGCTTGGAGCGTCTGTTGTCAGTTGCAAATGGGTGTTTACTGTTAAACACCATGCAGATGGGAGCCTTGATCGTTACAAAGCAAGGTTGGTTGCACGTGGTTTTATGCAGGCCTATGGAGTTGATTACATGGACACGTTCTCTCCGGTTGCTCGACATTCCACTTTGTGTATTCTCCTTTCAGTTGTTGTGGTACGTGACTGGCCCTTATTCCAACTTGATGTTAAAAATGCATTTTTGTATGGTGATCTACAAGAGGAGGTCTATATGCAGCAGCCTCCGGAGTTTGCTGCTGAGGGGGAGTGTCAACAGGTTTATAGGCTCCATAAGGCAATATATGGCCTTAAACAGAGTCCTAGAGTATGGTTCCAAAAGCTTTCAGATCTGATTGAACAAAAGGGGTTCAAGAGGTCAAATGCAGATCACTCTTTGTTTGTGCAGAGAACATCCAGAGGTACAGTTGCTATAATGGTTTATGTTAATGATATAGTTATTACAGGAGATGATGAGCAGGGAATCAAGATGGCAAAAGATTTTCTGAGCAGTCAATTTGTGACTAAGGACCTGGGTACCCTAAGGTATTTCTTAGGGTCGGAATTTGTTAGAAATGCACAGGGTCTTGTGATGACCCAAAGAAAGTATGTTACAGACATGCTTGCAGAGACGGGCATGATCGGGTGTCGACCTTCTACTACTCCTATGGATCCTAGCATGAAGCTATATGATGATGATACAGATGAAGTCGACAAGAGAAGATACAGAGAGATGGTGGGAAAACTTCTTTATGTCACAATCACCAGACCGGATATCGCCTTTGCAGTAAGTCGAGTGAGTCAGTTCATGGAACAGCCTCGACAAGTACATATGGATGTTGTATACATGATATTGAGATATCTAAAATCGTCTCCAGGTGCAGGATTACTCTTCAAGAAAGGAGAAACTCTCTCTGTATCCGCATACGCTGACGCATACTATGCAGGTTGTCCTAAGGATAGAAAATCGTCTTCGGGATTTGCAGTTTTTGTTGGCAGTTCTCTTGTTTCTTGGAAAAGCAAGAAACAAACAGTTGTAGCGAGATCAAGTGCTGAATCCAAATACAGAGCTATGGCGCAAGCAAGTACAGAAATGATGTGGGTTCGAGCAGTATTAGTTGATTTGCATATAGAGGTTCCTCTACCCATGGAGTTACATTGTGATAACCAGGATGTTCTGTTTATTGCAAACAACCCTGCATTCCATGAGAGAACAAAACATATCGAGGTAGAGTGTCATTATACCAGAGATATGATTCAGAAGGGCTTGATTTCTACTTCTCATGTTAGTTCTAGAGAGCAAACAGCAGATATCTTTACCAAGCCATTACTCAGAGGACCATTCCAGAAGTGTTCGTCCAAGCTGAGCATGATTGATATATATGCTCCATCTTGAGGGGGAGTGTAGAGATATTTGTGTATTTCTATATTCTATATGTATCGTTTTCTTATTTGTATTTCTGTTTTTCCACCTTATGTAATTTACCCATAGGTCTCTCCTCTATATAAAAGAGCCTAGGGTTCTCAAAAATAATCATCTCTTATTTGTCTACCAACAATATATAATAATGTTGACGCATATAGAGTAGTGCCTGTACCTCTTCGTTATTTTATTTTCAGTTGTATGCTTTATGTAATTTACCCATAGGCTACTCTCCTATATAAGAGAGCCTAGGGCTTATGGAATAAACAATCCATTCATTTTTCCCAACATGGTATCAGAGCGACGGTCCTAGACCGGAGTTCTCAAAACCCTAACCCTAACCCCACCACACCCGCCGGCCCCTTCTCCTCGCTCCATTGGCGCCGCCCGAGCTCGGCTTTGTTCCATCGACGCCGCCTCTCCAATCGCCGCCGCGCCTCCGTGTGCAGCATACGCGCGTTGTGCGCCTGTGCGCGCCTCCTCCGTGCACGCCTGCGCGCCTCGCCTCCTCCTTGCAGCGCCTGTGCTGCACTGCCTGTGCGCGCATCCTTGCGCGTGCATCTGTGCGCGCATCCTGCGCCTCCTTGCGTGCGTTGTAGCATCTTTGCGCGCATCCTTGCGCGCGCTGTAGCACCTGTGCGCCATCACCTGTGCGCGATCACCTGTGCGCACCCGTAGCGCATCTCCCGTGCACGCATCCCCTGTGCGTGCATCTTCTCTGTGCCTGCGCGTGATTCCTGCGCGTGCCTAGGGCTTAGCACGCACATCTTCATGGGGATAGTTGCTTGAGGTCTACACATGCAACTAATCCCGTCTATGTCATTGTAGACGAAGCTCATCTTCTGTCAATCGCTTCAGTCTTCCATCTCCAGTATGTCAGAAAGCAAGGCGGATATCCCATCTATTGGCGCCTTTCGTGGTCCAGCGCCTATTGTCCATATGGACGGTACAAACTATGAACTGTGGGCAATGCAGTTCATGAGTATGATGAAGTCAACAGGTAAGAAGCACATTCTTACCGAACCTGAGCCTGCAGAGAAGACTGGAGTCAATGCCTCTTGGGAGGCCGATGATGCATATGCCAAGGTTTGGTTATCTGGTACGTTGGCTATTGAAATTGCCAATGACATCCTACATCAACCCACAGCCAAGGATATGTGGGATATTCTGGCGGCAACATACTCTCAGGCGAAGAACGAGACGAAGATTCTGCAACTTCAGCATGACATATTCACAATAAAGCAGAATGGTCGCCCTTTACATTCTCTCCATACATCACTGAGAGGGATGTTCGAGAAGCTATATAGCTTCATGCCTCTTACTGCCACGCCAGAACAGCAGAAGACGTACAGGAATGCGACCATGGTAGGTGTGTTCCTGGCTGCACTCGATCCAGAGTATGAGGCGGCACGATCACAGATTCTGGCTGACTCGACTATTCCTCCCATGGAGGAAGCTTTTCATAGATTGAGATCACAGTTCCTTCCACGGCCGCGAGTCAGAATTCTTCAGCTATGGCAGCTAACAGAGGTCGCGGATTTCATCACCAGGGCCGTGGACGTGGACCTCGTGGAAGGGGTGGCCGTACTAGGCCAACATGTACCTACTGTCACCGAGTTGGACACAATGAAGATACATACTACTCGAAGCATGGATTTCCTGCATCCGCACGAGCTGCTGAGCAGATAGAGCCTCCATCTGCTGCTACTTTGGATCAACGGTTCGACGATCTTGTTGCCCGTCTGAGGGGTATTATTCCACCATCTGGACCAGCACCGACTGCAGAGAGTCATTCTGATGTCGCTGCTTCTGCCTCTGCATCTACCAGTGCCTCAGGTAGTATACTTGCACTCAACAGTAGTAGATCAGATAATATACCATGGATTATGGACTCAGGCGCAACACATCACCTATGTGGCGACCAGAGTCTACTTACAGGATACACTCAGATCCCTCCAGGACGGACTGTAGTAATTGCCAATGGCACACATTCCCCCATCACCGATCAGGGGGAGATTAGATTGACATCTTCTATGCAGCTCAAGAATGTGCTACATGCACCTGCCTTTTCGATGAATTTGTTATCAATTAGTCAGATTACGAAGGATCTACATTGTCGGGCAATTTTTGATCCATCTTCTTTGATTTTTCAGGACATCCGTACGGGCAACGTGATTGGTCGTGGCTATGAGCAATGAGGCCTCTACCGCCTGATTCATACCCCATTTGTTGGAGCCTCATCCTCTCCCTCTGGACAAGTATCTACTTTATTGTGGCATCTGCGCTTTGGTCATTTACCGCTTCAGAAGTTGCGTCAAGTGTTACCGTACGGTCTTCCTCACACACCTATTCAGTGTGAGGCGTGTCGGTTGGGAAAGCATCACAGGTCGTCCTTTCCCAGTCGTCCAGGTCGGAGTAGTACCTCCAAGTTCGAATTATTTCACATTGATGTCTAGGGTCCGAGTCGTGTACTTGATCATCAGGGACACAGATTTTATATAGTATTTGTTGATGATTTTTCTAGAGTGTCATGGGTGTTTCTGATGAAAAATAAATATGAAGCAGGAAATATCATTATCCATTTTTTGAATGAAATACAAAATGTTTTCTCCACATCTGTGAAGTTTGTGAGAAGTGATAATGCTTTAGAATTGTGCACCAATATTCTTGCAAATTATTACTCCTCAAAAGGGATCGTTCATCAAACTGCGTGCGCTCATACATCTCAACAGAACGGAATTGCTGAAAGAAAACACCGTCACCTTCTTGATGTCACAAGATCACTACTTGTACAGAGTCATGTTCCCTACTCCTACTGGGGTGATGCAGTTCTTACTGCATGTTACCTACTCAATCGTATGCCTTCTTCTGTCCTGAATGAACAGATTCCGTTTTCCCTGATTCATCCTGGCAAGGATCTGTTCACTCTTACTCCTCGTGTGTTTGGGTCGGTTGCATTTGTCCATCAGTTGTCGCCTGGTACTGACAAGCTCTCCCCTAGGGTTGTCAAGTGTGTTTTCGTTGGGTACTCCAGAACTCAAAAGGGGTACAAGTGCTTTGATCCTCTGCATCGCCGGTATATGATTAGTGCAAATGTTACATTTTTTGAATCTGTTATGTATTTTTCAGCCTCAGGAGACAAGGAGCTACCACCTATATCAACTGATGCCATATACATGACACCACCATCTCAGATGCCGTCATCAGTACCATCACTCCAGATGCTGTCACCACCATCACCACTTATCTCACCACTACCGTTCCATTATACCCGCAGGCCTCCTCCCGCTCATGGCCATGACTCGTCTACTAGCTCGCCTATGGTATGTGATGAAAATATTAATGTTGATGGATCTGATGATATTTCTGAGCAGGATATATTGCAGGAACCAGATGAGACTATAGCTGATTTAGATGTTCCCATTGCTCTACGCAAGTCGAAGAGGAGCAGTGCTACATATCCATTATCAGCATGCGTGTCTTTTGAGAGGCTATCTGGAGAATTCAAGTCATTTGCTATGGCACTGTCAGCTGTAGATATTCCACGAAATCATCAAGATGCTCTGCAGGATGGTAGATGGCGGCTAGCAATGGAAGAAGAGATGGCAGCACTTCAGTCCAGAGGAACTTGGAGTTTGGTTCCTATACCTCCAGATGTGAACCCGGTGAGCTGCAAGTGGGTGTTTATAGTGAAGCACAATGCAGATGGCTCTATTGACACGTACAAGGCGCGTCTTATTGCACGTGGCTTTACACAGATATACGGGGTGGATTACCTTAACACATTCTCGCCTGTGGCACGTCATTCCACTCTACGGATCTTGTTGTCAGTTGCAGTTGCTAGAGACTGGCTGCTTCATCAGATGGAAGTGAAGAATGCATTCCTATATGGCGATTTGCAAGAGGAAGTCTATATGCAACAGCCACCTGGTTTTGCTGTTGAGGGGGAGTGTTCCAAGGTATGCAGGTTACATAAGGCCATCTATGGCCTTAAGCAGAGCCCCAGAGCGTGGTTTCAGAAGCTCTCAGATCTTTTTGAGAAACAAGGATACAAACGCTCCAATGCTGATCATTCCTTGTTTGTACAGAAGACGGCTAGAAGTATCATTGTAATCATGGTCTATGTTGATGACATCTTGATTACAGGAGATGATGAGCAGGGCATAAAGCAGGCGAAAGAATGACTGGGAACCGAATTTGTCACCAAGGACTTGGGAGTCCTTAGATATTTTCTGGGGCTGGAGTTTGCTAGAAATCCATATGGATTAGTAATGTCGCAGAGGAAATATGTTACAGATCTATTGAGTGAAACAGGTATGCTAGGGTGTCGACCTGCTACAACACCAATGGATCCCAGCATGAAGCTCTATGATGATGACACGGAAGAGGTGGACAGGAGAAGGTACAGAGAACTGGTAGGCAAACAACTGTATGTCACGATCACTAGACCTGATATATCATTTGCAGTGAGTCGCGTGAGCCAGTTCATGGAGCAACCACGTCAGGTCCATATGGATGCAATACACATGATTCTGAGATATCTAAAATCATCTCCAAGTGCAGGCTTGCTATTTAAGAAGGGAAAGGAGATCTCTATCACAGCGTGTGCTGATGCTATGCAGGATGCCCCAAGGATAGGAAGTTTACCTCAGGATTTACAGTCTATGTTGGAGATGCCCTAGTCTCGTGGAGGAGCAAGAAACAGACAGTAGTAGCTAGATCCAGTGCTGAATCTGAATACAGGGCTATGCCCAGGCTAGCACAGAAATGATGTGGGTGAAAGCTTTACTTACAGATCTATGTCTTGATATACCACTTCCTATGATGTTGGAATGTGACAATCAGGCCGCCTTGTTCATTGCTAACAACCCAGCCTTCCATGAGAGGACCAAGCATATTGAGGTTGACTG
This sequence comes from Ottelia alismoides, assembly GCA_037367405.1. NCBI lineage: Eukaryota > Viridiplantae > Streptophyta > Magnoliopsida > Alismatales > Hydrocharitaceae > Ottelia > Ottelia alismoides. The sequence continues at coordinate 27,529 of JAZKJV010004294.1, read as the reverse complement.
TCACTACATACGTGGCATGATTCAGAAGGGGTCCATTGCTACATCTCACGTCACCTCAGAGAATCAGACTGCTGATATATTCACCAAGGCATTACTTCGAGGCCCATTCCAGAAGTGTGCGTCCAAGCTGAGCATGATTGATATCCATGCTCCATCTTGAGGGGGAGTGTTGACGCATATAGAGTAGTGCATGTACCTCTTCGTTATTTTATTTTCAGTTGTATGCTTTATGTAATTTACCCATAGGCTACTCTCCTATATAAAAGAGCCTAGGGCTTATGGAATAAACAAGCCATTCATTTTTCCCAACAAATAAGCGGAGCCAAACGAAAGGAAGTATGAAACCTCTCAGGCTCAGCACATGAGGAGTCAAGTCAAGACAACTATAAACCAAGACAACCCCCCTTAGAATGATCATAGGTGAAGAAGAGGAGTTCAATGTCTTCTGGAGTGTTATGGCATCTCAGGTACAAAATATCATTTTCATGCAAGATCTTTTTTGCTCTATGTACTTGCATCATCATCTGATCTCTTCTCAGCAACGAAAGGAACACTTTTACTCCATAACAACATGTAATCTCAAACGACATCTCGTATGTCAAAAATTAGCGTAGGTGATCCACGTAGGCCATATTCAATGAGAAATTTCTGTGACAACAGGCCAACAATTATGTATAATTAATGGACCCTCGCCCACCTTTCTGCTCCTCAGAAAAAAACAATCATGAAGAGGGGATACATGCCATTTGACTAAGCATCTGCCACAGAGATGTTTTGAATCATTGCTGACTAGAGTCATAGAGATCACATAGCTTCCCTTCCCTTGAATTGGAAAGAGAGGCTTGGCTTGGAAGGTTGATTTTTCCAAGGCTAACGATTGCATGGTTTGGAGTTCCATTTGATCATCATTGCAACAGAGAAGATTCTCGATACATGGATAGCTTGGATGAAGAGGAGTGTCACGACGGCCTCTTACACGATTTTGTTAATGGATGGCCTGGGGGAGGGGGTTTTCATCAGGGATGTTCCCTTGTTCCTCTCCTTTTTATGGTAGTCGTTGATGTATTGGCGGTGATGACGAAGTTTGCATCTGATGGTGATTTCTGTCCCAGCTACAGATGCAGGGACATCTCTATTGACATCCTTAAGTATGCAAATGAACGATATTATTCCTCATGGGCAGGGCGGAGCAAATGAAGAGGCATCTTGTATTATGGACATTTCTGGTGACAATTCTGACCTCTATATTCATAGAATGAAATCGTTCTTTGTCCAGTTTAGGCTCTCCCATTTGGAGATTCAAGAGACTGTTTGGACCCTTCAATGTATGTGTACCTCGCTTCTGATTACTTATTTGGGACTTTTGTTGACTACACTACGTATTTGTGGTTCTCTCCGGAGCCAGGAAGTTGGTGTTGCTTAAGCATGTCCTTTCATCTATTTGTGTCTTCCATTGTTCCACTAGGGTGGTTCGGCTGGTGTATGAACGAGGATGGAGTCGTAGATGAGATGCTTCATCTGGGTCCATGCTAGATAAGAAAACAACGGAGTTAATCTTCTCAGTTGGGATACAGTAATTCGACCATAAGATCATGTAGAACTTGGAGTTCTGAGGTTAGAGCATATGAATAGGGCTCTGTGAGGCACGGATGAAAACTTGGTGTACTGATTGATTCGTTCTATATAAGGATCAGGGCCTCCTCATGGAGGCGACGGTCTGTAACCCCTCCTCTTTCTGGCAAGGAATCTGCTGTCTGCTGCTAAAGATGACGAGATTGTTGAACCCAGTGGTTGGTGCAACATCCGGAACCAAATAAACCCGAACCCAAACCGATTTGGGTCCGATTAACCCAATAAAGTAGTTGGTCAATACTAAATAACTTAAATCGACCAATTGATCGTGAATCAAAAGTTGATCTGGCAAAATCGACCAAAAATCAATCGCATCGTAATGCGTGTCCGAAAAAGCCACGACGCAAATTCGAAAACCGCAAAACAAATCGAGACCACCTAAAAATCTGATTCGATGAAATAAGACGAACGGAATCGATGGTTCGTCAATTGAAGGTCGTTTGATATTTTTTAAATCGCAAAATTTAATTATAAATCAAAGTTGTATCTCGAAAATTTCGGGCATCCAAACCCGATGAAAAATATATCAATATTTTACTCATATCGATCGTCGTTCAGAGACAATCAAAACGAGATATTGTGCATCGAAATCCGTCATTCGAGGCGAGAATACGGGTTTGTTTTAACATCCCAAATAAATGAATAAAAAAATAAAATAAAAAATTTAGAATTTAAAATCCTGTAAGCAGACTGCAACTACAGTAGACTGTTGTTATAAAAAATGGTGATTTATGACATCAGCGGGCTGATGTCAGCCTGCTGATGATGTTGTCATTTGAAGAAAAAAGTGACAAATGTCGCTAAATTAGTCCCAACGTGTAGAGTCCTTCTCTCCTTTTCTCTCCAAAGTCACCAGCCGATGGAGGTTCTTCTCCTCCATTTCTTCTAACTTCTTGGCAGCTATTGCAGCCATACTTCTGCTGTAACTGATAGGCTTTCAGCCACTGGAGCTTCTGCCCAAAAGCCATCCATTGCTGCTACTGGAGCAAGCTTTGATCAGCAGCAGTTGCTCCTTTTCATTGGATAATGCTGCAGCCCCTCATTGCTGCATACAAAGTTTGACTTCCTAACCGGAGAAATTTAAATGGAACAATCCCAAATCCCTTCTTTTGTTGCTATGCATGAGCAAACTAGACCCCATTGCTGCTCTCTATGTATCCTTCATTTTTTCTTCCATACAGAACTGGGTATTGTGAAGTTAATCTCTCAATTAGATCATGTTTTTTTCTGAGATAGTTCCACTAATATAACCAAGCAAAAATTATCATGAGGGACAATAAACCAGAGTTTGTACTTCTTAAGAGCATCCTTAATAACTTTCTGGTATAAACAACTAGTAGTTCGGATATTTCTGCAACATATCTTTAGCATCTTGTCTTATTTCATAAAACTATGTAAAGTTTAGTCTATGTCAAGCCATCTGCTTTCTGCGATAATTAAGATAAGATCTAGGAATGCATTAATCAACCAAAGGTTCTGCCGAATTTTCTTAGTAATAATTGTGTATTAATCGGTAATTTGTAAAGCTCATATTTCTGAACTTGAATTGATTTTTTTGTATTTTGCTATTAACTTGCAATCCTTCATGTTCTTATGCTTTCTAAGTTTAAAAAAAGAATCATGGGCATTATGGATTTTCATATTTATGAGCCTATGACTAAAGATTTAGACATCAAATGATAATCTTTATAAATTATACGAGAAGATATGCCGTTTGCATTCAAAGAAAAGGAAAGACAAGCCACAGACTACATGAGTTTAAATTAAAAGAGCTGAAAAGTATGCAAATGCTAACAGTGCATACATATGCTTCTTGAATTAACGTTGGCTATTGTTTTCTTTATCTTCTCGACTATTGTCAGTAATAATTGTCTGTTCAATGCCTGGTAGTTCATAGTGCAGTAACAGTGTAAAACTCATTTGGTTATACCCATCAACGGATATGGTTGAATTCAGTTCCAATCTGAACCAGGTTGGATTGCTAGGTGCTTTTGATGCTTATTATGATAATGATTAGAAGGGTAGAACTAGAATTTCATGCATTATATACTACTCGGGAGAGGACGATCGTACATCTGGTGATTCCTACTACTTTTATTCTCTTAATAATTTATAGTTTCTCTTTCTCTCTTGGTATTAAAGAGAGCCTCACCTCATCATCCATCCCATCTAACTATTCTCTTAGTTTAAGCTTTTGTTGGGATTCTTGATAAGATTACTTGTGGTGTTTTGATAAGGAATCAAATAAAAATCTCATATTACCATTTAGTTTTAGAACCCTTGATTTAAAGATGAAGCATCCGGATTTAGATTGTAAATCACCTTAAAACATATCAACATTCAGTTCAAGAATCACGACCTTACAGAAAGGATTTGAAATACACATAGTAGAATATTATAATCTTTAAAAAAAACAACAAATAATTTCCTAATACCATTATGACTATTAATCTCATCAATTGATCCATTGGTATAGTTCACTATTAGTAAGTTGTTAACACCACCATAGAAGGCCATATCAGCGATATATCACCGATATATCGGTTTCGAATGGAAGATGTTTCGATATCAACCGGCGATATATCGCCATATCGGCTCATATCGGTCAAAAATGGTTGGATTCAGTACAAAAAATCCAAGATATCGATCGATATCGCTAATGTTTCGTCGATATCTCTAAATATCAGTGTTATTATTCATGCAAGATTGATTCCATTACTTGTCTAGCTACATCCAGTACTAAAACACATATCTAGTTACACCTAGTATTAAAACACACAATGGTTTATATATATTTTGTTTCGGGTCGGGGGAGATGCCCCCGGACACCCGCAGGGGGGTCAACCTGGGCCCCCCCAGCCCCCTGATGAATCTCAGATTCATCACGCTAAAAGTCATGAATTAAGCACAAATCCCTAAAATTCATTGGCATTTCTCCATTTAATTTGCATAATTAGCATTCTTGCATGTATTGATATAAATTGCATTTTATCACTTATTATTGCACAAAATAAGAAGCCAAAAATCTCAACAAAATTGACCTATAAAATAGCCTAACTTCCATGATTTTTAACTAATTCACGCTAATTCCAATTGACCTAAAACCACCTTCATTGTGTACATATTACTAACAAGATTAAATGAAAAATACAAAAAATCACTAACCTAAATAAGTGGACCAGAAACTCAAAACAAAATTCCAGGATTATCGAACTAAAACCTTGATATCTTCCTCATACAGTGTTTGTTTTGATCCTACTCACTTTTGAACTAATGTACATTCAAATACCTTCAAAACAAGACCATGTTCAAGTGAATCGGAGCTCATATGAGAAAGTTGGGTTTTGGGCCTCTTTTGTACATTTAGTATTTTAGCGGTTTTTGACTTATTATTTTATTTACATAAGTAACCCACTTTATTTTATTTCTTTTTCATTTATTTTTTTTGATAAAAGTTTTATTAAAATGCGTAAAAATCCAAATCCAAAATGAGCTTGAAATCAAAGAAATTAACTGAGTCCGAGTCTTCACTAACAGTTTGTACAAAAATTATCGTTTTCACTATTTATTTTATTTCTTCTTTTTCTTACTTAATAAAAATCTAAAAAAAGTAGAATAATGTGTAAATAATTATCTTTGATGTTATTATTTTTTTCAGATTTTTATCTGGTTTAAAATTGACAAAAAAATTAGAAAAAACAAAAATCAAGGTATTTTATGTACATGGGATACCCCAAAAATATCACTTTGGGCAATTGACTGATTTTGGTTTTGATCACGTCATAAAAGTTGTAGATCTCATCGAGACGAGCAACTTTCGTGAAGAAACTTTTTCGATCCGAGGTCGTATGTTATTTCTTTTTGAGTTTTCTTATCTTTTATTTTCGAATTTTCTGGAGGTGCCACGTGGCTGCTCCTGGAGCCGCCATGGGGCAGCTTTTTGAGCTTTTTATAAGTTAGTTTTATTAAAAAAATAAAAAAATTATTAATCAAATTTAAAAAAAATAAATGCCACGTGTCTCGACCTGGGTCGTCCGATCTTGGTCAATCGAACGGTTCCCAGGCCATCTCCTTCCTCCGCCCCTCTCTCTCCCACTTTCCCAATCGGGCGACGTCGCCTCCAATCTCGCCACCCACCCCGAAAATCGCTGTCGCTCGTCTGAGATCATCGCACCACCACCTTCCTAATCAGTTGTGCACCGCCCTTCCTCTCCGACGCAATCACCCCAATCTAATCTCCATCAAATCTTCAACACACCCAATCTCCGGCCGCCTTCCACCTTCACCCCGCGAGCCCGACCACCGCCACTTCCAATCTCCACCGCCTTCCTAATTCAAACCCTCGACAGATTGATTAATAACCTCTCAATCAAATCCCCTCAGATCGCTGCCATCTCCTGCCATGTCGAGCCCCTCAGCTCGTCCAATTTAAGCATCATCGCGCTCCCCGCTACCATTATCCGCCGATTGCACCATCGAGAGGGGCGCGCGGTGTTGACAGCACCTGCTAGGCCATCTCTACCCCTCATCTCGTGTTCGAAGGGGAAACACGTGAGGAGCGCACGCCCCTGAGGGAATATTGGCCGGAGACCCCTGGGGTGCGCCTCAATCCTGAAGAACCCCCCTCTGACGTGATCTGCACGTTGGGGTAGAATTTTTGCATAGAAACCCTTGAAGGTCCCCATAATTCCATTCAGCTCTAGCCGACCTAGGCGCACGTGCTTCGCACGTGCCTTCTAGGAAATTTTGCAGAAAAACCCCGCGAGGATTAGGTAACTACAGTTTAGCTCTTGTTATGCACTCACTGCATCTTTTTATTTATTGTAATTGCAAACAGAACCTGACTTCTCATATTATTTTGAACCGCCTCATTGCATCATTTCTTTATTTAAAAAATTGCAAGATGTTTCTCAACTAATTCTCTACAATATGGCATGCTTGTGAGATTTTTATAGGCTGTAGTTATTTAACAATGTTTGTTCTTGTGGAAAATTACGTATTTTGCTCATTATGTGCTTGGAAATTCATATTAAATTAACCATTGCTCCAAAAATTACCAAAAATTCAAGGACTATAGAATTAGTTGTATTTAACATCGTGCCCAAAAAGAAATGCATTTGCATGCATAGTTTGCTATATAAAAATCATTTTGCATATTTCAATCTTTAATTTTTAATAGATACTAAATCAAGTATTTTTTAGGTTTAGAATTTTTCTGGGACCAATCACCTGGTGATAGATCTTGGATAATTTTACTACTTGAAAATAAAAATGTTTAATATTTATTATAATTAAATATTGAAATTCACTTTATTTGCATTCATAAATTCATAAAATATTTATCTTGCAATCAAAAATTCCAAAAAAATTACAGTGTACTTATTTCATCATCATTAACATATCGGCCAAGTTTCATAATTTCCTGACATCTTTTGGTTGAAAATTGTTTTTTAGTCCCTAAAATTTGCCTCATTTACATTTGCATCCCAAAATGCATTAAAAATACCAAAAAAATACCGTCTCGAAAATCATGTACGAACTTTGATAGACATTATTCTAGGTTGTTCCTTTGCCTCCTTGAGTTCGACCTTGAGACTTACCCAAGTAAAATAAACAAAAAAAACTAAGCCGATTAAAAGTTGATTAATTTCTTGTGCTTATTTCTTGATCAATTCCGAACTTTCGCCTACAACGACACATTAGAGCTTAATTCACACCGATTAAAGAGGGCAATTTCGAACTCATCAGATGGAACCGTTCCCGGGGAGGCAAACGGCTTAGTTTTTATCTAAAAATTTGTGTTCAGTTTTCCACATTCGGGTAGTCTGACCCCTGAATCTTCACTGTATGTTTTCCATTTTTTTCTTGTTTGCATTTACTTTATTTTATTTGTCCTCATTTATTTATGTCTTCATTTTTTGATTAATTTTTGTGTCACTCTCTTACACTCTCTCTCTTATTTTTCATGCGAGTTACGCGACGTACGTGGAGCGGTTTCTCACAAAATCGACGCTCGAAAAAACGCAAATAAAATTAAGATCGAGTCGAGTCATGAGAGAGCGTAGAGTCTACGATTTATTTTCTACAATTTTAATTTCTGTAATTAATTGCTCATTTATAGCGGCATCTGTTTGGACTCTCGCGTGTGTAACAAGACCTTGAACCTTTTCTGTGGTGTGCCGTGACTTGTTTCACTCTCCGGTGAGGGTGGGTCCGACTTGAGTGGCTCGTAGGTTAGACCTGCACATACGGCTATTAGAGCTTCTATAATATTTTATTGTGCTCATATAACCTATGACCACACTTCACATTAATTGAGACGCACATTAGATCGTTCACTTAGTCAAATTCAAAATCAATTCTTCCCGACTAATAGAACTTCCTGCTAGGTGCGGTTTTTATCGGATTGCATCCATTTAGAATAAATTTTAAATTCTTGTATTGCATCGCACATGAAAATTGCGAGAAATCACTATAAGTCTTCTATCTGAGCATACATCATTGTTTTACGTGCATCAGCATTTCTCGAACTTTTCCCTCATGTTTTGTCACATAATTTTAAACGGAATTGGAATTGGACGGTAGATGTGTATTTGTGCTCACCTAATTTTTCAGTGATCATCTAATAAAAATCAGGACTACTAAATATAGCCGACTTTAATTAACCCAAAAAGTCAAGAATTTTTGCAGGAAAGCAACCCCTACCTTGGATTCATTTTTTATATGATTGAGCGAGAAACGACACTTAAGGTTAGAGCCTAGCTCCGGAATCATCGTTCAGACTACTGATTCAAAAAAGATTAGCTACTTCTCCACGAGGAAATAACGGGTAGCCGGTAAACGGTCCGGATTTCCTTAGCATAGTGGGTGGTTTAAAGGACATTGTGTAAGGGTCTGCCCTTAAGTAACACGGGTAGCCGTTTTACGGTCCGTACTTACACACATACTGGTTGAAAGTGGATGCAACTAGTCATAGGATATCGGGCCAGTCTTTAAGAAAATTTCCGACACCTAACAGCTCGCTAATTATTTTCCAAGATTGATTTATTACCAACTAAAATTGAAAAGATAATTTGCCGAACTCTTGCGGCTTCATTGAGTAAGTTGGTGAACCTGGGGTTTGATTTGTGTTTACATTGGTGTCGAAGATCAAAAACCGCATACTTGTGCCATCACCCTCCTTGATAAGTTTTTTTTCTGAATATCCTGTGCACTTGCACCAGGATCAACCATGTCGATTCATCATCATCAACCTCCTTTGACAAATACAGGACAATGGTCCGAGTATCCCTCTGATCTACAACAACAACAAAGCCTTTTCCCACAATTAAGTATGGTCGGCTACATGGATTCTTCGCCTCCATTCAGATCTATCTTGTGTCAATCCCGAGCTTATATCCAAAAAACTAAGATCCCTTCGTATAGTCTCTTTCCAACACTTCTTGGGTCGTCCTCGCCCTCTCTTAGCCAGCTCAACATCCCAACACTCACATCTCCTAACCGGTGCATCCGTTGATCTTCTTTGCAAATGACCAAACCATCTTAAGTGGTTTTCTCGTATCTTATCCTCGATCAGAGCTACACCAACTTTTTTTCTGATTGCATCATTCCTAATCCGATCTTTATATGTGTGCCCACGCATCCACCTTAGCATTTTCATTTCTGCTACAGCCATTCTCTGCAGATGTCTATGATTCACAAGCCAACATTCAGATCCATAGAGCATAGCAGGTCTCACGGTTGCTTTGTAAAACATTCCTTTAATTTTTAAAAGAATTTCTTATCACAGAGAACAGCTGAGGCACCTCTCCACTTTAGCCAGCCTGCATTTATTCTATTAGTAACATCTCCATCAATTTCCCCATCCTGTTGCAAAATAGATACCAGAATTCTAAAAGAATCTATCTTCTGAACGTTATTGTCACCAATCTTCACCTCAATTCCTTCACCATTGATTCCATCAAAAGTGCACTCCATATATTTCGTCTTAGCCCTACTTATACGAAATCCTTTAGTCTCCAATGCATGTCTCCAGACCTCAGCTTCTCATTTACTCCATCTCTAGTCTCGTCAATCAACACAATATCATCAGCAAATAACATACACCAAGGTAACTCATCCTGAATGTGACTTGTCAACTCGTCCATAATCAAAGTAAAAAGAAATGGGCTCAAAGCTAAACCTTGATGTAAACCAATGTTGATGTCAAAATAGTCAGTCTTCCCAGACAGGGTCCTTACACAAGATAAAGCCCTGTCATACATTACCTTAATGAGGCTAATGTATAGGACAGGTACTTGCCTCTTCTCCAAAACTCTCTACAATATCTCTCGTGGGACAGAGTCATAAGCCTTCTCCAAATCAATAAAGATCATATGGAGGTTCTTCCTTTTAGCCCTATAAATCTCCATTGTTCTCCTCAACAAATGGATGGCTTCAATAGTTGAGCGACCTGGCATGAATCCGAATTGATTTTCTTTTATGTTGGAAACTTTTCTCAGCCTTCTTTCGATCAAAGGTTCCCAAATTTTCATAGTGTGACTCATCAGCTTGATACCTCTGTAATTTGAATAATTTTGAATGTCTCTTGTATTCTTATAAAGAGGCACCACGATACTCCTCCTCCAATCTTCAGGCATTTTCTTGCTTCGCCAAATAACATTGAATAGATTCGTAAGACAAGTCAAACCGCACTCACCTAAAACTCTCTTCTACCAGATATCCTCCAACATTTGCGGAAGACACTCACCCTCGAATGAATCTAATCCAATCTATAATTCCTAATCATCCAATTGAATTCAACATTTCATATTTGCCACCTTTCCCAGCCTTTGACACACGTGATCACTTGTCATCCTGGATTGAACCATCTTATTCCCGATTTCTCGCCGAAACTCACGAACCATTGAAGATCAAATCACCTTTGAAACTCGTGACTGGTCGAGACACCAAACTCAACCGCCTTCATTCTTTCCTCATAATCTTGTCGGGACAGGTCCACAATTCACAGAAATGCATCCAGACTGGACCTTACGGAATAATATGATGGCCCATCAAACCGCAAGAAGAGGTCTGCACCCCATACTGGATTGACCCTAATGATCAAATCTCTATTGACCAACCAGAATACCACTCTTTCGGACAACCCACATATACAGAGAACCAGACTGATGATATCGACACATATGAACCCTGTATGACTCCATTGTTTGAGGATACGATCAATCATGACCATGAAAGTAGACTCTACTCAAACTAGCATTTCATGCCTGAGTCACGGTATGCTGAGTATGTGACCTACATATTCCCGTAAAATCCTTCAACTGAACAGACTCCTTCCATAATTTTTTAGGAGAAATTTTCAGAAAATAACAATCATATATTGGATATTCCAAGAGAATCTCCTCTCAGCTCATACAGAAAAATGGAAGATGAAATGACTAGATCTCAAATTAAAAAACGAGGACACACACCGATTGCTCCAATGATTGATCATGAAAAGATTTTTTAGGATGATATTTTGAGGATAAATAAGAGGTATGAATTAATAGAAAATAAATTTAAAAAGTTCACCGATCGACTAATTTCATTCTATGATAGCTTGGATATAAAAATGGATGATGAAAATTTTGGATCTCTAGTTGAAAACCCTGAGGATATTCAGAAACCTAGAAACTATGATCACCCTAGGGATGATCCTGACAATGATACCTCTGCCTACTACTCCTCTAGAGATCGCTCTGAATTTGACTCGGCATATCTAAGCTCCTCCTCATCTGTGGAACACAACTCATCTACACACTACAAAGAAAATACCAAAAAATTGAAATATTCAAAACCACCCAAAAAATTGAAAATCCAGAAAAATATATAAAAATTAAAACTGAAGATCTGAATTGGATCCGGCTTTACGGGAAGCACTGGAGAAAAGACTGATTTTTGAACTTCCTTTGATACAGGTCATTGAACACTTCCCCGACCTTAAAGGATTTGTAATGAGCAAATTAATGAAAAAGTCAGGCAGGACGAGAACAAATATTGAAAGATATATCTTGTAAATGGCCACCTCTTTGGTGTTAAGGAGAAAAACTAAGAGCCGTATAGTAAAGCGGTTGCCCAGATTTGACTATGGAATCAAAGATACAATATTTACCCATGCACAAATCGATGACGACTCACCAATCAATATCCTCCGGACCTCTGTATTTGACAAGCTCAAACTCGGACCTATCAGGAAAATAAGAGATATCATTCAATTGGTTGATCGATCTATAAAGCGGCCGAGAGGAACAATTTCAGTCATCATTACTTTCCAAGGTGCTCCGCTCAAAGTGAACTTCACGATCATTGATATTGAGCATCAAGGAGAATTCACCCAGTCTCTAATCATTCTTGGAAAGCCATTCTTGACATTGGTTAAGGCAATTATTGAGTGCGAGACTCGAGAAATTAATTTTACAGCATTGGGAGTACTTCGATCTCACCCAGTCTTTGAGGAAACACGATATTCTGAGGTGACCCACGAAGCCGTCAACAGTTGTAACCACCAAGCGATAGAAGAGCCCTACCCCGTTGTTATACCTGAGATAACGGTTGTTGAAGAGACTATTGGTTTTGAGACCTTCCCCACTGTTCCATTTCCAGCTTTTCTCATCATGGGAAATGACTTCTCATATAATCCTGATTCCTGAGACATATGCATGGTTGCATCCAGAGTCAACTGAAATCTCCTCTCATCACTTTGAACAAATCAACTTGACACAGGAATGCACCAACATCAAGTCAATTGAGAACGAATATGCAGAGACTCTCCACATTGTTCCATTTTCCGTGGCTCTCACCATGGGAAAAGGTTTGTATTATGATCCTGAGGCATATGCATGGGGGCATACTGAGTCGGCCGAAATCTTCTCTGACCACCTTGACCAATTCAATCCAACTCAGGAGTGCACCAACATTAAGACAACACGAAACAAAGAGGTTACTCCTTCATCTAAAAAGATAGTCGCCTTTGACCTTCCGGAAGAGGAATCGTCTGATGATTCCTCATCAGGCCCAGAAAGGGTAATCTACATGAGTGAGGTCTGTTCGGCAGCTCTAAAACCCTATCTACGCAAGGATCCAAATTTCGATTCCAGTTGAACGACCCATGTTCCTTACTATTATTCATCCAAAGCTGATTCTCCTAATCTCATCAAATATACTGGAATAATTTCTTATGAGCTGACTGAGACTGGTGCTTCTGAGTATTCATCATCCGAGGACGAATCGTTGATCCCAAAAAGGAACAAATTCTGAGAAAACAACCAAAGAACTAAAGAACAAGAATATCTGGAGTGCATCCACTTTCAAATACTATTCCTCTGAGGATAACTCCGATGATGGTCACCTTTCATCTGATTCAAACGCTTCATCTACTCTCCAGCATGATTTTTCTGAAGATAACACTGACAATGGTTGGGAATCACATGCTTCATCTCCTTCTTATCACTACGATCTCCCACCACAGGCTCACAAAAGATCGGCCGAAAACTGCCTTAATCATCGACTACCTACCCTCCCTCCCGACCTCATCGATCTCCTTATACATCTTCTTCCTCTACTTAGGCCAAGGCCTAAATATAGGGGGGACTGATGTCATATGTACATATCATTCTCTCCTCACGATCACTCCATTTCCACCCTTCTTCCATACTTAGGCTGACCAGAGCCTAAGTATAGGGGAAACCGATTCCCATCTGTATATACTCTCCTCATTCACATATCTCGACCGCCTCATTTTCGCTCTTCTTGTATACTTAGACTGTTTACAGCCTAAGTATAGGGGGACGGGCCGATCTATCTTTTTCTTTTGTAATCTCTTACGCTTAGCCCGAGTTATGTCTTCTCTATGCTTCTTGTGCTCTGATGACACAACACTCGCTAAGTATAGGAAGGTGTATATATGCTGTGTATATATTTTACCCATAGCTCGTACTTTCGCGTAAGTCTATATGTATTTACAGGGTGGGTAACTAAAACAAAAAACAAGAAGAAGAAGTTTTGCTGCTAATATTGATTGTGTCCAACAAAAAATTTTGAAAATGGCTTCTTATTGATTTTTTGCATATGAAAATAAAAAATTCACAAAATTTTCAAAAAAAGTGTGTCTGCATTTCACACACATGCACTTCATCCAGCATTACATGCATTTGCATTTATGAAAAGTACTTGGGTTCTGAACCAAGTTATGATCAGAAACCAAGAGTGGTCTGGACTTGACCTTAATCCATCTAATTTTCAGAGGAACTTTATCGAGAAATAGGACTTTAGAATCTTTAGGTCTGTGACTTAATTCTTCGAGTTCCACATGATAATGGACAGAGTTTGACTCTTAGTATCTAACATGATCTCTTCATTCTGGGTATGACTCTAGAATAGGGAATTAATTTGTACTCTCGTACTATGCACTTAGCTCAACTCAGACAGGATGTTGGAAGACTGTGTGAGTTTGTTTTCTGCTAGCGTGGACATTTAAAAATCGGAGTACGGGTTGAAATAAAGCTTTGGAAAAGGGATGGACGGTTGGAAACCATTTTTTCTAAGATCCCAAAACATTTACAGAAAAAAAGATTCCATATCCATAGGGGCACAACAAGATTCATGCAGAACTACCAAAAATTCAAATACAAAGAAGCATACTATTAAATAAATATTTGACCAAAAAGGTCCAAGCTTCAAAAAAACCTACAGATCTTGGTGGAGACTTGGCTAAACTGGCCGGCTTCACAAGGAGAGGAGACAACACCGGTCAACCTCCAGTTCTTTTCTCCTTCTTCTAATTTCTCCCTCTATTCGATTGTGAACACAGTACGACAGACCTTAGAAGGAAATACCTAACTCCAATTGATCTAAAACCACCTCCATTATGTACATATTACTAGCAAGATTAAATAAAAAATACAAAATAAATCATTAACCTAAATAAGTGGACCAGAAACTCAACCTAATTCCAGGATTTTCGAACAAAAACCTCGATATCTTCCTCACACAGTGTCAGTTTTGATCCTACTCACTTTTGAACTAATGTACATTCAATTACCTTCAAGATAAGACCAGGCTCAAGTGAATCGGAGCTCATATGTGAAAGTTGGGTTTTGGACCTCTTTTGTACATTTTGTATTTTAGCGGTTTTTGACTTATTATTTTTTGTACAAAATTAACCCATTTTAATTTATTTCTTTTTCATTTATCTTCATTAACAAAAGTTTTATTAAAATGTGCAAAAATCTAAATCCAAACTGAGCTTGAAATCAAAGAAATTAACTGAGTCCGGGTCTTCACTAACAGTTTGAACAAAATTTTATCGTTTTCACATTTTATTTTATTTCTTCTTTTTCTTACTTAATAAAAAATACAAAAAAATAGAATAATGTGTAAATATTTATCTTTGATGTTATTATATTTTTTCATATTTTTATCTGGTTTAAAAATGACAAAAAAATAGAAAACCAAAAAATCAAGGTATTCTATGTACATGGGATACCCCAAAAATATCACTTTAGGCAATTGACCGATTTTGGTTTTGATCCCTTCATGAAAGTTATAGATCTTATCGAGACGAGCAACTTTCGTGAAGAAACTTTTTCGATCCGAGGTCGTTTGTTATTTCTTTTTATTTTTCTTCTTATATTGTTTTCGAATTTTCTGGAGGTGTTACGGGGCCGCTCCTGGAGCTGCCACGTGACACCCTTTTTTGGGCTTTTTATAAATTCATCTAAGAAAAAATTTAAAAAATTATTAATTAAATTAAAAAATAAAAAAATAAATGCCACGTGTCTCAACCTGGGCCGTCCGATCTCGGACAATCGGAAGGTTCGCAGACCATCTCCTTCCTCCGCCCCTCTCTCTCCCACTTTCCCAATCGGGCGGCGCCGCCTCCAATCTTGCCACCCACCCCGAAAATCACCGCCGCTCGTCTGAGATCCTCGCACCACCACCTTCCTAATCAATTGTGCACCGCCCTTCCTCTCCGACGCAATAACCCCAATCTAATCTCCATTGAATCTTCAACACACCCAATCTCCGGCCGCCTTCCACCTTCACCCCGCGAGCCCGACCACCGCTACCTCCAATCTCCGTCGCCTACCTAATTCAAACCCTCGACAGATTGATTAATAAACTCTCAATCAAATCCCCTCACCTACCATGTCGAGCCCCTCTCCTCGTCCTATTTAAGCACCATCGCGCTCCCCGCTACCTTCATCTGCCGATTGCACCATCGAGAGGGGCGCACGGTGGTGACAGCACCTGCTAAGCCATCTCTACCCCGGCGAGATCCGAGGCTAAAATCCTCGTCGCAGCTCCGTCGTTCGACGTCGCCCCCTCTGCTCCGGCAATTCCAGCCATCGAGCCAACTACGTTCATCACCTTCCACAACCGCTAATCACCTTCCTCCGACAAATGCCTCGTCATCATCGATAAGGTCTATCATCTTCATCGACTTCCTCGCAGCCCCCATCCGCCGGCATCCGCCAGAGTTCTGCCATCGGATGTGCTTCCCTCATCCACCTCGCTACTATCCCGACGACCACCGGAGGAGCCTCCTCCATCGACTTCATCCCATCACCGCACGACTTCATCAACAATCAAACTCCTCCGCCAGTCGTGCTCCTCCAACGACCATCGATCGTGTGTCGGCCAGCACTCGCCTCCACGCCTCAACCATCGTCATCGACACCAGCCAGGCGTAGTCCACTCCGACATCCAAAGCTGCTCATCAACATCCAGCAATCCGCAGCACCTCCCATCTCCTGTTCCAAGGGGAAGCACGTGAGGAGCGCACGCCCCTGAGGGAATATTGGCCGGAGACCCCTGAGGTGCGCCTAAATCCTGAAGAACCCCCCTCTCACGTGATCTGCGCGTGGGTGTAGAATTTTTGCATAGAAACCCCTGAAGGTTCCCATAATTCGATACAGCTCCAGCCACCATGGAGGCACGTGCTTCGCACGTGTCTTCCAGGAAATTTTGCAGAAAAACCCCCCGAGGATTAGGTAATTACAGTTTAGCTCTTGTTCTGCACTCACTGCATCTTTTTATTTATTGTAATTGCAAACAGAACCCTGACTTCTCATATTATTTTGAACCGCTTCATTGCATTATTTTATTATTTAAAAAATTGCAAGATGTTTCACAACTAATTCTCTACAATATGGCATGCTTGTGAAATTTTTATAAGTTGTGGTTATTTAATAATTTTTATTCTTGTGGAAAATTATGTATTTTGCTCATTCTGTGGTTGGAAATTCATATTAAATTAACCATTGCTCCAGAAATTCACAGACTGCAGAATTAGTTGTATTTAACATTGTACCCAAAAAGAATTGTATTTGCATGCATAGTTTGCCATATAAAAATCATTTTGCATATTTCAATCTTTAATTTTTAATAGGTATTAAATCTAGTATTTTTGAGGTTTAGGATTTTTCTGAGATCAATCACCTGATAATAGATCTTGGATAATTTTATTCCTTGAAAATAAATAGGTTTAATATTTATTATAATTAAATATTGAAATTCACTTTGTTTGCATTCATAAATTCATAAAATATTTATCTTGCATTCAAAAATTCCAAAAAATTGCAGTGTACTTATTTCATCATCATTAACATGTCGGTCAAGTTTCATAATTTTCGGACATCTTTTGGTTGAAAATTGTTTTTTAGTCCCTAAAATTGGCCTCATTTACATTTGCATCCCAAAATTGCATTAAAAATACCCAAAAAAATACCGTCTCGAAAATCGTATACGAACTTTGGTAGACATTATTCTTGATTGTTCCTTTGCCTCCTTGAGTTCGACCTTGGGACTTGCCCAAGTAAAATAAAAAAACACTTCGATTAAAAGTTGATTAATTTCTTGTGGTTATTTCTTGATCGATTCTGAATTCCCGCCTACGACACATTAGAGCTTAATTCACACCGATTAAAGAGGGCAATTTTGGACTCGTCACCCCCCCAGGCTCACTGATCGGGCAGCGAGACCCCCGTACCGGTAGGGTATGGTGCGACAAGAGGGTGCATACAATGGTTCTTCAACTTGGTGTATTTTTGCAAGTTATTTCATATTGTAAGAACTTGAATGAAATCCATTTCCAATATCTATAAGTCAAGTCTTCAAAATTATATATATAAGTCATGAATCAACATTAATATCGATATGTTCGAAATGATCGATATATGTGATATAAGCTTCATAGATGATCGATATGTGTGATCTAAGAGTGTATTTGTAAGTTATTTAGTGATCTAAGAACTTGGATGAACTCCGTTTTCAATATATAACAGTACCAGTGATATGTTCGATATGACCGATATGTGCAATATAAGGATCATAGTCTTCACAAATGATCTATATGTGTCTAAGTGTATATTTGTAAGTTATTTAACGTTATAAGAACTTGAATGGAATCAATTTCCAATATCTATAGGTCAGGAATAAGCAATAACAACGATATGTTCGATATGATCGATATGTGCGATATATAGGCTATAAATGATCGATAGGGGTGTCATAAGTGAGTATTTGTAGGTTATTTGTTGTTCTAATATCTTGGATGGTCTTAATTTTTTAAAAAATGACAAAAAATGACTTTTTTGAGCCATTTCAGATATTTCAACCGGTATCGTCGATATATCAGCGATATATACCGATATATCCATTTCCAGGCGGAGCAAAGCGATACCATTATTGATACGGCCTTCCTTGGACAACACACCTGGGTCTGTAAAGTTGACCGCAGATGAGATTTTGAAGGAATAGAGTAGTCAAGCAAGTGAAAATCTTAGGAATCAGTAATGATTGATAATTAATAGTGTTAATTACAGTGACTCTTACACCTGATCGTGCGAGGACGCGGTGACCCTCAATTGGGCGGGAGATAGGAAGCCCAGTATGGGCAGCGGTCGCCAAGTGCGCAGGTCTAGGATCCCAAACCTTTTCACGGTTTTTACGCGAGCTCGCAGTGTTTTTACGCCTCGTTGAGATCCCGACTTTTGACCAGTCCGTTGGCCATCAGTTTTAGGATATGCGGGGGATCCTCGGTTTTAGTTTTTCGTACGAGTTCGTTAGCCCATACTAGTCGGGTCAGTTTCTAGAGTGACTTTTTCGGAGAGTCTCTCTCACCCGCCTCTGGGGCGTAGTTTTGGAGCAGACCTTTCCCTCAATTGGACCGCACTTCCAATAAGAGGGCGAGACGGAAGAGTCTCTTAGGAGACTACCTCACTGCTTGAGTTTTGGTTACTTTCCGCCAACAGGCTTGATGATGCTACATTTGAATTATCTAGGGTCACATCTTAATCAACTACAACTGAAATTGGAGAAGCTACAGTTGAACTCCGAAAGAAGCACATTGGATCTTGGTTAAAAGATGAAATAAAATTATAAGATGTGTGGGTAGAGTCATTTATAATTTAGTGGATGTGTAGGGAACTTAGTTAGGATGCACTATACCCCATTGCATGCCTACGGAGGCACCCCAAACCTAAGGCACTTTTCACGCCTTAGAGTCATAATGTGAGGTCACACACCAGCCAAGACCACAAACTATCCACTAAATTTAAGAATTTAAATAAAATCAAGGGTTGGTTCAAAACATAAATCCTCATTATAAAAAACAATATTTAAGATCTCTAAAAAACAAGAGATGAATAGTTATATATATATATACATATGAGTCATCAACTATTACATTTTTTTGATGAAAACGTGATGGGTAATCTCCCAAGCTGGGAGACACCGCCTCAATATATTCATTAGAAGCAGTTAAGATACATTATCGAGAAGTCCAGAAATTGTATAAAGCTCTACAATGTGACAGCACGTTTTCCGAGTAGAATCTCTGGTTGTTGAAAATAAGATCATTTCATCCTAACCAGATCGCCCAGAGAGTCGCAAAGGCAAAGGGAAACATCACCCGTGGAACTGTACCCCACCGCACGAACTGATCTCCAAAAGGCCGTCGCGTCATCAGCCATAAGCCAGGGCAAAGCCAACCCTCCAAATTCCAGCCGAGAAAACACATTTAAAAAAGATATGTTCTGCATCCTCTTGTTTTTTTTAGGCTCAAAAAAGGGGGAAACACTCGTTGGTGCTCGCCCCAACATTATATATTAAGTAAAGAGAAAGGCGAGAGATACTTACAGGGGGTAAGAGGGGAGGAAAGAAGGAGAGGGAGAATAATAATACAAGGTAGACAAACGGCAAACTAATGCTGTGACCCAATTAACTACACCAGTCTGATATAAATCTACAAGCCACAATCATCACGTTCTCCCTATAAAAACGCATCCCCGAGAAGATAGCCTCATTTCGTGCACGTCAAATGGACCAGAGCCGCGCGATGGGGCCCAGCATATCAGATCGATCCCTCGTCCTGTTGGACCAAAGGATGGCGCAGAGGTCTTCAATATTGTCCGCACGAGCCCAAGCAACGTCGTCCCAACCCTCGCAACCAACATGCATTGAAAGAAGAGGTGATCGGCCGTTTCTTCAGCTTCCCCGCAAAGATGACACATGACGCTAGAGTGGGGAAGGAACTTGGCGCATCGATCCCGGGTCATCAAACGCCGATGACGAAGCACCCATAATCAAAAGGCATTGCGCGCCGGCAAGCGAAGCCCCCAGAAGAATGCACAGTCGCGCACCAGGGGAGCGGATAAAGCAGGGGGGAGAGCAGGGCCCTGAACGTCTTACGAGTGGAGAAAACCCCATCCTTCCAAGTCCAATGGTCCCGCAGAGCAGATGGAGAGGCCGTAGAGGAAAGAGCCTCCAGCAGCGAGGCTAATTCCACCGCGCGCTGATCCAAAAGAACACCCGAGAACGTTGGGCACCAACAGCCGTTGATCCAACAATCCGCGACAGAAGCCAGGCGATTCGACGCCAGAGCAAACAACCTCGGAAAGCGCGTCTAAAAGGGTCCTCCCCCCGACCAGTCGTCCAGCCAAAACTTGAATACAGCACCCGTTCCAAGCACCGGGGTGAACAGCGAACGGTTCCTCCTTAACGTCTCAAACACACAGCGCCAAAAATGAGAGGAGTGGACAGGCCAAACCCCTCACATAAAGCCGAACCAGTCGCTGCCCAAAATTGCCCGCAGGATTTTACAAAGAAAAGAATCATCCTTGCCCCAGATTTTACTCACCCACTTCAGAAGTAAGGCGTCGTTGACGCGATCCAAGCTTCGGACGCCAAGACCACCGGATGTCCATGGCAAGGTCACCACATCCCAGACGACCGAATGAACACCTTTGCCGCTGCCGTCCGAACGACCCCATAAGAATCGCCGCATACATTTTTCCAAGCGTACGCGAATTCCCACGGGCATTTTACGAACCGATAGGAAGTAAATCGGGATAGAAGAAAGGACGGATTTAAGAAGGACAAGACGACCACCCCGGGAAAGCAAGGCGGCCCTCCACCCCGCCAGACGCGCCTCCATCCGCTCCGTGATAGCCCGCCAATCAATAGAATGGGCCCGCCCAACCGAAAGAGGAACACCAAGATAAGGGAGAGGAAGCTCCCCAATCCGAGAGCCAAGCAAACGGCTGCACTCCTCCGCCTCCGACATCGACAAGCCGAAAGGCACCACGATGCATTTAGCAGCGTTAGTCGACATCCCCGAAAGCTCACAGAAAATAGCAATAGTATGAGCCATCCCCGCCACCTCATCCGAGCCCCCCTCAATGAAACAAATCGTGTCGTCCGCGAACTGGATTAAAGGCACGCACAACTCCCCCTTGCGGAATCTCGTAGTGAGGCACGCATCAATGACGCGGCTATCATAAGTCGTGTCCTGTAAGCCGAAGAGACATGAATGTGTATATATATGGCTATAAAGCAAATGGAGAAATTATACATATGTCATTAACTACTATATAATAAATTGATAAGTGGAAAGTAATGGGAAAAACTTGGGACATTTCCACACAGTAGCTTGAAAAATCTTTTCATAATAAGTAGTTGAAAAATTTTCAAGTAGTTGTGTAAATTTTAAATGTTTATGCCTTTCTACTTGTTTCTTTTGTATCCACTTTAAATGCATGCTTATTTTAATAAGATTCGGGATTTACCAGCGCTCGCTGATGCCTCTTCTTCCTTTCATGTGTGGCAGGCAAGCAGCCTGCAGTACTGTAGCAGGTTGATGATTCCTGGCGATCGGGTATATTCGAGACAGTACAATTTCTTTTGTTACAGTTTTTGATCTGTTATGATGTAAAAGGAAATTCTCTTCGGTCAAACTGTAAGAAAATCGGAAGCGGAAGTGTAACATGGAAAAGATAAATAAAATAAAGAACAAGCGGGTTTTTTACGTGGAACCCTACTCCGTGAGGAGCGGGATGAAACCACGGGAGAAGCCCTCAAAGGGGCATGCTATGCATTCAACTTTCTCTCAATGAGTACAGGAGGTCTGGGGCTCTTTATATAGCCTCTCCAGAGCCTCCAAGTCCCGCCGTTGGACGATGTGGGACTAAACACTGGATGGGGTAAATGGATCTCCTCCAGGATCCATTTACCCTGCTACAACTCAATAGACGCTTACAACTTATGCTCCAACACTCCCCCTCAAGCTGGAGCATGCAATGCTCAGCTTGGACAAACAGACAGAAACTCAACTCAACGCTACAAGACACTACGGACAATATCAACCCAACGCGCATATGCTGCAGTCGAGGACGTTGCTTCTCATGTCGTGCAGGTGAGGAGGACGAACGGGCAGGAGTGTGAGTCACCTGAAGACTCGGAATCTGACCATCGAGTCTGAACTGCGCCTGAAGTCTCCTCGTCGGAGAACTGGGTCTCTCCCATCTGGCTCAGAGAATGGTGCACTGCTCTGGTGTACCTATGATACCACATGAAAACCCTTGCCCACAAGGGAACGGTCCTATGCTCTGGAGTCCCTATGGCTCACATGAAAACTCTGGCCTGACAACTAGAAGAATGATGGGGACCTCTGACAAAGATGGCAACTTATGCTCATTTGACAATGACCGCACACTCGTGCGTGTCTGAAACTGGAGACTCGGAAGACAATCGTCGAGTCTGAACCTGCATCTGAACCGTAGAGTCTGGAATCTGATCGGTCTGGAAATCTGAATCTGCATCTGGAATACAAGACCTGTGACTCTACATATATACTCCCCCTTTCTCCCATACTTGTCGGAAAATGGACATCGACTAAGTTGGGAGAAGACAAGATAAATAGGGGGTAAACAACAAATAGCTGACTTCACCATTTTTTTCTCGGCTTTTCATGTTTTTTTTTGGAAAATGCGTACGACTTTTTTCTTTATACGCGACTTTTTTTCTTTTTTTTCCGAAAAGAAAAAAAAACTCCTTTTTTTTACAATGTTGTGTACAGCTTTTCTCATGTACGCGCCTTTTTTTTTCTTTTTTTTCTTCTTCTTTTTTTTTTGGAATAAAACTTCTCGGCCCAAACTGGGCCCACAAAAGCTACTTCCTTTTTTCTTTTCACAAAACTCTCTGTCTCTCTCTCTCTTCCTCCCCCCCTTTTTTTATAACATCTCTCTCTCGGTCCACTTGGACCTAACAGTAAGACCCCCCACATTTTAAAGGAATCACACACAGGCCAAAAGGCCCAAATGAACCGCTCCCAAAAAAAATGCCACCCAACGGGGTTTTAAAAACATGGCACACACCCTTTTTTTTGCCAACACCCACTTGGGCCTTTCCATATTTTTTAAGAAAAGGGAGGGCCCGCTGCCCTTTATAGGGTTCACGACACGGGAACCCCTCGTCACTCGAGGTTCCCTGGTATCGCCGCCGCCCCTGGAGAATATCGCATCACTGGGAGGAGCCGCCTGGGAGGAGGGGGGGCGAGGGCGCCTGGATTCGGAGGGACGTGCGGGACTGGATCTGCGCATGGGGCTGCGCGCTGGAGTGTTGTCTATGTGAGGCTGGAGCGCCTGGGGAGGCGGTTCTCGCGACTGAAGTTTCCGCCTGGGCTGGGCTGCTTCGCCTTGCGGCCCTGCGGGGGTGGCGCCGCCTCGCGCCTGGGATGGGGGGTGTTGCCAGATGTGCGTGGAGCACTCTTTGGAACCCGCGGAGACACAGAGTCATGCGCGCCTTTGCGTGCT
This sequence comes from Ottelia alismoides, assembly GCA_037367405.1. Lineage (NCBI taxonomy): Eukaryota > Viridiplantae > Streptophyta > Magnoliopsida > Alismatales > Hydrocharitaceae > Ottelia > Ottelia alismoides. The sequence goes on along the minus strand of JAZKJV010004294.1, from coordinate 3,764 downwards.
GGAGAGTCATGCGCGCCTGGCGACTGAAGCACATCTCGAGACCACGCCGCCTGGAGGGGCTTCACGCTACTGTTGCGGCTTCAGCGCCGCCTGGAGAGGTGCCCTTCTGGAACTTGGGCGGCACAGAGACGGCAACGGGATTGATATCGCCCAAAATTAGGGTTTCAAGAAACCCTCGTTACTGAACTCGGAAATCTTGAACAATAAGCCACAACGATCGATCCGAAAAAACTGAATCAAATCTCTAACAGATATATGAATAAAATTTCAAGAACAAATCCACGAGAATCGACCCGCTCTGATACCATGTTAGAAAATCGGAAGCGGAAGCGTAACATGGAAAAGATAAATAAAATAAAGAACAAGCGGGTTTTTTACGTGGAACCCTACTCCGTGAGGAGCGGGATGAAACCACGGGAGAAGCCCTCAAAGGGGCATGCTATGCATTCAACTTTCTCTCAATGAGTACAGGAGGTCTGGGGCTCTTTATATAGCCTCTCCAGAGCCTCCAAGTCCCACCGTTGGACGATGTGGGACTAAACACTGGATGGGGTAAATGGATCTCCTCCAGGATCCATTTACCCTGCTACAACTCAATAGACGCTTACAACTTATGCTCCAACACAAACTATTGGGATACATGTATGTATTGTCATCCCTTTTGTACATGTATATATTTATGAAAGTTAATGAAAAGGAATGTTGGTGACACTTGTTTACTTGAATGTGAATAACATATTCAAAACCAAAACGTGAAAAATTTCCCTATATTTTCATATACTTAATGCGATGTTAGTAAATGTTGCATTGCGAATGCGGCGTAAACGAGTGCCCGGATCCGAGGGCATCACAGTTTGGTATCAGAGTCGTGGTACCCCCGCTACACGCTTTCGCAGTATTACAATTCCGATCGCATTAAATTCTCGGATAGCGACAGTCTTCCGACTTGTCGTGAGTCCGAAAAGGGAAATTTGATATTCAAATTGAATAACCCCAGATGTCACCAATTTCATTAATTTTTATATTATATCCCAAGAAGAGAAAAGGCATATATAATAAGTATCTGCGAATGGTACTTTTTATGACTAAAAACGGTTCTCATGCAGAGCCATGGCATCCCGACCAGGCCAGGAGACGACTGACCAGCTAGCACGCATACTGATCGTTCTCACCGATCTTCAGCAGCAACATGGTGCTATGCGAGATCAGCAGGGTAGAACTAGAATTGCATGCATTATATACTATTCGGGAGAGGTCGATCGTACATCTGGTGATTCCTATTGCTTTTATTCTCTTAATAATTTATAGTTTCTCTTCCTCTCTTGGTATTAAAGAGAGCCTCACCACATCATCCATCCCATATAACTATTCTCTTAGCTTAAGCTTTTGTTGGGATTCTTGATAAGATTACTTGTGGTGTTTTGATAAGGAATCAAATTAAATCTCAGATTACCATTTAGTTTTAGAACTCTTGATTTAAAAAGATGAAGCATCCGGATTTAGATTGTAAATCACCTTAAAACATATCAATATTCAGTTCAAGAATCACGATCTTAAAGAAAGGATTTTAAATGCACATAGTCGAATATTATAATCTTTTAAAAAAATCAACAAATAATTTCCTAATACATTTATGACTATAAATCTCATCAATTGATCCCTTGGTATAGTTCACTATTGGTAAGTTATTGACAACAAACCTGGGTCTGTAAACTTGACCATGGATGAGACTTTGAAGGAATTGAGTAGTCAAGCAAGTGAAAAGCTTGGGAATCAGTAATGATTGATAAATAATAGCACCGATTACGGTGACCCTTACACTTGACCATGCAAGGGCGCGTGACCCTCAATTGGGCGGGAGATGGGAAGCCCAGAATGGGCAGCGACCGCCAAGTGCGCGGGTCTAGGATCCCAATCCTTTTCACGGTTTTTACGCGAGCTCACAGTGTTTTTACGCCTCGTTGGGAACCCGACTTTTGACCAGTCCGCTGACAATCTATTTTAGGATACCCATGCGGGGAATCTTTGATTTTAGTTTTTTGTATGAGCTCGTTAGCCCGTACTAATCGGGTCAGTTCTAGAGTGACTTTTCCAGATAGTCTCCCCCACCCGTCTCTGGAGCGTAGTTTTGGAGCAGATATTTCCCTCTATTGGACCGCACTTCCAATAAGAGGGCGAGATGGAAGAGTCTCTTATGAGACTACCTTACCGCTTGAGTTTTGGTTACTTTCCGCCAACAGGCTTGGTGATGCTATATTTGAATTATCTAGGGTCACATCTGAATCAATTATAATTGAAATTGGAGAAGTTACAGTTGAACTCCCAAAGAAGCACATTGGATCTTGGTTAAAAGATTAAATAAATTATAAGATGTGTGGGTAGAGTCATTTATAATTAAGTTAGTGAGTGTGTTGGGAACTTAGTTAGGATGCACTATACCCCCATTGCATGCCTATGGAGGCACCCCAAACCTAAGGCACTTTTCACACCTTAGAGTCATAGTGTGAGATTACACACCGACCAAGACCACAGACCAACCACTAAACTAAAGAATTTAAATAAAATCAAGGGTCAGTTCAAAACCTAAATCCTCATTATAAAAAACTATATTTACGATCTCTAAATAACAAGAAATGAATAGTTATATATATACAAATGAGTCATCAACTATTACATGAATGTGTATATATATATGACTATAAGGCAAATAGAAATTATGCATATGTCATTAACTACTATATAATAATTTGATATGTGGGAAGTAATGGGAAAAACTTGGGACATTTCCTCAAAGTACCTTGAAAAATCTTTTCATAACAAGTAGTTGAAAATTTTTCAAGTAGTTGCGCAATTTTTAAATGTTTATACATTTCTACTTGTTTCTTTTGTATCCACTTTAAATGCCTTTATTTTAATAAGATTCGGAACTAATTAGCGCTCGATGACGCATCTTCTTCCTTTCATGTGTGGCAGGCAAGAAGCTTGCAGTACAGTAGCAGGTCGATGATTCCTGGCGATCGGGTATATTCGAGATGGTACAGTTTCTTTTGTTATAGTTTTGATCTGTTATGATGTAAATGCTTCCTTTCCTCTTCAGTCAGATTATTGGGATACATGTATGTATTGTCAGCCCTTTTGTACATGTATATATTTATGAAAGTTAATGAAAGGAATGTTTGTGACACTTGTTTACTTGAATGTGAATGACATATGCAAAAGCAAAACGCGAAAAATTTCCCTGTATTTTCATATACTTAATGTGATGTTAGCAAATGTTGCATTGCGAATGCGGCATAAACAGGTGCCCGGATCCGAGGGCGTCACAGTTGGTATCAGTGAAATGTTTCACTTCTAGTTGGATGACTGGACAGGTGCAGACCCTCTTGTGATCGCTTTCTCAGGCTCTTCCATTAAAAAGTAACCACGGTGCCACAATCGTGGTCGGATAAGTGGGTTCCCCCAATGTGGTTGATTTCTTGGAGCAGATATTGGAGGAGTTCTTGAGCATGTCCAGTGAACTGGCGGAGTCGGACGGCTCTGTGAATGGCAAGGATCATCGACTTTGGATGGGTAATTGTTTCTCTGTCAAGAAAGCAAAAAGGTATTCTCGGCATCACACGAGGAGGTGCATGAAAACTTAAGGCATGACTACAAGTTGATATGACCAAGATGCCGCATAGGATTAAGGATTTTCTCTGGCTATTGAGGTATGTTCGTTTACTTACAAAAGAATACAGAGACCATTTACCCAGACTGGTATAATA